>CM061142.1:390593847-391858769 GCA_030789695.1 Scilla litardierei
AACAGATTTGGGATTGTTTTACAAAAGAGAATCATCTTCCACACTTGTTGGTTTTCTTGATGCAGGATATATGTCTGATCCCCACAATGAAAAGTCACAAACATGGTATGTGTTTACATACTGTGGGACGACAATTTCCTGGAAATCTGTTAAGCAGATTATGACGGCGACCTCATCCAATCACTCAGAGATTCTCGCCATCGATGAAACATGTAGAGAATATGTTTGGCTACGCTCAGTTATACATCACTTCCTGGTGACGACCAGATTGAAGACTGGTGACCTTGAACTTACATTATGTTCGAGAACACCGTTGCTTGCATTGCTCAGTTATAAGGAGGTTACATCAAAGGCGACAGAACGACGCACATCTTTCCTAAATTCTTCTGGACGCATGAGCTACAAAGAGATGGCGAGATCGACGTCAAACAAGTGCAATCAAGTGAAAACCTAGCAGACATGTTCACTAAATCACTTCCTACATACACTTTCAGGAAGTTTGTGCAAAAGATTGGAATGAGACGTCTAAGAGACCTGAAAGCATAAGGGCTTTGTACAGATCAGGGGGAGTTAGAGGGCATTTATACTCTTTTTCTTTAGCTATGATTTTTCCCACAGTGTTTTCCATAGCCAAAGGTTTTAACGAGGTAAATCCCACTAACTTAGGATCATGAAGTCCATCCCTTGTGATACTCATATGATGCTCAGAATCCCGAAGTATTCATGAGCAGAGTTCACACGTATGGCTGGATAAGGGGGAGTATTGTAAAAGAATACATAGTAGGAGGATAATGTTGTATCTATTTGAAAAATTGTATCATATCCTTGTATGAACTCTCTCATACCCTATAAATAAAGGCTCATGGTCTTCCCCCACGGGCACGGTTCACAACATCCCCAAAATTTTAGTTCCCACAAAATTTAGTTTCCTTCATATTTAGTTATTCTCAAAATTTAAAATGTTAGCTCTCCTAAAATTTAGTTTTCACTAAATTTTTAGGGGTTTCTCCCTAAAATTACCACCTCGAAATTTCTCTTCAAAATTTTTACAAACTCTCATCCTCCCCATTAATTCCTCAAGATTCAATCACAGCCGTCCTTTTACCCATCGTTTTGTCCTAGTCATCAAACCTATTCAAAAAAATCTATCAATTGTATAATAGATTTAAGGGAGTTACTTTGCAAATATACCATTTTGGTCTGTGCACATACCGATTAACTTTTCTCAAAATAAAAAAAATTGTCATTTAAAAAACCCCAAAATACTCCCACTAAAACTTAATTCGTGCACATACCAAATTACTCACCGCACACATTCCGCCCCAAAAATTATTCTGTGCACGTACCAAATTACTCACAGCACACATCACATCCCATTTTGCTCAACGCGAACATCTGTGAGTTCAGTTAGAAATTTTATCAACGCGCACATACCTAATTGCAAAGCACGAAAAGTAAACCGTTAATTTTGAGTTTTTCCAAAGAATTTCAAAGACATCTTGAGATCCAACATAGATCCAAAGATTTTTTTGAGAGATCCAACGAAGTTGTACTGTGAGATCGAAAGATTTAGGGATTTTTATGACCTAAAATTGTTCAAAGGAAACTTAACACGAGTCGGATCCACGGGTCGGATTATCTTGCAGTAGGTAAGTATATGTAAGAAATTTTTTAGAATTAAAATGAGTTGATACAATGGTATGTGCACTGAGCAACTCTTGTTGAAGAAGAAGAAAACATGTTAACTGATTTAGGGGGTTTTGTCTTATGTGCATTTTCAGTAATCCGGTATGTGCATCGAGAAAAACATGATTTTTTTATAATTTTACGGTATGTATACTATACATACCGAGTAATTTTTTAAACGGTGTGTGCACGGAGCAAAATGATTTGTTCGCAAAGTAACTCCTTAGATTTAAAGCTTGGAGTTATTAATTTGTAAGCAAATAAGGAATATGGTTTATTTGTGTAATTACTCCAAAATTAGGTATTTCATTGCATTTTGCCCAGTAAAGAATCCCACAGATGGGAAAAATAAGTAAATAGATAAATCTTGCCTGCGGAATCTCGCTGGTCTGAGAAATTTCCCAACGGCGAGTTCCGAAAATGGCCGGCGGGCCCCCTCGACCACCGCTGCGCGCTCTGGGTCCCGCAGCGGCGTACCTCGTCGGCGGTTTCGTCGCCATCTCTCTCGCTTCCTCAGCGGCCATCCGAGCTCTCCAGGCTGCTTCCGAATCGAAGCGGGCGAGTTTTCCCGGGACTGTTTTCTAGTTCTTATTTTATTTCATGTTTAATTATGCTCTGATGATTTTGCAAATTTGTTTTCTTTTTTGGCTGCAGAGAAAGATTGCTACCGCTTGTGTGGTTTGCAAAGGGAAAGGGTTTTATAGTTGCAAATTGTGCAAAGGGAATTCAACTATAGAGTGGTCTCCATTGTATGATCCAATCGCTATTAACCCATGCCTTTGCCCAACATGTGATGGCAATAGGTTAGTCCTTTTTTTCCATTTTCTTTTCTTTTTTGCCTTAAAGTTTTTGATACTGAGGGGAGACGAATCTTGGTTTTGAATCTGAAATACCCAGTTCTTGATTTATTAATTTTACTAGATTTCTTTTGTTTGTTGCAGGGTACAAAGATGTTTGAACTGTCTTGGCAAGGGCTATGTGTGATTTTGACGAATAAGTTATCATTAAAGATAAAAACTGAATTTTTAAAGTTTCTTTATTTGCGGAAAACATCGCCATATGGATCTTTTTTCATAACGGTTCTTTCTAAGTTCATGAAGGTGCACATATTTGATGTGAATGTAGTCTCAACCAAAGTACTGATATCTAACGATTGGCAATAATGAAATGCAGAATTTTGCAAACTGGTGAACTACAGAATACTGAGGCATAAACATTTGTGCAGTATTTTTGGTTTGCACGTCAGGTATCCGACCTTTTAAAACAATTTTTTTGGGTTTCATATGGACATTCTAATGTATGATTGTCTACAAAATTGTGCGGTTATTGGAGTTGTAATCTTGTGAAACAGTTTTTGCATATAAATGCTTGGTTCTATGCATGCTATGCTTAGTTGTACCATAAACAATTGAGGTATTTTTAAATGCTATGCTTGTATATGATTCAACTTTTTTTCTTGATTCTACATCTATTATCGATATTTCCATTGTATCATTTGTTTTTGATTTTGATGCATCTTTTTTGTAGCTTCAATAATTTTAGTGTTCTGGTTCACTTATATCGTAGAAAGTAAAAAAATTGGAGAAAAAATGAACTCTATTTCTCGTAGGGAAATAAATACACATAGGTAAGCACTAAAAAACTATCTTTATAGCTCTCTATCTAAAGAAGATTTCCCTCTCTGTGTGGAGAAACACTCACAACTCTCTTGGAGATTGGATAAGCTCTAATTCTCTATATGGAAAAACTTTTAATCTTTCCGAAGAAGTATTCTTCTTTATTTGTTTTCATCTCTTCTATTGTGTGTCTCCTTCTCCTCCAAATCTTTCATTTTATAATGAATATGTATGAGTAAACATTATTACTTACCTAATCAAAATTAAATGAAAGGTTGGTGGATTCAAAAGAAGTGGCTTGGGGGTGTGTTAGCTCATATCATGATTTGAAATATGAAGGCATGTTTCTTCTTGGATGGGGCAAATAGTCATTTCTTCAGTAAAAGTGACTAATGCCTCTCCATACTTGGTCTTCTATTGAGAATCATTTTTTATTTGTTCTCGTAACAATTTTCGACAGATCTTTTTTATGTGGCCATCCATGTCATAATGGTAACATGTGTAGGTAGGCATCATTCCATCTGTGGACCTATCATGATTCTTGCTCTTGCATCTACCTCAGCCTCGACCACATCCTTACTGTCTTCCTTGAGTTTTTATGACGAGAGCATGTAATTGGTCTGTGCCGACATCTTTTCTTCTAGCTTCTTCGTTGAAGGGTGCATCCTTAACCATTTACATGGCCAGTTTATCATTTGTGACCGAATTACTAAGAGAGACCACTAGCGTCACGCAGTCATTAAGAAGAGAACTAAAATGGAGAATAACTGGTTCTTCATTCTCAAGTTGTAAACCACCATAGATATCTGATTAACCGGGCTCCAAAACTTGCTCGTGGCTTGGTAATAGAAGTTCCACTCAGTAACATTCAAATTTACTAATCGCCTCGTTAACATTGTTTTATTCCAAGCAGTCTTGGCTTGGTACATGTCTTCTAGCTTCTGCTAGATGGCATATGCTTCTGTCTCTTACGTAACGTGGTGGAAGACATTGTGATCGATCCATTGTTGAATTTAACCGATCTTTTTTATTCAGCTTCTTCCAGTTTGTTTCTTTTTTGATGAATTCTGATGTTACTATTTTAACCTTTAACTGGTTAAATAAATTTTTACAACTAAGAAAATCCTCTATCGAGGCCTTTAAACTATGTAATTTGTGGCTGTGAGCTTAATCATGGCTCCTGAGGATGATTCTTTCATTGACATTTCGATATTGGAATGTACAATGGATTGAAAAAAAATTATCAATGTTTTTAAAGAAAAATTTCTCCCTTTTTCACAGCTCACCTAGGCTATTTATATTTACTTGTGATTCACTGATCACGTAAAAGTAAAAAAATAGGAAGAAAAATAAATATACGCTATTTCTTAAGAGGAAATAAATACATAGATGTAAACAAACACTCTAAAAAAGTCTCGCTACAACTTTCTATTTGGCGAAGTTCTCTCTCTTTATGGAGAAACCCTTACAACTTTTTCTGAGATCGGATAAACTCTAGTTTTCTCTCTGGAGAAACTCATAATCTTCCTGGAGAAGTATTCTTCCTTCCTTCTTCTCCTCTCTTCTGTTGTGTCTCCTTCTCCTCCTAATCTAGTTTATAATTATTAGGGATGAGCAAAGCATCATTGCTTATCTAATAAAAATTTAATGAAGGGCTGGTGTAGTCAAAAGAAGTAGCTTAAGGGTGTGTGTTGATAGCTATATAATATTCAACTAGATATTCAAACGCTAATTATATTTTGCTCTCTGAAAAGGGGGACCAGAGAGTTCCAAGAAGATGGATTTCACAAGAATAAAGAAAGGTGGTTGCAAGCTTAATAGGATGATATGAAATCTATGTAGAAGAATCATACTTATGAGTTGGTCAAGCTTTCACAGGTAAAGAAGGTACTAAACAATAAATGTGTGTTCAAGCTTAAGAAAGATGGTAATGAAAAGATGGTAAACACAAAGCTCGGTTGGAGGTCAAAGGATTTATTCAAAAGAAAGAAATCGACTTTGACGAGATTTTTCCACTGTTATAAAGATGTCTTCAATCCGTATTATTCTCGTGTTCGTATCCATGTTAAATCTAGAGCTTAAGCAAGTGAATGTCAAGATATTTTTTTCATGTTGGTCTACATAAAAATCTATTCGGAGCATCCAAAAAGTTTCGAGGTTTTAAGTAAAGAAAACATTGTATACAAGTTGAAGAAGAGTTTGTACGGCCTCAACTAAGCACCAAACTATGATACATGAAGTTTGACTCATTCATGGTGGGTCAAGACTACAAAAAGACCGTTACAGACCAGTGTGTTTATACCCGAAGATTTTTAGATGGTAACTTTGTTGCATTAATATTATATGTAAACAATATGTTAATCGTTGGAAATCAATCAACTGAAAAAGGAGCTTTTTAAGTCTTTAGATATGAAAGACTTTGCTCCAGTTCAACAAATTGTGCGAATGTAAATAGTTCGAGATAGCAAAAATAAAAGGTTAAGGTTATCTCAAGAGAAGTACATTGAATGCGTGATCATGATATTTAATATGAAACATGCCAAACTAGTATCATTTA
The DNA here is from genome assembly GCA_030789695.1 of Scilla litardierei. NCBI lineage: Eukaryota > Viridiplantae > Streptophyta > Magnoliopsida > Asparagales > Asparagaceae > Scilla > Scilla litardierei. The sequence goes on from CM061142.1 coordinate 390,599,707, forward strand.
ATTGGCCAATCACTTCTAGTTGAGTAAGAGGTTATGTATTTCGTCCAAGAAATAAATGGATGAGATGTCATCATTACCTTATTCTTCAACAGTTTAAAGCCTGCTGTATCCAATGATATGTATAAGACCTGATATTGCTCATGCAGTAGGAATGGTGAGCCGATTCCTTTCTAATCCTTAAAAGAAACATTGTGAGGTAGTCAAGTGTATTCTCAGGTACCTCAAGTGTACTGTAATGACATGTCTGTGTTACAAAGAAGCTTATTTTAGTCTCAAAAGGATACATGGATTCAGATATAACTAGAGATCTTGATAGCAAAAAATCTGTATCGTGTTTTATCTACACTTTTGCAGGGGGCTGTGTCTTGACAGTCAAGATTACAAAAATGTGTTGTGCTATCCATAACAAAGGTGATATATCTTGCAATCATAAAAACTGGCAATGAAATGTCGTGGTTAATGCATTTTTTTTCAAGAATTACTGATGAAGCAAAAATATTCAAGATACATTGTGAGTCAAATAACTTTGGATTTGAGCAAGAACTCAATGTATCATGCTCAGACAAACTATATTGACAGTTGCTATCATTGGATTTATTGGATCAACAACTGTTAAGACTAGTAAAGATCCATAAAAAATCCAGTAGTCGTAATATAGGAAAAGATAAATTATGCAAAGTCATAGATGAGATGGTTGTTAAATGATAATCACGTTGTATGCAACAGGAGAGGTAAAATTGAAGGATCCAACGGCCAACACATCCTTAACCCTTAAGCCACTTATTTTGACTCCATCAACCCTTTATTTAATTTTGATTAGGTAAGCAATGACGTTTTGTTTACCCCTAATCATTATAAAATGAAAAATTAGGAGGAGAAGGAGACACAATGGAAGAGAGAGGAAGTAAAGAAGAATACTTCTTCAGAAAGATTAATAGTTTCTCTAGAGAGAGAACAAGAGTTTATCTGATTTTAGAGATAATTATGAGGGTTTATTCACATAGAGAGAGCTTTTTCAGATAAATAGTTGTAGAAAGTTTTTTAGAGTATTTGTTTACCTCTATATATTTATTTCCTTGTCATAAACCCTCATAATTCTTTCTGAAATCAGATAAACTCTAGTTCTCTCTAGAAAACTCTTAATCTTCCTGAAGAAGTATTCTTCTTTGCTTCTCTCTTCCATTGTCTCCTTCTCCTAATTCTTCATTTTATAATGATTAGGGGGGAGTAAAATATCATTGCGTACCTAATCAAAATTAAATAAAGAGTTGATGGAATCAAAAGAAGTGGCATGAGGTGAGATATCTTGCAATTATAAAAGCTGATACGGAAATGTTGAGGTTAAAGCACTTTTTCCAAGAATTACAGATCAAGAAAAAATAATACAAGATACATTGTGATAGTCAAATAACTTTGGATTTGAACAAGAACTCAATGAATTATGTTCAGATAAAGCATATTGACATTTGCTATCGTTGGATACACGATGTAATGGATCAACAACTGTTAAGACTAGTAAAGATCCATACAAAAAAAATCAAGTAGACATGTTCATGAAGGTGATGATATAGGAAAAGGTAGATTATGCAAAGTCATATCTGGGATAGTTGTTAAATGATAATCACATCATTTGCAACATGAGAGGTATAATTGAAGGATCCAATGGCCAACACATCCTCAAGCCACTTTTTTGACTCCATCAACCCTTTATTTAATGTTGATTAGGTAAGCAATGACGTTTTGCTCAGCCCCAATCATTATAAAATGAAGAATTAGGAGGAGAAGGAGACACACAATGGAATGTAGAAGTAGTAAAGAAGAATACTTCTTCAGGAAGATTAAGAGTTTCTCTAGAGAGAGAACTACAGTTTATTTGATTTGAGAGAGAATTATGAGGGTTTATTCACATAGAGAGATCTTTTTCAGATAGAGAGATATAGAAAGTTTTTTAGAGTATTTGTTTACCTCTGTATATTTATTTCCTTGTTATAAACCCTCATAATTCTCTCTAAGATCAAATAAACTCTAGTTCTCTCTCTAGATAAACTCTTAATCTTCCTAAAGAAGTATTCTTCTTTACTTCTTCTCCCTTCCATTGTGTCTCTCCTTCTCCTCCTAATTCATCATTTTATAATGAGTAGGGGTGAGCAAAACATTATTACTTACATAATCAAAATTAAATAAGGGGTTGATGGAGTCAAAAGAAGTGAAATAGATTTCATGTATTTTTCTTTCCAATTTTTTTTACTTTCTACTTGATTAGTGAATCACACAATTTTATGGCTGGTTGAGTAGCATTATACTCCAAGGAAGCAGATGTACATGTATCAGTCTGATACTTGGATTGTCTGATAGTTATGGAAACTTGCCAGATACTCCATTTGATGTATTCCAAAATTTGCAACATATCGTAGACGTATAAGAGACAGATCGTATAAGAGACATCGTATAAGAGACATTTCGTATATGGTCCTGAGACTCAAAAAGTAACACAATATCTAATTCTTGAGAGATGAGTTTAAATTTTTATTATTTCTAAGTGCAGCGTATTCATATTATTTGTCCAGTTTTTTAGTAACCAATTTTTAATAAAAGGAATATACTTGTTAGATGTAATAACTATTTTATTACCCAAGATAAAGTTTCCCAAATGCTTGAAAATATTATGATATTTTAACCTTCTAGATTCATGTTTTATATAATGACAATTAACATGCAAATGCAAATGCAAATGCAAATGCAAGTATGACTTCATTATTAGTGCGTGTAGTGCACACGCACGATGTTTCTGCATTCTGCATTATGACATTATTTGTATCCCATGTGTATTAGCCATGTGTGGCTTACACACATGCATAAACATATGGACACGCACAACACACATCATACACACTTACATAATTTTGTTGTATCCGTGCCTTACTAGTGTCCTAGTTATCTCAATTTACTCAACTCCACATTCCTGTATCGGGCCGTACCCATATATTGTATCTGTATCTGTGTCCATTTCATCAATAGATAGCTGACTATAAATCTTTATCAAATTCTTGTGCAATTTTCTAAATTTTGGGTCATGCTCCATAGTTGACCACATGTTGATTGCAAAAGGCTTAAATGCTAATGATAAGTTAATACTGATTAGTTATGAGGGTCCCTAATGAATAACACATATGCATGTCAATGCACAAACATGTTTTTTCTGCTTGCTATTTCAATATCCTGAAAATTTTCATCAGCGAATAAAATCTTGTTCATCTTTGTACATCTTCGGTCACATGCCTCGCCAAATCAGAACTCTATCCGGGAGCCAGTTTGTATATGTTAATTCAGAAAAATGTGTCTTCAATCTTTGTACTATGCAGTCTAGATCAAATTATAAAATATTGAAAGTTAAATGTCATCTTGAAAGCGTTGAGGAACAAATGAATACATGTAGCATGTAGACGCGAAGGAGCTTGTGTGTTAAACATGGCATTCTTTTTGTGATTCGTTTCGGTTTCCTTCAGTGGCATGGATATTAACTGATCAAATACATGACAAGGAATTTATTGCTGCTGCTTTTTAGTTACCACGCATCTCACCTACACTTTTTTCATTTGTTTTGTAGTCTTTCACTCATTTTGCCATTAGAGATGCAATTTTTTATTATTCATGCTTAGATGAGAAGACATTTAGTAGCCTAATATGGCTTCTCAAAGCTCGTTGACTGGCAACAAAATATGGAGTCATGTCTTCTATTTTATCGCCACCTGGTGCGTTTGATAAATCTTATTTGTTGGGACAGTGGTTGGAAAGTGTACAACATTGAGGAAATTCTAGGTTATTATTGCCAGCTCATCTGAGGGACAGTGCAAGGTTCACTAGTTGAAGATGCGTGACACTGAAAGGTTCTAAGAGGACTAGTTGACTGGTTTTGTAATGAGTATACATCCCCTAAAATTGAGTCATATAGATACATACACAAGAACTAGACCAACTTTCTAGTTGCAGAAGAATGTCCGATAAGTAGAGTTTAAGATGTTCAAGGATATCTTCATGTTAGATATGTGATCATTCAGTCCATCAACATGCCCAAAAAACTATGCCACTCTAAATTGACAATTTTTTTCTTTGGCATGTCATTGTGGGGCCTATGGATGATCTTTTTTTTAAATATTTATATTATCATAATCTTAGTCATATATTCAATTGTATCTTAGTTGAGAATGACACTATAAAAATAAACGGGTTGATTTAGTGCTCTTTATGTATAGTTGCTGTAGACTATTTCGAAATACGAGGTTCGTTGCATGCAGCTATTCCGAAATGTGCCGTAGGTACTCCAAGCACACTTGTTTGTGCACAACATAAACGTGCACGCAAGGATAGAGGGTCTTGTAAAGAGTTTGTAATAGAAGTAACCTTACCATGTTTACTATACAAGATAGGCCTCATGCACCCTTAGTTGATTCCATATCTACATTTCAACTGTAAGCAGAACAAAATTGCTCATTGGTTTTGTGCTGACATTGGTTGGGATATGACTTTTTTTAAATCTACCCAGCATCCACGAGCTTTGCTTTTTAGAAAAAACAATCAAATGATTAAAAAATACAATAACTCAGGTAGAATGTTATGGGTTTGTAATTCGCGTGGTGATGCATGTACTCCTTAATTGTTGTTTGCAATTGGCTAGTTTGCCAATATATATTATCCCCAGTATCATAATCATTTCTTCAAATCAATTTTATATTTTGGGCATGTAGAAATTGCATTTTTAACTTTAACAGTGTTTCCTAGGTACCCAATCATATGGTTTCCAATTATACTTCATTGTAATTAGCTTCCATTGAAACACTTTACAATAAATGTTCAGGACAGGCCAGTTAACTACCTTCAACGTGAATTATTTCAGAACTGGCTCTTGCTTTCCAAACTATAAACACATACAGTTCACTCCTGATGCTAATTAGATTGGCTGATGAAATCTTATACGGTGGAGGTAAAAATCTGCAATTTTTGAGGCGGCTTGGTGGCGTTTTTTAATTTAGGAGCAATGGGCATTTATGTAATTTCTGAAAATCTGATTAGTATTTATATGGGACTTACGGGGATTATGAATTTTATGTTAAATCTTGAGAGAACACTTGTTAGTGGTTGAGAGATTCGTTCTTTTGTGGAGAGTGTGGCTTCCTCTCGAATAGAAGCTTGAAAGAGCAGCCCACCTCTCGAATGTGGCCAATTTATTCTTATTTTCCGTTGATTTATCAATAAAAATATCATCTTTCTTCCCCAAATCCACACTCAACCCTAAAAATCTCATCTTTTCCCTAAAAATACCATCTTTCCACTAAAAATCTCTTTTTATTACACAATAGCTAAAAACCCTATCAATTGGTATCAGAGCATTGGTCCGGGCATCAATGGCGACAGTGACAACAAAAAAGATCGATATTTTGGTGGAGAAACTCGACGTCGAAGTGAGAGAGTTGAAAAAAAATCCATGGAGAGGCTAGAGTTATCAACGGTCTCCCTCGACTCCGGGCTCGAGGCGAGATTCATGGCGTCAGAGGCAAGGATAGAAGCGAAGGTGGATGCGAAGGTGGAAGCTTTCATGCAAACCCTAACACAACAACTATTGCAACGATTTTCGGGTCCAAACGTGACGAAGAACTCAGATCTGGACGGTAAACTAGACCTAGGCAAAATGCGAAAACCTTGGAGAAAGGTAAGAAAAAGGACGAGGAATTTGTCAAAGGATGCTTTCTGACGTGGACCAGGACTCTGGGGAAGCGATGGACGTACATGCAGAGGGCGGTGAGTCGTTCCGCTCACCTAGGGGCTCGTCGACATCTGGGAAGCGCTGCATAGGGATGACGAGGCCTAGCAGGGTCGCCAAGGGCCCATCGGGCCTCGCCGGCCCACCATGGTCCTCACAGCTTCCTGGCAAACCGGCAAGACTCCAGTGACTGTTTGAGGCCTTTTTGAGGCCGAGCATAGGCTTGGAGGGCCCCCATGTGTTATGGACGACTACTTCCGGCCTACGAAGAGTTTTGCGATGACTGACAATGACCAGCGACTCGAGGATGACGGGAAAGAGCTCCAAGGTATTCATGGGATTGGGTTGATGCAGAGAGGTGACGACGACCACTTCCGGCCTATGAGGAGTTTCGAAAAGACTATGACGAGAACCCGTGTTATGATGAGGAAGGTAATGAATTGGATTGGGGCGATATTGATTGTGACAGAGAAGATGACTGAGGTGGCAACCCATTGAGCGGTTATGTGCGACCCAGAGACATACAACGAGACAATTATCATCCACCTTACCACTGTTCGAGGGGATACAAATGGATTTACTGAGCTGAGAGGGTTTTACGGTGACACACCTAATAGAGAGGCAAAAATTGGACGTGGCATGCATTTTCTTTGAGGGAAAGGTGCTCTCTTAGTTCCAGTAGAAAGAGCAACACGTCGTTTTCGTTCATGAGAGGAGCTCAAAGACTACTCGGTAGACATGTTTAGGGACACCCATAGAGGAAACTTACAGGAGCAGTTGCTAGTACTCAGGCAAGATGGACCGACAAGGAATACATGGAAAAATTTGAAGTTCTTTCGGGATGGGTGAGGGAAATACCAGAGGAGACTTTGGAGGAAAGCTTCATGAAAGGGCTCAAGGCAAACATCCGTGTAGAGCTCCGCATACAAAGGCCTAAATGACTAATGGAGACAATGAATTTGACCTAGATGATAGAGGATTATCTTACAGAGGAGTGGAGGTTCACAGGGCATGGAGTGGATACACTCTTCACAGCCAGGAAGTTGTGGGGGACATAAGGCACCGACGGGTGTAGATCAGCCCAACAAAGAAAAGAACAATGATCCATGGCCGGAAGGACAGTTCAGGTGCATGACATATGCTGAGAAGAGGGACAAGCAGGTGAAGCGATTTTGTTTCAGCTGTGATGAAAAGTTCATCCCATGGCATCGTTGTCACGACCGCACTCTCCAGATGTTGATAGCAGGCGGTGATGATGAGGCGAAGGGAGATGCCCCCTGCAAAGACGTGCATCTCCACTTGGAGTGACATATCCATGGCGTTCATGACACCATCTTGAGAACATGGTGGTTCTTCGTGGGTGGAGTAATAATGTGATTTTAAACGATGGTGACAAAATCTGCAATTTTAGAGGCTTGGTGGCGTTTTCGTAGTTTTAGGGGTGAGTGGTATTTCTACAATTTCTGAAAATCTAATTAGTATTTATAAGAGGCTTATGGTGATTAGGGATTTAATGTTGAATCTTGAGAGAAAACTTGTTAGATGTTGATAGATTCTCTCTTTTGTGGAGAGTGCGACTTCCTCTTGAATAGAAGATTGGGAGAGCGGTCCACCTCTTGAATGTGGTCAATTTATCCTTATTTTTAGTTTATTTATCAATAACAATATCATTTTTCTTTCCCATATCCACTTTCTAGCCCTACAAATCACGTCTTCCCTACAAATCCCATCTTTCCACTGAAAATCCTCTTTTTATTCTACAAAACCCCAGCAAAACATATCACTGCCACTCTTAATTTACGGCCACCCATGTACTATTCGCCGCACTATCCACGCTAGAATCTTTCGTTCCTTTAGGGAAATGTGAAATAGATGTGCCCATTCTTTTACATTTGCATGGCATACTGCATAGAATGAAAAATGATGCTGACTGCAGCTGATGTTTTGAAGTCAGACCTAAAAATATTTAACGTACAGCTCGTCCTATTTATGATGGAGGGATGGAAGATAGATGGATTTGTTTTGGTTTGGGGGGGGATTTGGGGTGTTTAAAATTTGTGTGGCATGCAGGGTTCTTTTTTTTGGGGGGGATAAGGATATACGACCTTTGCTCAAAAGGTGTATGTTGAAATGTTTCTCATATCCAGTTGAATGGGGAAAGTAGCGTGGTTGGGCGACTTAATGAGCTTGATTAAAAGCAACTAAGGTGCAAGATTGTCGTACAACGGGTATGGGCGTGATTAGAGTGGTAGGCTACTTTGGCCTCATCATTTATACTAAAAAATAAATGAATATATAAAGAAGACTTGTCTCATGCATATACCATGAAATAAAGAGTCTTGCATTCTTTGAAACTGGTCATCTGAATCACAACATTATTTATGTAGGAGTTTACTGTAAATATAGGGTTGTATTCTTAAAGCTGCAAAATAGGAACCTGCCATTTTGTTAGATACAGCCAATTATATGGGCACTTTGGGCATTTTTGTGATTTTTATTATTGTAGGGGCTTTTGGGTAATTAGACTATTAGTTGGATTATTATAAAATGGGATGGAGGCCAGCCGGCCGTAGACATGCTTGATTTTGATTATTGAGTTATATTCGAGGGAGAATTCTTCGTGCTACGGGAGCATGCGGACGTTCCCTATCAATCGACGTCTTGGGAGGACGATTACTCCTACAATTGTAATCAATCTATCCCTTTTATTTACAGTTTTATTAATAAAATTCCAGATTTGTGTTTGGTTCCTATCAATTGGTATCAAAGCTGTTCGATCTTGAGGGACGAGATGTGATCCATAAAGGAGGAATTGGAGGACATCATGCAATTAGCCCAATATGACATACAATTGAATCAAGAGATGAAGCAATAAATCGCGGCGTGGCCAAAGGAGACGGCTTTGGAAGAGAAAGAAGAAAAGAAATCAATGAAACAACTCTTTCAAGAGTTGAGAGAAGCCCTTGAGAAAGAAGAGGCCGAGGAGGCAAGAAAAGCTGCGGAACTTTCAGATCTGAAGGAGACTGAGAAAAACGGCACAGATTCGAAGCCCACGATGCAAATCTGCGAACCACGAAGCTATATGGCATCAAAACAACGAGAGATGAGTTTTCCGGCAGCGAAACAGAGGGGCCCACACCTACAGGGCAACCCCGAGGGGCTACCGCCCCTCCAGAAGGGGCGCTAGCCCCTGCTGGGGCCCCAGGGGGGCTGTCGACCCTCCAGAAGGGGCACCAGCCCCCGCTGGGCCCTCCGGGGGGCTGCTGCCCCTTTAGCCGCGACGACATCCCCTCCGAGGCGTCGAACAGCTAGGTCTTGTTTTTTGGCCCAAAACAGTGTGCGACGGAGCCCTTCCAGCAGCGCGGCAATGACGACGACGACGACCCTCCCGAGTACTTGTGGGAGCCCAACGACGCCTTTTGGGCCCTGCCTTGGCCCGACGGGACCCGTTTTGGCCCGTCGACACTCTTAAATGGTCCCAAGGCCATTGGTTTTCAATTGGACGTCTGCCCGAGTGTCAGTATTTCAGTTTGGGTCACGAAGAAACTTCAGATTTGTTGGACGACTATCGTGTCTTTCGTCTGGACGACGTCGAAGGTGGTAGAGACCCATCTCTTCCTTTTGACCCGGGAGGAGGCATGCAATCTACTAGGAACGGAAGCCTCACGCATTTCATGCACCACCTTGAGAACAATGTGGTTTTTCGAGGGCGGAGTAATGTTAGATTCGGCCCATTATGTGTGCACTTTATGCATTTTTGTGATTTTTATTATTGTAGGGGATTTTGGGTAATCAGACTATTAGTTGGATTATTATTAAAGGGGATGGAGGCCGGCCGGCCGGCCATATGCATGCTTGGTTTTGATTATTTAGATATATTCGAGGGAGACTTCCTCATGCTACGGGAGGGTGTAGACGTTCCCTATCAATCGGCGTTTTGGGAGGGCGATTACCCCTACAATTGTAATCAATCTATTCCTTTTACTTCCAGTTTTATTAATAAAATTCCAGATTTGTGTTTGGTTTATATCACATTTGTAGATGTGGTCAGCTGTAGTGACTTGTTCGATTCATTGGCAGTATCATGCTATTAACTGATGAATCACAAAATAACAAGGCATATGAAAATGTCTTCTTGAACCCGTCAGCAGTTGACACTAGTCTGCCTGGCTTGTGATTCTCTAGTGACATCCTTGATTTTCCATCAGCAATTGTTCCTGTCCAATGAAGTTTTGTTCTCTTTGTTGTTTTAGAACAGTTTTATTTGCAAATGAATTTTATCCATGAATTTTATTTACTTCATTTGACGAACTTTCTTCATGAGATGGCTCAAGCACTTTATCTGATGTCTCCGGAAGTAGCTACAGCTTTTCTTCTGCTGATCAATCACCCATTTGAGGTAATTCTCATGCTTCTCTATTTTTATTTGCAAGTTCTTCTGGAACTGTGAAAATGAAATGGCAACAATAAATCCAATATTATAATGTGCAGACTGACCTGAATATATTTACTAATATTTTTATAGAAATAGAATGAATATAAGTTGGTTTCTTTTGAGAGGAAGCCGCTCTCCCAAGCAACTAATTCGAGAGGGTGGACGCGCTCTCCAACAAAGAGAACAAATCAAACATCGTATGAGTTCTCTCACAAATTTCAGCATATAAAATCCCTAACCCTAGCAGTCTTCTATTTATAATGGCTGATTTCTCCCTAAATAACAGAAATTGTACAAAAATACACTTGAAGCCCAAAATTACAAAATTGCCCTTGGTTTGCGATCGCATCAAATAATCCTTGATAAGTATGGTTTTGATAAACACTTCAGTAACGGCACATAAAAATGATGAAAGGTGCCATGATTATCATAGTGGTATACTTATGCTGTACAAGATGCACGTACAGTTAGCCTCAACGTGGTGGAACATGAGGTTACTTAAAAATATATGAATTATTAAACCTGTCACATGAGTGAAAGATGATTGTCTATTTTAACAATGGAGCTTATCTCAATCACCAGGAATACTGGGTTAGTTTTTTTTCTAGCATTGTTTCTTGGCAAGTAACATTGTGTCTCTTCTTCAACAATAAAATTAAAGTTGCTCAGTTTAGTATACTTTGATGTTTGTGATTCCCATGAAGGTTAAATCGATAGGTGGTAACAATTTTTTGACCTTTAATGATGTTTCTCAGAAGGTGTGGGTTTACTTCTAGAGGACGAGAACCAAGTGCTTGACTACTTCAAATTATTTCATGTTATAGTTAAACATGAGACATGGAAAAAGTTAAATAGCATCCGCTCAGATAATGGATGCGAATACACTTTCAGAGAGTTTGATATCTATTACCAAAGTCATATCATTAGATATGAGAAAACAGTTCAGCGCACTTAACAATATAACGGAGTAGCCGAGAGAATGAATCTGACGATCATGGAGAAGGTTAGAAGTCTGTGCAACATGACTAAGCTATCAAAGTCATACTAGGAAGAAGCGATTTGTACCGCATGTTACCTCATCAATAGATCACCATCAGCACGATTGAATTTTTATAATATCAGAGTAGATGTGGTTTGGAAAGAATCCATCATACATTTATTTGGGGGTATTCATCATACTTTCAGTTGGGGGTATTCAGATGCTTGGCATCTGTACATGTATCCTAGGAGCAACGACATAAGTTCGATGCAATGATCACTCTTTATGTCTTTATCGGATATAGAGACAAAGAATTTAGGTAAAGATTATGGGACTCAAAAATAAAGGTTATCTGGAATAAGAACGTGTTTTGAGAAAATCTTACATTGAAAGATATTGAAAAGCCCATAATGTACTTCAGTTCAAGATCTAATGTTCAAGACATTGTTCAAATCCCAGCATTAATGAAATGCGTCACAAATAATAAATAGGTGCATGCCAGAAGCAGAACATGAGGTGGAAGAAGAAGAAGATATTGAGCAATCCTTTCCACCAGATATTGCATCACGATCATAACATGCAAATGATGGTATACCTAGACAATAACTCCCAAGTATGACGATCTAAACGAAGCTGGATTCCATCAATCCAATCTTCATAAGGTGAGTACTTTTGCTTTCTGAAGAGGAGAGTTGGAGTTTTCAAGAAATTGTATCGCATAAGAATAAAGAAATGTAGCTACAAGTTATACATAATGATATGAAATCTCTGAGAAAATTCATACTTATGAGTTGGTCAAGCTTTCACACAAAAAGAAGGCATTGAAAAATAAATGTGTTCAAACTTAGGAAAAATGGTGAAACATAAAGCTCGATTGGTGATGAATGTTATCTTCAGAAGAAAAGAATTAATTTTAACGAGATCTTTTCACTTGATGTATAAATGGCTTCAATCCATATTATTCTTAGGTTGGTAACTAATTTCAATTTAGAGCTTGAGGAAATAAATGTCAAAATAACATTTCTTCGTGACAATCTACATGGAAAAATATATATGGGTCAGCGAAATTTTTTTAAGGTTTTAGGCAAGGAGAATCTTGTATGCAAGCCGATGAAGAGTTTGTAAGGCCTAAAGCAAGCACTGAAACGGTTGTATAGGAAGTTTGAAGCATTCATAATGAGTCAAGGCAATAAAAAGATGGTTGCAGATTAATGTATTTATAATCAAATGTTTTGGATGATAACTTCGTTGCACTACTATTGTATCTAGATACATGTTTATCATTGAACAAGATGCAATAAAAATCAGCCAGCTGAAGAAGAAACTCACTAAGTCTTTTAATATGGCAGATTTATGTTCAACTTAACAAATTATGAGATGCAGATAGTTCGAAATAGGAAAAAAAAATAAAAGATTATGTCTATCTTAGAAGAAGTACATTAAATGTATGATTATGAGATTCAATATGGATCATGTGGAACCTGCCAGTATTTCATTGACCAACCACTTCAAGTGAAGCAAGAGGTCACGTTTTCATCCGGAAAAGATGAAGGATATGATTGCCATACCTTATTCTTCAGCATTAGAAGCTTGATGTATGTAGTGGTGTGTATAATGCTTGATGTTACACATGCGATGCAAATCGTGAGCTAATTCCTTTATAATCCAAAAGAACATTGGAAGGCAGTCAAGTGGATTCTCAAATACTTGAAGAATAATTTAAAGACATATATGTGCTATGGGTGTACTGGGGGGGGGGGGGTGATCTAGTCTTTAAAGGATATACAGAGTCAGATATGACAGAAGATCTTGATAGTAAAAAGTCTATATCAAGTTACTTTATACTTTTGCAGTGGGAGATGTCCTAGCAATTAATATTGCAGAAGTTTGTTGCGCTATCTACAACTGAAGCCGAGTATATGACAATTACACAAGCTTGTAAAGAAAATTATACCCAAGAGATATGGATCAGAAAATGTACAATGTATATTGTGACAATTAAAGTGCTTTGGATTTAAGTAAGAACTCTATGAATCATACTCCAACAAACCATATTGACGTGCACTATCGTTGGATATACAAGATGATTGGATAAACAATTGTTAAGATTATTAGTAAAGATCAATAGGAAAGAAAATCCAGCGGACATATTTACAAAGATGATGATACGTGAAAAGTTAGAGCTAAGAAAGATAAAATGGGATGATTGTTATAATAATTTCTTCAAGATTCAGTTGAAGGGGAGAATTGATAAATATCCAGCTACCTTTTGCCTATAAATCAACCACAGACATGTCCTTTGTCCCGTGAATCAACAATCTACATGGCAGAATGGTTTATGAATGCAGCCCCTTTCTGTCTCGGCTGTCCTTGCAGTACTTTTCAGTAAAAACATCAACTATAACATTTTTCCCTCTTGTTACAACATTATAAAATGCAATATTATAAAAGGAAGAGTAAGTGAGGTTTGAAAGGCATACAACCATGTTTCTTATGTGTATCTCGCTACACAACCATGTTTCTTGCTATCCTAAGAAACACCTGCACCACTAAAGATGAACACATGTCCTGCAGTTGACTTCCTGTCATCTTTGTCCCCTCCGAAATCTGCATGTGAATCCGCTTGATAAACTAATTTGTGGTGCACTGTACCCTTTATATATTTCATAATCTTCTTAACAGCTTCCCAATGAGCTGGACCATGATTACTTTGATATCTACTAACTAGACTAACTGGGTATGGCCATGTCTGGTCCAAGGTTGTAAAAAACGCTAGGCGCTAGGCGTTCGGATTGCTAGCGCCTAGCGCCCAGAGCATTAATCGGGGATTAATCGGCCTAGGCGGATTTGCATTTTTAATTATTTTAATTATTTTTATATATTATATTTATGTTTAATATATATATATATTATTTAAAATACATCAAAAATTTAATACATACTAAATCAAATCCAGTTTTCCTACTTTAGAGTATTTGTGTGCAACAAAATAAAATTTAAAAGATACTCTTGTGCAATTAAGCCATTTACCAAAAACGCCCAGACACCACCTAGGAACCGCCCAGGAACCGCCCAGAGCGCCCAGACACCGCCCAGAACGCTTAGGCGGCCGATTAATCCCAAAAACGCCCAGATTGACCGCCCAGGCCATACTCGGAGTGTTTACTGGCCGCCTAGGCGCCGCCTAGGCGGCCGCCCAGGCCGATTTTTAGAACACTGGTCTGGTCTAGTACACAGTATTGCATACATCAAACTTCCAATAGACTGAGCATATGGAACATCTAGCCGTTTTGTCCCTCTCTATGACATTGTTCTTTAATTAACGACTTCCTCATAACCAATGATGTATGGGTCGGATTGGAATTGTACATTCTAAATCTCCTCAATATTGTATGCAAATACTTTTCTTGGTTTAAACTTAACATTTTAGACTTCCGATCTCTAAGGATCTGTATTCCAAGAACATAGGATGCATCACTCATGTCCTTCGTCTCAAATTCACTACAAAGTGTCGATTTAATTCTTTTCAACACTTCAATGTCATTTCCAGCGAGCAAAATATCATCTACATACATGGATAATAGCGTAAAACTGTTCCCACTTTTCAAGACATACACACAGTTATCCAATTTGTTTGCAACGAAACCAAGTTGGATAATAGTATTATGAAATTTGAGATACCACTGTCTAGATGATTGTTTTAAACCATACAAAGATTTCTTCAATTTATAAACTTTGTCTTCTTGTCCCTCAACATGAAATCCCTCAGGTTGATATATATATATAACTTCCTTGAACTCTCCGTTGAGGAATGCAGTCTTGACATCCATTTGGTAGAGTTCCAAGTCAAGATGCACAACAATCGTTAAGATTATCCGTATGTATGCAAACTAAGTCATCGGAGAATAAGTCTCCTGATAATCAATCCCTCCTTTTTGTGTAAATCCATTTGCAACTAACCGGGCCTTGAATGTATCAATGGACCCATCAACCTGATATTTCTTCTTTAACACCCATATGCATCCTATGGACTTCCTCTCTTTTGGTAAGTCATAGCTCCCATACATTGTTTCTCTCAATTGAGTCAAGCTCCCCTTTTGATGGCCTCAAGCCATTGATCTGACTCAGATGATTTCATTGCATTTGTATAATTCAAGGGATCAGCTTGCTCATCTATATCAATATCCACAGAGAAACAAGATGGTTTACATGAATATAGATAATAATCATCCATCCTTGCAGGTGTTGTTTGGGTCTTTTGTTGCCACTAAGGGTTGCAGGTTAGACAGGTTCAGCTGGTTGATTTGCCATATGTATATTCTCATTTACAGGTTCAGCTGATTGATTTGCCATATGTATGTTCTCATTTACAGGTTCATCTCCCATAGCTGGATAATGTACATCATCCATTATGTCCAAGTTATCATTTGGAACATCATCTAAGTCCAGCAAGGGTGGCACATTTTCTTTGGCTTGTTCCTTTTCTTCTAGATTCTCTAGAAAAGTAGCAGTTCTACCTTCAATGACTCCTTTATTTTCATGGAAGATCATGTATCCTTTAGATTTCTCAGAATATCTCTATGAATATGCATCTTATGGTTTTGAGATCCAGCTTATCTCTAACCTAATATGGAATGAGAACATGTGCCACGCAATTCCATTTTCTCAAATGACTTAAATTGGGTTTGCGTCCATTCCATATCTCATACAGTGTTTTCTCGACTGATTTTGTGGGAATTCTGTTCAGAACATAATTTGCAGTTAATATTTCTTATCCCCAAAAATCCTTGGAGAGACCAGAATGTGATAACATATATCCCACTGCATTCATTAATGTTCTATTCTTCTCTTCAGCCACACCATTCTGTTGTGGTGTATAATGCATAGTTGTATGCTTCTTTATACTGTATTGGATACAGTATTCCTCAAATTCCTTTGAGTTGAATTCCTCACCTCTATCAGTTCTTAACACCTTTATATTCCTTCCAAGGTTTCTTTCTACTTCTGTCTTGTATCTTTTAAAACTTTCAAAGGCTTCCGACTTTCTGCTTAAAAGATACACAAAAGTATACTTGGAATAATCATCTATAAATGTTATGAAATATTCCTTATTCCCACGTGTCTTTATGCTCAAAGGCCCACACATGTCAGAATGAACTAATTCCAACAATTCATTTGCCCTTTGACCTTCCGAGAATGGTTTCCTGATCATCTTTCCAGTTAAACAATGTTCACAGTATAATATTCTTACACCTGTCAGTTCCGGTAATAAATCCATTTTGATTAAATGGTCCATCTTATTGTTACCAGGATAATCTAATCTGATATGCCAAAGATCATAATCAGACAAAAGACACAAGGAATAATTCAAATCACAATCTTTATTTCCAATATCAGATTTTACAATGGAAAGACAGAATAAATCATGACTGGGCACAAACTTGCCCATATCAAACACTTTCTTGTCTTTTCCAATAGAGACCTTATTGTTGTAAAATCTCACTTTAAGACCCTTCTTCAGCAAAGCCGGAGCAGAGACCAGATTACATCTTATGCCAGGTGCATAAAACACATCTTTGAGGATCATGATGCTGTCCCCAAGATCCAATCTGTATGAACCAATACCTTCTACATCCAGATAGGTATTGTTCCCAATGTATATCCTTTGGTCTCCCCGCTTCAGTTCCTGGAAGTCGACTATTCCTTCCTTCGTCTTTACTATATGTCGGGTTGTACCCGAGTCAATCCACCAGCCTTCAGCGTCTGCTGTTGCAGCGTTACATTCAGTGACGCCAATGAACTCCCGCTTTTCGGATCCTCCATGTTCTGGGCATTTAAAGTTGCCCTTATTCCTTGCCTGAGGACAATTGGCCTTAAAGTGACCATACTTCCTGCAGATGTAGCAAGATCCAGGAGGCCCTTTCTTCCCGCGAGCTGATGGCTGGCCAGATCCCTTGAAGGAGGGCTTCACAGGTCCAATATGCTGGTTTCCTTGTGTCTTCCAGTATTGAGCAGCATTCGCCTCTTCCTTCTGTACAAGGTTGACGTTCGAGCCCTTCCTCCTAGCCAGAAGGTCTTGTTCCATTGCTAACTGAGCTGGCAAGTTAGTGACATGCTTAACGGTTCCATTTAGCCTAAGTGTAGTGGCAGCCATATCAAGCGACGACGGCAAACTATTCAGAATAGTTGCCACATGAAGCTTCTTAGGAATTTCAGTTCCGGCGGTAGCTAGATCCTTAGCCATAACAATCATTTTGTTCACATGTTCGGTGACATTGTCACCTTCTTGCATACAACATGAATTATACCTATGCAGCAGGAGTTGTATGTTCACGTCTGATGTGATGTCATACTTCTCCTTTACAGTCTGTCACATGTCCTTGGTAGTAGTACAATTTTCAAACACTTTTATTAGGCTATCGTCCAATGACATAAGCATGAGACTTCTACCCTTCTTGTCATTTATTGTCCACTGGGCTAGCTCTCTTTTCTGAGCATCGGTGGGATTTTCAGGGAGAGTAGAAGCATTGGACTCAATGACACTATCTAAATTGTAATGGATAAGTCCGTATTTAATTTTCCGGTGCCACATGTCATAGTTGGAACCTTCAAGTATTCTATCTTAAGCCAATTCGGTAGCAATCAATTTGCTTGCTATTTGTTCGTTACTGTTTGATGAGATAAATTGTGATTCAGAGGGTGCCAAAAATATGTGGTGACAATCAACTAACAATATCTAATAACCTAGCCTAAAATCCAATTTTACTTTTAGTCTGAGTGACAAATTTTATTAAGTTATAAGGAGTCTAACAATGCACAAAATAAAATACAGTATAATATGATGTGACAAAAAATGTACCCTTTTTAAATTAATGAGTGAACAAATTATTAGGTTTAAGTTGTAAGGGTCAAACTATGCAAATAATAAATAATAATGCAAAAATAAATAAATAAATAAAACTGATTTGAAGAACCTGTGGGCGGTTTGATGCGTGGAGAAAATTTTGGAACTGCAAAGAAGTGTGAATCAGGTTGGCGTTGATTTGTGTGCTTCGGGATGTTGAATATTGGACTCCCCGGATTTGGTTTTGATGATGAGCAAACATAAATAATCCATGAACTAACAATCTGTGAGCGTAGTATTGGAGATCGTCGCCAATTTCACGAGAATATTCAAAGCGACATCTCAACACTTCCAAAAGCTCGTATTCATGCCTAAAGCTTCGTTGAAGCTCTTGCGCCGTTTTGGAAGTTATGAAGATTCAATCGAAGCTCTCGAAGACCGTTTATTAAGGTTTTATTTATAGTCTTTTAGTCTCGATTGATAGAATGTTAAGCCTTGAGTAAATCTTACGTTTCTATCTTCATTACGCTCTTTACGTAGCTCTAGGATCCTTGCACAAGTTCATTCTAACTTTCTCGAAGCGTCGCGCTTCGATTCGGATTTGTTTGTGCATATTAGTTGGTACAAGAACAAGTACTGACCGACTAGATGGTGATCTAGTCGGTCGGCAACTGTTCTTGGACCGACTAGTTTGATTCCTTAATTTCTTGGACTTTACTGTTTACAGTTAGTCGGTCTACGTTGACTCACCGACCGACTAGTTTGTTAACTAGTCGGTCAGTGATGCTTCTTTGACCGACTAGTTGAGACTTACTGTTCACTCTAAAATTCTCCTAAGCTACTGTTTACCGTTAGTCGGTCTAAGAACGTTTGGTGACCGACTAGTTGACAATTTAGTCGGTCAACTTTTGTTCTTGGACCGACTAAGTCACTTTGCATTCAGACTAAGTTATTTTGCCTCTTAGTCGGTCTACGTTCACTGACTGACCGACTAGTTGTGAAACTAGTCGGTCAGAAAGTGTTCTTGGACCGACTAGATTTCTAGGTCTGAAATTCTATCTCTTCTCAGATCTACTCTTAGTCGGTCCACGTTGTTTGGCTGACCGACTAGTTGATGAACTAGTCGGTCAGTGATTGATCTTTGACCGACTAATTCTCCCAGATTTCTATCCGTTGGAGAATGACCTAACTTGTGTTTTTGGGTTCCTATAAATACGAACCTAGGTCATTTCTATCAAGGTTAGAGCTTCCATTCAGAGATTCATTGAGATCAAAAGAGATAGCTATTCTCCCTCAAATCTAAAGCTCTCTTCCTCACAAGAAACCCATTCTCTCTCATTTCTAGATCTAGAGAGAAGCTTGTTCTTGGTGAGTTCTTCAAGCTATTGCTTGATTCAAGTTTCCAAATCATCCCTAGGCACCCATTGCTGGTCATTTCCTTGGTGCTAGGTTTTGGTAACTTCATCTTCCTCAAATCCTTCATTCCACCTATTGGGTAAGAAAAACTCAAGGTATAGGATTTTGTGGTAAGAGTATTTATTTCATTTAAACTCTTTTGTTTTGCTTATTGGCTCTCTCGGTTGTGAGAGAAGTTTGTGATCCCGGGTTGTGGGATTCACTTTGCCATTGCATGTATGATTTGATCTTGTGAAGGTTTTTCACAAGATATTCATAGTGGAAATCTTGAGTTAGGGTTTCTAACTCAAGTATCCGGAAGGGATCCGGGTGGTTGGGACGTAGGATCACCGGGAACAAGTCGGGGAGACTTGGGTGGATCCGAACCCATTAACTTCGTTTGTTAGCATTGTTAATTTCATTGTTGTCATTCAATTTAAGCTTCCGCAAATTGATTTGGTAGTTGTGTGCAATTTAATTTGGAATTATACGCCTTATTATTTTAAAGTACTATTCACCCCCCCTCTAGTACTTGTGCAGTAGCTGGTAGGGCATTACATTTGGTATCAGAGCCAGATACTCAGCTATGTCTGCCAACGACAACAAGACCGTGCGTCCACCTTCCAACTATGACACCTTCAGGAACCGTGAAGTAGCATCTTCGGTGATGGAGGGACATTCCTCTACGAGGCCTCCATTCTTCAACGGTACCAACTACGGGTACTGGAAGTGTCGGATGAAACCTTCCTCCGAAGTGCATCTTTATGGAGAACTACAATGAAGGAGTATATTGAACCCGAAGAAGAAGATTTTGAGAAATGGACTACCGCGGAGGTCGCCGCGGAGGTAAGCAATGCCAAGGCAATGAACGCCTTGCAATGCGCATTGGAGCCCGAGGATTTCAATAAGATATGCACATGTAAGAGTGCATATCAAATTTGGAATTCCCTCCTCATTCTTCATGAAGGGACGAGTATGGTAAGAGACTCTAAACTCGTAGTCGTAACCAAAGATTACGAAATGTTTCATATGCAACAGGGTGAGAAGATGAAAGAATATTACGCTCATTTTGTTGACATAATAAACGAGTTAGAGGCCATCGGCAAGACCTACACTCAAAAGGAGAAGTGCTTAAAGCTTATTGAAGGACTTCCCTCTTCTTGGGAAAAACGTACCTTCGCCATCGAGGAAGGTAATGACATGAACAAATATACCGTAGTTCAACTAATGGGTACCTTGATGTCATACGAGGTACGCAAAGATAGCAAGGTGAAGCTACAAGAAAAGATGAAGTCATATTTGAACCTAGATGCGCCTAAGAAAAAGGCGATTGCATTCAAGGCGGCTTCATCCACCTCTACCGATGATGAAGAATCGGAAAACGAGTTGGACTTGGAGTCCATGGCACTCATGGCCAAGAAGTTCAACCGTTTCTTCCGAAAAGGTAACTTCAAGAACAAAGCTAAATTTGGTTCTACTAACGCCTCTTCCTCTCCTTTGTGTTTCAAGTGTAATAAGCCGGGACACATGAAAGCGGAGTGTCCCCTCAATAAGCACAAGGAGAAGTGGAAGGCGCCAAAGTATGACAAGTCCAAGAAGTACACGAAAGGAAACAAGAAGGGACTTGTCGGAGCTACCTTCACCGACTCCGAGGATTCCTCAAGCGGAGAGTCGGATGATGAGCAAGTGGAGCAAGCACACATGTGCTTCATGGCAAGAGAGGAGCACGCTCAAGGATCCTCCTCGTCCGATGATAGTGATGAAGAAAGCGATGAGGTAACGATGGATGATCTTAGGAATGCTAACACTCAACTATGGTCAAAATACACTAAGTTAGTAAATAGATATACTAAGGTAAAAGATGACCTAGCTAGCATTCAAACATCGCCTAAGACTATCATCACCAACAACGACACCGTTGTTGAAGAGTTAAGAAATGAGATTATGAATCTCAAATCTAAACTTGAACATGCTAGCATTGAGGATGCGGAAGAACATGAGATAGCGGATTTAACTTCTCAAAACTCGACTTTGAGTATTGAGAACGAGAATCTTAAATCTCGTGTTTATGTGCTCACATCGCAAATATCCACTTTGGATACTTCTTTGCGTTCTCTCAAAGAGAAATATGAGGACACATTGGGCCGAATCAACAAATTCAACAAGGGTAAGGGCCATTTGGATAATATCCTAAAAGATTTACTTCCGGCCAAACACCACATTGGCTTGGGGTATATGATGGGAAATTCATCCAAGTCGGTCACTACTTTTGTTAGGCTAACTTCCGAAGCCTCAACGAGTGGGAGCAAACACTCTATTGGTAGTTCATCTACCAATGGTGCTTCCACCTCGTCCACACCCTCTTTCGGAAAGAAACCCACTTTGGGTGGACCTCCAAAGAAGGGGCATGCTTACTTGTACACTAATACCATGCCACGTAGGAACACACGTCCTACTCCACCGTCTCACACATATGATGATTTTTATGCAACATATTCTCGGGCACGTGCACACAATGTGAGACACTCTCATGCACGTGTTCCCTCACATGCATATGTACACCCACCTCATCATATGAATAATTCTCATCGTGCACCATTCCATCATGTCCCATATGCCTATCCACAACATGCATCACGTAGAAATCAACGTCGTATGCATGCACCCAATAGGATGATAGCTCCCAAAATTTTCACTATTTGGAGCCCAAAGGACACAAGCATGGACGAAAAACAAATGTATATGAATGCTTATTTTTCGGATGTTGTGCATAGTAAGAATTATGCGGGGAAGTCTAAGTCCACTTGGACTTGGCTTCCGAAGGTCTAATCCCTTGGACCCAATGACCTTGGGTACCATGATATGAAATTGTCTATCTTTAGGTACTCAAGGAAAAGAAAAAGAAAAGGAGCAACGAATTTAAATTTAGCTCCAAAGGGAATTGGATACTCGATAGCGGGTGCTCCAAACACATGACGGGTGACGCTCGATTGCTCTCCGGAGTGGTTCCCATTGCAAATGGAAACCGCGTAGTATTTGGAGGCAACGAGAGCGGAACCATCATAGGTGTTGGTAAAGTCGGTAACCCTTCTAAACCATTAATTAGTGATGTTTATCTTGTTAGTGGTTTAAATCATAATCTTATTTCAATAAGTCAACTTTGTGACAAAGGTTACAAAGTTAGCTTTGCGAAAGGATTGTGTCATATTTTAAGAAAGGATAATGAAAAATTATTATTTTCCGGAACTCGTCGTAAAGACATTTATATTTTGGATCTTCCTAAGTCATATGAACAATGTCTCGTTGCCAACACAAGTGAACAACACTTATGGCATCGACGCTTTGGACATGTGAACTTTGGAACACTATATAAGCTTTCAAAATTGAATTCTATTAAAGGTTTTCCGAAGCTTGTTTTTGGAAAGAAAAGTTTTTGTGATTGTTGTCAACGCGGCAAGCTTCCTAAATCTTCATTTAAACCTAAGAAAAGCATCTCTACTAAAAGGCCACTAGAGCTATTACATCTAGATTTATTTGGGCCAACTAGAGTAGCTTCCTTAGGAAATGCAAGGTATGGACTTGTCATCGTAGATGACTATTCAAGATTTACTTGGGTATTTTCATTGTGTAATAAAAATGAAGCTTTTGAAAACTTCACAATTTTTGTTAAGAAAGTACAAAATCTCTTAGGAACCACCATTGTCACTATTCGTAGTGATCATGGAGGTGAATTTGAGAATGAGTCTTTTGAGACATTTTGTGATGAAGTTGGTATTACTCACACCTTCTCTTTCCCTCGTGCACCTCCTCAAAATGGTGTAGTTGAGAGAAAGAATAGGACGCTAGTGGAGTGTGCTCGCACTATGCTTGATGATAGCCAACTTGGCCATCAATTTTGGGCGGAAGCGGTACACACCGCTTGCTATGTGTTTAATAGAATACTTTTGAGGCCCGGCACTAAACAAACTTGTTATGAATTGTTGTTTGGTAGGTTGCCTCAAGTTAAACATTTTCGTGTTTTTGGTTCGAAATGTTTTATTAAGAACACATATGGTAGTTTGGACAAATTCGATCCAAGATCCGATGAGGGGATTTTTGTCGGATATTCTTCGCGTAGCAAAGCCTACCGGATATTCAACAAACGAACCTCAACGATCGAGGAGTCGCTTCATGTCTCATTTAATGAAGGATTTGTTCCAACTCGAATTTCAAATGATAATGATTCTTTGGATGTTTTATGTGATTCATTTGATAATTCTAAGTCTAATGATTCTATTGATTCTATTGAGACTAACCCAACTAATGAAGTTGTTGAGAATGTTCCTAGTGATCAAGGTATTCCCAAACGGCTTCATACCGTTCGTGACCATCCCCATGAGCAAGTCATTGGCAATATTCAAGATAGTGTCAAGACGAGATCACAAGTCCACCACTTCGCAAATTGTGCCTTTGCCTCATCGATAGAGCCAAAGAATATTAATGAAGCATGCGAAGATAGCGCTTGGATCTTAGCCATGGAGGAGGAGCTCATTCAATTCGAGAGGAATGAAGTTTGGGAGCTTGTTCCATTGCCATCGAAGAACCACACCGTCATAGGGACAAAGTGGATCTTCAAGAACAAAACCGACGAAAACCAAGTCGTCGTCCGGAACAAAGCTCGGTTAGTAGCTCAAGGCTATCGTCAAGAGGAAGGTATCGATTTCGAAGAATCTTTCGCTCCGGTAGCTAGATTAGAATCAATTAGATTACTTTTGTCTTTTGCATGCCATAAGAATTTTAAATTATTTCAAATGGATGTTAAAAGTGCATTTTTAAACGGAGATGTCGTTGAGGAAGTTTACGTTTCTCAACCTCCGGGCTTCATAAATGAAAAATTTCCAAATCACGTTTTTAAACTAAAGAAAGCTCTTTATGGTTTGAGACAAGCTCCTCGAGCTTGGTATGATCGCCTAAAGAATTTTCTTTTGGATTTGAATTTTAAAATGGGCGAAGCCGATTCTACACTTTTTATTAAGCATGCGAATAATGATATTTTATTAGTTCAAATTTATGTTGATGATATCATTTTCGGTGCTACTAACTTCGCTCTTTGCGAAGAGTTTTCTAATGTTATGAAGGAACAATTTGAGATGAGCCACATGAGCGAACTCAAATATTTCTTAGGTCTCCAAATTCGCCAATTGAACGATGCAATCTTCATCCACCAAACGAAGTACACGGTGGAGTTGCTAAAGCGATTTGGAATGGAGAATGCCTCCGGGAAAAAGACTCCAATGAGCACGACTACGCATCTTGATAAAGATACGGGCGGAAAAGATGTAGACATTCGTCTATATCGAGGTATGATAGGTAGCTTACTTTATCTTACCGCGAGTAGGCCCGATATTATGTTTGCCGTATGTATATGTGCTCGTTATCAGTCTCAACCTAAGGATTCTCACTTAGTAGCGGTTAAACGTATTTTTCGCTATCTAAGTTACAATTTAGATTTTGGATTACTTTATCCGAGATCTAGCACATATGAGTTAGTCTCATATAGTGACGCTGATTATGCGGGATGCAAATCCGACAGGAAAAGTACTAGTGGCACTTGCCATTTTCTAGGAAATTCTCTTGTCTCTTGGTTTTCCAAGAAGCAAAATTCGGTTTCACTTTCAACCACCGAGGCGGAATACATTGCCGCCGGTGCCGCTTGTGCCCAGGTTCTTTGGATGAGACACACATTGAAGGATTTTGGTATTCATTGTAATACTAGCCCTATCATGGTGGATAACCAAAGTGCTATTTGTCTTTCAAAGAATCCGGTGCACCATTCCCGATCGAAGCACATAGATGTCCAACACCATTTCTTAGATGATCATGTTGCTAAAAGGACATCATTTTAGTGTACGTTGAAACCCAAAAGCAAATCGCCGATATTTTCACGAAACCCCTAAAGGAGGACTCCTTTGTGCGGTTGCGTCGAGAATTGGGGATTATGGGTGCATCCGAGATATAGGATTCATATTTAAATTCAATCATCTTGCATGCTAATATATTTCGCGATATTTCATTCATGCTAGATTAATTGAATTTTTGGGAATTTTATATGATTTATTCGAATTTATTGCTCGAATTCGTATTTCAATGTCGTATTTAAGATTTCGACGTTTTATGGGGTAATTTAGATGTCTAATGAGTGAGTTAGGATGTTTCATCCAAGTGGTTTGTGAAGAGAAATCAAATTTCTACTTTTGGACTCTTCTAGTCGGTTTCAGTTCTCTTGTCAACCGACTAGATGCTCATCTAGTCGGTCAGCAAATGAACTCAGACCGACTAGATCAAGCAAATATCCATCTCCTATCATTTTCTTTCGTTAGTCGGTCATAGTACACTTTCCGACCGACTAGATTGAAAACTAGTCGGTCAGTAAGTATACTGCGACCGACTAAATCTAGCCCTAAAAATCACTCTGTGCCTCTGTTTCGACTTAGTCGGTTCAAGCTCATTGACCGACCGACTAGATCGGAATCTAGTCGGTCAGTGCTTGAACTGTGACCGACTAAGTATGTTAGGGCAGTTACGTCTTTTTGATTCCAGACCGACTTATACTCATTTTTCGTTCGACTAATTTCCTAATTAGTTGGTCTTCTCTCCAGCTCAAACTCGAAAACCCCCAAACCCCGATCGAGCCCCTTCACATTCTCGTCGTCTCCGGCCATTTCTCCGGCCATCGCCGCCGTCTGCCGCCGTCGACTCCACCCCCTAGGTATCTTCCTCCATCTCCTAGGTCGATTTCTTGCCCTAGGGTTCGATTTCTCCCCCTAGGTATTCTAGGGTTTGATTTATTTTCGAATTTCTTGATTTCTAGGGTTGTTAGCTTGTGATCTCTAGGTTGCTTGTGATTTTCTTCGATTGATTGTGCTCGTAGTACTATGGCTAAGACTCGAATTCCTATCGCCTCTTCCGGGGTCTCTTCTATGACCGTAGAACAACCTTCGGACCCTAGGAATCCCCCGAAGCCTAAGCGTCGTGCCAAGTCTACCCAAGCCTCTCCTTCGTCGCCTCCTCTTAAGAAGCCTAGGACTGCCATAGTCAAACCCCGTAAATCCAAGACCAAAAAGCCTATTCTTCACACTCCGGCTACTCCTCCCGATTCCGACTCTGAATTTATCCCAGAGGATGAGCCTACTAGGGAACCTACCCCACCTCCGAAGACCCGTAAGGCCAAGGGTAAAGCTCATATGCCAGTTGGCGGTGTAGACATATCGTTGTGCCGCGATGACCCTCAGTGTCTCGCCGCGTACAACCGTATAGAACACTGTCCACTGTTGTTAGAGCATTACGTTCAGTTCTCTGATTTTCTCGGCCTTGCTGATCTTCTGTCTTATAGTGGTCTTCTAGATTATCTCCGATACGACCCCAAGGCCAATCCCAAACCGTACCCTCGCCTCGTGAAATTGTTCTATGCCAACCGTATTCGAGGCCAGTACGACGCCAGCCACTCCATTGAGACGACTGTCTTGGGAACTCCAATAGTTCTCACGGCAGAAATCTTGGGGGAGATCCTTGGTTGTGCGTCGTGTGGTCTCCTCCCCTCGGACATTTCCGTAGACGACATTTCTTCCTTGGATCAGTCTATTCTTTCAGAGATTTTCCAGGTTATCCCCTCCGCATTCATTGGTGTTCCATCGAAATCTTTTAAGCCGAATGCGTGGGTTCTTAACCTGATTTTGAAGTCGTGTCTCCTCCCTAAGTATGGATCCTCTTCACTCCCCTCTCAGCCGTTTTTGAAGCTCATATACGCTCTTTTCTTGGGGTGCGAGATAAATTGGGCTCGCGTGATACTCGATAAGATGGATTCTTTCGAGTGTATACGCAAGACCAATAAGTCTGCGCACATTCCATACCCCTGCTTGTTGACCCTCGTATTTCGTCATTTTCGAGTTCCTCTCCCACCTGACGATGAGCGTCCTTTGGGTACTCCTCTGAACGCGACGGCCATGAAGAAATCTTTAGCGGCACTTCGTCACGTGCAGAGGTCTACCGCATCTGCTTCCCAGTCTACTCCGTCAGCTGCTGCAGCCTCCTCTTCCCCTGCTACATTGGACGATGTCGTACGCCTACTTCGTCAGCACGACTCCCGTATGGCTCGTACTGAGGAGGTAGTCTGCCGTATGGCTCGCATGATGGGGATTGAGCTTCCTCCTTCGGTGTCTGATGCCGAGGAGATGGACGATGAGGAGCTTGACGAGCTTGCTACTTCTTTTGCCCGTGGCGATGAGGCCACTGCTGCTGCTGCTGGTACTTCCACTTCTGCTCCTGGAGTTGGCACCACTTCCGGTGTTCCCGAGCCTTCTGCTTCAGCACTTCAGTCGTCTGAGCCTGCTGCTGACCCTGTTGCTGAGCCTGCTGATATTCCAGTTGACACTTCTGCTGTCGAGACCCTTGCTGCTGATGAGCCTGTTGCTGAGATCTCGACTCCTGCCCCGACGATTCCATCTGTTGAGACACCTCTACTCCCTGCAGATCCTGAGTCCACTCCTTCGACTGGACCCACGGACGCTGCAGATCCAGCCTCCTCCTCGTGATCGTTGTTCCGAGGACTCTCCATATACGCTTTGGATGATATATCTTAGTGAGAGTGTTTTGGGTTAGGCTGGGGCTTGAGAGATGTTTTGATGTATTTTTGTGATTTCTGGATGTCGGAGTTGAATATTATGTTATGATGTTGTTTTGATGTATGTTGATATACTTTGATGATGTCGATGATGTTGATGTATTTCTTTTTGATGATATGTAGCGCTTGATATGATGTATCTCATATATTCGATGTGATATTTTTTTTGGATGTACTCATATTGTCTCTACATATATATATGTTCATCGTCATTCACTTTGTCATTTATTCGTCGTGCATTTTTTTATATATATTCGTTGAATGCATTTGAATTGTGAATTCGTCGCTCGACGATTAAAAACTTGGTTAAATAGATTATATTTCTATATTCATATAGAATTGTTTTCCATGCACAAATTTAACCAAGAAATATTGAATATTGGAGAGTATGTTTCATTATTCAATAAATAAAAAAAATACCAAATATTATTTTTGATGATTTTGATTATCGTTGATTTTAATTGATAATGGAAAATTTGGCACACCTTGTTTTGATTTCCACATTTTTTTTCCCTTGGTGTCAAGTTGGTAAATTGTTCTTGTCTACGACTCCCGATGTTGGATTTTACATTTCCTAATTGTTGTCGTTGTATGCCCCCCATTTTTGGGATAATGCCAAAGGGGGAGAGATAATGATAATAAATAGCGCAAATGAAAATTTAACTCAATTTCCAAGAATCTAGTTTGATATGTTAGATTCAGGGGGAGTTAAGATACATATAAGGATTTTCAAAATCCGATATTTCAAAAATCAATTCACTTTATTGATCTTACTCGTCTGCTTGATGCAATTCATTTATATTCAATTTGGAATTAATGTGTCATCAATGCAGGGGGAGTAAGTATTTTTCATTTGAATTACTATTTTTGATTATTATTTATGTTGGTTTGTCATCACCAAAAAGGGGGAGAATGTTGAATATTGGACTCCCGGATTTGGTTTTGATGATGAGCAAACATAAATAATCCATGAACTAACAATCTGTGAGCGCAGTATTGGAGATCGTCGCCAATTTCACGAGAATATTCAAAGCGACATCTCAACACTTCCAAAAGCTCGTATTCATGCCTAAAGCTTCGTTGAAGCTCTTGCGCCGTTTTGGAAGTTATGAAGATTCAATCGAAGCTCTCGAAGACCGTTTATTAAGGTTTTATTTATAATCTTTTAGTCTCGATTGATAGAATGTTAAGCCTTGAGTAAATCTTACGTTTCTATCTTCATTACGCTCTTTACGTAGCTCTAGGATCCTTGCACAAGTTCATTCTAACTTCCTCGAAGCGTCGCGCTTCGATTCGGATTTGTTTGTGCATATTAGTTGGTACAAGAACAAGTACTGACCGACTAGATGGTGATCTAGTCGGTCGGCAACTGTTCTTGGACCGACTAGTTTGATTCCTTAATTTCTTGGACTTTACTGTTTACAGTTAGTCGGTCTACGTTGACTCACCGACCGACTAGTTTGTGAACTAGTCGGTCAGTGATGCTTCTTTGACCGACTAGTTGAGACTTACTGTTCACTCTAAAATTCTCCTAAGCTACTGTTTACCGTTAGTCGGTCTAAGAACGTTTGGTGACCGACTAGTTGACAATTTAGTCGGTCAACTTTTGTTCTTGGACCGACTAAGTCACTTTGCATTCAGACTAAGTTATTTTGCCTCTTAGTCGGTCTACGTTCACTGACTGACCGACTAGTTGTGAAACTAGTCGGTCAGAAAGTGTTCTTGGACCGACTAGATTTCTAGGTCTGAAATTCTATCTCTTCTCAGATCTACTCTTAGTCGGTCCACGTTGTTTGGCTGACCGACTAGTTGATGAACTAGTCGGTCAGTGATTGATCTTTGACCGACTAATTCTCCCAGATTTCTATCCGTTGGAGAATGACCTAACTTGTGTTTTTGGGTTCCTATAAATACGAACCTAGGTCATTTCTATCAAGGTTAGAGCTTCCATTCAGAGATTCATTGAGATCAAAAGAGATAGCTATTCTCCCTCAAATCTAAAGCTCTCTTCCTCACAAGAAACCCATTCTCTCTCATTTCTAGATCTAGAGAGAAGCTTGTTCTTGGTGAGTTCTTCAAGCTATTGCTTGATTCAAGTTTCCAAATCATCCCTAGGCACCCATTGCTGGTCATTTCCTTGGTGCTAGGTTTTGGTAACTTCATCTTCCTCAAATCCTTCATTCCACCTATTGGGTAAGAAAAACTCAAGGTATAGGATTTTGTGGTAAGAGTATTTATTTCATTTAAACTCTTTTGTTTTGCTTATTGGCTCTCTCGGTTGTGAGAGAAGTTTGTGATCCCGGGTTGTGGGATTCACTTTGCCATTGCATGTATGATTTGATCTTGTGAAGGTTTTTCACAAGATATTCATAGTGGAAATCTTGAGTTAGGGTTTCTAACTCAAGTATCCGGAAGGGATCCGGGTGGTTGGGACGTAGGATCACCGGGAACAAGTCGGGGAGACTTGGGTGGATCCGAACCCATTAACTTCGTTTGTTAGCATTGTTAATTTCATTGTTGTCATTCAATTTAAGCTTCCGCAAATTGATTTGGTAGTTGTGTGCAATTTAATTTGGAATTATACGCCTTATTATTTTAAAGTACTATTCACCCCCCCTCTAGTACTTGTGCAGTAGCTGGTAGGGCATTACACGGGATGCGTCTTATCCGGTCGTTGTGCGGCTCAGGAGGCAAAAAGATTTTTGTGTGGAGGAGTGCTTCGAGGTTAGGGTGGGCCCGTTGAGTGGAGCGCTTCGAAGAGATGCGGATGCATGGATAAAAAAAATTGTATGCAAGATGGCCGTGTTGTGCGTGCCTCGAATGAAAAACGGGGCAAGAAAATAAAATTGGTGGGGGCCGAAAAATTTATTCTCCCTGTTGAGGTCGAAGGAAGTTGTGTGTAGAGTGGGTTTGTTGCTTCCAGTGGTAAAAAAAATTATGAATGGAAAAAAGCTCAGACTCCTTTTGTTTCCTTTTGTTTGATTGGGCAAAAATATAAAGTTAGAAAATTGATCTTTGAATGGCAAAAATGAGAATCAAATTGATTAAAAAACAAAAAGAAAAGGGCAGAATCCTTGCTACACGTAGATCAACGCAAGCACAAAGATGCGCAAAGGAGACAGTACCTGGACGCGTATTCTGATCGATGTGGAGAAATGGTTGATCGGAAGAATTTGTTGGCACGCGCGGGTCGGAGAAGTTGGCTCTGATCCTATGAGAGAATGAAAGAAATATTTTGCTTGGGGATTCCGGATATGGCTGAGAGTTTTTTGATACTTTAGAAGCGACAATCTGATGCGGCTAGTAATTCGAAGCATGGGCATTAGGGTAAAATAACAAATAGGGGTGTTTTTCTATTTAGGGGATTGAGCCGGCCCTAATGGGGTATGCAAAAAATTTGTTGAAAGTTATTTCTTTTATTCCCTTAGGTTAATTGTATTAGGATTTGGCTTTTCCCCCTAGGTTAATAATTGTCTTCTAGTCGTTAGTTAGCGAGTAGTTGAGTTGTAGTAGGTTTTCCTTTCAATTTCAGATCTGAGTTCCAATAAAAAATCCCCTTTTTATTATCAAAACCCTAGCGAAACGTATCAATTGGTATCAGAGTGGTCGATCTATGGCAAGCACACGATCCATGGAGCGGGTTGAAGTTTTGGAAGAGAAGGTTGAACGGATGAAGCCCAAATCAGCAAGGGTTTCATCGACGTGAGAAGGGAATACGCCGAGATAGCCGCGGAGATCCGGGGAGAGATGAAAGAGATGAGAGAGAACCAAGAGAAAACGGAGGTGAAATTGACGGAATTAACGGAGGCTATAGCGGCGTTGACCGCACATCTGGTACTGAAGGGGGATCCAAGCAAAAAGGAGCTACCTTTGGCGAAGGACAATGGCAAAAAGACGATTTTTTTCGAAGGCGGGCCGGAACGAGATGAAGACGGAGGCGTCGATCTAGGGGACAAGGAGTGGGGGACTCATCACGATCACGCGCCGCCGCGCCAAGAAGATAGGGTCACCGGAGGGGGTTTCCCGCCCCTCCGG
The DNA here is from genome assembly GCA_030789695.1 of Scilla litardierei. Classification (NCBI taxonomy): domain Eukaryota; kingdom Viridiplantae; phylum Streptophyta; class Magnoliopsida; order Asparagales; family Asparagaceae; genus Scilla; species Scilla litardierei. The sequence continues at coordinate 390,631,812 of CM061142.1, forward strand.
CAGCCCTCCGGGTGGCCGTCGCACCCCCAGGGATCTCTGGGGGGTCGGCGAACCTCCAAAGGGGCGGGGGAGGGCCGCCAGGCCCCCAGGAGGGGCGGCCCACCTGCCGCCCCTCCCTGCGCCTGCGGTGAACCCAGGCGGGCCCGCCTGGGGGCCGCCGGCCCAAATTCAGGGCATGCCGCCCCTGACGAACCCCTGGGGGGCTTCGGCCGACCCCAGGGGAGGCTTCCGAGGCCCGGCGGACCCCTGGGGGCCCCGTCGGCCTCCCAGGACGTCCGACAGACTTTTCTGAGCACATCCGGGCCCCCGGGGGCCCCGCCCGAGGTCTGAGGAGTACAATTTCCAGGTTTTCAGCCTTTTGGGGATCTGGCGGAGGTTTTCAGCAGCCTGGAGGCCACCACCAGATCACGGGTGGTTCGTCGACTCAGCCCCCACCCTTCGGGGGAGTAACAGGTGACTGGAGAGCATACCATGGCACAGCGGGAGGTCACCAGACAGAGTACGAGCATCCACAGGGTGACTGGCACGGACATGGCGCAGAGGGAGGAGTCCGAAATCGAGCCGAGACATTTTCCAGACGGACGACATGGGTACCATCAGAGGGGAGGATTCCATCAGTAGGAGAGAGGTGGATTCGCTGGTGAGAGACGGATTCCATCAGCAGTAGAGAGGTGGATTCGCTGGCGAGAGACGTCTGAGAAAGCTCGAGGTGCCCATCTTTGAGGGAGGAGACCCAGATGACTGGCTGTACCTGGTGGAGAGGTACTTGGAGGTGTCAGCAGTCCCAGGAGAGGAGTGGCTTCGGGCGATAGGCGTTTGCCTGGAGGGGGAGGCCTTAAGCCGGTTCCGTTGGACTGATCAGCAGCGGCCATTTCAGACATGGGGGGAGTTAACGACGCTCTTGATGGAGCGATTTGGTGCAGGGCAGTCTGGCGGAGTGTTTGAGAGACTATATTCGCTGAAGCAGGAGGGGAGCGTAGGGGAGTATATTAAGAAGTTTGAGTCGCTCTGCCACCGAGCTCGGGGAGTATCTGAGGAATCATTGGAGGGCTGCTTTATGAAGGGGCTGAAGCCTACGGTGAGATCAGGACTGAGGCAGTTCGAGCCAGTGGGTCTGCGCGGGATGATGACATTGGCTAGGAAGGTGGAAGACCATCAGGAGACAGAGAGGAGAGCCCGGGGGACGTGGGGAGGCTCCACTTTTCGAGCGCCGGATCCTGGAGGGGGACAAAAGGCGGCCACATGGGGGCAACATCCACTGACGGCACATCGGCTACCAAGGAGAACTGGATGGAACCACGACCTGGAGGACATACACGGAGAATGACCGAGGCAGAGATTCGTGACAAGCGGACCAAGGGCATGTGTTTCAAATGCAACGAGAAGTTTACTCTTGGGCACCGGTGCGGGAATCATACCCTTCAGATCCTGATAGTGAATGACGAGGAAGATGGAGGAAGAGAGTGGTAATGCTGTAGGCCGGCGTGGAAGATGATCAGGAGCACCTGCACGTGGAGTAGCTGACCATACACTTCACGCACCACCTTGAGGACAAGGTGGGGTTTTAGGGGCGGAGTAGTGATGCGGCTAGTAATTGGAAGCAGGGGCATTTAGGTAAAATAACAAATAGGGGTGTTTTTCTATTTAAGGGGGTTGAGCCGGCCCTAATGGGGCATGCGAAAATTTGTTGAAAGTTATTTCGTTTATTCCCTTAGGTTAATTGTATTAGGATTTGGCTTTTCCCCTAGGTTAATAATTGTCTTCTAGTTGTTAGCGAGTAGTTGAGTTGTAGTAGGTTTTCCTTTCAATTTCAAATCTGAGTTCCAATAAAAAATCCATTTTTATCATCAAAACCCGAGCGAAATGTATCACAATCTTCTCTATTTATAGGACCACCGCCATATTCTCCATCCCACAACCGCTCCCGTGATTTTCTCAACCGACCCGATATTCTCTCAACGGACACGTGAGACTCGTTCTTTTAGTTGAGGAAAATTCTTAACCAAGTATCGGGTCGGTTATCAGGTCATTTGGCCATATCAGGCCATAACAACTTACAACATTGACTTCTTGCCTTTCCACTATATTATGTATATAATGATATTGTATTTCAATGTCTTCCTTTGGAACTGTTTGCAACACTGTGGATCAAGCTGATGGTTGCTTGATTATCACAGTACATCTCAATTGGTCCATCCACCAAATAGAGATCCAAGTCCAATAAGAACCGTCTGATCCAGACTGCATGAGTAGCCGCCATACTACATGCTATATACTCAGCTTCTTGTGTGTATCTCGCTACACAACCCTATTTCTTGCTACCCCCAAGAAATAGCTGCACCACCAAAGATGAACACATGTCCAATATGACTTATATTCTAACAAGTGATATGACTGCTGATCACTTGACGAAGTGTATTCCAGCAGTTACATTCCTCAAACATGTTGGTTTGATGAGACTTAGAAATATCTAAGGAAACTTTCATGAATAATGAAATGAGACAATCATGAATAATGATTGTATTAGGTGAATAAAATGTGCATGTCTCACGAATAGTGGGAGTATGTAAAATTACATCATGTGTTATATCTCACGGATAGTGGGAGTATGACTGGTATGCACTTGGCCATTTCAAGCCAAATGAGAGTTGTAAGTTATGGTCTGATATGGCCAAATGACATGGTAACCGACCCGATATTCGGTTGATGATTTTCCTCAACCAGAGTGAAGAAAATCTTCTTCACGGACAATGCTATAGTTTCTCGAGATAATTGTAAGCTTCTCTAAAGAGAGCACTGCGAGAGTTCTCTTTGTTGAGTTCATTTAGCTTTGTATATTTATTTCATGGCGAGAAATAGAGTGTATTTATTTTTCACTCAAATCTCTTTTTACATAATAGTGAATCACAACAATTTTACCCTTTCAGATAAGGCATTGGCATCTTTATAGAGTTGGTTCAGCAACTTTCACCTGTCATATCAGAAAAAAATGTCCCATTGAGAGGTGATATTTAAGATATACTCAAAAGAAATAATATAAACCATATAGTATTAATACTCCACAAACAATGAAAGATTTAATAAAAAAATCGCATCGCTCAGCTTTTGTGCTTCATGCATCTGGAGTCTGCTTAGGTGTAAGTTTTTTTATCACATATGTTTGAGATGTGCTAAAACTAACTGAAGATGTTTAGACATGTGATAGACCCGCACCCAAGCGGGTCTAATTCCCGCACCATGGGCCCAAGCCCATGGCTGGCCACACCCCCCTTGGCCCTCCTATGTTAGCCGCAAGCCCTCCCTTTGTCCTAATTCTTATTATATAAGGGGGAGGGTAGCCGTCATTTATGGGCATGCTTGATATTTTGAGGTATTCTCTATTGAGCATCCTAGGAGTATTTCTTAGATTAAACGAGTGCGGACGTCCTCTTCGGCGTCTTGGGAGGAGAATACACCTTTTTGTATTCAATTATCTAGTTATTTCCATTGTTTTCTCAATAAAAATCATATCTTTTGTTGGTTCCTAACAATTTGGTATCAGAGCGCGTGACGATCCATGGCGGCTACGACAAGATCCCACGACAAAATTGAAGCTTTGGAGGCCAAATTCACGAGCGAAATCGACGGGATCAAGAAATCATTGACGGCCAACGACGAATCCATGGCAAAATTGACGGCATCCGTCAACCAATTGACGGCAAATCAAGCGAAGCACGACGACCAATTCGCACAAATGATGGCAACCCTAAATCAATTGGCGACGAACAACAAAGGGGAAGGAAACCCTAAATCGGGGGAAGAGGCGGCACCTTTGAAGAAGGAGAAGGAGAAAGTTGGAAGCTTTGAACCAAAAAGTCATTTTTTGGTGGAAGATTTGGCCGACGATGATGAAGAGGAGCCGATGAAGATCAATTATCGAGAGGAGATTAGGCGAAAGGCCGCGGAAGCCCAAGGATGGACCGGCGACCTCGATCAAACACGCGGGAAGGCACGCGAGGAGGGCGGGGGGCAGCGGCACCCCCCCAGGGGGTCACCAGCCCCCAGGTTAGCCGCGGGGGGGGGGGGGCGGGCACCCCTGGGCTCGCCCAGGGGCGGCGGACCCCCCAGGGGGTCCGGCGACCCCTCTCGACCAACGGGGGGGGCGCTGGGACCCCGAGGAGCATCGGGGGGGGGGGCCCGGCGAACCCCCCCGGGGTCGGCCGGGGGCGCCGAACCCCCAGGAGGGTCCGGCGACCCCCGCCGACCCCCGGGGGGGGCCGTTGGGGCCCCCAGGACTACCGGGGGGGTCCGGCGAACCCCCCTGGGGTCGGCAGGGGGCGCCGAACCCCCAGGAGGGTCCGACGACCCCCGCCGACCCCGGGGGGGGGGGGGCGCTGGGGCCCCCAGGACTACCGGGGGGGGGGTCCGGCGAACCCCCCTGGGGTCGGCAGGGGGCGTCGAACCCCCAGGAGGGTCCGGCAACCCCCCGACCCACAGGGGAGCCGCTGGGCCTCCCAGGATCCCCGGGCGGGGCCAGCGGCCCTGCCATTGGCAGGCCGCGGCCCCGCCGACCTTCTCCGGCTGACGCGCGACGCTCCGAGGGCCGTTGGCGGCGATTTCGGCACTGTTCAGCATGGGCATCCACGTCGAGAGGCCCCGACACATAACTTTGAGGAGGGTTTGGGACCCGGGGATTTTCAGGAGCACGGAGACTACGGCGAGGGCTATCAGGACCCTCCCGACCCTCGTTTTGATGTTGGGAGGTGGCATCCACCGCCCCACCACCAAGAGAGACGCACATCAGGCACCGGAGGGAGATACAGAGACTACCAGTAGTGGCCAGAGGGTGTGGGTGGAGGCGACGAGGGGCACGTAGACCTAGGAGACTATGGGGGTCGCGGTGGAGGACCACCTTGGCAATACGAGATTCTGGACGAGAGGAGGCAGCACTACCGTCCGCGTCACAGAGACGATGGGAGGCCCGAGTAGGGGCACTTTGGAGGAGATTGCAGAGTCAGGAAGCTGAATATGCCGGTATTTTCTGGGGAGGATCCACACGTCTGGTTGTTTACAGCCAAGCGATACTTCGCGGCACATCACATGACCGAGGCCCAGAAGCTGGAGGTGGCAGCCATGCATGGAGGGGCGTGCTTTGGGGTGGTTCCAGTGGAAGGAGAGGAGGCGGCAGATCCGGACCTGGGAGGAGCTGAAGGACTTGGTTCTGGAGAAGTTTCGAGACCCCCGCTTGGGGAACCTACCCGAGCAGCTATTTGCCCTCAGGCAAGAGGGGCAGGTGCGTGAGTACATTGAGAAATTTGAGACGCTGGCCGGGCGAGTTCATGGGGTGTCGGACGAGTCGCTGGAGGGCATCTTCTGGAAGGGGCTGCGACCTAGTCTGCGAGCGACGGTGAGGCCCTACAAGCCTCGGGGGCTTTCTGAGGTCATAGAGATGGCGCAGATGGTGGAGGACTCCCGAGCTGAGGATATGAGAGGTGGGAGCGGCTACAGTGGGCAGATACAGCGGGGCACCACGATTGGGACATGCGGAGCAGGGATCGCTACGGAGACAGTTCAGACAGGGCTTGAGAAGACGGGTGAGCAGAACACACCCCCGCCTGGGGCCCATTCCGAAGGATGACCGTTGCAGAGATGAGAGAGAAAAGACAAAAGGGGCTCTGTTTCAGATGCGACGAGCGTTTCACTCCCGGACACCGCTGCGTGGATCGAAGGCTGCAAGTGTTGATAGCGGAAGGGGACGAGAATGATGACGTGGAGGACGAAAGAATCGACTTACATGCACCACCTTGAGGACAAGGTGGCTCTTTTGGGGGGAGTATTGATAGACCCGCACCTAAACGGGTCTAATTCCCTCGCCATGGGCCCAAGCCCATGGCTGGCCACACCCCCCTTGGCCCTTCTATCTTAGCCGCAAGCCCTCCCTTTGTCCTAATTCTTATTATATAAGGGGGAGGGTAGCCGTCATTTATGGGCATGCTTGATATTTTGAGGTATTCTCTATTGAGCGTCGTAGGAGTAGTTCTTAGATTAAACGAGTGCAGACATCCTCTTCGGCGTCTTGGGAGGAGAATACACCTTTTTGTATTCAATTATCTAGTTATTTCCATTGTTTTCTCAATAAAAATCATATCTTTTGTTGGTTCCTAACAACATGCTTGCAAGGCAAACCAAATACACGTTGATTTGTATATAGTAGGATTGATTAACAACATGAGTAGTGGTACTCGGATTGGCAGAACCTGGGACATGGCCGGATCCTGGTCATCAAATAGCTAGGGGAAATTTAAAGGGAAAAAATTTCTGACTTTTTCCCCAACCAAGCAGTTCTAGGGGTATACAAACCCTAGGTCTTACAACTATTTTACTTTAACAATCTATATTACTTCTGACCAAAGCAGTGTAATCCTATCAGGATATGCTCATTACTGTTCTAGAAAAGATGCTGAAAGAGTATTGATAGAATCTTGTCTCTTCATAATCCATTTACGTCTAACGTCTTTTAGATGATTTAAAAATAATTTACACATTCATACTGAAATCATCAAGAAAATTGTAATTATCTTCTATGTTTATCTAGCTATTAGTTTATATAGAAATGTTGTATTATTTTTTTTGTAAATTATTGATAATGATTTATGGGGAAGCCTAACAAGTCATTTGTTGAATTATTGGTAATTATTGAATTATAAATCTTTCATTATTGAATAATTTAAACATTCATGTTGAATTATCTCTCTTTGTTTCACTTCGTGAGCATGCAATATGTTTAATTGATTTTTATAGGCTCCATATGATCAACAATTTGGTTAATTGCTTCTTATATGATCTAAATTTCAACTTGCACTGGTTGTCTGCAAACTTCATACATTAAAATGCCTAAAGCATGTACCTCAAAATTTCTTACGCCAGTAGTTAGCTGGATAGATGGTGTTATATACCTTTGTGGAAACTTGATCTGGCTTTAGCTGTTTGATATTTCTGCATAAATAGGATCAGATCAATCTGCTAATGCAATAAGAAAAGAAATAAAGTATTGAGATTAAAATAAGCATACATGGCTTACCTGTAAATGACTCTTGATGTGAAAGATTGTCAAGCCTGGTGATTTCATTAGTTTAAGAATACCTTCTGGTGTTGTGTCTGCCTGCAGAGACCGGCTTTCATTAGAATATATAAATACTTCTCAATTTAATTCATGTATTAGGCAGGTTTCTACTCATTTCCGTTGTCTACACTTTTCCGCCATCTTCATTTGCAAAACCCTGGGGCTTTTAATTTCTTGTCCCAAGAAACAGGTCTAGCTTGGGAACAAATGTAGATTGTGAATTAGATATCTCAAACTCATCAGTGCGGAGGGTTTCAATAGTCGACAGAATTATGGCACTGTTATTATTTTCGAGCCTGCCTCAATTCTTTAATTATAGAGATAATCATTTTATATGGATCAGAGCCAAAGGTTAAAAGCTTTTAATTCCACTTCAGATGTTGGATGATTCTGTAGTGGAAATGTGATGCACTAAGTTGATTATAACCATTACAAGTTAATGTCCAGAAAGATATCATGATCAAAAGTCATGACCGACAACTACTCTTATCGTCAGAAGCATACAACAAATTATGAAATTTTTTTCATGATGGACGGTAGATGGCTGTTTGTTCGGTGCAAGAAAAATGCCACCACCGTGATTACGTATGAGATGCCAAGACTGAAAGTCTTATATCGCGACAGTCTCCAAGTAACAGCTTCTGATTCTTGCATAATGGGATAGTAAAGAGATTATATAGAATCAAGTTGAATAGCTTTTGCAGGAGAATAATTCAGATTACTTCTGATGACCTTGTGTTCATTGTAGTGTGGGAGGAGCCGGCTGGAAAGTACTTATTCTTGAATTTATCAAACTGAAAATTGTTGGAAGCTGGGTGAAAGGTCATGTAGAACAATAGATTTCAGGGCATGGCTAGAATTCATATCTCTTGGGACTGGCGGGGAATGGGTGTAAATCTCTTGTGTTATCTTGCTCTTTTTGTGTTTCTCGTGTGTCAAAAGGCTATAGACAAGACATGGAGTCCAAACAAGATCAATTCTTTGAGGAAATCCGTGCTAGATTCTTTGGCCAACCTCCCGAATAATGATACTTGTTTGGATATAGGATGTATTTAGATGTTTACTTATGTACTTGATTATGCTTATGTATTTGTGATAGGTGGTAAAATTGTTGTTCCAATGACTTCATTTTGGATATGTAATATAATGACTCTTTTCATGTTATATCAAGTATGCAAATTTCATGATATGATGATTCATTTGAGTCATTGAGACTATCTTGAATGGTGATGTTTTGAGAATCATGGCTCGTATATGCTAGTGGCAATTTTTATGGATACATGGTAGAATTGAGCAATACGAGTGGATATGTGATACATTGATACATTTTGGAAACATATTTTTGTGGATATGACGTGCTATGAATATACTGTTTGGCACTAGTGAGACTTGGAAATGATATGATCTTCAAAGATTATATGCTTAAACATATATGTCCAGGGGTGGAAGCAAAGGAGGGCATGAGGGCGCAGTTGCCACCTAAGGCTTTTTTTTTAAAACCCGAGTATCAGCCCAGGCTTAATTCTCTCTCCAAGACTCCAACAGCAGCCCACACCCACACTTGCAACCCCCAGCAGAGAAAACTGAAAAGAAAACCCTAGTCTGCAATCGACACCGTGCTCTCTCTCTCAGACTGAGTCGATCGATCACGACAAGCTTGTCTTCGTCGTCCAAGGCCGTCGTCTACGTGCAACACATCCCGTGCACACATCCCGTCGGATCAGCTCACCAAGTAAGGATATGCATTTTCATCTTTAGCAAATTTTACATAGGGGGGGGGGGGGGGGGGGGGGGGGCACCAATTTTGTGCACTGGATTTGTGTGACTGTGACTTGCACTGGATTTGTGTGACTGTGACTCTTCGCCGTCCAAGGCCGTCGTCTACGAGCATCACGACCCGTCGGATCAGGTCACCAAGTATTCGCATCTGTACTCTAGCTCGCTTTAATTTTCATATTTACCATCCTAAATTTCAACTAAATAGGCTAAATTAGAGGGGGGATAACCAATTTTGTTCACCGGATTGTGTGAATGTGTCTAAAATTTTGATAGAAATTGGATGACATTTTGGTTGTGTACTTGATAAACTGGCCCACTACTGGCAATATTCACTGTTTCATGGTATTAATTTTGGATTAGCTTAATAATATGCATGATATGCATTTTGAAACAGATAACATTGGTTAATAAAATGTTAATGAGATTCATGTTACTGGGATGCATAAATAACACAAATAGAAAACAATATTCAACTGAATAAACTCCACTTCAAAATGGTTTTTGTAGCCGAAAGGAAATCTTGGGCATTGCAGAAAGCAAAGCTTCCACAATTGAGGAATTTCTTTTTAAAAAATAACAAGTTAGAAGGACACTAAAGATTAGGAAATTTTTATTTGCCTAATTTGATTCTCTGTTAAGTTTAGAACTCAAAAAATAATTTTAGTTCTTGATTTTTAATTAAATCTTTGAGTTTAATTATTCAAGTTTAAATATATAGTTTTGAGTTTAATCCTCAATTTTTCAAAAGTTTAATTTTGAATCATGCAGATTTATAAACTGAATTAATATGTTACAGAAAAGTATTTCAAACATAAATCACTTGGGGCTGGAGAGTCATCAAATGATCCGAGACATGTTGCTTAATCAAGTTCAAAGAAAAGACATCGAAATCAAAATCGACGAACACAAATATGGTGTGAATGTTAGAGAAAAAAATTCGAAGAGCATATTTACGAAAGGACCGTTATCAACCTTCACAACATGATTTTCCTCAAAAGCAATTTGGGAATGTATCAATTCAACGCTTCAATCCGGCTTGGTTTGGTGGATACCCAACTTGGTTAGGTTATAACATAGCTAAAGATGCCGCTTTTTTGCTTGTATTGTTATCTTTTCAAGTCCCCAGGGGGTAGGGATTCATTTGTGTGTGATGTATTTTCAAATTGGAAGAAGGATAGATTTGATCTTCACATTTGAAAGCTCAATAGTGATCACAATGTAGCTCGGATAAAATGTGAGAATTTAATGAACGAAAAATTAAGTATCATACCTTTTTTATCCAAGCAGACAACGAAGAGTCAAAGTGATTATCGAACTCGATTGAATGCTTCACTAGAGTGTGCCCGTTTTTTGTTACACCAAGGGCTTCCTTTTCGTGGACATGATGAATGTGAAAGTTCAAACAACTAATGAAATTATCTTGGACTCTTGAGGTTTCTTTCTAGAAATAATGAAGATATTAAACTAGTTACTTTTAGTCAAGCTCCTAGGCACAACAAATTGACCTCTCTTTGTAATCAAAAGGACATTACTCAAGCTGCTGCAGAGGAGATTATTAATGTGATTATTAAAGATCGAGGTGACTCATAATTTTAAATTTTAATTGATGAGTCACGTAATGTATCGACAAAGGAAAAATGAAAATTGTTCTACGATATGTAGATAATAATGGGCATATTATTGAACGTTTCTTGGCATTCAACATGTGACAGATACTGCTGCCAGTTCACTCAAGGCGGCTCTTGAAATTTTGTTTTCTACTAATGAGTTAAGCATATCAAGATTGCGTGGTCAGTGTTATGACGGAGCAAGTAATATGCAAGGTGAATTCAATGGTTTGAAAGCACTAGTTTTGAATGAGGATTGCCCATTTTTAGTTCCAGGGTTTCTCTGAATTTGGAAGTTACCACTTAGTAGGTTTCCATACTAAGGCTCAATCCAATCAAGTCCGTAGCGTCTACCAATTTCGCCATATCACCTTTTTAGACAAGGATCCTGTTGTAATTCCACCCACCTCTTTATTTATCTTGGAACCGTTGAATTCATTATATAATGATTCATTCCTATATCGAAATAGACTCCTATTTTCTTTTTTCGGATATCTGCTTTGCTTACAGACTTCAATTGACTCTCGTGGCTGTCACAAAGAAACATAATGAGGTTGGAGATTTCTTTAATTTTATTTCTAGCATTCTGAACATATTTGGAGTATCATGTAAAAGGATGGAGGTGATTAGAGAAAAACAATATGCTAGAATTATTGAAAGACTCGAAAAAGTAAAAATTTTGAGTGGGCGATGTCTAAATCAAGAAACATCTATCAGAAGGTATGGTGATACACGTTGGGGCTCTCATTTGTTACAATTGTCTGTCTACTATTGATATATTCATTTGATGTTTTTGAGATTGTAAGGGATGACGGGGTGAACTCGGAACAGAGAACAGAAGCAGCTATCTTAACAGATATTATGGAATCATTTCATTTCGTGTTCCTAATTCATTGCCTGAGAAAGATATAGCAGTTACCAATGAGATATCACAAGCATTACAAAGAATAGATAGGTGTATAGAAAATGCAACGGGTTTATTGAAAACGTCTAAAGATCGATTGAAAATAACGAGTGTGAATGAGATTCTGTGTTAGAATATGTTGTTGGATACAATGATATTGGATACAACGATTTATGATTTCTAGTTTGATGATAACAAACCTTCATTAATACTTTTGATGTGTTTGTTAAGTGTTTTCAGGTGCAAATGACCAAGGAGAACAATGTTCGCAAAGTTGTAAATTGTGAAGATAAGTTCAAAGTTGCAAACTTGTGAATATGTTCATAGTGGTAAACTTGCAATATTTGAGTGGTCAAACATTTTCTAGCAAGTCAAAGGAGAATATATAAGATTAATGTGGGCCTAGAAATTCAAAGCGATGAGTAGATGATAATTGGTTTAAAGAGAGGATAATGTGTGAAGATAATTGGTTGAAATTCATCATGGATGGTCCAAGTACAATGCACACGAAGACTAGGTGATTGGCTAATCAAATTTGAATTTTAAATAAAATCATAGAGTCCTAATTGTTAGATGATAGACCAAGTCCAATGTACCAGATGTGAAAATTGGCTAATCAAATTTGAAGGAGTCCCAATGGATCTAGGATTGTCCAAGTGCAAGGGATTTAATTAGAGTTCATCTCTAAGATGAGAGCTACAAGAGTCCCATTGGAATTACACCTATATGATCTACATCTCCTATAAATATACCCATGCTTCCTTAGCCAAAAATAATTCCAATGAGAGAAAAAAAGTACTACAAGCAAAAGTCTTCATCTTCAAGCAATTGATCAAGCATCCAAGGAGCCATCTTCAAGCAAGCCTTCATCTTCATCATCAAGCTCCCAAGTCATGACACAGGCTTAACCTCTTCAAGCCCCTTGCCACAAGCCAAACTCCAAGCTTCAAGATTCAAACTCTCCAAGCAAAGTAAGTATCAAAGATCTCGACAATCTTCTCCTTAAGAGCACCCAAACATGTGTTCTCTTATTTTTCAGTCGAAGAGGACGGGCTCACGATTCCAATGGATATTTTACGTATTTTTTTTGAGCTTAGTGCTATTTTCTACATTTTCTGGAAGACAGAGCAGCCGATTACTTTGCGCACAAACCGAAGCACTACAAGCAGCGCCAGACCAGGATTCTGTCTGAGCGGAATATGGATTCTGACCGAGTCTGACACATAGATTCAGCGAGCCAAGTTCGCCTGCTTTACAGACAGACCAAGTTCAGACAGTTTTGCGCAGCGAACTTTGGAGAGCTATAACTGTTGATACAGGCATTGGATTGAGACATCGTTTGCGTCAACGCGAAGCTGACGACAAGCACAATGACAAGGACTATTCATTCATCACAAACTGAGTACTCTAAATTCTTTTTATTATTATTATTTGTGATCGAATTGTTTTAGATCCTCTGTATTTGTTACTTTCGTTTTGGGGTTCTTTTGGGCTCTTGACTTGTTGGGGGCAAGTCAAGAGAAAGTTTTTGCTAGAATATTAGTGGTTGACACATTGGGGAGTGACGTACAGACTTGGTGAGCTGAGTGTTGGGGCACGAAGTTTCGTGTGTTGTGTATCTTGACATTATTATTCTAGTAATTACTTTGGGGCTGGAGTTGGTCGTTGGGACGACCGAAACAGGATATATATTGCACTCTGTATTTGCTTCCGCATTATTTTACCTGTACGTATTTACACTGTGATTGTCTAACTGTGTAGGCCATAATTTTTATATTCGCAAAAATTTCCCATAAGCATATTCACCCACCCCCAAGCTTAGATCACGATCAAACAAGTGATATCAGAGCAAGTTAGAGCATCTAGTCTAGAGATTGTGGATCTTCCTGATTCAACTTTTGTTGAAGGTATGTCCATTGTTAGACCCCAAAATTTAATGGCATAGATTATGCATATTGGAAAGGTATGATGAAAATATAACTTGTGTCAGTTGATTATGATGTCGAGAACTTTGTAGAAAAAGGCAATACACCTCATATTATCAAAATAGAAAATATTGAAAATCCTAATCCTGAAGATAAGTGGGATAACAACGATAAAAATTGTATTCTTTAAATGGTAGAGCTATGAATCCTATCATATGCACTCTTGATAAAACTGAATTTAATCGTGTTTCCTAATGTTCGACTGCATAGGAAATTTGGCACACATTGGAGGTGACACATGAGGGAACTTAACATGTCAAGGAGTCCTGATTGGCCATTTTATGCACTAAGTATGAAAGTTTCCGCATGAGACCATCAGAGTCTATCAAGGAGATGTATACCAGATTTACAGACATCGTGTACAATTCAAAGACCCTTGGAAAGCCATACTCAAACCTGGAGCAAGTTAGGAAAATTTTGAGAGATTGCTTAGCACTTTTCGTCCTAAAGTTACTGACATCCAAGAGGCCAAAGATATTTCAAAATTGAGCTTGGAAGAATTAATTTGAAATTTGATGTCGCATGAGCTTAAACGGAAGACAATGGAATCTAAAGAGAAGGAAGAAAAATCTAAGGCTAAGAACTCCAAGACTTTTGCTTTTAAAGCCAATGAAGAACGTGAAGATAAGCTTGATGAGGAGCAAGCATTGATGGTTAGAGGATTCAAAAGATACATCAAGACTCCACATGGAAAATTTGAAATGTCCAAAAGGTTCATTCGCTTCAATAAATATAATCCTACAAATAATTCTTTTGAACAGAATACTGCTAATTCAGTGCAGTACTTTTATTGCAGGAAACAAGGACCTTTCATGAAAAATTGTCCATTGATGAATAGCAACTACGTGGAGAAGAAGGAGAAATCACTTGTGACAACATGGAATGAAGATAGCGAACGAACCACAAGATGAGACTGTCCACTCTTCCCTATGTTTGATGGGAGATCTTGAGGATGAGGTTGAACCTGAGGTACAAGAATACTCTATACCTGAGCTTGTAAATATTTGTGAGAATATGCATGCTGAAATTGATAGTTTAGACTCCACTGTTGCGTCTCTCTAAGAGAAATAAATTTTAAATTACAACAGGAAAACTATCGCATATCTCTCGACGGTGCTAAATTGAAAACTGAAAATGATACACTTAAGGCTACACTTCCCAAGATTAAAAAGGAAGCACCTATTGTGCATGAGACCTTTAAGTGTAATATATGTCCTAAGCTAGAGACAAAAAACAAAGCATATAAAGAAAAAATGATTAAGTTAGACACTAAAAATAAAGAGCTTAAAGGAAAATTTATTTATCTAGAAAAGAAAACTGAAAATTTGAAAAAGAATGAAGAGTAAAATTAAAAGACTTTCATTAGTAAGTGCATTTTGCTTGTAAATGAAAATCTTTATTTGAAATCCAAAGTTTAAGACCTATGGTTGACCATAAAGAGATTTGGTGTTGGAAAACAATCACTAGACATAATTCTGGGAAATCAATTGCAAGGCAACAATAGGCGAGGACTTGGATATGATTTGAAACACGTTGAAAAGCCTAAATATAAAAGAGTTCATAATCAGACAGCGAAAGGTAGAAATTTTCATGCGAAGTGATTTACTTGTAGATGTGTTGGTCATACTTTGTACAATTGTGTATATATGAATAAAAACATAAAATTTAAATAAATATGGGTTCCTAAGAGTACGATGACTAACATTAGTGGACCTTGTTGGATTTCAAGGTCACACATAACATCTTCTGTGTAGATAAAATGGATGGACAATGAACTATGGATTTGACGTCACATTTCATTAACGTTCCTTGGCCAAACGACAACACGAATGTATGATTTCTTGCTTGAGCTTATTGTTTACCTTCATAGGATTAATATTATGTTTTTTTTGGTTTTGGTGTGTTTTCTTTTTGTGTGAGTTTTTTCATTGTGCGATAGAAATTTTGGAAACCATAAAAATTTAAAAAAAAAGCGAAAAAGAATTTTTTTTTGCAAAATTGAAAATAAAAAATAATGAAAAGTGCAACATTATAAAGATTGAGCGTAGTGAATATCTTTCTGTTAATTATCAAAATTACACTTTTGAATGATATTCATATTCATGTAGAAATCTTGCATTGTTGTCATGATTATAATTGCATGATAGACTTCTTAAATAATCATGACATGTTTAATTAATTGAATAACTTGATTTCTTCATCTTCACATTACACTTTCACATGATTAATTGTTATTGAAAAATATGTTGAAAAAACATGCTACTCTACATGATATGAAGTGTTATGCCTTGCATTAAAAATAAATCTCATGAAAAGAAAAATATGTTGAAAAAGAAAAATGATGCATATTATGAGATAGTCAGAACGAAGAGCTTCGTATGTAAAATGTATATGGTCCATGGTAATGATACAACCCACAGATATCCAACTTATGCTATAAGTTAAATCTTTAGTGTTGGTGTTATATCCGTCAAGCAATGGCACCCATCGTCTAAGAGTTCTTATAGGCTATTGTTGGTGAACAGGTACGGATCACGAAGCGGTATCAAGATATTCGACCCATTTAGTGCATACGACCTAAAACCCGTCATTAAGGCGGAGTAATACCTAATCAAACGAACGGCTCACTCAACCGTTAAGCTCCCGTTGATACTTAGGGGGAGTTAATGGGACCGAGTAAATGGGCAGCCATTATCACCAATCTCGGAGAAGATCCCATCCGAATTAATGAGGGACGGTTATTTGCTATTATCAGATAACACCTTAAAATACCTGAAAAGACAATGGTAAGAGGGTTCCAACTTCGAAGGTACGAGATCTAATACATAGACTCTACTCTTTACATCATACATTTCTTCCATGAAAGAGCTTGCGACGTCAGATCTGAGACGAATCTCCGTGGGTCGATCTCAACTACTCCAAGCTCCCTCTCTTTCTTAAGTTCCATTCTAACTTAAGCATCAGAGGGGATTTGAGTCGGGACCCAGATCCAACCCACCAGACGCTTCCTTGTGGTGCAGATCGTCGAGTCTCAAGCTTCAGTGAGGGTCGTTCTTGAGCTTCCTAGCCTCAATCGTTCGATATACGGACCGCTTGAGGGTCGATCGAGCATCACGAGTCAACCATCATCCATCAGCGACCCAGGTTCTTCCAACCTAGGGTCCCACTCAACCGACTGACGAGGCTCCGACTAGTACGAATGTCCACATCATCGTCACAATTGTTTCTGTCATTTTTGGCCTTAACAATTTGGCGTCGTCTGTGGAAAATTCGAGTCGGCATCCTTGTCAACAAAGCATCTCGACCATGTCGACTCACCCATCAACACCCGCCAGTGATACCTTGGCACCTCCCAGGATCAATTCTTTCAACATGATAATGGGAGGACCTCCGCACCCGGAACTATCAACCTCACTCCAAATCTCCTACGTCGGAAGGTTGGTGACAATATCCATAGGACGAAAGTTCCCCAGAGACTCTACACCTCATATATCCTTCTCAGAAAAAGACCTAGAGGGTGTAGAACTACCATACGATGATGTCGTCGTCATCACAGCAACCATCAACGAGATTACCATGAAGAGATTACACATCGACACTGTGGGTTCGTGCAATGTGCTTTTCTTCACCACGTTGGAGAGAATAAGGCTGTTAACGGAGTTGAGGCCTTGTTCAGGACTTCTTGTAGGATTCACGAACATTCTATCCCAATAGTAGGCATCATCACCCTACCGGTGATCCTAGGTACGCATCTACGACAGATCAGCGAAAAACAGAACCATCGGCAGACCACTGCTCAACGCTATAGAAGCGGTTGTCTCAACTTTCCATCAAATGATCAAATTCCAGACTCCTGAAGGAGTCGGGAAGGCAAGAGGGAATCAGAAGCAAGCCTGATCGCGCTACTCTCTGTCTACCGCTTTGAGAAGGGTGGGGGTAGACAAACCCAGTCGATCCCAAAGGCGAGGATCAACAACCCGCGGTAGTCGAAGAGACGGAGAACGTCCGGATCTTTGAAGAAGAAGGGAAGAGTATCTCATTGGGTTGATGCTCCCTTTCGACCTAAGGGAGCAGCTGATCGTTCTCTTGAGAGAGCATGCAGACATTTTCGCCTGGTCCCCGAGGGATATGCCCGGCATCGACCCCAAGGTAATATCCCACAAGCTAGAAGTGGACCCGACTTCAAAACCCATGAAACAGAAGAAGAGGAACATGAGAGGCGAAACGATGAAGGCCGCAATCGAGGAGGTGGACCGACTTCTGGAGGCAGGCTTCATTCGAAAGGTCAAATACCTCGATTGGCTCTCAAATGCAGTGATGGTGAAGAAGGCGAACGACAAATGGCGAATGTGTGTCGATTTCACCGATCTCAACAAAGCATGTTCGAAGGATAGCTTTCCCTGTCTCGATCGACCATCTGGTCGACAATGCTTCGGGCTATGCGCTCTTCAGATGGATGCTTTCTCAGGCTACAAACAGTTCAAAATAGCACCGGAAGACGAGGAAAAGACTTCTTTCATTACCGATCGAGCTATTTTCTGTTATACAAAAATGCCAGTTGGATTGAAAAGTGCAGGGGCCACGCACCAACATATGATGAACGGATTCTTCGAGGCTCAAATCGGGCGGAACCTGGAAGTCTACGTCGATGACATGCTGGTCAAGTCGAAGAAGCTGGCGGATCACGTTGCAGATCTCAAAGAGACATTTGCACAGATCCGACGATACAACCTTCGGTTGAACTCTGCCAAATGTATCTTTGCGGTTCGATCGGAAAAGTTCCTCGGTTTCATGCTGACGAGCCGAGGGATCGAGGCTAACCCCGACAAGATCGCGGCGATCGTGGGCATGAAGGAATGTGAGAATAACCGCTTTGGGCCGGTTCTTGGCTAAGTCAGCCAAGAGATCGTTGCCTTTCTTCAAAGTATTGAGAAAGGCGATAGCATCCGCCACAAATGGCAAGAGGGTCATCGAATGGGACGCAGATTGCAAGAAAGCTTTCTCCGAACTAAAAGAGTATCTCCGCAGCCCACCGCTCCTGACCCAACTAGATAAGGATGACCAACTTATCATTTATCTGGCTGCTACCATGGAGGGCATAAGCTCGACACTCGTCAAACAAGACTCGGGAGTGCCAACGACCTATTTACTACGTCAGCCAAGTCCTCCGAGGCGCAAAAGTAAATTACTCAAGAATAGAGAAGATGGCGTTCGCACTGATCTATGCTACTATCGACTGTCACAAGAATAAGGTAGTAGTTGAGATTCCCAATCATCCGGTGTTCGAATTCATCAGTGAAAGTCGTTCGCTCGGACCTATCAGATTTTGGGCCCAACCGAACGAAGTGATCGTCGCAGCTATGCAAGTCGAATCGGAGAAGCATGCAGTGGTTCGAGATTTCGAAGATGTATTTCCAGAGGATATTTCTGGATTGCCGCCTGACCAAGCTCTGGAATTCAGCATCGATCTTATGCCGAATACTCATCCAATCTCGAAGGCGCCTTACCGTATGGCTCTTGCAGAACTTGAAGAGCTATGGAAGCAATTGGACGATCTGCTACAGAAAGGATTCATCCATCCCAGAGTATCTCCCTGCGGTGCACCTGTTCTGTTGGTCAAGAAGAAGGGCGGATCGAGAAGGATGTGCGTGGATTATCGGGAGCTGAACAAAGTCACTATGAAGAATAAGTACCCGTTACCTCATATCGATGTCATCTTCGATCAACTCGGTGGATCACGAGTTTTCTTGAAGTTGGATCTCAGGAGTGAATACCATCAGGTGAAGGTCAAGAATGAAGACATCTACAAGACGGCCTTCCAGACCAAGTATGGACACTACGAGTTCGTTGGCATGCCATTCGGTGTGACCAACGCCCCTGCTGTATTCATGAATCTCATGAATATCATATTCTACGAGTTTCTGGATAAATTCGTAGTGATATTTATTGATGATATATTGGTTTACTCGAAGAGCAATGAGGAGCATGCCGAGCACCTGCGGATTGTTTTGGAGACGCTTCGCCGTCATCAGTTGTATGCCAAGTACATCAAGTGCGAATTCTGGCTAGACCGTATTGCATTTCTTGGTCATGTGGTATCGGACGACGGTATCTCGGACGACCCAGAGAAGGTCGTATCAGTCAGTAACTGGCCTACCCCTCAGTCGGCATCAGACATCAGAAGTTTCCTAGGATTGGTATGTTTCTACCATCGATTCATCAAGGATTTCTTGAGTATAGCCGAGCCCCTGACTCGATTGACGAGGAAGGATGTCAAGTTTATATGGTCAGACTCTTGCGAGCAGGCATTTGGGATATTGAAAGCAAGGCTGACATCTGCACTAGGACGGGAGGATTTGAGATTTTCTGTGATGCGTCAGGCGAAGGCATTGGATGTGTCCTGCACCAGCATGGTCATGTAGTCGCATATGCTTCTCAGCAGTTGAAGGTTCACGAGAAGAATTATCCGACTCACGACTTGGAGCTAGCCGCGTCATCTTTGCCCTGAAGATTTAGAGACATTTCTTACTGAGGGAGAAAGTGAAAACCTTCACTGGTCACAAAAGTTTGAAATACATTTTCACCCAGAAGGAGTTGAATATGAGGCAACGTTGATGGTTAGAGCTGATGGCTGATTACGACATCGACCTCCAGTATCATCCAGGGAAGGTTAATGTCGTACCCGACGCTTTGAGCAGACTTCCAGCAGTCATGACTATTACAGTTAAGTGGATGCTATAGCAAGATCGACAGGAGATGAGTTTAGAAGTTGTTTTGCCTGTAGTCACATCATCGTTGACGAATATGCAGATTCAGTCGACGATAGTGGATCGGATCAAAGCTGTGCAGTTTGGAGATGCAAAGCTGCAGAAGATCAGAGAGCAAGTTGAAGCTGGACTTCGGACGGATTTTCTCATTCATGAGGATGGTTCCCTGAGATACGGCAGTAGGATCTGCGTACCTTCAGGTGATATCAGAGAAGAGCTGATGAATGAAGCTCATAGCTCTCCATATTTCATTCATCCCGGTGGTACCAAGATATACCAAGACCTCTGTCTGAATTTTTGGTGGCATGGTATGAAAAGGAGCGTAGCTCGAAGCGTCGCCAAGTGCCTTATGTGTCAGCAAGTGAAGGCTGAACATCACCGCATTGCTGGATTGCTTCAACCCCTGTCGATTCAGGAGTGGAAGTGGCAGCACATCACCATGGACTTCGTGACTGGACTACCTCGGAGCACCAAGCAAAATGACGCGATTTGGGTTATCGTTGATCGATTAACCAAGTCTACGCATTTCATACCCTTCCGAGTAGGACAATCTACGGAGATACTTGCGAAGAAGTATATAGAGGAGATTGTGCGATTGCATGGAGTTCCCATGAGTATCGTCTCCGACGAGACACGAGATTCACGTCTCAGTTTTGGAAGAGTTTGCAGTCGAATCTGGGTACTAGTCTGAGTTTCAGCACTGTGTATCACCCGCAAACTGATGGACAGTCGGAGCGCACTATCCAGATATTGGAGGACATGTTGCGAGCTTGTATGTTGGATCTAAAAGGTTCGTGGGAAGATCACTTGCATTTTTTAGAGTTCGCCTACAACAACAGCTACCAGGCCAGCATTGGCATGGCACCATTTGCTGCACTTTATAGAAGAAAATGTCGATCTTCGCTGAGTTGGGATGACATTGGTGATAAAGAGCTGTTGGGACCAGAGATGATAGTCGAGGTTGTGGATGTAGTGCGTAATATCAGGGGCAAGCTTTGTATTGCACAGGATCGGTACAAGCATTGTGCTGATGCTAAACGCCGTCCTTTGGAGTTCAAGGCAGGAGATTATGTATTCCTGAAGATATCCTCGAACAGAGTGATTCGTTTTGGAAAGCGAGGCAAGCTCAGTCCGAGATTCATTTGGCCTTTCGATGTGCTAGAACGAGTTGGAGAGGTAGCTTATCGTCTAGCACTGCCGCCTTCATTGGAGGGAGTACATGATGTTTTTTATGTATCTCAGTTGTGTCGTTACATCATCGACCCTTCTCATGATGTCGATTACTCAAAGATTACGGTTCGACCAGACCTGACATATGAGCAACAGCCGGTGCAGATCTTAGACCGACGTCAGAAGACGCTCAGGAACAAGGTCGTCGAGCTCGTGAGAGTGATATGGCATCATGGCTCGCCTGGAGAATCCACCTGGGAGCAGGAAGATAAAATGCGAGAGCGTTATCCTTATTTTTTCTCTGCTCCTTAGTTGATAGAAATTCCGAGGACGGAATTTTTCTTAAGGTGGGTAGAATGTAACGGCCACCCTCTATTGTATGTATTTCGTACGTACGTCTTTGAAGTATTGAATTGTGTGTATATTTGCGTCAGGATTTTATTTAATATTTTCCTTAGCTCGGACTCGCGGTCGAAACTCGTATTTATGATCCTCACGACGCCACGATCGCTCCGGTTTTCTCCTCATAATTTTTGGACGACATCGGGTTGAGGGGTGAAATTGTAATAATCTGGTTATTTTCCCAACCATTTTAACTTTTCTAATTTACTTTTTAAATCCATTTAAAATCTAATAAATCAAAACCTATTATCAAAATCATATAATATCCTAACCTAATAATCTAACTAATCCCTAATCATATCCTAACTATCCAAGCCCAGTTCCCTCCCACGCAACAACCCAGCCGCCCACAATCTCCCCCTCTCCCCCTATCACACAACAACTAATCCCACGTTCCCCTCATTTTGCATGCAACTAACCCCGTGCTTCCCCTATATCTCTCTACAAAACCCATGCAAGGAGAAACCAAGTCCCTCTCGCAACCCTCCTTTCTCCACTCCGCCGGCATCCACTAAGAGAACCCCGACCTCTCAACTCCGCCGTCCTCCTCTTTCCACCGTGCGCCCCGTCGCCAACAACGTCGACAGCCCCGCCTCTCTCTAGCCTCCGACGTCCATCAACACTCCAAACGAACCCCCACCAGTGCCTCCGATGTCCGAGTGACCCAAACCCGCAACCGCAAACCCTCCGACCACCATCACCACCGCACAGACCCATTGCACAGCTTTGTTCCTTCCCAAGACTCGCTGCACGATCACCCGCACCACTCGCAGTCATAACTCCTCACAACTCCACCTCCCTTCAAACCTCACCGGCAGCGCCTCCCCTCCGACTTCACGGAAGCCCTCAGCCCAGTGACACTAACGCCGACAGCCCGACCTCTTCCTCTCGCCGACCCCAGCCCCTCTACGCGAACACCCCTTAACTCGACCCCAGCCCCTGCTCCTCCCGCCTCCTCTGTCCTCACCACTCTCCGAACACGCGGCAGTCCACCGCCACATCCCTCCTGCGTCACCTCCCGCATCCGGCCAACACCTACGAGACCGCCTCCCTCAGACAACCAACCCAACCTCCTCATCGTCCTCCCATCGAACACAGCCTCCGCCTCGAACAGTTCCGACAGCTCCCCAGTCCTCGACGAACGCCCACGCACCACGTCATCACCGCCGCAGGCCACCTGCTGCACCGTTGCCCCGCGTCGTCAGACCGTCGCCACCAGCGGGGCCTCCTCCCGTCGTCGCTTCCGCCTGCAAGGTCGACACAACGAAAAACTAACACATGTAAGTTATATTAGTGCGTACGTTAGTTTTACTATATAGTATATAATATAATGCATGTTAGTAACAGTTAGTATACTAATTATAACAGAGTTTATAATTGTTAGATGATTAGTATATATTAAACTAACCGCATGTTATACTGTATATATATGTAATCAGTATGTTAGTTGTGTTATAATAACATCGGTAGGTTAGTAAAATATCAATGACAAATGTATTTGTGTATGGCAGTTTATTAAAATGTTAGTAATACCGTATGTATAGGAATATGTAGTTAGTAAATCAGTTATATATTCAGTGCTTATTAATATGTTATGTTAGTATTATAATTAAAGTTAGTAATATATACAATTAGTGAAAATGTTAGTTAAGTTTAATAACATGTATGTTAGTGTTATTAACTTAACAGTATGTTATTTTATAAAACAGTATACTATATATGTATGTAGTTATAATACTTTAATAAGTTAAATTCGTTTAGCCTGATATTGAAAATCTAATGGCGCAGAAACATCCGTGCCTTTCATACGAACTCAACGTCACCAAAATCATCGAAATCAGGCAAGTGCGCATTTTTTATACGCATTTTTAAATGTTGTGCATTTAGACGCTTTTCATACATAACTAGTTCTGGACGATTAAGCCGTGAAATGTTGTACACGAAAAATGCCATGTGACACGACGACACCAAAACTCCATATATGTACTTTTTGTGAATTGTCAGATAAAAACACGTGTGTGTGCGTGTTGACATTTTAACTAATGATGCCTTGTAAATTGCAAACATTCTGGACATATATAGAGATCTTAAATCACTTGAATCAACACTACCTTGCGGGCCGGTTTGGCTAATAATACACCTTGTGGGCCGGTTTGGCTGATTCTGGCTCGTGGTCCAGAAAAGTACACTTGGGTGGGGTTGGGTTCGCGTGCACTAGTCGGAAGTAAACGTGTCACCTTCGAGGGCACGAGAAGATAGATTCACTTGATATCCGCCTAACGACGTGAACCTTAGTCACTAGATTAAATACACTCTTGAGCACCTTGAAAATACTATATCGATAATGTACGACATATAGAATTGCTTCTACTTCCACTTAAATAGAACTGCCATGCTGATGTCATCTCTGTTCATATTGCTTAGAAATTTTAATTGTTCATTCATTCTTAAATGCTTTAACTGCCATGCAAAATATTTTGAAAATCTTGCCAAGTGTCCCATTCTCACTTTTGCTTGCCAAGGACCCTTGCTGACATACATTTCCATGTTTGAAATGTATGTCAGGTCACGAGACAAAGTACCTGGAGGACGAGCTACTTGAGGAGACTGACCCTCAGGACCAGGAGTACACTGATCCAGGAGTTCTCTCTGCCGAGGACTAGTTGTTGGACGCTATCTGCTGCCGCATAGGATTTCATTTGTTGCACTTTTGTAGGGTGTGTACCCTCTTGTAGAACCCTATTGTTGGCCATGCTTTGGGCCTTTACTACTTTTGTGTACTCATGTCTGGATGTTGGCTTTGATTCTATAGTTAATTCTGTTGTTTTTGAAATGCATGCAAGTTCCTGCGTATGGATGTTATTCACAAACGCTTATTGGGTTTGAGCTTCACCGCTTCAGCTCATGCGGACCCGCTCGCGTCCTCGCTCCCAAGTATAATGGAAAGTGGGGCATGACAAGGCCGCAAGTTGCAAGCTTCTTCAATCCTCCTTGCTGCAACATAGAAGGGGTCCACATCTACAAGGCCACAAGTTCCCATCTCTTTCAACATCAACAAGGCCACAAGTTTCAACTCCTTGCAATGCCGCAAGCTTCAAGTGATACAACTCCTAAGGCCGCAAGTTGCAAAGAGAGCTTCATCTTCATCTATAGCCGCAAGCTTCAAAGCCAAAGAAGGAGGCCACAACATCTTGGGGGTGCCACGACTTGAGAGAGACGACTACATCTTGTCAGACCGAATCTGACCAGTGCTGAACGACAGAGACTATGACACCAACACGAATTGAGATTTTCTAAACTCTTTGTTATTTTATATTCGTGTATTGGTGTGTTGATCTTTGTAGGTTACTTATACATTAGTTTTTGGGGTCTTGTCTAGTCGGTGCTAGACAAGAGGGTCTTGACTAGTCGATGCTAGTCAAGAGCGCGCGCTTACTAGATTAATAGTGTTTGGCACTTCGATGAGTGCGGTACAAACTTGGTAAGCGTAGAGTTGGTACTCGTAGTGCTTTAGTTGTACCCTTGACATATTAATGCTAGTATCTGCTTTGGGGCTGGAGTAGGTCGTTAATGCGACCGAACCAGGGTAAATCTATCTGTGCACTCTGTGATTGTCTTTATTTTCGCTGCATCTGATTATTTGTGCTGATAACTGCATGTGTTCTTGAAGAATTTTTATTAGCATATTCACCTCCCAAGCTTAGATCCAGATCCAACAAGAACGACCAATAAAACTTCAACAGGTGAAACACCATTCATGCTTGCTTATGGTTGTGAAGCTGTCGTCCCAGTGGAGATCAACGAGCGACTGCTTCGTCTCCCATACTACGATGAGGAGAGAAACTCAGAGGGACTCGAACTCAACCTACAACTGGTCGACGAGGTTCGCAAACGGGCTTTAGCGGCCCTCATTGAATAAAAAGAACACATGGATCGGTATTTCAACTCCAAGGTGCGTGGACGTAGTTTCCGCATAGGCGACTTGGTGTTACGTAAGGCTGCATTCACTTCCAAAATTCTTAAGCAACGAAAGCTCGCTGCGAAGTGGGAAGGCCCATACAAGGTGATCGATATTCTCGGCCCGGCCACCTATCGGCTCCCTACACTAGATGACATGGAACTACCACATCCTTGGAATGCTGAGCATTTGCGGAAGTATTATCAATGATTGTACCAGCAACATGGTGATCGAAACTTATCTTTGTTTTTTATTAAGACAATTTATGATAAATACAAAGTCGATCATTTCTCATATCTTTCTAATGATTTAGGATCGTCGTCGGCCGTAAGTCGAAGGGGCCTCGTCCCTCGCCACCGAATGACCCTCGTCGTCAGCCGTAAGCCGAGGGATCGCCTCTCGCTACTGAACGACACTCAACCATCGTCGGCCGTAAGTCGAAAGGGCCTCGTCCCTCGCCACCGAATGATCCTCATCGTAAGCCGTAAGCCGAGGGATCGCCCTTCGCCACTGAATAACTCTCGATCATCTCAGCCATAAGCCGAGGGATCGCCCCTTGCCACTGAACGACCCTCAACCGTCATCGGCCGTAAGTCGAAAGGGCCTTGCCCTTCGCTACCGAACGACCCTCGTCGTCAGTCGTAAGCTGAGGGATCGCCCTTGCCACTGAACGACCCTTGACCGTAGTCGGCCGTAAGTCGAAGGGGCCTCGCTCCTCACCACCGAACGATCCTCGTCGTCAGCCGTAAGCCGAAGGATCGCCCCTCGCCACTGAACAACCCATGATCTATGATCTTAAAATCGTACGTGTCGGGTGACTATGACATACATATCAACAACCTAACTTACCATCGACTTTCAGAAAATTGAAAGTTGATTCGTTGAGGGGCCCATACATGCACACTCAAATGAAACTTGGAAATAGAAGAAACCCAAAAACTCAAAATTTCATTTATTTCCTTTCAAAATAAACAGGTTACATAAAACCTATGTCTAGGAGGGAGGAGCACCCCTCGACAGGAAGAAGCTCTGGAAAGCTTCCATTGCCTTTGTGAACCTCGCCGTGAGGTCCTCCTTATGCATCGCAGCGACCCTCTAGACTCGAAGGCTTTGGCTTGGAGCTCAGCTACCTCCGCTTTGCAAGCCTCCGCCCACCTCTTCGAGTCGAAAGCTTTGGATCGAAGCTCGATTGATTCCCTCTTTGAGGCTGCAAGGTCCACCTGGAGTTGATACCTCTCCATCCTCTATTGAATCTCAGCAGATTTTCGGAGGTCAGACATGGACGAGAGGCTGTTTTTTGCCTCTATATCTGCCCATTCGACCTCCGCTTTGGCCGCAAGGGCTCTCTCCATATCCTCATCTGTCACCCTCATCCGAGATTCGAGCTCGGACGCCTTGCGCTCGGCAGCCTTCACTCGCCGTCCTCCTTCAATTATGTCGACGGCCTGGCGGCGCAATACAGCGCCAAGGAGGGACATCTGCAAAAAATATCAGTCAGAAACGGCCACTTTGCGAGTCAATAAACAAATGGCAAACGATGTACCTGATATCCACTCTCCATAAAGAAGTTGGCCACCCTTTAGAGTTCCAACCATTGAAGGAGCTCCAAATCCCGAGGGAGAATAGAGTTCTCCATCAACCGAGTAGTCGTCCCAAAGTCCGACATGGCCGACTCTTCCCTTCTGATGATGAAGGGAGGCTGATAATGTTTGCCTCGAACTGGTCCAGAGGAACGAGACGAGTGCTGGTTGAGCAGCAGAACTCGATCGAACTCCGAGGGGATCGCGTCGACCAAGGGAGCAGATGATTCGATACCGCCCCATGGCCACTTGTCCAAAAGAGGATCCACAGGGGTCTCAGTCGCCCCCTGAGAATCAAGAGGGGCCACCTCCCGACCTTTTGCCATGGGTGAAGTCGGAGGGTTTGCCTCATCGACACACCGTCTTTTCTCCGTCTCCTCCTCTTCGTAGGAGGATGGGCCATGTTTCTTGCTGACAGATTTGGTGGGCTCAAGAACCACTACGATATCAGCATCTTCCACCACCAGTGGCTCTGAAACAACGGTGGAGGCAAGGGGTGGAGCAGAGCGAACGATAGATCGACTCGGGGCCTCCTTCGAAGAGGCACGAGAAGATGACCTCGAGGTCTGCCTGACCTCACACCCCTCGGAGGAAGAGCTCTGACTAATGGGAAGGGGGAACGAGCGATCGATCCCTCCGTGCTCCTTTTCTTCTTTCGTTGCTCTCTCCAAACTCGACCTAGTCCAGAGTCCACGTTTTTGCGAGCTCCGTTAGTCATATCTGCAAACAACGAATATAATTATCGTGAGTGGTTGCGATAAAGACACAGAAGCGGTATGCACTACCAATACTCCACAAAACGGTCTTTAGTCGATGGCCATCCAACAGATATGAAGTCGACCTCTCTTGCAACGATCGACTCAGAAGGACTTTGGCCGCCTCGACTTCACCTGACGCTAACCTAGCCTCAACCTCTTTCGGTGCTAGCTTGGACTCTTCAGCGAGGTCAGGGCTCGGAGAACTCTACCCATTGAGCATCGGTCCTAAGTCGGGGAGAACGACAAACACGAATCTGGGTCCCGACCCAAATCCCCCCTGACGCTTCCTTGTGGTGCTGAGCATCACGAGTCAACCATCATCCATCAACGACCCAGGTTCTTCCAACCTAGGGTCCCATTCAACCGGCTGACGAGGCTCTGACTCAGTATGAATTGTCCATGTCAGCGACACAATTGTTTCGGTCATTTTGGCCTTAACAACTATGTATGGGTGTTGGTATCGTGAACCCATGCTTCATGAGGTGGGAAAACTCAATCCCAAAAGATTTAATGTTATATGAAAAGTTGGTTTGATTGGTTGATTTTCATGAAACTTCTCCCTATGCACTTTAACTTTTGATCATCACACGAGTACGAAGATGTTTTAGTCATTGTTTTGAAATTAATTTAATATTAATTGATTGCTTTTAAATGTCTTAAGGCGATCAAATGTCTAGATTAATACTTTTCTAATTTTACGTAGAATATGAATTGGATTTCTTAAATGTTCTTTTGATGATAACAAAAGGGAAAGAAAATGATAATATTTGATTGGAAAAATATGGTTTATAATCTTGTTAACATGCATCATCACACTTCACAAACACATATCACAATGACATGATCTTGAGCATACTGATCAAATCTTAATTGCGGTTTGTCATCATCAAAAGGGGAGATTGTTAACGATCAATGATTTCTTGTTTGATTATAACAAACCTTAGCACGACGTGAGAGCTACACTGACGTCGGGTAGCGACGTCAGGGGTTGGATTCCAGTAGCGCGAACGGTACGGCGGACAACGACGACGAACGACGATCAACTGGGTAGCGGTACGATCACCGAACAACGATGCGAATGGGATGTACAGCGGCACAGCGTCCTACGACATCAGGAAGGCACGGACAGCAGAACGGGGAGGCACGAGAGGCACGATAGGCACAGGAGGCGGCGGACAGCGGCTCGGAATCTGAAGTTGCGCGCGGCTAGGGTTGCGGCCTAGAGTTTGCACGCGCAAGGGGAGAGCTCCGGGGGCTGCAGCGGCTAGGGGGGATGCTGCACAGCCCGAGGGACCTAAGGGGCGGCCGGCGGCTGGTGGATGGCCGGCGGCGGCGGCCTGAAAACTGTTGGCCGCAAGTTTATGGGTAGAGGAGCAGTTTTTAGGGTTTGAGGGTGTTTATGTGGTGGTTTAGGGAGGAGGAAGAAGATGTTGACGAGGGGGAAGGTTGGCCGGAGATGGGGGAACGTCGGGGGAGGCTAGGCCGACGATGGGGGTCACCGGCGGCGGCAGCAGGGGTGTGGCCGTGAGTTTGTAGGTGAGGGGCTGGGACAGTTTTTAAGGTGGGTTTTAATAGTTGTGTGAGGGTTTTAAGGGAGGAGGAAGAAGAGGAGATGCGTGGGGAGGTGGCCGGAGGTGTTGGCCGGCGATGGGTGGCCGGAGGAGGCTATGTCGTGGGTTATATGGCGGCTGCGTGCGTGGGTTTCTCAAAAACCCTAGCTGTGTGTTTTGGTTTAAGAAGAGGAAATTGCTATATATGTCCCAAAATGAGTGAACTTAAGGAAAATGGAGGAGAGAGGACGGAAGGGAAGGGTTTAGTTAGTGTCGTGAATAGCCCAAATGGTGAAACATAAGAAATTTGTTTTGATATTTGGGTTTAAAAGTGGGGTACACTTAGATGATTGGAGAGAGAAGTTGTGAGAGGGAGGGGGTAGACTTAGGTTAATATGGGATGGCGAGTAGCTAGGAATTATTTCATATGAAACGTATTAGGCCTATAGTTTTAATTAGGTTAGTTGAATTATCAAATTAATTAGGCTAAGTGTATTAGAAGGGGATTAGTGGAAAAAGTGGGTCTATCGGTGTCCGATAATTATAAGAAAAATACCGGGATGACCGTGTCGACGAGAGGGTCGAGACTAAGATAATCGGTTACGGGCTAGGGTAACGGAAATCAGAACTTAAAATAAAAAGGTTTAACGACGAAGGTAAGAGTTACGACACCTCTTCAAATAAAGTTGTTTTATGGGAGAACGACCTGTGAAATGACGTTCACAAATAATTCCACAAATAAGTACTCTTCCAGAGGGTCACAACTACATATCACATCGCACAGTTCGGATACAAGAAGACGCAACTAAAAATACGCGTACGAAAGGAAAATACACACACGAAAAACGTACGATCGAAAAGCGACAGTGACAGTTTGGTTTGATCTCCAAGAGCTTTTATCTCTATTTTATATAGCTCAAAACCAATTCTCTCTTGATCTCCTAAAGTTTTCATGTTTATTATTTGAGATCAAAGACACTATGCCTTAGCCACACTTCACACTTTGAGCTTCAATCAAAAGGTTATAGGCAAGTTGTAATTCCTCCTTAACAAAAGTTTCTAAAATGATCAATTGTTTGAGGTGGTAAGCTTGTTGAAATTACTATGTGTAATTTGGAAATCCTCACTCGTTTGATGTAGTGTTGTTGGAAAATCTACAATTGGTGTGGTAGTGAAAAATCCACACTTGATGAAGTGGTGGAAATCCTCTTTTGAGATGTGTTGTAACTCTTCTAGTTGTAAATGTGTGTGGAAAGTCCTCCAGTTGAAGAGGCAACCATAATCTTCTCTCGGTTGGAGAGTGATTAGGATTTAATACAAGCACACCTTGGGACTGGACATAGCACGGGAGTGGGTGGACCAAGATAAATATCTTGTGTTAGCTTGCTCTCTTTGTGTTTCTCTTGTATTATTTTTTACTTGCAACTGTTTTTACATTCCACTGCTTTTATGCTTGCAAGTTGTGATATTGGTTATCTAGAATCAATTAGGTAACTCTAATTGAGTTCTTAGGTAGAATTTAGAGGGATTATTTTTAAAGCAAAGTTTTATTTGTTAAACATTATTCACCATCCCGAGTGTTCTACTTGTCGTCTAAAAGATCCAACATATAGGTGACCACATTTCCATCTACACCAATCTTACTCTTGAAGATCCACTTGATCCTAATGGGTTACCCCCATCGAAAACATTTTCATAAGTCCAAAATTTATTGGTGTGCATGGATTCTATTTCAGATTTCATTGCATCTAATTATTTCATAGATTCTCTACTCTGAATGGCTTCTTTGAAACTAGTAGGGTCATCATCAAGCAAGATGCTATCCTAATACCACCATTTATGAGAAAACC
Source organism: Scilla litardierei (assembly GCA_030789695.1). NCBI lineage: Eukaryota > Viridiplantae > Streptophyta > Magnoliopsida > Asparagales > Asparagaceae > Scilla > Scilla litardierei. The sequence continues at coordinate 390,663,224 of CM061142.1, forward strand.
ATATATAGTATACCTCATATGGTTGAGGTTGCTTACTATATTTCCTAAATGGCTAAGAGTCGTTTAATAGAGCTAAGGTGTCGGGTTCTGCCTCTTGATCCTTTACATTTTGTGTTTCTAAAATTTCTTCTAGCTCTATCATACTACCTCACACCTCTTCAACAAGAGATTCCTTCTTTGAGAAGGTGGCATACCAAGAGATTATAATCCCTTTGTTCCTCGGGTCGATAAAATAGATATCTTTTTGAGTTATTCGGATATCCGACAAACTTGCACACCATAGATTGTGCCTCCAGTTTATTTGTATTGTTCCATTTACGTATGCAGTACATTCACATATCTTAACAAATTTAAATTTTGGTTTTTTGCTTTTTCATATCTTATATGGGGTGTAGGCACAACCTTTGATGGAACCATGTTTAATATGCGCACTTCTATTTCTAAGGCATAACCCAGAACGAATGAAATAATGCGATTCTTTCTCTCCAACACACCATTATGTTATGTTGTGTAAGGAGGAGTAACCTGAGAGAGAATCCCATTCTCTTTAAGGTAATCAAAGAATTCCAAACCTTGGTTTTTTCCTCTTCGATCTAATCGAAGAATTTATATACTCTTCCCTTTTTGGTCATTCACTTCATTCTTTTACTCTACGAATTTCTCAAAAGCTTTAGACTTGTGTTTCTTTAAGAACGCATGTTCAAAAATGAGAGATCATCTGTGAAGATGAAGAAGTAGGAGTATCCACCTCTTGCTTGTGTATACATCGTGCACATAGATTAGTATGTACGAGTCTCAAGAGTTCACTAACTCTCCCACCTTGTCATAAAAAGGAAGACTAGACCATTTAACATTTGAGACAAGACTTACAAATTTTATATGATTTGAAATCAAAAGAAGCCAAGAATCCTTTCTTATACAACTTGTTAAGTCTTTTCTTTCTGAAATAGCCTATTTTACAATACTACGAATAACTTTCATTTGTACTTGGAGTCTTTCTTTTACTTAAATTCTAAATTTTACGTATGATGCTTGCATTCAAAATATCAATGTTATTATTTAATGTACCAAATCCAATCAAGATTCAAAATAAATTTGTACCCGTCTTTATTCAATAAAGGAATAGATACAATATTGCATATCATATTTGGTATATAAAAACAATTGCATAAAATCAAAACATTACCACTTGGCAATCTGTGGTGAAAATTCTATACGGCGACAGTAGCAACAGTTGGTCATGTTCCTACATATAGAGTCATCTCACCATCTCTAAGTCTTCTACTTCTCAATCTTTGTAAATAATCATAGATGTGAAAACGTGATTTAATATCAAATGCTCAAGTTGTAAAAGAAATAAAGAGTATGTTTTGAATGCCAAACACATGTAGTTAATGCATTACCATATCTTTTCTTATTTAAGGACTCCTAGTAATCATTGCAATTCCTCTTCATGTGCACAAATGTAAGATAAAAGAAACAATCTCCTTTTGCAACATTGTCCTTCTTCGTTTATATCTTCTTAACATCAATGTAGGCTTAGTAACATTCTTCTTTCCCTTGCGACTTGCATTTAGATGAAAAGTAAAACTAGTAAGCATAACCAACATTATTTTCTTCGGAAAGGAACTCTTTGCATGCCTCAACATATTAAACATTGCTTAAAGTGTGCATTTCTGCTTGTTCATATTGAAATTGAATATGAACCTAGTGAAGGTACTAGTAAGAGACCGAAGAATTATATTAATATATAACTCTTTGTCCAACACAAATCCCAACTGTTCTAAATCCTTAATAAATCTAATTATCCTAAGAACATTGTCTTTTAGGATCGAAATAAGCCTAGAAGGAGGTGAATAGGCTGTTTTAAAATTTTACTGTATGTAAATTATTTTTACTGCGATTTTATATTCCTAATTCATCACATACCAATAAAAAATTTATACCAGTATAATTATTTCTAATTTACGCAATAGTAAATAAGTTTAACCACTATAATTAATTTTAATCTACTACAGATTACATTATATTATATGTCAAAAAACAAAAAGTAAATAACACTACCTAGGTTCAACCCCCTAGCATACTATTACAACCAAAATTACTTACTAGAAACACAAGATTTACCCAGGTTCGGCCCCCTTGCATACTCTTACAACCAAAATTACTTACTAGAATCAAAAAGCAAACCTCTTACGACCTTATAAGATTGGCTATACATCACTATTGCTTAACTCTCGAACAATTTAATGGTTTACATCCATTATGCTACCTTGATTATACAAATAATTCAAATCACGAATTATTATTCCTAGTAATCCGCACAACCATCCAAAGGAAAAAATAAAGTTTTAAAAAATAAAATTATTTGAATAATTAACACAAAAGTAAAAGAGAGTTGGAATTTAGACTTTCCCAGAGTTGATGCTCGTTGTGTTAAGTTATTGACTATAATTTTCCCATAAATAAGACCGTACATCTCTTGTGGTTAGAATTGAAATTCTATATACAGTCTTGAACTTTGAAAATTGGGACCATTCTCACAGAAGTATCTCTCTTTGAAAATATGCTTATTTTTTCTAAAATATTCTGTATTTTGAAACTGTCTGCAAATTTATAGCTAAAAATTAAGAAGATGTTGTTTTCAACCCATTAAAAATGTTTGAAAAGTTTCGTCGAATTTGGTGTGAACGAGCCGTCCCACATTCACATCTCTCATTGTTTTGTCTGTCGGCAAGAGAAAGAAGTGTTAGGTGTTCTCCTTTCTTTTCTTTAATGTTTTGCTTTGGCCTACATATAACTTAAATGAAGGCTGAGTCTTTTGTTCTTTCTTCTTTCTTTTGTTTTTGTTTTTTGGTTTTCTTATGTTGCTGGCCAACATAAGAAGAGAAATATGTTGTCTCTTTTCTCTTTTTTTTAAAGAATTAAATGCATGCCAAGTCTATAAAACTAAAAGAGATGGGTCCCCGGCACTGCACAGTGCAGTTTGACAATTTTTTACCCGGCCTTTCCTCTCTCCCCCTCTCTCAAAGAAGAGCATGGTTTGGATGGCAATGTAGCGCACTGTCATTTTTTATTATTTATTTATTTTTTCTTTAAAGTTGTTTTAATTTTAAAAAATAATTATGAAAAATCAAATAATTATGAAAAAATATGTAATAATTAGAAATATATTTTCTAACCCTCTTTGTTGAAAAATAAATAAATTTTCTCAAATTTTTCTTCAAAATTAATGTTCACATGTACTTGAGTATTTATTAGCGCATAATTCACATTTTGAAGAAAAATATCAAAATATTTCGAAAATTTAAAATAAAACAAAGTTAAAATGTAAATTTTTGAAGTCAGATTTGCATGTTTTATTGAGTATGTTGAATTGACTAAATTTGAATTTTTGGCAATCGTCACATGATGAATTTCACATGCAAACGCTTCAACAAACATATCAGAAATTCTTACATGGTTGTAACCATAAAATTTGGCATAATTGATTATTAGATTCAACAGGTCTAGGACTAGGGATCTAGTTGCCATCTTTATTTGGAACTTCACGACGTTTCGAATCTTGCAATTTGATATTGCTATCTATATAACTCTTTTATATACAGAAATATGGACAGAACGTCCAAATTCTCATGCCTCCTTTGGAACTCATTACTCATGAAGGTCAGTATGAGGCATTTGTCGGTAGCATAATCCTAAGTCTATATCTTTAGAGTTCTACATCTACCTCACTAAATTTCTTAGTTGGTGTGTTGGTCGATGATTCATTTAGGATGTATGCAAGTTTGTCACGGATCAATGCAATCTTTACGTTTCTCAGACAGTTTTCATAGTTAGGTATAGTGAGCTTGTTCATTTCGAAGATAAGTATAATGCTAGATATGATGCTACAAATATTATATAAAAGAGTTATGATAACATAAAGCAGATGTTTCTTATATAATTATACTTGTTTATATCTAATTATTTTCTTTTACTTATTTTAGTGAATATCTTAAACCTAAAAAGATAGATGAAAATTAGCTTCTTAATTTCATAATGGGAATTGAGGTCCAACTATCACTAGTTTGATATTGATTGATGCCAACAAGATATCTCAATCCATAGAAGGTAAACAAACATTTTATCAAGTACAACTCTTTATAATTACCTATTACATTGATGACATTGATTGCTGCTAACAAATCATAAATGATTAGTCAAGTCTATTCACATACATTTTTTATTTAGCTGGAGAAAGGCATACAAACCATTGACCGACACCCATCAGATCATATGTGTTTCCCTACTAGATTCATCTTGTGGTTAACAAAAGTGTATCACTTTGTTGTAATGCTAATGGCTTGATCCGTACCAACAACCATAACACTTGTTCATACGTACTTTTTTACTTCTAAAATAATATGGGGCTATGGATAATTCTTAAATAGATTTTAAATTCAATAGACTTGATATAATTGGCAAAACTAAGTCATGAAGATTACAACTTGATTTATATTATATGCTAATCAATTGATCAGGTCAGTTGTAAGATTAGCAGGAGATTTTATGTGCTTGAATCACCAATCACGTTTCTTAATTAAATACTCTTTCAAAATACGTCTTTTTAAAATACCAATATGAAAATCAAAATTAAAATCCAATACTATAAACAGGACTATTGTAATTTCAATTTAAAATCCAATGACCACAAGACAATGTCATACAAGGTAACTAACAACAAAGTCGTCACAATATCATTATAAGTATTATGCATGTAGTCTAATTATAGTCTTAAAATTACAAAAGTAATAATATAAATTTTTATACGCAAGCATGTTATCACATAACTATATAAGCATGGAAAAATGTATAGCTCAACTAAACTAATTCTAAAAATATTTTAATATTATTTTATCTATTAAATTTTATCACATAAAATTTCTGGTTTACAAAATTATTCCTAATGCATAGAATTAATGTTACAATCGAACATGTAAATTAAATTTTAATTAAAATAACTCTAAATAAAGTTTCAGAATTATTTCAATTTACTACTTCATCCTATAAAATTATTGTAAGCATTAATTTAAATAAAAATCTTATTAACTCATTACAAAAGCATGTAAATTAAAAATCCAAAATTGCAACTTAGATTAATTTTTATTATTTTCACTATTTTTTAATTTCATTGAAATTAGTACGCAATCCTAATTAGAGAGCACATAGAAATAATGTCAATCAACACATCACAACACAAGGTCGTTGGTAACGCAGTTCGGTGCGCACACCTACATCTGCGGGGCCCCGCCCAGAATATCAAATTACTCCATTATATAATATGTAAAATACAGACATCAAAACTGAAAGATATTAGAGGAAATACACTCCCCCTCAATACATACTACACGAGTTGATCGCAATCAACTCCTTGGAGTAATTCGCGCAAGATCCCCTTGCGAGCAAGATCCCCTTGCAGTACTCACCAAGATCAACTCCCTTGATCCTCTACGTTGTAGATGTGAGCATCCTCCCGGAGCTTTTTAGATCACCTTTCACCAAAGCCGATCAACGCTATTACACCAGCTATCGAGCCGCACCTCGACTTGCCACTTTTTAAAGTCCCTCTTCACGATAGCTAATCTGTTAAAAACAGCAAGAGCACAGGTAAAAACCGCTGAGGATTTTCTCAACCAATCCGAGAGAAACTTCCGCACCCAAGAGGTCTTGAAACCGAACAGAACAATCTCAACAACTCAACACTCGGTTTCAACAAATATAACCGACGAGATCTGCAATACCCTTAAACCAAGAGTGGACCGAAGAAAGAAGATCTGCTTCCGTTCAATAGATAAGAGAGAATTTCCAATATCACCAAATGTATAACTGCAAGCCCTTTAGCTATAATAAGAAATCTTTGATGATAAGAGCAGGTGACGAAGAACAAAACGTTGAACAAACACGTTCAACATTTTACTTAACATAATGTTTAACATTCCACCAGAGCCGTTGTGCCACAATAGACAAATAAAATACTTAACAATCTCCCCCTTTGACTTTTAGTGGCACAATCAAACAGAAAGTGATCCGATATCATCAAAGAAAAGAAACAGGCTGTAGAAATGCTCTTGTATAGAAGCCATACCAGTCAGATAGAAGACATACCAGTCAGAAGACAACATCAAACCAAAACAGCCCCAAGTCATGACATTTAGATCACATTTAGATCACACACTTGTTCATAACAACCATTCATATACAGAACATACTCCCCCTTTGTGACAGAAAAAGCCAAAGATCAAACCTCATCAGAAGGAGACACCTTGGCTTGGAGTTCAGCAATCCTGTCTTGAAGAAAAGTCCTCTGAGCTTGAAGAAGAACCCTCTGACTCTCAAGCATAGCGAGCTGATCATCAACAGCTCTGACAGCCCTCTGAAACACCAACATGTCATCCTGGAGGTCTTGAACAGAAGCTTGTGGATGTGAAGTTCTTTTCTTAGCTGATTTAGATACAGATGGAGAAGAAGAGGACGGCATAGAGGACACTGAAGGAAGGACAGTCAGGTCATCAATTTTGCTGGCAATAGACTTGGTTGTGAAGCTGATCAAGTCACAGGATACTGGAAGCACAGAAGGTGCTGGAACAATCCCTTGTGAGAAGAGAATCATAGAAACCAGAGATGCATGCGGCAGAGCAGTATGAGGAGCTGATGATTTAGATAAAGATAGGATGGAATCAAAGATGAGGCGACCCAAGTTGAAAGACTTCTTAGTCCCAGCAGCAAACAGCAATTTGCACATAGACTTCGTAACAATAGACATGTTGGAAGTAGGCAACCAGTTACGAGTAGCAATGCGATATAGCATATAGAACTTAGCAGTCAGTGCAGATGAAGGGAAAGAAACAGATTTAGGCCAACATGAAAATTGCCCACCTGTGACAGTCAAGATGAACAAGTCATAGTCGTCACCAACAGAAGCACCATAAGAAGGAAGACTTTGACCACACGGCCATTTGAGCAGATTGTTTATGATATCAGGGGAGAATGGAATAACTTTCCCACGAACAAAAGTCTTAAAACCCCATTTAGAAGAAGAATTAGCAGTAGATTTGAATAGGTTGCAATAAAACTCTCGAACCATAATCGGATAGTAGGTCTTAAAACAACTGGCGGCTTGGAACAAGTCAATATCCTTGAGAAATACAAGAAAGTGAGTATGTTTGAAAGAAGAGACAGCAATCGACTTTTCTCCAAAAATGGATCTATCAGAGTAAACTACCCATCTATCCTTGCAAGACTTATCAAAGAATTGAATAGAAATAGCTTCAGAGGCAAGACCAGCAGTGGGAGAGAATGAACCAGACCCTCTTGATAACTTTGGAGACTTAGATGGAGAAACCCTGCAGGATGTGGAAGAGACTTTGCGCTTGAGAGACCCAGATCTAGTCTTGCGAGGATGAATAACAAAAGGATCCACACTGGGATCAACAGACACCTTGGGAGCTTCTTCATGAGCACAATCATCAGATCTGACATAAGATTCAACATTAGGCAAATGTGTAACATTTTCACCCAAAGAAGTGACCTGTTCAGGAGGATCAGTACTCTCTTCAGCTGGTGTGGAGGGATTCAGAACTGGAGCAGAATCAACATCAGCTGTAGATGCATTAGTGGAAAGTTCTTTGTCAACCTCAACCGTCTCATTTTCAGAAACCAACTTATTAGCACTCTCATTCATTGAGTGACAAACATCATGGACAGCAGCATGAGAATCTGAAACACCAGCATTAGCCGTATCAGAAGTGTCTTGGCACGAAGACCCTTCACCATTCTTCAGACCATCATCAGCAGCTGACGAGGACACTGAGTCAGAATCATCCAAAACAACAATCTCAGAGAGTTTAACAGATGGCTCAGGGGGATTCCAAGATTTCAGAACAATCAAATCATCGAAGGGCACCCTCACACTTAGCAACTTCCCTTCCACATCTTTAAGATGTACAGTACCAAAACGTGTATTGGATAAGTCCATCCAAGAAATGTCCAACTTGCGATCAATTCGTCGAAGACACCAATACCAATCTTCCACAGTGACAGGAGGAGGAAATGATTCATCTTCTTCGGAGAACGGCATTTGAGAGGAAAAACGAGAGTAAGAATCAACAGAGATTGGGGGAAAAGGTACCATAGCCAAATTCAAGGCAGCTCCTGAATGCATGTGGCCAGAGGACAATGTAGATGATGAAGAGGACAAGATTCCAGCGGACGAGGCCCTAAAAGATCGTGGAACACCACCTTTCCGTTTGAAAGGAGAGAAAGCAGAAGATGGAGGAATCTGGCGAGATGATGCAGCTTGGCGAGCAGACCGACGAGGATTTGTAGAGGATCTTTCATTTTGAGACCGACCCATCGCAGAAACGTCAAGGATTTCTTTGACAATGAATCAAGAACCAAGAACCCTAGATAAGCACAGACCCTCCAAAAAAAAATCTTCTTGAAGGATTCTAAGGAGGTGAAGAGAACTCCGAAAACCAAGAAAGGGAAATAAATGCCGAGGTAATAACGCGAAGACAGAAAAGACAAAAGAACCCAGAGCACTTTTAAGAGTTGCAACATAATGTTTAACATTATGTTTAACATTATATGCAACAATAAGTTCAACATTCAGATACAACACAGCCCAAGAGCTTGTCGTAACTCCTCAAATCTGTTAGAATCCAAGGGTTTAGTAAAAATATCAGCCAACTGACTGGTAGTATCTATATACTCCAACATGAGAATCTTCTTTTCAACCAGCTCACGGATGAAATGATGCCGAATGTCAATATGTTTAGTCCTTGAATGTTTAACATGATTCTTTGAAATGTTTATCGCACTTTGGTTGTCACATAGAACAGTCAAAATATCTTGATCAACACCATAGTCTGTCAACGTTTGTTTCATCCACAGGAGTTGAGTACAACAACTCCCTGCCGCAATGTATTCTACCTCAGCTGTTGACAACGAAATCGAATTTTGCTTTTTACTGTACCAAGAGACTAAGTTATTTCCAACATAAAAACATCCTCCGGTGGTACTCTTCCTGTCATCAGCATTACCTGCCCAGTCTGCATCACTATACCCTGATAAGAGAGTGTTGGTATCTTTGGAGTACCAGATCCCATAGTCAGCTGTTCCACTTATGTATCTGATTATACGTTTAACATCCGTGATGTGTGATTCCTTAGGACATGCCTGATAACGAGCACACACGCCAACACTGAAACAGATATCAGGTCTACTTGCTGTCAAGTACAACAAGCTACCTATCATGCTCCTGTACAAGGTAACCTCTACTTGTTTTCCACCATCATCTTTAGAGAGCTTCTCTGTAGAACCCATAGGAGTGCGAACTTGACGTGCTGTCTCAAGACATAATCTTTTTACTAGATTCTTAGCATATTTACTCTGAGATATGAACAGCCCATCACTAGTCTGTTTAACTTGGAGACCAAGAAACATATGTAACTCACCAACCATACTCATTTCAAATTCTTTTTGCATAAGATCTATAAACTCACTTACTAGCTGAGAAGACGTAGAACCAAACACTATGTCATCAACATAAATCTGAGCAATAATGATAGCAGATCTGGTTCTCTGAACAAACAGTGTCTTGTCAGCTCCACCTCGTTCATACCCCTTTTTAAGAAGATATCTAGTCAGACGCTCATACCAAGCTCTAGGAGCTTGCTTGAGTCCGTAAAGTGCTTTCTTCAGCCGATAAACATGACCAGGTAAGAAATGATCTTCAAATCCTTTAGGCTGCTCGACATAAACCTCCTCATTTAAAATCCCATTTAGAAAGGCGCTTTTCACGTCCATTTGATGAAGCTTGAAGTTAAAACTGCATGCGACAGCGAGAAGAAGCCTAATAGATTCCAAGCAAGCCACCGGAGCAAAGGTTTCATCAAAATCAACTCCTTCAATTTGTGTGTATCCCTGAGCAACCAGTCGAGCTTTGTTACGTGTGACATTTCCTCTTTCGTCTGTTTTATTCTTGAAAATCCACTTGGTGCCTATTACGTTCACCCCTTTCGGTCTCTCAACAAGACTCCACACGTCATTACGCTGAAATTGATTCAGCTCCTCTTGCATACCCATCACCCAGAACTCATCCAGTAATGCCTCTTTAACATTCTTGGGTTCAAGACTAGACAAAAAACAAGTATAACCAGCAAGATCACGATAATTTACCTGACTGGTGCCTCTGGTGCGAAGGCCATCTTCAACATTTCCAATGACAAGCTCTGGAGGATGATTTCGAATGACTTTAGTTATTCCACGTGAGGGATGAGCTTCATTCTCATCAGATAGCGATTCTTCAACAGAAGCCGTTCCATGAGAGACACCATTCTGACCAGTGTTATCAGATGTTGAATCAAATGTTGTAACATTTTGTTCAACATTTTCATCTTCCTCATTAATCTCTTCTTGCGGCCCAGCCCCTACATCACCTTGCTCGAAGTCATCAACGACGACATTGATGGACTCCATCAAGACATCAGTACGGTGGTTTAGTACACGGAAAGCACGACTCGTAGTAGAATATCCGAGAAATGTCCCTTCATCACTCTTAGCATCGAATTTTCCTTTAGAAGTCTGATCCTGCAAGATGTAACATTTGCTACCAAAGACATGAAAATAAGAGACATTTGGTTTCCTACCTCTCCAGATCTCGTAGGGAGTTTTATCCGTTCTGGGTCTCAGATATACTCTATTTATGGTGTAGCAGGCAGTATTGATTGCTTCGGCCCACCATTTTGTACTGATTCTTCTGGCATTTAACATCACGCGAGCCATCTCCTGTAGAGTCCGATTCTTCCTCTCAACAATACCATTCTGTTGAGGAGTCTTAGGTGCAGAAAACTCATGTCGTATTCCCTCTGCCTCACAGAAGTCAGCAAACAAGTGGTTTTCGAACTCCTTACCATGATCACTACGAATACATATAATCTTTCCAATAGTAGCTCCCCTCTCTGTCTGAAGGCGAATGCAAAGCTTCTTGAAGGCATTGAATGCATCTGACTTTTCTTTGAGAAAATCTACCCACGTGAAACGAGAAAAGTCATCAACACAAACAAAAATGTATTTCTTACCTCCCATGCTGACTTCCGTTGTGGGTCCTATCAGATCCATGTGCAATAACTCCATATTCTTCGAGGTGGTGATGATCTGAAGTTGTTTATGATTGGTTCTCTTCTGTTTTCCTAGCTGACAAGAACCACAGACCCCTTCAATTTTCTTGGAAAGGACAGGTATTCCACGAACGGCTCCAACTTTGGTAATTTCAATCAAGGTCTTATAGTTCACATGACCAAGTTTTTGGTGCCATTGTTCGGCAACTTCAACACTGGCTGTGAGACATCTATTTGCTTCCTGCAGAAGATAACAGTTGTCAGCCGATCGTTTTCCAGTAAGAATGTTGATCCCAGCTTTGTTTAGCACAACACACTTATCCTTAGTAAACTGAACAAACAGTCCTTGATCACACAATTGGCTTATACTAATCAAGTTAGCCTTTAAGTCTTGGACATGCATAACATCCTTCAGAGTAACAGACTCAGTCATCTTCAGCTCTCCCTTCCCAATGACTTTGCTTCTCTGGCCGTCACCAAAAGTAACGTGACCTTTATTTCCTGTAGTGTATTCTGATAAGAGACCCCGGTTTCCTGTCATATGCCGAGAACAGCCGCTGTCGAAATACCATGTGTTTTCCGAAAATGCACTCATAGACGTGTAAGCAACTAGGCTGTGAACTCTTGTCTTTCTTATCCATCTCTTAATGATCCTTTTATCTGAATGTCCCTCGTTTCTTCCTTCATGTTGATGTCTCATCCTTCTGAAACAACTGCTCTCAGTGTGCCCTCTGCATTGACAGTAATTACAAATCAAGGGTCTGAAAGTAGTGCTCTTTTTGTGTTCACCTTTTTGACTCCCTTGCTTGAACCGTTTGTTAATCATCTGATTTCTGACAGGTTGACAATGAACTTCCTTGCTTATCTGAAGATAACCTCCTCTATTGAACCCTACTCCCGTACGATCTCCGGAGACTTTCCCCATGCTTAGAATATCATCAAGCTTGGTTTTGCCAGTGTTCCATTTGTTAAGAACACTTTCAGCCTTTTCAGCTCTAAGAAGTGTTCTCCTGAATTGGCCTTCCAGATTTCTGAAGTCTTGCTTGATCTTGCCAAGTTGAGTTACAGCCTCTTCTCTTTCACCTTTTAGTCTAGTGTTCTCACACTTCAAGAGTTTGTTTATCTCACAGATCTTTAACCAATTAACAAACATGGTTTGATATGCGGACCGAATATCAACTTCGTCAACTTCCTTTTCATCACCCGTATCAGATATAGAATCACTGTCAGATGTTGCACTAAATGTTATAACATTTTTCTTGACATTCTTATCTTTTTCTTTCAACATGGTGCAAACAGAGCCCACACTATGTCCAACATTGCTAGTTGTGTCATCAGTACACTGATCACTCATGATGGTCATAAAAGCAACATAGTTGCTGACAATGTCCTCGTCACCAGTGTATTCTTCAGACTCATCATCACTCCAAGAGCTTGCTAGAGATTTTCCTTTTTGTTTCTTTATGGTGTTAGCACATTCTGCCTGTATATGTCCAAAACCTTCACATTCTCTGCATTGAATTTCCTTGCCTCTACCCTTTGTATCAAACTTCTGTATGGGTCGATTGTTGCCTCTAACTGCAGGAGAGAGATTTGTACGAGCTTCTTTGTTAATGTTTCTGAAATTCTGACCTCTACTTCCTATTTTCCTCATCATTTTACTAAAGTTCTTGGTTAGAAGTGCTATGTCATCTTCAATCTCAGTACCATCTCCTTCATGCGAAGCATCAGCAGTTTCCACTTTTAGAGCCACTCCTTTCTCCCTTTTATGTTGCTTCAAGTTCATCTCAAAAGTTTGAAGAGATCCCATCAATTCATCCAATCTCATATTAGAAGTATTCCTAACTTCTTCTATACCAGCTATTTTGGCCGAAAATTTTTCAGGTAGAGATCTAAGGGTTTTCTCAACTAATTTCTTTTGGGAGTACTTCTTTCCTAATTGAAAAGCTTGATTAGCTATGTCACGAAGTCTTCCATTGAATTCAGCCACAGATTCGTCATCATTCATCCTAAGGTTTTCAAACTGAGAAGCCAAAATTTGAAGTTTAGAAGCTCTTACTGTGCTTGTCCCTTCATGTATGTTTTGAAGGATATCCCATGCTTCTTTAGCAACTTCGCAGGTAGAGATCAACTTGAACTGTTCTTCATCAACAGCAGTGAAAATTGCATTCAAGGCTTTAGAATTTCCCAGAGCCGCGCGTTCTTCTTCGATACTCCAATCTTGGGCAGGCTTGAGAGATTCATTTCCCTTCTTGTCGTCAACTGTAGGAGGAGTCCAGCCTTCAACAGTGGCCACCCATGCCTTCTCATCAAGAGATTTGATAAACGCGCGCATCCGAGACTTCCAATACGTGTAATTGGTGCCAGTAAGAAGCGGAGGCCGAGTCACGGAAGCTCCTTCCTTCGTGTTCATGATTGACGTACTAAGACAGCAGAATCACACCCTCTTTGACAAGCAAAGAATGCGGATGACCTGCTCTGATACCAAATGAAATTAGTACGCAATCCTAATTAGAGAGCACATAGAAATAATGTCAATCAACACATCACAACACAAGGTCGTTGGTAACGCAGTTCGGTGCGCACACCTACATCTGCGGGGCCCCGCCCAGAATATCAAATTACTCCATTATATAGTATGTAAAATACAGACATCAAAACTGAAAGATATTAGAGGAAATACACTCCCCCTTAATGCATACTACACGAGTTGATCGCAATCAACTCCTTGGAGTAATTCGAGCAAGATCCCCTTGCGAGCAAGATCCCCTTGCAGTACTCACCAAGATCAACTCCCTTGATCCTCTACGTTGTAGATGTGAGCCTCCTCCCGGAGCTTTTTAGATCACCTTTCACCACAGCCGATCAACGCTATTACACCAGCTATCGAGCCGCACCTCGACTTGCCACTTTTTAAAGTCCCTCTTCACGATAGCTAATCTGTTAAAAACAGCAAGAGCACAGGTAAAAACCGCTGAGGATTTTCTCAACCAATCCGAGAGAAACTTCCGCACCCAAGAGGTCTTGAAACCGAACAGAACAATCTCAACAACTCAACACTCGGTTTCAACAAATATAACCGACGGGATCTGCAATACCCTTAAACCAAGAGTGGACCGAAGAAAGAAGATCTGCTTCCGTTCAATAGATAAGAGAGAATTTCCAATATCACCAAATGTATAACTGCAAGCCCTTTAGCTATAATAAGAAATCTTTGATGATAAGAGCAGGTGACGAAGAACAAAACGTTGAACAAACACGTTCAACATTTTACTTAACATAATGTTTAACATTCCACCAGAGCCGTTGTGCCACAATAGACAAATAAAATACTTAACATTCATAAATTATAAAATTGCAATGAATTAAGTATTTAATCTTTAGCAATTTACTTAATTTAATAGCTTAAAATTTGATTCTGTAGCTGGACTCTCGTACTTCTATAAGGCACATAGATAAGAATTCTGATCTAATTAGAATAGCATAAGCGAAAATTTTAAAATTTTATCTCATCATGCAAATACCTAGTAACTACAAAATACATTAATTGATGTTGGAAAATAAAGACACGTCTTTATATGGAATTTTTTTACATGATATCTACTATCCAAAAATTCAATGAATATCACATATCTCTTTACTAACCAGTGCGATAGATGTTTCGCCTTGATGATAAACCACTCACGATTCATTAGATCCCCAATGGAACCGGAACTCAATCTTAAACATTGCTAGCATTTGAGGGAAAGAGAAGAAGAAAAAAATTTCTTTAAGAATTGAATTCTACTTCTGAGCCAAAAGCTTTCTGGTTATTCAACTCTTACATTTCTTGTTAATTGATTTGAAAGGTGGAGAGCGAGTCTTTAATGATATTAGCATTCCTAGAGTTCTCTAATCATGTTAGATGTGGGACTAAAAGAATGATTTCTAATAAACCTCTTATCATGATTCAACCATTGGATCTAAACCAACCAAAACTACACGCAAACCTTTAACTAACTTGAACCAAACTAAACTTATGGCTTGCTGTCGCCACCCACCGCTAGCCTCGGTGGGCCCAACTAGCGGACCCATGGCCAGCCAGTGGTGCTTAGTGATCGGCCAGCAGCCATCTACCAGTTACAGGTCATCCCTTTGACCACCATCAACGCTAATACATCACCAGCGATGCTCCAGGTATGATTTTATAGTGATTTATTTTATTCTTCTTTTAAAATCAACTGTTTGTAACTCTTTAAAAACAATTTACGCACGCTTCATAACACTTTGTGATAAGTTTCTCTCTCAGTCAAAATGATCGCAACTCCTTGTGATTGCTCGATCTATGTATATCTTATATACATTCTATTTTTCTTCTTCGCTTATTGTGATGAGTCCATCATCTTTGTGAGAATCTAAAAGTCTAATTCCTACTTCAGTAGTGATTGATCGTACTCAACGATCAAGTCACAGATGTTGAGATATTGAGTCTCACCCCACGTGATTTTGATGCCGACAGCAATTAATGCATCTAACTTCTTTTAGGTGCAGGAGCTTAAGGAATCGTTTTATAGCACTTAAGGGACCAAGTGATGAGCACACAAGGCCATATACCAAAATGGAGCTAGTCATGGGCATGAAGATTGAAGAATGCATCACTTTGGTCTACCATGTAATAACTTTAATGATATATTTTTATTTATTTTTGTCTAGTATGTTAAAGCCTTGTTTAGACACTCACACTTAGGATCACCATAAAATGATTTAAAATGTTTTAAAAATATTTTGAAATAGTTTTGAGAAGTTTCAAAGCTTATAACCCATATATCAGAACAAAGGTCAACTACTTTATGATAATAGTCGACTATTTTGAATGTGAAATATTATTATATGATTATGTCTTCATTAAATAATCATTTTATTTAATTATTATTCAAGTTTTATTATATCTGTTTCACTTTTTATATTAGGAATCAATTAGGATTTGTGATACCTTATTTATTTAATAAGAAATAATATTCAATTGGAAACCAAACCCATTTTTGTTTTGATTTTTCATTACTTATATATTTATAATCTTCTGAGAAGTGTACAGTTTCCATAAAATTTTTAACATATTTTTTACAATTTTTGATGAACCTAATTTAGGTACCCATATTTTTTTTGTTTTTCTTTTCTTTAACCATTAGTTGTTTACTAATTTTAGTTTGATTAAGTTTATCTTGCTTAATGTTTTGGGTTTTAGGTTTCTCAGTATTAGTTTAGTTAGTAAACCTAGTGTATATAAAGGCATGGTTTGATATAGGCTTCTCTTTAGTGTTTTGGCAAACGTTATAACATAGTCCATATTTGTTGTTACATAATTTTTGTGAAGCCAATAAATTATTTAGGTTTTATTTGCCCATATTAAATTTGTCTGTATTTTTCTATAACTCTTCAAATTTAATTTTAATTTTTTTTATGTCCTTTTTAAGTTCACTTAATCTATTATTTAGATTTTTGCATTCTTTAGTAAGTAGGTTGTTTTAACTTTTTAAGTTATTACTTTAAAATTTTAATTTAAGATTTTCTCCGTCAATTTCTTTATCCATTAGGGCTATGTCTTCTTGAATTACTTTATTTTTTAATGAGATAATTTCATCTTTTAATTTGACATTTTCTTCTTTTAACCTTAGATTTTCATTTTCTAGCTTTTCTAATGAAGAATTAATTTTGAGCATTTCTTGTAAATTTTATTTAATTTATAGAATCATCCATATGCTTTTCATGTTTTTCACATAATGCTTGAAAAATTTCTTCTAGATTTATATCATCTTTAATTTCATCTTCAAAGTCAGAAACTTTTGCATCTTCGTTGAGATGTGCCATCAAAGCACACTTCGGGTTCTTCCTCTCAAAAGGACATCCTAGGTAGTGAATCCTTCTTGTATTTTTCTTCAAGCATATGCCAAACTTGATTTGTGAAAGTAGCTTTTGAAACAAGCACAAGAACTTCTTTAGTAATACCACAAAATAGAATGTTCATTATCTTAGAGTTGGTTGTTGCTGCTTTTTTTTCTCCTCTCTTGTCCATTGAGACATAGGTGTAGGGGGTCGACTATATGGTTCCTCCAAGAATTCCACATAGAAGTAATCAATTGATTGAATAAACACCATCATTCATCTTTTCGCTCCTAATAATTTGTTCCATCAAATATGGGTGGAGAGGTGATGCATAGGTTGACTCCTTGTTGATGCCATGGCCTTGTTGGAACATAGGTTGACTCCTTGTTGATGCCATCCTCAAATTCTAGCTTCGATACTAAGTGGTAAGACATGTGGATCGTAAGTAGAAACACTACAGTGGGGGTGATTATTGTTTTATGAATCTTAACAAAATCCTCTTAATATTTCTACTTAGGACTTCAACAAGTGTTACCTTGGTTGAGTCTTAATCAACAACTAAGTCTTGTAAGTATAAAATGCGAAAATATAAGTATAAGAGTGCAAGATAAAGAGATCAACACCAGAGCACAGTCGCAAATAAACAATATTTATCTTAGTTCAGTCACTCTGTGACTTAGTCCAATCGTAAGTCCCACATGGCTTTAATCCATTATAACATTCCACAATGGAAGAAATATTACAACAAATCTTATACACCAACCCTTGGTGTAAGGTTAAATTACAACAACTAATTCCAACAACCAAACCTCTCCCAATATGAGAAACATTCCTCTCCTTCCAACACAAGGCGAAACATACTTAGAAAACCTTTTGATGAAGACAATAAGCATATAGCCTTGATTGAAACATCTCGTGTATTGTGTAGCTATAGAGAAGTCTAATATCAAAGATTGTAGAGAATTTAGCTTTGAGATCAAAGAAAACTTGGCTAAAATGATTGAGAGCTTTCCCAAGAATGCTTTCTTGCATCAACCTCTCAATGAGAGCAATACCACCTCAACTCTTGAGAGAACTTCCTTTCTATGAGGTTTACAAATTAAAGTTCAAAAACTCACTTTTCTAAACCTGGGAAGATGAACACAAAGTGTGTGTGTGGCTAGGATGTTGGAACTTTCTTTCGCTTTTTCTTTCGCTTTTCATTCTTCTTTTTCATCTATATTTTTCACAAAATATGGCTCAAGAAAAACTATCTAAAGCTGTCATCAAACCCCCAATATATAGTCATAAAATCTGGTTCTAGAAAATGACCAAAAAGCCCATGCCAACAGATATAAAAATGGCTATATGCAAGTGCAAATTTGCGCACGACAGTCGACTATTGAAGGCTTGAAGTTGGCTGTTTCAACACTAGCAATCGACTGTCAATCCTTCTACAGTCGGCTATTTTCCCAGACAGAACACATCACTTCTAAACATTTTCAAATAAGTCGAGTACTAAAGAAAATTAGTCGGCTACTAACATGAAAATGCTATGCTACTCTAGGATTTTCACCTATGAATAATTTGGAATATTATGTGGGTGATCCTAGGGGTGTGTGTGTGATATCTTCAAGGCTTTACAATCAATCTAAGTAAGAAAATAAGGTTATAACAAATGTAAAAATAAAAAGTCTTCATTCATGATTTGGTGTATCCTTCAAGCTCCATGCGCTTGCCTAGACTTACAATTTGCTTGATGCCTTGGATTCATACCTTCACTTGCCAAGATATGCTTTAAGATCATTCTCTAAGCTTAAGCAAAACTTGAGCAATTTGCATGGTTTAAATATCATATAACACTTAGATGAAATTGTTAGACTAATAATTATTGTTTGATCATAATCAAAACATAAGTTAGGGAATCCATTTCCCAACACACAATATGTGTAGAGTGGTGTGTAGAAGAGTGCTCAAATCTGCCTCTCAAACTGAGTTAAATACTCTCTCAAATCAGCACAAAAACCAAGGAAGAAACCACAAAAAATCGCAACCCAATAGATATAAACGGGTAGAAAAGCTGAGTCATCAGACATCTCGTGAGGTGTTCCCAAATGGTTGATCAACTTTTCAGACGTCTGGAAACAACATCAGACAGCCGACAGTATAGTTGGACTGAAGAAAAATGGCGTCCAATCTCCCAGCAACCAGATGTCTGAAAAAGGATTATCAGACGGTTGATCAACTGTTTAGACGTCTGATCATCCTTCACCAGATGACTAAGAAAATGTGGGTGAGAAAAACAAGGAGCTCACGAAAACTTACACCACTGAACAGACATCTGGAGTTCACCAGTCAGACATCTGATCTACTGTTCTGACGTCTGGTCAATGAGCTTCAGACAGTTGACAAATGACTGTGATTGACACCATAAAATCAGACATGCCAGACGTTTGGCACTTCTACACTAGACGTCTGATCCTGGTCCAAATACACTATAAAGAGTGTTTTGGGCTAGGGATCAAATAGGATGGGTTTTAGACTAATTCTATGATACCTTAAGATGGAAATGACGCATATGAGTGTGTGCATATATTCAAGGCTTAACAAATATTTTATAAAGAAAAGCAAAATACATGAAGAATAAATATAAAATTACACTTGAACTCTTCACTTTTCATGCCAGCTTTTGCTCCATAGCCTTGAATCCATCATCCTATCACCCCATCACCTAATGCTTTGTCTCCTCGTCAAGATAATCAAGAATGAAATTGAGACTAAAACATGTAGAGTCATTAGCAACTACATAATGTGGTGATCTTCATCAAAACAATGTTGGGCTTAATGGCCAATATCCAACAGTAGGTCTTGGTTGTGCTTCACTTTAAGCTTTTAGCTCTAGATTACATATACCTACACTCAACATTCCTTTAGACAGTAAATGTTTGCCCATCATCAAAACATACCGCGGGTTGACTTAATACTCAACACAATTTACTCACAGAAATTTCATTATCAAGGTTTTCTTATTTAATATTCATCTCATAACATTCATTTTTAAATAGTTTAGTATTTTCTAAACATAAATTTTCATTTTCAAAACTTAAATTTTTCATTACTTAAAATCACATATTTAAATTAGACAAAACTATACTATATTTACTTATCAGATTTTCATGAGCATGAATCATTGCATTATGATCATTTTTCAAAGATTTTTACTCATGCTTCAATGATTTATATTTATCTCCCAAAAATTTATTAGATTTAATTAAATCATTGAGTACAGTTGACAAACTTGTATTTTTAGAATCTAAAGTCCGAGGTTACCTCTTCATTGTCAAGTGCCGTAAAACATGCATTTGCCCTTTCATGTTGTCTTTCCTCCTTGTCATCGGAGAATGAACTCTTGGAGGTTGATTCTTCATATTCTTCAAGTATGTGCCAAATTTGATTCGAACGGGTTACACCTGACACATGACTAAGGATATTGTTATAAAAGGACGAAAGGAAAATATTCGTTACTATTTCATGAAGGGTATCCGATTGGTTTTCCTCATTCGTCTATTTTGATGTAGGTGTTGTAGGTTTGCGATAGAGCATCTCCACAAGGTTCCATAGATCAACGTCAATGGATTTGATGTAAATTTTCATTCACACTCTCCAATGATCATAGTTGAAGCTATTGAACATAGGAGGCCTTCTCAGAGATAGTCCCTCGGAGAATGTGAAGAATGTTGATGCCATCCTTTAACCCGCTCAAATACCAATTGGTACATTGATATCGTCAAATAAAGTTAACACCTGAGCTTTGATACTAACTATTGGTACCCTGTGGATTAGCAGACAGAAACACTAGAGTGTGGTGAATAGGGTTCAATAAAACTCCATAAAATCTCTAGCTTTCTGCCTAAGAAATCAATTTGTGTTACCAAATTGTTTCCTAATCAACAAATCACTTGCAAATATAAATAGCAGAAACATAAACACAAGATTGCAAGGAAGAGATCAACATAAAATCAAATGCAAACACCACTACTTATCCTGGTTCTATCAACTCCCATGACCTACGTCAAGTCCTCAAGTCCAACTTGGGCTTTCCACAATTAGCTTCTTAAAGTTGGAAGAATAGTACACCTTATAACTCGAAAAACAACCCTCGCCTCTACTATGCAACCCTCTCCAATTAAGAAAGAACACACCTCAGACTTGAGGCAAGTACAACCACCTCTTTACTAGACCTGACCACATTTCGGTTCGAACTGTGGAACTAAACCAAAATCGAACCGTTCTGCAATCGAACCGAACTGGAATCGGACAGTCGATTCCAAGAACCGAAACCGGGCCAAGTTGGTTTGGTTTCGGTGTGCAATTCTATACAACCGAATTGGAACCGACGGTCCCGGTTCCCCGGTTTCGCAAGTAAGTAACCAAACTGGGAAACCAGTTTGGTTGGGGCCTAGCTAATTTAATTCAATGGGCAACTGCAAGTTGCCCCCAATAGCCATTGTCCCTTTTAAATTTAAAAATAAAGGGGGCAATGGCTAATTGGTAAGTTGTTGCCCCTTGTCCCCACCTTTTTTAACTCCCCCCCCCACCAATTCTTTTTTGCACCCACCCCCCATCACTATAAATGTTCCTCTACTCTTTCAAACTCTTCTCACCATTCTTCTCTCAACTCTCAATTGTCAAGTCTCAATCTTCAATTATTCTATTATTCTAATTTTATTCATTTTTATTTAATTTTCTTTGAACTTTTATACAGTAACTTATTCAAGTGTTTTTCCTCTCATTTTTTCCGAATGGCAAGTGGTTCCTAAAAATCAAATAAAGAAAAAAATATTTCTGTCAATGTCAATTATTTTGATGATTATTATAATCAATTTGGTCTTCATCAATATCAAGATTTTCCCAATGATTGTAGTTTACCAATTTCTGAAGGCTTTTCTAATCATGCAATCTATATTGATGAATTATCTCAATCTCCTAATGTTTAATTTTCTTCATCTGAATTTTCTGAGATGTAGAAAATCGTGATGTGAAAATTGATGTTTGCGGATAAGAGAGCAAGTGTAACCCATCGGATTTGTTCAAAGTTAAGGTGTCTGATGGAAAATTAACAGTAAAATGTAATTATTGCAATGTTGAATATTCTTGGAGTACATCCAAATGTTATTGAATATATTAGAAGCATATAAAGAGTAAACATCCAAGCAAAATAGGTAATTCATATTCTCATTAAGCAAGATAAATCTAATCAAACTATCGACGTTTTGATAGTCGTGTATCTATATGTTTCGATATATCGAGTGATCATTGGCAAACACACTCCTATATAAGGTGTGACTTGCCATTATATTGATGAAAATTGGATATTGCAAAAAAGAATTACTGCATTTTGAGTTTTTGGTGAAACTTATACATCTGAAAATATTTATCGTATGCAATCGTTTTTGAAGAATATAAGATTGAAGATAAAAATTTTGCAATTGGTTTTGATAATGGATCAAATAATACTGCTGCTATTCCATCTTTAAAAGAGTTATGTCCACCTTGTTTTGGTGGGAGATTTTTTCGTTAAAGATGTGCATGTCATGTTTTAAATTTGTGTTCAAAATGGATTAGCTATTCTAAAAGATTCTATTGAACCTATTAGAAAAAGCAATTCATTATTTGTGGAAACGTCCAAAAGTAATGAAATCATGGTTAAATTTTTGCAAATCCCATTAAATTTTCATGTGATGTTCCAACCTGTTGGAATAGCATGTATAAATTACTTGTTTAAAGTGATAAGTATAAAGAATTATTGTGTAGTTTTATGCCATATAATGTTATTAATATATGTCTTTTTCCTCAACAATTAAATTTGTGCATTATTAAATTTTTTACTGATACTAAAAATAATTTATCAGGTCCCACCACAAATTAATTTCTTATTAAATGTACTAATATTGTTAGTACATTTAAAGAATGTGAAACTGATATTGAATTAGAATCTAATGTTTATACTATGAAGAAAAAATGGTTAGAATATTACCAACACATTCCAATTATTTATATGGTTGCAACTATTTTTGATCCACGTTGTAAGTTTGATCATTTAGACACATCTTTGCAATATTATTATAAGGCTTTAGGTTTAAAAGTTGATTGTCTTGCTTTGTTATCTTATGTTAAATCCGAAGTTTTTAGATTATATGACAAATATGCTAATATGTATGGTCCATCTCATACAAATGTTGCACAAAATTATTCATTATCTCAACTTTCATCCTCAAGATTTGGTGAAAAGTGTTATCAAATGTTAATACAAAAAACAAAAAAATTAAAAAGTTCATCGAGCTTATAATCTGAGCTCGATGGTTATCTAATAACTTCTTTTGAGTTTGTGAATGACAGGGAACTTGATATATTACAATGTTGGAAGGAGCATCAAAAACATTTTCCAATTTTGGCTATTATAGCCAAACAAGTTCTTGTAACACCAGTCTCTACAGTTGCTTGTTGTTGAACAAGAGTTTAGTGTCAGTGGAAATATATTAGATGAAAGACGCTATTATTTGAATCCAGATTCCATTGAAGCTCAAGTTTGTATTAATGATTGGACAAATGTAGCCCAAAGACATCAAGAAATGGAAACATGAAATGACTTACAACTTCTTCGAAGAGAGAACTGAAACAGAATGCACTAACGGCAGCCACTAATGCAAATAGTAAATGAACTACGTGGGCTTTGATTCTTCTAAATTTTTTGTTTAGAGGATATGTAGGAAACTTAATAATCTATTATACATTTGACAACCTTTTTTGAATTCTATGGCTGACTATGACAAGCTGACT
This sequence comes from Scilla litardierei, assembly GCA_030789695.1. Taxonomy (NCBI): domain Eukaryota; kingdom Viridiplantae; phylum Streptophyta; class Magnoliopsida; order Asparagales; family Asparagaceae; genus Scilla; species Scilla litardierei. The sequence goes on from CM061142.1 coordinate 390,687,067, forward strand.
AGGACAAAATGGTTGATAGAAAGACAGTTGAGATTCAATCTTGATGAATCAATGGCTAAGATGAGAGTTTGTGAAAGTTTTAGAGTGAAAACTTTGTATTTTGATGGGAAACTTTTTGGGAGAAAACCAAGTTAACATTACTTAGTGTAATGCATGACTAAGCTTAAATGCAAATAACCATAAATGCAGCTTTGATCCACGCATAAACAAATAAACAATGCTTAAATGCAAATCACTCTCTTAATCATGATTAAATGTAGCCTTGATCCACGCATAAACAAATAAACAATGCAAAGCAGACCACAATCACAAAATGTCACATCACAAAGCAGACCACAATCCGCCAATTCTAAATCCAACCAATAAACATCCAAGAGTTGATAATCCAACGGACCAAAACTTTGAGTGTTTTCTCTCGTTGATCGTGTCTCCATCCAACGGTGAACAAGGAACCAAATCATAACAAGCTCTACGACTCTGAATCAAACCTCCATTTATAAAATTCAAAAGAAAAAGAGGTGAAAATGTCCGGGCAATGAAAGGGATGGAAGGGATTGGCGAAGGGCGGAGCAAAGCACCATTGGAAAAATTCAGGCTTTCACGAAGCCAGCGATCCAGCGACTGTGTCGTGGCTGGGTGAAGATGATCAGCGGCCTCCTCTACGAGGAAACACGTGGGGTCTTCACAATTTTCCTCGGGAATGTCATCAGTGATGCCCTCACCTACACCGAGCACGCGCTTCGGTAGATGGTGACTGTGACAGAGGCCTTCTTTGCTCTTAAGCGGCAGGGAAGCACTCTATACGGTTTCGACAGATATGGCTCTGTCTTTTGTTAGGGTCTTTTTTTAATGTAAAGAAGCCATATTTGGATGTGTTTGGTTATCACTAGAAACCGAGGTTTGTTTTGTTATCATCGCTGTGTTTGTAGATATAATGTTTGAATCTCTAGTTCGTGAATGCAATCATAAGAATGTTGGTTGTGGTTGAAGCAAGAAGTTAGGAATAACGATTTTTGGTCGAAATAAAATTTCATCTTCTGTAATGGGGTTTGATGAATGTGACGAGATGTGGACTATTCAATTAGTTTTTTCTCTTTTTGGCTGTATTTTTTGTTGCAAAGATAGTAGTCCTCCTTTTCTTTTATTTAAATTTTATATCAAAGTTCTGTCATGGGAAAATAAATAAACTTTTTATATACAAGCTTGAAATTGGGTGGCTTTGTAAGCACACATACTACAACTTAGAAGAAAAAGAAGTTGCATTCAAAACTTTGTTTAAGAATAGATGGAATAAATTATCTATTATATAATGAGGAGGGATCAAATAACCCCCAAAATAACTCCCTAGCAAAAAGCCTATGCCCCCTATTTTTGGGAAGATCCGAACCGTTCATCTTGATCTCCACCCTCTAAAACACTAACCCACCAATTTTTAACCCGATCCCATGTGTTTTGCCCGTTCATTTATCCGACCCAAATTTAACGGTTTCGCATGAACAGAACTTTTGCGAATGGTTGATGAACGGGCAAAACACATAGGATCAGGCTGAAAATTTGTGGGTCAAGGTTTTAGAGGGTGGAGATCAAGATGAACGGTTTGGATCTTCCGAAAAAATAAGGGGTCTTAGACTTTTTAATATGGGGTTATTTTGGGGGTTATTTGATCCCCCCCTCTTATATAATTGAGACATTAGTTACAAAAATTGATTAAGTTTAAAAATATTTCTAAAAACTGACCAACTTTTGTCACATTTGCATTCGAGGGAAAAATTAGCACTTATGTGGTAGCTTCGAAAATGACCGGGATTGACAACCCTGCCCCCTAGACATTTTGGATTGCTGCTCGACTTTTCAAATTGCTCAGTTAGCAAACCTGACATTTTGGTTGTCAATGGCACATACTTCGTGTTGTCATTTTCTATATTATATTGATTTGCGCTCAACTTTAGTGGATGAATTTGGTCTGGTTGTATGATTCTTGCTTTGGGTTGATTCCGTCCCACTACAAAAAGTTTCTTTGAATATTATCACCATAAATTGTTGATTGTGCTCTGTTATGCATATCAATGAATAGCAATTCCCTCGGACTCACATGCAACATCATTGACCTTGCAAATACCCTTGGACACATGCAAATTCCCTCATATCTATGATCCTATCCTATAGCGGGTTATTTTCCTTTACTTTTGCCAAGAAATTTTACCCATCTACTAACAAATTTTTTGTAAATACAGGTGGTATTGCAAGCTATGACCAACTTGCACATGGTTATAAGCAATCATGGTCTGCAGAATAGGATCAGGATCACCGCTGAACTTGGCCCAAATGAGTAAGTAATCTACTGTTAATATGAGTAAAGGAAAATAATATTATTCCATCTCAATTTGCAAACATTGAATGTGTACATGCCTACTAAGTTGTTAATACGAGTACCATCTCAAATAATATTATTCCACTTGCAAATATTGTATGTGTACATGCCTACTAATTTGATTCCACATTACATTTGATGACTGTTATTGAATTCTAGGTCTAACTAGGATAAGCTAACTAGGACAAAAGGGTTGATAGAAGAATCGCTGAGATTTAATCTTGAGTAATTTTGGAGGGAAAAACATTACATATGGTTAAAATTTTGGCTGGCATGCACTTAATTAAAGCATTTGCACTAAATGGGGGCACTTAATTAATGTATTTGCACTTAACAAGGGCACTTAGGCATTTGCACTTATGCATGTGCACTTGATGGGGAATAGCAGAGTGCACACAGTTAATTCATTTGGGGGGAAATAACTTTAACTTGCACTTAATGTTGCAGATCAAATGCTGCTGCAGATTGAATGATCTCTGACTAAACGCGGGACCTACCGTCTCTTCGTCGCATGAGGCAACAATTTAAAATTTCAAAAATCTCGCCACTCTTCAATACACATCAAAATGAGAATAATTTTCCACGCTGAAGGCGCCCACGCTCGCTAAACTCTTTTTCGTTAATTTGTTGTTCCGCGCCTAAGGCGTCCGCACCGAATTTGTTGTTCTACGCCGAATTTGTTGTTCCACACCGAAGGCGCTCGTGCTGCTAAATATTTTTACGCTAATTTGTTGTTCCGTGCAATTTTGGCTGTGGAAATAATTTTTTTGGGGAACAAAGATTTCGCGGGGGAAAATCTTAAATGAACCGTGCCCGCGAGCACGGGTTATGACTAGTGATAAAATATGAAGTGCAAGCCGAATTATTTATTTATTTTTATTTTTCACACCCTTAATTTTCTCATGTGTAAGTTGCATTAAGTTGATTAATGACAAAATTATGGCTACATGTATTTATATTTCTTTTTTCCAAAGTAAGTTATTTGCCTTTAAACTTTGTTTAATTTTCATATATTTTTCACTATAACCAAATCGAAACCAACCCGGAACTCAGAACCAAACTGCAACAGAAACCGGAACCGGACTAGAACCGAAACTGATACTGAACCGCTTGACAATTAGTTCAATTCATGTTTTTGGTTCTGCGGAACCAAAACCAAAGCATGGTCACCACTACTCTTTACCGTTGAGGCTTTCTCCTCACACGAAGTACACTTTAAGAGCAACTACAAAAAGTCCCTAAGACTTGAAGATGAGGCACAATATAGTAGTGTGGCTAGGGATTTGGATTTCTGCTTTATAGGATGGATCTAATGGAATAGTAGAAACAAAGCTATAAGCGAAAGAAGAATGATAGATAATTTAGGGCAGTGATTCTCTTTTTCTTTTTCTGTGTCATCTAATTTCACCATAAATCCATACTAATAAACCTGAGATGATCTTTATTTTTAGAGATGAAGAACATCAAGAGAAAAGTCCTACCCTTCCAAACAGTTAGAAAATGGCTAGTTACGGAAAAATAGTTTTCTGCAATGTCTAGCTGCTAGTTGACTGGTGTACAAATAATTAGTTGACTAGGAGTCAGCAAGTCGACTAATCAATACACTCTAGTCGACTAGGCCAGTCATTTCCCTAGCAACAGTTTTCAGCCTGATGATTTGTCGACTATAATACACTTAGTAGTCGACTAATTCCATGATTAAGCGACTAGTCAATACACTCTGATCTACAAAGCTCTCCAGCCAAACAAGGTTAAAAGCATGTATCCTATTAGTTGACTAGGGAGGTGGACTAATAATATATATATATATATATATATGCATTGTTTAGCAATGAAACCTAGGTTTTTATACATGATTAATTCCTTATTGATTTTAGTTAGTTACCTAATGTTTCATGTATGTGACATCTTCAAGGTCTTAACATGAATTCTAAAACAAGAATAAAATGTACAACAAATATATTAGTTGTCTTCTATGCCTTGATTTGTTGTAATCCTTAGCTCCATGATCTTGTCATAAAATTCTTCAATTCATTTTGATGCCTTGGAGTAACACCACCATCTAATATTTGTCAAGCTTGAATTGATCTAGCGGTATTGTTCTCCATACTTGAGCAAACTACACTTGGTCTTTAAGTTCCTTTTATATTAAAGAAATTCATTTCCACTTTTTTGTTTTGTTTAGCTTAGACCAGTGTAGGATTCGACATCAATACAAGTGATTAGAGAAGATCACGTGTAATTAAGGCAGTATATGTCGATTGCAAATATTGAAGGTCATAAAGTGATTAGAACATGTATATCATTCTCCTTAGAACTCTTCAATGGTCATAATGACTTTAGGCATGATCGAATAAAAAATATTCTTACTCGAGAAGAATATGTACTTGTGGTGTTTTCGAAGACAAGCAAGCCGGGCAAGCTGACAAAAGAAGTATATGTATGTGTACTAGTCATAACATGTGCCAGCGGGCACAGTTCATTTAAGATTTTTTCCGCGAAATCTTTGTTCCCGAGAAAATTATTTCCACAGTCAAAATTTAAAAGAATAACAAATTAGCGTAAAAATATTTAGCGGCACAGGCACCTTCGGCGGGAACAACGCGCGATCGCATTTGACGCGGAATAACAAATTAGACGCGGAACAACGAATTAGCGGAACAACAAATTCGACGCGGAACAATGCGCGAGTGCTTCCGGTGTGGAACAACAAATTCGGAGCGGGCGCCTTTTCCGCGGAACAACAAATTAGCGTAAAAAAATTTAGCGGAACAACAAATTCGACTCGGAACAACGCTCGAGCGCATTTGGCGAGGAACAACAAATTCGGTGCGGGCGCCTTTATCACAGAACAACAAATTAGCGTAAAAATTCGACGCGGAACAACGTGCAAGCACTTTTGGCATGGAACAATAAATTCGACGTGGAACAACGCGCGAATTTATTGTGAAAAAATTTAACGGAACAACCCGCGAAACAACGTTGGTGCCTTTAGTGCGAAACAACAAATTAGCGTAAAAAATCTAAATGAACAACGCGCGAGCGCATTTGGCGCGGAACAACAAATTCGGTGCAGGTGCCATTGGTTGGCGCGGAACAACGCCCGAGCGCATTCGGTACGGAATAACAAATTCGGCACGGGCGCCTTTGGCGCAGAATAACAAATTAGCGTAAAAAATTTAACGGGCGCCTTCGGCACAGGCTATCGATGCGGGCGCCGTTTGTTAGCGCGAAACGATAAATTCGGCACGGACGCCTTCGGCTTTCTCCCCACAAATTATTTCCACCTCCAAAATTTAAACGAACAAAAATTTAGCTTCAGCGCAGGCGTAAAAAAATTGCACGAAAGCCTTCGACGTGGGTGCCATTTGTTGGCGCGGAACAACGCACGAGCGCATTCGACACGGAATAACAAATTCGGTGCACCTTTGGCGCAGAACAAAAAATTAGCATTAAAAATTTAGCAGGCGCCTTCGGCGTGAGCACCGTTTGTTAGCGCGGAACAACGCGCGAGCGCCTTCGACGCGGGTGTAAAATAATTGCTCGAAGCCTACGGCACGGGTGCCATCTGTTGGCGCGGAACAAAGCGCAAGCGCATTCGGCACGGAATAACAAATTCGGTGCACATTTGGCGCATAACAAAAAATTAGCATAAAAAATTTAGCGGGCGGGCGCCTTCGACGCGAGCACCGTTTGTTGGCGCAGAACAACGCACGAGCACCTTCGGCGCAGGCGTAAAAAATTGCGCGGAAGCCTACGGCGCGGGTGCCATTTGTTGGCGTGGAACAAAGCGCAAGCGCATTTGGCACGGAATAACAAATTCGGCGCGGGCTATCGACGCGGACGCCATTTGTTGGTGCGGAACAACGTGCGAGCGCGTTCGGATTTATCCCCAAAAATTATTTCCACCTCCAAAATTTAAACTGACAAAAATTTAGCTTCGGCACGGAAGCATGCGTATAGACCCTCAAAATCATGGCGATTTATCGTTAGTAAATGCAAGATCACGATTTTCATTTCAAAATCTAAACGAACCCATGCCTACAGACCCTCAAAATCCTAGCCACTTGGCTAATGTATGCATATTTTTAATACCATGCGTATAGACCTTCACGATATTTCATTTTTAAATGAACACATGTCATTCTAGGCACCAAATATAAATTTTTAATGAACATACACACTCTCCCACGTAAATAATGAAGGATCAATTAATTAGATTCCATGCAAATTTCAAAGTTTTGAGTTTTCCAACCAAAAATTGATTCCCCAAAAAACTTTCTCAAAATTCATCTCAACCTTCTATTCTTCAAGAACAAATCCTAACCACTCTTTATCTTGTCCTAGTCAGCCCTAGAATTAAAAAATATTTGTGTTTTAATATATATATAAGATATTGTGTTGCAGTACTATCAAAGAGTACATGCTAGATAGTACTCTTTGGGAGGTTACCAAACTAAAAGATTTAGTAGAAATTTGGAAGAAATTGGAGCTTTGATACAAATCTCTAACAAATAGACTATTTCTAAAGTAACAATTATATTGCCTAAACTTGGATGAGAGAATGATTCCACCTAGATGAGTTTAGTATGATCATACAAGAATTGTCAAACGTCTATTCAAAGTTTAAGGAAAACAACAAGGCATTGCTTTTTGTTGGCATCATTACATACAACATATAACAATATTGTTCTCTTAAGCTTGATGATGTGATTGCTTCATTGTTACTAAATAAATATTAGTCGAGATTACACAACATTAGGTAACATATGATCACCATGTCTTTGTTTCTCCTAATAGATGGGATTGATCGATTAGGAGGCGGGAAGGTTCTAGTGTAGCATTCCAAGCCTAGTGTTACGACTAATTTGGACCAGCCCGAATTACAACGGCCCACGGCCTAGCCTCAAAGGGGACGCCCACTAGGGAAGACGGGTCCGCCCAGAAGGGCCCACGGACGGGGCTGAAGGCCCAGCCACTCCATCCTCGGGGGCACCCGACTAGCCCCCATTCCGCCAGATTAACCGTCCCTCGGAATCCGCGATCCCATAATGGCCATAACGGACCCGTTAATGGGCCACCCCTCCACTACGCGCGAGTGGGAGGAGGCGGAGGCGGATCGTGGGGACGTGAGAGGAGGCGGGACGTGGGACAATCGCGAGGAACCCTATAAGGGGGAGGCCAAGACGACGGAGAGGGGGATCGAGACTCAGGTAATCAACAAAGAGGTACTCCATCAACGACCTAGGCATTCGCCATCTCAATTCCTCCCTCCCCCAAACTCGCGCCGCCTAGATTGACGTTCCGGCTTCCTCACAAGCCGGATCTCCCCCGTCGAGTATCCCTTCAGACCTTGATCTGACTTAGGCATCGGAGGGGATTTGGCCGGAACCTAGGTCCGGCCTCCCTGACGAGTTTCCTCATCTGTCCAGGAAGAAGCTGTCTGAGGCGCCGAGGCTACCCCTCAGCGTCAGGCAGTCACCCCCATCGCAGTCGTCAGGTGGACGGCTGCTCAAGCACCGACCCTCTTGCAAGGCGCCGAGGCTACCCCTCGACGCGGATCCGACCGAGGCCGAGCGCGGCCCACCGAGGCCGAGCGCGGCCCACCGAGCCGAGGCTTCTCCTCAGCTCCCCGAAGGCAGAGGATCGACGCAACCCGGGGACTCCCCCGTCTGCGCCTGACCCTCCTTCCACCCACGCCGAGAGCACGCGGGCTCGGCGATCTCAAGGGACCCCCAAGTCGGCCCCTTGACCACGTTGACCACACAGCTGTCGGTCAACGAACTGTGGTGAGAAAACACCTGTAAACATCTGGCTCCGTCTGTGGGAACGAACTAACACCCACGTCAAACCACCAAGATGGAATCCATCGGTAACGGCCAGGGGCGCATGCCACCCATCCCGGAGGAAGGAGCGTACCACGCCCCAGCCGAGTACCTGCACGGCTGCGCCGCCTGAGAGATCGACGATGCCTGGCTAGCCACGCAGGGGCAACTCCGCACCTACGCGCAGGAGACCAACGCCAACATCCGGACTTTAGTCGCGACGATTCAACAGCTCGTCAGCAACACTCCCGCCCCCGAGGGTGGAGAGGTACAGACCTACCGTCATGAAGAAGATCCACGACCTCTTCGGTCCGCCGTGGTTGCCGACCAGGGAAAAGGAGTGCACAACATGGAGCGGAGGTTCACCATGCCCGGGTTTTCCCCAGCACGGTCTCCCACTCCCACCTCATTCAAAGAAGGAAAGGGGATGGACTCGGAATGGACGGACGACGTCTCGAGGACGGCCTCGTCCCCACGTCCAGGATCGTCCAAACGTAAGCGGGATGATCACCGGTCAGTGAGGGCCCGGTCTTACCAGAGCGGAAGCAGCCGACGAGCAAGGACGCACCCCCAAAGGAACCGGAGGGAGCATTCGTGCCGATCGAGTCCGGCACCCAAGATAGCGAAGGCGCGAGAGGAGGTCAAGCCTCCATCGCCCCCCCCCCCCCCCCCCCCCCCCCCGTTGCAGCCGAACGGTAGGGAGGCGGGCGAAGGGGAGCGATCTGGGTGCATCAGCGGAGAACGATGCCCCCTGACTCGGAGGATAACCGAGGCACGGATACCCTCGAACTTCAAGGTGCAGACACTGGAGAAATACAACGGCATCAGCGACCCTGCAGATCATGTGATGGACTACGAGGGGGTCATGGCGTTCCAGGGGGCCGATGACACCCTGCTCTGCAGGGGTTTCTACTCCACCCTACGGGGGGCCACCCGGACCTGGTACCTCAGCCTGCCCGGTCGGTCGATAGACAGCTTCGAGGAGCTCACCCAGTTGTTTTGCAAGCAATTTATGGCCGGGCGACAGGTAAGACCTGATTCGGAACACTTGTTCAATGTGGTACAGGGACCGGCCGAATCTCTGAGACACTTCATGCGTCGCTTCAATGTGGAGCGATTGAGCATGGATAGCTGCCCCGAGCTGGTTGTGAAGGCGGCCCTGAAGAAAGGCATTCGACATAGGGGCTTGAAGAAATCGCTACACAACGACCCTCCGAAGGACCTCGCCGGAATTATGGCCCGAGCGGAACGTTTCATGCTGACAGAAGAGGCCCTGGCCGTCAACGAGGGTAAGGCCAGGCGCAAAACCAAGCGCGATGAGAACGAGCGTCGCAGCACGGAGGAGCATCGACAAGAGAAGAGGGCCAGAGGAAGACCACGGAGGGAAGAGCCCCGGCACTCCTCGGTGACCGCTGCCCCGGACGTGGTCCTAGCGCAAGCCCAGAAGGAGGGACATATGAGCCGACCTCCCCCAAGGATGAAGAAAGGCGGGAGGGACGAAGAGAAGTACTGCAAGTACCACAAAGACAACGGTCACGATACCGACGACTGTTGGCATCTGAAGAAAGACATCGAGAAGCTTGTGAGCAGGGGGCACCTGAAGAACTTCGCCAACGACCCCGCCTCGGGAGAAGGAACGTCCAAACAGCAGGACAAGGGAAAAAGGGTGAACGCAGTCCAGACGGTTACGCGTGTCATCGAGTGAGGGGATAGAGTAAACAGCCACCGCTTCGCCGAGGGAGGGCTATCCTGCCAGAACCTCCCCTGTCTTTTGTCGCCTTTTTCTTTTTTCATTACTCCAAATGTACTGTCTCATGGAAATGAAGGCGTACTCTGCCAGTGCAGATTCAATCACTCGTTTTGAGCAGACGATTCAGGACACATAGGAGGACTCAATCAAGGCAACCGCGGTTAACCATTAAGTGGGAGGAAAGCCGCTCCCCAGAGAATTGGCCAGCCGAGCCCGCGGACCGAGCGGACCGCCCGCTCGTAAGGCTGGGGGGCAACTCCCCCAGCAGACGGGCACGACGGCCGGTCATAAGCCGAGGGGTACTTACCCCCGCGGACCGAGCGAGCCGCCCGCTCGTAAGGCTGGGGGCAACTCCCCCAGCAGACGGGCACGACGGCCAGTCATAAGCCGAGGGGTACTTACCCCCACGGACCGAGCGGACCGCCCGCTCGTAAGGCTGGGGGCAACTCCCCTAGCAGACGGGCACGACGGCCGGTCATAAGCCGAGGGGTACTTACCCCCGCAGACTGAGCGGACCGCCCGCTCGTAAGGCTGGGGGCAACTCCCCCAGCAGACGGGCACAACGGCCGGTCATAAGCCGAGGGGTACTTACCCCTGTGGACCGAGCGGACCGCCCGCTCGTAAGGCTGGGGGCAACTCCCCCAGCAGACGGGCACGACGGCCGGTCATAAGCCGAGGGGTACTTACCCCCGCGGACCGAGCGAACCGCCCGCTCATAAGGCTGGGGGCAACTCCCCCAGCAGACCACCACGACGACCGGTCATAAGCCGAGGGGTACTTACCCCCGCGGACCGAGCGGACCGCCCGCTCGTAAGGCTGGGGGCAACTCCCCCAGCAGACGGGCACGACGGTCGGTCATAAGCCAAGGGGTACTTACCCGCGCAGACCGAGCGAACCGCCCGCTCGTAAGGCTGGGGGCAACTCCCCCAGCAGACGGGCACGATGGCCGGTCATAAGCCAAGGGGTACTCTCCCCCACGGACCGAGCAAAGCGCCCGCTCGTAAGGCTGGGGGCAACTTCCCCAGCCGACGAGCACGGCGACCGGCCGCAAGCCGAGGGGAGACCACCCTCGCGGACCGAGTGACCCACCCGCTCGCCAGGCTGAGGACAATCACCCCGACGGACAGAATCGGCGGGAAGAATAACATCCCAAGCCAGACGAGCCCGGGACAACACCCCTAGACGAGGGCGGCGTACAACGATCGGGCGGAAAAAATGGGCGACGCCCGTCCGGTCTAGGAACATGGAAGGTTATTTCAAGGGGGAGAACCCCCGAAGAAGAGACCAGTGGAGCAAGAAAAATTGACTAGAAGAAATCGTTCTCATTAATGGTATGGGATACACATCACTCAGCAACATCCTCTCATGCACTGTTGTTGACAACAAAATTTGTCACCCAAGAAAAGAAAAGGGGGGACATGGTACAAGGGCTCTTCAGGGGTCCGGAGCATGAGAGATAGCGTCATCCGGGGCCTCGCCTTGCTCCGAGCAGAGGGGATCGGCGTGTCCCGGTGGAGGGGGGATCGGCTCCTGAGCGAGCTCCGCGAACTGTCGGAATGACTCCCTGATGACCTCCACTATGCGAGGGGCGAGGATGTCCTCATAGGTCCCGAAGACCTCCCTCAGGACCGATGCAATTCTCGGCCTAATGGCTGTGTCGACGCCCTTATCAGCCTCCTCGGTGAAACGGAGCCTCCGACGCAGCTCGGCGAGTTGACCCCAGAGATCCTCCCTCTCCCGCCGGAACTTTTCTTCCGCTTCTCGACCCAAGTCATGGGCATCGACAAGATCTCTTTTGAGATCATGCACCTGAGACTCGAGCTCGTCGGCACGACGACGTAGCTGCTGAGCTTCCATGCGGGCACCTTGAAGGGCTACCTCAACCTCCCCAACCCGTGCGTGCTCCCGATTTAAGGAATCCTCGAGGTTTCTCAATCGGGTCGCCCGGCGTTGCGCTTCAACAGCCATCGCGATGGCCTACAAACAAAAGAGAGGTGGGTTACACCAAGGAAGGTCAAAGGGCAGGACAACTGTCCGAAATAGACAGGAATTCGAACCTGTTGGAGATGACAGACCAGAGAGTCCGACAATATGTCCACGGGGGACATCTCCAAGAAGGAACGGTCCCCCGGAAGGACGGAATCCGCCGTCGACCGATTCGCCAAGGTCATATCAAGGGACACCGAGCCCCCGGGAGGATCAACGGGGCCCGCTAAGGCGCTCGGCAGGACGCAGCCGGCTCCCAAGGCCGAAGGGGAAGCCGAGGGAGTGACAACGGCGTGGGCGACGGGGTCGACCGCAACGGTCAGCGCGATTGCCTGGCCGGGATCCGTCGGCACGACGGAGGGAGCCGGAGAAGCGGCGCTCCCACCATTCTTCCGCGGCTTCTTCCCGCTGGGGCCAGCGGTAACTGGGGGGGGAGCGCTTGCGACTCCCGCCCACGGACGGCCGAGGAGCCAATCCGGAACCCTCAACAGGGAGGGGGTCGATCCCAGTGACCTCTCCTCCGGGGGGACCCGATGCGACCCGTGGTGGAGACTTGGCCTCGATCCTCCCCGAAGGAGGCTCGGACCGGCGCAACTCTTCATCCACAGTGCGGCGAGACGCCCGTCCGGAAGAACTCCCGCGGCCTCGGCGAGACCCCAGCCGAATAAGCTCATCAACATCGTGGGTGAATTCGCGGCCAGCCATCCCTGCGAGAGGAAGCGAAATCAGGGTGAGCCAGAGGTCAAGCGGAAAGTGGGGAGACAACCTACCGGGGGACCACAGAGTGCACTTAAGAAGCATGTCGTCCAGTAAAGGCCCGACCGACCTCTCCTCAAGAGAAAGTGACGACAGGAGGCGGACCACGGCCCGCTCGGCCTCGGATAAGGTTACCGCCCCGTCGGTTTGTTGCGTACTCCCCCAACCTGTTAAGATCACCGAGACCCGGGGAAAGACAACGAAAACGAAGCTGGAGTCCCAGTTCCCCGACCAATGGGGCAGACCGAGCAGGCACACTCGCCCCGCCCGGGCCCGGAGGTGCAGCCAAGACCCGAGGCCAACCGTCTGGATCTGGTAAAAGTGAAAGAGGAGGGGGAGAGATGGCTCGAGGCCATGAGTGATACAGAGCATAATGAACCCGGTCAGCACCGCGACAGAGGATGGCGTTAGCTAGCACAGGGTGACTCTCAAGGAATCCGTAAACAGAATGATAAAAGGGTGGAGGGGGAAGCGGAGCCCCAGATGGAACATCTCGACATAGACGCCGACCTCGTTACTCTGCGGGAAGCAGATCCGTTCATCGCCAAAGGGAATCCGGACGTCATAAGGATGACATAAGTACCTCTCCCGTATTTCCCTAGCGACTAAGAAAGGGGCCATAGATGACGACCGGAGGATCGACGGAGGGATGCCTAATCGCTCTGAAGACGAGGCCACGTCGTCCCCAACGGGATCCGGAAAAAGTTTTCCTTTCCCCTTATCCGGGACCCCCGGAGGCGGCGAAGAAGATTTGGGCCCCGGGGGATGGGCACGATCGGGTCCAGACGTCGGTCCGCCAGGACATGTATCACCTATTCTAAGCATGGCCATCGGCCGAGTTAAAGAGTGGGAGAATTACCTTAATAAGAGCTTGGAAGAAGGCAGATGTCGGGAAGAAACTGGCAGAACAGAGATCAAGAAGGAATGAGCGCGAAGGAGACGAAGCTCGAGGGATTAGGCCATATATATATTGAGGACGGTGGTTGGATCTGAACCGTCAGGGGAGAGCACGTGGCGACATCAAGACGACGGCGATGCTTCGAAAACTGCACCAACGGAAGTTCAAATGGAGCGGTAATGATGGCATTCATTTAATAGCGGGACCTCGACTGACACACCCATCGGATCATGTAAGAGTCACATCACCCGAGCCGAATCGACGGGAGCCGAACGGCCCGGGCGATGGGGGCAATTGTTACGACTAATTTGGACCAGCCCGAATTACAACGACCCACAGCCCAGCCTCAAAGGGGACGCCCACTAGGGAAGACGGGTCCGCCCAGAAGGGCCCACGGACGGGGCTGAAGGCCCAGCCACTCCATCCTCGGGGGCACCCGACTAGCCCCCATTCCGCCAGATTAACCGTCCCTCGGAATCTGCGATCCCATAATGGCCATAACGGACCCGTTAATGGGCCACCCATCCACTACGCGCGAGTGGGAGGAGGCGGAGGCGGATCGTGGGGACGTGAGAGGAGGCGGGACATGTGGCAATCGCGAGGGACCCTATAAGGGGGAGGCCAAGACGACAGAGAGGGGGATCGAGACTCAGGTAATCAACAAAGAGGTACTCCATCAACGACCTAAGCATTCGCCATCTCAATTCCTCCCTCCCCCAAACTCGCGCCGCCTGGGTTGACGTTCCGGCTTCCTCACAAGCCGGATCTCCCCCGCCGAGTATCCCTTCAGATCTTGATCTGACTTAGGCATCGGATGGGATTTGGCCGGAACCTAGGTCCGGCCTCCCTGACGAGTTTCCTCATCTGTCCAGGAAGAAGCTATCTGAGGCGCCGAGGCTACCCCTCAGCGTCAGGCGGCCACCCCCATCGCAGTCGTCAGGTGGACGGATGCTCAAGCACCGACCCTCTTGCAAGGCACCGAGGCTACCCCTCGACGCGGATCCGACCGAGGCCGAGTGCTACCCAGCCGAGGCCGAGCGCGGCCCACCGAGCTGAGGCTTCTCCTCAGCTCCCCGAAGGCAGAGGATCGACGCAACCCGGGGACTCCCCCGTCTGCGCCTGACCCTCCTTCCACCCACGCCGAGAGCACGCGGGCTCGGCGATCCCAAGGGACCCCCAAGTCGGCCCCTTGACCACGTTGACCACACAGCAGTCGATCAACGAACTGTGGTGAGAAAACAACTGTAAACACCTAGGATTGCAAGTCATTTCTATATTGACATTGCAATAAGGAGGGCTATATGAAGACATTCTCTAGAGAGGAAGGATAGTTAGAAGAGAAAAGATGAGACAGAAGATTATCAGTTGCAAGACCAGAAGGAAATAGTTATGTTCGACTAATGACAACTTCAAAAGATTGTAACTTAGCTTGGATTTTATATTCCGGGTGCTTGTTTCATGTGTATGGTCAAGGAGCACTTCACTGCATATCAAGCATATAATGTTCGTATCATCAAGATGTCAAGTGACGCTGAGGATCCGATCGGTTGAATTGAATTGGTATGGTTGCACGAGTTGAATTGGTATGGTTGCATATATTTTATCTATATTTTATTATTTTGTAAAGATAACAAATTATGAAAACATAAAATTTGAAAAGAATGGTTGGAGTTGGCTATTCTTTATAATGTAATGGGATTCATGTAGATCAGGTGCAAGACACAAAAAGGAGGGCCACATGACAAGTAAAAGTCCATGTGGGGCTTGTACTTTCCAACTTTATGTGTCTTGGCAACTGATCTATTAGATCAGGTGCCACCTTTTCTACATTATTCTCTAATGTAATTTTTAAGACATACTATTTTGAAAAGGCTTTTTTTAGAAGAGGGACAGAGATTCTTACGTCTCTTGAATTTGGTTCAACTTCAGTCTTTACAAACAAAAAGGACGGTTTTGATTGGAAAATTAGGGCATGTTCTTTAGGAAAGTATAGTGTAGTGTGTCCTTTTGTTGGAAAGATGGGTTGAATTGTGGAGTTGGAAAGTTGAGGTGAGTCCTGAAAAACACCCTAGAGGGGGGTGAATAGGGTGTGTGGCACAAATTTTAAAAACAATCACAATCACAGAGATAATCGGACACAGATATTTTTAACGGAGTGGCTCCCCGCCAAAACTCCGACTCCAAGAACTATGAGGATTTCACTCAATAAACCTGATCACACTTACGGGTAGTGATCTCACCGTACAAATATAGTTCAAGAGTTAAAGCGCAGAGATAGCTTTAGAGTAAAGCTATTCACAATACAATCTCACAACTAAAACATATTCAAATAGTTTTAATACTGCGATGAAAAATCAGAGAGATATCACCATGATAAAGTTTGTGAGATCGTGATCGCGTGGGTGCAAACGGTTCGCTGATCCGATGTCTGGATTGGAAGATATGGTCTTCGGAAGATGACTGCGCGAATCTGAATTCTGCAGTGGCTGATCTGTAGTAAAACGCCCGAACAGTGTATGATTCTGTAAACTGAGCAGATGAGACTATCACCGTTGTGAAGAGGATGAAGATGTGGTCGCGTGGCCGTAAACGGCGAGTCGATCCGACGTCTGGATCAGGAGATATGAGCGCACGAACTCGACTGCGCGAATCTGGAATCTGCACTTCAAAATCTGCGACAGCTTGGAAGGAGAAGCTTGTTGTTGACAGAGAAATGCGCAACAACCGATCGCCCAAAAAGAATGCATGCGTTGTTTGACAGGATACGCCACACGCAAAAAGAAGAACGCAATCACCTAACTTGCGTGCGTGTATGTATTTAACAGAGGAGCCGCACTTTGTGTTAAGGGAGAGGAATGCTGTGTGTTGTCTGTTGAAAAAATTTCGCAAGTCCCCATTATATTCGGCCTGATGTGCAACAATTTTTCAAAAGTTAAAAAAAAGAAGTAAGTGGACGCACATGAATTTTTGAAATGGGATAAGGATTTTTGTAATATGAAATTTGAAAGTCTGTGCATGCATTCAAGGCTCCACTTAAAAAAATCTGTGCATGAATTTTGAAAGTCTGTGTTGCGTCTCCACTAAAAAAAATCCGGCCGAATTTTGTGTATGGAGATAGTGCGTGCAATTTGTTTGACTGGAGATGCACGCACAAAATTATTATCTTGAGAAAATGGCAGCATCTCTTGAGATTTAAAATAAGACTCCCCTGGGAAAGGATAGGGACATATAGATATGTTTGAATGGGAGACTTCGGTTGAAGTTTTTGATGAGTATTTGCATGGTGCTTGGATAAGGGCATATCGAAATTTGAATATGAATTGAGATTCTTTCTATCAATGAAGATACATGTTGAATTTCCTTTTTGCACCGTTTTCCTCATATAATCTTCCTCTTGCAAATAAAATTTATTTTGCGCATTTGTCCCTGTAATCACTTAATGAAAAACGTTAGCCACACATGACTTGTTTGTCATCATCAAAATTTAATCGTACGACCTAGTTAGTAAACTAACTAGGCCAACAATCTCAAAAGTTGTGACAAGCTCCCCCTTAAAATGTGCATCTCTCCCCCATTATTTTTCTGCTATTTTTTCTTCCTTCTCCCCCTTTTGCCATTAATCGAAAAGATCACACAAATTGAAGAGGTTAAGAATGAGACATGAAACACGTTTACAAATCGATGAAACAAGAAATTGATGACGATGCTCATATTAATGCTTATTCCCCACGAACTTAAAATATAACAAATATCATGAGCATTGAAAGCATACTATCGTTGTAAGAAATCTAACAAGAAGATGTTGTATTATGAAACACTTTGACAATATGAAGGGTGCTTAGAAACTTAAGAGATGAAAATATAAAATTATCTAATACATTTTGTGAGCCTTCGTTGCTATGGAATAATCAATAAGTAATGTGTAGGGAGACACCAATCAAGGGATACCATGGTGTTAAATTTCGGGTCCTTTGGAATTGAGGTGCGCTAAGTGGTTGCTTCATCTACCATATTTCATACGCATTGCTCAACAAACCCCCGAAATCCGGTTACTAGCCGCCGGTATCAAATGTATTAATTTGAAGATGTTTTGATATTCCCTTTTTCTTTTTCTAAATTTTTTTATAAATGCTCATAGCAATTTTTTTATTATTATTACAATGTTGGTGTCTCAGAATAGTGACGCATGAAGGCATCACATACTCGACTCCTACTAAATAATTTTCCATATAGATTTAAGCGCACAAAAATGTAAAGATAAAATATAAATTCAGAAACTTTAGAATCTAAGCACATTCAATTTGTCTCCATAGTTTATAAGACTCAATCAATCTATTTGATTCGTACAATTTGGCATGCTTACAAGTTTCACTTTTTTATTAATAATTCAAGCATGGGGATTTTACAATAATATGGTGCATCATCATCAAAAACATTTTAATGTTTCTAAGATGTTTAACAAGGTTCATATCAAATTCTCAACCAAAAACAATAATAGTGATGACGATCATGCATGCACATACCAAGAATGACCAAACCCACATGAAGATGAAATATTGTGTGGCTTAGGTACAATAAGTAAGCATGTGTATGTGCATGGATATGCATGCTAATGCTCAATTAGTGACATAATCCCTAACTCCCTTCGAATGAAGCAAAATTGTTTTTGGTTTAAGGGTTTGGTGAAAATGTCCGCTAATTGTTTTTCTGTATCAATATATCCTAAAGAGATATCTTTCTTATCAACATGATCTCTAAGGAAGTGGTGACGAATATCAATATGTTTTGTCCTAGAGTGTAGGATAGGATTTTTAGATAGATTTATAGCACTCTTGTTGTCACACCAAATGGTTGTGGGTTGGAAAGTAAGATCGTAGTCTCTGAGGGTTTGTCTCATCCATAGAATTTGAGCACAACAACAACATGCTGAAACATATTCGGCTTCGGTTGTACTCAATGCTATGGAGTTTTGCTTCTTGGAGAACCAAGAAACAAGAGACATACCTAGTAGTTGTCAAGTGCCCGTGGTACTCTTACGATCAGTCTTACTTCCCGCAAAATCTGCATCACAATATCCTACAAGCTCAAATGATGTGGAACAAGGATACCATAAACCAAAATCTAAGGTTCCTTTAACATATCGAATTATTCGTTTAACATAAGAAAGATGGGACTCTTTTGGACAAGATTGAAACCTTGCACATAAACATACACTGAACATTATATCAGGCCTACTAGCTGTCAAGTATAATAGGCTACCAATCATACCTCGGTACAAGCGTTCATCCACTTTCTTTCCCTTTTCGTCTTTATCCATCGTTGCCGTCGTTGCCATGGGAGTAGAGCATTCCTTAGCATTTTCAAGTCCAAACTTCTTCACTAACTCCTTTGCATATTTTGCTTGATTGATGAAAATTCCGTCCTCACATTGTTTGATTTGCAACCCAAGCATGAATGTAAGTTCACCCATCAGACTCATCTCAAATTCCCTAGACATACATGTAGCAAATTCCTCATAGAGTAGATTGTTAGTAGCACCAAAAACGATATCATCAACATATATTTGTACTACAAGTAGATCTTTATTTTGATGTTTAACAAATAGAGTTTTATCCGCCTTTCCCATGTAAAAATTATTTTCAAGCAAAAATTTACTAAGTCGCTCATACCAAGCTCTAGGAGCTTGTTTGAGCCCATATAAAGCACGTTTAAGCTTGAAAACATAGTCCGGGTGGATGGAGTCTTCAAACCCAGGAGGTTGTTTGACATAGACTTCCTCAGATAAAACTCCATTCAAGAAGGCACTCTTGACGTCCATTTGAAAGAGTTTGAATTTCATGAAACTAGCGAATGCTAAAAGCATCCTAATAGCTTCCAATCTTACGACGGGAGCAAATGTTTCATCAAAATCAATCCCTTCCTCTTGGTTATAACCTTGTGCAACTAATCTTGCTTTATTACGCACAACATGTCCCATTTCGTCAAGTTTGTTTCTGAATACCCGTTTAGTGCCTATAATTGTTTGATTTTTTGGTTTAGGAACAAGTTCCCAAACTTGATTTCTATCAAATTATGAAAATTCCTCCTGCATTGCCATAATCCAATAGGAATCTTCTAAAGCACTATCAACATTTTTCGGCTCTAAAATGGATATAAATGCAAAATTAACAATCAAATTAAAGCTACTTCTAGTACGTATACCTTCCGTCGTGTCTCCAAGGATTTGATTCTTTGGATGATCATTCTTAAAGTGCCAATCCTTAGGGAGATCTTGTGATGACGTAGTAGCTTCTGCTTCTTTTGGCACACCATCATTGTTATTCTCTTGATCATTGGAATTGCTAGTGTTTATCTCCAGTCCATCCAAACCCCCTGTAATATCTGTAGATTCTGTAGCACTAGAAGACTCATTAATAGCACTTTTCTCATCAAATTTCACATGCACAGTTTCTTGAATAGTAAGAGTTCTTTTGTTAAATACTCGATAGGATTTGCTATGTGGTGAGTAGCCAACAAAAATACCCTCATCGGATTTAGCATCAAATTTATCCAGATTTTCGCCATCTTTCAGAATATAGCATTTGCATCCAAATGGTTTTAAATGTGATAAGTTGGGAGTCAACTCTCTATAAAGCTCATAAGGTGTTTTCTTCAAAATGGGTCTAATGGACACACGATTTAAAATATAGCAAGAAGTATGTATAGCTTCAGCCCAAAAATATAAAGGCAATTTGTAATCATGAATCATGGTCCTAGCCATTTCTTGCAAAGTACGGTTTTTCCTCTCAACCACCCCATTTTGTTGTGGTGTCCTCGGGGCGGAAAAATTATGTGAATAACCTTTTGAAATGCAAAAATCATCAAAGCTAGTATTAACAAATTCTCCTCCATGATCACTTCTAACTTTGACAATTGAAAAACCTTTTTCATTTTCAACCTTTTTACAAAACATTTTGAAAACATCAAAAGTTTCATGTTTGTGTGTCAAAAAATAAACCCAGGTGAAACGTGAAAAATCATCGACAATAACAAAGCAATAATGCATACCACCTAAACTATCAACCTTTGTGGGGTCCAAATAAATCCAAATGTATCAGTTGCAATGGCTTAGAAGTAGTTACAACGTTTTTAGGATTGAAACTACTTTTATGTTGTTTACCTAGTTGACATGCATCACAAAGCTTATCCCGATCAAAGCTAATTTGAGGTAAACCTCTCACTAGTTTCTTTCGAGCAAGCTTTGAGATTAGGTCCATACCGGCATGGCCTAATCTTCGATGCCAAAGCCAACTAGTCTCATGTGATGCAACTAAACCTTTTAGATTATTTGAATCACTAAGTTTGATAGTATAGATGTTATTATACGATGTACCCTTGAAAAGAATATCATCACCTTTTAAGATATATACTTTGTCATTTTCGAAATGAACCTTAAGGCCTATAGAGCATAGCTGACTCACACTTAACAAGTTATGTGCTAAACCATCAACAAGATTAACATTTTCAATGGCCACAAGAGGATGCTTACCAATGTTACCTTTACCTAAGATTTTGCACTTCTTTCCATCTCCAAGAATAACCGTCCCTCCATCTTTCCTTGATAGCGTCGTGAAGAGGGATTCGTTGCCCGTCATGCGATTCGAGCAACCGCTATCAAGGTACATAATGCTGTCATTTTCCACTTGAAGATGCACCTGCAAAAGAAGATGCACCCATTGGTAACCAAATTTTGGATCCACAATTGTTAGTACGATGCTTTGGAACCCATATGAAATATGCAGGATAATATCTGGCCAAGCAATCATACATAACATGCCCATTTTTGTTGCAATAAAAACATGTAACATTGAAATGCTTATTAGTAGATGACATATGATTTTTGTGCATGCAATGTTCAAAGCTCATGTCTCTTGCAAAATTCTTTTCAATGATCTTCCTAGTTTTTTTCTTAGGTTTTTTTTTCTGAAAGCCAAGACCATGTTTACTAGATTGTTCATTGAGCCCATTTATCATCTTATTAAAGCTTTCTTGGCTATTTGTGAATTTCTTTAATGTCAAGCTAAGATTTTGATTTTCATTCTCAAGTTCACTAATCTTAGTCTCATATCTTTTTTCTTTTTCACTAGTTTCAGAATCGATGGCTATGTGTTTTCCTTTTATTAAATTAGATTTTTCTTTTTCAAGTTCTTCCAATTTTTCTTCATAGCTAGCCACTTTTAGGTTCAATAATTTTATTTCAGAATCTTTAGAACTAAGAATACTAATTTTCTCTTTTAATTCTTTAGCGAGATTAACATGGTCAAACTCTAACGTAGCCAATTTTTTATTAGTATTTTCTAGCTCTAAGGTTTTTGTTTCTAGTTGGGTTTCATCAAAATTATATATTATTTCCTTTTGTTCTTTCCACTTAACAAATAGCTCATCTCTCTCTCTTGTCATGCTCCCTAGTTCATCTTTTAATGAATCACGAACTTTTTTTAGTTTAAGGAATTTAGGACCCATTTCTTGAAGGAGTTCTACAAGAAATTCATAAGCTTCCTCCATGCTAGAAAACATATCATCACTAATATTCATTTCATCATCAAAGCTTTGAACAAGAGAGCTAATTTTTACCTTTTCGTTTCCAGACATAAAGCAAGTTCCAGTGTTGTCGTTCCAGTCATCATCTGAGGAGAGCTCTTCTGCGTCACTTTCTCCCCACGTAGCCACCATTCCTCGCTTTGATGTTCTCTTTTCTCCATCACCAGTCTTTTCCTTTCCTTTTCCTTTCAGAAGTGGACATTCTGCTTTCATGTGCCCTCTCTTGTTGCATCTGAAACACTGAGGTGCAGAACTTTCTCCATCATTTTCTTCATTTTTCTTGGCTCCCCAAATGCTTCCCGTCATTCTTTTGTTGTTTTTCATGAATTTCACAAATTTCCTTGTAACAAGAGCCATGCTTTCATCATCTGATTCATTCATCTCCTCCTTGAGCATTTTGGAGATTTGAAAAGCTAAGTTCTTTTTCCTTTGTTTCCTCCTTCTTAGGTTTCTCTTCCATCTTTGGTGTGCTTTCATTGGCCATCTTCAATTGAACCTCATAAGCCATTAATTTTCCCATTAACTTCTCGAAACTGATATCTGCCAAATCATGTGCTTCTTCGATCGCCGTCCTCTTTTGAATCCAATCGCCAGATAAGGAGTATAAAATCTTTCCGACCAGATCTTCCTCTGTGATGTCCTTCCCTAAGGATTTCAGTGGATTGACGATATCTGCAAAACGAGAAAACATAGTATCAATAGACTCATTAGGCATCATAGCAAAATTTTCATATTTCTGTAGTAACATTCTAATACGAGTTTTCTTAACTTCACTAGTTCCCTCATGAGTAACTTCAAGTCTCGTCCAAATATCCTTAGCAGTAGAACAAGAACTAATACGGTTAAATTCAGTTTTACTAAGACCACAATACAAGATGCTCATGGCCTTAAAGTTTAGATTTTCTAACAGATCATTTTCTTTTTGCTACTCAGGAGTGGGTTTATCAAATAGTGTAAATCGTTCACTGATTATTTTCCATAATACCATATCGATACCTTTGATGTGTATGGACATACGTTGTTTCCAATAACTATAGTCCGTACCATCAAATAGAGGTGATATAAGATACGACTGTCCTTCTCTTTGATTGTGCGTGTCATATGAGTATGTGTGCGGAATTTGTGCCATAAGATCGAAATTCCACTAGACTTTGAGTCTAAAAGGAATCTCGCTCTGATACCAATTGAAAAACACCCCTAGAGGGGGGTGAATAGGGTGTGTGGCACAAATTTTAAAAACAATCACAATCACAGAGATAATCGGACACATATATTTTTAACGGAGTGGCTCCCCGCCAAAACTCCGACCCCAAGACCTATGAGGATTTCACTCAATAAACCTGATCACACTTACGGGTAGTGATCTCACCGTACAAATATAGTTCAAGAGTTAAAGCGCAGAGATAGCTTCAGAGTAAAGCTATTCACAATACAATCTCACAACTAAAACAGATTCAAATAGTTTTAATACTGCGATGAAAAATCAGAGAGATATCACCATGATAAAGTTTGTGAGATCGTGATCGCGTGGGTGCAAACGGTTCGCTGATCCGATGTCTGGATTGGAAGATATGGTCTTCGGAAGATGACTGCGCGAATCTGAATTCTGCAGTGGCTGATCTGTAGTAAAACGCCCGAACAGTGTATGATTCTGTAAACTGAGCAGATGAGACTATCACCGTTGTGAAGAGGATGAAGATGTGGTCGCGTGGCCGCAAACGGCGAGTCGATCCGACGTCTGGATCGGGAGATATGAGCGCACGAACTCGATTGCGCGAATCTGGAATCTGCACTTCAAAATCTGCGACAGCTTGGAAGGAGAAGCTTGTTGTTGACAGAGAAATGCGCAACAACCGATCGCCCAAAAAGAATGCTTGCGTTGTTTGACAGGATACGCCACACGCAAAAAGAAGAACGCAATCACCTAACTTGCGTGCATGTATGTATTTAACAGAGGAGCCGCACTTTGTGTTGGGAGAGGAATGCTGTGTGTTGTCTATTGAAAAAATTTCGCAAGTCCCCATTATATTCGGCCTGATGTGCAACAATTTTTCAAAAGTTAAAAAAAAGAAGTAAGTGGACGCACATGAATTTTTGAAATGGGATAAGGATTTTTGTAATATGAAATTTGAAAGTCTGTGCATGCATTCAAGGCTCCACTTAAAAAAATCTGTGCATGAATTTTGAAAGTCTGTGTTGCGTCTCCACTAAAAAAATCCGACCGAATTTTGTGTATGGAGGTAGTGCGTGCAATTTGTTTGACTCGAGATGCACACACAAAATTATTATCTTGAGAAAATGGCAGCATCTCTTGAGATTTAAAATAAGACTCCCCTGGGAAAGGATAGGGACATATAGATATGTTTGAATGGGAGACTTCGGTTGAAGTTTTTGATGAGTATTTGCATGGTGCTTGGATAAGGGCATATCGAAATTTGAATATGAATTGAGATTCTTTCTATCAATGAAGATACATGTTGAATTTCCTTTTTGCACCGTTTTCCTCATATATTCCTCTTGAAAATAAAATTTATTTTGCGCATTTGTCACTTAATGAAAAACGCTAGCCACACATGACTTGTTTGTCATCATCAAAATTTAATCGTACGACCTAGTTAGTAAACTAACTAGGCCAACAAGTCTCACTCCGTGTAGTGTGTTATTTTGGTTGAAAAAATTGGATGAAGAAAGTGGTGTGTGGCCCACTCAAATTTAATTTGTGCTATTTAAACATAAACTAAATACTTAAATCTAAATTAATTAATTAATATATTATTTATTAAATACTAATTATAATTAAATGAGAAAGAAAACATTAATCACATGTGTTTATAGCAAGGGCCCACATTTTGTGGGTTGCACAACGAAATAAAAACAAACAAACTTTGCTTTGCTCCGATTGGAGCACGGGTCACAATGAGGCCCAGTGAAATTCCTTTGTAATCCTATTGTTTTGCAGAGAAAACAAAACGAAGCAAAGAATCCGTCTGCAGGTCCACGTCGGGCAAGATTCCCAAAAAACCCAAAAAACAAAAGAACATGCCCTACGAAATTGAAGAGGGATTCCGAGTGAATAGTGAAGGAACAGTGTCCAAATCAGGATTCCTCTTCAACTTTCAGAGAAAAGAACAGGTCATGTTTCTTCACTATTCACTCGAGAAGGAATCCCTTCTTTTTTTTCTCCGAAAGTTGCCGAGGAATCCAGATTTGGTCACTGTTCCTTCACTATTCACTCGAAATCCCTCTTCAATTTCCTGGGCTTCTTCTTTTGTTTAAATTTTTTGGGTATCTTATCCGACGTGGACCCTACAGACAAATTCCTTGCTTCGTTTTGTTTTCTCTGCAAAACAATAGGATTACGTAGGAATCTCACCCAAGATGGGCCCCATTATGACATGTGCTCCAATCGAAGTAAAGCAAAATTAGTTTGTTTTTTTTGATTTCGTTGCAACGTAACGCACAAAATATAGGCCATTGCTATAAACACATGTAATTACTATTTTCGTACTCATTTAATTATAATTAGTATTAAATAGAAAATATATTAATTAATTAATTTAGATTTAAGTATTTAGTTTAGACTTTAAATATCACAAATTAAATTTAAGTGGACCACACACCATTTCTTCATCCAACTTTTTTAACCAAAATAACACAACACGAAGATCTCACCTCAACTTTCCAATTCCACAATCCAACCACACTTTCCAACAAAAAACACACAAATTTCTCTCTTATCAGATTCCACACTTCTCAACTTTCCTAATTATACTCTACTACAAAAGAACATGTCCTTAGTAGAGCTCATAGTCGCTCTGAAATGACATTATTTTATCAAAACAACTCCTGCCAGATCCAACGCAACCCAACTTTTTTCAACCAAAAGAATACACTACACAGAGTGTGCCCTATCTCAACTTTCCAACTCCACAATCCAACACCAATTTCCAACAAAAGAACACAATACACACAAATTCTCTCTCATCAATTAGCCTTTCCCAAAAAAAACAGGACCTAGTGGAGCTCATAGTCGCTCTGACACGAGCTCCGTGGTGTCCGATTAGGGTTTTAAATTTTGACATTGTTTTATGAAAACAACTCCTGCCAGATCCAACGGAAGCCCAATGCTTCTTGCAGAGGTTGATCTATGCACACCATATCTTCTCTGTTTTTTATGAAAAAAAAAATGACAAGAGATTTGCATAAACAGTATCTTAATTGTAGCCTATAAAACTTCTACAGATCCAAAAGCTTGTTTGCACAACGGGGATAAAATCATAATAAAGTTCATTATAATGAATGAGAATGCATTGGTTTAGATCTCTAGTTTAAAAAAACGTTAAACTGATAAAAACTTAAAAGTTACAATTCTTGGTTTAGATCTCTAGTTTAAAAAAACGTTAGACTGATAAAAACTTAAAAAAGTTACAATTCATGATGGAACATTGATCTTTAATCCAAAAATATTAGCTGATTAAAATATATATTTCGGAATAAAATTTTATGACTTCAAAGAAAGGAGGAAAAACTTACAATTTATTAATAACAAAATGCCATGATATCAGCTGAAACGAGCAGAAATTTTTTTTAAAAAAAGTTGTAATTTAGGAAAATTGTGGGGAAGCGATCAGAACCTGTCGGGATTCATGAAAAACATCAACGAAATAAATCAGTGGATTGACAGACCATGAATTTCCTCATCACCTCGTAACCCCCAAACAATTTCATAAATAAAAGAATAAAATAAAAAATAAAAAAAAGAGAAGGAGAAGACTCAGAACTTCTTAGAGGGATTGTATTCCCGTCACCGGCCGGTATCAATGACCGGCCTCCGGTACACAAATCGGATTTCCTCACCGCCAATCCCCCCCTCTCAATCGATCAATCAATCGATAGATCTGAGATTATCAGACACCCAATCTCAATCACTCCACAAAAACAGAATCAATCTGTGATTAAACATAGATCATAACATTAATAAGAAAATGAAAGAAATTTAGAAAGAAAAAGAGATGAAACCAAAAAATAACACGGGGAAAAATAGCCAGCCATCGATCAAGATTATGATCGAAGCACGGAGGGTGAGGTCAGGGTTGGGCTGCTTTTATAGGAGACGATGGCCCCAGAAGATCGGAAACCCTAGTTTCTGTCAATGGAGAGTTAATGAATCTGTACCGTCGATCTTAGCTGGTTGATAGACGAAAACGCACGCACATTGCACGTGATCTATAATCCTCTAGATGCATAAAGCACGTTGGCATCATTGGAATTTCGCTGGGCCACTAACTGATTTGGGCTTTATGTGTTGGGCTCTCTTAACAAAATCCCATTCGAGACCATGATTAAGTTTTTTATTACTTTCTTTTAAAACATCAGAAAGCACGGACTCGATCACGTGCCTCTCAGCAGGAGGAAGGGATACGAGACTAATATGAACAATTGCTCGTTGACCCTTTCTTTTTTTTTTATAACTACTTTGAAACTAAGCTTGTAACATGTCTTTGTTTTTATCATTGTAAATTGAATAATGCTTTCCATAATCAGGATATGCACACATCGAGTTTTGATTGGCTAGATGACAATAAAAAACAACATGATCGGGTCACATCACCTAGTATTAGCAGATCCAACTCCAGTGTCTTAGTACGACTACTTTTTAGTAAAGGGTTTTTCTCATATTAGTCCCTTAAATTATGTGTATTTTGATATTAGTCCCTTAAATCTTTGTAATTTGAATTTAGCCCTTTAAAGGGACTATTTAGGTTAAACTTTAAACATTTAAGGGACTATTTAGGTTAACAAAAGGGACTATTTAGGTTAATATTAAACATTTAAGGGACTAAATTCAAATTACAAAGATTTAAGGGACTAATATCAAAATACACATAATTTAATGGACTAATATGAGAAAAACCCTTTAGTAAATTAAATCGAAAGAAAAAAGACAAAAAAATGAAAGTATTTAAGCGTATTCCTGATTTAATAAGGTTGCAGCACAGTTAAGAACCTTTATTAGGTTTTAGTGCAAAACTCGTCAATGTCGCCTTCTAAGTTTACTTGCTCTTTGTTAGGAGACGTTCATTTTTCCTTTTTTCTTATTTTTCTTGTTCTTTTTTAAAAGAAAGGCTCACCGTCACTGTTGACAGATGAATTCGTCAACCAGTGAGGTGGAGTCAAGGTTCTAAATGGCGTGAGGCGAGGCGTGGCGGCGAGGTCAAGCCTCAAGCCTTAGGAGCCTTGGCAGAGCCACGTCGTTTTTCAAGGCGTGGTTTAAGGCGGCAAATGTGTGTATATAATATATTATATATATATATATATGTATGTATATATATATATATATATGTATGTATGTATATATATATGTATGTATACAGTAGATGGATTAATTTCCAAATATATATATATATATATATATATATATATATATATATATATATATATATATATATATATATATATATATGTATATATGTATATATGTATGTATATAATATATATATATATATTAGTAGACTATGCTCCAATTAGATGGATTAATTTCCAAATCCTACCAAATCCATAGTCTTTCATCTACATTGAGATGTATGCTTACAATTAACTAAAGTGTTACTTTACTAAAAAGCAATTGTTTACATAACTAAAAAGCATGTGACCTTAATACGTCATCAATATCAAAGCAATCGATTAACACAGCTGTTAAAGCTATTTGGATAATTGGATCTGAACGAAATTTGCTTATACTTGAAGGAACATCGATTTTTGGATGTCCTAGTTCAACATCTTGAATACACTTTGTTCACAAGTGCTGTATAATGCCAGAAAAGGAATAACATTGATATAGCATATGGACACATTTTAGCCAAACAAGTAAACAAACACCATACTATGCATAATGCATATAATCATTAAATGAAGCTGATTTTTGATGTATAATGCAGTTTGAGCTCACTAACCTTCTTCTCAGATTTGATGTAGACGCCATATATTTGACGAAACCATCATCAAAGCATCAGTGCATAGCTTCTCTCCCAAACCATGCATTTCAAGTCACTAACTTTCTTCTCACCAACCTTACCTCCTCCTCAAAAAGGTAATGAATGCTTTGTAAATATCAAAGGCAAACAAAAGCAAGTATTATATAGAGCTAACAAAAAGTGTCATATCAAGAGTTCATAACAAAAAAATTGTTCTACCAACTCCACATACTTCTAATCTAAGACCATTACAAGTATAAGAATGTAGGTCATATATAAAGAGCTAACAAAAAGTGGCGTATATAAACTCATTTCAAAAAGTATGTTAGATTAGATGTATGAGATGACGAAACTATCCTTACATGCCATCATCTACATTTCTCTCCAAAAGTCCTTCATCTTCAGAGTTGAATTCATAATCTTCCTCGCCTTCAACTTGAGGTTCTTCATCCGACTCAAAATCATCCTCGTGAAGTTCTCTAGCCTCTTGGTTTCTATCCACCGTTGCTTCTTCAACTACCTTCCAGCTATCACCCTCCTCCATTTCGTCCTCCTCATCACTAATAGCAACAATCCATGCTTGCGCTTTAATAGCATCAAGAGAACGTAGTACATCCATATTTTGAGTCTTCACTCTTGCCCATTTATTGATGAGTTTGGCATTGAAATGAACAAATACAATATTGTTCAATCTTTCACTATCAAGCATATTTCTTTTCTTTGTATGTATCTAAGTAAAAAAGGTTAAAATAAAATTAGCTAAAAATAAAAATATGTATAAATATTAGAATATTATTTATTTTAGTTTATAATCACTTACCCCCTCAAAAGCACTCCAATTTCTTTCACATCCCGAGGAGCTAGTGGTTAATGAAAGGATCTTTATGGCCATCCTTTGCAAAGTTGGCGTTGCATTCCCATAAGTCATCCACCAAGTAACTACTCAAATAAAAATAAGCGCATATAAGAAATTAAATAGTTTAAGTTAACATCAAACAAATCTAAATAAGTAATGGATCTATACATGGATCATAAGTACTATTATTTTCTGAACACCTCTTTGTGGATAACATTCTTCCAAAATCTCCTTCCTTTTGCTTGTACTTTGGGAGCTCCATATTTATCACTAAGTCTTGCTTCTCAAATTCATCAAGGAAAAACTTCTCAACACATGTGAAAATTGCATCCGAGAGTACAAGATCATCTTTTATGCCTTGATCTTTGAAGAAATAATAGGGATTCAACAGGTAGGCTACCATGTGCAATGGATTATCAAGTCGATCTTTTGCTTTTCTCTCAATAATGTCTATGATAGGACGATAGTTAATCTCCACATTGTTGTAAGCCAATTTGACATCTTTCTTTGCTTGTTCGAGCTCTCCTTACAAGAAGCCCATTGATGGCTTTTGATCTCCATTCACAAGTCGAAGAACTCTCACTAAAGGAGAAAACACCTTTAAGCACAAGCTTATTCCATTCCAAAAAGATGGACTCATCATGATTACATATGCCACTTTTTCTTTATTAGTTTTGGGCCATTTGGATTGTGTCCAATCATCACTGTTGAGTATTGATTCCCCGGATTTGGTTTTGATGATGAACAAACATAAATATCGTGAACTAACTCTTTGTGAGCGCAGTTATGGAGATCATCGCCAAAATTCTACGTACATCAAAAGCGACGTCTCAAGACTTCTCAAAGCACGTGATCGTGTGCCTGAAGCTTCGTTGAAGCTCTAGGAGCATTATTGAAGTCAAGAGATTCGGATTGAAGCTTTGAAGACGGTTCGTCTAGTTTATTTTATAGTCTTCTAGCTTCTTTTCGTAGAATGCTAAGCCTTGAGTAGGACTTACATTATAATCTTCACAACGCTCATATCTTAGAGCTAGGATTATCTTAGAAGCCCATAGAAACTTTCCCGAAGCTTTACGCTTCATTTCACGGCTTCTTGTGCATCTTAGTTGGTTCAAGAAGAAGAACCAACCATTAGATTGTCATCTAGTCGGTTAAGAATCCTTCTTGAACCGACTAGATTTCCTTGCTCAATTCAGCATCTTCACTGTTGACCAATTAGTCGGTCCAAGAAGGTTCGCCGACCGACTAGTTGTCAAACTAGTCGGTCGAGAATCCTTCTTAGACCGACTAGTTATTCTTTCATTCTCCAGCCTAGCTACTGTTGACTCGTTAATCGGTCCAAGAACATCCATCGATCGACTAGTTATGAAACTAGTCGGTTGGAATTTGTTCTTAGACCGACTAGTTCTCCTTTGATCAGCCTATTGAATTTCAACTGCTTAGTCGGTCAAAGAACACTCACCGACCGACTAGTTGTCAAACTAGTCGGTTGGCAAGTCTTCTTAGACCGACTAGTTCTATCGCCTGAATTCACCTTCTTGGCTGTCCACCTTCTAGTCGGTCCAAGAAGAATCACCAACCGACTAGTTGTAAAACTAATCGGTCAGTGATCCTTCTTAGACCGATTAAACTGCTTCAAAAATAGATACGTTGGGCATTTAATGCCACGAATTTGCTTCTCTCTTCTCTCTATCCTATATATACTTGTAGTGAGCATTCAAGGATGCCATTATTGAGTTTTAGAGAATCAAAGAGAAAGAATTCAATTCTCATTTCCAAGCTCTCTCTTCTCACAAAGAATCTCTCCTAACTCCTTGAGCCCTAATTTCCTCAAGAGAGATTCTCTTCATTGTGAGCCTCTCAAGCTAAGAGCTTGAATCCAAGTCACCATCTTCACCCTAGCCATCTATTGTTGTCCATCTTGGTGGAGCTAGAGTTTGGTGCCTTCGTCTTCCTCAAAATCCTTCTTGCCCTAAAATTTGTAAGTTTACTCAAGGCATAGGATTTGTTGGTAAGTGTTTTATTGTTTCATTTACTATGCTATTACGTTTTTCTCTCAGTTGCGAGAGAAGTTTGTGATCCCGGTTTGTGGGAGTCACATTTCGTTTTGTGTATGATTTGATCTTGTAGTAGTTTCTACAAGAATTTCATAGTGCAAAACTTGGGTTAGAGGATTCTAACTCAAGTAGCCGGAGGGGATCCGGGTGTTTGGGACGTAGGATCACCGGGAACAAGTCGGGGAGACTTGGGTGGATCCGAACCCGTTACATCGCTTGTTTGCATTGTCTTTTATTGTTGTCATATTTTTATTCCGCATTGTTGGTTAAGTTTGCACGATAATTAGGAATTATACTCTTGATTATTTTAAAGTATTATTCACTCCCCCCTCTAGTACTTGTGCAATAGCTATCAGGGCATTACATTTGGTATAGAGCCAAGTTCATAGCTATTTTTACCAACGACAACAAGACCGTTCGTCCACCTTCAGACTATAGCACCTTCAAGAACCGTGAAGGAGCTTCTTCGGTGATGGAAGGACACTCCTCAACTAGGCATCCTTACTTCAACAGTGCCAATTATGGGTACTGGAAATGCCGGATGGAAACGTTCCTCCTGAGCACTTCACTATGGAGAGCTACGTTGACGGAGTATGTCGAGCCCACCGAACCAGACTTCGCTAAGTGGACTACCGCGGAGGTCGTCGCGGAGGTAAACAATGCCAAGGCAATGAATGCCTTGTAATGTGCGTTGGAGCTCGAAGACTTCAACAAGATATGCACATGTAAGAGTGCATATCAAATCTGAAACTCACTCCTCATCTTGCATGAAAGAACGAGTAGGGTAAGAGACTCCAAACTCACTGTTGTGAATAAAGAATACGAATTATTTCACATGCAACAGGGTGAGAAGATGAAGGAGTTCTATGCTCGCTTCGTTGACATTACCAATGAGTTGGAGGTTCTGGGAAAGACTTACACCAAAAAGGAGAAAGTCTCAAAGATTATTGACGGACTTCCTTCTTGTTGGGAAAAGCGTACCTTCGCCATCGAGGAAGGTAACGATATGAATAAGTATACTGTCGTACAACTAATAGGTACCTTGATGTCCTATGAGGTACGCAAGGACAGTAAACTAAAGATGCAGGACAAGATGAAGTCATACTTAAAGCAAGACGAGCCGAAGAAAAAGGCGATTGTGTTCAAGGCCACTCCATCTACATCTACCGATGATGAAGAATCGGAAGACGAGTTAGACTTAGAATCCATTGCCCTTATGGCAAAGAAGTTCAACCGATTCTTCCTGAAAGATAACTTCAAGAACAAATCTAAATTTAGTTCTACTAACGCCTCCGCTCCTTTGTGTTTTAAATGCAACAAGCCAGGACACATCAAAGCGGATTGTCCTCAAAACAAACAAAAGGAGAAATGGAAGGCGCCAAAGTTCGACAAGTCTCGAAAGTACAAGAAAGGGTACAAGAAAGGACTTGTCGGCACATTCACCGACTCCGACGAGGACTCCTCAAGTGGAGAGTCAGATGATGAACAAGTGGATCAAGCACACATGTGCTTCATGGCTAGAGAGGAACATGATCAAGAGTCCTCCTCCGATGAAAGCGAGGATGAAGGCGATGAGGTAACAATGGATGACCTTAGATTAGCTAACGAGCAAATTTGGTCTAAGTATTCTAAACTAGTAAATAGATATACTAAGACTAAAGATGAGCTAACTAGGCTCCAAACCTCACCTAAGCCTATCATCATCAACAACGACACCATTGTTGAAGGCTTGAGAAATGAGATTGTAAATCTCATATCTCAGCTTAAGCATGTTCATATTGAGAATTCGGATGAACGCGAGATAGCGGATTGGATTTCTCGAAACTCAACTTTGAGTATTGAGAATGAGAATCTCAAGTCTCGTGTTTGTGAACTCACTACTCAAGTGTCCACTTTGAATACTTCAATACTTTCTCTCACCGAGAAGTATGAGTCCACATTAGGCCGAATTAATAAATTCAATAAAGGTAAGGACCATTTGGATAATATCCTAAATGACTTACTTCCGGCCAATCATCGTATTGGCTTGGGGCATAAGTTGGGAAATTCATCCAAATCTTTCACCACCTTTGTAAGGCCAACTTTCGATGCCTCAACTAGTGGGAGTAAACACCCCATGGGTAGTTCTTCTACCAATGGTGCTTCCACTAGGTACACTCACCCATTTGGAAAGAAACCCACTTTGGGTGGATCTCCAAAGAAGGGTCATGCATTTATGTACACCAATACTATGCCACGTAGGAACACACATCCTACTCCACCGGTTCACAATTATGATGATTTTTATGCTCCACGTCCACGAGCACGTGCACACCAAGTGAGACACACTCACACACGTGTTCTTCCACATGCATATGTTCATCCATATCATTACTATATGAATGATTACCATCATGCACCATATCATATGTCGCCACCACCATTTCATCATGTGCCATATGCTTATCCATGACATGTATCACGTAGACATCAACAACGTATGCATGCTCCCAATAGGAATAGGGCTCCCAAGACATTCACTATTTGGGGCCCGAAAGACACAAGCATGCATGAAAAACAAGCTTACATGAATTCCTATTTTATGAATGTCGTGCATAATGATGATTATATTAGGAAGTCTACGTCCAATTGGACTTGGCTTCCAAAGGTCTAATCTTTTAGGACCCAATGACCTTGGGTACCATGGAATGATACTTTTTTCTTCAGGTACTCAAGAAAAAGAAAAGGAGCAACAAATCCAAATTTATCTCCAATGATGGGTGGATACTCGATAGCGGGTGTTCAAAACACATGATGGGTGAAGCTCAATTGCTCTCCGGAGTGGTGCCCATTGAGAATGGGAACCGAGTAGTCTTTGGAGGCAACGAGAGCGGAACCATCATTGGTGTTGGTAAAGTTGGTAACCCATCTAAACCTCTAATAAGTGATGTTTACCTTGTTAAAGGCTTAAATCACAATCTTATTTCAATAAGCCAACTTTGTGACAAGGGTTACAAAGTTAGCTTTGCGAAAGGAATGTGTCATATTTTGAGTAAAGATAATAATTTTGTGTTGGCGGATGTATACTTTTTGATGTATCATGTTATATATATATACATCGTGTTGCCATTTACTTCAGTGTGCACATTATATTTCTTTTTGTCTCTGATGTTGATTTCGTCGCTCGACGATTATATTGATTTAATAGAATTATTTCTATGAAAACATAGAATTGTTTTCCATGCACTAAATTCACTAAGAATGTTGATATTGGAGAGTATGTTCCATAACTCAATACGTGAAATTGATTTGAGTTTTGATGATTTCTTTTTTCGATTTTTGACTATGGTCTCGTTGGCACGCTTTAATTTTTTCGTTATTTTACATTGGTGTCATTTGGACCGTGGTTGTATTCTTCGACTCTCGTGCTTTTTATTTTAGTCATTGTTGTTGTCGTTGATCTCCTCCCGCTCTTTTTGCTAATGCCAAAGGGGGGAGAATTCATAATGACATCGATGTGCTAAATGATAATTTAAAGCAATTTACCGTGAATCTAATTTAATATGTTAGATTTAGGGGGAGTTAAGATATAAAAATGGGTTTAGATCCTAAATTTCAATAATTGGGTTCATATTTTATACTTTCCTCGTCTGCTTGATGCGTATGATTATTATTTAATATGGAATTAACGTGTCTTCAATGCAGGGGGAGTAAGTAAATTTCATTTGACTCATTATTATTGATTATTATTTATGTTGGTTTGTCATCACCAAAAAGGGGGAGAATGTTGAGTATTGATTCCCCGGATTTGGTTTTGATGATGAACAAACATAAATATCGTGAACTAACTCTTTGTGAGCGCAGTTATGGAGAACGTCGCCAAAATTCTACGTACATCAAAAGCGACGTCTCAAGACTTCTCAAAGCAAATGATCGTGTGCCGGAAGCTTCGTTGAAGCTCTAGGAGCATTATTGAAGTCAAGAGATTCGGATTGAAGCTTTGAAGACGGTTCGTCTAGTTTATTTTATAGTCTTCTAGCTTCTTTTCGTAGAATGTTAAGCCTTAAGTAGGACTTACATTATAATCTTCATAACGCTCATATCTTAGTGCTAGGATTATCTTAGAAGCCCATAGAAACTTTCCCGAAGCTTTACGCTTCATTTCGCGGCTTCTTGTGCATCTTAGTTGGTTCAAGAAAAAGAACCAACCGACTAGATTGTCATCTAGTCGGTTAAAAATCCTTCTTGAACCGACTAGATTTCCTTGCTCAATTCAACATCTTCACTGTTGACCAATTAGTTGGTCCAAGAAGGTTCACCGACCGACTAGTTTGACAAGAAGGTTCACCGACCGACTAGTTGTCAAACTAGTCGGTTGAGAATCCTTCTTAGACCGACTAGTTATTCTTTCATTCTCCAGCCTAGCTACTGTTGACTCGTTAGTCGGTCCAAGAACATCCATCGACCGATTAGTTGTGAAACTAGTCGGTTGGAATTTGTTCTTAGACCGACTAGTTCTCCTTTGATCAGCCTATTGAATTTCAACTGCTTAGTCGGTCAAAGAACACTCACCGACCGACTAGTTGTCAAACTAGTCGGTTGGCAAGTCTTCTTAGACCGACTAGTTCTATCGCCTGAATTCACCTTCTTGGCTGTCTACCTTCTAGTCGGTCCAAGAAGAATCACCGACCGACTAGTTGCAAAACTAATCGGTCAGTGATCCTTCTTAGACCGATTAGACTGCTTCAGAAATAGATACGTTGGGCATTTAATGCCACGAATTTGCTTCTCTCTTCTCTTTATCCTATATATACTTGTAGTGCTTCTAACCTAGCATTCAAGGATGCCATTATTGAGTTTTAGAGAATCAAAGAGAAAGCATTCAATTCTCATTTCCAAGCTCTCTCTTCTCACAAAGAATCTCTCCCAACTCCTTGAGTCCTAATTTCCTCAAGATAGATTCTCTTCATTGTGAGCCTCTCAAGCTAAGAGCTTGAATCCAAGTCACCATCTTCACCCTAGCCATCTATTGCTGTCCATCTTGGTGGAGCTAGGGTTTGGTGCCTTCGTCTTCCTCAAAATCCTTCTTGCCCTAAAATCTGTAAGTTTACTCAAGGCATAGGATTTTGTTGGTAAGTGTTTTATTGTTTCATTTACTATGCTATTAAGTTTTTCTCTCGGTTGTGAGAGAAGTTTGTGATCCCGGTTTGTGGGAGTCACATTTCGTTTTGTGTATGATTTGATCTTGTAGTAGTTTCTACAAGAATTTCATAGTGCAAAACTTGGGTTAGAGGATTCTAACTCAAGTAGCCGGAGAGGATCCGGGTGTTTGGGACGTAGAATCACCGGGAACAAGTCGGGGAGACTTGGGTGAATCCGAACCCGTTACATCACTTGTTTGCATTGTCTTTTATTGTTGTCATATTTTCATTCCGCATTGTTGGTTGAGTTTGCACGATAATTAGGAATTATACTCTTGATTATTTTAAAGTACTATTCACACCCCCTCTAGTACTTGTGCAGTAGCTATCAGGGCATTACAATCACTAGTAAACATAAGCCTTAACTTTTCCTTTTTCTCCATCAAGCTTTGCAAAGTGAGAAATGAGGTAGCAAATCTAGTAACTCCTGCCTCACAATGTCCTTTGACTTTGTAAACTTTCTCATCATTGCCAATGTTCTATAATGTGCATAAATGAAAATAGTTAAATTCTTTGCCTTAGCAATCCAACCTTTGAATTTAACTTCTTTACCAATTGCTTCAAGCATGAGGTCGATGGTGTGTGCAGCACAAGAAGTCCAAAACATATATGGCTTCTTCTCTTTCAACAATTGGGCGGCCGCCATATTATTAGACGTATTGTCTGTCACAACGTGTATTACATTTTGTGGCCCAACATCTTCAATGCATTTGTCAACATAATCGAAGATGTACTTCCCAGTATGTGCATCTTTGGAACATTCAACGGAAGAAAGAAAACTTTTACCTTCCCTAGAATTCACACATAAATTCATTATGCTTCTTTGTTTTCGATCCGTCCAACCATCCGTCATAATTGAACACCCATTTCGTGCCCACTCTTCCTCTTGCTTCTTGAGAAGCCCTTTAGTCCTCTCAACTTCTTCCTTCAATAATGGTTTCCTACGTTGATATTGGCTTGGAGGACGGTAACCTGGGCCATATTGCACTACTGCTTCAACAAACTACTTAAACCATCATTATCGATGGCATGAAAAGGAATTTCTGATTCATATACCCATCGAGCACAATATTGATGTACACTATGTGTTCTTTGTTTGCCAAGTGCATCTTTAAGACTTTGTTGACACACATTAAGAGCATCGGGATTAATAGCATTATCAAACTTGTCCAGAAGCCCTAAATAATATGCCTTCTTTCTCTTTGACCCCACATTCACCTCATTTTCTTCATTTTTAATTTCAACCTCCGCCCTCATTTCTTCTTCCTGGATGTTTTTCTCTTTCTTCTTTTCTTTCGGCTTCTCAAGTAACGCCGGCACACACTGCCTTATCTTCTTTGCTTACCTTCTTACATATGGCGACACCCTTCCATTTATTCCCGTAACGTTATACTTTAGCCTAGTGACTCCCGCTCTACACATAAACCTGCACAAATTGCATTTGACCACATCTCTATTTGTAGGATCACACAAAGTACCATAATTCCATCCCGGATCACCCGAATTCTTTTTCAAGAGTGCCTCCGTACCCGTTGTTGATTCAAGTGTTGTCGTCGGTCCAACCAAACCAACCAAATTAGAAGCCTCACTATCCATTAGACTCCTATTTGATTAGAATCAATGAATCATTAGATAAATATAATACAAAATTATAACCATTAGTAATACTAATAATTTAAAACTCATACTTTTCAATACAAAAAACTTCCAAAATTCCCACTTTCAGTATCCAAAAAGAGGAAATTTCAAAAGAGGAAATTTTAAATCAACTTCATTATCATCTTCCTCAAAAACATCATCTTCCTTAAAAAAATTCTGCCTATCACCATAAATCTATTGAATTGTTGCAACAATCCAAAGGGCCAAATCTAAACATGAACAGCTCAAAAAAGTGACATTTTAAAGCAATGCACCTTCCCAAGATTGAAAATTTTCAAGTTTACCTCTGAGATCGCCGATCGATGACGAAGAAGACACAGAGATCTCTGGCCAGAATCACTAGACGCGATGGAGGGAGTTGATGTCGTCGAGGTCAGTGCGAGCGGTGCTGACGTCGCCTTGGTCGGAGACCTGTCGGCCGTCGGCCTGATGGTGGAGACAAGGGCGGCCGGTGACGCTGATGTCGCTCAGAGGGAGGACCGAAGGAATCAATCGTTGAAGGAAAATCGAATCGATATAATGCCCTAATAATGCAGGCGGCTGCGGTCAGGCTGAAAAGCCTCAAATAACAGAGAACGGGTCGGGTTCTCTTAGCCCTATAATGCGGACCAGTTAACATTTTTTATTTTTTTCATTTTTTGTGATGCGCCTTATGTTTTTGTGGCGCGCCTTGTGTCGCCATGGCGGCGTGCCACCTCAAACAACCTACATGGGCATTAACGGGACGTGGGGGTCGCGCCTTGCCGCCACAGCGTCGCCGTGGCGAGTTTTTTTAGAACCTTGGGTGGAGTGGGACCTGAGGATGGTTACTTCTGATACAGTGAGAGCCAAGTCCGAGCTATGTGGATGAAGCCCGACTTAATTTTGTGTAATCTGCCCAATTATCTACTACACAGACAAATCATCAGAAGGGCCGGATCTGAGTTTCGACCCAAATCCCTTATGATGCTTAAGTCAGTGAGCGACTTAAGATGACTCGGGTCAACCAAGACTGACCTATCGGGAGGTCGACTTGATACTGTCTCGCTGAGCTATAGAGGAAGAAATATAAGTGGAAAGTAATGGAAATAGAGTAATCAGAGTACCTCCTACTTAGTAACTTTAGAGATCGGTCCCCTAGTCCCGTCGTTGTTAGGACTACTTATATGTGAGGGTGTCCCCTCAATGCCGTTGTTAGATAATGACACTGCTGTAATGGTGGCATGATTGTTCCTGAAAGATAGGCGTAACTGTTGTCCACTTACCTTGTCATTAATAAGCCCATTATTAACCATCCCATAAGGCTCGGAAGCTCAATGGGTACACGATGGCTTGGCTTTGACTGGGTAAGCGGTTAGCCTTCTGCATGGACTTTATATGCTCGGTGGGCCTCGATGCCGCGTCCTCAGCGGGCTCCTTTATTTTGATGAATATATCTCTTTCCTCTTTGAGGACCAGCCCAATATTGTAACAATTGCCCACATCACTTAAGCTCGTCCGAGGCATTGGGGGAGATTAAGTGATGTGAAGCCTATTAAATGGGCACGACAGTCAAAGAAGAAATTTTTGATTTTGACCGCCAAAATCCCTTCCCTTATGATTCGACGACGGCATTGGAACAAGGCTCGGGATATGGATGCCCTTGGATTATTGACACATGCCCCTTGATCAAAGGGTTAGGGACTGATCATAAGAAAGTAATCGTCAATCATGCAAACTTGCTCATTTGAGCGCTCAGAAAGAAATCTTATGTCTTCTCCATTATCCTTATTCCCTTCTGAAGATCTTCTTCATGGCATCTTCATCAATAGCCGGATCTGCTTAGAAGTGGGATGAAATGGAAAGATCCAAGTTGGCTTTGACTCGGACCTCTCGTCTCGAGGGTTCTTCAGATGTAGGTGATGATCACGTCAAAATTGTTCCTCCATGAGTAGGCTATGGAGGAAGAGGAAAGCCATGCTATTGTCAACCCCGAGGTTTTGATTTCTCGAGACAATAAGGGGGAAGTCGTTGTACCGAACGTGCTTGCTAGCCAAGCTCCCAAAGTATAGGCTCATCAGCTTGTCGAGGTTTAAGAGAGCCATGTTTGGCATCCTTATCAAGTTTGGCTTCCTCTGGCGAGCGAAAGAGTTTGCTTCCTCAGGGAGTGTAAAGTGGGAGTGTATACGAAAGCTTTTCACCATGGGCTTTGCTTCCCCCCATGCACCCTTTCATTCTTCATGTGTTGAATACGCTGCAGATGTCCCTTTGCCAATTGATGCCCAATTCAGTTGGCAATCTGGTAGGCTTCATTGTGCTTAGTATGTTGACCAATGTGGAGCTGACCATGGCATTGTTCAATCACTTCTTTAAATCGAATGTCTTTGTGTCATCCAGATGGTATCTCATCACCACCCGGAAGAGTAAATAGTTGATTGAGGATCTCTCCAATTCTAAAAAGGATGGATGGATCTTTTATGTTTGTGGCATTCCCCGGCATGGTGAATTTCATTGCTCATTGGTCGATCCCAGAGCTTGCTATGAATGCGGAAGTGGCACTCTCAAAGGAAGAAGTGAAAGCTATCGCTTGCTTGCTAGCTCTTTTGAAGAGTGTTAGATCGGTGAAAAAGTTTGACAAGACTTTGCATGGAACTTCTGGCCAAAAGGTGAGAATTTTTCTCATGCTTCACTCGACTTTATTCTTCCTTACTTCCTTTTCTCTATTTACAAGTGCAACCGGGCAAGAGTTTCAGGTCGACCCAGAACTCCACATGGCCTTTTTATCTTCTCTTCAGTCAGTGGAAAGAGGTTTGCCAATGGTCCGACCTGCACAGAGCTCGGCCAAGTTCACCGGGAGCTCATCCCAAGCAGCCTGAGATACTTCTTAGAAAGGTCAGAAATTGAAGAAGAAAAGGCTCCGAACTACTACAGAGGCTGAGAAAACTAAGAAGCAACGGAGAGACGAGGCAGCCGTCACAATCCCAAGCTCTCCTGACACTAGTACAGCGGAGGCTTGAGTCGCGGTCCCTGAGCAAGTGCACGAAGTCTCTCAAGAAGAATCTTCGAGAATATCAGCACCGTCTTAAGAATCCTGTCGCTTCACTGACACTTGGCCATGGGGTGGTCTCCTGCACTGAATACAGTTGACCAAGGAGATCCCCGCCGAGCTTCGGTCGATCTTGCAGGAAGATAGGTCGCCTCAGCCTCCACCAGAGTGTCGCCAGTACGAGCTTCATCAGTTCACTTATCCCATGGGAAAAGGAAAGCCCACTTTCTTGAACCGTGGAGTTGTTGCCCAGGTTGTTGAGAACTCGATCCTTCTTCAAGATATGGCTATCTTAGGGAAGGTCGATTACGAGAGGTTGGCTACTTTTATGGTCGAGCAGAGCCACTAAGTAAGTAAATCCCATTTTACACCAAATAATGGTACATTCCGATTTTGACTTCCTCTTTTTGATCGGTGATGTGCAGTTAGCTTCGATGGCTACAGAGTTGCGACTGTGCTCCTTGGTTGTGGCTGAGTTGGCCAGCAAAAGATAATGCATAGCTACCGCCAAGAAAATCCTTGACCAGGTGAATGCGAAGGTGGATCGGTCATCATGTCACCAAGCCAAACTCACATCTCGGACTGAGGCAATGGAGGGGGAGTTAGCTTCAATGAAGAATAAGACTGGGGACAAGGCTATCCTTAAGATTCAGGCCTAGAAATACTTGCTTAAAGAATCCACCAACAAAAAGCAGGCGGAAGGACGACTACTTGGGGAGGTGATTTGGGTTCAATATTACATATTTAACCCCCCATTTAGCCCTATTTTGTGCTCATGTGATGCTACATTGTTCTCTAATTCATACGTATTGTCTACACATTTATTTATTAGAGAAAACACACTATTTGAGCACAAAACAGCATTTAACGAAGTATTTCTGCACTTTTTATATTTTTCCTAGCTTGGTCTCGATCTCACGATTCCAACGACTATTTATTTGTATTTTTCTGAGATCTGTGCTAATTTCTATGATTTTTTGAATGCAGAATACCAATAAAATGAAGAAATACAGAAGAAATACACTTAAAATACGAGGAATACTGACGGCTGCCAATCAGCGCTCGACACGTGGCACTCATCCGTGTAATCCCGCCCGCATCCAACGGTAATCAGAAGCGGGCGACGCGGCATCCATCGGCCCGTCGATTGCAAATCGAACGGCTCACATCCGCGTTCGAACGATGCAGCGGAGGTGTCCTAGATGTCCACGTGGCGGCCATCGGTGCATCCCCACTTCATCGGACGGTCGACGTTCCATTCCACACGCAGCGACGGAGTGATCGTAATTGCGGCGACGTGGCGCTTATCTAACCGTTGGATTTTGATCCAACGGATTAACTCGAAGCAAAACGCAGTGAGGCGGCACGAATTCAAATGGACACGCGGCGAAGCCATGGCCAAGCGATCAAGATTGGACGGACGAGAACTCTCCGAGTTCGATCCGAAGTCGAGAAGCGAAGCGGAGCGGGTCGAAGCTGTGTTGCGGATCCGCGAGGACACGTGTCCAATTCTCGTGCGATCCCGCACGAGATCGGATGGCCACGATTGGAAGAGGCCACGGATTCGGATTTTAAGCGGGTTTTGAACCCGTTAACGCAACCTAAACCCGCAATCTCTCTATTTAAGGTATTCCTAGGGTTTTTGGGCGTATACAAGGAGATTTTGGCGTATTTTGAGCGTATTGGAGGCTCTAGGAGCCGTATTTCGCCAGGAAAAAATTCTGTAAAATTCCAGAGGCTATTTTTATTATTTCTAGAGAGTTTTGGTGAATATCTTGGAGATTTGGTGATGAACTCTTAACTTAAACTCCGTATTTTGGTGTTTTTCATCGTATTTTGCTATTAGATCAATGTATTTTGTGATGAAACTTGTTTATTCTTGCACCATGAGTAGCTAAATTGTTATTGTGCATGGTATGGCGTAGTTAGGTGAT
The DNA here is from genome assembly GCA_030789695.1 of Scilla litardierei. Taxonomy (NCBI): domain Eukaryota; kingdom Viridiplantae; phylum Streptophyta; class Magnoliopsida; order Asparagales; family Asparagaceae; genus Scilla; species Scilla litardierei. The sequence continues at coordinate 390,730,897 of CM061142.1, forward strand.
ATTATTTGTGTTTATTTGGTTGTATTCCTTGTGCTAAATCGTTAAACGTCGTTAAAGTTGTAATATTTGTTCGTAAATCGTCTTTTTCATCTTCCAAAAGAAGTGATTGAGTTGATGATCGTCCCAAAAGGGTGAGTTTTGATCTCCCCAAAAGGGAGTTTCATATCGTAGGTTTTGATCTCTCCAAAAGAGAGTTTCATATCGTATTATAACTTTAGCGACGATCTTATTGAATATTGTGATTTAACCCCCAAAAGGGCATCTTCCGATGAATTGCTCCCAAAAGGAGAATTCATTGAGTTATATTGGGTATTTTCCGGTGAATTGCTCCCAAAAAGAGAATTCATTGCGATATACCTGTCAACCAAATTAATACGAATCATTGATCCTAACGAACCCATGCCATGTGCATACTTTTTATAGATATTTTTCTTACACGATTTTCCTCGTTCATATTGTTCACGTGTTCACAACACCATCATCGCCATCATCATTAAAGTGATTAGTTTCTTTTCGTAGGATTTCTATTTGATTTGAATTGTGGTTGCAACAGATTTCCTCCTGAGGATTCGACATCTGGACTCCCAGATTATATTACTTGTACGGACTCTTGCGCTTGAGAGAGAGCACCTTTTCAGTCCCACCAGGAGGCCGCCCTCAGAAAACAGGCTGACAAGCGGCTTCTTGAGGAGGCTGACTTTAGAAAGTAGGCTGAAGTACGACTGCTCGAGGAGGCTGACCTTAGGAAGCAGACTGAAGAGCAGCTGCTTGAAAAGGTAAAGAAGTGGGAGGCAAAGGAAGCTGACCTCCAAACTCAGCTACTTACGTCTGAGGGGATCGATGGTCGTCCCAGATAGTAACTTCGAAAACAATGTAGTTTAACCGCAAGCGCACGGTTAAGTGGTGAGTGGGTATCGAATCACGGCGAGGAACTATTGGTATCATATAGATTACTAAGCTATTGTGAAATGGTGGCGAAGAAATATTGGTGTCACAATCGTTCAAAGTGTTGGTTGTAAATTCAATTTATAAGAATGCCTAGGGCTTGGGAATCCCCACTATAGATTTCAAGCAATCAATATGAAACACGTATTTCTATATTACTACTCTTTATTTAGGGTGAACTTGTCGCAACTAAATTGGGAACTAGCATACGCTCTCGCGCTACGCAAGTCTATAGTGATCTAAACTAGAGCCTCGCTCTCACGCAAGTCTAGTCCAAACTACTAGCATTAAGATCGACAATAATATCCAATTCCAACTGAAATTCGCTCTCGTGCAACTTAAGTTTGAATCAAGGTCGTGATAGTTCATATCTGTTTTACCGTCGTACAAACGAATATAATTATAGAAATATAATAAAGATGCTGGTTTTGGTCGCTCTCACACACTAATTCTATGGAATCTCGATTATAAATCTAAATCAAATATCTAGGGCTTCCATTAGATCAAGATCATCTCTCGAGTTCTCAAGATCCAATAGAAATCCCTACCTATCCGTAGTAAATCAATCACAATCTAACCCTTAACAAGTTTAGCGACATAGCAATTCAATAGATCTCACAAATTATACTTTAAATTCATAGGGTTCATCCCTTTGCCCTAGAGCAAAGAGACTACTCACAATTCATCATAGAAATCACAACAGAAACAAGATGTGCAATAGAATTCATCACAAAAATTAGATTTAGAGAGAAATATAGCATAAAAAATCAACTTGCAAGAGTTTAGACAAACCAATTTTGGAATACAAGCTTCAAGAATAAGAAATTCATATCCTTCTCTCCGATCCTTTCGCCAAAAGAAAACTAGAACTAAAATTAATACTAAGAAAATTATTCTAAAGAGTCTCTCCTTGGGCTGCCCACAAAACTGGGTATTTATAACATCCCAAAATATACAGAAAATCCTGACAGATTTGCCCCTGAACAGCTGCAAACCCTAGTTTTCGGAAACTGGCCGACGGAGCACTCGGCCGAGCGAACTGCTCACTCGGTCGAGTGAGAAATCTGTAGAAATTAAAGGTTTTTAACATTCTAGAAGTTCAGACCACTCGGCCGAGTAGTCTTCTCACTCGATCGAGTGAGTTTCATACTCGGTCGAGTAGGACCTACTGCAGATCCTCTCTAAAAACAGAGGAGAGTCGAAGGATTTCTTCACATTTTTTATCTCCACTCGGTCGAGTGGTTTTCTCACTCGGTCGAGTACATTCTGGCTCTTCTTCAGGCTGGATTGTGCGTGTCAACTTTACTCGGTCAAGTGGGCTGCTTCACTCGATCGAGTGGGTTGCTTCACTCAGCCGAGTAGACTGTTTCAATACTCTTTCCTCCTCCTTCTCGCTTTCTCGTCGTTTCTTTCGCCTTCAATCTTCTTCTACTCATCCTCCAGCATCGTTAGCGCTCTGATATCATCGTCAATGACGCTCCGGTATGCGTGTAAGCGCTTGTGGCTCTAAATTGCTCCCGATTGCTCCATATTTCTTGAAATCGGACGAAACAAAGGAATAGTGAAATATATATTGTGAAAACGTCGTATACTCGTTAAAATCACGATATGAGCAATCGTTATGGGATGGAAAATGCAGAAATAAAGTGTAAAATATGAGCCTTTCAAATCACCCAAGCTTACCTCTTACTCGTCCTCGAGGAAGATAAGTAAAAAGTGAATTTGGCGAATAAAAGAAAGAAATATCAAATAGATGAAAAGAAGATGAAGAAGGGAAGTGCTAGATCATTCTCTCAGAACTCGGGTTTGCTTACTCAAATGTCACGAGCAATGAATAAGAAACATCACTAAAGCTTCTATTTCGATATCATTTCATATGGGTACACTTGATAGAAAACTAAGAACAACGTGAATCATATGAAATATGAAATCATTTTAGAATCAAACATCGTCTAAGGCATAGAAAAACGATTTCCATAATTATAGAAAACACACTTTTCAATTGACTGCTTCTATTTGGAGTATAATAGATATCACACAATTCAAATCAATAAGAATAAAAAGAGATGGTTTCCATGAATTTCATGCCAATTTTTCAATTCATAGATGTCATTATACTCTAGTCATCTTCCTCAGTATCAGAGATTACCTAGCTTAGGTCGTCATGCACATATAAGTAGTCGTTCTCTCACACATCATTGGATCTCCTCTCCCAAGCTTATCTATAACCACGGTGGCATCAAATATGAATATTTTTCCAAATTTTTGTAGCTCCATATATAAAAAGGAAAACAAGAAAGAAGTAAAGACGGGGACTGTGTATATACAATGAAAATCTTCTTTTTTTCTCTTCTCTCTCTTTTTTTCATACACAAGAACAATCCCAAAGATAGATAGATGCAAAGATATAAATTTTTCTTTTCTTTTGAATTTTTGGGATCATGGAACTTATTTCTTTTTAGCCTGTGGAAGATGCAATAATAAGATTCACTTAAGGGGAGATTCACCAACGATTATATGTATAGAGATATTTTTCAAGATATGTTGAGAAATAATATATGATAACGCTCGGTTCACTCTTTTTGTATGTGCACAACAACTTCAGTAGTGTAATGCCATCTACTCAGTTTGATTTCTAAAATTAAACTAATCTATTCATATCAAACGACAATCAATTCATTCACACTGGAAGTTCGTTATACATTTCATGCAATAAGAAGTGATATTAAGATACAAAGCAGTACTCCAAGTAATAGGCAGTCAATGCATGAATCTTGGTGTGTTTTCTATAAAAAGTATACAATAATGTAATTCTCAGACGAGTCAACACTAAAATTCATTCATGGACAAATAATAAACACGTTGGAAGTTCTTTTTCTCAAGTGTACGACAAATATATCGCAGATGATATCAGAAATAAAAAACAATAGCATGGCAAAAGATACGTGCAAAAGAGTAAAGTGAAATCTAAGCTAGATTCATCAAATGGAATTCATCTCTAGCAAAGAAAGTAAAAGAAGCAAGGATAAAATAAAATCTAACTATACACATGCAAGCACTCCAAAAAATGAAGAAAACATGATGCATGGTAAAAATGAAAGAGTGCGTGAAAATAAGCAGAAAATGAAGAAAAGTGAAAAATAAAGATAAAAATAAGGAAAATGAAAAAATTGTGTGAGCACACTCACTCCCCCAAGCTAAACATCACATTGTTCTCAATGTGCGAAGTGTGGTACAAGGACATATAATATAGGGGTGGGTGGGTATGGTTGCAGTATGATGTGAAATAAAGGAAAATAAGGAAAGTAAAAATATGATACGATGGTATATGCAAAGGGTATATGCAAGGCAAGCATAAAAATGATATGTGGATGGATGCAAGCTAGTGGCCCAGAAATACATACTCTCCCCCAAACTGAAATATACAGTGCCATGCAAAAAGTGAAGACAGATGTGCATACAAAATAGTGGGGTCAGAAGTGGAGAAAAAATATGACAGGCATCAAGAAGTCGTGCCTAGCCTGGTGCATCGCCATCACCTCCCTGCTATGGGGGCGGTGGTGGCAAAGGTGCTGGCTACTGAGGTGTTGGCTGCTGCTGCTGCTGGCGGTCAAGAATCTGGTTCAACGTGAGCTGAATACCAGGAATCATGGCAATATATGCCTGCTGAGTAGTGACGGCCGTCGTGAGAGCCCTAAGGTCAACTCTAAGTCCACTCAATGCTGACTCGACAACACTAAGGTGCCGCTCTCTATCGTCAGGAGCAGAGGTAGTGGGATGTGGAGGTGTACGAGCATGGGGTCACACAAGGCCTCCAAAAACTAGTGAGGCTACTATCGGGTATGTGCGGGGAGCAGAGCTCACAACAACGCTCAACCTCAAGGGGAGGCTGAGACGCATGAATGCTCTCAGAAATATATGCAATAGAGGAGGATGTCAGAATATCAGCAGAGGACGAGGCGGGTGGAGAGGTCATGGCAACAGCTGTGGTGACAAACACCACGATGCTCTTGGTATATACGGCGGTGTCAGAGACTGAAGCATCGACAGGTGGGGTGGTCGTGAAATCAGAAGATAATGACACCCCAAGAGTCGACAAGTCAGGTGTGTCAAGGGTCTCTGTGATCGCAGAAGAAGAAGGGTCACCTCTCCCAAAAGCGGGGGGACAGAACTCTCAAAGCTCATAGAAGAAATCGGGTCAACTCTCAGCGGTACTGTGGTGGTGGATCAGACACAGCAGCAGAAGTGGAGCTCTCGACACGAGCAGAAGTGGAGACAGATGTGCCGGGCTCGGGGATCAGATCAAGGGGCAGGCTGGGAAATTGGGATCTCAGGGGCGATGGGCTCGACATAGGGCTCCTGCAGTAAGGGACCCTGCGGGGCTACACACACACACACACACACCCACCCACCCACACACACTAGATGGGGGTGAACAGTGTAATAGCAAGCAAAGTGATTAATTAAAAGGTAATTAAATTAAAGCACAATAAGTAGCGGAAATTAAACAGAGTACTCAACAACGACAATTGCAAACACAAGGATTTTAGCCTGGGTTTCCAAAACTTGGGTACGTCCAGCCACACCAATATTCACTATAATTCCCACAAAGAGAAGTGAATACAATCTCACACAGAGATACCTCATACAGAGGATTTTGTCCTACACAAGAACCTAACCAACCCTACACAAGGGTCAAACTCCCACACAGAGAATTACTAACTCCCACACATAGAATTAGGGTTAGCCCTACACTAGGAAACCAAACTCCCACAAAGAGAGTATCTAATTCCCATGAAGAGAATTAGGGTTTCGAACAAAAAACAAAACGAAACAACACTTACCTATGCCTTGATATGATCTTACCAATGTGAAGAAGAAGGCATGCAAGTGAATAACCAAGTGCTTGAGATTAGCTTTGATTGCACTTGATGAACTTTATCTCTTCTAGGAATGAATCCTAACACTTCTCACTTAAGTGTATGAAAATGAAGAGAAGAAAGATGATCTCCAAGAAAGGAATAAGAATTAGATCCCTTGGAGAATTTCCCTATGAGCTAGCTTCAATTCATGAAGAGGAATGTGCTTATGAGAGGGAAATGAGAGAGATTAGGAGTGGCTATTGATTCTCTAAGATATTCAATATTAACCAAGAGTTCTAAATGAACTAAGCCATCTCCTATATATAGGAAGCCACGAAGAGCCGATAAAACCAGCCAAAAACCCAAAGGGAAGAAATCTGCAACGGCTAGATTTTGGCAGTTTACGGCACAGACAGTCGACTGTTCAACGGCTAGAAAAATCCCAACGACTATAATCTGAGCCAGGACAGTCGATTGTAGAAGACTACACAGTCGAGTGTAAAATAGACAGTCGACTGTATATCCTTCATCAGGTGACTGTTGTAGGGGATGGAGAAACACAGAGAGATGAAACTTACTCCCAGTATGCATATAAGCGACTGATGAACAAATGCCAGTCAACTGTAAAATAGACAGGCGAATGTTTATCCTTCATCAGTTGACTACTGCAGGAGATGGAAACAAACAGAGAGTTTCAACGTTCGCACTTACGCCTTTCAGACGACTGTTGACCATTTTACAGGCAACTGTAAATATACATGCAACTGTAAATACTTCATCAGTCGACTGTCTTGCAAATTGGGATGAAGCCCAAAAAATACAAGTTGCACTCAGATGACTGTTGAGCAATTCACAGGCGACTGTAGAAACACATGCGACTGTAAATTGAACATCAGTCGACTGATGCGAAAAGCTCAAGTAGAGTCAATAAAAAGTTAACTTGAGCAGTGCACCACAGTCGATTTTAGCAGTGCACCACAGTTGATGATGACAATCTATTATGTCAAAATATAATAAACATTGAAATAAACAATGTGTGCTTACAAACTTCCCCAATCAATATGCAAATGTGCACAAAATCTAAACATATAAAGCACAAATCATATTGATGGTTATTATGCAAAAACATACCAATTGAAAATAATGCATAAAAAGCACAAGGTATATTTTTACATAACCTATTTCTCCCCCCATTGGCATATCAAAAAGATGTGTAATAGCTAAATAGGAAAACCAAGGACAAGAGAAATAACCATCCTATATGCACAAACATAATGTGAATGAAATTCAATGTGACATATGAATGGAAAAATAATGCAAGCTAGCAAAAATTCCATACTCCCCATAATCATAAAAAACATGCAAACATGGGAGTAATGGATACACCCACAAAAATGTGGGTACAAAATGTAAACATACGAGCATGGTACCCAAGCGATGAATAACAATGTGAGTGAGCTAGCAAGTTGGAAACCAAACAAAAATGGAGTTTGGTTTCCGTAGATAGTCATGAAAATATAACATGACGAACATATGACTCTATATACGAGTTCCTATCAAACCTAGAAACATTCTTAGGAATCCACAAAGAAAGTGATTTGGGATTCTTAAGAAGAGGTTTGGTTAAGGCATGAGTAGGAGGTGAGGGTGCATGCTTATGAGGTGGAACATAAACATTGGCGTGCCTCGTGTGTGAAACATGAGATCTATCATTAGATGCATTCACACAAGCATTTCTACCATGCATAGGAACATGTGAAGCATGCAAAGGTTTGTCATCAATTCTAGCATGCAAGCAATAATAAGATTTCCTATGAGTAGAAACATCATGCATAGCATTCAAAGAAGAAGCATTCATATCAACATGATTTTGAATAGGCTTCTTAACATATGCAAGACCGGAATACAAAAATGCGTGATTTCTCTTTGGCTTAGAAATAATAGTCGATTTTAGGCCAAAAGAGTTGGATGTGACTTTCTCATTAGAATGCTCCCTCATAAAATTTATTTGGGTGCTTCTACGAGAAGAGCTTGGTTTGTTCACCTTCAATGAAGAGGATCCCAAAACCGTGTCTTTACTCAATTTGAAATTTTCAATTTGAGTTGACAATATCTCACATTTCTTCAAAAGTGAAGAAATGTTGTCATCCCTCTTGGATAGACATGAGCTAAGCTCACTACATTTTGACTTGAGAGCCAATGTCTCATCTCTTAAAATGTTGTAATCACACTTCGAGTGCATCTTCTCCATTTGGAGTTTGAGAGAAGCATTCTCATCTCTCAAGGCACTCAATTGAGAAAGAAGAGTATCTTTCTCGGTATGCAAAGAATTAAGTTCAACATTATGCGATGCATACAGACTCTCTTTCACAGATGTGTGAAAATCACGATCAAACTCAATACGAGCTTTAAGAGAGTCATTCTCTTTGCTCAACATGCACACATGAGAATCAAGAGCAATTTTTTCTTGATTCAATGCAATGGTTTGTGTATCATCACGATGTTTGGATGATAAAGAAGTGTGTGTGTGAGCATCTCTCTCAAGCTTGTTATTATTTGCATTGAGAGAGTTCATAAGCAATGCATTATCATTTTCAATAAAATTACTGCGTTGAACAAGAGAGTTACGAGATACCTCATTACCAACTACGCTCTCATCATCGTAAGATTCCTCTCCTCCATATTCTTCATCAAGAAAATTCCATATCTCATCTGCCGTCTCTAAATCACATACTTTCTTTGCAATTTTCGGAGAGATGGCATTCAGCAAAGCATTCCACACTAGAGCATCCGAGGTAATAAACACTGACTCCTCATGCACATCAAGGCAGTGGAACAAGCTCTTCCTCCATTTTGAGAAGTGTTTGCCTTTGAAGACGGGAGGAAGGGAGAGGGGTTGTTGAAACTTAGAATTCATGCTTGCAAAAGCCACCAAACCAACGCTCTGATACCAACTGTAAGGGACCCTACGGGGCTACACATACACACACTAGAGGAGGGATGAATAGTGTAATAGCAAGCAAAGTGCTTAATTAAAAGTTACTGAAATTAAAGCACAATAAGTAGCGGAAATTAAACAGAGTGCTCAACAACAACAATTGCAAACACAAGGATTTTACCCTGATTTCCCAAAACTTGGGTACGTCCAGCCACCAATATTCACTATAATTCCCACAAAGAGAAGTGAATACAATCTCACACAGAGATACCTCACACATAGGATTTTGTCCTACACAAGAACCTAACCAACCATATACAGGGTCAAACTCCCACACAGAGAATTAGGGTTAGCCCTACACTATGAAACCAAACTCCCACAAAGAGAGTAACTTCCACAAAGAGATTATCTAATTCCCACAAAGAGAATTAGAGTTTCGAACAAAAAAACAAAACGAAACAACACTTACCTATGCCTTGATATGATCTTACCAATGTGAAGAAGAAGGCATGCAAGTGAATGACCAACTGCTTGAGATTAGCTTTGATTGCACTTGATGAACTTTCTCTCTTCTAGGAATGAATCCTAACACTTCTCACTTAAGTGTATGAAAATGAAGAGAAGAAAGATGATCTCCAAGAAAGGAATAAGAATTAGATCCCTTAGAGAATTTTCCTATGAGCTAGCTTCAATGCATGAAGAGTAATGTGCTCATGAGAGAGAAATGTGAGAGATTAGGAGTGGCTATTGATTCTCTAAGATATTCAATATTAACCAAGAGTTCTAAATGAACTAAGCCATCTCCTATATAAATGAAGCCACGAAGAGCCCATAAAACCAGCTAAAAACCCAAAGGGAAGAAATCTGCAACGACTAGATTTTGACAGTTTACGGCACAGACAGTAGACTGATGAACAAATGACAGTCGACTGTTCAACGGCTAGAAAAATCCCAACAGCTATAATCTGAGCCAGGACAGTCGACTGTAGAAGACTACACAGTCGACTATAAAATAGACAGTCGACTATATATCCTTCATCAGGCGACTGCTGCAGGGGATGGAGAAAACAGAGAGATGCAACTTACTCCCAGTATGCATACAGGCGACTGACGAAAAATGACAGTCGACTGTAAAATAGACAGGCGACTGTTTATCCTTCATCAATCGACTGCTGCAGAGGATGGATAGAAACAGAGAGATGCAATTATTGCACTTATGCCTTTCAGACGACTGTTGACCATTTCACAGGCGACTGTAAATATACATGCGACTGTAAATACTTCATCAGTCGACTGTCTTGCAAATTGGGATGAAGCCCAGAAAATGCAAGTTGCGCTCAGATGACTGTTGAGCAATTCACAGGCGACTGTAAAAACACAGGCGACTATAAATTGAACATCAATCGACTGATGTGAAAAGCTCAAGTAGAGTCAATAAAAAGTTGACTTGAGCAGTGCACCACAGTCGACTGTAGAAAGGCTTGACAGTCGATTGGAATCACCCAGTCGACTATAAAACCTTCATCAGGCGACTGTTAGAGAGCCAGAGACTCCAATTGAGCTTTGGGAAAGATAAACCTATTGGGTTGGGCTCTATGATAATCCTAAGGCTCATAAGATGGCTAAATGCATATGTATGAGAGTATGACCATCTATCAAGGCATTACTATAATCCTAGACTCAAAAAGAGAAATGCAAGTAATTGAAATTACATGGATTACATATTGCATCTCCTAGAGTCTAAGTCTTCAAGCTCACGATACTTTGATGCACCCCAATCATCTCCAAGTTTTGGCACCCCTTATGAGCTTCCCTTCATCAAGCTCCAAGCTTTAGCACTCCATCACTCTTGGAGGTCTTTAAGATATCCCTTGTAATATCCTCCAAGCATTATGCTTTGTCTCACCAACATATAATCGTTAAGATAAACTGAGACTAAAACATAAGATTGATTAGCACACTAACATAATGTATTGATCAACATCAAACAACGTTAGTCTTGAACCCAAGAACTAACACCTGTTGCTCGTCGTCGGGCTCTAGTACATTAAGGGTTTTGGGGGACCCTTTAGGCATTATTATATGCTCGTCCTACGTCAGCTGGATGATAGAAGCAAAATAGAAAGCAGTAGAAAACAATCGTTAAACTATATAAAGAAAGCCCTAATGATTTCAAGACCCTAGCCAAGATCTCTACTATCTTGAGGTGGATCTGACCACCCCAAGATAGATCTAAACTACTGCAATATAATTAAATGAAAGCTTTTTAAACTACATACCCGGAACATTGCTTGCACCGGCAAAGTATACCGAACTGCCTTCTGCTTCCCGAAGCTAGCCGCCTTTGCGCCCCGAACTGATCCACTCGAAGCGAGCCAACACCGCGCCTCTGAGCCAACCACTTGCTGAAGAAGATTTCACTTGAGAGCGATCCAATGTCTTAGACTTCGGATCGAATCCGATCCTTCTCGTCGTTTTGCTAGAACGCGAGCGAAGGAATAGAAGAAAAAGGAGGAAAAATAATTTTGTCTTGAATCGAGCGTGCTCAAAACTTTTTGGAGCTACTTAATTCAAAGACTTGGTGCAAGTTTCTTAAGGGATGTCGACCCCTATTTATATAGGGAGCCGGACCCCCTTGCTCGTCGCACAAATAATGTGGGACTATTAATGAATAGGAGTAAAAAAATTAAGTTAGTTGACCTTTCATAAAGGATAAATTTCAACTAATTTAATCTTCCTCACTTTTGAGCTTCAGAAGTGATACAACCTATCATTTCGCAGAGCTATCAACGATGAATGCATAGAAATAAACGACGAGGAATTTCGACTTCGTTTGACCCCTCAAACAATTGCTCAAAGTTAAGCAAAAATCACAAGTCGGCTGAAATTCGTAGCCGTCACAACCCTCTAGGGTTTCTGGAGTGTGGGCCCTGCAGGTGGGGTCCACATGCCAACTGGGCATGCCTAAAGGGCGCGTCCGGCTCATTCTGGGTGCCTACCTGTTTCTGGGCGGGCGAGTCAGACCCGCCTACTTGGCGAGCAGGTCCAGCCTGCCAGCGGGCTGGACCCCCCTTTGCGGGCGGGTTCAGCCCGCCTAGCGGGTCTGGACCCGTCCGCCCAAGATAGGCTGGGCTAGAACTGGGCTTTTGCCCAGTTCTGGCCTTTCGGGCTGTTTCTTGAGTTCTACAACTCCGATTGAGCCGATTTTCGAACCGTTGGAAAGCAGGGTTCGAATAGGACTATCACAATAACCTTGCAACCTTTTTCTATGCTTTTATTACTTAAAATATTCTAGTAAACACTTTACTATATATTTTAAACTTTTTGCATCATATGCCATAATCCCATACATCATTCTGCTAATGCTAAAATCACGAACTTTTGCGACCCTATTAAATCCCATTTAATATAGATAAACTTAATTTCACAAACTGTTTGTGACTTCAATTATCCTCGTGCACCCGAGTGCACTCCTCCTAATTCTTCCTATTACTAAGACGTAAACCGAACTCGGTGTGAGACCATACAACTTGACCCTACTACAGGTAGGGGCTCGAAACCCCTAGACGACAGTAACCACAAGCAGCAGGTGTCGCTCCTTTTTCATCATTATAATTACGTGATTGACCCCTCGACAAAAGTGTCGTCGGGATCACTCTGACTGTGTCAGTGATGAATACCGCAATTTTAGTCCCTTCGTCATAACTATGTCCATGCATGGCCTAGGGTATTGTAAACCATCAACCCTACTAGCTAGCACTGGTCAGCATACATCGGTCTTTGTTATATACACGTTGTACATTCTACAACGTACCCTGGCCGAGGTTTAGCACAAAAAACCGTACTGAGCTTGTGACACTAACTTCCCTTTAACGGAAGATATGAATCCCATCTTAGTCAATTACTTACCTCGTATGTTTCAGGTGTCACCCAACTAAGACCTTTCAGCAGGCCTAGCCTCGAAGTTAGATCATAGATCTAAGTGATACTATTGACGCACAGGTTCGTACAAAGACTTCAGGTCTTAAGGACCAACTTGCCTATCATCACTATAGAGTTATTAATGACAGTTTAGTTAAATTTTAACCATTTAATAACTCTTCATCGGGTCATTTAGTGGACTTATTCTCTAATGAGCACCTGTGCCTTGTCTCCGACTTTGCCAGGTCGAATGACTATGAGATCATCATTACCTTTAAGGGTAAGACAAAGACATAATGGTCTGTCCGATGTGCAGATATCCTTTTCTCGACACATCTATGACCACAAACGTTTTAAGACTTAAGTTCCTATCGGTCATTCACTTCTCATAATCGAGATCTACATCTAGATATGTAATGACCTCACTTTAAGTCTAATGAAATTATCCAAGTATATAATTCATTGAATTTATACTAGGATAATTAGTACCATTTATATTTTGAACAAGTTGTTTCTTAGGATAAATTGCCTCAATGTCATATACCTTCCTACAGTACATATACAAGTCAGATCAGGAGGTCAATCAGAAACTTCCACTCCGCACCTGCTAGTCCAATATGTGTTCAAAGGAGTTTGGAAGCACTATATAATTAGCAGAGAAGGGACCATGTAACCAGACCCAATGACGTTGACGGTGAGGACGGATCATGTGCACACGGGCCAAAATATCTAGAGATAGAGATGTGGCATGTAGCATGGCGCAGGCCTACGGTAAGCTGGATATCAAAAATAGGTGCTAGGAGGGTGATCAGACTGCCACAACATATCACCTTGGTGGAAGCGACCGAAGAAAAGATGCGATCAAATTACCATCTAGCAATATCAATAGAAATAGCAGGGACTAAGATGTCGCCGTCGTCCTTTAAGGCTCTCTCCCTAGTCATCACATAGAGCATGAAAAGCTCTGGCGTGGACATGGTGCCTACCTCTGGCCTGGCTAGAATGGTGGTCGCCAAAAGGTGCTATGCAAGTCGCATGCAAGGGTGGACTATAGAAGAGGCCTTCGCCCTGCTAAGGTTGAAGTGGTGCGTGCCAATGATCGTGTCCCAGAAAGCAACATCTGAAAAGCCAGACTAGGTGTGGTGTGTGGGACCATAAGCTTGGTCGGAGTCTGGGACAGAGGGCTAGTGAAAGTATGCTCAGCCCATGTCGTGCGAGATCTCGCACTCCTGGTCCATGAGCCTGAAAGAGTAGCCCCTAGGGGTCCTATGAATAGAACTCAAGACCTCTAGTATCGGGCGGATGTAGGTGTCCATCGACACTGACAAAAAGTCGCCCCACCCCACGTTATCATACAACTGGTGCAGGCCCTGAAATAACCCTAGGCGCTCAAGTGTATCAATATGCGCAAACCTAGTGGGTATGATCTGACGCTGCGAGATCCTCTCAAATTTGATGCGATGTGCGTCATCTCTGAAAGTGATCCTGTACGTCTCGATCACAAGAACAGGCTGTGCTGGCGGTGCTAGTGGTGGTACAAGTAGTGGTACAGGTGGTGCTGAGGATACTGGGAGTGTAGCAATGGGGTTGCTATACGATGGGGACACCGTCCTGATCGCTCCTTATTTTACACCTTTTTTCTGCATGTTTTCATGTCGTTTTGATCGCCCATATTGTATTTTCCATGATTATTTGACGATATTGCTTTGCTTTTCACTATTTCTTGTTTTTGTCGTATTTCAGGAGATATGGAGCGATTTGAAACGAAAACGAGATCAAAGGATTTTCACGCACTTCGGAGTGTCACCCACAGCTTATTTGAGGAGTTAGCAGCGCTAGAGGATGAGCGGAAGAGGAAGAAATTCAATAGAATCGACGAGGAGGAGAAGAAAAGAGCACATATACAGCTTACTCGGTCGAGCAGACTGCTCATTCGGTCGAGTCAGAAGCTGTACGTTGCCGAGTGAAACGGATACGCACAGCAAATTTTCAGTGTTTTCTTGGCCGAGCAAGGAAGTCTACTCGGTCGAGTGAGAAAGCTCACTCGCCCGAGTAGTACAGAGATTTTCAACCGAGAAGCTGCCAAGTTACTGGAATTTCTGAGGAAGCCTACTCGACCGAGTACGATTGCTTACTCGACCGAGTAAAGAATCCTACTCGCCAGTGTCAGTCAGAGAAATAGACCCCCGAAACCTTAAACTCTCTGTCTTTTTATTGGGTCTGTCACTCGGTCGAGTGACATGCCCACTCGGCCGAGTGTCGCATTTCGACTGCTGCGAGGATTGTGAATTCTGGGCTGCGCATGGGCAGTTTTGTCACGATTTTTTTGACGATTTCAGCTTGTATTTAAACCTAGTTTTATCCCTAGTTTTAGGAGAGACTTCTATTATTTTTTGACGGCTATTCTTTTGTAAAATCTCAGCTGGAGATCATAAGCAACAATTTTGGTTTGTTCTTTCTTGTTAAAAATCTTATTTTTATGAATTGTCTCTTCTTTGCAATGAATTGTGCTATGATCAATTGCGTTATTTCTGAGATTTTCATGATGAATTATGAGTAGTTTCGTCGTTCTAGGGCATGGGGATGAACCCTATGGACCCGATCTTTTGAATTGTGATGAATGAATAGAATTGTTGCTAGGATTGATAAAGGTTAGGCTTGGATTGATTTATTACGAGTAGCTAGGAATTTCCATCGATTGAGATTTGCAAGAGATTGGATCCCAATTGATGGGAAGGCCTAGACATTCGACTTAGGTTTATAATTGAAATTCTCTAGATTTGGTTTGCAAGAGATTGGACCAAAGCTAGGATTTTTATTATAAATCTAGACTCATATTCGTTTGCAAGAGATTGGACGAATACGAACTATCATAACCTAGATCTTAGCTCGAGTTTGCACGAGAGTGGACTCGAGATGCGATTGGACGATGATGTCGATCTTCACGCTAGTGGCTTAGGTTAAGGTTTGCACGAGAGTGGGCCCTAATCTTGGTTGCTCTAGACCGGCAATAGCGAGAGAGCGTGAGCTTGGTTCTACATTAAGTTGCGACTAGTTCACCTACATTCAAGCCTTGCAACATTGAAATCCATGATTCACAAGGATGAGAGACGGTCCGTAGTGGGGATTTCCCATCCCTAGACGCTTTTATTATATTGATATCTATTTACTATTGAACGATTGTGACATTACCATCGAACTATTCTTATTCTCTTGATAGCTAGGTAATAAAAGTAAGATATTGTCAATTGTCCTCACTGTGTTCGATACCCGTTCGTCACTTGACCGTGCGCTTGCGGTAAAACTACAATTGTTTTCTGGGTGTATATCCGGGGCCGATCAAGTTTTTGGCGTCATTGTCGGGGAGGGCAACGGTATTCGATTTTGATCACCCGGTTATATCTCACCTTCTATCTTTCTTTTATTTCTTTTTGATGCTCAAATTGACGTGTTCTCCCAGATTTTCCAATAGAATCTTAAGCAGGTAACATGGGAGACGCGAAGATGAGAACAGAGTCTAGCCTGGGAGATGACGATTCCTTCGCAACTCTTCTGAAAGAACTAGTTGATGAGGTCCAAACCACAGGGGCCTTGGCCATCGCCACTGAGGACCCCATCGAGAAACTATTTGCTAGCTTTGTGATGGATCAAATCTCTCCGGAAGGGACTATCGAGGGCAACTTTAAAGTCGACGTGAGGGACGACAAGCTATACTTTGAAGACATAAAGCATGCATCGGAGAGTATTATACTCCTGAGGAGTCAGTTTGGCATGCCGAGATTCAGGGAAGTACACTTTACGAATCTCTCTCTGACATTTATGAATGCACTGACATATCTTTTGATCTCAGGTGTGGTCCAGAGCAAATTGGTAGTCCATTCGATGCCAACGCAGAGCTGTGCAGTGTCCACTCCGATGCACCCTCCTCACCAAGAAGCGAATTTGAGCTGGCACATGTGAGCCCACTCCCAAAGCAGGAACTAAACTCAGAATTAACAGAAGATGCAAAGCTTTTGCAGGAAGAGGAGGTAGGGGGTACAGCGCCCCCTAAGGTAGAACTGAAACAATTACCTCCAAATTTAAGGTATGCTTTCTTGGGTAATAAATTGACCTACCCGGTGATTGTTAATGCCCACCTCAACCATGACCAGCTTGAAAGACTTTTAGATGTCTTCAGGAGTCATAAGGATGTCTTAGGCTACACCATCTCTGATCTAAAAGGAATAAGCCCTAGGCTCTGTACATATAGAATCCACTTAGAAAACATTGAAGCAACCTCCATAGAGCCTCAAATGCGGTTAAAACCTAACATGAAGGAGGCGGTTAAGAAGGATATCCTCAAATTGCTTGAAGCCAACATTATCTATCCTATCTCTGATAGTAGGTGGGTTAGCCCCGTTCATGTCGTCCCTAAAAAGGGGGATGACCGTCATAAAAACGACAAGGGAGAGCCCATTTCCACACGCACCGTCACGGGATGGCGAATGTGTATTGACTATAGGAAATTAAATAAAGCCACCCGTAAGGATCATTACCCGTTGCCCTTCATTGACCAAATGTTAGAGCGCCTTGCCAAACATAAATACTTTGGTATTTGGACGGGTATTCGGGATTCTTTCAGATTCCATTGCATGAAGATGACCAAGAAAAGACCACTTTCACGTGTCCTTATGGCACACCGTAGAATGCCCTTCGGACTTTGCAATGCCCCCGCCACCTTCCAAAGGTGCATGACATCCATCTTTTCCGATTATATTGAGAGAATTATGGAAGTCTTTATGGATGATTTTGCTGTTTATGGTAGCGAGTTTGACTCATATTTGGCTAATCTCACTAAAGTCCTTAAAAGATGCCAACAAAATAATCTTACTCTTAATTGGGAGAAATGTCATTTTATGGTCATCGAGGGGATAGTTCTTGGGCATCTTGTCTCATCTAGAGGGATCGAGGTTGATAAGGCAAAGATTGAGGTAATTGAAAAACTTCCTCCACCTATTAATGGCAAGGGCATTAGGGGATTTCTTGGTCATGCAGGGTTTTACCGGCGCTTTATCAAAGATTTTGCCCTAATCGCCCGACCACTTACCGCCTTACTTGCTAAAGATGCTCCATTTATCTTTTCAGGAGAGTGCTTACAAGCATTTAATACATTGAAGGAAGCCCTCATCTCCGCCCCCATTATACAACCGCTGGACTGGAGCCTTCCCTTCGAGCTTATGTGTGATGCAAGTGACCAAGCAATTGGAGCGGTGCACGGACAAAGGAAGGACAAAAAGCTTCATGCAATATTTTATGCAAGCAAAACTTTGGACGAGGCACAAAAGAATTACACTACCACTGAAAAAGAACTCTTGGTGGTTGTCTACTCTATCGAGAAGTTTCGCTCCTATCTCCTTGGATCCAAAGTGATTGTGCACACCGATCATGCGGCATTGAAGTATCTACTAAGCAAAAAGGAGGCCAAGCCGAGATTAATAAGGTGGGTACTTTAATTGCAAGAATTTGACTTGGAGATTAGAGACAAGAAGGGCACGGACAACGTTGTGGCGGACCACTTGTCTAGGCTTGTTCGTGACGAGAAGGATGAAAGCATAACGATTGATGACACTTTTGCAGACGAGAGGTTATTCGCCATTAGACCCGGAGAGTTGCCTTGGTATGCGAATTATGTGAACTATTTCGCATACGGGATAAAACCATGTGGGATGGCCACACAACAAAAAAGGTGGTTCATGCACGAAGTCCGCAATTATTTTTGGAAAGACCCATACATCTTCAAGATATGCAAGGACGGAATCATACGGAGGTGTGTTTCAAAGGAGGAGGCCATATCTATCATTTCGCATTGCCATGATATGCCTTGTGGGGGACATCACGCCGCCTCCAAAACCACCGCAAAGATATTGCAGTGCGGGTTCTTTTGGCCAACCATGTTTAAAGAAACACATGACTTCGTCAAGTATTGCGATAGATGCCAATGGACGGGAAATATTTCGAAACGGAATAAGATGCCGATGAAACCCATTTTAGAAATTGAGCTATTCGATTGTTGGGGAGTGGATTTCATGGGACCTTTCCCATCAAGCAAAGGAAACAAGTATATTCTATTGGCCGTTGACTACGTCTCGAAGTGGGTGGAAGCCATTGCCACCCCAACCAATGATGCGAGGGTGGTGTCCAAATTCTTCAAGCAAAACAAATTTCTGCATTTTTGGAGTGCAATGAACCTTGATAAGCGATGGAGGAAGCCATTTTATAGAAAGCAAATTCGAGGCCATGCTAAAGAAGTATGGGGTGAACCATAGAATCGGTATGGCAACCACCCTCAGACGAGTGGGCAAGTGAAAGTATCAAACCGGGAAATCAAACAAATTCTAGAGAAGACCGTCGATACATCTAGAAAGGATTGGTCCATGAAATTGAATGATGCACTATGGGCATATCGCGTGACCTTTCGCACTCCCATTGGCACCACCACATACCGACTAGTTTATGGAAAAGCTTGTCATTTGCCGGTAGAGTTGGAACATCGCGCGTATTGGGCAATCAAGACCCTAAATTATGACTACAAGAGCGCGACATTGCACCGACTTCTAGACATCAATGAGCCTGACGAGATTAGACGAGATGCCTACGAGAGCTCTAGGATCTACAAGGAAAGAACGAGAATTCTCCATGACGCACGCATCACCGTTACGGACTTCTGATCACTCCTTATTTTACACCTTTTTTCCGCATGTTTGCATGCCATTCAGATCGCCCAAATCATGTTTTTCACGATATATCGATGATATTACGATGCTTTTCACGATTTGTTGTTTTTGTCGCATTTCAGGTGATTTGGCACGATTTGGAGTGATTTCGAGATGCGCTTACTCTAGACGGTCACCAACGACCTCCCCGAGGGGTATTTTGCTGTTGGAGAGGAGCGGAAGAAGAACGGACGTCACAGGAGCGACGAGGAGGCCAAAACAAGCAGATTGGGCATTTTTTGTGTCCCACTCGGCCGAGTGGAGGAGCCACTCGGCCGACCAGCGAGACACTGCTCGGCCGACCAGAACAGACACAATTTACATGTGCACTCGGCCGAGCACCGAAGACCACATCGGCCGAGTGACGACATCCCGTCCGCCCGAGTGGCGCCCAGACGAAGCCCCTCCAAAACATCCAAGTTACTGTTTTTCGGCTGCCTGAGCTTCAGAAGACCCACTCGGCCGAGTGGAGAATCCTGTCCGCCCGAGTACAATGAAGCCATCGGCCGAGTGACGACAACTCACTCGACCGAGCCGCCCCCAAAGTAGAGACCCCTGAATGCCCCGACTTACTGGAAAATTACAGGGTTTTCACTCGGCCGAGCGACTTTTGTCACTCGGCCGAGTGCGATGCGCTGCCTGTAGCGAAAACTGCGGAAAACAGGCTGTGCAGGGGTATTTTGGTCACGATTTTTGGACGATTTTGAGGGCTATTTAAACCCTGTTTTTACCCTAGTTTAGAGAGCCTCTCTCTTAGATTTTTTGCAGCTTTTTAGATTAGTTTTTTTAGCTTTATTCTTGTGATTGGAGAGGAGACAAAGATTGGAATTTTGTTGGATTAATTGAAGAACTCCATTGGTTTGCATCTCTTTTCCTTAAAAATTCTATTTTTATTGCTTATCTCAATATTGTGATGAATTCTATTGCTTATTTCAACGATTATTTTTGTGATCTTGCTATGATTTGTGAGTAGTCTCCACGTCTTGGGGCGTGGGGATGAACCCTACAAGCCCAACTTCATATTTGTGATGAATCGGTAGAAATTGTGCTAGAATTGATATCTAGGGATTAGATTGGGATCGATTTACTACGGATGGCTAGGTATTCATATCAATTGGGATTTGCAAGAGATTGGATCCCAATTTGATAGGAAACCCTAGAAATCCGAATTGGGTTGGAGTCGGATTTTCGAAGTATCGGTTTGCAAGAGATTGGGCCGATACTAGGATTTCCGGTTGCAATTCCATGCCAATACTCGTTTGCAAGAGATTGGACGGGTAGGAACTATCCCAATCTAGGTCGTGGACCGAGTTTGCAAGAGATTGGGCTCGGTGCGCGATTGGACGATGATGTTGATCCTAATGCTAGCTTCCCTAAGCTAGGGTTTGCAAGAGATTGGACCCAAACCTAGGATAGCTATAGACCGGCAACAGCGCGAGAGCGTGAGCTTGGTTCTACATTCAGTTGCAACTAGTTCATCCAAATCCTCATTCAAGCAATTTTGGTACCGATAAACCGCATTTATGAAATACGGTGAGTAGCGGGGATTCCCCATTCCCTAGACGTTCTTTATTTGATTTGATATTTCTGCATTTTTGTCTGACGATTGTGACAGGATCGCCAAAGGCAAATTTCTCTCTTAAATAGCCAGGTTGATTGGAACAAGCACGGTCATTCGTCCTCCCTGTGTTCGATATCCCGCTCGCTGCTACACCGTACACTTGCGGTAAAACTACAACCGTTCTTTGGGTCACATCCCGGAGCGATCAACTTCAAGGTCGGAGACAAGGTCCTATTATTCAATTCAAGGCTCTGACTCTTCCCTAGAAAGCTAAGGTCACGATGGTCGGGACCTTTTACCATCCGGCACATACAACCGGGAGGGGCCTTCGAGCTAGAAGGAAAGGACGGAGCCACTTTTAAGGTGAATGGACAAAGGCTCAAGCATTACTCTGAGAGAGTCCCCACTGGGGAGGTTAATAGCATATATCTACTCAAGGGGTGGTCCATGATCTTTCATACCTCCTCGATGAGGTCATTGATGATGCTATGCTGCATGCAATCGGTGCCTTTCACGATGACGGCTTCGAAGAAGGCCAATCTTCTAGAGATGGAGAAAAGTTGGAAGACCCGTCAGATCACTCTACGGTTGATGACAAGGACGACGCTGATGTCGCAAGAATTAGGGAGCTATGCAAGCTCTCCATGGCAAAGAATTTGAAGAAAGCTCCACCGGATAAGAAATTGGCACCACCGGTGAAGAAAGAGAACGGTAAAAGCTCAAGCTTGGGGGACTCGTCCCCCACTACCACCCATGATGATGGGAAGCAAAGGAATGCCTATGAAAAACAACAATTAAATCCAAGTGTCCTTCCTGGCAAATTTGACACGCGCATCTCACATGCGTCGAATATCGAGCATTAAATGAATATCTTGAGGGGTCGAGCTCAAGACCTTAAACGAGCGCTTGTCGGGAGGCAACCCGACGGTTTTATCTTATTTTTAGTTGAATCTTTCGTTTTTATTTTTGTTTTAGATCTTTCTTAGTGTTTAGAGTCTTGAGTCGATAAAAATCATGACAACGTGCTCTATTTTTCATGACAGGAGATGGAGAACGAGTGATCATTTGAATGGAGGATGACCATGGCAAGGAGGAGTGCTCCAGGAATGCACTCAGGCCTCAGGAGGAGGAAGGAACTGACGGGAAGACGAAAAACAGAAAGTGGAGCAAAAATAGGGAGTTGGAGCTGAAAACAGCAGGCCACTCGGCCGAGTGAGATTTTTACTCGGCCGAGCAAAGACCCTACTCAGCCGAGTAGGGTACTGATTAGGGAAGATCCTAAAAACTAATCTCTGTAATTTACTATAATTTATATGCCACTCGGCCGAGTAACTATGTCACTCGGCCGAGTGAATCTGATACTCTCCACGCATTATAAGCTCTGAGTAGCCTTGCTACTCGGCCGAATGACCTTTGTCTACTCGGCCGAGTGGTAACATCTTCTCGTCTGAGTCGAGACTTCTACTTGGAATTTTTTAGATAGTTCCACTCGGCCGAGTGAACGCGTCACTCGGCCGAGTGACCCATCTTTATAAACCCAGCGGCCGCGGCTCGAATTCCAAAACGCAAAAATTTCCCAATTTCGAACCCATGACACTTCGTCTTCCTCCGCATCGCCCAAATCATGTTCACCCTCGCCCGAGCCATACCCCCGTCGATCGCGCCTGTCGCCGGTCGCCGATCACCCGCCGCCGGTTGCCGACGCTGGCGCCGCCGCCCCCTTTGCTGTACACCCCCATTTCTCCCAAAATTCGAATTTTTCTCCATTTTCTCCCATCCATAAGCCCTTTAAGCCCCATATCAAAATCTGTAACGACTGGTTTTCATATATCTGGATTTATTATAATATAATATATGTCTTGGTGGATTTTCTCCTCATATGTGGTTTTCGTCTCCGTAACTTTCATTTTCGATCGTTTCGTCGTGTTTTCTCGTTTCTTCTTTAGGATCGTCGATTTCGGAGTAAGTCATTCATGACGGGCTTCATAACGGTCATATCTTACTATTAGATCAAGCCTAGGAGTCTTAGGAATCGATCCCGGAGCTCCGCGCTCCGTATCGGAACTTTTGGTGCTTATTAGCCGGTGTAAGAAGGGGCACCGACCGACTAGATGACGATCCAGTCGGTCGGCAATCCTTCTTGGACTGACTAGTTAGCTTTCTAAATTTCTCAGAAGTTACTGTTTATCGTTAGTCGGTCTAAGAACGTTGGTTGACCGACTAGGTTGCAAACTAGTCGGTCGGCAATGCTTCTTTAACCGACTAACACATCATCTAAATTTTAGTATCAGTACAGTTCATTCTTAGTCGGTCTAAGTTCATCTTTCGACCGACTAGTTGTTAAACTAGTCGGTCAGTAGTTGTTCATCGACCGACTAAATCTAAATCCTATTTTCGTTCAGAAGTTACTGTTTACACTTAGTCGGTCTGCGTTGGTCGACCGACCGACTAGTTGCCAAACTAGTCGGTCAGTGGTTGCTCTTTGACCGACTAATCTGTGTTAAAACCCTAATTTCTGGGCAGCCGCCAGCCCATCCTATTTAAACCCCTCCCAAACGTTTTCTTCTTCCTCCACTCGACCCAAAACCCTAGTTTCTCCCCCATTAAGCCCCCTTCTTCCCCAAACCCTTATTCCTTCATTCCAAGCCCAAGATCCATCATCCAAACCATCCATCAACGCATTCTACCTCTCATCTTCCCCAAAATCTCATCAAATCCCCAAAATCCCCCAAAAACCCTAGTTCTCCAAACTTCTCCATTCGTTTCCAGATCTGGTCCCTAGGTTCTCCGGAGTGTTTCTTTCGCCTCCTCACGATAAGAAATCGATCTCTTGATGTTTTCATAACCTATTGGTATTTTTATGAAACCCTAATGAATGGATGTTGTTTTGGTGATTGTTTCCCCATAACAGCGACTCCCCCGTAGATTAGCCCCCGCGAGACGAACCTTCGTGATCGTCATCCCCGGTGCTAGGCAAGTGAAACTTGCCACTTAGGGTTTAGGCCATGTTTTAGGCCATCTTGCTTGTTGTAGGCGTAAAAGAGGCTAGGCGACGAAATGATACTCGCCTAGGCGTAAATTGGGGAACTAGCTTGACAACGAAGCTAGTTCCGACATATATCATGTTGCACAATTGCCATGTCATGTTTAATTTCTATTAACGGTACGTAAATTAATTGTCATGTCATTGCATTCTTAAAGTGTTTCCGTGAATGCGTAGCTTCGCTACAATGTTTGTGTTCCTGGCTCGTGTTCCAGAAGCGGGCCATGTGTTGGTTGATAGCCAATGCCCGAAATGCTTGTTTCCGGCTAGGTGCACCCCTACGCCAATTGTTTATGAATCGTGAACTAGAATGCGAGCTCCTGTGCGGGGCAACCCCGGCTCATTTACTGAGCTCGTGTGCGGGGACCCTGGCTCGATTACTTGTGGGTGTTGGGGGTAAGAGTTAAGCGGCCAATCGACTGGGAGTCTGCCCGATCAGCAACTGCAGTGGTAAGGCGTAAACTCTGGGTTTTGGGGTAGTTGTTAAGCGGCCAATCAGCGTGAATGTTATACCATTCAGCTGTAAGGCGTAAACATCTACAAACAACAGTGAAACGTGAATAGTGAATTGATTGAGATTGTTAGTAGCTTGGCTACTCTTGTCTTGTCCCGTTAATTGTTCTCTTGTACTTATTGTTCACCATGTCTTGCTTGTGCACTCATGTTATAACTGTCATGTCATGCATACTAAAACTGCTAGGTTGCTAGTTGCCTTACTTTCAGTTTCCTTGCCCAAGTCTTTTAGACTTGCTGACATGTGCCCCTTTACTCTTTTGGGTTACACATGTTAGATCCTGAGCCTGAGTACCTCGTTGAGGACGAGGTGTTTACTGACGCCGAGCCCGAGCTTGTGTTTGACGGGGAGTACGTGGACACTGGGGACCAGTCCTAGTGTCTTCGGTGTGTTTTCCTTTGTTTAGACTGCTGTTTTTTTGTTGGTGAGTAGCACCTATACTTGTGACGTTGTTGCTTTTGTTGGCCTTGTTCTGGGCCTTAGACTCTTTCTTTTAGCCTGGTGGCTTTTCTGGATGTTGAACTTATTTTCATGTTGGACAATTTAGGAGATATGAGAATTTTATTTCTGTCTCCCCTTTTATTATTATTGTTGCTCCGTTTGTGGTTACATGGACCTGCTTATGTTTTATTTACGCTTATCTGGGTTTGGGGCTTCACAGCTCCACTCTCGTGCGGACCTTTTCACGTCTCGCCTCCATTTTAGGGAAGCGGGTCGTGACAGGTTTTGTTGGTGGCCCATGCAGGTCCTTCTGTAACTGCGATTATCGGAATAGCGATAATAATATTAGAATGTCCAACAAACTAAGTTCGACGTCCGAGTCATAAGCTATGAGTCTAATCTGCTTCGTTTTCTGTGTCACTAGATGGCAGGAAGACGATTCACCCGTGGTGGGGGTAGTGGTGCGCTCCCTCATGATGAGGAGCCTGAGCGGGAACCCACCAACGGTGAGATGATGCGGATGATGCTCCAGATGATGCAAGTGCAGTAGGGCGTGCTCCTGCAAGTCCAGAATGCCCCCACTTGCTCGAGCTGCCCGGGCTCTTCCGGATGCCCCTCGCTCTGAGCCGGGAGCGAAGCAATTTCGGGAGCTGGGTCCCGCATATTTTGATGGGTCTGAGGGTCCTTTGGCTGCCGATGAGTGGATTCGGAACATCGAGGACAATCTGAAGATGGCCAAGATCACCCCGGCTGGATGGGTTGATTTGGCAAGGAGGCAACTCAAGGATAATGCTCGGAACTGGTGGGATGCGGAAGAGAAGATGTTGGTGGAGCCGATAGCTTGGGCTACCTTTAAGTCCAGGTTTGATGAGGAATTCTTTCCGAAGGCTGCCAAAAAGGAGATGCTGCAGCGCTTCATTGATCTGAAGCAAGGGAGCTTGACGGTGGACCAGTACCACTAAGAGTTCACTAGGCTGAGCCGGTTCGCACCGAAGATGGTGCAGGATGCTGATGAGAGGGCTCAGAGGTTCCTGCAGGGACTTGCTTTGGAGCTCCAGAGTTTTGTGTCTTCCTCCGATCTGGACTCTTATCAGAAGGTTTTGGTCGCTGCCAGGAGGCAAGAGCTGAACCTGAGTCAGAGGAGAGGGCATGTTTCTGGTGCTGGGAAGAGGCCTATGGAGAAGGCCAGAGCGGTGGTTAGGCCTGGTTTCAAGCCTAATCAGCCAGCTCAGTTTAAGAGGCCAGGAGGGCCTATTCTGAAGACTTGCCATTTCTGCGGCAAGCCTGGCCACATCAAGGAACAGTGTCGGAAGTTTTTGGGCCAGTGTCTGGTTTGTGGTGATGCTTCCCATGCCGCGAAGGATTGTCGACATGCGAACCAGCTGCGGAGGGCACCTGTTGCAGCACAGCCATTGCAGCAGCGAGCGTCTGTTCCTGCTGGACATGGAGCAGCTCTTGTTCCACAGAGGCAGGCTTTTCAGCAGGCAGTTCCGCCGAGGAGGCAGGCTTTTCTGATGACCGATGTGGAGAGCGAGGCTGTGGATGAGGTTATCGCAGGTAATCCTCAATCTGGCTGTTGCTTTTCTAGTTGGTTTTGATTGATTAGATTGTGTTGTTTGCTTGAACATGGTTGTTTGTTAGACTAGGGTTTGATTGTTAATTGCTTGTTAGGTGTGGTTTTGGTGTGCACGTTTCCTGCACGAGTCCTCTTTGACTCTGGTGCATCGATGTGCATTATTTCTCGGAGCTTCGTGGAGAGGCATTCCTTGTCGACGTCCCCTCTTCCCAAGAGTTGGAATATCTTTACAGGGAATGGCGTGCTCTCGGTGCATCGTGGTTGCAATTCTTGCTCGTTGGTGGTCTGTGGACATGAGCTTTTCGCTGATTTCATTGTCCACGACATCATCAACTATGATGCAGTTCTTGGGATGGACTGGCTTGCGAGCTTCTATGCTACGATTGACTGTCGAAGGAAGAAGGTGGTGTTCGAGATTCCCGGACATCCAGTATTTGAGTTCAGTCGTGGTAGCAGTTCGCTTGGTCCTGTCAGATTTCGGGCCAGGCCGGTGGAGGTTGTGGCTATGCAGATCGAGTTGGAGTGGCCAGCTGTAGTGCGTGATTTTGGCGACGTCTTCCCCGAGGAGATGTCTGGTTTGCCACCTGATCGAGCTTTAGAATTTTCTATCGATCTTATTCCAGGTGCGCAGCCGATTTTGAAGGCGTCGTATCGTATGGCACCTGCAGAATTGGAAGAGTTGCGGAAGCAGTTGGGTGAGCTTTTGCAGAAGGGTTATATCAATCCCAGTGTGTCCCCGTGGGGAGCACCGGTGCTGCTAGTGAAGAAGAAGGATGGTTCGCGTCGCATGTGCGTGGACTATCGGGAGTTGAATGCGGTGACCATTAAGAATAAATACACGTTGCCTCGCATCGATGATATTTTTGATCCGCTTGGAGGTTCGAGGGTGTTTTCTAAATTGGATTTGAGGAGTGGTTACCATCAGTTGAAGGTGAAGAAGGGAGATGTTCCGAAGACAGCGTTCAGGACAAAGTATGGACACTATGAGTTTGTGGTTATGCCTTTCAGCGTAACTAACGCGCCCGCAGTTTTCATGAATCTGATGAACCTGATTTTCTACGACTTTTTGGATAAGTTTGTTGTTATCTTTATTGACGACATTCTGATCTATTCGAAGTCGGAGGAAGAGCATGCCTCGCACTTGAGGACGTTATTGGAGATTTTGAGGAAGCATCGGTTGTATGCTAAGTTTTCGAAGTGCGAGTTTTGGCTGGATAGAGTTGCTTTTCTCGGGCATGTGGTGACTGGAGATGGTATTTCAGTGGATCCCGAGAAGATTAGGGCCATCAGGGAGTGGCATGTTCCGTCGTCTGCGTCTGAGATCCGGAGTTTCCTTGGACTTGCTGGTTATTATCGGCGATTCATTAAGGACTTTTCCCGTATTGCTGAGCCGATGACCAGGTTGACGCGGAAGGATGTTGCTTTTGTTTGGTCGGGTGATTGTGAGAATGCTTTTGGCGTTCTGAAGGAGAGGTTGACGACGGCCCCTATTCTTGTTGTGCCTGATCGCAGCGGTGGATTTGAGATCTTTTGCGATGCTTCTGGCAAGGGTCTCGGTTGTGTGTTGCATCAGCACGGACATGTTGTGGCGTATGCTTCTCGTCAGCTCAAGGTTCATGAGAAGAATTACCCGACGCATGATTTGGAGTTGGCTGCCGTTGTGTTTGCTCTTAAGATTTGGAGGCACTTCTTGCTGAGTGAGAAAGTGAAGATTTTCACCGATCACAAAAGCTTGAAGTATATTTTTACTTAGAAGGAGCTCAACATGCGACATCGTCGATGGTTGGAGCTTATGGCGGATTATGATATTGATTTGCAGTTTCACCCTGGCAAGGTGAATGTGGTTCCGGATGCGCTGAGTAGGCTTCCAGCGGTGATGATTTTGACCTCGCAGTGGAGATTGCAGCAGGATTTTTGCGAGTCTAGTGTTGAGATTGTCCTTCCTGGGGAGGCTTCTTCGTTGATGTACATGCAGGTACAGTCGACGATCGTGGATCGGATTAAGGCTGGCCAGGCTGAGGATCCGAAGCTGGTGAAGATTCGGGAGCAGGTGGAAGCCGGTCTGCGGACTGACTTTTTGATTCATGAGGATGGCTCGCTGAGGTTTGGAGCCAGGTTGTGTGTGCCGGTTGGGGATATTAGAGAGGAGTTGATGGTGGAGGCACATAGTTCGCCGTATTCTGTGCATCCTGGAGGCACCAAGATGTACCAGGATCTTCGTCTGAATTTTTGGTGGCATGGTATGAAGAGGAGTGTGGCTCGAAGTGTAGCCAAGTGCTTGGTTTGCCAGTAAGTGAAGGCGGAGCATCAGCGTACGGCCGGGTTGCTACAACCGATTCCGATTCCGGAGTGGAAATGGCAACACATCACTATGGATTTCGTGACTGGACTACCTCGGAGTCCGAAGCAGAATGACGCGATTTGGGTGATCGTAGATCGATTGACCAAATCTGCGCACTTTATTCCGTTCCGAGTGGGACAGTCCACTGAAGCGCTAGCAAGGAGATATATGGAGGTAAAATTCTTTTACTCTCCGTTTTTATTTCCTTTTCCTAGTTTGGATAGTGATGTGACGTGAATCGTGCAGGAGGTTGTGCGACTTCACGGAGTCCCCGTGAGTATCGTGTCGGACAGAGACACGAGGTTCACATCTCAGTTCTGGCAGAGTTTGCAGAAAAGTTTGGGTACGCGTCTGAGTTTCAGCACGGCGTACCATCCGCAGACGGATGGCCAGTCCGAGAGGACGATTCAGATTTTGGAAGACATGCTGAGGGCGTGCATGTTGGATTTCAAGGGTTCGTGGGAAGACCATCTACATCTGGTAGAGTTTTCTTACAACAACAGCTTCCAGGCGAGTATTGGCATGGCGCCTTTCGCCGCTCTTTATGGGAGGAAATTTCGATCACCATTGAGTTGGGATGACATTGGTGATCGGGAGTTGTTGGGACCTGAGATGATCGTGGAGGCCGTGGATATCGTCAGGAACATTCGGGGGAGGTTGAGAATTGCTCAGGACCGTTTTAAGCATTGGGCGGATGCTAAACGTCGTCCTTTAGAGTTTCAGCCGGGCGACCATGTGTTCTTGAAGATTTCCCCGAATCGTGGTGTGATTCGTTTTGGGAAGCGAGGGAAGTTGAGCCCGCGATACATTGGACCGTTTGACATTTTGGAGAGGGTTGGCGAGGTAGCTTATCGCTTAGCCTTGCCGCCATATTTGGAAGGAGTTCACAATGTTTTCCATGTGTCGCAGCTTCGTCGATACATTAGCGATCCATCTCACGCCATGGATTTTTCGGAGATTACCGTTCGCCCCGATATGACGTATAACCAGCAACCAGTGCAGATTCTGGACAGGCGTCAAAAATCGCTTCGGAACAAGATTGTCAATCTTGTGAGAGTGATGTGGCGACACGGCTCACCTGGAGAGTCTACTTGGGAGAATGAGGATGAGATGCGAGAGCGCTTCCCACTTTTGTTTCCGGACACGTAAGTGTTTGGAAATTCCGAGGACGGAATTTTTCTTAAGTTGGGGAGGATGTAACGACTGGTTTTCATGTATCTGGATTTATTATAATATAATATATGTCTTGGTGGATTTTCTCCTCATATGTGGTTTTCGTCTCCGTAACTTTCATTTTCGATCGTTTCGTCGTGTTTTCTCGTTTCTTCTTTAGGATCGTCGATTTCGGAGTAAGTCATTCATGACGGGCTTCATAACGGTCGTATCTTACTATTAGATCAAGCCTAGGAGTCTTAGGAATCGATCCCGGAGCTCCGCGCTCCGTATCGGAACTTTTGGTGCTTATTAGCCGGTGTAAGAAGGGGCACCGACCGACTAGATGACGATCCAGTCGGTTGGCAATCCTTCTTGGACCGACTAGTTAGCTTTCTAAATTTCTCAGAAGTTACTGTTTATCGTTAGTCGGTCTAAGAACGTTGGTTGACTGACTAGGTTGCAAACTAGTCGGTCGGCAATGCTTCTTTAACCGACTAACACATCATCTAAATTTTAGTATCAGTACAGTTCATTCTTAGTCGGTCTAAGTTCATCTTTCGACCGACTAGTTGTTAAACTAGTCGGTCAGTAGTTGTTCATCGACCGACTAAATCTAAATCCTATTTTCGTTCAGAAGTTACTGTTTACACTTAGTCGGTCTGCGTTGGTCGACCGATCGACTAGTTGCCAAACTAGTCGGTCAGTGGTTGCTCTTTGACTGACTAATCTGTGTTAAAACCCTAATTTCTGGGCAGCCGCCAGCCCATCCTATTTAAACCCCTCCCAAACGTTTTCTTCTTCCTCCACTCGACCCAAAACCCTAGTTTCTCCCCCATTGAGCCCCCTTCTTCCCCAAACCCTTATTCCTTCATTCCAAGCCCAAGATCCATCATCCAAACCATCCATCAAGTCATTCTACCTCTCATCTTCCCCAAAATCTCATCAAATCCCCAAAATCCCCCAAAAACCCTAGTTCTCCAAACTTCTCCATTCGTTTCCAGATCTGGTCCCTAGGTTCTCCGGAGTGTTTCTTTCGCCTCCTCACGATAAGAAATCGATCTCTTGATGTTTTCATAACCTATTGGTATTTTTATGAAACCCTAATGAATGGATGTTGTTTTGGTGATTGTTTCCCCATAACAGCGACTCCCCCGTAGATTAGCCCCCGCGAGACGAACCTTCGTGATCGTCATCCCCGGTGCTAGGCAAGTGAAACTTGCCACTTAGGGTTTAGGCCATGTTTTAGGCCATCTTGCTTGTTGTAGGCGTAAAAGAGGCTAGGCGACGAAATGATACTCGCCTAGGCGTAAATTGGGGAACTAGCTTGACAACGAAGCTAGTTCCGACATATATCATGTTGCACAATTGCCATGTCATGTTTAATTTCTATTAACGGTACGTAAATTAATTGTCATGTCATTGCATTCTTAAAGTGTTTCCGTGAATGCGTAGCTTCGCTACAATGTTTGTGTTCCTGGCTCGTGTTCCAGAAGCGGGCCATGTGTTGGTTGATAGCCAATGCCCGAAATGCTTGTTTCCGGCTAGGTGCACCCCTACGCCAATTGTTTATGAATCGTGAACTAGAATGCGAGCTCCTGTGCGGGGCAACCCCGGCTCATTTACTGAGCTCGTGTGCGGGGACCCTGGCTCGATTACTTGTGGGTGTTGGGGGTAAGAGTTAAGCGGCCAATCGACTGGGAGTCTGCCCGATCAGCAACTGCAGTGGTAAGGCGTAAACTCTGGGTTTTGGGGTAGTTGTTAAGCGGCCAATCAGCGTGAATGTTATACCATTCAGCTGTAAGGCGTAAACATCTACAAACAACAGTGAAACGTGAATAGTGAATTGATTGAGATTGTTAGTAGCTTGGCTACTCTTGTCTTGTCCCGTTAATTGTTCTCTTGTACTTATTGTTCACCATGTCTTGCTTGTGCACTCATGTTATAACTGTCATGTCATGCATACTAAAACTGCTAGGTTGCTAGTTGCCTTACTTTCAGTTTCCTTGCCCAAGTCTTTTAGACTTGCTGACATGTGCCCCTTTACTCTTTTGGGTGACACATGTTAGATCCTGAGCCTGAGTACCTCGTTGAGGACGAGGTGTTTGCTGACGCCGAGCCCGAGCTTGTGTTTGACGGGGAGTATGTGGACACTGGGGACCAGTCCTAGTGTCTTCGGTGTGTTTTCCTTTGTTTAGACTGCTGTTTTTTTGTTGGTGCGTAGCACCTATACTTGTGACGTTGTTGCTTTTGTTGGCCTTGTTCTGGGCCTTAGACTCTTTCTTTTAGCCTGGTGGCTTTTCTGGATGTTGAACTTATTTTCATGTTGGACAATTTAGGAGATATGAGAATTTTATTTCTGTCTCCCCTTTTATTATTATTGTTGCTCCGTTTGTGGTTACATGGACCTGCTTATGTTTTATTTACGCTTATCTGGGTTTGGGGCTTCACAGCTCCACTCTCGTGCGGACCTTTTCACGTCTCGCCTCCATTTTAGGGAAGCGGGTCGTGGCAAAATCAATTTACATATATATCTATTATTCCCAATCTTCTCCCATACATATTGTTATTCGTTGCTGATTTGTTTGTTTGTATTTCAGGCTAGCTTGGGGGAGATACGGGAGTCGATTTGGCGCTTCTCGGAGGAGGTAATTCTTCGCACACTTCCACTATTTGCTCTCGCGTCGTGCTCAGGTATACTCGTTCCATATTTTTAGCACTTCGCATACCGGTTAGGCACGGCAATAGGCTCACATGCCGCCACGCACCAGAGCACGCTCGCGGGTGCCCGCCTCGAAGCGAAAGAGGACCAGCGAGCCTGGCCCCTCTTCCGCTAGAGCAGACTCCCCGCCACCTAGCCCGCCACCACCACCTCCCCCACGGGACGGTCCTGGTGCTACACCATCCACCTAGGCACACACTGGATGCCTTCCATATTTTTGCTGATGCTATTCTGGATATATTTTCTTCCCGTTGATTTTGCACCCCTCCTCCACACACGTTTTGGCCACATTTTGCTCATACTTGTCTATATCATTTTGGGAGAGATGATGTATTTTTGGGGACACTTATATTGCGCCATTTTGATCTCTGCATGCACCACTTGCATCTCTGCATACATCATTTGCATACCCATATCATTTTCTTTTGTTTGCATCCATATCATGCATGCATGCTCACCCACCCCACCCATATCATATTTCTTGGTGGGCCACACTTTGCACATTGAGGACACTGTGCCGTTTAGCTTGGGGGAGCGAGTGTCTCACGCACTTTTCATTTTTCTTCCCCTTTTCTATTATTCTTCCCACTTTTCTTTATTTTACACTTATTTTCACCCACTTTTTTTTCATTTTTCTCATGCATCACGTTTTCTTACTTCTGTGTGTGCTGCATTTGTACAATAGTTCTGATTTTTCTTTTATCCTTATTTCTTTTGCCCTTTTGCTAGAGATAAATTTTCTGTGATGATGATGACGTGGTATTAGCTTATCTCTATATGCATATTATTTTGTCATGCCATCGTTTTTATTTCAGATATCATATGCCATGCTTGCTATGCATTCGAGATAGTAACACGTACTTTGTATTATGAATGTGGATGAAATTCTTCTATTAGCTGAGTCTGATGATTTATATTGTATACTCTTCATAGAAAACACACCAAGCTTCACGCATTGATTGCTTATATTTGGAGTACTGCTTTGTTGTCTTATATCACTTCTTATTGCATGAAAATTGTACACTTCACTTTCAGGTTGATTGAATGTATGCCATGTTGATATAACTGGATTAGTTTACTTTTTGAGATCAAACTGAGTAGATTACATTACTCTGCTGAAAGTTGTCGTGCACATTCTATAGAGTGAACCGAGTGATTCATATTTTTCTTTCTCCACATAGCTTGAGCATTAATTCTATACTTAAAATCATTGGTGAATCTCCCTTTAGGCAAATCCTATATTGGCATATTCCCCCGCTACAAAAGTCCATGCTCCAACACCCCAAAATCAAAAAGAAAAAAATATTTATGTATATCTCTCTATCTTTTGATTTGAGATCACCGCTATATATATTAATATGCAAAAAAGAGAGAGAAAAAAGAGAAGAAAAGAAAAGAAAAAGAGAAAAGAAGCACATATATGATCCCATTTCATTTTTTTCTTTCTTTCTTCCTTCTTTTATTTTTATTTCTTGGAGCTTCAAAAATGGAAAAGTTTTATTGATTTATTTGATGCCACCACGCTTATAGATAAGCTTGGGGGAGAGGATCCAATGATGTGTGAGAGAGTGACTACTTGTCCGTGCACGACAACCTAAGCTAGGTAATTCTCTATACTCGGTAAGATTACTAAAATTTTTACGAAATCCAGGAATTGAAGTTTAGCTTGCATTTCATGAAAACCACTCCTTTCTATTCTTATTGCTTCATATTATATGATACCTCTTATACTCCAAATAGAAAGCGATCAATTGAAAAGTGTGTGGTCTATAATTATGTATATTACTTTAGATGCTTCAGACGATGTTAATTCTAGAATGATTCCACATTTCATATTGTTTTGATATTCTTGGGTTTCTATATTGAATGCCTCCTATATGATCATGATATCGAGATAAAAATCTTTGACATGTTTTTATTCGCCGTATGCTATTTGAGTAAGCAATTCCACGTCCTGAGAAAATAATCTAGCATCTCACTCTTTGTTTTCTTTTCTATCTTTCTTCTTCTTTTTCCTTTTCCTTATTTTTATCCGCCGGTTTCGCCTTTTACTCATCTTCCTCGAGGACGAGTAAGAGGTAAGCTTGGGAGATTTTGATCGATCCTTATTTTACACCTTTTTTCTGTAGGATCCTGTCAAAACAACGATCTTAGGATCGAATGAAGAGGAGAGACTCACATTCGTGTACGCAGCACCGTAGTATCTGAACTTCGCCCTCGGATTCGCCACAACGGTCGGTACTTCGTCACGGAGGATCGAAGTAGCGTTTCACCGTCTAAATCTCTATTTAGAAGAAGAATTTAATGGAAAGGGAGAAGAAGAACATAATTTGCCTTATGCAAACTTATGGCATGGATGGAATGGTGTAAAAGCCTTACCATTGGTCCTATTTATAGGCTTTAGGGGTAGTTATTGTAGGAAATAACTAAATATAAGCTTATTAGCATATATTAGCCCTTTTACTTATCCTCTTCTTCATTCACTTATCAAGTGCCTTTATGCGCTTATAAAGTGACTTTTTCCACTTATCGAGTGGTCCTTTTCACACATAAAAAGGTTCCCTTCGTGCACGCTTACGTGCACGCGACATCCGAGGTCCATAGACCCTCATACATCCCCTCATGGGTGTATACATGTCGTCCATGTGAGGAACTAGCAACCATGTACACTTCTGCACTTGGCTTGCCGACCGCAAGCCGCTCTTCCTCTAACTCAAGGTGCTTAGAAACATCGCTGAAGTTCTTGATGCTCTCATTATGAGTGAGATGCATCTTCATTTGGTCCCACCCATTTGGTAGGGAACGTATGACTGCTTGGATTTGTTGCTCATCAGTGAGCACATGACCTGCATCCTTTAACTCTGAGCTGAGATTCGCCATATGTCGCAGATGCTTCCCCATGGAATGATCTGGACGTTTCTTGTACGAATTGAATCTTATAGTTAAAGAATGAAGTTTGGACACCGAGGTGCCACCAAACTTCTCCTCTAGCTTGGACCATATGTCCATGGCTAGGTCATGCTCTCGGAAGATGCGCATTATGTCATCGGCCATACTGGACAACAACGTAATGCGGGCAATCTTGTTCTTCCGAGACCTAGCATCGAAAGCTTCCTTGTCTCTTCTGTGTTGGGCCGTAGTGCCCAACTCTGGTTCAATCATTATGTTCTTCAGAGTTTCGAGCACATCTTGTTCCTCTAGAACATATTGTATTTTCATGGACCATAGTTTGTAATTATCGCCGTTGAGTTTTTCACCTTTGTTTAACTCAGCGACGATGTTCTTGGAAGCGGAAGACATTTTAGCTTTAAAATGCTGCAAAAGATATAAAAGGAAGGTTCGATCAAAAAACATTGCATAAATTTCATATTTATAGTCATCATTTTAGACATTTTCATAATTCAGCAGTCTCGGCCAGCGGACCGACCAGGGGAATGGCTAGTCCATGGTTCACTACCCCCAGACAGAGCCGAGGTGTCCCACAAACTAGTCCAAAAGACCACTGGCCAAATCATGATCCATTGAGATGCTGAATCAATCTAATGTGGAAATTTCAGACTAGTTTAATATCACTCCCACTTGGAAAATCCCACTTGGAATGATATTATTATATTTGATAAGTTACTTTTGAAAAATATTGAAGATGTTGCCTTATAATCGGAAAGAACATCACGATGCCAATCACCATCTAAAACAACTTTCAATATTTCCCTATCACTTTATCAAATAACAGTACCCTTATAGTACTTGCAGCGGAAAAGCGTTTCAAAAACGTATTTTGAAAAACATATTTTTTGCAAATGTATTTGAAAAATGTATTTGAAAAATGTATTTTTCAGCGGGAGGTAGTGACCTTCCCCGGCCATTGCCGGGGTCGAGCCGTGGCCGTGCCAAGGCCGGATTCTTCCAAGTAAGGGGTTTTGCCGTATGCAACTGCCGTCGGCCCCGTATGGACCGGATGCAGACCCCCCATCACCTTGGTCGAGGCCTGGGTTCGACGGTCCTGGCTTGGCTAGGGCTGGGCCTCCTCGACGTAGCCATGCTACCATGGCCGGCCAGGGGGTCTTGGCTGGTCGGCCAGGGCCTCTGCCCTGGCCGGCCAGGGGCCCTGGCCCCCCCGGCCAGGGCCTCTGCCCTGGCCGAGGCCGGCCAGTGCTGGCCCGGGGGCCCTGGCCCCCCGGCCATGGCCTCTGCCCTGGCCGAGGCCGGTCAGGACCGGCCAGAGCCTGGCCCTGGCCTTGGCCAGGGCTGCGCCCTGGCCGGCCAGGGGCTCTGGCCCCTCAGCCAGGGCTTCTGCCCTGGCCGAGGCCAGCCAGGGCCTGGCCCTGGCCTCGGCCAGGGCCAGGCGCCCTGGCCCCGGCTGGGGCCAGGGGCGGCCCTGGCAGGGGCCAGGGCGCCTGGCCTTGGCCCCTGCCAGGGCCGGCCCTGGCAGAGGCTAGGGCCGGCCTGGCCTTGTGCATTCCGGCCATGGCCACTTGGCCATGGACGGCCTCCCCTTCCTTTGGGGTCCGGTTTGCACACCCCCCTCCCGGAGGGGGGGTCTTGGTTGTCATTGGCCGTAGCCAACCCCCTCCGCATGGGGAGGGGGGTTGCATAGCCTCCATGCCCCATATGGCCATGGCGATCATGCACCAAAGAGGTCATCTTCTCCGTTGAGAATAACTACCATCTTCTCCGATGAGACACCCGTTCGTCGAGAAAGTGGTTGGGCTTTAATGGCCGTGTGCCAAAAAACACACTTTCGCGGTCGCAAACTACACGCTCCACTTGAAGAGAGTTCACATTCCCTATTGAATGGAGACTCAGCATCCATGAAGAGTGCGAGTTTGGCGAGATGAACGGTTAGTTCTTCCCGTCACGGAGAGTTCCTGCCATACCCGTAATGACAGAAGACCCTAACGTGAAAAGAATAATTGCTGCGATTCTCTCCGTCACGATGCGCTCCTACCATATCCATAATGGTAGGAAACTCATTCGTGAAAAAGACAACGCCTCGTTCATCGGTAAGACCGGGGCGAACCCGTATGGCTCTGATACTAATGTAGGATCCTGTCAAAACAACGATGTTAGGATCGAATGAAGAGGAGAGACTCACGTTCGCGTAAGCAGCACCGTAGTCTCTGAACTTCGCCCTCGGATTCACCACAACGGTCAGTACTTCATCACGGAGGATCGAAGCAATGTTTCACCGTCTAAATCTCTATTTAGAAGAAGAATTTAATGGAAAGGGCGAAGAAGAACATAAGTTGCCTTATGCAAACTTATGGCATGGATGGAATGGTGTAAAAGCCTTACCCTTGGGTCCTATTTATAGGCTTTAGGGGTAGTTATTGTAGGAAATAACTAAATATAAGCTTATTAGCCTATATTAGCCCTTTTACTTATCCTCTTCCTCATTCACTTATCAAGTGCCTTTATGCACTTATAAAGTGACTTTTTCCACTTATCGAGTGGTCCTTTTCACACATGAAAAGGTTCCCTTCGTGCACGCTTACGTGCACGCGACATCCGAGGTCCATAGACCCTCATACATCCATCATGGGTGTATACATGTCGTCCATATCCAACATTTTCTGCATGTTTTCATGTCGTTTTGATTGCCCATATTGTATTTTCCATGATTATTCGATGATATCGCTTTGCTTTTCACTATTTCTTGTTTTTGTCGTATTTCAGGAGATATGGAGCGATTTGGAACGAAAACGAGATCAAAGGATTTTCATGCACTTCGGAGTGTCGCCCACAGCTTATTTGATGAGTTAGCAGCGCTAGAGGATGAGCGGAAGAGGAAAAAATTCAATAGAATCGACGAGGAGGCGAGGAGGAGAAGAAAAGAGCACAGATACAGCTTACTCGGCCTAGCAGACTGCTCATTCGACCGAGTCAGAAGCTGTACTCGATCGAGTGAAACAGATACACACAGTAAATTTTCAGCGTTTTCTCGGCCGAGTAAGGAAGTCTACTCAGCCGAGTGAGAAAGCTCACTCGTCCGAGTAGTACAGAGATTTTCAACCGAGAAGCTGCCAAGTTACTGGAATTTCTGAGGAAGCCTACTCGGCCGAGTACGATTGCTTACTCCGCCGAGTAAAGAATCCTACTCATCCGAGTCAGTCAGAGAAACAGACCCCCAAAACCTTAAACTCTCTGTCTTTTTATTGGGTCTGTCACTCGGCCGAGTGACATGCCCACTCGGCCGAGTGACGCATTCCGACTGCTGTGAGGATTACGAATTCTGGGCTGCGCAGGGGCAGTTTTGTCACGATTTTTGGATGATTTTAGCTTGTATTTAAACCTATTTTTATCCCTAGTTTTAGGACAGACTTCTATTATTTTTTGACGGCTATTCTTTTGTAAAATCTCAGCTGGAGACCATAGGCGAAAATTTTGGTTTGTTCTTTCTTGTTAAAAATCTTATTTTTATGAATTGTCGCTTCTTTGTAATGAATTGTGCTATGATCAATTGCATTATTTCTGAGATTTTCATGATGAATTGTGAGTAGTTTCATCGTTCTAGGGCATAGGAATGAACCCTATGGACCCGTTCTTTTGAATTGTGATGAATGAATAGAATTGTTGCTAGGATTGATAAAGGTTAGGTTTTGATTGATTTATTGTGAGTAGCTAGGAATTTCCATCGATTAGGATTTGCAAGAGATGTTGAGTATTGATTCCCCAGATTTGGTTTTGATGATGAGCAAACATAAATATTGTGAACTAACACTTTGTGAGCGCAGTTATGGATATCGTCGCCAAAAGTCTACGTATATCAAAAGCGACTTCTCAAGACTTCTCAAAGCGCGTGATCTTGTGCCTGAAGCGTCGTTGAAGCTCTAGGAGCATTATTGAAGTCAAGAAGTGAAGACTGAAGTTTTGAAGACGGCTCGTCATGTTTAATTTAATGACTTCTAGCTTCATAGAATAGAATGTTAAGCCTTGAGTAGGACTTACATTATAATCTTCTTATCGCTCATATCTTAGAGCTAGGATTATCTTAGAAGCCATTAGAAACTTTCCCGAAGCCTATCGCTTCTTCCCTCGGCTTCTAGTGCATCTTAGTTGGTTCAAGAAGAAGAACCAACCGACTAGATGACGATCTAGTCGGTCGGCAATTCCTTTTGAACCGACTAGATGTCCTTGCTCAATTCAGCCTAAGCACTGTTGATCAATTAGTCGGTTAAAGAAGGTTCACCGACCGACTAGATGACGATCTAGTCGGTTAGGAATCCTTCTCAGACCGACTAGTTATCATTGCCTCATTTCAGCCTGAGTTACTGTTTCTAGTTAGTCGGTCTAAGAACAATCGTCGACCGACTAGTTCTGAAACTAGTCGGTTGGAATTTGTTCTCAGACCGACTAGCTCTCTTTGTTATCAGCCATTGAATTTCAACTCTTAGTCGGTCAAACAAGAATCACCGACCGACTAGTTATGAAACTAGTCGGTTGTCAAGTCTTCTTAGACCGACTAGTTCTCTATCTCATGAACTTTTCATTTTGGCTGTTCTCCAGTTAGTCGGTTCATGTTGAATCACCGACCGACTAGTTGAGAAACTAGTCGATCAGTGATCCTTCTTTGACCGACTAGTCTGCTTCAGAATAGAGCCGTTGGAGCATTAATTGCCACGATTTTTCCTCTCTCTTTCCTCTATCATATATATACTTGGAGGGGTTCTTTCCTAGTATTCAAGGCTGCATATTTTGGGATTTAGAGAAATCAAAGAGAAGCAAATCAACTCCATTTCTAAAGCTATCTCTTCTCACTAGAATCTCTCCCTCACTCTTATTCCTCAAGAGAGATTCATTGATTGTGAGACATTCAAGCCAAGGGCTTTGAATCCAAGTCACCAACTCCTCCGTAGCCATCTATTGCTGTCCATCTTGGTGGAGCTAGGGTTTGGTGCTTGCTTCTTCCTCAAAATCCATTCTTGCCCTAAATTGGTAAGTATACTCAAGGCATAGGATTTTGTGGTAAGTATTTCATATTTCATTTACTTTGTTATTGCAAGTGTTTCTCTCGGTTGTAAGAGAAAGGGTGTGATCCTGGGTTGCGGGAGTCACAATTTCATTTGTGTATGATTTGATCTTGTAGAGGTTTTCTACAAGTATTTCATAGTGCAAATTTGAGTTAGAGGTTTCTAACTCAAGTATCCGGAGGGGATCCGGGTGTTTGGGACGTAGGATCACCGGAAACAAGTCGGGGAGACTTGGGTGGATCAGAACCAGTTATATCGTCTGTTTGCGATTGCATTTCTTTGTTGTCAATATTTTCATTTCCGCATTGTTGGTTGAGTTTGCAAGATAATTAGGAATTATCTTCTTACTTATTTTAAAGTACTATTCACCCCCCCTCTAGTACTTGTGCAGTAGCTACGTAGGGCATTACAAGAGATTGGATCCCAATTGATGGGAAGGCCTAGACATTCGACTTAGGTTTATAATTGAAATTCTCTAGATTTGGTTTGCAAGAGATTGGACCAAGCTAGGATTTTTATTATAAATCTATACTCATATTCGTTTGCAAGAGATTGGATGAATACGAACTATCATAACCTAGATCGTAGCTCGAGTTTGCACGAGAGTGGACTCTAGATGCGATTGGACGATCATGTCGATCTGCACGCTAG
Organism: Scilla litardierei; assembly: GCA_030789695.1. NCBI lineage: Eukaryota > Viridiplantae > Streptophyta > Magnoliopsida > Asparagales > Asparagaceae > Scilla > Scilla litardierei. The sequence continues at coordinate 390,772,286 of CM061142.1, forward strand.
TGTCTTAGGTTAAGGTTTGCACGAGAATGGGCCCTAATCTAGGTTGCTATAGACCGGCAATAGCGCGAGAGCGTGAGCTTGGTTCTACATTAAGTTGCGACTAGTTCACCTACATTCAAGCCTTGCAACATTGAAATCCATGATTCACAAGGATGAGATGTAACAGCCTGTTTTCATCTATACGTAATCCATTCGTTTAGTTAGTTTAGAGAGTTGTTAGAGGTTTTATTATATATGTTATTATTATCATTATCATTATAACTCGAGCACGCGATATAATGATCACGTTATTTATCTCCTCTAACTTGTGGTTGAAGTTGGATGCAGGGGCGAAATCGTATTAATCAAATCACACCTCAATAAAATCGATCATTTGATCAAAAATATCTTAACCGGATAAATTATCTTATCTTCAAGTCTTAATCCAAAATCCAAATATCTCGTCTCCTTAACTGTTGGCACTACCCCTAACTGGTTTATGAACTTTCTCATCCAGACAGCTTCCTTTGCCGCATCATTAGCCGCTATGTACTCGGCCTCCATTGTGGAGTATACAACAGTATCTTGTTTGCAATTTCTCCAACTGACCGCTCCTTCGTTGAGAGTGAAAACATACACAGAGATAGATTTGCTACCATCTATATGACTCTGCAAGCTGGAATCTGTGAAGCATTCAACCTTGAGCTCTTCACTTCCATAAATCAAGACCAAATATCTAGTCCTTCGCAAGTACTTAAGAATTGTCTTGACGGCTTTCCAGTGTTCTTCTCCAGGGTTAGACTGATATCGACTTACTGCACCTAGTGCAAAAGCGACATCAGGTCTGGTACAGATCATGGAATACGTGATAGAACCTACTGCTGAAGCATATGGGATCTTATCCATGTGTTCCTTTTCCAAGTCAGTTTTTTGGAGACATCTTCTTGGAAAGGTTTATTCCATGATTGGCTATATAAAACCACCCTTACTATTTTCCTTGCTAAACCGCTTTAGCACGGTGTCAATGTACCTGGCTTGGAAGAGACCTAACATCCTTTTAGATCTATCTCTATAGATCTTAACACCTAATATGTAGGATGCTTCTACCAAGTCTTTCATGGAGAAGTTAGCTGATAGCCATTCCTTAACAGACTTCAACATCCCTATGTTGTAACGTATTATAAGAATATCATCCATGTACAGTATGAAGATGACTAAAGAATTTTCATTGGTTTTCTTATAGATGCATGGATCATCTTTATTTCTGACAAAACCAAACTCTTTGATTGTCTTGTCAAAATGGATATTCCAACTTCTTGACGCCTGCTTGAGTCTATAAATGGACCTATGCAGTCTACACGCTTTTCCTTCCTCCCACTGACTTCAAAACCTTCTGGCTGAGTCATGTAAATCTGCTCTTCTAAATTACCATTTAGAAATGCATTCTTTACATCCATTTGCCAGATCCCATAGTCATAATGGGCAGCAATTTACGTGCATTGATTCCATCTCGGATCTCGTTGCATCCAGCCATTTTTCAGAGTCTCTACTCTGAATGGCTTCATGAAAGCTAACAGGATCATCATCTGGTATGATGCCATCCTCGACCCCTCAGTCTACGAGAAAACCATAGTACCTATCTAAGGGCTCGAGGAATCCTATCAGACCTCATAATGACTGGTTGCAAAATATCAGTTTTGCTTCTCCCACTGGTTCTGACACATGTTCTTGTGTTAATTCTCCTTCTGAACATTCGTCCAGATTTACCACCTGCCAACAGCTTCCTTCATAAGAAACTCCCTTCTTAAAAAGATGGCATGTTTGGAGACAGCAACCTTTTATCTTCGGATGGTAAAAGGTGTACCCTAACGAATGTCTGTAGTACCCAATGAATTCACAAAAAACTGATCTATCTTCCAGTTTGTCTGTATTTGCCTTTTGACATACGCAGGACAACCCCACACCCTTAAATGTTTAAGGTTGGGTTTCTTGCCACTCCATATCTGATATGGTGTCGTATGTACAAATTTCGATGGAACCTTATTGAGAATGTACAAAGCAGTTTCTAGGGCATAGCTCCAGAGGGAGGTTGGTAACTCAGCTTCACTTATCATGGATCGCACCATGTCTAACAGAGTGCGATTCTTTCTCTCCGAGACACCATTATGCTGAGGTGTGTAAGGAGGAGTGACCTGAGAGAGAATCACATTCTCTTTTAAATACGTAAGAAATTCATGGCTTAAGTATTCTCCTCCTCGATCAGATCAAAACCTCTCCCCATGACCTGCAAAGAGAGTTTTGGACATCTTACCTTTGAGGCAAGACTCGCAAGTGTTGTATGACTCATAATCCGAGAGGCCCAAGGACCCCTCTTTATGTAACTTGCTAAGTCTATTCTCTCTGATATGGCCTAGTCTACTGTGCCAAAGATAGGTTTCATTATAACCTGATTCTTTGTGTTTTCGTGTATTAACATTTAATACAATTTCATTACTCAAAGTGTACACACCATTGTTTAGAGTCCCAAATCCTAGCAATCCTCTCTGGCCAAAGATGAGATGGAGATAATATTGAATAGGAAATTTGGTATATTGTAACATTGCTTCAGAAACAAGTTAGTGCCATTTGCCAATGTGTGTTGAACATCTCCCACGGCCATTGCAGCAACACTTGCTGCGTTGTCGACCTGGAGAACGACCTCATTCTTTTCAAGCTTTCTATTAATTCTTATTCTCTGTAACTTATTACAGATGTGAGAGCATGCACCAGTATCTAATACACATGCATTAGAAGTCACGGAAAGAACTACACTTTGTATAACTATTACTGAAGTTGAGGCATCGGTATGCCCTTTCTTCTTGTGCTCCCGTACTACTTTTGTTTCCCTTACCCAGTCATTATATGTATTACATTTGAAATATTCTTATCTTGGATATATTTAACACCACCCGTCATGCTGCAAAGAAAACAACTCCTAAAGTTAGCATGCGTTCATAATTTTTAAATACAATTAGATTGGTTTTTATCCAATTATATTCTCCCACTATTTTAATGATCATATTAAGCCATAAAATTAATAAATTTAATGGAAGGGGGATCCAACCACCCTGAGTCTCCCAACCTTGAGTGTGCTCAACGAGTTGTTTGACTCTGCAGTCGGTAGATGAACTGTTCATCAATCATATCATATATGACTCCATATAGATTTTTGATGGAAAATCGAATCCCACCCTTAAGTAGTTTTGATGATGAGCACACCAAATGATTTTAGTGTACTAATAACACTATAGCTAAGATGTGCAGGTTGTGCGATCGATAGCTTTACGCATACTCTGAAGAAGCTCAACCACACTTAGAAGACGGAGACAAATTTGATAGCTCTACGTCAAACACAAGTGTAGCTCAATGTTGAAGCTCATGCAGGTGCTCATGCTTAATGTTAGAGGAGCTCAAATTCAAGAGAAGCGCGTATCTACATCAACATCTGATCGGCTTCAAGAAGTTCTTGTCTAAGTCTAGTGTGTGAGTTGGTCTCTTTAGGATTATGTTAAAGCCAAGTATTATTGCACACACACAAAAATGTTTTCGAAACAAAAAAGTTTTAAATCATTTTTGAACTCTTTGAGAGCATTAGATAGTTGATCTAATCTTCGTAGTCAACCTCCAAACACCTAGGAGTTGATTACACATTCCTTAGCTGAGTTTCAGTGAAAAAGTGATATGGAAGTCGACTACCAAAGGAGGAAGTCGACTACCAGCTATGAGCAGATTTTCAATGAAATCTCTTTGGGAGTCGACTACCTCATACTGGGAGTCGACTACCAGCTGTCGTTTTCTTCTATGATTCTGCTTCCCGATTTCACTCTACTTCCTTTTTTGATTGGATTTAAAGTCAATCATTTTGAATTTTGAAATCACCTCTGGAACTCTATAAATAGAGCCCCTAATAGATCATTTTAAATAACCAATCTCTCTATTTTCATTGAGCTAAAATTCTGTTCTAAAGATCTCTCATTTGCTCTTACTGCTCTTAAAGTTATAGCCAAATTTCTGGTTTGAATTTCTGATCTCAGTTCTCATTCTGAAATTCTTTTGAGATCCGTTTTATAGTTTGGATATTTTATTTGTTTTTCAGAGTTCCTTATTCCTTATTTTTTTTATTCTTGAAAGGATTTTGAAAACCAGATATCTAGATCACAACGAATCATTTCATATTCTTTGTGTGATCTAAAGATCCATTTAAATTCTTTTAGTCACATAACGCACAATTGCAATATTTATCTTGGCTATAGAATTTCGGGTGTAAACCAATCTCCATCAAATACTGTGGAGAATTGGATCTTTATTTGTATTTGGGATTCCCTTTGTGTTAAGGGACAATGTAAATCCTAGACAAGTCTAGGTGGTTGAAAAATCCTAGTTAAGGCTGGGTCGTTGGAAATCCTAACAAGTGGATTAGGTAATTGTATTGCCAATGCAATAGTGGATTAAATCTCGTACCAGATTGGTCGGGGACTGGACGTACCCAGGTTGCGCGGAACAAGAATAAAAATCGCTTGTCATTGTGTTTGCTTTTCTGTGATTGTTTATATTCTTTGTACAAGCAATTTTTTTTCATTTGTTAATATTATATCTTTGTAACTCTTCATTTATTATTACAAATATCATTCTTTTAATTCCGATGTGTAATAATTCTCTTTGTGTATAAATATTTATTTGCTTGTAACTTATTCCTTTTAAGATTAACTTGATTAAGAACCAAGTGTAGATCACTCTACTTGGTTTCTTAGGCAACATTAGAAGGGTTATAATTGTGCTATTATAATAACCATCAGAAAAAGTTTTCTATTTGAACAACACTATTCACCCCCTTCTAGTGTTTGCTATCCATAGGATCCAATACTTGGTATCAGAGCAAGATCAAAGGCGATGGCATCAACAACGTTCTGTCCTTTTGGATATAGCATTCATAATCCACCAACCTTCGACGGCACTTCCTATTTCCAATGGAAGAGAAGGATGGAGATCAACATAGAGGCACAAGATCTAAAGTACGCATGATTTCTAAAAGAACCATATGAGATTCCAACCATTCCTCAAAATCAATGGAATCCAGATCAAGAAGAAGCCTACTTTAGGAATATAAAGGTAATACATCTACTTTATACTGGTTTAACTGATAAGATGTTGGATCTTGTAGAAGAGGCAAATACCGCACATCAAATTCTCAACATATATGACAAAAGATTCGGATCGAGTTCAAATATGATTCAAACACCCATGGAGACAATCCAATCAAACGATGAAAGATTTAGAAAATAAACATACATGGTGGCTCATCAAGACAACAAGAATGAGGTTAGTGATTCTAGTTCTGATAATGAAGATGATTTTGACATTGCTAGCGCTTATGAAAATCGATATAGAGAATATGAAAGATTGGCAAGGAAACACAAAAACTTGGACAAAAAGTATAAAGCTCTGCATGATGAACATGATAATCTCAAAGTTGACTCTCTTGCTAATGATTATGAGTCTATAAAACATCGTTGTAATAATCATGAAGATTTAAAAGTCAAATATGATAAATTAGTTTGTAATCATGATGACTAGAAAAATGAACATGATGTTTATGTTTCTACCCTAAATGATAAATTCTATATTCTTGCAAATGATATTGTTTCAAGTAAGCTCAAACATGAGGAACTTGTTCTAAGACTTGAAAAGGTTAAGAACAAACCAATTGTGAAATCTACTCTATCTTGTATGCATGCATCTACTTCTAAGAATAAAATTGTTCAAAATATTGTGCATAAAAATGTGAAGCAATATGCTGTTATTTATGGTAAACATGCAAAACACAAAATTCATCATGATTCTCATCACAATGTTGTTCGTCACAATTATGTTGCACATAACACACATCATATACATAGTTCAAATAGATTTGCTAAAAATAATACTATTTGGGTACTAAAATATTTGAGCAATCATGAAAAGAATATTTATGTTTCCACCATGTTTAATAGTATGCATAGGAAATCAAATTCAAATCGAATTTGGGTTCCTAATAAATGATCCTTTACAAATGATGCTCGCATTAATATTGATGATGATGTTACACCTATTTTTGATATTTCACCTATTTCTGATGTAAACACTTCAAATTCTTTACCGAAATCTTTTCCTGAAGTTACACTCACCCACACACCCAAGTTATTGGTGATATTGATGCAGGTGTTAAAACTAGATCTCAAATAGAATACATGTCACATGTTGCATTTGTTTCTAACATTGAGTCGAAAAATGTAGATGAGGCTTTTGCAGATGAAGCATGGATTGAAGCCATACAAGAAGAACTTCTCCAATTTGAGAGAAATCAAGTATGGGAGCTAGTTCACAGACCCGAAGATCGTCCAGTCATTGGCACAAAATGGGTGTACTGAAACAAACTAGACGAAGATGGAAAAGTGGTAAGAAATAAGGCAAGGTTAGTGGCACAGGGATATTCACAAGAAGAAGGTATTGATTTCGACGAAACTTTCGCTACTGTTGCTAGACTAGAATCCATTAGGATGTTACTTGCATTCGCATCATATAAAAATTTTAAATTGTACCAAATGGATGTAAAAAGTGCATTCTTAAATGGTTATAAAAAGGAGGAAGTCAATGTTGAACAACCTCCTGGCTTTGAACATGATAAGAAAATAGAACATGTGTATAAGCTAAATAAAGCATTATTTCGCCTAAAACAAGGTCCAAAAGCTTGGTATGAAAGATTAAGAAAATTCTTAATCAACTTAGGATATAATGTTGGAAAGATAGATGCTATATTATTTGTTAAGAAAATTCATGATGATAATTCTTATTCAAATTTATGTAGATGACATTATTTTTGGATCTACTAATGAAGATCTTTGGCAAAAGTTTGCTAAGTTAATGCAGGAATAATTCGAAATAAGCCACATGGGCGAGCTTACGTACTTCCTCGGATTACAAATAAAGCAATCAAAAGAAGGAACTTTCATTCATCAAACGAAGTATGTTAAAGACCTAATCAAAAGGTGCGGGATGGAGAATGCATCGGGGAAGAATATACCTATGGCAACATCCACTCCTTTAGACAAAGATGAAGCACGTAAAAAGGTTGATCAGAAAACATATCGAGGTATGATCGGTTCTTTTCTTTACTTAACCTCAAGCCGACCCGATATAATGTTTAATGTATGTGCTTGTGCTCGATTCCAATGTGATCCAAAGGAATCACAGCTAAAAACAGTAAAATACTTATTTAGATATCTTAAAACCACTTCTGACTTTGAATTGTTTTATCCCAAAAGTAGCACATTTGATTTAATTTCTAATAGTGACTCAAACTATGCTGGTTGTAAAGCCACTAGAAAAAGCACAAGTGGAACGTGTCATTTTCTTAGACACTCCCTTGTTTTGTGGTTTAGCAAGAAGCAAAGTTTAGTCTCACTATCTACTACTGAGGCAGAGTATATAGCTGCCCGACTTGCTTTGCTCAAGTACTTTGGATGCGAGAAGTCTTTGTAGATTATGGTATTAATTCATCTACACGTGTAATTTATTGTGATAATCAAAGCACTGTTAATCTCAGTAAAAATTCAGTTCTTCATCCTAGAACAAAACATATAGATATTAGACACAGATTCTTAGATGATCACTGTGTCAAAAACGATGTTGAACTTAAATATGTACCCTCTAAGCATCAAGTTGCAGATATACTCACGAAGCCCTTGCAAAAGGACGTATTTTTAGAACTTCGTCGATATTTGGGTATCATGGGGGAGAAGGAATTGCGTAAAGAGTAAATCCTTTTACTCATGGGATCTTTGGTAATCATCTTTACTGATGACAAGGGGGAGAAAATTTGGTAAATGCAAAACATGAAAATGAATAAATTGCTATAAATTAACCTGCTTTGATGTAGGGAGAGTATCTTATCTAAGCAGGGGGAGTAAGTTATCTTACTTAAGTTATCTTACTTGGTATCTTATTGAGTTATTCATTTTATTCTTCATTTGGGTGTCATCATCAAAAAGGGGAAGAGTGATGAGAAATCGAATCCCACCCCTAAGTAGTTTTGATGATGAGCACACCAAATGATGTTAGTATACTAATAACACTATATCTAAGATCTGCAGGTTTATACGATCGATAGCTTTACGCATACTCCGAAGAAGGTCAACCACACTCAGAAGACGGAGACGAATTTGATAGCTCTACGTCAAGCACAAGTGTAGCTCAATGTTGAAGCGCATGCAGCTGCTCAAGCTTAATGTTAGAGGAGCTCAAATTCAAGAGAAGCGCGTATCTACATCAACATCTGATCGGCTTCAAGAAGTTCTCATCTAAGTCTAGTGTGTGAGTTGGTCTCTTTAGGATTATGTTAAAGCCAAGTATTATTGCACACACACAAAATGTTTTCGAAACAAAAATGTTTTAAATCATTTTTAAACTCTTTGAGAGTATTAGCTAGTTGATCTAATCTTTGTAGTCAACCTCCAAACACCCAGGAGTTAATTACACATTCCCTAGCCGAGTTTCAGTGAAAAAGTGCTCTGGGAGTCGACTACCAAAAGAGGGAGTCGACTACCAGTTGTGAGCAGATTTTCAATGAAATCTCTCTGGGAGTCGACTACCTCATAATAGGAGTCGACTACCGGGTGTCGTTTTCTTCTGCGATTCTGCTTCCCGATTTCACTCTACTTCCTTTTTTGATTGGACTGAAAGTCAATCATTTTGAATTTTGAAATCACCTCTGAAACTCTATAAATAGAGCCGCTAAGAGATCATTTTAAATAACCAATCTCTCTATTTTCATTGAGCTAAAATTCTGTTCTAAAGATCTCTCATTTGCTCTTAAAGTTATAGCCAAATTTCTGATTAGAATTTCTGATCTCATTTCTCCTTCTGAAATTCTTTTGAGATCCGTTTTATAGTTTGGCTATTTTATTTTGTTTTTCAAAATTCTTTATTACTTTTTTTTATCCTTGAAAGGATTTTGAAAACCAGAGATCTAAATCACGACGAATCATTTCATATTCTTTATGTGATCTAAAGATCCATTTAAAGTCTTTTAGCCACATAAGCACAATTGCAATATGTTTCTTGGCTAAAGAATTTCGGGTGTAAACCAATCTCCATCAAATATTTGGGAGAATTGGATCTTTGTTTGTATTTGGGATTCCCTTTGTGTTAAGGGACGGTGTAAATCCTAGACAAGTCTAGGTGGTTGGAAAATCCTAGTTAAGGCTGGGTCGTTGGAAATCCTAACAAGTGGAGTTAGGTAATTGTATTGCCAAGGCAAAGTGGATTAAATCTCGTACCGGATTGGTCGGAGACTGGACGTACCCAGGTTGCGGGAAAATAAGGATAAAAATCGCTTGTCTCTACGTTTGCTTTTCTGTGATTGTCTATATTTTTTTGTACAAGCAAATTTTTTCATTTGTTAATATTATATCTTTGTAACTCTTCATTTATTATTACAAAGATCATTCTTTATATTCCGCTGTGTAATAATTCTCTTTGTGTATAAAGATTTATTTGCTTGTACTTTATTCCTTTAAGATTAACTTGTTGATTAATAACCAAGTGTAGATCACTCTACTTGGTTTTTTAGGCAACATTAGAAGGCTTATAATTATGCTATTATAATAACCATCGGAAAAAGTTTACTATTTGAACAACACTATTCAACCCCCTTCTAGTAGTGTTTGCCATCCACAGGATCCAACAATTTTTACCCCTAGCCACTTATGATCATGAGTGTGCTCATTCAAATCATAATGACTAGTCTAGTCAGACCCTTGTTTTCGTGTCAAGCTTAACTTATGTCGGTGCTCTGTGTATACATGACACGACGGTTTGGGTTAAGTTTAGACTACATCATATGTAATTAAAAGTTGGTTTCCAAAAGGTTGTCATGCCACAGCTTGAGTGTGCTCAACAACTATAACATATAACCTATAGTCGCCAAAACTCCAAAACAAGGAGGGCTACGATTTATCTTAAATAGTATTTTTAATGTATTAGACTAGATATAATCAACGATGTTGCATAATCATAAATTTGTATCTTTACGGTCCAGCGGAACACAGTGAGGGATTTGGCTAAGCCAGGATCACTATCCCTAGTCGAGCTAGGGTGATCTACAACATTAGTGAAAAACACTAGACTGGATCATGATCCATTAAAGGAAACTAATTTATTCTTATGTGTGACATCGATTAAAATTGGCTTCATTAAAACCAGTTAATCTTATCAACTAGTTGAATCCTAAAATTCAAAATTATTAGGATTGGTTAATAACTTTTATTAAGTCCTTATCAACTATAAGGAATGAATATTAAGGTGCTATCCTAATAATGTATTAGGCATTTAAAACAATTTTAAATCATAGCGTAGCAATATATAATTATCTTATAATTATTAGACAACTTTTAATGGCTAAACCTAAAAGATTTTCTTGTGTTATCAAATAAGGGACAAGAATTAACATAACCATTAAAATTAACTTATTATTATCACATGAAATTAAGTTTCTGCAATTTTCAATAATCGTCTCATAATTATTTCATGTTTCTTATAAACATAATATACATATCATATCATTTGCAGCATTAGATCATAATAGATCTGACTCTGATACAAATGTTGGTTTTTGATGGACACGCATGGCATAAATCTATGTCCGTCCTACGCCGGACGGAAGATAGAAACATAAAATAGCAGCAGAAAAATTATTAAACACTTTGATAAAAAGGACCCTAAGGATATCATGAACCCTAGCCAGGAAAATCTACTATCTTGGGGTGGGTCTGACCAACCCCGAAAATAGATCTAAACTACTGCAAATATATGAAAGCATAAATAAAATTGACTTACCTGGAACTTTTCTTCCGCAGAAAAAAAAGCGTCGTTTTATCAACAACTTTAGCTCCACAAAGCTAGCCGCATCTGCACGGTAAAAACTGGTCCACTCGAAGCGAGCCGACACCGCACCTCTGAGTCAATCACTTGCCGAAGAAAGTTTCACTTGAGTACAATCCATGTCAAAGACTTTGGATCAGAGCCAACCATCATTGCCATCTTGCTTGGACTCGAATGGAGGATCAGAAGAATTATAAGAGGAGGAATAATTTAAGTCTTAGATCGAGCGTGCTCAAAACTTTTTAGAGCTTCTCGAATCGGAGACTTGGTGCAAATTTTCAAAGGGGGGTTAGCCCCTATTTATATAGGAAGCCAGACCCCCTTCCTCGTCTCACGAGCAATGTGGGACTAAATTATTTTAGAGGAGAAAATTAAATTAGTTTGCCTTACGCTAAGGCTAAACTTCAACTAATTTTTCCTCCCTTGCCATTGAGCTTCGCAAGTGATACAACCTATCAAATCGAAGAGCACTGAACGGTGGACGCATAGAAACAAATGGTGCTCCAATCCGACTTTGTTTGACCCCCTCAAACATTAGATCAAAATTGCCAAAAAATCACAAAAATATCAAATATCGAGCCGTCACTAAATTAGGTTTCAAAAAAACCTAATGCAATTTAGTGGGGCCCGAAGTGGACCCCACATTTGACTTCTCCATGCGCTCAGCTCTGCTGGGCGCATGAGTGGGCTGGCGCCCACAAATTAGGCGACCAAAAAGGGGGGCCTTATATATATATTTTTTAAAGTTTTGTTTAAAACTCTTTTAAACAAGTTTATTAGGTCCGTTTGGACCTCGATTTAAACACGGTTTTTCCCCGACCTTCATGGAAAAATCCTCTCTTTATTTCTATGCATCATATGTCCACAAACGCTTTATGACATATTTTAATCCCAATTAATTATTCTCGTGCACCCGAGTGCACTCCTCCTTTATTCTTCCAATTACTAAGACGTAAATTCTACTCGGTTTGAGACCCTACAGCCTGTCCCTACTATAGGTTGGGACTCGAAACCCCTAGACGACAGTGACAACGAGTAGCATGTGTCGTCCCTGTTTTGACATCATAATTACGTGAGTGACCCATTAACTAAAGTGTCGTCAGGATCACTCTGACTGTGTCTGTGATGAATACCGCAGTTTTAGTCCCTTCGTCTTAACTATGTCACTGCATAGCCTAAGGTATGGTAAATTGTCAACCCCACTAGTTAGCACTGGCTAGTATCATGCAATCTTTGGTATATACATGTTGTACTTCCTACAACATACCTTGGCCAAGGTGTTTACCAAGAACCATACTGAGCCCGTGACACTAACTTCCCATTAACGGAAGAGACAAATCCTCTCTTGATCATCACTCACCTCGTACGCTTCAAGTGTCACCCAACATAAGACCTTTCAGTAAGCCTTGCCTCGAAGCTAGATCATAGATCTAAGTGACACGGTTCACGCACAGGTTCGTACAATGACCTCAAGTCTTTAGGACCAACTTGCCTATCATCACTAGAAAGTTATTAATGACACATTAGTTAATGTTAATCATTTGATAACAATTTATTGGGTCATCCAGTGGACTCATTATCCGAAGAGCACATGTGTCTTGTCTCCGACTTCGCCATGTCGAATGATAATGAGATCATCAAAACAAAGACACAATGGTTTGTCCGATGTGTCGATATCATATTCTTGACGCATCTATGACCATGAACGCTTTAAGACTCAAGCTCCTATCAGTTAGATACTTCTCATAATAGAGATCTTTTATCTAGATACATGTATGACCTTACTTTGAGTCTAAGGAAATTATCTAAGTAATTTAATGAAAACATATCAATAGAAATACTCAAACAATTGATACTAGAAAGCATACTTTCATTCAGGAACAAGATGTTTACATAGATAAATTGCCTCGAGGGTATACATCTCTCAACAGATGGAACTCGATTATGGATGTGGGCAGCAGGTTCTAGGGCATAACCCTATAAAGAGGGGGGTAACTCAGATTCACTTATCATGGATCGTGTCATGTCCAACAGTGTACGATTCCTTCTCTCCAACACATCGTTATGTTGGGGTGTGCATGGAGGCGTGACCTGATGGAGAATTCCATTCTCCTTTAGACACGTGAGAAAATCATGGCTTAAGTATTCACCTTCTCGATTTGATCAAAGGATTTTAATACTCTTACCTGTTTGTTTTTCTACTTCATTACGATATTCTTTGAATCGCTCAGAAGTGGCAGACTTGTGTTTCATCAAGAACATGTGTCCGAACCTTGAGTGATCATCTCTGAATGGAACATAGTATGAATATCCTCCTTTGGCCAAAGTTGACGTGGGTCCACATACATCCGAATGTACAAGACCCAAGAGTTCACTAACTCTCTCCCTACGACGCGCAAAGGGAGTTTTGGCCATCTTACCTTTGAGGCAAGACTCGCAAGTGTCAAAAGACTCATAATTCGAGAGGCCCAAAGACCCCTCTTTATGTAACTTGCTGAGTCTCTTCTCTCCGATATGGCCTAGTCTGAAGTGCCAAAGGTAGGTTTCATTATAACTTGATTCCTTACGTTTTCTTATATTAACATTTAATATAATATCATTAGACAAAGTGTACACACCATTATTCAATGTTCCAAAACCTTGCAACTTTCCATCAAAAGAAAATGTTCAAAATATCTTTATCAATGGTAAAGGTGTAAACGTCTTTGTCCAAAGTCAAAAAGGAAATTATGTTGCATAGAAAACTTGGAATGTAGAAGCATTGTTTCAAAAACAAAGTGGCGCCATTCGACAAGGTGTGTCTGATGTCCCATACGGCTTCAACAACAACACTTGCTTCGTTACCAACTTGTAGGACAATCTCTTTCTTTCTTAAACTTCTAGTTGTTCTCAAATCCTGTAAACTATTACAGATGTGAGAACCCACTCCATTATCTAATACCCCTGCATTAGAAATTACGGAAAGAATTACGCATTGTATAACCATTACCCTTAAAGTTAAGGCCTCCTCATGACTTATCTTCTTCTCTAGAAGTTTTATATTCCTTTTCAAGTCCTTACCAGTTTGCATATTCTTTTCTTGGATAATTTCAGACTCAAGACTCATGCTGCAAAGCATAGAACCCCTTAACTTAGAATATGTTCAAACTAATATAAATAGAACGGTTTTTATCTAGTTATATCCTTCCACTATTTTAATGAACAAATTAAGCCACAATTAATGAACAAATTCATTAAAGATTTAAAATTTAGTGAGAGAGGGACCCAACCACCCTGAGCTTCACAATCTTGAGAAGGCTCAACAAATTGATCGGCTCTGTAGTTGGTAGACGAACTCTTCATCGATCACATCACATGTGATTCCCTATATGTTTTTGCCCCTAGTCATTTATGATCTTGAGGAGACTTAACAAACCATAATGACTAGTCTAGTTGAACCCTTATTTTCATGTCTAAATTAACTTACACCGACACTCGAGGAAACCCGATGCGGCAGTTTGGGTTAAGAGCAGACTACATCACATGTATTATAAAGTCGGTTGTTAAAAGAGACCATGTCAAAGCTTGAGGAGACTCAACAACCATGAAAGGCGTCTTTTAGTCCCATAATCCAACAATATAGTGGGCTACGGTTAATCTTGAAGAAAATTTTTATGTATTAGACTAGATATAACCGACGGAGTCATATAATCATAATTTGCTTCCTTGCGGTCCAACAGAACACGGCCAGGGTTTGGCTAGGCCAGTATCACTATCCCAAGTCGAGCTAGGGTGATCCACAACACTAGTCAAAAAACACTAGACCGGATCATGGTCCATTAAAGGAAACTAATTATTCATATGTATGCCATCGATTAAAATTGGCTTCATTAAAACTAGTTAATCCTATCAACTAGTTGAATGCTAAAATTCAAAATTATTAGGATTGGTTAATAACTTTTATTAAGTCCTTATCAACTATAAGGAATGAATTTTAAGGTGCTACCTAAATCATGTATTAGGCATTTAAAACAAGTATTAAACCATAACGAAGCAATCTAAAATTATCTTATAATTATTAGACAGCTTTTAAAGGCTAACCTAAAAGGTTTTCCTGTGTTATCAAATAAGGAATAAGAATAAACATAACCATTAAAATTTACAACATACTTTTATCACATGAAATTAAGTTTCTACAATTTTTCAATAATCGTCTCATAATTATTTCATGTTTCTAATAAACTTCATATGCATATCATACCATTTGTAGAATTAGATCATGGTTGGATTTGGCTCGGATACCAATGTTGGGTTTTGATAGACCCTCAAGGCATAAATCTATGACCATCCTACGTGTGACGGATGATAGAAACATGAGATAGCAACAGAAACATTTATAAACCCTTTAATAAAAGCCCCTAAGGATATCTTGAACCCTAGCCAAGAAAATCTACTATCTTGAGGTGGGTCTGACCAACCCTAAAGGTAGATCTAAACTACTGCAACAATATATGAAAGCATAAATAAAATTGACTTACCCAGAACTTTGCTTCGCAGAAAACAAAGCATCGTTTTCAGCAACAACTTTAGCTCCCCGAAGCTAGCTGCCTCCGTGCCTCCAAAACTAGTCCATCCGAAGCGAGCCAACACCGTGCCTCCAAGCCAATCACTCCCCAAAGAAATTTTCACTTGAGTACGATCCACGTCAAAGACTTTGGATCAGATCCAAACCCCCTCGCCGTCTTGCTAGGACTTGAACGGATGATTGGAAGAATTATAAGAGGAGGGAATAATTTTAAGTCTTAGATCGAGTGTGCTCAAAAATTTTTATAGCTTCTTGAATTGGAGATTTGGTGCGAATTTCAATGAGGAGGGCCGCCCCTTATTTATATAGGGAGCCGGCCCCTCCTCCTTTGTTACGAGCAATGTGTGACTATTCAAATGGGGTTTTTAAGTTTAATTGTATAGAAGTCCAAATTTCTAAAATTAACCATAAATCCATTTCTGAGTTTCGACCTTGAAATAAACTATCAAATCGAAGATCTCGAGACAACGATCACATAGAAAAAACAGCATCCAATTCTGATATCATTTGACCCTTTAAATGTCGAAAACAATTTCCGAAATCGAGTTTTGCACAAAACAGCGAAAATGCACATCACGATGAGCTGCTGGGCATGATTGTGCAGACGCACCATGTGGCATGCACACGCACCATGTGGCACAATCTGTGCATGCCACATGGTGCACGCCCCAGCTGGGCGCTGCCCCGTGTTGTGCGTGCGGGTCCCACGAGGGCGCTGCCTGAGTGCAGCGCACACGGGCTTGCGCCCGTTTGCGACTCACGCGGGCTGCGCATGCGGGTTTCCCCACGGGTCAGACCTGAATTAGCAGGTCTGACCTGCTAGCCCTTGGCAGGTCTGACTCGCCAGGTGCGGGTCTGACCCGCTAGCCCACTTAGCTCCCTTTCTTGTTGTTTTTGCGTTTCCGGACTCGTTTGAGCTCCAATTTGAATGCGGTTTCTTCATGTGGTTTACTTAGAAAGTCTCCTCCATGCTGATACAGGTCTGACCCGCTAGCCCACTTAGTACCTTTCTTGCTGTTTTTGCTTTTCCGGACTCGTTTGAGCTCTGATTTGAATGCGGTTTCTTCATGTGGTTTTCTCAGGGAGTCCCCTTCGATTCCATGTACATTGTCAACATAATACCAAGTATTAATTATACATCATATGTAAAATCCTCAATTCTAAACTCCTTAGTTTAATCTCACAACTTATTTGTGACCCAAATTATTCCAATACTTCAGATGCATCCCTCTTTGCAATCTTTCTATTACTAAGACGTAAATCCTACTCAGTGTGAGACCATACAGCCTGACCCTACTACAGGTTGGGGCTTGAAACCTCTAAACGATAACAACCACGAGCAACAAGTATTGTTCTTGTTTCGGCATTATAATTACGTGATTGATACATTGACAAAAATATCATTGGGATCACTCTGATTGTGTCTGTGATGAATACCGCGGTTTTAGTCCCTTCATTTTAACTATGTCACTTCATAGCCTAGGGTATGGTAAATCGTCAATCCTACTTGCTAGCACTGGCCAGCATCATTCGGTCTTTGGTATATATATGTTGTGCTTCCTACAACTTACCTTGGCCAAGGTTTTTACCAAGAATCGTACTGAGCCTGTGATACTAAATTCCCATAAACGAAAGAGAAGAATCCTAACTTGATCATTACTTACCTCGTACACTTCAAGTGTCACCCAACCTAAAACCTTTCAGAGAGTGGAAACTCAAGGCTAGATCATAAATCTAAGTGACACCGTTCACGCACAGGTTAGTACAATAACCTCAAGTTTAAAGAACCACCTTACCTATCAGCACTAGAGAGTTATTAATGACAGTTCAGTTAATGTTAACCATTTGATAACTCTTTATATGGTCGTTCAGTGGACTCACTCTCCAATGAGCACATGTGTCTCGTCTCTGACTTCGCCAGGTCGAATGATTATGAGATCATCAAGACAAAGACACAATGGTCTGTTCGATGTGCTGATATCATATTCTCGATGCATCTACGACCATGAACGCTTTAAGACTCAAGCTCATATCGATCAAACACTACTTATAATCCAGATCTCTATCTTGATATGTGTATGACCTTACCACTAGTCTAAGGAAATTTTCTAAGTAATTTAATGAAAACATCATAACAGAAATACTTAGACAATTGATACCAGAAAGCATACTTTCATTCATGAACAAGATGTTTTACATAGATAAATTTCCTCGAGGACATACATATCTCAACATCTCCTACTTGCACTCACGCTCATTTATCTCGATATCTCATACTGCATTTGCACACTAGTCTCTCCAGACGATCGGGTGTCAGTGCCTTCGTGGATGGATCTGCTATGTTGTCTTCTGAACAGACTCTAAGGAGTTCTATGTCTTTCATCTTCTCAATATCCTGTATCAGGTGATACTTCCGAAGAAATGTGTCTGGATCTCTTGTGGAATCTTAGTTCTTGAACCAGACTGATGGTTGCACTATTATCGTAATACATAGGTATTGAATCCTTAACTGCTGGCACCACCCCTAACTGGTTTATGAACTTTCTCATCCAGACAACTTCCTTTTCCGCATCACTGGCCGCTATGTACTTGGCCTCCATCATGCAGTCTGCAACAGTAACTTCTTTGGAACTTCTCCAGCTGACTGCTCTTTCGTTGAGAGTAAAAACATATCCATAGATAGATTTGCTATCATTTATATCACTCTGAAAGCTAGAATCCATAAAGCCTTCAACCTTAAGCTCTTCACTTCCATAAATCAAGACCAAATCTTTAGTCCTTCACAAGTACTTAAGAATTGTCTAGACGGCTTTCCAGTGTTCTTCTCCAGGGTTAGACTGATATCGACTTACTGCACCCAGTGCAAAAGCGACATCAGGTCTGGTACAGATCATGGAATACATGATAGATCCTATTACCGAAGCTTATATGATCCTATACATGCGATTTTCAAGTCAGTTTTTGGAGACATCTTCTTGGAAAGGGTCATTCCATGATTAGCTAGTATAAAACCATACTTACTATTTTTCATGCTAAACAGTTTTAGCACGGTGTCAATGTACCTGGCTTGGGAGAGACCTAGCATCCGTTTAGATCTATCTCTATAGATCTTAACACCTAATATGTAGGATGCTTCTCCCAAGTCTTTCATGGAGAAGTAGTTGATAGTCATTCCTTAACAGAATTCAACATCCCTATGTTTTTGCCTATTATTAGAATATCATCCACGTACTGTACGAGGATGACTAAAGAATGTTCATCGATTTTTTATCGGTGCATGGATCATCTTCATTTCTGACAAAACCAAACTCTTTGACAGTCTTGTCAAAATGGATGTTCCAACTTCTAGATGCATGCTTGAGTCCATAAATGGACCTATACAGTCTACACGCTTTTCCTTTGCTCCCACCAACTTCAAAACCTTCTGGCTGAGTCATGTAAATCTGCTCTTCTAAATCACCATTTAGAAACGCAGTATTTACATCCATTAGCCAGATCTCATAGTCATAATGGGCAGCAATAGCGAGTACGATCCGGATAAACTTGTGCATAGCAACTGGTGAGAAAGTCTCGTCCTAATCAATCCCTAGAATCTGACGATAACCATTCGCAACCGTCATGGCCTTATACGTTTCCATCTTCCCATCTGCACTAATCTTCTTCTTGAAGATCCATTTATGGCCAAATAGAACACTTCCCTTGGGTACGTCCTCTAAGGTACACACTTCATTTACGTGCATGGATTCCATCTCGGATCTCATTACATCTAGCCATTTATCAGAGTATTACTCTGAATAGCTTTTTGAAAGCTAACGAGATCATCATCTAGTATGATGACATCATCGACCCCTCCAACTACTAAAAACATGTAGTACCTGTCAGGGGCTCGAGGAATCCTGTCAGACCTTCTTACGACTTGTTGAGGAATATCAGACTCTGCCTCTTCATTTATTTCCATTTCATGTTCATGTGAAGATTCATCTAATTCCTTCACTTTGCCATTGGATTCCTTCTCAAGAAATTCCTTTTCTTAAAAAGTGGCATGTTTGGAGACAACAACCTTTTGTTGCTCCTGGTGATAGAAAATGTACTCAGTTGAATGGCTTAGGTATCCTATGAATCTACACATGACAGACCTATCCTCCAATTTATCTGGATTACGCCTCTTGACATAAGCATGACATCCACATATGGTGTCTTAGGCATGGATTTAAATGATTAAGGTTGGGTTTCTTACCCTTCCATATCTCATATGGTGTCTTAGGCACGGATTTAAATGGAACTCGATTATGGATATGGGCAGCAGTTTCTAGGGCATAGCCCCATCGAGAGGTGGGTAACTCAGATTCACTTATCATGGATCGTGTTATGCCCAACAGAGTACGATTCCTTCTCTTCGACAAATTATTATGTTGGGGTGTGTATGGAGGTGTGACCTGATGGAGAATTCCATTCTCCTTAAGATACGTAAGGAACTCATAACTTAAGTATTCACCTCCTCGATCTGATCGAAGTATTTTAATACACTTACCTGTTTGTCTTTCTACTTCGTTACGATATTCTTTGAATCGCTTAAAAGTGGTGCTTGAACGCGTCTTAAGTATATGATGCTTAAGCGCTACTCCCAAGTGTAGGAGGACGTCAAGTAATAAATTTATATCCGGTGAGACCGGGTCGGATCACGGGGACAAGTCGTTTTGCAATCGTAAGTTCAATTAATAAAGGAGAGATAAAGACGAAACTACAACCAACTAAGCTAATGGTGGAAATGCGTGTGAAAATGTGGGTAAGACCATCTACCAACCCAACATCCTAGGGTTCGAGAATCGGAGAGGGAAATAGGCGAGGAAGCTTGTGTGGTGTGTGGGAATGAGGTTGCTAAGTATATGGGTTCAATCCGAGGATAACTCAATTGTCTTTTCGGCTAAGGAAAGCGTAATCGGTGGATGTGGCATTTTAACAAACACTTGGTGTGCAATGAAAGTAGGGTATGGAAAATCGAGATAATAAACAACCAAGCATATATGAATGGTACCACTAGGCAAACTCCACTATAGGGATACCCACTAGGATCCCTAATTCAAAGTATATCCCAAAAAAATCCTACCACATAAACTTTTAAACATGCAAGATTGAAATTTCATAGCCCAAGCAAGCAACATCACCACACAACCACACACAATGAGATCTAGCTACTCATAGCAATAAAAGAGACATTTTCAGCTCCAAAAACCATCATCCAATATCATTACAAATCACCAAGTCAAAATACACAAAGAAAGGGAAAGAGTTCACCAAGATTTCTCTAAGAAAAACATAAACTTTCTCTTCGAAAGTGCTCCTCCAAGCTTTCTTGCCCCCTCTCCAATGGCCTCTAACCCTAAGAATGAAGAAGAAAGAGAGTGGAATGAGGGAAAAAGAGGAGAGGAAAGCCCAAAAAATAGACTCAGAATTTCGGGTCTGAAAACAGCCCAAACGGGTCGGATCCGCGCCCAAACCCGCAACTAATGCCCAAATCTGCAGAAATTTTCAGCACCGCCACCCTGTCTTGCGAAAATTCTAGAAAAATCATCCGACCTCGGATTGACGTGTTCCAGGCGGCGATGGAACCATAACAAAGTGTACTCTAACAGAAAAATATCATTAGGCCGAAAAATATATTGGAATGATAGCAGATTTCTTCACAAGAGGGGCAAATCTGCAGAAATTTTCAGCACCGCCACCCTGTCTTGCGAAAATTCTAGAAAAATCATCCGACCTCGAAATGACGTGTTCCAGGGGGAGATGGAACCTTAACAAAGTGTAGAATACATAAAAATATCATTATGTCGGAATATATATTGCAATGATAGCAGAATTCTGCACAATATGGGAAAAGCAGCCTTTCTAGCCCAGAAATTTTCAGCACCGTCACGTTGTCTTCCAAAAAATGCAGTAAATTGCTCCGACATCCAAAAATTCTGGAAAAATATGCGTTGGAATCGGGACTTCACGAAATTCAACTGAAAAATAATAGAAGACCAAGATGAAGATGCTAATAAGCTGTAAAAATTATGTTTTAAGCATATAAAAACGGTAAGCTCCAATATTAAGTGTTATCATCAAAATGCGCGTATCGGAGCCAAAATGAACACAAATTATGCACAAAATGTCATCTAATGATGGGTAAAATATACAATATTGAACCCTAATCAAGTGGTAGACTTGAGTTTCATCAAGAACACGTGTCTGAACCTTGAGTGATCATTTGTGAATGGAACAAAGTATGAATATCCTCCTTTGGACAAAGTTGACATGGGTCCACATACATCCAAATGTACAAATATCAAGAGTTTACTAACTCTCTCCCTACGACCTGCAAAGGGAGTTTTGGCCATCTTACCTTTGAGGCAAGACTCGCAAGTGTCAAAAGACTCATAAATCGAGAGGCCTAAAGACCCCTCTTTATGTAACTTGTTGAGTCTCTTCTCTCCGATATGGCCTAGTCTGCAGTGCCAAAGTTAGGTTTCATTATAACTTGATTCCTTACGTTTTCTTGTAATAACATTTAATACAATATCATTAGACAAAGTGTACACACCATTATTCAATGTTTCAAAACCTTGCAAAATGTTCACAACATCTTTATCAATGGTAAAGGTGTAAACATCTTTGTCCAAAGTCGAAAAGGAAATTATGTTGCACAGGAAACTTGGAATGTAGAAGCATTGTTTCAAAAACAAAGTGGTGCCATTCGCCAATGTGTGTCTGATGTCCCCTACGGCTTCGGTAACAACACTTGCTCCATTACGCCTTGTAGGACAACCTCTTTCTTTCTTAAACTTCTAGTTGTTCTTAAATCCTGTAAACTATTACAGATGTGAGAACCCGCTCCAGTATCTAATACCCTTGCATTAGAAGTTACGGAAAGAATTACACTTTGTATAACCATTACCCTTGAAGTTAAGGCATCCTCATGACTTATCATCTTCTCCAGAAGTTTTATATTCCTTTTCAAGTCCTTACCAGTTTGCATATTCTTTTCTTGGATAATTTCAGACTCAAGACTCATGCTGCAAAGCATAGAACGCCTTAACTTAGAATAAGTTCAAATAAATATAAATAGAATGGGTTTTATCTAGTTATATCCTCCCACTATTTTAATGAACAGATTAAACCAAAATTAATGAACAAATTCATTTAAAAAAATAAAATTTATTAAAAGAGGGACCCAACCACCCTAAGCTTCACAACCTTGAGGAGACTCAACAAATTGATCGGCTCTGTAGTTGGTAGACAAATTCTTCATTGATCACATCTCATGTGATTCCCTATAGGTTTTTGCCCCTAGTCATTTATGATCTTGAGGAGACTCAAGAAGCTATAATGACTAGTCTAGTTGAACCCTTATTTTCATGTCTAAAATTAACTTACATTGACACTCGAGGAGACCCGACGCGGAGGTTTGGATTAAGACTAGACTACATCACATGTATTATGGAATCGATTTTTAAAAGAGACCCTGTCATAACCTGAGGAGACTCAACAACCATGACAGGCATCTTTTAGTCCCATAATCCAAAAATAAGGAGTGCTACGGTTAATCTTAAAGAAGATTTTTAAAGTATTACACTAGATATAATCGACAATGTCACATAATCATATTTCGCATCCTTGTGGTTCAGCTGAACACGGCCAGGGTTTTGGCTAGACCAGGATCATTATCCCCAATCGAGCTAGGGTGATCCATAACACTAGTCAAAAAACACTAGACCGGATCATGGTCCATTGAAGGAAACTAGATATTTATATGTGTGCCAGCGATTAAAATTGGCTTCATTAAAACTAGTTAATCTTATCAACTAGTTGAATCCTAAAATTCAAAGTTATTAGGATTGGTTAATAACTTTTATTAAGTCCTTATCAACTATAATGAATGAATTTTAAGGTGCTATCTTAATCATGTATTAGGCATTTAAAACTAGTATTAAACCATAACGAAGCAATCTAAAATTATCTTAAAATTATTAGACAGCTTTTAATGGCAAACCTAAAAGGTTTTCTTGTGTTATCAAATAAGGAAGAAGAATAAACATAACCATTAAAATTAACAACTTAATTTTATCACATGAAATTAAGTTTCTGCAATTTTTCAATAATCGTCTCATAATTATTTCATGTTTCTAATAAACTTCATATGCATATCATATTATTTACAGAATTAGATCATGGTAGATCTGGCTCTGATACCAATATTGGGTTTTGATAGCCCTCAGGGCATAAATTTATGCACGTTATATGTCGGACGGACGATAGAAACATAAGATAGCAGCAGAAATTTTATTAAACACTTTAATAAAAGGCCATAAGGATATCATGAACCCTAGCTAAAAAATCTACTATCTTGGGGTGGGTCTGACCGACCCCGAAGATAGATCTAAACTACTGCAACAATATATGAAAGCATAAATAAAATTGACTTACCCGGAACATTGCTTCTATAGAAAACAAAGCGTCGTTTTCAGCAACAACTTTAGCTCCTCGAAGCTAGCTGCCTCTGTGCCTCCAAAACTGGTCCACCCGAGGCGAGCCAACAGCACACCTCCGAGCCAATCACTCCCTGAAGAAAGTTTCACTTGAGTACGATCCACGTCAAAGACTTTGGATCAGATCCAAACCTCCTCAATGTCTTGCTAGGACTCGAATGGAGGATCGGAAGAATTATAAGAGGATGGAATACTTTTTAGAGCTTCTCGAATCGGAGACTTGGTGCGAATTTCAATGAGGAGGGCCACCCCTCATTTATATAGGGAGCCGGCCCCTCCTCCTTTGCTACGAGCAATATGGGACTATTCAAATCGGTTTTTAAGTTTAATTTTATTGAAGTCCAAACTTTTAAAATTTACCATAAATTCATTTCTGAGTTTCGACCTTAAAATAAACTATCAAATCGAATATCTCAAGACAACGATCATATATAAAAAAAATGGCGTCCAATTTCGATATCAATTGATCCTTCAAATATCGAAAATAATTTCCGAAATCGAGTTTCACACAAAACAGCGAAAACACACATCGCAAGGAGCTTTCGGGTATGCTTCTGCAGATCGCACCACATAGCACGATCTGCACGCACCACGTGGCACGTGTGTTGAGTATTGGTGTTTCATACCAATCTTATTTTGATGATGATCACAACATTATGTTGTTGCCAATGACTCTCATGTTTTAGTCTCACAGTTTCATTTCAAGAATATCTTTCTTGGAGACTAATCACTTGGTGCAAGGTTGGACATCGAGTGGAGAAAGGCCAAAGCGTGGACTCAAGGAGTGCCAAAGCTTGGAGATGATGGAGATCAATCAAGGCATCAAGATTGAAGACTAGACTCTAAGGAAAGCAATGTAATCCATGTAATATTTACTTTATTACTTTCTCTCTCTTTTGAGTCTAGATTAATGTAATGCCTTGATAGATGGTTTACTCATTCATGCATATGCATTTAGCCATCTTAGTGAGCATTAGGATTATCTTAGAATCCAACCCAATAGGTTCACTTTGTCCAAAGACTCATTTAGAGTCTCTGGCTTTCCATCAGTCGCCTACTGAAGGGTTTACAGTCGATTGGGTGATTTCCAGTCGCCTGTCGATCCTTCTACAGTCGACTGATATGCACAGCTCAAGTCAACATTTCAATTGACTCAAACTTGAGCTTTACGCACAATCGACTGCTGCTCAGTTTACAGTCGCCTGTAGATTTACAGTCGCCTAGGAATTAGCCAACAGTCGTCTGAGTAGCGTAAGTGCAATCTCTGCATCTCTCTGTCTTTTCTCCATCTTATACAGCAGACGACTGATGAAGAAATTACAGTCGCCTGACTATATGACAGTCGACTGTATTATTGACATCAGTCGTCTGTATGCTTATTTAGAGAAAGAGCGCAGCTCTCTGTTTTATTCCATCCCCTGCAGCAGTCGCCTGCTGAAGGATTTATAGGCGCATGTCCTATTTTTAGTCGACTGTATTGTCTTCATCAGTCGACTGTCCTGGCTCAGATTATAGCCGTTGGATATTTTCTAGCCATTGATCAGTCAACTGTCTTATGATCATCAGTCGACTGTTCCTGTCGTTTTCACCCAGTTTCTAGCTAGACCATTTAGCCCACTTCCTTGCTGTTTTTGCGTTTCCGGACTCGTTTGACCTCCGATTTGAACACCGTTTCTTCCTGTGGTTTTCTCAGGAAGTCCCCTTCAATCCCATGCATCATTGTCAACATAATACCAAGTATTAATTATACATTTTATGTAAAGTCCCCAATGCTAAACTCCTTAGTTTAATCTCACAACTTATTTGTGAGCCAAATTATTCCATTGCATCACATGCATCCATCTTTACATTCTTCCTAGTACTAAGACGTAAATCCTACTTGGTGTAAGACCCTACAGCCTGACCCTACTACAGGTTTGGGCTCGAAACCCCTAGACGACAGTAACCACGAGCAGCAGGTGTCGCCCCTGTTTCGGCATCATAATTACAAGATTGACCCATTAACAAAAGTGTCGTCGGGATCACTCTAACTGTTGATTCGAGTTGAATATTGCATATTTAACCACTCATCTAGCACCATTTTGTGTTTATATGTTGCTTAATTGTCCTCAAGTGTGATCGTATTTAGATTATTATTAATTATTAGAGCAATCAATTGATTTAAACACAAAATAGAATTTTATTGAGTATTTTTGCCTCTTTTATATTTTTCATGGATAGATCTCGTTCTCACGATTCCAACGACTATTTATTTGTATTTTTTCTGAGATCTGTGCTAATTTCTGTGATTTATTGAATGCAGAATACCCTTTTAGATGGAGAAATACGGCAGAAATACGCGTAAAATACAGAAATACGACGGCCCCGCTATACAGGACAAGACATGTGTCACGCATCCGCCGCATCCCCGCTTGATCCAACGAGTGCCAACTGGGCGCAACGCGGCCGCTTAACGACCGTTGGATGATGATCCAACGGTGGAGAATGACGTCGCGACAGAGTCGAATTCGAGCGGGAATAGGACCCGCTAGTGACACGCGGCACGACAAGACTTAATTCTACTTCATCCAACGATCGAAGGAAGCGGGCTGCTGCAGAAATTTTGAGGCGACGTGGCGCGATGACGTCCGTTGGATTTTAGATCCGACGATGGAAACAGAGTACAAGATCGAAACGGAGCGGGTCAAAGAAGCAAAGCGGATCTCCTAGGACACGTGTCCGTTTCTTGTGCGATCCTACATTAGATGGATGGCTGGGGTTTGAAGCGGCTGATGAATCGGGTTTTGGGCGATTTCAGATGCGGGTTTCGAACCCAATAAGCAACTAAAACTCGCAATGATATTATTTAAGCGTATTTTAGGGTTTTGTTGCGTATTCTGGCATATTTGGGGCTCTAGAAGCCGTATTTTCGCGTCAAATTTGGAGGCCCTTGAGACAGATGCTAGATCTATCATCTGAAGGAGATTTAGGTCTATTTGGAGAGAATTGGTGACATTTTTCCTATCTTTAGCCTTGTATTTTGTGTATTTGGCTTATATTTGAAGTATTATTCACATATTTTGAGGCTTTGATGATGTATTTGTCTATGAATAATGAATATATTCTCTCCATGCATGGTTAATCTTCATATGTGTTGGTGTTGATGTAGTTAGGGTGTCGTAATCATTGATTTTGATATGTTTTCGCCCTATTTGCATGTTAAAATCGCATATTTTATCGATTTCTACATATATCTTGTTTGGGTATGTTATATGGAGACATGGGCATGCTTGAACCGAATATGATCTTTGCAGACCTATTCGTGATGCGATCCGAGAGGACGTATCGTGACCCGAGAGGGCATTTTGCGTATTTTCTTCATGAAATCGTTATTATACGTGGTTACTCATTGGCACGTTTTTATGCGCTTTATCGCCATACCTTCCGACGTTCTCGTGTCCTAGCCGAACGAAACGTTGAGTTATAGAAAATATAGTAATAATCATTGATTGCGCATACTCTAACGAAATCACTACCAACACATACTCTCCATATTAGTACCCCAATATTGCCTTCACCGTAGTTATCGTAGGATTTCTTTTATTATTTTAAAATCTTGATATCATATCCTTATACCTGAAAGGTGATTGGTTATTATCGTTTTAGTACTCTTTACAGACTGAAATTTGTGGTTTTGCAGGTCAGTTGTCCCGTGGATACGATACCTGGACTCACCAGGATTATTACTTGTTCGATCTCCTGCGCTTGGGAGTAGCGCTCACACATTTTGAGCCGAGTCAAGTTTTTGGCGTCGTTATCGGGGACAACGGTATCTTTGATCCACATTTTCAGCTTTTCAAAGGACTACTCAGTGAGATCCTTCCACTTTATAGCTCAGTTTTATTATTGAAAAAACACACTCTCTTTGCTAGTTTATGTGGCATAGGACCGCCACTTCACACAGATTGATAAGAATTGAAAACATGGCAGATAATAATGAACAACACCTTGCAAACACTCCACAAGAATTACCATTGAGTGCTACATATATGCCCACTAGAGTTGCTTCTGAATCATGCATTGTGTTGCCTGATGGTGCTCATTCTTTTTCGCTTAAAGCAGGGGTGATCCAAATCCTCCCATCTTACCATGGTGAGGATAGGAAAAATCCTTATTTGCATATTAAAACATTTGAAGAAGCATGCTCTACACTGTTAGATGGAAAAGTTAGTAATGATGTTGTCTATATTAAACTTTTTCCATTCTCGTTAAAAGATAAGGCAAAAAATTGGTTCAATGCATTACCTCCTAGATCTATTACTTCTTGGCTAACGATGCAAACTGAGTTTCTAAAAAATTTCTTTTCTTTGCACAGGACTCGGGCTTTAAAGAGGCACATCATGTCTTTTTCGTAGAAGGAGACCGAAGTATATGATCAAGCTTCGGAAAGGTTCAAGGAACTACTGTTAGCATGCCTGCATCATGGTTTTGACCAGGGACGTACCATTGGGCTCTTTTACGATGGATTACAGCCTAATACGAAGCAATATGTAGAAATGATGTGCAACAGCGGCTTCTTTGAGAAGACTCCAACGGAGGCTTGGACATATTTGGAAAACATTGCAGAAAATGCGAGAAGATGGGAGCCAACTTCAGAATTTGACAGGACTCTGCCTGCACAACAATCAAGAGGAGGCCTGCAGTTTTTAAAACCTGACGATGCATTGATGGCACAAGTGGAGGCATTGGTTACGCAAAAGCTACAAAACATTGATTTAAGAGCAGCAAAAGCAGCTACATCAGAGCCATACTGCGTCATATGTGAGAAGCCAATTCATGACACTACTGTATGCCCATTGATTCAGCAATAAAGGAATTAGGTAGAAATCCAGAGGCAGAGGTGAATTGGGTGGCCAACCAAGGGTATAATGCCAATTGAAAAAAATCAATCAAATCAAGGAGGTACTTCATACCAGCAGAAGCAGCAGATGACTACTCCCTATTACCATCCCAACCACACCAACTACCAAGGGAAAAGGGAGCAAAGCAATGAAATTCGGAGTCTCACTACTGCAGTCAACAGGTGGCACAGATGCAACAACAACTCACTGAGAATTTTGCGAGATTTATAGCATCACAGGACAAAGGTAAATTACCAGCTCAGCTTGTTGCAAATCCTAATACAAATCCTTCTTCTTCTTTTTCAGGAAACAATGTCAAACCATGTCAGGCAGTGACTACATTGCGTAGCGGACGTGAAATTGAAAAGCCAAAAATGCCTAGACATGAACAACCATCTGAGGAAAAAGAGGAAGTTCAAGCACCTAAAAATTTGCAAGATGAGGAAGAGGTCGCAGACAGAGAGCCAGAACCATATATACCTCCTGCTCCATTTCCACATAGACTTGCTCCACCATCAAAAGATAAGTATCAGGCAGAAATAAGAGCTATCTTCAAGCTGGTAAAAATTAATATTACATTACTTGATGCAATCAACCAAGTGCCTGCATATGCTAAATTTTTGAAGGAGTTATGCACTGTGAAACGGAGTCTTAATGTGAAAAAGAAAGCATTCCTAACACAACAGGTAAGTGCAATGGTCCAACATGACACTCCATCCAAATATATGGATCCGGGTTCTCCTACTATTCCATGTATTATAGGAACCAAGAAATTTGGAGATGCTTTACTTTAGTTGGGTTCTAGTGTTAACATTTTGCCTTACTCTGTTTACTTGCAGTTAGGATTGGGGGAGCTGAAAACGGCACCTGTGGTTCTACAGTTGGTAGACAGGTCGGTGAAAATCCCACGAGGATGCGTAGATGTGTTGGTCCAAGTAGACAAATTCTATTACCCAGTGGATTTTATCGTCCTTGATATACATGGGTCACAATCAGGTAACTGCACTCCTATCATATTGGGACGTCCATTCCTAGCAACTTGCAACGCTATGATAAATTATAGTGATGGACAATTGAAGATAAGTTTTGGTAACATGAAACTTGAGCTGAACATTTTTAAATCATGTAAGTTACCAGCAAGTGTTGATGGAGTAAAAGAGGTATGTTTTATTGAGAATTTGATTGAAGATTCTTTTGAAGCTAAGTATGAATGCTCGTCTAATTTTGTTGATTATAATTCATACGATATTGATGAGTCTTATTTTGTGCATGACAAAAATGAAAGACCAAAGGATGCATGGGTGCCAAAGTTTGAAACACTGCCAGTGGAATTGCCACCACAACAACCTTCAGAGATTGAGCATCCAAAGTTAGCGTTGAAGCCCTTGCCAGACTATCTGAAATACGCTTTCCTTGAAAAGGAGGAAACTTTCCCTGTGGTAATATCCTCTGAACTTACGCTTGAACAAGAACATTCTTTGCTTGATGTGCTTAGAGAACACAAAGGGGCCATTGGATGGTCTATTGCAGACATTACATGTATAAAACCTTTAATTTGCACTCATCACATTTATCTTGAGGATGATGCCAAACCTACATATGAAATGCAACGTCATTTAAATCCAACATTAAAAGAGGTTGTTAAGGGAGAGGTTTTTAAGCTACTTACTGCAGGTATAATATATCCTATTTCTGATAGCAGATGGGTTAGTCCCATACAGGTGGTCCCAAAGAAATCAGGCTTAACAGTAGTAAAAATGAGAATAATGAGCTTATACAGATGCGAACCACCACAGGTTGGAGGATATGTGTTGACTAGAGAAAGCTAAATTCTAAAATACGAAAAGACCACTTTCCATTACCTTTCATAGATCAAATTTTAGAAAGGGTGGCAGGTAATGAATATTATTGTTTTCTAGATGGCTATTCTGGCTATTATCAGATAGAGATTGCTCCAGAGGATCAAGAGAAGACTACCTTCACTTGTCCCTTAGGAACTTTCACTTTTAGAAGGATGCCTTTTGGATTATGCAATGCGCCTGCTACATTTCTACGTTGCATGTTGAGCATATTTAGTGATATGGTTGAAAGGATAATGGAAGTGTTTATGGATGATTTTTCTGTATATGGCACTTCTTTTGATGATTGTTTATCTAACTTAGCTCTTGTCTTGAACAGGTGCCAGGAAAAAAATTTGCTGCTAAACTGGAAAAAATGTCATTTCATGACAACTGAAGGTTTGGTTCTTGGTCACCTAGTCTCCAAAGCATGTATTCAGGTAGACAAGGCAAAAGTTGAGGTGATTGAGAAGTTGCCTACACCAAAATGTGTCAAGAACATACGATCCTTTCGAGGCCATGTAGGATTCTATAGAAGATTCATAAAGGATTTCAGCGCTATTTCCCGCCCCCTCTGCCACTTATTAACTTTAAACACTGAATTTATATGGACACAAGATTGTCAAGATTCATTTGATAAACTAAAGAATTCACTTTTTTCATTCCCTATTTTGTAGGTTTGAGACTGGACTATTCCATTTAAAATCATGTGCGATGCAAGTGACTATGCGATGGGGGCAGTGCTTGGGCAAAAGAAAGGAAAAGTTCCTTGTGTTATCTATTATGCTAGTAAGATGTTGAATTAAGCACAAAGGAACTATACTACTATGGAGAAAGAATTGCTTGCGGTGGTGTTTGCGTTGGAGAAGTTCAGGAGCTACATATTGGGATCACCTATTCTCATCTTTACATATCATTCTGCACTTAAATCTCTTTTATCTAAAAAGGATGCGAAACCCAAACTTATACGATGGATTCTTCTTTTGCAGGAATTCAACATTCAGATCAAGGATAAGAAAGGAGTGGAAAAAAATGTCACAGATCACCTTTCTAGATTGACGGTGGAAACAGAGTCACCTAATATTCCATTGCGAGATTCCTTCCCAGACGAGCAGCTTTTCGCCATCTCTACTCTACCATGGTATGCAGATATAGCTAATTATTTGGTGACAGGTAGAACTCCCCCACATTGGTCTTCTCTTGATTTTAAACGTTTCAAACATGAGGAAAAATCGTTCTACTTTGACGACCCATTTCTTTTTAAATATTGTGGAGACCAAATTGTAAAAAGATGTGTACCCGACCATGAGTTTGATAGCGTTTTACATTTTTGCTATGATGGGGTATGTGGGGGACATTTTTTAGCACATAAAACTGTTGCAAAAATTTTACAAAGTGGTTTTTATTGGCCTACTATGTTTAAAGACTCATATGCTTATTGTAAATCATGTGTGCGTTGTCAACAGTTGGGGGGAATAACGAAAAGAAATATGATGCCATTGAATCCTATGCTAGAAATAGAAATATTTGATTGTTGGGGTATTAATTTCATGGTGCCTTTTCCACCATCTATTGGTTATATATTTGTATTGATTGCCATTGATTATGTTTTTAAATGGGTGGAAGCTATTCCTTGCAGGTCCAATGACGCTTCCATTGTGCTGAAATTTTTCAAAGAGAACATTTTTCGCGCTTTGGAGTGCCAAAGGCCATTATCAGTGATGGAGGTTCTCATTTCTGTAATAGGCTCTTTGCAAATCTCATGAAGAAATTTGGGGTGACGCATTACGTTTCAACACCTTACCATCCCCAGACGAATAGAAAGCGGAATTGGCGAATAAGGAGATAAAAGCATATTCTTCAGAAAACAGTGAACCCAACGCGCAAAGATTGGAGTCTTCGCTTGCTTGAAGCTTTATGGGCCTCCTGAACAGCATACAAGACTATCTTAGGGATGACCCTTATCGTTTGGTTTATGGAAAAAATTGTCATCTTCCTGTTGAATTAGAACATAAATCTTTTTGGGCAATTAGAACATTTAATTTGCTTAATGACTCACCAAATGTTTCTCGTAAATTGCAGATCATGGAGCTTGATGAAATACGACGAGAGGCATATGAAAATGCAAAGCTAGCAAAAGAAAGGATGAAAGCTATGCATGATAAGATGATCCTGCGAAAGGAATTCAAAATTGGGGACAAGGTCCTATTGTACAATTCAAGACTACACTTATTTCCAGGAAAGTTACGCTCCAAATGGACGGGACCATACTTTGTCAAAGAAGTTTTTTCACATGGAGCGGTGGTTTTAGTGAATGGGAATGATGGCCATGAATTCAAAGTCAACGGACAACGTCTGAAACATTTTCAAGAGCTTTGGGCTAGAGAGGATACCACCATTGATCTCACAGATCTACCTTCGGGTGGCAACTAATAAGGCGTGTTCTTTCCATGCTTTCCTCTCCCTAACATTGAGGACAATGCTTATTTTAAGTTGGGGGAGGGTATAAACTTTTCGGATTTTTCTTTTTTAAGTTAGTTCCCTTTTTGCATTGAAACAAAAACAAAAACAAAAAAATAAAATAATAAAATAAATAAATGAGTCAAGTTCTATCACCAATATTTTTTTTCCACCTAAAGATGAACCTCATGTGATAAAAATTCTTGAAATCTACTTACCACTGTACATGTGTGATTCATTTTCTTCCACCACTATTGTTAAATATTTCAGTCTCATTTGATGTGTATATGTAAGGATCGCCTTACTTTTGCAATACTAAGAACACACACTAGAGGGGGGTGAATAGTGTAATGGCAATAAAATTGTCCAATTAAAATTAAAATTGCAAATGCGAAATTATAAATGCATGAGGATATAATTGACACAATCAATTCAAACGCAAACACAAGGAATTACCCTGGTTCCCTAAACTTGGGTACATCTAGCCACACCAATATTCACTATAATCCCACATAGAGAAGTGAATACAAATCTCACAAGGAGATACCCCACAAAGAGGATTTTGCCCTACACAAGGACCCAACCAACCCTACACGAGGGTCAAGACTCACACCAAGAGAATCACTAACTCCCACTCAGAGAATTAAGGTTAGCCCTACACTAGGACACTAAACTCCCACAAAGAGAATTACTCCCATAAAGAGAGTTATTCCCACAAAGAGAATATCCTAATCCCACAAAGAGATAAACTCCCACAAAGAGAGAAAGACTAATTCCCACAAAGAGAATTAGTGACACAAATTCACCAAGTAAAATAAATACTCTTACCTATACCTTGAGATGCTTACTCATAAATGGATGCAAGGCATGGAAGAGGATCTCCAAGTGTTGAGATATGCTTGAGAGCACTTGGATGAATTCCCTTGAGCTGGACTTCAATGCATGAAGAGGAATGAGAGCTCTAAAGAGGGAATTGAGGGAGTTTGAGAGTGGCTTATAGATCTCTTGAGATTTTCAATAGCATCAACAAGAATAAGAGATGGCAGCATACCCATATATATATGAACCCTATAACAAACCCCAAAACCCAAGAAAACAGCCAAAAGATCAATTCTGCAACGGCTAGAAACTGGGCGAAAACGACAAGAACAGTCGACTGATGATCATAAGACAGTCGACTGATCGACGGCTAGAAAATATATAACAGCTATAATCTGAGCCAGGACAGTCGACTGATGAAGACAATACAGTCTACTGAAAACAGGACAGGCGCCTGTAAATCCTTAAGCAGGCGACTGCTGCAGGGGATGGAATAAAACAGAGAGCTGCACTCTTTCTCCAGATAAGCATACAGGCGACTGATGTCTGTAATTCCTTCATCAGTCGTCTACTGTATAAGATGGAGAAAAGACAGAGAGATGCAGAGATTGCACTTACGCTACTCAGACGACTGTTGGCCAATTCCCAGGCGACTGTAAATCTATAGGCGACTGTAAACTGAGCAGCAGTCGACTGTGTGTAAAGCTCAAGTTTGAGTCAATTGAAATGTTGACTTGAGCTATGCATATCAGTCGACTGTAGAAGGATCGACAGGCGACTGGAAATCACCCAGTCGACTGTAAACCCTTCAGCAGGCGACTGATGGAAAGCCAGAGACTCCAAATGAGTCTTTGGACAAAGTGAACCTATTGGGTTGGATTCTAAGATAATCCTAAGGCTCACTAAGATGGCTAATGCATATGCATGAATGAGTAAACCATCTATCAAGGCATTACATTAATCCTATAATGCCCTGATAGCTACTGCACAAGTACTAGAGGGGGGGTGAATAGTACTTTAAAATAATTAAGAAGATAATTCCTAATTATCTTGCAAACTCAACCAACAATGCAGAAATGAAAATGTGACAACAATAAAATACAATCGCAAACAAACGATATAACGGGTTCGGATCCACCCAAGTCTCCCCGACTTGTTCCCGGTGATCCTACGTCCCAAACACCCGGATCCCCTCCGGATACTTGAGTTAGCACATCTAACTCAAATTTGCACTATGAAATTCTTGTAGAAAACCTCTACAAGATCAAATCATACACAAATGAAAATGTGACTCCCACAAATCGGGATCACACACAACTCTCACAACCGATAGTAAAACTTTCAATATAAAAGTAAATGAAATAAGAAATGCTTACCAACAAAATCATATACCTTGAGTAAACTTACGATTTTAGGGCAAGGAGGATTTTGGAGGAGAAGAAGGCACCAAACCCTAGCTCCAAGAAGTTGATCAGCTATGGAAGCCTAGGGAGGAGTTGGTGACCTTGAATCAAGCTCTTGGCTTGAAGGGCTCACAATCAATGAATCTCTCTTTAGGAATAAGAGTGAGGGAGAGATTCTAGTGAGAATTGAAAGCGTAGAAATGAGAATAAATGATTCTCTTTGATTCTCTAAAATGCAATTAATATCAGCCTTGAATGCTATGAAACAGCAACTCAAGATTATATAGGATAGAGAAGAGAGAGAGAGAGAGAGAAAATTCGTGCATTTAATGCTCCAACGGATCTATTTCTGAAGCAGTCTAATCGGTCAAAGAAGGATCACTGACCGACTAGATTCACAACTAGGCGGTCGGTGATTCAACATGGACCGACTAACAGCTTCACAGTCAATAAAGATAGTTCAGGGAATATAGAACTAGTCGGTCTAAGAAGACTTGCCAACCGACTAGTTTCACAACTAGTCGGTCGGTGAGTGTTCTTTGACCGACTAAGAGATGAAATCAAATAGGCTGAATACAAGTTGAACTAGTCGGTCTAAGAACAAATTCCAACCGACTAGTTTCACAACCAGTCGGTCGATGAATGTTCTTGGACCGACTAATGATAAACAATAGCGCAGGCTGTGAAATGAAAGACATAACTAGTCGGTCTAAGAAGGATTCCAACCCGACTAGTTTGACAACTAGTCGGTCGGTGAACCTTCTTGGACCGACTAACAGTAAATAGTAAAGAGCTGAAAATGAACAAGGCATTCTAGTCGGTTCAAGAAGGATTGCCGACCGACTAGATTGCCATCTAGTCGGTTGGTTCTTCTTCTTGAACCAACTAAGATGCACAAGAAGCCGCGAAATGAAGCGCAAAGCTTCGGGAAAGTTTGTATGGGCTTCTAATATGATCCTAGCTCTAAGATATGAGCGTTATGAAGATAAAAACGTAAGACCTACTCAAGACTTAACATTCTACGAAAAGAAGCTAGAAGACTATAAATAAAACTTGACGAACCGTCTTCAAATGCTTCGATCGAATCTTCTTGACTTCAATAATGGTCCTTGAGCTTCAACGAAGCTTCAGGCACACGATCACGTGCATTGAGAAGTCTTGAGACGTCGCTTTTGATGTACGTAGAATATTGGCGACGATCTCCATAACTGCGCTCACAAAGAGTTAGTTCACGATATTTATGTTTGTTCATCATCAAAACCAAATCCGGGGAATCAATACTCAATATTCTCCCCCTTTTTGGTGATGACAACCCAACATAAATAATAATCAATAATAATGATTCAAATGAAATTTACTTACTCCCCCTGCATTGATGACACGTTAATTCCATACAAAATAATAATCAATAAGCATCAAGCAGACGAGGAAAGTATAAAATGTGAATCCAATTATTGAAATTTAGGATCTAAATCCATTTCTATATCTTAACTCCCCCTGAATCTAACATATCAAATTAGATTCTCGGAAAATTGCTTTAAATTATCATTTAGCACATCGTCATTATTAATTCTCTCCCCCTTTGGCATTAGCAAAAAGAGTGGGAGGATATCAACGACAACAACAATGGCTAAAAATAAAAGCACGGGAGTCGTAGAATACGACCACGGTCCAAATGACACCAAAGTAAACTACGAAGTAAATCAAAACGTGCCAACGAGACCATAGTCGAAAATCGAAAAATAAAATCATCAAAAATCAAATTAATTTCACGTATTGAGTTATGGAACATACTCTCCAATATCAACATTCTTGATGAATTTAGTGCATGGAAAACAATTCTATGTTTCCATAGAAATAATTTCTATTAAATCAAATTTAATCGTCGAGCGACGAAGTCAACATCAGAGACAAAAAAAAATATAATGCGCACAATGAAGTAAATGTCAACACGATGTATATATATAAAACATGGTACAACAAAATGTATACATCCACCAACATACATAAAAACGATCGAAAGATCGGTGCACACATACAACATATGTCTCAACAGACATCAAAAAGAACATACATCAAAAAGTGTATCATCAAAACATCAAAAAATATCAAAAATCATAACCACCAGCTATCCTACCCCACTCTCTCACAACAAAATAGATCATCCAATGTGCACAGGGAGAGTCCTCCAACGCAAGCTCAGGAGGCAGAGGGATGATCAGCAGCAGCAGCAGGCTCTACAGAAGGGGTGGTGGTCATTGGGTCAACTGGAGTGTCCACAGAAGGGAGAGTCGCAACAGGAGTGGTCTCGGGAGCACCAGAAGAAGTATCCACCGAAGGAATGGTGGCAGCAGGTGTGCTCTCGGGAGCACCAGCTGTCACGCCACGCTTCCCATTCTACCGGGAGCGAGGACGCGAGCGGGTCCGCGATGTGCTTAAAACAAGGAGGAGTACTTTTTTTTTTCTTTTTGAAATCTTTTTCTTTTCTTCCTCCTTGGCTTAAACACACTAAGCGTCTGTATAAAAATTGCAGATTCTTGCTTGCAAGTTTAAGAAGCAGCTCAAACAACATTATTACATATCCAGTGTACAATAATTAAGATACAGCTTGGCCTAGCATGGCCAATACAAACAAGGTACACGAATTACATTAATCAAATATATATATATAAGTGCTGACGCGAAGGTAAAAGTCTAGTCTTCTGTGGGTAGATACTCCACGTAGTTTTCGAGCACTGGCTCGACTCCTGCAGTAGTGTCTTCAAGGAACTCACTATCGATACCTGACGGACATTTCGTAAAACAACAAAATGAAATGTCCGTCAGCGAGGTTTACTCGGCAAGATAATCTCAAAACCAAAACGTTAGACGTTTTTAAAATTAAACCAAGCTGGACTTTTAAAGACAAGCAATAAGTTTAATTTAAAATAAGCAATAAAAGAGATAAAGCAGTTTAAAGCAGTTAAAATAGTTAAAGCAGTTAAAGAGGTTAAACATTTGCAATCTGCAGCAATTTAATCATCGATAGCCATTTGCAATATCGTTTACAACCTGTAGCAATTTAATCATTCAATAACAATTTGCAATACCATTTGCAACCTGTGACAATTTAGCATTAAATAAACACACCGTAGCAACCTGCAAAAAGATGTTAGAACAATAGTCAAAAACCAGTCTATCCTAGTGATAAGTCCATGTCCAAGAGTACTAGAGATAACCAACATGCAGCCTGCGACGGGAGCAACTCCGAGGCTTACCCACCGTTCCGATATGGCAACGGTCAAGGTTCTAACCCCCGTAATGTGTTGGAGGTAATTTAGTATGGCGCATCCAGTCATTCTGTAACACTTGTGATCATAGACTACCCCAAACCCGGGTCAAGTCAAGTGGCGGTCAAAAGAATGTGTACTATCTGTCTATTATTGAAATTCCATCTTTCATTCTATATTATTAAAGTTCCATCTTCCATTCAATATTGTTGAAGTTCCATCTTCCATTCAGTCAATTCAATCTCGGTGTTCCAATAGTCTGTACAACAGTCTCGTGAAAGTTCACAACTTCACGACTCGATTAAATGAAAACATCAGGATCACTTAAATAAATAAAAGAACAAGTAAGATGTGATTTTAACCAAGCAAAAGAGTTTAAATTAGCTTAAAATACTTTCTAAGACTAGTAGTTATTTTTCAAGATTTTTAAACAATTTTTAAACAATTTTAAATAGCCAAAAAGCAATTTTTAATCAAGAAATGATTTTTAAAACATATGTTCAAGGAATTGTTTAGAGCAAACCGTACATCAGAATTCTTCAAACAAGGTGTCAAAATGATCGTATTTACTAGTACTATGACATATATTTTTATCGTACATTGGTGTACGTAAAAATCACATGTTATGAATTTTAAAAGGATTTATAAAACAAGAAATAATTAATAATACACTCGATCAAGGATTTATTCCGGATAAACCGTACATCAGAATTCTGCAAACAGGATGTCAAAACGATCGTATTTACAAGTACTGTAACATATATTTTTATCGTATAGCAGTGTACGTAAAAATTGCAAGCTACGAATTTTAAAAGAATTTTAACCTATTTAAGTTTTGCCTTCAAAAATTCACAGTGAGAAATATACTTGCCTGATCACGACGAAACTAGCGCCAATGGATTCGTTTCGACGTTTCTGATTTTCTGGGACTAGTCACACATTTCTCTGGCCCCTGTATAATTAGTTATGGATTTATAACCTTAAAACCCATTTATTAATTATTATAAAATACGAAATTACGAAATAATCGCGTATTTACAAGTTTGCCATTGAGTATATTAACTTACGCAGCCGTCGTTCGAGCGCTGCATGACGGGGAGAGAGAGGGAGGCGACAGCGGCGGGGGCTCGGCGGCGAGCAAGGGCGGCGACTGGGGGCGACGTCGGGGAGCGACGGCGATGGCGACGGCGGCGGGACACGGCGGCGAAGACGGCGGGCGGAGGCTGGCGATGTTGTGGGGTGTTCGTCGGTGCTGGGGGAGTGCTCCGGCGCCGCTGCGGCTGGCGGATGACGGCGGAGGCGGCGGTCAGCGGCAGAGCGCGGGTCGAGGCCGGAGGGAGGGTGGTGGAGCTCCGGGAGAGAGAGTACGGGGGAGGAGAGCGAGAGAGGGGGAGAAGAGAGTGAGGGAGAGCGGGGGGAGAACGCCTGGGTTCAAAATGAAACGGAGAGAGAGAGAGTATCTGTGTGTGGGTTAATACAATGGGATGGGTTTATTTATAGGGTTAGTGAATGGCAAAATGGTAATTAGAGGGGGTAGATGGAGGGGTAGATGAGGGGGGTAGATGGGAGGGTAGATGGGAATGAGGGGGTTACGGGTTGGGTTAGGGGTTAATTTAATTAGGTAATTAGCTATAGATAAACTTCATTAGCAAAGGTCATTAGTGAAAATACAAAAAACGAAATTACGAAATTGCCCCTACTAGTAAACGTGTCCGAAAAATTACGAAAACATACCCACAGGACCGTATCGTCACGATGATCACGAATACGAAGACCGTTCCAGGGTTTGGGCTACGAAAATACTAGTTTTTGGCCAAAAAGTTTAGAAAGCGGGTTTGCGGGTTTTCTATTGAAATGATATCAGAAAATTACGAAATTAATGTGGGGAGCCCTAAGTGATCATATGATGCTACCGTACAAGTTTGAAATCGTTTTGAAAACGTTTGAATAAAAAATAAATTCAATGATCCAAAACTGCAATATCTGAAAACGAATTTTTATCAGATCTTTTAGAGGTATTTGACGAAATCCGATTTTACTAAAATACTCCATAACTAGTCTGGTACTCCAAAATATTTTTATAGGAAATTTTTGAAATCAGTTTAAGACTCCTAACAAACCATTATAAAATACAATTAAAATTGAATTTTCTTTAAATACTTAATTTGAAAGTATTGGAAAAATACAGGCCGTTACATTCTACCCTCCTTAAAAATAATTCCGTCCTCGGAATTTAAAATATTTTTGAAACAAATAATTGATATTATAAAGAAGCTCAAGCAAATAAATGATAGAATAGATAGATCTTTGTAAATCAGGTTGTAAATAACATGAAATGTGATGAGCAAATAAGGGATGTCACCAATATATTTTATCACAATAGCGACTTCAGATTTATCAAGTAGGCAAAACATAAAATAATGGCATTACTCGGAAATGATAATGAGGATGATGATGACATCTGATCGAACTTGGGACATAAGGTGACAAGGCAGAAGCAATCACACCAAAGAGAAGAACGGAACGTCTAGAACATATAAACGATGATTACATGGTCTCAATCATGTAAATCATCGCCATAGCATACAAAAACGTAAGAGATAAACCTAGTGCATCCTTGCTGTTACAACTTAACCAGCCGAACAGAAAGGACTTCATCTGCCATGCTACCAGATTACAAGCCATTACCCAGATCAACACATACATGCAAGTATAAGGCCAACTCTCGAGGGTCAAGATCATCGCTACCACTTGTCCCAGCAGTCTCCATAACATCCAACAAGAAACCAACATCCTAGCCGTCTCCCAAATCCGAGCACAAGACCGACATCCAACTTCAACGCCTAAGCCCAAAAGTATGCCAATACCCAATCCTAAGGATACTCCTTCCCAACACCATTGGTCGATATCTACGGTAAACATCATCAGCCCTAAGCAGTTCAACGACCAAAAACTCAAGAACCTACAAGCACTAAGGAGCACCCCTAAAAAGCACTCGAAGCTGGGCAGCTCAAGGGGGAAGAACCAGAAAAAGGAGCTCCCAATGATACCAAGGGCGGCGGGTTCCCAATATCCTGACCACACGGCCAAAGCATGGGTGGCGGCGAGGGTTGCTGCTAAGCCAAACAGACCCCAAGGTCGTTGGCGGGCCATCGGTGGCTGGCGATCTGCGGCGACGAGGGCTCCGACTGGCTGGCGATCCATGGCGGGGAGCTAGGGCCTACGGGATGAAGCGAAGCGGAAGCTGGCGGATCGGAGATCGGAGCGGCGATGCGAGGTCCGATCGAGCTCGCTTGGGGAAGAGGCCGGGAGGATGAGGGGGCGATGTCTGAGTGAAAAGAGAAAGCCACGGGGTGGCTTGCGGAGGAAGGAGATGGGTTAAAAAGAAAAGGGGGGCACCGAAGTCGTCGGTGTTAGGCGGGAATGGGGCTTGAGGAGAGGAAACGGACAGAACGCAATAAAGAGGGGGAAAAGCAGTCAGTGGGAAATGAATCAAACCCTTGGGGGAAAGAAATTGGGTACAAGATAGAAGTAGGGGCTAGAGGAGAAACACGAGCACAAAAGATGCAAACAGCCTATACTTACACGTTAGGTTTGGCTTGTCTCAAAATCTTCAGTATCATCCTCGAATACTTCTGAGCGTCCTTCGATCTGCTTCTGCGGAGGAACTAGAACTTAAGATGGTCGGGTATTTCGAACTCTACCCTCCTTTGACGACAGTCAAAGGTGGCATGAAATGTCCTTAACCAATTCATCCCAAGAACAACATCAAATGTTGGCATCTCTATCACCATGGATTTAGCGAAAAGACCTCGTCTACAAATCACAATAGAACATTGGAGGCATTCGATGGGAACTGCCAGCGGTCTCGACCATCCAACGTGGAGTCAGAGGTTTAACAGTTACAGTGATAAGAAACATGTCCAAGCTCTAAATAATAGAGTAAGTAGCTTAGTGGAATATCTCGTACCTGGGATTACTTGGTCCGTAGCCTCAGCTTCTTCTACTGTCATGGTACAAGCTTGGCGTCTTTGGGGTAGCACATGTTGTCGAGTCTGCTGGTACACTTGTTGTTGGTTGACGTTGCTGAGCAGAGTTGGAAGGCTGAGACTTCCTCTCAGGACAGTCGCTTGCAGTGTGGCCCTTCGATTTGCTTCAGTGGTTGAACTCGAACTTCTGATGATCCAAAATTCGAATGCTGTCCTCCATAACTAGAGTTCAAGGGGACTAAGGAAAGATTCTAAGAAGGTCAATCGAAAGGTCATCAAGCTAAGAGAAGGTGATAATGAAGATCGATGACGTCACATAATCATGATTCACGCCCTTGCGGTCCAGCGGACACGGCCAGGGAAGTGACTAAGCCAGGATCACTTATGCCCAGTCTAGCTAGGTCGATCCAACAGACTTTAGCCAAGCACATTGACCGGTATCATGGTCCATTGAAGGAAGATTATCATTTATATGCGTGCCATCATCAACTGAAGGAAAGGTGATGAAACGAGTAGATGGTTCATCCAATGAAAATAACTATAACGGTTAGCAAAAGTGGCTACTATGGAGGGTATAACCAAGAATGGAACACGAGTTCCTAAGCAATGGTTAAGAATTCGAAAAAGGTAATGAAGTTCAATGGAAATAGTTCGTTGCGAATTTTGTGGTAAGAAGTAATAGGAAATTTCCAAATCAAGATGTGGACATGCTATAGCACGATAACATATGCTAGCAATGATAATAAAGACGATGGGCGTCAAATCGACGTAGAGGGAAAAGGTTCAGGTATACCAGTGATTACTGGCTCAGCAGCTTCGTGGAGAATATAGGGTTGAATTTCCGGTATTTCCTTTACGACACCCAAGATGTCGTTGTTGGTGACGTCGTCTGTATCTGGTCGACCTGCCATATATACTTCAAAACAAACCGCAATGTAAGGTAAGTTAAAATAAATCTATTCTAGCAGTATACTTGGATATTAATGTCATTTAAACCGATCTTAAAGTATTTGCATAAGCAAGACCTGCATGGGCCGCCACCAAAACCTGTCACGCCCCGCTTCCCATTCTACCGGGAGCGAGGACGCGAGCGGGTCCGCGATGTGCTTAAAACAAGGAGGAGTACTTTTTTTTTTCTTTTTGAAATCTTTTTCTTTTCTTCCTCCTTGGCTTAAACACACTAAGCGTCTGTATAAAAATTGCAGATTCTTGCTTGCAAGTTTAAGAAGCAGCTCAAACAACATTATTACATATCCAGTGTACAATAATTAAGATACAGCTTGGCCTAGCATGGCCAATACAAACAAGGTACACGAATTACATTAATCAAATATATATATATAAGTGCTGACGCGAAGGTAAAAGTCTAGTCTTCTGTGGGTAGATACTCCACGTAGTTTTCGAGCACTGGCTCGACTCCTGCAGTAGTGTCTTCAAGGAACTCACTATCGATACCTGACGGACATTTCGTAAAACAACAAAATGAAATGTCCGTCAGCGAGGTTTACTCGGCAAGATAATCTCAAAACCAAAACGTTAGACGTTTTTAAAATTAAACCAAGCTGGACTTTTAAAGACAAGCAATAAGTTTAATTTAAAATAAGCAATAAAAGAGATAAAGCAGTTTAAAGCAGTTAAAATAGTTAAAGCAGTTAAAGAGGTTAAACATTTGCAATCTGCAGCAATTTAATCATCGATAGCCATTTGCAATATCGTTTACAACCTGTAGCAATTTAATCATTCAATAACAATTTGCAATACCATTTGCAACCTGTGACAATTTAGCATTAAATAAACACACCGTAGCAACCTGCAAAAAGATGTTAGAACAATAGTCAAAAACCAGTCTATCCTAGTGATAAGTCCATGTCCAAGAGTACTAGAGATAACCAACATGCAGCCTGCGACGGGAGCAACTCCGAGGCTTACCCACCGTTCCGATATGGCAACGGTCAAGGTTCTAACCCCCGTAATGTGTTGGAGGTAATTTAGTATGGCGCATCCAGTCATTCTGTAACACTT
This sequence comes from Scilla litardierei, assembly GCA_030789695.1. Classification (NCBI taxonomy): domain Eukaryota; kingdom Viridiplantae; phylum Streptophyta; class Magnoliopsida; order Asparagales; family Asparagaceae; genus Scilla; species Scilla litardierei. The sequence goes on from CM061142.1 coordinate 390,816,990, forward strand.
GTGATCATAGACTACCCCAAACCCGGGTCAAGTCAAGTGGCGGTCAAAAGAATGTGTACTATCTGTCTATTATTGAAATTCCATCTTTCATTCTATATTATTAAAGTTCCATCTTCCATTCAATATTGTTGAAGTTCCATCTTCCATTCAGTCAATTCAATCTCGGTGTTCCAATAGTCTGTACAACAGTCTCGTGAAAGTTCACAACTTCACGACTCGATTAAATGAAAACATCAGGATCACTTAAATAAATAAAAGAACAAGTAAGATGTGATTTTAACCAAGCAAAAGAGTTTAAATTAGCTTAAAATACTTTCTAAGACTAGTAGTTATTTTTCAAGATTTTTAAACAATTTTTAAACAATTTTAAATAGCCAAAAAGCAATTTTTAATCAAGAAATGATTTTTAAAACATATGTTCAAGGAATTGTTTAGAGCAAACCGTACATCAGAATTCTTCAAACAAGGTGTCAAAATGATCGTATTTACTAGTACTATGACATATATTTTTATCGTACATTGGTGTACGTAAAAATCACATGTTATGAATTTTAAAAGGATTTATAAAACAAGAAATAATTAATAATACACTCGATCAAGGATTTATTCCGGATAAACCGTACATCAGAATTCTGCAAACAGGATGTCAAAACGATCGTATTTACAAGTACTGTAACATATATTTTTATCGTATAGCAGTGTACGTAAAAATTGCAAGCTACGAATTTTAAAAGAATTTTAACCTATTTAAGTTTTGCCTTCAAAAATTCACTGTGAGAAATATACTTGCCTGATCACGACGAAACTAGCGCCAATGGATTCGTTTCGACGTTTCTGATTTTCTGGGACTAGTCACACATTTCTCTGGCCCCTGTATAATTAGTTATGGATTTATAACCTTAAAACCCATTTATTAATTATTATAAAATACGAAATTACGAAATAATCGCGTATTTACAAGTTTGCCATTGAGTATATTAACTTACGCAGCCGTCGTTCGAGCGCTGCATGACGGGGAGAGAGAGGGAGGCGACAGCGGCGGGGGCTCGGCGGCGAGCAAGGGCGGCGACTGGGGGCGACGTCGGGGAGCGACGGCGATGGCGACGGCGGCGGGACACGGCGGCGAAGACGGCGGGCGGAGGCTGGCGATGTTGTGGGGTGTTCGTCGGTGCTGGGGGAGTGCTCCGGCGCCGCTGCGGCTGGCGGATGACGGCGGAGGCGGCGGTCAGCGGCAGAGCGCGGGTCGAGGCCGGAGGGAGGGTGGTGGAGCTCCGGGAGAGAGAGTACGGGGGAGGAGAGCGAGAGAGGGGGAGAAGAGAGTGAGGGAGAGCGGGGGGAGAACGCCTGGGTTCAAAATGAAACGGAGAGAGAGAGAGTATCTGTGTGTGGGTTAATACAATGGGATGGGTTTATTTATAGGGTTAGTGAATGGCAAAATGGTAATTAGAGGGGGTAGATGGAGGGGTAGATGAGGGGGGTAGATGGGAGGGTAGATGGGAATGAGGGGGTTACGGGTTGGGTTAGGGGTTAATTTAATTAGGTAATTAGCTATAGATAAACTTCATTAGCAAAGGTCATTAGTGAAAATACAAAAAACGAAATTACGAAATTGCCCCTACTAGTAAACGTGTCCGAAAAATTACGAAAACATACCCACAGGACCGTATCGTCACGAGGATCGCGAATACGAAGACCGTTCCAGGGTTTGGGCTACGAAAATACTAGTTTTTGGCCAAAAAGTTTAGAAAGCGGGTTTGCGGGTTTTCTATTGAAATGATATCAGAAAATTACGAAATTAATGTGGGGAGCCCTAAGTGATCATATGATGCTACCGTACAAGTTTGAAATCGTTTTGAAAACGTTTGAATAAAAAATAAATTCAATGATCCAAAACTGCAATATCTGAAAACGAATTTTTATCAGATCTTTTAGAGGTATTTGACGAAATCCGATTTTACTAAAATACTCCATAACTAGTCTGGTACTCCAAAATATTTTTATAGGAAATTTTTGAAATCAGTTTAAGACTCCTAACAAACCATTATAAAATACAATTAAAATTGAATTTTCTTTAAATACTTAATTTGAAAGTATTGGAAAAATACAGGCCGTTACACCAGCAGACGTAGCAGCAACAGCAGACGTACCCTCTGGGGCATGAGCAACAGATCCAACAAGCTCCTGGAGCTCAGCCTCATCCATTTCCTCATCGTCAGAAACAGACGGAGGAATCTCAATTCCAAAGTGAGAACAGATGCGAGCTAGCATCTCCTCAGAACGAGAAACACGAGACTCCACACGTCTCAGAGAGACGGCAAACTCAACGAGAGTAGGAGTAGGAGGAGGAGCTGAAGCTGAAGGGGTCTTCTTCTGAACGTGAGAAGCGCCGCAAGAGACTTCTTGACGGCCGTCGCATTCAGAGGAGGACCAAGAGGACGCTCATCATCGGGAGGGAGAGGGACGCCGAAACGACGAAAAACAAGGGTCAGGAGACAAGGATATGGGATGTGAACTGATTTGGTGGACTTTCGGATACATTCGAAAGAGTCCATCTTATCAAGGATGATACGAGCCCAATTGATCTCGCTCCCCATGAAAAGAGCGTAGATCAGCTTGAGGAACGGCTGGGAGGGCAAGCTAGATGAGCCGTACTTCTGAAGGAGGCACGACTTCAGGATAAGATTTAAGACCCAAGCATTCAGCTTAAACGATTTTGAAGGGACGCCAATCATGGCGGGAGGGATGACATGAAACATCTCGGCAAGCATGGTCTGGTCAAGATCGTGGATAACATCCACGGAGATATCGGCAGGGAGCAGGCCAGAAGATGAGACACCTATCAAATCCCCTAAGATCTCTGCCGTGAGGACAATAGGTGTCCCCAAGAAAGTCATCTCAATGGAATGGGTGTCGTCATACTGACCCCGAACACGATTCGCATAGAATAATTTGACAAGACGGAGGTACTGGTGAGGGTTCGCCTTGGGGTCATGGCGAAGATAGTCAAGTAGGCCGCTGTAGGAAAGAAGATCGGCAAGATGTGGGAAATCAGAGAACTGAACGAAGTGCTCCAATATCAATGGACAGTGCTCGATACGATTGTATGCCGCGAGACACATCGGGTCATCGCGACATAACGATATATCGACACCACCCACTGGCATGGGAGCCTTCCCCTTAGACGGACGAGTGCTAGATCGAGGAGGAGGAGTAGGAGCCCTATCGGTAGGCTCAGACTCAGGGATATACTCGGTGTCAGAGTCAGAATCATCGGGAGGAGTGGGAGCACGAAACTTCTTAGACGGGGGCTTGGATTGAGATGATCGGGCTCTAGGCTTCGCAGTCGCTGTCCTCTTCTCCTTAAGAGGAGACAAAGAGGAAGATGGATGGGTCGATTTGGCTCGGCGTTTGGGTTGAGGGGGCTCCGTAGAAGGTGACTCAACGGTCATGGGAGACGGACGTGAGGGTTGGATGGGGATACGTGTCTTTGCCATGATCGAGACGAGACACGCGCAATCGAACTAGAACTCAAAATCTAGGTCAGAAAACAACCCTAGAACAAACCCTAAAAGACGGAAAAACGACGAAATCTTACCCTAAAACGAGAGAGAGGGTGAGAGTGATACCCTTGGAGGAGGAGAGAGGGAGATCGACGGCGAACTTGGTCGGAGATGGCCAGAAAACGCGGCAAACGACGGAGGAGAGCGAGGGAGATGAAGGGGTTGCGGGGGGTTTAGGGGGTCTGAGAGAATTTTCGCACCGATTATAAATGAATCTAATCGGTGCGGGAGTGAATATGTCGACAGGGAGACCAAAAGACGCAACAGCCCTTGATGCATTTAGTCGGTCACAGTTCAAGTGCTGACCGACTAGATTGCAATCTAGTCGGTCGGCCAATGAACATGAACCGACTAAGTGCAAACAGTAACCGAAGCCAAAATTAGGGCTTGAGTTAGTCTGTCTGCATTCATTCACTAACCGACTAGAACAAAATCTAGTCGGTCGGCCAATGAACGTGAACCGACTAAGAGAGTCCAAAAATTTGAAATGTCGACATTTTGAGTTCTCTCCTACGCGCACTTGGACGAAACATCGAAATACTCCCACACATCATTATACTATCCCATAAAACATCGAAAATCACAAATACGACGTTCATGAATAATTCGAGCATAAATTCCGAAAATTCAACCAAAAATCCAGAAAATCTCAACCAATCTAGCATGAGCATATAAAAGAAATTTAATATCATGCAAGATTATTGGAAATATGAATCCTAAATCTCGGATTCACCCATAATCCCCAATTCTCGACGTAACCGCACAAATGAGTCTTCCTTGAGTGGTTTCGTGAAAATATCGACGATTTGCTTCTGGGTTTCAACGTACACTAAATGATGTCCTTTTTAGCAACATGATCATCTAGGAAATGGTGACGGACATCTATGTGTTTAGAACGGGAATGGTGTACCTGATTCTTAGAGAGACATATTGCACTTTGGTTGTCCACCATGATAGGGCAAGTATCACAGTTTATACCAAAGTCTTTAAGAGTGTGTTTCATCCAAAGAACCTGAGCACACACAGCACCGACGGCAATATATTCCGCCTCGGTGGTTGAAAGTGATACGGAATTCTACTTCTTGGAAAACCAATAGACAAGAGAATTTCCTATAAAATGACAAGTGCCACTAGTAATTTTCCTATCGGATTTGCATCCAGCATAATCTGCGTCACTATATGAGATTAACTCAAATGTGCTAGATTTTAGATAAAGTAATCCGAAGTCGAGTGTGTAACTTAAATAACGGAAAATACGTTTTACCACTACTAAGTGAGATTCCTTAGGTTGAGATTGATAACGAGCACATATACATACGGCAAACATAATATCGGGCCGACTGGCAGTAAGATATAATAAACTACCTATCATACCTCGATATAGACGGATGTCTACATCTTTGTCGGCCGTATCTTTATCAAGATGTGTAGTAGTGCTCATTGGACTCTTTTTCCCGGAAGCATTCTCCATTCCAAATCGCTTTAGCAACTCCACCGTGTACTTGGTTTGGTGGATGAAGATTGCATCGTTCATTTGGTGAATTTGGAGACCTAAGAAATATTTGAGCTCACCCATGTGGCTCATCTCAAATTGGTCCTTCATGACATTAGAAAACTCTTCGCAAAGAGTGAAGTTAGTAGCACCGAAAATGATATCATCAACGTAAATTTGAACTAAAATAATATCATTATTCGAATACTTAACAAATAAAGTTGAATCATCTTCACCCATTTTAAAACCCAAATCCAAAAGAAAGTTCTTTAGACGGTCATACCAAGCTCGAGGAGCTTGTCTCAAACCGTAAAGTACTTTCTTAAGTTTGAAAACGTAATTTGGAAATTTTTCATTGATAAAACCCGGAGGTTGAGAAACATAAACTTCCTCAACAACATCTCCATTTAAAAACGCACTTTTTACATCCATTTGAAAGAGTTTAAAATCTTTATGTCATGACAAAGACAACAACAACCTAATAGATTCTAATCTAGCTATCGGAGCAAAGGATTCTTCGAAATCTATACCTTCCTCTTGCCGGTAGCCTTGAGCTACTAACCGAGCTTTGTTTCAGACGACAATTTGGTTTTCGTCGGTCTTGTTCTTGAAAATCCACTTCGTTCCTATAACGGTGTGATTCTTCGAATGCAATGGAACAAGCTCCCAAACCTCATTCCTCTCAAATTGAATGAGTTCCTCCTCCATGGCTAAGATCCAAGCACTATCTTCGCACGCTTCGTTAATATTCTTTGGCTCAATTGAGGAGGCAAAGGCACAATGAGCGAAGTAGTTGGCTTGAGATCTCGTCTTGACACTATCAAGTATGTTGCCAATGACTTGCTCATGGGGATGGTCACGAACTGTATGAAGCCGTTAGGGAACTCCCTGATCACTAGCAACATTCTCAAAAGATTCATCAGTAGGGTTAGTATCAATAGAATCAATAGAATTAGAATTACCAATAGAATCACATAAGACATCCATGGAGTCATCATCATTAGTAATTCTAGTAGGGACAAAACCTTCATTAAATGAAACATGAAGAGATTCCTCGATCGTTGAGGTTCTTTTGTTGTATATCCGGTAGGCTTTGCTATGGGAGGAATATCCAACAAATATCCTCTCATCGGATATTGGATCAAACTTTTCCAACCTACCATACGTGTTCTTAATAAAACATTTTGCACCGAAAACACGAAAATGTTTAACTTGAGGCAATCTACCAAACAACAATTCATAACAAGTTTGTTTGGTGTCGGGCCTCAAAAGTATTCTATTAAACACATAGCAAGCGGTATGTACCGCTTCCGCCCAAAATTGATGGCCAAGTTGGCTATCATCAAGCATATTGCGAGCACATTCCACTAGCGTCCTATTCTTCCTCTCAACAACACCATTTTGAGGGGGTGCGCGAAGGAAAGAAAAGGTGTGAGTAATACCAACTTCATCACAAAAATTTGAGAAAGACTCATTCTCAAATTCCCCTCCATGATCACTACGAATAGTGACAATGGTGGTTCCAATGAGATTTTGTACTTTCTTAACAAATATTGTGAAGTTTTCAAAAGCATCATTTTTATTACTTAAAGAAAATACCCAAGTAAATCTAGAAAAGTCATCAACGATGACAAGTCCATATCGTGCATTTCCTAATGAAGCAACTCTAGTTGGCCCAAAAAGATCTAGATGTAAAAGCTCTAGAGGCCGCTTAGATGAAATGCTTTTCTTAGGTTTAAATGACGATTTAGGAAGCTTGCCGCGTTGACACGAGTCACAAAAGCCTTTCTTTTGAAAGACAAGCTTAGGAAATCCTTTAATAGAATTTAACTTGGAAAGCTTAAAAAGTGTTCCAAAGTTCGCATGTCCAAAACGTCGATGCCATAAGTGTTGTTCACTTGTGTTGGCAATGAGACATTGTTCATGTGATTTTGGAAGATCTAATATATAAATATCCTTATGGCGTGTGCCAGAGAATAATACATCATTAGTATCTTTATTCAAAATATGACACATTCCTTTCGCAAAGCTAACTTTGTAACCTTTGTCACAAAGTTGGCTTATTGAAATAAGATTGTGGTTTAATCCTTTAACAAGGTAAACATCACTTATCAGTGGTTTAGAAGGATTACCTACTTTACCAACACCAATGATGGTTCCGCTCTCGTTGCCTCCAAAGACTACTCGGTTCCCATTTGCAATGGCACCACTCCAGAGAGCAATCGAGCATCACCCGTCATGTGTTTTGAACACCCGCTATCGAGTATCCAATTATTCTTGGAGCTAAATTTGGATTTGTTGCTCCGTTTCTTTTTCTTGAGTACCTAAAGATAGAAATATCATTCCATGGTACCCAAGGTCATTGGGTCCTAAAAGATTAGACCTTTGGAAGCCAAGTCCAATTGGACTTAGACTTCCCCACATAATCATTATTATGCACGACATTCATAAAATAGGAATTCATGTATGCTTGTTTTTCATGCATGTTAGTGTTCTTCGGGCCCCAAATAGTGAATATTTTGGGAGCCCTGTTCCTATTGGGAGCATGCATACGTTGATTTCTACATGATGCATGTCGTGGATATTCGTAAGGCACATGATGAAATGGTGGTGACATCATATGAAATGGTGCATGATGGTAATCATTCATATAATAATGTGGATGAGCATATGCATGTGGAGGAACACGTGCGTGAGGGTGTCTCACTTGGTGTGCACGTGCTCGTGGACGTGGTGCATAAAAATCATCATAATTGTGAACCGGTGGAGTAGGATGTGTTTTCCTACGTGGCATAGTATTGGTGTACATAAATGCATGACCCTTCTTTGGATGTCCACCCAAAGTGGGTTTCTTTCCAAACGAGAGTGTGTATGAAGTGGAAGCACCATTGGTAGATGAACTACCAATGGGGTGTTTGCTCCAATTCGTTGAGGCATCAGAAGTTGGCCTAACAAAGGTGGTAGACGATTTGGATGAATTTCTCATCGTATACCCCAAGCCAATGTGGTGATTGGCCGAAAGGAAGTCATTTAAGATATTATCCAAATGGTCCTTACCTTTATTGAATTTATTAATTCGGCCTAATGTGCACTCATACTTCTCGGTGAGAGAATGCATAGAAGCATCCAACGTGGACACTTGCGATGTGAGTACACAAACACGAGATTTGAGATTCTCATTCTCAATACTCAAAGTTGAGTTTCGAGAAATCAAATCCGCCATCTCGCGTTCATCCGAGTTCTCAATATGAACATGCTCAAGTTGAGATTTGAGATTTACAATCTCATTTCTCAAGTCTTCAACAACGGTGTCGTTGTTGATGACAATAGGCTTAGGTGAGGTTTGGAGACTAGCTAGCTCATCTTTAGTCTTAGTATATCTATTAACCAATTTAGAATACTTAGACCATATTTACTCGTTAGCTAATCTAAGGTCATCCATAGTTATCTCATCGCATTCATCCTCGCTATCATCGGAGGAAGACTCTTGATCATGTTCCTCTCTAGCCATGAAGCACATGTGTGCTTGCTCCACTTGTTCATCATTCGACTCTCCACTTGAGGAGTCCTCGTCGGAGTCGGTGAATGTGCCGACAAGCCCTTTCTTGTACCCTTTCTTGTACTTCTTTGACTTGTCGAACTTTGGCGCCTTCCACTTCTTCTTTTGTTTGTTTTGAGGACAATCCGCTTTCATGTGTCCTAGCTTATTACATTTAAAACACAAAGGAGCGGAGGCGTTAGAAGAACTAAATTTAGATTTTTTCTTGAAATTACCTTTACGGAAGAATCAGTTGAACTTCTTTGCCATGAGGGCAATGGATTCTAAGTCCAACTCTTCTTCCGATTCTTCATCATCGGTAGATGTAGATGTAGATGGAGCGGCCTTGAATGCAATCGCCTTTTTCTTTGGCTCGTCTTACTTCAAGTAAGACTTCATCTTGTCCTGCAGCTTTAGTTTGCTGTCCTTGCGTACCTCATAAGACATCAAGGTACCCATTAGTTGAATGACAGTATATTTACTCATATCATTACCTTCCTCGATGGCGAAGGTACGCTTTTCCCAACAAGAAGGAAGTCCGTCAATGATCTTTGAGACTTTCTCCTTTTGGGTGTAGGTCTTTCCAAGAGCCTCCAACTCGTTGGTGATGTCAACGAAGCGAGCATAGTACTCCTTCATCTTCTCACCCTGTTGCATGTGAAATAATTCGTAATCTTTATTTACAACAACGAGTTTGGAGTCTCTTACCCTACTCGTTCCTTCATGCAAGATGAGGAGAGAGTTCCAGATTTGATATGCACTCTTACATGTGCATATCTTGTTGAAGTCTTCGGGCTCCAAAGCGCATTGCAAGGCATTCATTGCCTTGGCATTGCTTACCTCCGCGACGACCTCCGCGGTAGTCCACTTAGCGAAATCTTCTTCTGCGGGCTCGACATACTCCGTCAACGTGGCTCTCCATAGTGAAGCGCTCCAGAGGAATGTTTCCATCCGGCATTTCCAGTACCCATAGTTGGTACCGTTGAAGAAGGGAGGCCTAGTCGAGGAGTGTCCTTCCATCACCGAAGAAGCTCCTTCACGGTTCCTGAAGGTGCTATAGTCTGAAGGTGGACGAACGGTCTTATTTTCGTTGGAAGATATAGCTATGAACTTGGCTCTGATACCAAATGTAATGCCCTGATAGCTACTGCACAAGTACTAGAGGGGGGTGAATAGTACTTTAAAATAATTAAGAAGATAATTCCTAATAATCTTGCAAACTCAACCAACAATGCGGAAATGAAAATATTGACAACAAGGAAAATGCAATCGCAAACAATCGATATAACGGGTTCGGATCCACGCAAGTCTCCTCGACTTGTTCCCGGTGATCCTACATCCCAAACACCCGGATCCCCTCCGGATACTTGAGTTAGAAACCTCTAACTCAAATTTGCACTATGAAATTCTTGTAGAAAACCTCTACAAGATCAAATCATAAACAAATGAAAATATGACTCCCACAAACCGGGATCACACACAACTCTCACAATCGAGAGTAAAACTTGCAATATTCAAAGTAAATGAAATACGAAATGCTTACCAACAAAATCATATGCCTCGAGTAAACTTACGATTTTAGGGCAAGGAGGATTTTGGAGGAGAAGAAGGCACCAAACCCTAGCTCCAAGAAGTTGATCAGCTATGGAAGCCTAAGGAGGAGTTAGTGACCTTGAATCAAGCTCTTGGCTTGAAGGGCTCACAATCAATGAATCTCTCTTTAGGAATAAGAGTGAGGGAGAGATTCTAGTGAGAATTGAAAGCTTGGAAATGAGAATAAATGCTTCTCTTTGATTCTCTAAAATGCAGTTAATATCAGCCTTGAATGCTATGAAACAGCAACTCAAGATTATATAGGATAGAGAAGAGAGAGAGAAAAAATTCGTGCATTTAATGCTCCAACAGATCTATTTCTGAAGCAGTCTAATCGGTCATAGAAGGATCACTGACCGACTAGATTCACAACTAGTCGGCAGTGATTCAACATGGAGCGACTAACAGCTTCACAGCCAATAAAGATAGTTCAGGGAATATAGAACTAGTCGGTCTAAGAAGACTTGCCAACCGACTAGTTTCACAACTAGTCGGTCGGTGAGTGTTCTTTGACCGACTAAGAGATGAAATCAAATAGGCTGAATACAAGTTGAACTAGTCGGTCTAAGAACAAATTCCAACCGACTAGTTTCACAACTAGTCGGTCGATGAATGTTCTTGGACCGACTAACGATAAACAGTAGCCCAGGCTGTGAAATGAAAGACATAACTAGTCGGTCTAAGAAGGATTACAAACCGACTAGTTTGACAACTAGTCGATCGGTGAACCTTCTTGGACCGACTAACAGTAAACAGTAAAGAGCTGAAAATGAACAAGGTATTCTAGTCGGTTCAAGAAGGATTACCGACCGACTAGATTGCCATCTAGTCGGTTGGTTCTTCTTCTTGAACCAACTAAGATGCACAAGAAGCCGTGAAATGAAGCGCGAAGCTTCGGGAAAGTTTGTATGGGCTTCTAATATGATCCTAGCTCTAAGATATGAGCGTTATGAAGATAAAAACGTAAGACCTACTCAAGGTTAACATTCTATGAAAAGAAGCTAGAAGACTATAAATAAAACTTGACGAACCGTCTTCAAATGCTTCGATCGAATCTTCTTGACTTCAATAATGGTCCTTGAGCTTCAACGAAGCTTCAGGCACACGATCACGCGCTTTGAGGAGTCTTGAGACGTCGCTTTTGATGTACGTAGAATATTGGCGACGATCTCCATAACTGCGCTCACAAAGAGTTAGTTCACGATATTTATGTTTGTTCATCATCAAAACCAAATCCGGGGAATCAATACTCAACAAATCCTAGACTCAAAAGAGAGAGAAAGCAATAAAGTAAATATTACATGGATTACATTGCTTTCCTTAGAGTCTAATTCTTCAATCTAGATGCCTTGATTGCTCTCCATCATCTCCAAGCTTTGGCACTCCTTGAGTCCAAGCTTTGGCCCTTCTCCACTTGATGTCCATCCTTGCACCAAGTGATTAGTCTCCAAGAAAGATATTCTTGAAATGAAACTGTGAGACTAATACATGAGAGTCATTAGCAACAACATAATGTTGTGATCATCATCAAAATAAGATTGGTATGAAACACTGGTCGCTCCGGGACGTAACCTAAAAGAACGGTTGTAGTTTTACCGCAAGTGCACGGTGTAGCAGCGAGCGGGTTATCGAACACAGGGAGGACGAATGACCGTGCTTGTTCCGATCAACCTGGCTATCTTAAAGAGAGAGAAATTTGCCTTTGGCGATCCTGTCACAATCGTCAGACAAAATACGGAAATATCAAATCAAATAAAGAACGTCTAGGGAATGGGGAATTCCCGCTACTCCCCGTATTTCGTAAAAGTGGTTTATCGGTATTAAAATCGCTAGAATAAGATTTCGGATGAACTAGTTGCAACTGAATGTAGAACCAAGCTCACGCTCTCACGCTGTTGCCGGTCTATAGCTATCCTAGGCTCGGGTCCAATCTCTTGCAAACCCTAGCCTAGGGAAGCTAGCATTAGGATCAACATCATCGTTCAATCGCGCACCGAGTCCAATCTCTTGCAAACTCGGTCCACGACCTAGATTGGGATAGTTCCTACCCGTCCAATCTCTTGCAAACGGGTATTGGCGCGGAATTGGAACCGGAAACCCTAGTATCGGTCCAATCTCTTACAAACCGATACTACGGAAATTCGATTCCAACCCAATTCGGATTTCTAGGGTTTCCTATCGAATTGGGATCCAATCTCTTGCAAATCCCAATCGATGTGAATTCCTAGCCATCCGTAGTAAATTGATCCCAATCTAATCTCTAATAGCAATTCTAGCAAAATTCCTACCAATTCATCACAATCATGAAATAGGGCTTGTAGGGTTCATCCCCACGCCCCAAGACGTGGCGACTACTCACAATTCATAGCAAGATCACAAAAATAATCAATGAAATAAGCAATAGAATTCATCACAATATTGAGATATGCAATAAAAATAGAATTTTTAGGGAAAAGAGATGCAAACCAATGGAGTTCTTCAATTAATCTAACAAAAATCCAATTTTGTCTCCTCTCCAATCACAAGAATAAAACTAAAAAGCTAATCTAAAAAGCTACAAAAAATCTAAGAGAGAGGCTCTCAAAACTAGGGTAAAAACAGGGGTTAAATAGCCCCCAAAATCGTCCAAAAACTGTGACCAAAATACCCCTGCGCAGCCTGTTTTCCGCAATTTTCGCTACAGGCAGCGCATCGCACTCGGCCGAGTGACAAAAGTCGCTCGGCCGAGTGAAAACCCTGTAAATTTCCAGTAAGTATCGATCTTCAGGTGTCTTCATTTCGGGGGCGGCTCGGCCGAGTGAGTTGTCGTCACTCGGCCGACGGCTTCATGGTACTCGGGCGGACGGGATTATCCACTCGGCCGAGTGGGTCTTTTGAAGCTCAGGCAGCCGAAAAACAGTAACTTGGAGATTTTTGAAGGGCTTCGTCTGGGCGCCACTCGGGCGGACGGGGTCTCGTCACTCGGCCGATGTGGTCTCTGTCGCTCGGCCGAGTGCACATAGGAATCGTGTCTGATCAGGTCGGCCGAGCGGTGTCTCGCTGGTCGGCCGAGTGGCTCCTCCACTCGGCCGAGTGGGACACAAAAAATACCCAAATTGCTTATTTTGGCCTCCTCGTCGCTCATGCGACGTCTGTTCTTCTTCCGCTCCTCTCCAACAGCAAAATACCCCTCGGGGAGGTCATCGGTGACCGTCTGGAGTAGGCGTATCTCGAGATCACTCCAAATCGCGCCAAATCACCTGAAATGCGACAAAAACAACAAATCGTGGAAAGCATCGCAATATCGTCGATATATCGTGAAAAACATGATTTGGGCGATCTAAATGGCATGCAAACATGCGGTAAAAAAGTGTAAAATAAGGAGTGATCAAAATCCCCCAAGCTTGCCTCTTACTCATCCTCGAGGAAGATAAGTAAAAGGCGAACCCGGTGGATTCGGAAAACGAAAACGGCGAAGAAAAATGAAAAATGAAAAACGGAGAAGAACGAAATGAAAATAAAGAAGAAAGAAAGAAGCGAAGAGGTAGGCTGCTAGATCATTTTCTCAGGACGTGGGTTCTGCTTACTCATATAGCATGCACTGAATGAAAAACACATGTCAAAGAATTTTATTTTGATATCATAGTATAATAGTGCAGATAGAAATAGAAAACCCACGAACAACAATATAATCATGAAAAAACGGAATAATTTTAAAATTAACATCGTCTGAATCATCTAAGGCGGTATACAAATCACAGATCACACACTTTTCAATTGAATGCTTCCTATCCGGAGTATAAGAGTATCACACTATAGAATAGAGAGAATAGAAAAGTATGGATTTCATGAAATGAGTGCTAAGCTTAGATTTCTGGATTTCGTAAAGCTAAAAATAATCTCACCGAGTATAGAATATTACTTAGCCTAGGTTGTCGTGCAACGTCAAGTAGTCACTCTCTCACACATCAATGGATCCCCTCCCCCAAGCTTATCTATAAGCGTGGTGGCATAAAAAAAGTATTTACATCCCCATTTCTATAAAGCTCCAAAGGCAATGAAAAGAGAAGAGAAAGAAAGGAAGTGAGATGGGATCTTTTATTGAGGATTTTTCCTCTTTTCCATTTTTTTTTGTTTTTTTTTTGATGCAAAAGAATATATACACAACGATCCCAACTCAAAGAGAGATAATGATATACAGGAATATTTTCTCTTTTTTTTTCTTTTTTGAATAAGAAATTTGGAGCTAGGAATTAATAGCGGGGGAAATGCCATATAATAGAATCGCTAAGGAGAGATTCACCAATGATTTTAAAAGTAGAGAAATGATGTTCAAGATTTGTGGAGAAAGAAATAAATATATCACTCGGTTCACTCTATAAGACATGCACGACAACTTCAGCAGGGTAATCTAATCTACTCAGTTTCGATCACAAAAAAGCTAACTAATCCAAATTTATCATAGCTAACATCATTCAATCATCCTGAAGTGAAGTGTACAGTTCATGCATATAGAAGTGATATAGCAAAAGAAATCAGTACTCCAGACATAGGCATTCAATGCGTGAATCTTGGTGTGTTTTCTGTGATAGCATACATATGAATATTCAGACTCAGCTAATAATAAAATTTCATCCATTTTCATGTGGAAAAAGTGTGGGTTACTATCTCTAGATGCAAGGCAAGTCATAGCATATGATATCAGAAATAAAATCTAAGACATGACAAATATAGCATGCATATAGAATAAGCTAACTCCACGTCATCATCATCACAGAAAAGTCATCTCTAGCATGAGATGAAAAAGAAAGAAATAAAGATAAAAGGAAAATAGAACTATTTACAATGCGGCACACAGAAAAATAAGAAAGACGTGATGCATGGCAAAATAAAAGAAAAATGATGAAAAATAAGTGCAAAAGCGAAAAATGGCGTGAAAAACTAAAACTAAAGGTGGCAAATTGAAAAAGAACGTGAGAACTCACTCCCCCAAGCTAAATGGCACAGTGTCCTCAATGTGCAAAGTGTGGCACACCGAGAGACAAGTAAAGTGAGGGGCAAGTGAGGATGCATGCATGATGAAAAATGAAAATAAGAAGAAAAAATAAATAAAAGAGAAATATGATGCGGACATGATGCATGCACAGATAGGAGTGATACAGATATATAAGAGTGTCACCAAAAACGCTCCCTCTCTCCCAGAAAAGATATATAAATATATGGTCGACATGAGAATCCCAAAATAAGTGAGGGGAGGGGGGTGGGCAAAAGTACAACAGGACCCAGCAGAAACGGGCAGCACAACGGCAGGAATAATCGATGGCATCAAGGGTGCCTAAGAAGGTGGTGCTGCGCCGTCTCCGTCCTGAGGCGGAAGTGGTGGTGGTGGCTGGACAGGCCGCTGAGCGGGTGTGGGTGTGGAAGTGGAAGCAGGCCTAGTGTGCGTGGGAGTGTGGGCGGGAACCTGCTGGGTGGGTGGGGGTACGCGCGGGAGACGCTCCAGGTCCTGAGTAAGACAGTAGTGAATCTGGGGGATCAGGTCAAAGCGGTCAGCCATCGCAGAGACGGTGGAGGACAGGGTCCTAAGGTCACCTCTGAGGCCACTCACCGCCCCCTCTAGAGCACGAATGCTCTGAAGTACAGTGTCGGGGGGAGGTGGTGCAGAGGGACGCACCGGTCGGGGCTGTGCAGGGCGTGGCTGGCGTACTCGGGACGCGTATGTGACTGGCTCAGCGGGGAAGGGAACGAAAGGCGCTGCGCTCGCAAATGTGGGCCTGGCCTCAGTGTGAGGCTGGGGCACCGGCTGGTGAGAAGTGGAGGCAGCAGCAGCGAAATAAGAGTATAAAAGAGGCAGCGAGGCGGTCGGAGAGGTCGGTGGCACAGAAGTGTGGACAGACGCCACGACACTCTCGGAAAATACAACAGGGGTGGAGACAGAGGGCTCTCCGCACTCAACAAAGGTAGGTGGGTGCTCGGGGAGTGTGGAGCAAAGAGGCTCGACGGACAGAGGGCCGGTGGTGGTAGTGGGAGTGGTGGTGACAGCCTCGGAAGTAGGGGTGGTGGGCTCAGCTAAGGTACACCTGACACCGACAGAGGTGGGGACAGAGGTGTCAGGAGCAGCGGAAACATCAGGGATAGGCTGAGGGGCGGCAGGCTCGGCAAGGGCGGTAGGCTCGGCAGGGGCTACAGGGTCTGCGGGGGGGGTCAACAGGGGCGGCAGGCTCGGCAGGGGCTACAGGGTCTGCGGGGGCAGCGTGGGCAGCGTGGGCCTGCTCGGCCTCCTCGGCCTCGAGCACGTAAGCAGCTGGGATGAGGATATCCATCGCAGGGAGCCAGTCGACGTGGGCTGGTGCAATCTGAGTCCGAGCTGGGCTCGGAAGAATCATGTAATCGGCCCCGTAAGGGCCGTGCAACCAGACCCGGTGACGCTCACCGTGCGGACGAAGCATCTTCATCCGTGCCATAACATCGATCGACAAAGAAGTGGGGCCCGATACTCGTCGCAGGTCGTCAGGGAAGTCCTCGCCGGTCATAAGGGCAAGCAAGGTGATCAGGCCGCCGCAGCATATCGGTGAGCGAGCGCCCACCGATACAATGATGCGGTCCAAAAACCAAGCCGCGACATCAATCACGACGGCGGGGACCAGCTCATCGCCATCCCTGGATAGAGCTCTGGGACGTGTCATCGCGTAGAGCATGTAGAGCTCCGACGTAGACATCCTGCCCGGCTCATATCTGGCCAAAAAGGTCGTCGCCATAAGGCGCTGAGCAATGCGGAGGCAGGGATGGACAATGGCCGAGGCCTTGGCCTTTCTAGGGTCAAAGGCAGCGTGTAGACCCGTGATCCGGGCCCAGAAGGCACCGACGTCAAAGGAAGGTGGGGGGATATGGGTGGGGCCGTAACCGCGATCGGCTCCGGGGACAGCGGGCCACGAGAAAAACGCTCTCATCATATCGAGAGTGACCTGGCATTCCCGATCCATGAACCGAAACGAGCATCCCTCGTCGGTCCGGGCGATCGAACTAAGAATCTCAAGTGTCGGGCGGGTGAACGTGTCCGCCGACACCTGGAAGAAATCTCGCCAGCCCACGTTGTCGTACAACGTGAGCATCCCCTCTAGTACCCCCAGGCGTCCTAGGTCAGCGAGGTGTGCAAACCTGGAGGGTACGATCGAGCGCTGGGAGATACGCTCGAAGACGGCGCGGTGTGCGTCGTCTCGGAACGTAATCCCGAGCGGCCCGACCAGTGGAGCCGGAGGTGGTGGCTGTGGAGCGGCGGGGAGTGGCTGTGCGGGCTGTGCGGGCTGTGTGGGCGCTGCAGGCTGTGCGGGGTGTGCGGGGCCTACAGGCTGTGCTGGGTGGATGGGGTGTGTGGGAGACGGTGGAGGTGAGTCCTCCAACTCGTGGGAGGGGCCGGCGTCATCCGACCGCTTTCGCTTGGCGGAAGCTCTCTTCGATCGCGGCCGTGTCCGGGGCGGCATATCGGCCCCGAGCGCGCGCCGAATAGTGTAAAAAGTGCGGCGTGTGCAAAAGAGTGGAAGGAGTATACCCAGACACGCCGCGAGTGCTCAGCAATGGAAGCGTGCGAAGAGAGCGCCTCCGCGAAGCCCAAATCAGTCCGTAGAAGCTCCCATGTGCTCCCCTAAGCTCCAAAAAACAACCTGCGCATGAAATGGCGATATCAACGGGTAATATTCAAAACGTATGGAGCATTAGGGGTATAATAGATAGATATAGAAATTGATTAGGGTTTGGGGGTCGTTTAACACATGGATCCTCTAAAAATACACAAGAAGAGGATAAATAGGGCGAAATAGGCGATACCGGAGATGATCGGAGCGGCGGCCGCCGGCGGCGACTCGGGCGAGTCACGGCGGTGGTCGGCCGGCGGTGGCTGGCCGAGCGGCGGCGCGAGGTGGCCGGTCGGGTGAGTGGGGGCTGTGTGCGAGGCGAGCGGGCGAGGGGAGCTGAAAGGTCGCACGGTCTGGGAATTTTTTTCGTTTCGAAAATTGTGCCGCCCCGCAGCCCCTTATATAATAAAAGTTACGACTCGGCCGAGTGACTATGTCACTCGGCCGAGTGGGATCAATGGAAAATCCTCCCCGCTTACGCTTCGGCCGAGTGGCTTTGCTAGCCTCGGCCGAGTGGAGTAAGTCCATTCGGCCGAGTGGCTCAAGCTACTCGGCAAGACTCGCCCTAGGAGCGTATCCGTTTTACTCGACCGAGTGGAAATATATACTCGACCGAGTAGCTTTTATACTGAAATCAGGAAAATAAACAGAGAGTTGGGTACAGCAGACTTCCCTCGTTCGTGAGCGGCTCGGCCGGACGAACTTGTGGACTCGGCCGAGTGACTAGTATACTCGGCCGAGTGAGCCTTGTGTTCTACTGTTTGTCTTCGTTTGGGCTCTAAACTCCGTCTTTCTTCCTCCCGTCGATTTCATCTTACTCCTAAGCATCGAGCGTCTTCCTGGGGCGCTCCTCGTCGTCTCGTTCATCCTCCTCATTATGGATTTACCTATCTCCTCTCCTGTCAAGAAAAATAGGACCCGTTATTACAAAATTTTTGGGCGAACGACTCAAAACACTAAAAATATCTAAAACAAAAATAAAGAAAAAGTAAAAAGAAAGCAATAACCGTCGGGTTGCCTCCCGACAAGCGCTCGTTTAAGGTCGTGAGCTCGACCCCCTATGATTTTCAATTAATGCGGGATGTTTGGTGCATATGAGATGCACCCATCAAACTTTCTGGGGAGAACGCTTGGATTCGGAAGTTGCGGTGGCGTGTTCTCCCGTGGTGGTCTCTCGTCTCGAATAGTGTTGGGGGGAGGCTCCCCCAAGCTAGCGTTTGCTCCGGTCAACGGCTTCACCGGTGACGTCGATTTTCGTAGCGGCGGAGCTTTCTTTGGAGACTTTAATTTCGAGAGCTTGCAGAGCTCTCGAATCCTTGCGACGTCAGCGTCGCCTTCATCATTTTCAGCGGAGAAGTCGGGGGAATCATCTATCTTCTCATCTTGGCCTAAATCCGGGCCTTCATCAAAATCCTCATCGAAAAGAGCGCCAATTGAGTGGGGGATCGCCTCTTCAATTACCTCATCAAGGAGGTCCGAAAGATCGTCCGACCGTCCCCTAAGCAAGTATATTCTATTGGTTTCGCCCGTCGGGACTCCCTCGAAATAGTGTTTGAGTCTCTACCATTTACTTTGAATGTGGAACCATCCTTGCTTTCCAACTCGAAAGCTCCTCCCGGTTGTATGTGCTTGATGGTGAAAGGTCCGGACCAACGTGACCTCAACTTACCGGGAAATAGTCGGAGCCGGGAATTATAGAGCAAGACCTTGTCTCCTACCTTGAAGTCCGTGACGGTTATGCGGGCATCGTGGAGAATCTTGGTCCTTTCTTTGTAAATTCTTGAGCTTTCGTAGGCGTCTCTTCTTATCTCATCAAGCTCGTTGATGTCCAAGAGTCGCCTCACCGCCGCACTCTTGTAATCGTAATTAAAGGTTTTGATGGCCCAATATGCGCAGTGCTCCAACTCTACCGGTAAGTGGCAAGCTTTCCCATAAACGAGTCGGAACGGTGTGGTGCCTATGGGAGTGCGAAAGGCCGTGCGATATGCCCATAGAGCATCGTTTAGCTTCATTGACCAATCTTTTCTAGATCGATCCACCGTCTTTTCGAGAATTTGCTTAATTTCTCTATTTGAGACTTCCACTTGGCCGCTTGTCTGGGGGTGATATGCCATGCCAACTCTATGATTTACCCCGTACTTCTTTAGCATGGCTTCAAACTTGTTCTCTATGAAGTGGCTTCCCCCGTCGCTTATCAAGGTACGAGGCACTCCGAAGCGCGGGAAGATGTTTTGCTTGAAGAACTTGGAGACGACCCTTGCATCATTAGTAGGGGTGGCGATTGCTTCCACCCATTTGGAGACATAGTCGACGGCCAATAGGATGTATTTGTTGCCATTGCTCGACGGAAATGGTCCCATGAAGTCTACTCCCCAACAATCAAAAAGCTCAATTTCTTGGATGGGCCTCATTGGCATCTCATTTCGCTTGGAGATATTCCCGGTCCGTTGGCATCTATCGCACCCCTTTACAAAGCCGTGGGTGTCTTTAAACATTGTCGGCCAAAAGAACCCGCTCTGCAAAATCTTAGCGGTAGTTTTAGAGGCGGCATGATGTCCTCCGCATGGTAGACCGTGGCAATGCAAAATGATGGATGTCGCCTCCTCTTTAGAAACACACCTCCGAATGACGCCATCCTTGCATATCTTGAAGAGGTATGGATCTTCCCAGAAATAGCTACGGACTTCATGAAGAAATCTCCTCTTTTGATGCGTGGGCATCCCATGCGGTTTAATTCCACAAGCCAAGTAGTTGACGAAGTCCGCGTACCAAGGGACTTCACCGGTCCTTATGGCATATAGCCTCTCATCCACAAATGTGTCGTCGATAGGCAAACTCTCATCCTCCTTGTCGCGAATGAGCCTAGATAAATGATCCGCCACGACATTGTCCGTACCCTTCTTATCTCTGATCTCTAAGTCGAATTCTTGCAACAAGAGTATCCACCTAATCAACCGAGGTTAGGCATCCTTCTTGTTTAAAAGATACTTCAATGCCGCATGGTCGGTGTGGACAATCACCTTGGACCCGAGGAGGTAGGAGCGAAACTTCTCTATGGAATAGACGACCGCTAGAAGTTCTTTCTCTGTAGTTGTGTAGTTTTTCTGCGCGTCATCCAATGTCTTGCTCGCGTAGTATATCGCATGAAGCTTCTTATCTTTTCTTTGTCCCAACACCGCTCCAATGGCTTGGTCGCTAGCATCACACATTAGCTCAAAAGGAATGCTCCAATCCGGTGGTTGTATGATGGGCGTGGAGACTAGTGCTTCCTTCAAGGTGTTGAAGGCTTGCAAGCATTCTCCTGAAAAAACAAAAGGAATATCTTTAGCGAGCAAGGAAGTAAGCGGTCGGGAAATCGAGGCGAAATCCTTGATGAAGCGACGGTAAAACCCCGCATGACCAAGGAAGCCTCTAATGCCCTTGACATTAATAGGAGGAGGAAGTTTCTTGATTACCTCAATCTTTGCTTTATCTACCTCAATTCCTCTCGGAGAGACAAGATGTCCGAGTACTATACCTTCCGTGACCATGAAGTGACACTTCTCCCAATTGAGAGTGAGATTGTTTTGTTGGCACCTTTTTAGGACTTTAGTAAGATTTTCCAAGCAAGAGTCAAACTCACTTCCATAAACCGAGAAATCGTCCATAAAAACTTCCATAATATTTTCAATGTAATCGGAAAATATGGATGTCATACACCTCTGAAAGGTGGCGGGAGCATTACAAAGGCCAAACGGCATCCTACGGTAAGCATAGGTGCCATAGGGACAAGTGAAAGTTGTCTTCTCTTGGTCATCTTCGTGCAAAGGGATTTGGAAGAATCCCGAATACCCATCTAGATAGCAAAAGTATTTATGTTTTGCAAGGCGTTCAAGCATTTGATCGATGAAGGGCAATGGGTAATGGTCCTTTTGGGTGGCTTTATTGAGTTTCCTATAGTCGATGCACATTCGCCATCCCGTGACGGTGCGCGTAGATATGGGCTCACCTTTTTCATTTTTTATGACAGTCATCCCCCCTTTCTTGGGGACGACGTGAACGGGGCTAACCCACCTACTGTCCGAGATAGGATAAATTATACCGGCTTCTAGCAACTTTAGGATTTCCTTTTTAACCACCTCCTTCATATTAGGGTTTAACCGCCTTTGAGGCTCTATGGAGGTGGCGTCAGTATCCTCCAAATGGATCCTATGCGTGCAAAGCCTAGGGCTTATCCCTTTTAGATCGGAGATAGTGTACCCAAGGACATCTTTGTGGCTCCTAAGAACGTCTAGGAGTTTCTCAAGTTGGTCCGGCGTGAGGTGGGAGTTTACTATCACCGGGAAAGTTAATTTGTTACCCAAAAAGGCGTACCTTAGATTCGGAGGTAATTGTTTAAGTTCTACCTGAAAAGGAGCCGCTCCTTCTACTTCATCAGCTCGCATGAGTTTGGCTTCTTCCTTGTCATCCGGGTTTAGCTCATGTTCAGGTGGTCCGCTCTCTTGTGACGAGTCAGACTCGCTACTTAGTGAGGATGAGGCATCGAAATAGGCGCTCTCCGATTCAGTGCTAGCATCGACAAAGCCTTCACTCTGTTCTGGTTCGTGCCTGGAGTCAAGAAAAACCTCAGACGATTCATAAAAGCAAGAGTGAGCGTCATAGAGTGCAACTCCCTGAATGTCGATGTGCTCAAAGGATTCTTCGGGAGTATAGTGCTCTTCGATATTTGTTCTACCATCTTCGAAATATAATTTGTCGTCGATCACGTCAACTCTGACATCGCCTCTGATAGTCCCCTCCGGGGAGACCTGGTCCATCACAAAACTAGCAAACAGTTGCTCGTCAGGGTCCTTGACGTCGATAGCAAAAGCTCCGGTAGCGTGGACCTCATCGACAAGCTCCTTAAGGAGGTCTGTGAAAGAGTCATAGTCTTCCTGACTGAGTTCTATTGTTGACATTGCGTCCTCCATTCTTCCTGTAAAGAACTTATGCAAAATACAGGGAGAATATGCGAATAGAAGAAAGTAAAGAAAGAGAGAAAGAAGAAGTAACCGGGTGGTCGATGACGAACACCGTCAAAATGCCTTCCCCGGCAACGGCGCCAAAAACTTGGTCGCTCCGGGACGTAACCCAAAAGAACGGTTGTAGTTTTACCGCAAGTGCACGGTGTAGCAGCGAGCGGGTTATCGAACACAGGGAGGACGAATGACCGTGCTTGTTCCGATCAACCTGGCTATCTTAAAGAGAGAGAAATTTGCCTTTGGCGATCCTGTCACAATCGTCAGACAAAATACGGAAATATCAAATCAAATAAAGAACGTCTAGGGAATGGGGAATTCCCGCTACTCGCCGTATTTCGTAAAAGTGGTTTATCGGTATTAAAATCGCTAGAATAAGATTTCGGATGAACTAGTTGCAATTGAATGTAGAACCAAGCTCACGCTCTCGCGCTGTTGCCGGTCTATAGCTATCCTAGGCTCGGGTCCAATCTCTTGCAAACCCTAGCCTAGGGAAGCTAGCATTAGGATCAACATCATCGTTCAATCGCGCACCGAGTCCAATCTCTTGCAAACTCGGTCCACGACCTAGATTGGGATAGTTCCTACCCGTCCAATCTCTTGCAAACGGGTATTGGCGCGGAATTGGAACCGGAAACCCTAGTATCGGTCCAATCTCTTGCAAACCGATACTACGGAAATTCGATTCCAACCCAATTCGGATTTCTATGGTTTCCTATCGAATTGGGATCCAATCTCTTGCAAATCCCAATCGATGTGAATTCCTAGCCATCCGTAGTAAATTGATCCCAATCTAATCTCTAATAGCAATTCTAGCAAAATTCCTACCAATTCATCACAATCATGAAATAGGGCTTGTAGGGTTCATCCCCACGCCCCAAGACGTGGCGACTACTCACAATTCATAGCAAGATCACAAAAATAATCAATGAAATAAGCAATAGAATTCATCACAATATTGAGATATGCAATAAAAATAGAATTTTTAGGGAAAAGAGATGCAAACCAATGGAGTTCTTCAATTAATCTAACAAAAATCCAATTTTGTCTCCTCTCCAATCACAAGAATAAAACTAAAAAGCTAATCTAAAAGCTACAAAAAATCTAAGAGAGAGGCTCTCAAAACTAGGGTAAAAACAGGGGTTAAATAGCCCCCAAAATCGTCCAAAAACTGTGACCAAAATACCCCTGCGCAGCCTGTTTTCCGCAATTTTCGCTACAGGCAGCGCATCGCACTCGGCCGAGTGACAAAAGTCGCTCGGCCGAGTGAAAACCCTGTAATTTTCCAGTAAGTATCGATCTTCAGGGGTCTTCATTTCGGGGGCGGCTCGGCCGAGTGAGTTGTCGTCACTCGGCCGACGGCTTCATGGTACTCGGGCGGACGGGATTATCCACTCGGCCGAGTGGGTCTTCTGAAGCTCAGGCAGCCGAAAAACAGTAACTTGGAGATTTTTGAAGGGCTTCGTCTGGGCGCCACTCGGGCGGACGGGGTCTCGTCACTCGGCCGATGTGGTCTCCGTCGCTCGGCCGAGTGCACATAGGAATCGTGTCTGATCAGGTCGGCCGAGCGGTGTCTCGCTGGTCGGCCGAGTGGCTCCTCCACTCGGCCGAGTGGGACACAAAAAATGCCCAGATTGCTTATTTTGGCCTCCTCGTCGCTCCTGCGACGTCCGTTCTTCTTCCGCTCCTCTCCAACAGCAAAATACCCCTCGGGGAGGTCATCGGTGACCGTCTGGAGTAGGCGTATCTCGAGATCACTCCAAATCGCGCCAAATCACCTGAAATGCGACAAAAAACAACAAATCGTGGAAAGCATCGCAATATCGTCGATATATCGTGAAAAACATGATTTGGGCGATCTAAATGGCATGCAAACATGCGGTAAAAAGTGTAAAATAAGGAGTGATCAAACACCAATACTCAACAGTATGCTGGTACGCTTGATGAATTTCTGATGATATATCTTAAGGGTGGGATTGACTGATAACTTAATGAATTTAAAAGTTATGAATTAGCAAATCGTATGCTTTCAATGGAACACACCAAGGTTCATGCATCATTAGTTTACAAAATAACTGGAGCACTGCTTTCTGTCTCGTATTCATTGCTATTTGCATGCTTTGTGTGATTATGGGTAGATAGATTGCACTGTCTTTTGAAATGATTAGGATAACCCATTCTTGTGAAAGAATTAAGAAGATGAAGCTATCTTGCTAAGTTATTTGTGCACACAGAAAAAGAGAAACACAAAAGCAAATACAAAAGGAAAAAATAAAGAAACAACAAAAAAATGAATAAGCATATCACTAAATAAATAATTTGGTTGGCTCGAGTAGTAAGTCCGAGGGGTCCTGTTTGGCCTAATGCCTTATTATCGTCTGATTTGGGAGTCATTGACCGGAAACTCATTCATTTGATGAAGCGATCCAAGTTATAACTTTTTCTGCAAATGTTGCTTTATGCACGTCACGTGGAACTAATCAAAGAAAAAAAAAGAGAATAAGTGTGCATAATTAGCAAGGGAAAAGAATTTCCAAAGCTTAATGAAAGCACAAGATATGGTGTGATTTCCTATGAATGAAGATTGACGAGTGTATGTCTTGATACCATTCTATTCTTTATGCTTGCTTTGCATGATACATCTACACTCCAAGTTAGAATTTCTGATTGAAAGGTGTGAGCCATTGATTTTGCATATTATGCGCTCTGAAGTAATGGATATTGAAGTCAAGTCGATTTCATGACCATTTGAGAGATACTTGTTCTTCATCCTTAAACCCATGAGTACCATTATTTTATGAGCATGAAATCCTGACAATAGTGTGTGGAGATTTTCTTTTGTCGGTGTAGTTAATGGTGAGTGATTCGAGAGCTGATAAGGTGATCTAGGTATATATTTGTTATCATATTTCGCTCATTTTGCTAGAGACTAGCAAAACGCTAGTTGGGGGGTATGATTCGGGTTTAATATTGCATATTTAGCCCCTCATCTAGCACCATTTTGTGTTTAATGTGATCGTATTTAGATTATTATTAATTATTAGAGCAATCAATTGATTTAAACACAAAATATAATTTTATTGAGTATTTCTTCCTCTTTTATATTTTTCATGGCTAGATCTCGATCTCACGATTCCAAAGACTATTTATTTGTATTTTTCTGAGATCTGTGCTAATTTCTGTGATTTATTGAATGCAGAATACCCTTTTAAATGGAGAAATACGGTAAAAATACGCATAAAATACAGAAATACGACGGCCCCACTATACAGGACGAGACACGTGTCACGCATCTGTCGCATCCCCGCTTGATCCAACGAGTGCCAACTGGGTGCAACGCGGCTGCTTAACGACCGTTTGATGATGATCCAACGGTGGAGAATGACGCCGCGACGGAGTCGAATTCACGCGGGAATCGGACCCGCTAGTGACATGCGGCGTGACGAGACTTAATCTCGCTTCATCCAACGGTCGAAGGAAGCGGGCTGCTGCGGAAATTTTGAGGTGACGTGGCGCGATGACGTCTGTTGGATTTTAGATCCGACGGCGGAAACAGAGTACAAGATCGAAGCGGAGCTGGTCGAAGAAGCGAAGCGGATCCGCTAGGAACGTGTCTGTTTCTTGTGTGATCCCACATTAGATGGACGGCTGGGGTTTGAAGCAGCTGATGGATCGGGTTTTGGGCGATTTCGGATGCGGGTTTCGAACCCAATAAGCAACTAAAACCCGCAATGATATTATTTAAGCGCATTTTAGGGTTTTCTTGCGTATTCTGGCGTATTTAAGGCTCTAGGAGCCGTATTTTTGCGTCAAATTTGGAGGCCCTGGAGACAGAGGCTAGATCTATCATCTGAAGGAGATTTAGGTCTATTTGGAGAGAACTGGTGACATTTTTCTTATCTTAAGCCTTGTATTTTGCGTATTTGGCTTGTACTTGAAGTATTATTCACGTATTTTGAGGCTTTGATGATGTATTTGTCTATGAATACTGAATATATTCTCTCCATGTGTGGTTAATCTTCATATGTGTTGGTATTGATGTAGTTAGGGTGTCGTAATCATTGATTTTGATATCTTTTCGCCCTATTTGCATGTTATAATCGCGTATTTTGTCGATTTCTACATATATCTTGTTTGGGTATGTTATACGGAGACGTGGGCATGCTTGAACCGAATATGATCTTTGTGGACTTATTCGTGATGCAATCTGAGAGGATGTATCATGACCCGAGTGGGTACTTGTGCGTATTTTCTTCATGAAATCATTATTCTACGTGGTTACTCATTGACACATTTTTATGCACTTTATCGCCATGCCTTCCGACGTTCTTGTACCCTAGCCGGACGAAACGTTGAGTTATAGAAAAGATATTAATAATCATTGATTGCACATACTCTAACGAAATCACAACCAACACATACTCTCCTTATTAGTACCCCAATTTGCCTTCACCGTAGTTATCGTAGGATTTCTTTTATTATTTTAAACTCTTGATATCATATCCTTATACTTAAGGTGGTTGGTTATTATCGTTTTAGTAATCTTTACAAACTAAAATTCATGGTTTTGCAGGTCAGTTGCCCCGTGGATACGATACCTGGACTCACCATGATTATTACTTGTTCGATCTCCTGCACTTGGGAGTAGCGCTCACACATTTTGAGACGAGTCAACTGTGTCCGTGATGAATACCACAGTTTTATTCCCTTTGTCTTAACTATGTCACTGCATAGCCTATGGTATGGTAAACCGTCAACCCTACTAGCTAGCACTGGCCAGCATCATTCGGTATTTGGTATATACATGTTATACTTCCTACAACATACCTTAGCCAAGGTTTTTACCAAGAACCGTACTGAGCCTGTGACGCTAACTTCCCATGAACGAAAGAGACGAATCTTATCCTGATCATTACTTGCCTCGTACACTTCAAGTGTCACCCACCCTAAGAGTCTAAGACCTTTCAGTGAGTGAAAACTCAAGGCTAGATCATAGATTTAAGTGACACCGTTCACACACAGGTTCGTACAATGACCTCAAGTTTAAAGGACCAACTTACATATCATCACTAGAGATTTATTAATGACATTTCAGTTAATGTTAACCATTTGATAACTCTTTATATGGTCGTTCAGTGGACTCATTCTCCAATGAGCATATATGTCTCGTCTCCGACTTTGCCAGGTCGAATGATTATAAGATCATCAAGACAAAGACACAATGGTCAATCTGATGTACCGATATCTTATTCTCGACGCATCTATGACCATGAATGCTTTAAGACTCAAGATCCTATCGGTCAAACACTACTCATAATCAAGATCTCTACCTAGATATGTGTATGATCTTACCATGAGTCTAAGGAAATTATCTAAGTAATTTAATGAAAACATCATAACAGAAATACTTAGACAATTGATACCAGAAAGTATACTTACATTCATGACCAAGATGTTTTACATAGATAAATTGCCTCGAGTGTATACATCTCTCAATAGGGTTGGCCCTCCATTCGTATAGCCGAGCGACCCACGAGGGCATCGATAAGTCGTCCTGGATCGTATAGCTTGATCGGCTCTCAAAGGAGATGCCCCCTCTGTTTGTATAGTCGACCGACCCTCGAGGGCATCGATAAGTCATCATCGATCGTATAGCTTGGTTGGCTCTCCGTTCGTATAGCCGAGCGGCCAGCAAGGAAATAGTTAGCTCATCCTTGATCGTATAGCACAGTCGGCCCGTGAAGGGTTGGCCCTCTATTCGTATAGCCGAGGGGCCCGCAAGTGTATCGATTAGTCGTCCTCAATCGTATAGCTTGGTCGGCCTGTGAAGGTGATGCGCCCTCCGTTCGTATAGCTCAATCGATATCGATCAGTCATCATCGATCGTATAGCTCGGTTGATGCCCCCTCTTGAACGATTAGGAGAGTTTGATGGGAGAGGATTACCTCCTCGACTCTTTTGTTTCTGCTTAGTCGTGGGCCTCTGAGGAGGACTACGGCGACGATCCTGCGTGCAGCGGTCCTTTGCTTGCTCCATGTCGCTATGAGTATGACGGCGAGAAGCTCTTTCGTTGTTGGAGGGTCCCGGGACATGTGGTCGCCCGATGGAGCGTTTGTTGCCATCCCTCTGGACACTGCGGCCTCCATCAATGTTTCCAACCCCGGTTCTTCACCGAGATGGTGGAATAGCATCAAGCAGAGGGCCGACTTGTCGCTTTAAGTTCGGCTCACCGACCCTCTGGCTCCTTGGTGCAGATTATTGCCCCCACGGAGCCCAGTGCTGAGTTGGGAGGCGACTGCGTCACGGCTACCCGCATTGGTTGTTGAACCATTCGTTCGACGACGGTAGTAATGCCTTAAGGCTGGCATTAATTGTCTGTGAAAACGCGTTGAATTGCTCTTGCGTGACCAGACGTGGTTGTGGTCTCCCCTCCAAAGAAGAATTGAAATCTTCTTCAATGAGCAGGGCATCAGTGTCCCCACTAGGAAATGGTCCAGTATTAGTAGGTTGAGCCGACATTGTTGTTGCTTGGGATGTTGACTTTGGTTTCCCACAGACTGTGCCAACTTTTAATGGATGAATTCTTCGACCAGTGAGGTGAAACTGATGATGATGCTGATGTCGATGTGGCACTTCGTCGGCTGCGGAGTGGGACACGAGGATGGTTGATTACGAGTCAGGGAGAGCCAAGTCCGAGCTATCTGGGTGAAGCCTAACCTAACTCAGTGTAATCTATCGAGCTATCTGCAGCACAGATAAATCGTCAGGGGGTCGGATCTGGGTTCCGACCCAAATCACATCCAATGCTTAAGTAAGTGAGGGACTTAAGATGACTCGGGGCAACCAATACTGACCTATTGGGAGTCGACTTGATACTGTCTCGCCGAGCTATAGAGGAAGAAATATAAGTGGAAAGTAATGGAAATAGAGTAATCAGAGTACCTCCTACTTAGTATCTCTGGAGATTGGTCTCTAGTCCCGTTGTCGTTAGGACTACTTATATGTGAGGGTGTCCCCTCAGTGCCGTTGTTGGATAACGGCACTGTTGTATTGGCAGCATGATTGTCCATGAAAGATAGACGTAACTGTTGTCCACTTACCTCGTCATTAATAAGCTCATTATTTACCATCCCTAAGGCTCAGAAGCTCAACAGATAGAAGATGGCTTGGCTTTGACTGGGTAAGCGGGTAGCCTTTCGAATGGACTTTATGGGCTCGATGGGCCTCGACGTTGCTTCCTCAACGAGCTCCTTTATTCTGATGAATATATCTCTTTCCTCCTCGAGGGCCGGCCTAATGTTGTAACAGTCACCAAAGGCTCCAACCAAAGGTGGTTGAACAGAAATAATACATATGGAAAGAATTCATTCAATGTACTCCTACTATCTTCAGTACACCATGAAACCGAGTTCGTGTGAGAAAACTAGAACCATGGCATTTGCGAGGATGATAACGAGCCAGGCCGGGCCAGGCCAAATAAATGATTAATTCAAACAGATAGACTTTGGGGCCGGCTCAAAGCACACAAGGCTTCTTTAATAATGCTCAAATGGGGTTTAAGAGGTTGTTGGGCCAGCATTACAGTAAAAACATTAAAAATATAAAAAAAATGAGATCTACATGCACATGAGATTTTATCTAAGATATCGAATTACTAGTGATAAGCATATTACTAGTTATCAAACAAGGACAATGAGATATAAAGTTATTGTATATATTTTTACAACCTGACATGGATGCTTGCTACAATAGGAGTCGTAGACCAGTGTCAAAATTTGTTTAATGAATTCAAATAAATGACTTTCAATTCCAAGCTCCTCGGTATAGCATGTGCACCTTGCAGCATGTAGCAATGACTTGGAGAGTTGATGTGAGCATATCTGACCATTAACGTATGTTTCCCATTTTGTGAGAATCAACTTAGCACACCACATATTTTTGGTTGTCATAAACCTTACCGATATGTAGTTTCAAAACTAAAACTTCAATTTCTTGTTTGAGTTTCGTATCAATAATTCAAAATTTAGTCAAAATTTGTGATTATCGACTTCTAATGCAAACCCCAAATTACAATCCAAGATTAACAACCAATCAAACCATCAAATCTTGCATTTACCCCGTAGACTCCTTGTAAAACGCGTACGCACTGCAATTATAAAGACCGCTTCTGATTCACAGACTGCAAGATAAACATTGATATAGCTAGTGGTATATTCGGAAAGGCTAGCACTGAACCTTTGCAAGCATCAGAGGTTTACAAACAGCCTACTTTCTGCATGCATTTTCCCTGGAATCAAACACCTGATTGAGAGAATTTTCTCGTATTTAATCAGTCAACAAGTTCAATTTACCCATGTTTCATGCCAATATCCTCAATAACTACGGCGAATCATATAATTATTCCCGAAAGAAACACAACCCCATCAGCGCACAGCAGAATACAACACCACCACATCTACGTTCGGCAAAATACTACAATGCATATTAACCATCTGACTCGCACCGTATTTGGATAAAAATTGATAATTACAAAAATGAAACGATGAAAAAAAAAAGAGAAGCCTGCAAAAAAACATTCTATTCCAAATATCGGCCTCAAACAACAATGTTCTATTCCAAATATCTCGTCGTTCTCAGAATTTTCGCATTCAGCCATATCAACCCAAATCATGTCGATACGAACACTATTTATTTGTTGCTCCCCGCAGAAGGTCTCGGTACATTAATTAAGTAAAGGAACAGAAATAAAAACGCAGGAGACACAAGGAAGACTGTTACTCAGTGGAGAAGGAATTCCACATGTGATATTGTATAAGATAGTTGGCTAGAATGAGGATCATGAGGATGATGCTAAATCTTTTTCATGGAACTGAAAATCAGATAGAACACTGGCACAAATTGTTACCATGGCCATGTTTCGCCACCAATGACATCAGTCAATGTCTAATAAGCTAGAACTGGGTTTACTAACAACCTCGCAGTCATCAAAATATGAAAAAGAGGGGGGGAAATGAGAAGGCTGGCTAATGAAAGTGATTATAATTTAGAAACTCTGGCTTTTTCTTTATGTTTGTAAGCTTCATAAGCTAGAATCGAGGAATCAATGGTTAAGTAGGTAACATGTAGGATAAACTCAACAGGCAAATTTTGTGCAATGAACTAAATTCCCAATAATGCCAAAAGATCCAATGTGGATTATAAGCGGATGGAGATCCAATTTGGGCTTTAAAAGCAAGCACGGATGATGGATTGATGCTCCACCCTAGATGTGGCAACATCGAACCAAAACTAAAGAAAGCTGATGGAATTGAAAAGATGTTACCAAAAGGGTTTTTAAAATTCCCATTCTATGTGAATAAAAAAGAAAATTTTTGAAACAATCTTCCCATCACTGGAAGATGCTACTCACAGAGCAATCATCATGAACACGCCATATGGTCTCGCCTAAAAGGTTTGCCACAGAAAGAACCGTCAGCTGAGGGAAACTCTTTTGCTCCATAACTGGGATAGTGTTTGTGATGATGACTTCTTGAAATAGACCACTGGATAATCTCTCTATTGCTGGGGGACTGCCAAGGGAAAGAGAGAGTTAAACAACAATGCAGACGGTCAAATACAAACACACACAAGTTGCAGGTTTGTAGCGTGCAAAATTCAATAAGTAGCAACAAAAAAATCACATATATCAAAACGTACAAAACTAGAAGAGACCATACCCTGGAATAGAAGAAACACAGAAACAGTATACTTGCAGATAATTTCCCTTAATATGCTATATTTTTTCCAAAAAGGAAAATTTAGAGCTAGCAAATTTCCTGTGTTCTATGGTACATTTTACCAAAAATGTCTCCAACAGTAGATTGAAGATACATTTTCACTTACACAGTGAATAAAAGAAACGTAGAACATGATACACCATTAGGTGGTAAATCTTCTAGCTTCAAGCGGACTAATTTCGTTCATCGTCTTTGTTATATTGCATGTATTCCTACTACTTTCTAGCTTCAAACAGATAAATCATTCATCAGCTTCGATCCATTGCTACTGTCCTACTTCTTGAGAGTTGACTCCTAAAGGGTTGAAGAAACCATGAATAAGAAGTAACTTGATAGAAATTTAGGGGGAGAAATACCAGCAAGAGGTCGGAGCTTCTTGGCAAATGTTAATAGCCATACTAGTTAAACTTGATTGGAATTAAGAAGAATAAATATCAGCAAGAGATTAGAACTTCTTGGTAAAGGTTAATAGCCTAATGGTAAAACTTAATAGAAATTTAGAGGAAGGGAAACCAAAAAGAAATTAGAACTTCTTGGTAAAGGCCACTAACCTAATGGATCAAAATAGAGAGGAAACCAGAAAAATGATTGTTTCCTCAACTGGTGGCAATACATCACTCTTAGATCTGAAGATAAGACATGGTTGATAAAAAAATTTCCCTGTTTTCTGCACCAATAGATACTGCATTGGAGATTGGAGTTGTTGAACGCCCTGTTGCTTTTTTTTTTGGAAAAAATGTAAGCTGAAGTGCTGGAAACTGGCACACAATTTAATAGGGGAAAGCCTCCTTATAGGCCTTACCCCTGATAAGAGAAGTTACTGTTAACATATCCGTACACTACAAATTTCATTCTTAAGATGAATCTAGTTTAATCCACTGGAAAAGAATAGGAGAGCATACCTGAAAACAGCATGTGTGCTGCAAGCATAGACTTCTCTTGCCCCCT
The DNA here is from genome assembly GCA_030789695.1 of Scilla litardierei. NCBI lineage: Eukaryota > Viridiplantae > Streptophyta > Magnoliopsida > Asparagales > Asparagaceae > Scilla > Scilla litardierei. The sequence continues at coordinate 390,850,504 of CM061142.1, forward strand.
CTTGATGTAGAAGCTCAGCACCTTTTGCAATTGTCCCTAGACAACCATTAAAAATAAATAAATAAATAAATAAAATATTTTAAGGAATAAAGAAAGATTTTAAAAAGCACAAGGGCAAATGACATTGAATTGGTGATATTTAACACAACTGGATGCTAGAAGAAACATCACTAGAAATTTTAGAGACATGGGATGGTAAAATTTAAGTAGCCAAAAAGCACGACGTAAAGGGAACATGAACTTCAACATACATTCAAGGTGTAGTTAGAGAAGGCACAGATATTTTATGTAGGCACAATGGTTGAATTGCCTGCCTAATTAAATCCTATTCAACTTACCAGCAGTATCGATCATATCATCCACCATTACGGCGACTTTCCCCTTGACATCACCAATGAGATTCAGGACCTGTATATCAAAGAGACATGTAAAGTTTCAATGCATGAAATTAATAAGCTGGAGAACTCAAAAAAATTTAAATATACAATCCATAACAATAGAACATTTGGACCCAAGAGACGTTCTACAATTTCAAAGAGTTCCTAACTGAATGCCTTGAAATGTATTTCTGTACATGAGAAGCCAATGCAAAAATACAGATTTCCTTTATTATTAATACAATTGTAGCCCATTCAACAAGCTTCCTTCAATTATGCGATATGGGCCGTATGGCATGTCACATGTATCAGTATTAACTCAGCAAATGATATGAGGATGCTTCGGCTACCTGAAACCATGACTTCCAGGTCAGACTGCAGCAAACCTGCACTCCACCAAGGCTCACCCTCTTCATTTCTTATGTGCATATAAATATATTAAGACTATTTGTGTTAGTAATAAACTGTAAACACACATCAACATCCATGATGTGTTCCATAACATGTCTATATCGAGATTTGGCATTTCTCTGCCATGTCACACACATCTCTATTAAATGTGACAATGCAACATTGATTACCCATCACACCAATATATGTAACACAGATACTCCAAGAATGAAGTAGTCTCATGCTGACACACATCCTACATTTTTTAGAATTTGCCCCACATGTGACATTTAAAAGACATGTTTATGCTCATTTGAATATGTTTTACTTTTTCCATCAAATGATATATCTATATACAATGATAGAATCTGCAATGAAAAAAATGAGTCAATAAAAAGGTTAATGCATGTACCACTAGTCATGAAAATGATTCGATGAAGAATTTATTTACCGGACTTCATCATATTACCTCAGCAACGTTGTGCCCATGGCGCCTTTTATCAACAATGGCAAGAGGTGCATCTGATAACTTCTTAGCAAACGCACGCGCCCTTGCAACACCTCCAACATCTGGAGATACCACAACCAAATCGTTTGAACAGATGGTCTTGCTGGCCAGGTAATCAAGGATCACAGGCTACATGTGCAAAAAAAATTATGCAATCAATCTGAAATAGTTTTATGACCCTGCTGCAGTTTATACAAACAGTATATGTGACGGGTTACATGAGGGTTACCTGACCATATACATGATCCACCGGAATATCAAAGTATCCCATTGACTGCCCAGAATGAAGGTCACATGCAAGCACACGGTTTGCACCTGCTTCTGTGATCAAGTTTGCAACGAGTTTTGCAGCAATCGATTCACGCCCTTGGGTCTGAGAAACAATTATAAGACAATTGAGTAAACTTGATAAGTTAATGCTGTTAAGCTTCGGAAAGATAAGATTATGCAGAGCCATGGGGGTTACTTGATAATCAATTTACGTGAAAACAACAGAACATTGTATAAATATTGTGATAACAACTAGAAAATGCATAAGATCTGTTCAGGTAAAATTGATCAAATACATATTGCTCAATAGAACAGCAGGTCTCACCTTTCTATCAGCTCTAGCATAACCAAAATAAGGTATAACAGCAGTAATATTCTTCGCAGATGCTCTACGACATGCATCAATCATTATCAGGAGCTCCATGAGATTTTCATTTGCTGGAGGGCATGTTGGTTGCACTAGGAAAACATCACAGCCTCTGACACTCTCTTGCAATTGTACATATATTTCCCCATCTGCAAACCTCTTTATCTTGATTTTTCCAAGATTCAGGCCCAAGTAGCTAGCAATTTCCTACAGCGTACATACATAGACATGTATGATCAAAATCTCATAGGGAGCAGAATACATGGTGGATGAGATTATGAGAAATGTAAAAAAAAGGAACAAAGTGGTTTAACATGAAACAAAGTAAAGTCAATTTGTAATATATGCCACTCCGGTTGAAAGAGTAAACATAATTAATATCTATCTAATGTAAAAGAAACTAATAATGGTCGTCATACACAAATAGTCATGCAGTTGGTCACACAGCTAAGTTCTTTTTTTCAAGTAGAGATTAACCATCTAGACAAGAATCAATTAACAAAATCTTCTTAGGTCCATTGCCAACAACAACATTGCACTTTGTAGAACTTTCAACATATCTTGAAGAGACCTCATGCAATTCAATTTGCATCAGATAAGTGACTTCACACAGTTTACCATACTAATGAAAACTCAACAATTCTAATCGCATAAAGAAAGATGCTAACGCATGTTGGAAGATGAAAATTCTGATGGTGTTTGTGGGAAGAAGAAAATTAATGATTTGATAATTTTCTAATCTCGCACCCCGGAGATCTGATGGGCACCAACATACGCATGCGAAGATTTTTTGGACATCACGCCTAGGTAACCAATCTCACTCTCATACTCCAATGCAAAAAATTTAATTTTGAGACACAAAATTTATATCAAATTTTCTTAAATTCTATTCACTCTTATCATAATTAAAAGTTAAATACAAAGCTACATTTATAGGTAAAATAAAAGACTATTGTGATTCATATTCAAACTTGAAATAAACGCTTCTAAATAAAATAAAAGAGCTTCTTAGACCAAGAAATTTAAAAGGACGTAAACTCCTTTGTAAAGAAAATTTTATTACACTGAAATAACTAAATCCAAGGGATTCAAATAAACTCAAACAATAAAATCTTAAAAAAGACTCATATACTAGAATTCTAATTTGAATCCAATTTGGATTCCCATCATTCTCCCTGATTTTGAAAAATTGATGAATGGTACCAAGTGTGGGCAATCCGGTAAAAGTCAAACATCTTTTGTAGTATTAGAATACTATTCTCGAATTTTGAAATGCAGCAAAATGCAAACATGCAAACATGCATATTCTAAATCATGTATCAAATTCGTAAACAATAGAAAGGCATGCAAAATCTGCTTCATGGTCGGCTGTGAAGGATCATGGATGATGACAATGATGTGCTTAACTTCCTCAACTTTCATCTCGAAGTTAAGTGTTAGCATATTATCAACATGACTAAGAGTTTACCTCTAACTATAGATTCTTCTCATCTTTGGGAGTCAGATCTGATTTAAGCTCAATCATAGACTCAGATTTATGCTCAAACTTGATCTTATTCTTAGAATATAGCTCGATCTCGATCTTAGATACGGGTGTAGACTTAAGCTCCAATTTAATCTTGAACTCAGCATCTGGTTTGGGCTCAATTACGGAATTGATATCGGACTTGGTCTTTTGTTCAGACTTTAGAAGCTTTCCCATGCTCAACTCATTGGAGTTCACCCCATTCTTTTGATTGGAATTAAACACATTCTTTTGATCATATCAAATCTTAGGTTTGGAAGAAATCAACACAGTTTGCTTCCTATTAAACATAAATGCGTGTATGTTTGATCTTCCACAACTCAACACATCTAGATCGTACAACCATGATCTTCCTAGCAAAATGTGTGATGTCCATGGATATAACATCACGCCAAATATGATTATGATAGCTCACAAGCTGGATAGACACTAAACATCGTTGGAGAACTGAATCGGCGATCTTATCAACCTAAGTGATTTTATATGATTATGGATAAGGGTCAGCTGTTTGAATCGTTCTCTCCAAGACCGATTTGTTAATAATATTAACACTTCCTTCATCAATCATCAATTTACATCTTCAATTTATATGACTTATCATCTACCTTGAAATAGGTGTGAAAAATAAAATTCTACACCAATCTTCCTCATCTTTAGATGTTGTAGGTAAATACCTAATCATAATGAGATGGGCACTAGATTCACATAAATCTTCTTCTACATCAGTAGCACTTTAAGTGCATAGATTTCTTTGATTATTCACATAAAATATATAGTGGCTCGAACTAACTTGCAACCAGTTCCAACTGATCGAAAATCAACCTTAAATTGGTTTCAAAATCTTTAAAATAATGACATGCGAACAAAAATAACCGAGAACTCCTTTGAAAATCCTTTGAAAATTTTGAAAGTTACCGCATGAAAATTTCCGAAAAATCACATAAAATCACATGCAATATTATACATAAATTGTTTTGAAATTTTTTAAACTGAATTTTTTAGCTCTATTTTAGATTTATTTTTCCTTTATTTCTCGCACTTTTTATTTTTTTCCTTCTTTTTCAACCTTTTTCCTCTTTTTTATTTTTCTTTCTCTCTCTTTTTTAATTTGAGTTTTTTTCTCAATCTTTGATTTTCTTTTCTTTTCTTGATCACTTTTTATAAATTTTTTATCTAAAACCCAATTAGAAGAAAAGAAAAAAGGATGATGATGGAAAATAAAAGAACAAAGGAAAAAATTCCAAATTTTAAGCTTTGATACTAAATATGATGCATGATGAAAAAAAATTATGATAGGGATTTGGGAAAGAAGAAAATTAGAGATTTGATAAAATTTCAAACCTCACATAACAGAGATCTGATGATCATCGATTCATATGCATCGCACGTGTCCGAACATCACACCTAGACAACCAAGCGCACTCTCACACTCTAATGCAAAAGATTTAATTTTGAAAAACATAGTCATCAAATTTTCTCAAATTCTATTCGCTCATCATAATTAAAAATATGAATACAAAATTATATTTATACGTAAAAGAAAAGACTAATTTACCTCATTCGCAAACTTCTAAATAGATTTTAAAGACTCCTAAATAAAATTAAAAAATTTCTTAGTACAGAAAACTTTAAAGACTCAAACTCCTTTAAAAGGAAACTTTATAAGACTCAAATAACTAAATCTAAAAAAACTCAAATAATAAAATCTAAAAAAGTTAGAATTCTAATTTGAATCCAATTTGAATTTCTTCTGATATTGACCACCATATTCACCGATAATTGTGGAAATGGTTTTATTGGGCGTGCTTACTTTATGTTTGCATCAATGGTTGACAACAATTTCTTACAGCATATATAACATATCCCCTCTAAACACCCCAAGGTTCAAAACCTACAATCCAAAAATTCATTATACATTCACACCGGCAGACCTGAGTTATATCTTTCCAGTGACCTCCCTTGTGTCAAACGGAGAAGTAGCCCTTTCTCTATCTTCAGCATAGCTTTGGAATATAACTTGAAAAAAATGATAGTAGAGTGTTACATCCTAGAGGCCGGCCCATGGAGTTCAGGACCATACGCACAGAGAGGCCCAGGCAGACACTTCACCATCTCCCCTGAGGGGCACTTGCCGAGCTGATCGCCTTAATCCCGAGAAGCTCGCCTTGCCCCGCCTCAAGCTCGCCTTCCAGGACGACCAGGAAGCACGCCGCAGCGATCTGACAACTCGCCATGTCAAGGACCAGCTCGCCTACCTGCAACAAGAAGCATCCTTCGAAGAAGCCGAGCTTGCTCACCGACCTATAGCTCGCCCCTGAGGGCAACCAAGTACAAATATCTCTGACAGGATGACGTGGGCTCACCTACTCTCCATTAATACTGGAGGTTAAGGGAAAGAACTGATGGCCGTCCCTCGCGTCTCATTAATGCTCCGGACACCTCCTGACACCATTAATGTGGTAAATATCCCTGCCACAGCCCCAGCACTCGAGTGCTAGCAGGAATGATCCAACAGCTGACAAGACAGCGAGCAACCGCCTCTCGGCACTATAAATACCCACATGCCTCTATAGAGGGGTTGGAGAATTATTGGTGAGATGATCCTTTAACTCATCTCCACACACAAGGTCAGATATCATCCATATATCTGTGCCTTCATCATAAGCTCACCGCACTTCGCCGCCCTGCCTTAAGATCGCCCAGTGTGCCCGGTGCCCATCTTTTTAGTCACCAGCTGACTTAGGCATCGGAGAGGCTTAGGGCTAACAGCCAGCCCTGCCTTTCTGACCTATCGTTCATCCTCGCAGGGAACTCGCCTCGGCTACCGGGAGCAGGCGACCGTCATGCGACCTTCAGACGACCTAGAGCTCTTCGCCCCCGAAGCGCGCTCCGAGCCGTCCTAGCCTCGGTTTCACCGAAAACCTGTAAATCATTGTACCTGTGATTCCTACTATAAACAAATTCTATTGTGTGCGGATCTGACCCGCAACAGTTGACGCTGTCTGTGGGAAAGAGGGTTACACCCATGTCAGGATCCACACGCCCTCAGCGCCATCCTCTACACGGCAAGTCACCCGCTGTCACGCCCCCGCCTCTGAGGAGGCCGGGTTGACTTGAGGCCATGATCGACGACGCCCTAAGGCCACATCTAGCCGAAGGGCCTCGTTCTCCCAGAAGAGCTTCCCCGGTGAACCAACCCCTTGATGGGTTGACCGCGGCCATTCAGGACACGGCCCTCGGCATCTACCAGAGCTTCCAGGGCTTCACCAAGATGATGGAGTGGACCGTTGCGCGACAGCCGGGACCGACTCGGGCAGAAGGCCCCTTCGAGCCCAGCAGCGTGAGGAGAGACCTCCTCCCCCAGCTTGATGAGGAAGCGGCGGCAGCACAGCAGAGGCGGTTCGACGAAGTGGAGGTAGCTGCTCTGCAGAGGGAGATCGACAAGGAAGAAGAGCCGCCCAGTACCGAAGATTACAGGAGGAAGCATCTCGTCGACGGCTTCGCCTCCTTGATGCGGATAGAGAAATGCTCCAAGAGGGGAGCCGAGGAGTCCCCTTAGCGTCGGCCTCGATGGTGCGAAGGGACGCCCTGCCAGATCATCCTGTTGAAAGCAACCATCGCAGGAGATCACCCAGCCAAGACAAGGGGCGCGAGTTTCATAGCAGAAGCCCCCGGCAAGATCACAGTTCTCCTAGACGGGGAGACAAAAGGCGAGGGAGCCACGACCGTAGTCCTACCCCTCGGGAGAGAGTGAGGAACGCCTCTGAGCGTCGAGGTGGCTCATCCGGCGGTTCCAACCAACGGGATAAAGAGCCAGCACCTCCCATTGGCCCCGGATAAGCCAATCCGTTGACTCACAGGGTGATCTCAAGTCTCAACCCTGATACCTTATATGTTCAAGCTACCTCATGTTGAACTCTATGACGGTTCGGGCAATCCCATGTAGCACGTGCAGTTATACCAGGACGTGATGGAGGTCAACGGGGCAGGCGACGCCCTCCTTTGTCGAGTTTTCCGAACCACCTTGAAGGAGGCGGCCACAGAGTGGTATAACGGCTTGTCTAGTGGTTCCATTGATTCGTTTGATGACCTCTCACGGAAGTTCTGCAATCAATTCCTGGCGGGGCGAAGGAAGAAAAGGCGTCGGACTATTTGTTCACGGTGGTCCAAAAGGAGGGGGGAGACCATCTGTAGCTTCCTGCAACGCTTCAACAAAGAGCGACTCGGCGTGACGAGCTACGGCAAAGAGCTCCTCATGGCAGCCTTCAAAAAGAGATTGACAAACAGAAGTCTTCACAAGTCGTTGCTCCGAGATCCGCCCGCCAACCGCCCCGACCTCTACGCTCGAGCAGAGAAGTTTATGGTGAGCGAGGAGGCCCTGGGGCCGGTGCAGAGAGCCCCCGCCGGCGTAGCCCCCGTGTTGAAGCTAGGCCCAGCGAGCGGCCGAGGCGGGATGAGCGCCCTCGGGTCTGCGACCAGGTCCGGGGCAGGGGCCGTGACCTAGATCGCCCCCGAGGGCGTGAGCAGGGGCCCACGAGTGCAAGATCGCATCGGCTCTTTAAGGGGGTTCTTCGCTCGCAGAAAACGCGCCCCAAGAGGCGTGCAAGAGAGAGTACAGGAGGTGGCACACTACACCCGGCTCAACGTCCCTTGGCCAAAGTGATGGCGACGGCACTAACTGGTGGACTCCTCAAAGACCCGCCCACGGAGGTGAGGGCGAGAGGTGGTGGGAGGAGCAAGCAGAAATTTGTCGATACCACCGCGATAATGGCCACGACACAGATGACTGCTTTACCCTAAAGAGAGACATTGAGCGGCTAATTCAAGGACATCTCTGGAGGTTTGTCGACCCAGCGAGACCTGATCGAGGAAGGAGGGCCGCCGCGAGGCCTGATCAACCGACCCACGACGCCGAGCAAGTGGCTCACCATGGGCCTGAGCCGGTCGTGCGTGTGGATGTCATATGCGGCAGGCCAGCCCAAGGCGACACATCGATGTCGGCAAGGAAGGCTTATGCTCGGTAAGTCCTGACAATGGGGGCTGGCGCGGGAGCGAAGCGGAGGAGAGTGGCTCGTCCCCTTATCACCTTCTCTGATGACGACCTGGAGAGGTCGAGCTGCCCCATGAGGACGCCATCGTCATTGAGGCTCTCGTCAGCACAGCGATTGTGAGCATGCTCCTGGGCAATACAGACAGTTCGTGTGACATCTTGTTCTTGTCCACGATTCTGAAGATGGGGCTTAACCAGGCAGAGCTGAAGTCGTGCTTAGGCCCGATTGTCGGCTTCACCAGACATTCGGTGCCCATTGTTGGGGTGATCACGCTGCCGGTCATCTTGGGGGAGAGGCCTAAGGTCGTCACTCGGATGATGCAGTTCGTTGTCGTCGACGTCACCTCGACGTACAATGGCATCATAGGGCAACCTTACATAACCGTCGTCGAAGCTCTCCCCTCGCTCCTCCATCAGATGGTGAAGTTCCAGACCCCACACAGAGTTGGACAGGTGCGGAGGTCACATAAGCTCTTTCGAAGCTGCTACGTTGGCTCCACCAAGCACAAGGGGTCCGAGCAAGCCTTGCCGATCGACCTACTCGACGATCGAAAGGACTTCGCTCATCAACGACCTGCTCCTGTGGAGGACGTAGAGGAGGTACCGGTGGCGGAGAAAGCGGACAAGACGGTGTCGATCGGCACGAAGCTCCCCGAGGGGCTGAGGGCGGACTTGGTACACCTCCTCAGAGTGAATGCAGACATCTTCGCATGGTCACCCTCAGACATGCCAGGAATCGACCCAGGTGTGATCGCCAATGAGCTACATGTCGACCCCGAAGCACGCCTCATCCGACAGAAGAAGAGAGGCGCCGGAGGAGAGAAGCAAGCAACGAAGGAAGAGGTGAAGCGACTCTTGGAGGCCAAATTCATCAGAGAAGTGAGCTACCCTGAGTGGCTCGCCAATGTGGTCATAGTAAAGAAGCACAGCGGTAAGTGGCGGATGTGTGTGGACTTTACCGACCTCAACAAGGCCTGCCCGAAGGATAGCTTTCCGCTGCCCAGGATTGACCATCTGGTAGACAACGCCTCCAGTTATGGGTTGCTAACTTTCATGGACGCCTTCTCCGGTTACAATCAAATCCAGATGGTGCCCCACGACGAAGAGAAGACGTCGTTCATTACCGACCGGGGAACGTTCTGCTACACCAAGATGCATTTTGGCCTGAAGAATGCTGGGACGACCTACCAGCGGATGGTGGACATGATCTTTCACCATCAGGTCGGCAGGAACCTGGAGGTCTATATCGATGATATGCTGGTGAAGTCGAAGAGAGCCAAAAATCATCTCGCCGATCTCAGAGAGACCTTCCAGCATGTGTGACGCTACAATCTGCAGCTCAATCCGACGAAGTGCATCTTTGACGTCCAGTCTGGTAAGTTCCTCGGCTCATGATCACGAAGCGAGGAATCGAGGCTAACCCCGACAAGATATCCATCCTCGTCAACATTAGCGAGCCAAAGACAATCCGAGACCTGCAGAAGCTGAATGGCCAAATCGCTGCACTGAGGAGATTCTTGTCGAAGTCTGTCGAAAGGTCACTCCCTTTTCCAAAATCTTGAGGGAGGCCCTCGACGTCAGGAAGGGCGACAGGAAGGGAGTGAGATGGGATGACAGCTGCACCCTGGCCTTCGGCGAGCTTAAAGCATACCTGCAGAGGCCGCCGCTGCTCGCCAAGCCGGATGAAGGGAGCAGCTCGGCCTCTATCTCGCCGCCACTGACGAAGCTGTTAGCTCGGTCCTGATCAAAGAAGATGGGGAGATACAGCGACCAATCTACTATGCGAGCCTGGTGCTTCGGGAGGCGAAGACCCTCTACAGCCCGATCGAGGTCGCCTATGGCCTAGTGCTGATCGCAAGGAAACTTTGCCTGTATTTCCAGGCGCATTCCATCATCGTCTACACCAACTTACCACTTGAGAAGAATCTGAGAAGGCTGGAGAGATCGGGCAGAATGCTGAATTGGAGTGTCGAGCTCAGCGAGTTTGACATCATTTACACGCCCCGGGCGGCGATCAAAGGCCAGGCGTTGGCAGACTTCGTGGCGGAGTGCACCATTAAAGAGGTTGGCGGTGCGGTGCCCGACGTCCAACCGGATGTGCCACCATCACAGCTCGTCAACTAGAATCTTCCATCTACATCCGCACAGCACGGAGGCGAGCTGTGGGTCATCCATGTCAATGGGTCGGCCACGGCGACGGGCAGCGGAGCTGGCATAGTGATCGAGACCCCGGAAGGAAGCCTGCTGGAGTACACCCTCCGCTTCAACTTCCCAACAATAATTGTTGAGTATTGATTCCCCGGATTTGGTTTTGATGATGAGCAAACATAAATATCGTGAACTAACTCTTTGTGAGCGCAGTTGTGGAGATCGTCGCCAATATTCTACGTACATCAAAAGCGACGTCTCAAGACTTCTCAAAGCGCGTGATCGTGTGCTTGAAGCTTCGTTGAAGCTCAAGGACCATTATTGAAGTCAATAGATTCGGATTGAAGCTTTGAAGACGGTTCGTCTAGTTTAATTTATAGTCTTCTAGCTTCGTTTCGTAGAATGTTAAGCCTTGAGTATGTCTTACGTTTTAATCTTCATAACGCTCATATCTTAGAGCTAGGATCTTATTAGAAGCTCATAGAAACTTTCCCGAAGCTTCGCGCTTCATTTCGCGGCTTCTTGTGCATCTTAGTTGGTTCAAAAAGAAGAACCAACCGACTAGATGGCAATCTAGTCGGTCGACAATCCTTCTTGAACCGAGTAGATATCCTACTCAAATTCAGCTCATTCACTGTTTACAGTTAGTAAGTCCAAGAAGGTTCACCGACCGACTAGTTATCAAAATAGTCGGTTTGAAATCCTTCTTAGACCGACTAGTTGTGTATTCAGTTTCACAGCCTGAGCTACTGTTTATCGTTAGTCGGTCAAAGAACAACCGTCGACCGACTAGTTGAGAAACTAGTCGGTTGGAATTTGTTCTTAGACCGACTAGTGCTCCTTGAATTCAGCCTATCAAGTTTCAACTCTTAGTCGGTCAAAGAACACTCACCGACCGACTAGTTGTCAAACCAGTCGGTTGGCAAGTCTTCTTAGACCGACTAATTCTTTTTTGTCTGGACTATCTTTATTGGCTGTGAAGCTGTTAGTCGGTCCATGATGAATCACCGACCGATTAGTTGTGAATCTAGTCGGTCAGTGATCCTTCTTTGATCGATTAGACTGCTTCAGAAATAGATCCGTTGGAGCATTAAATGCACGAATTTTCTCTCTCTTCTCTATCCTATATAATCTTAAGTTGCTGTTTCATAGCATTCAAGGCTGATATTAATTGCATTTTAGAGAATCAAATAGAAGCATTTATTTCTCATTTTCCAAGCTTTCATTTCTCACTAGAATCTCTCCCTCACTCTTATTCCTAAAGAGAGATTCATTGATTGTGAGCCCTTCAAGCCAAGAGCTTGATTCAAGGTCACCAACTCCTCCCTAGGCTTCCATTGCTGGTCAACTTCTTGGAGCTATGGTTTGGTGCCTTCTTCTTCCTCAAAATCCTCCTTGCCCTAAAATCGTAAGTTTACTCAAGGCATAGGATTTTGTTGGTAAGCATTTCTTATTTCATTTACTTTGATATTGAAAGTTTTACTCTCGATTGTGAGAGTTGTGTGTGATCCCGGTTTGTGGGAGTCACATTTTCATTTGTGTATGATTTGATCTTGTAGATGTTTTCTATAAGAATTTCATAGTGCAAATTTGAGTTAGAGGTTTCTAACTCAAGTATCCGGAGGGGATCCGTGTGTTTGGGACGTAGGATCACCAGGAACAAGTCAGGGAGACTTGGGTGGATCCGAACCCGTTATATCGTTTGTTTGCGATTGCATTTTATTGTTGTCACATTTTCATTTCCGCATTGTTGGTTGAGTTTGCAAGGTAATTAGGAATTATCTTCTTAATTATTTTAAAGTACTATTCACCCCCTCTAGTACTTGTGCAGTAGCTATCAGGGCATTACATTTGGTATCAGAGCCAAGTTCATAGCTATGTCTTCCAACGACAACAAAACCGTTCGTCCACCTTCAGACTATAGCACCTTCAAGAACCGTGAAGGAGCTTCTTTGGTGATGGAAGGACACTCCTCGACTAGGCTTCCCTTCTTCAACGGTACCAACTATGGGTACTGGAAATGCCGGATGGAAACGTTCCTCTGGAGCGCTTCACTATGGAGAGCTACGTTGACGGAATATGTCGAGCCCGCAGAAGAAGATTTCGCTAAGTGGACTACCGCGGAGGTCGCCGCGGAGGTAAGCAATGCCAAGGCAATGAATGCCTTGCAATGCGCTTTGGAGCCCAAAGACTTCAACAAGATATGCACATGTAAGAGTGCATATCAAATCTGAAACTCTCTCCTCATCTTGCATGAAGGAACGAGTAGGGTAAGAGACTCCAAACTCGTTGTTGTAAATAAAGATTACGAATTATTTCACATGCAGCAGGGTGAGAAGATGAAGGAGTACTATGCTCGCTTCGTTGACATCACCAATGAGTTGGAGGCTCTTGGAAAGACTTACACCCAAAAGGAGAAAGTCTCAAAGATCATTGACGGACTTCCTTCTTGTTGGGAAAAGCGTACCTTCGCCATCGAGGAAGGTAATGATATGAGTAAATATACTGTCATTCAACTAATGGGTACCTTGATGTCTTATGAGGTACGCAAGGACAGTAAACTAAAGCTGCAGGACAAGATGAAGTCTTACTTGAAGCAAAACGAGCCAAAGAAAAAGGCGATTACATTCAAGGCCGCTCCATCTACATCTACCGATGATGAAGACTCGGAAGACGAGTTGGACATTGAATCTCTTGTCCTCATGGCAAAGAAGTTCAACCGATTCTTCCGAAAAGGTAATTTCAAGAACAAATCTAAATTTAGTTCTACTAACACCTCCGCTCCTTTGTGTTTTAAATGCAACAAGGCATGACACATGAAAGCGGATTGTCCTCAAAACAAACAAAAGGAGAAGTGGAAGGCGCCAAAGTTCGACAAGTCAAAGAAGTACAAGAAAGGGTACAAGAAAGGGCTTGTCGGCACATTCACCGACTCCGACGAGGACTCCTCAAGTGGAGAGTCGGATGATGAACAAGTGGAGCAAGCACGCATGTGCTTCATGGCTAGAGAGGAACATGATCAAGAGTCTTCCTCCGATGATAGCGAGGATGAAGGCGATGAGGTAACTATGGATGACCTTAGATTAGCTAACGAGTAAATATGGTCTAAGTATTCTAAATTGGTTAATAGATATACTAAGACTAAAGACGAGCTAGCTAGTCTCCAAACCTCACATACGCCTATTGTCATCAACAACGACACCGTTGTTGAAGACTTGCGAAATGAGATTGTAAATCTCAAATCTCAACTTGAGCATGTTCATATTGAGAACTCGGATGAACGCGAGATGGCGGATTTGATTTCTCGAAACTCAACTTTGAGTATTGAGAATGAGAATCTCAAATCTCGTGTTTGTGTACTCACATCGCAAGTGTCCACGTTGGATGCTTCTATGCATTCTCTCACCGAGAAGTATGAGTGCACATTAGGCCGAATTAATAAATTCAATAAAGGTAAGGACCATTTGGATAATATCCTAAATGACTTACTTCCGGCCAATCACCACATTGGCTTGGGGGTATAAGATGTGAAATTCATCCAAATCGTCTACTACCTTTGTTAGGCCAACTTCAGATGCCTCAACAAATGGGAGCAAACACCCCATTGGTAGTTCATCTACCAATGGTGCTTCCACTTCGTACACCCTCTTTTGGAAAGAAACCCACTTTGGGTGGACCTTGAAAGAAGGGCCATGCATTTATGTACACCAATACTATGCCACGTAGGAACACACATCCTACTCCACCGGTTCACAATTATGATGATTTTTATGCACCACGTCCACGAGCACGTGCACACCAAGTGAGACACCCTCACGCACGTGTTCCTCCACATGCATATGCTCATCCACATTATTATATGAATGATTACCATCATGCACCATTTCATATGATGTCACCACCATTTCATCATGTGCCTTACGCATATCCACGACATGCATCATGTAGAAATCAATGTATGCATGCTCCCAATAGGAATAGGGCTCCCAAAATATTCACTATTTGGGGCCCGAAGAACACTAACATTCATGAAAAACAAGCATACATGAATTCCTATTTTATGAATGTCGTGCATAATAATGATTATGTTGGGAAGTCTAAGTCCAATTGGACTTGGCTTCCAAAGGTCTAATCTTTTAGGACCCAATGACCTTGGGTACCATGGAATGATATTTCAATCTTTAGGTACTCAAGAAAAAGAAACGGAGCAACAAATCCAAATTTAGCTCCAAGAATAATTGGATACTCGATAGCGGGTGTTCAAAACACATGACGGGTGATGCTCAATTGCTCTCCGGAGTGGTACCCATTGCAAATGGGAATCGAGTAGTCTTTGGAGGCAACGAGAGCGGAACCATCATTGGTGTTGGTAAAGTAGGTAATCCTTCTAAACCACTAATAAGTGATGTTTACCTTGTTAAAGGATTAAACCACAATCTTATTTCAATAAGCCAACTTTGTGACAAAGGTTACAAAGTTAGCTTTGCGAAAGGAATGTGTCATATTTTGAATAAAGATACTAATAATGTGTTATTCTCTGGCACACGCCATAAGGATATTTATATATTAGATCTTCCAAAATCACATGAACAATGTCTCATTGCCAACACAAGTGAACAACACTTATGGCATCGACGTTTTGGTCATGTGAACTTTGGAACACTTATTAAGCTTTCCAAGTTAAATTCTATTAAAGGATTTCCTAAGCTTGTCTTTCAAAAGAAAAGCTTTTGTGACTCGTGTCAACGAGGCAAGCTTCCTAAATCGTCATTTAAACCTAAGAAAAGCATTTCATCTAAGCGGCCTCTAGAGCTTTTACATCTAGATCTTTTTGGGCCAACTAGAGTTGCTTCATTAGGAAATGCACGATATGGACTTGTCATCGTTGATGACTTTTCTAGATTTACTTAGGTATTTTCCTTAAGTAATAAAAATAATACTTTTGAAAACTTCACAATATTTGTTAAGAAATTACAAAATCTCATTGGAACCACCATTGTCATTATTCATAGTGATCATGGAGGGGAATTTGAGAATGAGTCTTTCTCAAATTTTTTGATGAAGTTGGTATTACTCACACCTTTTTTTCCCTCGCGCACCCCCTCAAAATGGTGTTGTTGAGAGGAAGAATAGGACGCTAGTGGAATGTGCTCGCAATATGCTTGATGATAGCCAACTTGGCCATCAATTTTGGTCGGAAGCGGTACATACCGCTTGCTATGTGTTTAATAGAATACTTTTGAGGCCCGGCACCAAACAAACTTGTTATGAATTGTTGTTTGGTAGATTGCCTCAAGTTAAACATTTTCGAGTTTTTGACGCAAAATGTTTTATTAAAAACACGTATGGAAGCTTGGACAAATTTGATCCAAGATCCGATGAGGGGATATTTGTTGGATATTCCTCCCGTAGCAAAGCCTACCGGATATATAACAAACGAACCTCAACGATCGAGGAATCACTTCATGTTTCATTTAATGAAAATTTTGTCTCGTCTAGAATTACTAATGATGATGACTCTATGGATGTTTTATGTGATTCTATTGGTAATTCTAATTCTATTGATTCTATTGATACTAACCATACTGATGAATCTTTTGAGAATGTTCCTAGTGATCAGGGAGTTCCCAAACGGTTTCATACAGTTCGTGACCATCCCCATGAGCAAGTCATTGGCAACATACTTGATAGTGTCAAGACGAGATCTCAAGTCAACTACTTCGCTCATTGTGCATTTGCCTCCTCAATAGAGCCAAATAATATTAACAAAGCGTGCGAAGATAGTGCTTGGATCCTTGCCATGGAGGAGGAACTCATTCAATTTGAGAGGAATGAGGTTTAGGAGCTTGTTCCATTGCCTTCGAAGAACCACACCGGTATAGGAACGAAGTGGATTTTCAAGAACAAGACCGACGAAAACCAAATCGTCGTCCGGAACAAAGCTCGGTTAGTAGCTCAAGGCTACCGGCAAGAGGAAGGTATAGATTTCGAAGAATCCTTTGCTCCGGTAGCTAGATTAGAATCTATTAGGTTATTGTTATCTTTTGCATGCCATAAAGATTTTAAACTCTTTCAAATGGATGTAAAAAAGTGTGTTTTTAAACGGAGATGTTGAGGAAGTTTATGTTTCTCAACCTCCGGGTTTTATAAATGAAAAATTTCCAAATCATGTTTTCAAACTTAAGAAAGCACTTTATGGTTTGAGACAAGCTCCTCGAGCTTGGTATGACCGCCTAAAGAACTTTCTTTTGGATTTGGGTTTTAAAATGGGTGAAGTTGATTCGACTTTATTTGTTAAGTATTCGAATAATGATATTATTTTAGTTCAAATTTACGTTGATGATATCATTTTCGGTGCTACTAACTTCACTCTTTGCGAAGAGTTTTCTAATGTCATGAAGGATCAATTTGAGATGAGCCACATGGGTGAGCTCAAATATTTCTTAGGTCTCCAAATTCGCCAAATGAACGATGCAATCTTCATCCACCAAACCAAGTACACGGTGGAGTTGCTCAAGCGATTTGGAATGGAGAATGCCTCAGGCAAGAAGACTCCAATGAGCACTACTACACATCTTGATAAGGATTCGAGCGGCAAAGATGTATACATCCGTCTATATCGAGGTATGATAAGTAGTTTATTATATCTTACTGCCAGTCGGCCCGATATTATGTTTGTCGTATGTGTATGTGCTCGTTATCAATCTCAGCCTAAGGAATCTCACTTAGTAGCGGTAAAACGTATTTTCCGTTATTTAAGTTACACCCTCGACTTCGGATTATATTATCCAAAGTCTGGCACATATGAGTTAATCTCATATAGTGACGCAGATTATGCGGGATGCAAATCCGACAGGAAAAGTACTAGTGGCACTTGCCATTTTATAGGAAATTCTCTTGTCTCTTGGTTTTCCAAGAAGCAGAATTCCGTATCACTTTCAACCACCGAGGCGGAATATATTGCCGCCGGTGCTGCGTGTGCTCAGGTTCTTTGGATGAGACACACTCTTAAAGACTTTGGTATAAACTATGATACTTGCCCTATCATGGTGGACAACCAAAGTGCAATATGTCTCTCTAAGAATCCGGTACACCATTCCCGTTCTAAACACATAGATGTCCGTCACCATTTCTTAGATGATCATGTTGCTAAAAAGGACATCATTTTAGTGTACGTTGAAACCCAGAAGCAAATCGCCGATATTTTCACGAAACCACTCAAGACTCCTTTGTGTGGTTACGTCGAGAATTGGGGATTATGGGTGAATCCGAGATTTAGGATTCATATTTTCAATAATCTTGCATGATAATAATTTTCTGTATATATGCTCATGCTAGATTGGTTGAGATTTTCTGGATTTTTGGTTGAATTTTCGGAATTTATGCTTGAAATATTCATGAACGTCGTATTTAAGATTTTCGATGTTTTATGGGGTAGTATACTGATGTGTGAGAGTATTTCAATGTTTCGTCCAAGTGCGCGTAGGAGAGAACTCAAAATTTCGACATTTCAAATTTTTGGACTCTCTTAGTCGGTTCATGTTCATTGGCCGACCGACTAGATTCCAATCTAGTCGATCAGCACTTGAACTGTGACCGACTAAATGCGCAGGGGCTGTTGTGTCTTTTGACCTTCCAAGTCGATTTAATCTCTTCCGCACCGATTAGATCTATTTCTAATCGGTGCGAAAAACTCTCTCAGCCCCAAAACCCTTCGTCTCCCTCAGTCTCCTCCGTCGTTTGCCGCGTTTTTCGGCCATCTCCGGCCGTCGATCTCCCTCCATCCTCCTTCCTAGGGTAAAGCTCTATCTCCTCTCAGCTCTTAGGGTTCTTTCTTCGTCGATTTCCGTTCATTTTTAGGGTTTGTCCTAGGTTGGTTTTTCGATCTATCTTCGATTTCTAGTTCGATTGTGCGTTGTCTCGTCTCGATCATGGCGAAGACACGTATCCCCATCGATCCCTCGCGTCCGTCTCCCATGACCGTCGAGTCGCCTTCTACGGACCCCCCCTCAACCCAAACGCCGAGCCAAATCGACCCATCCATCTTCCTCTTCGCCTCCTCTTAAGAAGAAGAGGACGGCGACTGCGAAGCCTAGAGCCACATCTCAACCTAAGCCGCAGCCCAAGAAGAAAATTTTGACTCCCGACCCCTTTCGAGCTCCCACTCCTCCCGGTGATTCTGACTCTGACGCCGAGTATATCCCTGAGTCTGAGCCTACCGATAGGGCTCCTACTCCTCCTCGATCTAGCACTCGTCTGTCTAAGAGGAAGGCTCACATGCCAGTGGGTGGTGTCGATATATCGTTATGTCGCGATGACCTGATGTATCTCGCGGCATACAATCGTATCGAGCATTGTCCATTGATATTGGAGCACTTCGTTCAGTTCTCCGATTTTTCACATCTCGCCGATCTTTTTTCCTACAGCGGCCTACTTGACTATCTTCGCCATGACCCCAAGGCGAACCCTCACCCGTACCCCCGTCTTGTCAAATTATTCTATGCGAATCGTGTTCGGGGTCAGTATGACGACACACATTCCATTGAGACCACTGTCTTGGGGACACCTATTGTCCTCACGGCAGAGATCTTAGGGGATTTAATAGGTGTCTCATCTTCTGGCCTGCTCCCTGCCGATATCTCCGTGGATAATATCCACGATCTTGACCAGACCAAGCTTTCTGAGATGTTTCATGTCATCCATCCCGCCATGATTGGCGTTCCCTCAAAATCATTTAAGCCGAACGCTTGGGTCTTGAATCTTATCCTGAAGTCGTGCCTCCTTCCGAAGTACGGCTCCTCTAGCTTGCCCTCCCAGCCGTTCCTCAAGCTGATCTACGCTCTTTTCATGGGGAGCGAGATCAATTGGGCTCGTATCATCCTTGATAAGATGGACTCTTTCGAATGTATCCGAAAGTCCACCAAATCTGCTCACATCCCATACCCTTGTCTGCTGACATTTGTTTTCCGTCGTTTCGGCGTCCCTCTCCCTCCCGATGATGAGCGTCCTCTGGGTCCTCCCCTGAATGCGACGGCCGTCAAGAAGTCTCTTGCGGCGCTTCGTCACGTTCAGAGGACTACCCCCTCTGCTTCAGCTGCTCCTTCTCCTTCTCCTACTCCGTCACTCGCTGAGTTTGCAGTTTCCCTGCGTCGTGTGAAGTCTCGTGTTTCTTGTTCTGAGGAGATGCTAGCTCGCATCTGCTCTCACTTGGGCATTGAGATTCCTCCTTCAGTTTCTGACGAGGAGGACATGGATGAGGCTGACCTCCAGGAGCTTGTTGGATCTCTTGTCCGTGCCCCTGAGGGTACGTCTGCTGCTGCTACATCTGCTAGTGCTCCCGAGAGCACACCTGCTGCCACCATTCCTTCGGTGGATACTTCTTCTGGTGCTCCCGAGACCACTCCTGTTGCGACTCTCCCGTCTGTGGACACTCCTATCGACCCAGTGACCACCACCCCTTCTGCAGAGCCTGCTGCTGCTGCTGATCCTCCCTCTGCCTTCTGAGCTTGTGTTGGAGGACTCTCCCCTGTGCACATTGGATGATATACTTTGTAGTGAGAGAGTGGGGTAGGATAGTTTGGGTAGTTATGGATTTTTGATGTATTTTTTTGGATGTTCTGATGATACACATTTTGTTGTATGTTCATTTTGATGTCTGTGAGACATATGTTGTATGTGTGCACCGATCTTTCGATCGTTTTTATGTACGTTGGCGGATGTATACATTTTGTTGTACCATGTTTCATATATATATACATCGTGTTGACATTTACTTCATTGTGCACTTTATATTCTTTTTGTCACTGATGTTGACATCGTCGCTCGACGATTAAATTTGCTTTAATAAAAATTATTTCTATGAAAACATAGAATTGTTTTCCATGCACTAAATTCATCAAGAATGTTGATATTGGAGAGTATGTTCCATAACTCAATACGTGAAATTGATTTGAGTTTTGATGATTTTATTTTTCGATTAACGACTATGGTCTCGTTGGCACGCTTTGATTTACTTCGTATTTTACTTTGGTGTCATTTGGACCGTGGTCGTATTCTACGACTCACGTGCTTTTATTTGTAGCCATTGTTGTTGTCGTTGATCTCCTCCCACTCTTTTTGCTAATGCCAAAGGGGTAGAGAATTAATAATGACAATGTGCTAAATGATAATTTAAAGCAATTTTCCGAGAATCTAATTTGATATGTTAGATTCAGAGGGAGTTAAGATATAACAATGGATTTAGATCCTAAATTTCGATAATTGGATTCACATTTTATACTTTCCTCGTCTGCTTGATGCGTATGATTATTATTTAATATGGAATTAACGTGTCATCAATGCAGGGGGGAGTAAGTAAATTTCATTTGAATCATTATTATTGATTATTATTTATGTTGGTTTATCATCACCAACAAGGGGGAGAATGTTGAGTATTGATTCCCCGGATTTGGTTTTGATGATGAACAAATATAAATATCGTGAACTAACTCTTTGTGAGCGCAGTTATGGAGATCGTCGCCAATATTCTACGTACATCAAAAGCGATGTCTCAAGACTTCTCAAAGCGCGTGATCGTGTGCTTGAAGCTTCGTTGAAGCTCAAGGACCATTATTGAAGTCAAGAGATTCGGATTGAAGCTTTGAAGACGGTTCGTCTAGTTTAATTTATAGTCTTCTAGCTTCGTTTCGTAGAATGTTAAGCCTTGAGTATGTCTTACGTTTTAATCTTCATAACGCTCATATCTTAGAGCTAGGATCTTATTAGAAGCCCATAGAAACTTTCCCGAAGCTTCGCGCTTCATTTCGCGGCTTCTTGTGCATCTTAGTTGGTTCAAGAAGAAGAACTTGGCAATCCTTCTTGAACCGAGTAGATATCCTACTCAAATTCAGCTCATTCACTATTTACAGTTAGTCGGTCCAAGAAGGTTCACCGACCGACTAGTTGTCAAACTAGTCGGTTTGGAATCCTTCTTAGACCGACTAGTTGTGTATTCAGTTTCACAACCTGAGCTATTGTTTATCGTTAGTCGGTCAAAGAACAACCGTCGACCGACTAGTTGAGAAACTAGTCGGTTGGAATTTGTTCTTAGACCGACTAGTGCTCCTTGAATTCAGCCTATCAAGTTTCAACTCTTAGTCGGTCAAAGAACACTCACCGACCGACTAGTTGTCAAACTAGTCGGTTGGCAAGTCTTCTGAGACCGACTAGTTCTTTTTTGTCTGAACTATCGTTATTGGCTGTGAAGCTGTTAGTCGGTCCATGATGAATCACCGACCGATTAGTTGTGAATCTAGTCGGTCAGTGATCCTTCTTTGACCGATTAGACTGCTTCAGAAATAGATCCGTTGGAGCATTAAATACACGAATTTTCTCTCTCTCTCTTCTCTATCCTATATAATCTTGAGTTGTTGTTTCATAGCATTTAAGGCTGATATTAATTGCATTTTAGAGAATCAAAGAGAAGCATTTATTTCTCATTTTCCAAGCTTTCATTTCTCACTAGAATCTCTCCCTCACTCTTATTCCTAAAGAGAGATTCATTGATTGTGAGCCCTTCAAGCCAAGAGCTTGATTCAAGGTCACCAACTCCTCCCTAGGCTTCCATTGCTGGTCAACTTCTTGGAGCTAGGGTTTGGTGCCTTCTTCTTCCTCAAAATCCTCCTTGCCCTAAAATCGTAAGTTTACTCAAGGCATAGGATTTTGTTGGTAAGCATTTCTTATTTCATTTACTTTTATATTGAAAGTTTTACTCTCGGTTGTGAGAGTTGTGTGTGATCCCGATTTGTGGGAGTCACATTTTCATTTATGTATGATTTGATCTTGTAGAGGTTTTCTACAAGAATTTCATAGTGCAAATTTGAGTTAGATGTGCTAACTCAAGTATCCGGAGGGGATCCGGGTGTTTGGGACGTAGGATCACCGGGAACAAGTCGGGGAGACTTGGGTGGATCCGAACCCGTTATATCGTTTGTTTGCGATTGTATTTTATTGTTGTCACATTTTCATTTCCGCATTGTTGGTTGAGTTTGCAAGATAATTAGGAATTATCTTCTTAATTATTTTAAAGTACTATTCACCCCCCCTCTAGTACTTGTGCAGTAGCTATCAGGGCATTACAATAATGTCACGTAGTACGAGGCCGCCATCAACGGGCTGAAGCTGTGCAGGGCGCTAGGGGCGATGAATGTGCTGTCGATCAGTGACTCGAGGCTCGTCGTCCAGCAGATTGAGGGTGGCTTCGAAGCCAGGGAAGGTCTGATGAAGCTATACTTGAAGTGCACACGCGCCGAGCTACTCAAGTTCGAGAGAGTTGTGGTCCGGCACCTCCCGAGGTCCAATAATCTCCGCGTCGATGCCCTCTCGAATCTAGCATCTTCTTCTCCGGCCGAGATTGGGAAGGCCATCTACATCAAGAATCTACTCACACCAAGTCTCGAGGAAGAGATTCTATGCGTCGACCGAGAACTGTCATGGGTGAGCCCGATCATCGCCTACTTAGAGAGCGGAACCCTGCCCGAGGACAGGTTGGAGGTGCGAAAGATCGAGCGACGGGCCTTGACGTTCATAATCTTCGACGGCGTGCTCTACCGGAAGCGCCGTGCGAGGTACGACGTCTTGCCTTATCTGAAATGCCTGGGGCCCAGGAGAGCTGAAGAGGTCATCCGTGAGATCCATGAAGGGCTTTGCGGGAACCACTATGGAGGACGCACCCTGGCGCACAAGGCGATCCGTCAAGGATATTATTGACCGACTATGGTGAAGGAGGCGACTGACTATGTCAAGCGGTGCGGGGAGTGCAAGAGGTTCTTCAAACATACAACGGCCTCGTCGGCTGATCTGATTCCGATCCTCAGCCCGGTCTCATTTGCTAAGTGGAGCCTCGACATCCTCGGACCGTTCCACCCGATGGCCACCGGAGGAAGGAAATACATGGTTGTCGCCGTCGACTATTTCACAAAATGGATCGAGGCAGAGCCACTAGCGCGCATCACCTGGATGGACATGAAGAACTTCGTCTGGAAGTCAATTATATGCCGCTTCGGTGTGCCTCGCTCCATAGTGACGGACAACGGGAAACAGTTTGACTCCGTGGACTTCAGAAGCTTCTGCTCGGATTGGGGCATCAACCTCCATTTCGCCTCCGTGGCGCATCCCCAATCCAACGGCCTCGCCGAAGCAGCAAACAAGTGCATCCTAGAGCCGCTGAAGAAGAAGGTCTGCAGCGCCCCAGGACCTGGCCTGACGAGCTACCTGGCATCCTTTGGTCCCACCGCACGACGTACAAAGCATCAACAGGCGAGAGCCCCTTCATGCTGGCTTATGAGGCAAAGGCTGTCATTCCGGTGGAGGTCGGCGAGGAGTCTCAACGGATCCAGTACTTCAACGAAGAAGCTAATGGAGAGGGTCTCGACATCAATCGAGTGCTCGTCGACGATGTAAGGGATCGTGCTCTAACGTGTTTGATTAAGCACAGCCGGAGGATGGCGAGATACTACAACTCCCGTGTCAGGAAGCGAAGCTTCAGAGTGGGCGACCATGTTCTCTGGAACGCCACTTTCAGGCCCGAGGTTGGCCGGCGAGGGAAGCTCTCCGCAAAGTGAGAAGGCCCCTACACCATCACTGACATCTTGGGGCCGACAACATATATTCTGGCGAACATGGAGGGCGAGTAGCTGACCCATCCCTGGAATACCGAGCACTTGCTCAAGTTTTTTCAATAAATACACATGTACATTCAGTTTATATTATATTTTCAGTAAACCACTGTGTTTGTACACTAGGTGTGTTATCTGAATCTGCATTTCAGCCCTTACCTCTCTCAAACTCCGAGGCAGGCTGACAAGCTTCGCCCTCGAAAGGATCGCCGATGGGTTAAGGAACGAGCTCCGGCTCGCACACTCCCCTCTCTCAACTCCGGGGCAAGCCTGACGACTTCGTCCTCGATAGTGTTCGCCGGGTGGGACAAGGAACGAGCGACGGCTCGCACCCTCCCCGCTCTCAAACTCGGGGGCAGGCTGACGAGCTTCGCCCTCGAAAGAATCACCGGTGGGTTAAGGATCGAGTGACGGCTGGCAGCCTCCCCTCCATCAACTCTGGGGCAAGCCTGATGGTTTCGCCCTCGATAGTGTTCGCCGGGACCAATAAGGAACGAGCGACAGCTCGCACCCTTCCGTCCCTCAACTCCAGGGCAGTGGGCCATCAACGGAGGCCGCGGGGTCGCCACCCGGACAGCTAGCCGAGCCGGACACTCCACAAACTCCGGGGCAGGCTGACGAGCTTCGCCCTCGAAAGGATCGTTGGTGGGTTAAGGTGCGAGTGACGGCTCGCACCGTCCCCTCCATCAACTCCGGGGCAAGCCTAACGGCTTCGCCCTCGATAGTGTTCGCCGGGACCGACAAGAAACGAGCGACGGCTCGTACCCTCCTGTCCCTCAACTCCGGGGCATGCGCCATCAAAGGAGGCTGCGGGATCGCCCCCCTCCCGGGCAGCTAGCCGAGCCGAACACTCCACAAACTCCGGGACGGGCTGACGAGCTTCGCCCTTGAAAGGATCGCCGGTGGGTTAAGGAGCAAGTGACGGCTCGCACCCTTCCATCCATCAACCCCAAGGCAAGCCTGACGGCTTTGCCCTCGATAGTGTATATCGGGTGGGACAAGGAACGAGCGACGGCTCGCACCCTCCCCTCCCTCAAGTCCGGGGCAGTGCGCCATCAACGGAGGCCGCATGGTCGCCCCCCTCTCTGGCAACTAGCCGAGCTGGACAAACTCCAGGCCGAGCTGACAAGCTTCCCCCGGAGGCCGCGGGTCCGCCCCGTCCCCTGGTAGGCAGCCTGTAAATTCGGATCGGACGTACGACTCCACAACATTCTCCTTCTCCTCAACCATTTGCTCGTCAGTAACAGAATGTTGGGGGCATACCCATACAAACAGACAGAATGGACAAACAGAGACAGTAAGGAAACTTTCAAATTTCATTTATAAACTAACTTTATACAATTCAGGGTCTCCAAAAACAAGAACAAGACTTCAAGCTCGGCTCCTGGGCCGACTGTACAACTTTGCCCTAATCTACGACGCCTCGACTCGGCCGCCACATCATTGACCGCCGCCCTTCGGGGCCCGCACGTCCACCGGTCGCCTTCCTGATCGACGCCGCCGGGAATCTCCACCACCTCGGTCTCAAATGCGGTTGAAGTCTCCGCCTCGTCATCAGACGCCGCCGACAGCCCGGCAAAGTCGATCTCCATACCTGGGTAGAGCTTCCCGAACCTCGCCTTCGTCATCTCAAAGCCGGCCTCCAGACCGTCATCGAAGCCCTCTGCCCTCATGGTCGTTAGCGCGGAGACGAGCTCGTTGTCCCGATATCGACGAACGGCCTAGGCCACGACTTTGCCCAGATCGATCTTCTCCAGCTCAACGTTCCACCGCTCCAACTCGGCGATCTTCGCTCCAGTCGTCTCTCTTTGAGGCCAGCAACTCCTTAGCGGCGACTCGACTGGCTTCTTCTTGGCGGACCCTCTCTTGCATCTCCCCAATAGCCTTCTCCAGCTTGGCGGTCTCGCCCCTCTGGGCCTAATAGTCCCCATGGACTTTCACCAGCCTCTCCATGGCCTCCTTCAGCTTCGCCTCGGCGCCCCTGAGGGCGACCACCTTCCTCCCGAGCGCCGTCTCGAGCCGGTTCACCTCTAAGGCGTGTCGTTGAAGGGACACCAAAGCGGCAACAGCCTACAAAGAAGATCAAATAATGAGCGTGTGAAACAGAAAAGAAGTTCGGCATCCAGTGCAAAGGGCGACATACCTCCATATTATGCCAGATTGTAGTGGCACAGAGGAGTTTGACATCGACATCATGCATGGCCTCTCGGTCCCTCGGCAGCAGACTATTATTTCCAGGCGGGCTGCCACGCCGGCCTCATCAAAGACCGACTCCCGGGCCCCTACTGGGTAGCGCGACGCGACGATTGCCTCCAGCGGAAGAGCGAGAACCGCCTCCTTTGTTGACTTGAAGGTGGCAAGGGCGGCATCACAGCTCGGATGAGCCGGCTTTCCTAGACCGTAAGACAGTCATCCGAAGGGCCAGGTCACCACTATAGGACGGCTGCTGGTGGTTGATGCCGTCGAAGGCCTCGGTGGAGCGGCCGAGCTTGTGGAGACAGTGACAACGACGCTGGCCGGTTGATCCTGACGCTCCGCCGTCACAGGGCTGACCGCGGGCTCCTTCGGGTTGAGGTCGACTACGCCGCCAGCTGACACCTCGCTCGGGTGGGGTGGAGGAGCTGCAGTCACAACCTCCTTCCTCGTCCTCTTGACCCGCTCTTCTTTTTCGGCTTAAGCAGTGGCAGACGCCTCCAAACTCCGCTTGTAGCTTTTGCCTTTGCTCGGTGGGGGCCTCGATGACGCCTCCCTCGCCTTCCTCGTCACTTCCTCCATCGACATGCTCATGGCTGCTCCTGCAAAAAGTAGACCGATCAGGGTGAGCTTTTCAGATGTTGTTCGCAACACGTGGAGTACCTTCGAACCAAACGTGTTGGGCAATCATCTCGTCCGCGATCAGGTTTTGCAAGACCCGGTTCTCTCTCGGGATCGTCTCTAGGATCCCGGCGTTCTCCAGATCGCTCTCCTCTAGATCAACTTCGGCATTCACTACGGGATTCAACGTCACCCAGTTCAACCACTGCGACAGATCTGTCCGAGTCGAGACGAAGACGAATTTCTCCTTCCAATCCCTGATCTTGCCCGGCAACCGAAGACGAGCATCCTTCCAGTCCTCGCACTGACATAGTAGTAGTCCTCTGTCTTCTTCGCCCTAAAGAAATACTGGAAAAGCGGTAGCGTAGGACTTATTCTGCGAGTGGAGCAGAGCACGAGGAAGCCAACCATCGTGCTGATGGAGTTCGGCGTCAATTGGAAGAGGAGGAGCTCGATGAAGTGGAGAATGAGAAGAAGATAGGGATGGAGCGGGAAGCGAATACCCAGGGCGAAGGTCAAAAAGTGCTCAAGAGGCTCGGGGAGGCGGACTGTATATGGGGCCGGATGTATTGGACACCGATCTTTGGGATCTCAGATGGAAGCAGCAGAGACATCTGGGCCAGGATTCCCGCGGAGACCAAGGCCGGGGTTCCACCGCCGTCGTTGACCCTGGCGGCTTTGACGGCCTCGACGGTCGACTTGGGTGCTTTCCCTTTCTTGAAATCCCCTACCATCACCGACGACGAAGCCGCGGCTTAATCTACTGTCGTGTCTCCCTCCGGCCACGACATCACCGGCATCTCTGACACCGCCGGCGTCGACTCAATGGCGTCATCCCTGCCAACCTCCCCGAAGTGTTATTCGATGTGGACATCCGAAGAAGAAGATGCGGGAGAAGTGGATGAGGACATCGCTGGAATCGAAGAAGAAGAAGCTTCGGTGGACGACGGCAATCGACGGCAGCTGCTCTTGACGAGGTAAAGAGGGGAAAGTCCAAAGTTTCAAAAATTCTGGCAAAGGTCTCTCCCGCTCCCTCTTTGGCTCCATTTATGAGAAGAGGCAGGCAATCACCACCGTTCGACGTGGGCCATGTGGCAAGATCCTAGCAGGCCTGAGCTGGCGCCTCGAGTTCTCCTCCAATCACATCAGCCACGCGTCATCTGTTCAGCGGATGGGCGCCTTGAACTCTCCCCGTCGACAGATCACCATCTTGATTTCTAAGATTCGGCGGACAGGACTCATTGAATGCAACCAACCCGTCCTCGACCGATGGGAGTGTGATTCGTCGTCCAAACTGAAGCTGGGCTGGCCGCGTCGAGCTCGAACGACGGGGCAATTGTTACACCCTAGAGGCCGACCCATGGAGTTCAAGACCATATGCACAGAGAGGCCCAGGCTGACACTTCACCAACTCCCCTGAGGGACACTTGTCGAGCTGATCGCCTTGATCCCAAGAAGCTCGCCTCGCCCCGCCTCAAGCTCGCCTTCCAGGACGACCTGGAAGCACGCCGCATCGATCTAACAGCTTGTCATGTCAAGGACCAGCACGCCTATCCGCAACAAGAAGCATCCTCCGAAGAAGCAGAGCTTGCTCGACGACCTACAGCTAGCCTCTAAGAGCGACCAAGTACAAATATCTCTGACAAGGTGACGTGGGCTCACCTACTCTCCACTATGCTGACGGTTAAGGGGAAGAACCGATGGCCGTTCATCGCGTCTCATTAATGCTCCTGACACCTCCTGACACCATTAATGCGGTAAATATCCCTGCCACAGTTCCAGCACTCGAGTGCCAGCAGGGATGATCCGACAGCTGACAAGACGGCGAGCAACCGCCTCTCAGCACTATAAATACCTCCCGCGTGCCTCCATAGAGGGGGTTGGAAAATTATCGATGAGCTGATCCTTTAACTCATCTCCACACACACACATACACACACAAGGTCAGCTATCGTCCATATATATGTGCCTTCCTCATAAACCCACCGCACTTCGCCGACCTGCCTTAAGGTCACCCAGTGTGCCTGGCACCCATCTTTTTTAGTCACCAGCTGACTTAGGCATCAGAGAGGCTTAGGGCTGACAGCCAGCCCTGCCTTTCTGACCTATCGTTCATCCTCGCAGGGAACTCGCCTCGGCTACCGGAAGCAGGCGACCTTCATGCGACCTTTGGATGACCTAGATCTCTTCGCCCTCGAAGCACGCTCTGAGCCGTCCTAGCCTCGTTTTCACCCAAAACCTATAAATCATTATACCCGTGATTTCAACTACAAACAAATTCTATTGTGCGGATCTGACCCGCAACATAGAGAATGTGGCGCATGTCCATGATGTTGTTAGATAAAAATACAAGAAACAAAATGATGAACCTTATACTAACATTTTGACAAGAATAATAGTGTACTTCATGCACCCGGGAACCATCCATGAATAAAACCCCACATCCTATCATGCTAACTTTGCGAATGACCTACTCTCATACAGCCACAACTAGGGTTTGACAACTTGGAGCTTAGCAAGGTAACGTAAAAAGACCAAATAGGACATTGAAGGGCTTGACTCCCAAGCGCGTAAAAACTGAGGACCCTGATATGGGTTGTGAAACACTATGTACCCTTAAGCATATGCTACTATGTCATCCACAAGTTATTTACTTCTCCTCTCTCATGATGGCAATTGACTCAATTATCTAATATAGATGTTATTCAAGATTATCATGTACTATGGTAATTTACACCAGTTATTGTGGTTGATTAAAAAACAACTTCAAAATATGTACCCATTTTTGTAGAAAGAATGCTACTACATAAATTTCGAACATTGGGTGGTTGTGATAACATACGAGTAAGCATATAAATGGTTGAATGTTATCATCTATTATGTATCGCATGAAATATCAATCTCAATATCATCTTTTGCATTATAGTTTATAACAATTTGCCACCATACAACTTTAAAAGAAAAAACAGCACCATTCATATCTCCCATAATAGGTGACACCAAAGTGAGTATATTGACATCGGTTTACCATTGACCAGACAGCGAAGACCACAAAACAGACACCTAATCATACAAACAGCTCCAGAAACCGATTTAAAGAATTGGTTCCTTCATTTTCTTTTCTTTTCACCCCACCTTAATGTTACTATCACAATTAATTAATTAATTTAGACCTCAAGTCGAACAAGAAACAAAAGAAACTAAACAAAAAAGACAAGCAAACAAGGGAAAAGGGAACAGTCTTTCACCTGCGCAAGGTCGGGATTGGCTGTGCCGGAGAAAATCCTGAGCCTGGATTCATGTTTGCTGCCAATATCCGGAAACCTGGGCGCCGTCAACAAACCCGTCGGCAGAGAATGATCTCTGATGATCGGAATGCAAGGCGCCGCCGCCGCCGCCCCATTCCCAAATCTGATTGGTTCCGTCCTATTGCACCTCTGCCCCGTCAACACATCAAAAAATTCAAAGTTAACCCCGCTAAAAAAAATTAAAAGTAGAAAAAAAAATTCAAGAAATTCAAGAAATAAGATTCATTTTACCACGGTGAAAAGAGACGAGGATGGCGAGTGTCGTCGTCGGCGCTGGATCGGAGCGACAACCACAGAGCTCGGGCACACGATCGAAGTCATCAGTTTCTGTCTCAATTAATCGATAGATCGAGCAAGTTAATAGAGATGGAAATTAGAGCTAGGGTTTTGTGGGAGGAAAAGAGGAAGGCGGGACGATTGTTGGGGGAGAAGTTGGCTTCTTAAATTGCGAGCCCGCGCCGATTCCATTAATTTTGGAAAGTGCTCTTTGCACCTCATGGAATGAGGCGCGGGTAAGCTTTTTAACCAAAAAAAGTAGGCTCGGACTATCTACACCTCAATTTGAGGCGAAGTGAAAGGGCATTTATCCCAAAAAAGCAAAAAGTTTCACATATGATCTGTCCCTATCTTTCTCTCTCTTCCACTTTGTGACTATACAAGGCAAACGTCTCTTCACTGCACCTCAAACTGAGATGCAGTTAGTCTCAGCCAAAAAGTAAGTACATCATTTCAGGCTGTCAAATCACCTTCTAACTCATCCCAAAAAAAGTAAGAATTCACATTGATTGTAATATGCACCTCATTTCTTGAGGTGCAGTTAGCAATTTCCTTAATTTTTATTTTTTTGTAGCATTTTGTGTGAAATAGACAGCCAAAAATGATTTCGGAATTGGCAACTCCAATGGACGGATGGCGACGTGGCCTCATCCGGTGGGACGTAAGCGGGTCGAACCGGGTCGGATCTAATATAATACCTATTATTCTTTTATTTTTTGGGTGACCCGGACTCCCGCACCATCTTACTAGAATGGGGTTCAGGTATCAAATCGGTGTATGTGAGGCTGGTCCACACCCGCATACGAGGTTAGTCGAGGGAATTAAGCGAGGTAGCCATCGTTCCTCGCTCCCTCGTCTCTCCGGTGGGAGAGGAACGCACTTCCCATTCAGCCAACCTCATCGGGGTCCCATATATTCCTCCTGTGCACCAGCTAGGCTGAGAGAAAAACTATCATTATTTTTTTTGGGAATTGCTATGGCACAACCAGTTTTGCTCAACACGCACAACCACTATTTACAACTTTGCCATTAAAATTTAAACCTTTTTTGCCCTCTCCCCCCTCCCCGACGAGTTTTTAGTGTTTGAAATTGACGATGTGGGCAGGGGAGATCTGAGGAGGGGCGGCGGAGTGGACTGGGAAAGATGAAGAGGGTCGACAGAGGGGGAGGGGCTGGGTAGTCGGAGGAGGGGGCGACAAAGGGACTGGGAAGGTCGGCGGATGTGGCGAAGGGGATGAGGAGGTAGGTGGATGCGGCGGAGTGGTTGCGGAAGATGAAGAGTGGAAGTAGAGGGAGCGTGGGCGGGGTTGTCGAATGAGGGGGCGGCGGAAGGGCTGGGGAGATCGGCAAAGGAGGAGGCATCACCGCAAGCCGACGGTAGTGCGTTTTTTTACTCACAGCGCACAACCAGTGTGTTTTCGTCATTTTCGAACGGCTATGCGCGATGAATAATTCTGACTGGCAAACTTGTAAATAAATGGTATATCGGTTGTGCGCACAAGTAAAACGTCTTGTGCGCGTAGTTGACGTGCGTTTATATTTTATATATTCACGCACGTCTTCTCCGTAATTTCCCGTCGTTTTTCGTTATTTCGAATCTGTTCCTTTGTGTTTTTTTAGTTCCTTTTTACTTTCGTTGTGTTTGTGTGCTTTTCAGGATATTGCTAGCGCGGGGGACATACAAGGCCAACATCATGAGTCCCCGGAGCAACGGGAGGTGTCGCACGAGACCATGAGAGCCAATCGTCAAGATAAACCACGTATCAGCTCGCAACCGATCGAGTTGACAGATCCACCCGATCAGTTCGTGCGGCCGTATCAGTCCCGAGGAAGAGGCAGCCACACCCGATCGGTTCAGTGATCAGGTGGAAGTGACACAGTGCGCTGTTTTAAGAGCCAAAGTTCACCCGATCGGTTGACTTGTCAACCGATCGGGTCACCTGTAGCAGCTGCTTCCCATGCTCGAGAACCCGAAGACTCACCCGATCGGTTCAGCTATCGGGTGAAATTTATCAGAAGCTGAAGACCAAATTTTCCGCCGTTTCATCCGATCGGGTGAACGTTTATTTTTGTCTTTTAGTAGGAATATTCCCTGGCATCTTGCCAAATTGTATAAATAGAGCTAGGTTTTTCCAGAAACGTGATACCCATTTTTAAAGCTGTTTTTAGGGATTTTGGCTGCTTTGAATTAAACTCTATTTGTAAGTTCTTTGATCGCTATTATATTTTAATATTGCGTTTATACTTCTATTTGCTACAGTAATCTATTGCTTGATTTCCATTTTGATGGCTATAATCTGTTTTATTGCATCTCATGCCATGATTAGTGAGTAGTTCTTAAATCTGGGACATTGGTGGAAGCCCCTTCGTGGGTTCTCCCTAGAAAGGCCATAAGATTAGGGATTCGATAGGATATATGGATTTAGATGGTTACGCGGAGGCGTTTTATTGTCATTGGCGGGAGAAAGACCGTCTTTGACCGTCAGGCCAAGGGGAAATAAAACGGGAGTTTGATTCTTTAGCCACAGCTCACCCCCCTAGCTAGACATTGATTCCTCGCGCGTGGGAACAGCTTGGATGAAATGTCGGGAGCAATCGTTGCGAGCTTAGTGCTCCCGAAGTCGGGTGGTGTTGGACATGGGAATGCCCATCGTCCGAACCCGGGTAGACCTAGCATGTCATCCTGGGCATCGACCGGAATATCGGGCCCATGGGACGCTAGGTACCACTATTAGAGGCAACGTCTCACCGCTAAACCCTAGAATCCGATCACATTCCTATCCTTCGGTCGTAATAGTGAGAACTTATGATAGGGCGGAAGCCAAAGTCCTAATTTACCTTTTTATCTCTTACACCTTTTTCATTAGTTTACTATCGTGACATCCAACAAGAGATTAGGCTAGCTCACCCACCGGGAGATCCGGTTCCTTATTGTTCACGAGCACAACACACGTCTCCCCATGATCGACCCCCAAGCCACACTTCGACACCGTGCGCTTGCGGTTTACAAATTCTAATTCTAATATCCCCGTCCCGATTTGAGTGCCAAACGGACGGGCGGTCAAGCTTTATGGCGACGTTGCCGGGAGACAACGTGCTTGTTACATTTAGGACCCGGTTATCCTTGAGACTAGCTCACATCCTTACCCCGTGATCATTTTCACATTCTTCACCCTTTTTAATTTTACATGGACATATTGTACATATTCGTTGTAGAGGGTTGGTAGACCATGTCTCCATATCGCCGTCATCGTTTCTTATCTCTCCATTCCTACAACTTGTGCTATTAACGTGTTCTCTATCCTTACAGTCCTCTTTCTCTCCTTTTCTTACAGGTTTTCTACTTTACAGCAAGAATGTCGTGTGCCATTTCAGATGATATCTGGGCACATGCACCCCACACCGACTATTTGGTCCAGAGTCTAGCAGAATCTCTAAGCACCTCGAGCATCCTATCCTTCCTGTCAGCTGCAGTGGAAAATAAAAAGAGGAATCATGATATTCAGCAACACCCCGACACGACATTCTTTTTCCCTTCTGATGATGCGGTGCTTATTGACATACCCAGTACCGACTTCAGTGAGGGGGATTTATGCATCAATAGGGAGATTTGTCTGGAGGATCATCTGGCAGAGCTTGTCAAGTGCGGTAAGCAGGAATCTATCCTTTCCTTGCAGTCCTCTACAGAGCACCCCGGAGTTTGGGACCATGATGAAATTGGAGGTAGTTGTGGAGAACTATCTACTATTGAGACTTGCTTTCGTGTTGAAGCTTTTTTGCCGGATAGTTATCATACACTTGAGATGGACCCAGAGCCTTCCTCCATGGTCTCCTCACTACCTTGCAAGGCTTCGCCCGGCGAACCCATGGTTGAAAGTGAAGTTCCGGATGTTAGCATCCCGTAGACCCAGGAAGAGGCTTTTTCATTTGAGGATGCACAGCTTGAAAAATATGTATGGGGACCACACGAAGTTGAGATGAAGGAGTTACCTCCGGGATTGAAGTATGAATACTTAGGGGAGGATTCGATGCAACCGATCATTGTGAACTCCTCGCTACCCGAAGACCAGATGGTAAAACTTCGTGATGTTCTGAAGAGATTTAAGAACGTTTTCGGGTATGTAATAGAGGACTTGAAGGGAGAAAGCTTGGGGCTTTGCTCGTGTAGGATATTACTTGAAGATGAACAAGCCACTTCCATCGAGCCACAACAAAGATTGAACCCCATTATGATGGAAGTAGTTAAGAAGGAGATTGTTAGACTTCTCCAGGCCGGGATTATCTACCCTATTTCCGACAGTCATTGGGTTAGCCCGATACATGTTGTGCCCAAGAAGGAAGGAATGATAGTCATTCGTAACGAGAAAAACGAGCTTATACCTACAAGGACAGTCAACGGATATCGAATGTGCATCGATTACCGGAAATTAAACAAAGCCACGAGGAAAGATCACTATCATCTCCCTTTTATTGATCAAATGCTTGAAAGACTGGCCAAGCACAACTATATTTGCTTCATGGATGGATACTCTGGCTTCCTACAAATTCCCATCCACAATGATGACCAAGAAAATGCCACTTTTACATGTCTGTTTGGGACATATGCTTATAGGAGGATGTCGTTTGGTGTCACGCCCTGTTCCCCAGAATACCCGATACTTAATTTAATTTTTTTTCCAAGTATTCTGAAGAGTGAGGGTGATGAGAGAGGAAAAGAACGAGAAAGGAGAAACTGAACAAGCAGGCCACTGCGCACATGCTGGGATAGTACAAGTAAAGCTTCACAATAACATCAAAACGATCTCATGAATACATAGATCAACAACAACATAACATATATATAACAACTTTAATTTATATACATAACCCAGGTACACCACTACATATACACCATCATTCTCCACCTCCCAAGACATCCATATCTCACCACCAGACAGCTCACATCCAGTGCTACTCCTGAACCCAGCTCCAAATCACCTCCAACCAAGCTAACCCTGCTACCTGAAAAATGGAGAGGAGCACGTCAATGCGTGCTCTAGTAGAAACCAACTTGGGTTTGGAACTCCGTTTTAGGGTTATCAGATCACAAGGCAAGCAAGAGAAGTAGAGCATGAATCTAAGTGATATAGTGAAAATTAAATAGATAATCAAAGGAATCATACCTGCGGTCCATGTCGAGTTACTGCAAGAAAAGGGTTAGCATGAATAATAATAATAATAATAATAATAATAATAATAACACAAGTAATTAAGCAACCAGTATCTAATAAAATAAGGACAAGTGCCAGAGACATGCCACAGAGTCACTAGGAACTGGCAAGGGGAAGGGAAAGTGCTGCCAGCAGAAGGAGTAACATGCCAAATTTTTATCTTATTATTTTGTAATTAAATTAATTGGAAACTTGGGTAAACTGTGTGATACCAGGACCTGGACTTCACCCCAAATGTGGGGTGAATATAGCACACGACGCAGTGGACACGGGCACTATACGCCTGGCCTCTCAGCTCCCCGTCCCTAGCAGGAGTGAGGCTCTACAACCCACTGGCACCTCCACTCCCGGTAAAGGCGAGTGGGTATGAAAATCCCCTCCACTCCCAGTAAAGGCGAGTGGGTGTAAACTCCACACATCACATAATCATCTCCCAACTTCACAGTCCAGGCCTCATATCCACAATTTACTCAAATCCCACCTAAAACCCGGGCTTTACCAACTCACCCTCAATAGAGAGGACTGAGATTTGTTCAATTTTATTAGTTAACATAATAAGTGACACGTTAGGGGTGTTGATGGCATGGGTATGCACATATCGCCTCATCTGCCCATCATCAGACATAGGGTCATGCACTCACGTGACATGCCCTCTATCACAACACATCATCCACTCACAATTTCAATGTATCCATGCCATTCAAGCCACTAACTTCACCAATCATCACCGTGGCTCAAGGCCAACACTAACATATGCATGTTACTCAAATTTTTAGATATCGCCTTCGTTGAAGCATTTCATCGAACACATGGCGGGCGTCATTCATATCAAAACAACACACTATAATTTACATGTGCCAAGGACATGAATATTCATTCCATCACACAATCATAATAATCAAGAATAATGATGGCCAATTATCCACAATTAATGAATAAGAACACTACTTAATAAATTCAGCTTGCTGAAATTGCAGAATAGTCAGATTGAGGGTGGTTTTTGAGGCAATTTCAGTTGAAATTTGGAAAAACTTAAAACTACAAATTTGTAGATCTTGGTGTATTGAACGTACAAACAAAATTTCAGACAAAAATATTAAGTATGTGATTTATGGTGAATTATTTGGTGAAGTGTGTCAAATCTGTTTTTCAGACAGATTTCAGAGCCTGTGTTCAAAGCCAATTTTGAGTATGTTCTAGCCAGAAATTCGACATAGGAGCACTCTGATTAACTTTTAGAAAAACTTGTTAACGTTTCAACAAGACCAAGAACACAAAATTTCATTGAGTGTGCAAGTATTTAAGCTATTTATACTGAACTGTGTCAAAGCTGGAAATCAAACAGACATGCTGTAGAATTTGAAATTTTACTTCCAATTTCAGAATTGAACATATATCAATATTTATATGATTTTGGGGTAGGACTTCTATCTACAAGTTCATATTTTTTTTGAAGCTTAATTCGAATCACAATGAGCAGAATCCAAGCATGAACACACAACAAAATTTCAGCTTTTCAAAGGAAGTGATGTTGATTAAAATTTCAAAGGAATATTCATGAAAATTAAAACATGGCATATGAATTTGATTATTACTAATCCATATTGATAAAACAAGATGTATAAACATAATAAAATAGAACCCTAATTAAATTCCAAATACCAAGTTGGAATCCGACCTCACATCTTGATTTCTCTTCTCCTTCTCTTTCTTTCCTCTTCTTCTTCTTCTTCTTCTTCTTCTTATTTTTCTTGGTTGAAGGAATTGGCCATGGCATGGGGGAGGCCGGCCATGGTAGGGGGAGAAGGGAGAGAGAATGGAGATTAGTGTAGAAAAGAAAGGAAAGAAGAGTTAAGAAGAGTTAAGAAAAATCTAAGGAATATTCCCCCTTTATTCCTTTCTTCTCTTCTAAGAATGGAATATTCCAAGGGGATATTCCAAGTGGAAATAACCAAAATACCCTTCCATGTTCCAAGTATGTACAAATTTGCCATTACTTTAGGTACCGACCACTTAAGTATGTACGCACAGTAAATTTAGTCAAAAAGACCGTTTTGCCCCTGACCTTCCTAAAAAATTACGAGGTTTGCCATTGACCCCCTAACCCCTTTAACACTTGCATGGCTCTTCCCACACACATCCCCGCACATCCATTAGGGATGGCAGTAATGGCCTGACCCGTCCGGCCCGACCTGGCCCGACACGGGTTTGACCCGGCCCGACCCGGCCCGCAGCCGGGTCGGGGCAAGCTTGGGCTTTATATGCGCCCCGACCCGCCCCGGCCCGCCCCGGTAAACTATAGAGGTTCTAAAAAACCTTACTATTTTGATGTGGACCATGCAGTCAGCGAATAACCCATAACTCATACTCTATTCCACAGTTCTCCTAATTAGGCCAATTCCCATTTCCAAATTACCAAATAAATCAAAATTCTCCTAATTCACAAATAAAATTTTTATTTGGGATTCATATGGATGGTACTAATGACTTGACCCGACCCGGCCCGACCCGGTTTTGGTAAGAAAGAACCCGCCCCGCCCGGCCCGCGACCCGCACCGCCCCGGCCTGTAGATGAGTCGGGGCAAGCTTGGGTAGTTAAATACCCGGCCCGCCCCGCAATATTGCCATGCCTAACATCCATGCATGCATACCTGCTTCACACACACACGTCTAACCCATTCCTGTTGTCTTACACTCACGATGTCATTTGCACTTCTCCCGCCTTCATATTTCGCATTCTCTTTCCTTAGCCACGTATTACGGCCTAATCCCCCTCACACTACGTCACATACATCGATATCTTCGTTTCTCTCATGCCTACGTATGCACCGTAGATGGAAATACCACGCGTATTCAGTAGAATACACGTATAGTGCAAAATAGGGCATGACATCCTACCCACCTTAAAGTAAAGTCCGTCCTCGGACTTCCTAGGGTGTGAACCTTACCTAGGTCAGCTAGGTATGATGGTCTTACTACCCATGAAGTGCAAACAAGAATACATATCTACCCCACACTTATATACACTATATACTTCACTATCATCCATACACATTCGCATCGCGCATAAGTCACAGATACATCCTATTACTCATCTAGTAGCACATCCATATCACTATATGCATCATTACATATACATACATATATGTTTTTCACATAAACATCTAGGCACACATACTCACACCTTAACATATACATCACACACCACAAATAAGTATACATACATATTATTACATGTATTTAGATCACTTCCCATATCTATATGCATATGGCATCACACCATATCCACATCACGATACATAACGTATCCATACATGGCGTGCTTTTAGATACATCACCATTCACTCTAGTATAAACGATTTTTATTCGATCTTTTTATATATTTACATATACGTCTACATCCATGCACGGTTACCCAGCAATACACATTAATCTACACGCCATTGCTTGATAAACAGGGTCACTATCACGGTGTCACTCTGTATGTACCCTGGATCCCTATACTCACAATGCTTAGTCACATGGGCTTACTTACATTCATAGGCACGTAAATACATACATACACATAATAGTTAGTCACATCCATAGATACGTTCACGTGCACGTAATAGCACATGCACGATTAAGTCACATAAGGTTCACAATTATAACCATAAATAAGTATACACATAAGATCACATCCATAGCAGTGCACCTACTGCCTCACACAGATAGGTACATATACCACACACAATACACACGAGAGTGCACAACCATAATACGTTTCCTTCATATGATATATATACATACATATATATATGTAACTATCCTTGCATCTGCTACACACATACTGTCATCATAGACAAATAAATATAAATATCCATCTACACTTCCATACACACGTATATACATAAATGTGCAACCAAGTACACACTGTCCAATACACATATATCAAGCAGTTTCATTCGCGTACATTTATCACACATATATACACCTATATTCCATATCTATCACAACTACATTTACATTGCACATTCACGCACATACACACATGCTCTGGTACGGACCTATATATTCACGCATACAAACAAGAATACATTTATCCCAAACACACTAAGATACATCTAGAGAAACAACCCTATGGAATAGATCAACAAGTAGACAAACAAGATACGTATAAGTATATATACATATATGTATTCATTCATCCAATATACACACCATTACATATATTCCTACTGCACAGTACACCTACATGAATACATCCCTACGCTTCACATTCATACAAGTATGATACATATTCACATATAGGTAACAAACAATACTTCACATAAATACTCCACATATACTTATATACACACTCATTATATATCTACAGATATATTCATATCAACCCCCCTGTATATATATATATCTAGGTCTACACATAGTGATTTACACGTTCACTCATACACACCAGATTATTATTCTAATAGTAGGTATACACACATGCATACATATATACATATTAGGATCCATGCAACCATGCACATACATCACAATGTATGGGCGCACTCACTCATTCACACATGCCATATCCTATTATTACACACCTATACAGTCAAGCTACTTAAACTACACTAACAGTAGTCGGTAGCTATCCATACCCTTATATACATAACGTCCAATATATCTACACTTTTACTAACATACTAATACATACACAAATAAGTGTATTTCAACATTCATACACATTTAGTAGATAGTCACATCACATATACGTACACATTCATATACTGATACACACATATCAGAATAGGGATCATTCACATACATACACATATAACCACTCATATGACTGATATCAATACATGTTCAATAATAGCAACACATTTACACAATCACACCACGCTTGCTACAACAAACAAACATACATACAAGTATGTCATATACCAATACACAATACCTCCTCTTGCCGCTATACACGGAAGGGTGCACGCACTACACATGCATCCATAGGGTCTTATAAACTAGGGGTGGCAATTCGGGCCGGCCCTGTCCATTTTTCTTAAAGGACAGGGCCGGCCCGGCCCGATAAGACTTCGGGTCATTCCAGAGAGGCCCGGGCACGGTCCAATAAAAATTCGGGCCGCCCGGCCCGGTCCGATAAGGTTGAATGAATTATGTATTGTGACAATATTTTATCACATTTTTAAACACAAACTTGTCTCATATGCTTAATGATGCATCGAAATGGAGCACGAAAGAAGAGCATTAAGTGGGTTGTATAAGGTGATGTGTCCTACAATGTTTTCATTCATTTGGCAAGATGAAATTGTTGGGGTTTTGGCGGACCCCCAGAGCTCGGATCTGTGTCCGTCCTAAGTCGGACGGACCACAGAGGCACAAAAGCGCAGCAGAAACTGAAAACAAAATTTTCTAGACTAGCTAAACTATTTAGCTAGGCTCTGAGGGAGCCAGAACCTAGCCCGATCTATGCCAACTTGGGGTGGACCTGACCACCCCAAGAGGGATCTACTCTAAAGCGACTAATTTAAATCTACACTAAAATTACTTAACCACATACCCGGAATCTTGGCCCTGGAGCAGGCAAGATGTACCACACCGTCTTCAGAAGCTCCTCGTAGACGAGCCGCCTCGACTCGATCCGCCTGAGCCGCCTCACACCCTCGCACCCTCGCACCGATCCGCCCGAGCCGACTTTCGCCTCCGAGCCGATCACACGCGGTAGAAAGTTTCACTTGAGAAGAACCCGCGTCTTAGACGTCCGGATCAAAATCCAAACCCCCTTCGTAGTCTTTCTAGGACTACTCCGGAGAATAGGAAGAGAGAGAGAGAGAGAGAGAGAGAGAGAGAGAGAGAGAGAGAGAGAGAGAGAGAGAGATAGAGAGAGAGAGAGAGAGAGAGAATACTTTAGTCGCCGATCGAGCTTGCTCTAAAAGTCTGGAGCTACTCGATCGATGACTTGGTGTGTTTTTCAATGAAGAGAGTGCACCCCTATTTATATAGGGAGTCGGCACTCACTCCTTCGTTGCGAGCAATGTGGGACATTCGCAAATGGGAGAAAAAATCAATTAAGCTAATTTGGCTTAATTTCTAGTTTAAGTGAGATTTTCATAAAAGCAAACTTTAACTAATTAATTCTCTTTGCTCATTAAACTTTAGACACCAAACAAGCTATCAATCCGAAGAGCTTTGAATGGTGAATGCGTAGGAACCGACGGCGACGAATTTCGACTTCGTTTGACCCCTCAAACAATTGCCCAAAGTTGGGCAAATAATCGATTTTCGTAGCCGTCATTTGGGGTTTCAAAAATCCTAAAATTAACTTAAGTTGCGGGCGCGCCTGCTAAGCTTAGTGAGCGCGCCCGCCCAAGGGGACAAGGGCGGGCCGCACGCCCGCTGCAGCAGCGGGCCCCCGCCGGTTGTGCAGCGGGCGTGCACCGCCCGCTGCTGCAGCGGGCCCCCGCCCGTTATGCAGCGGGCGTGCGCCCGCTGCAGCCAGCGGGCTGCACCCGTTTGCCTTTGTCTATGGGCTTATTAGCCCAGTGGGTCTAACCCACTTCGCCTTGGACTGTTTTCGCGTTTTCGGGCTCGTTTAAGCTCCGATTTGGACGCGGTTTGAACCTGTGTTTAGACCGAGACGATCCCGTCATCTAGGTAACCCTTTCCAATATATTTGTTCCTACTAAATTTGTCGTAACCAATTTACGACACGTTTAATCTTTGGTTTGCATCAAATGCAACATTTGTCCACATTGCTATTGCGACTAACTTTCATAACAAGCTTTGTGAATATTTAAATATCATCAAATGATATCTCTCTCTATTCCATCTTCCTATTACTAAGACACGAACACTACTCGGTGTGAGACCCTACAGCCTAACCTTACTACAGGTTGGGGCTCGGAACCCCTAGACGACGGTCACTACGAGCAGTAGATGTCGTTCCTGTTTCAGAATCATCATAACGTGATCAACCCTTTGACAAAAGCATCATTGGGTTTGTATTGGCTGTGTCAGTGACGAACTCCGTTAGCCATAGTCCCTTCGTCAAGACTGTGTTCTTGTTGGCCTAGGGTATGGTTTACTGTCAACCTTATTAGACAATATTTGGTCAGTATACGGCGGTCTTTGTTGTATACACGTTGTACTTCTTACAATGCACCCCAGTCGAGGATTAACATAAAGACCGTACTGAGCTTGTAACACTAACTTCCCTTTAACGGAAGTGACAAATCCCATCTTAGTCATCTACTCGCCTCGAGAGCTTCGGGTGCAGCTCAACCTAAGATCTTTCAGCAGGCCTAGCCTCGAAGCTAGATCATAGGTCTAAGCTACACCGTTCATTCACAGGTTTGTACAAATGACTTCAGGTCTTAAGGACCAGCTAACCTATCATCACCCTAGAGTTATTAAAGACAGTTCAGTTAAAGTTAACCATTTAATAACTCTAATGTGGTCGTTCAGTGAACTCATTCTCCAATGAGCACCTGTGTCTCGTCTCCGACTTCACTAAGTCGAATGACTATGAGATCATCATTACCCTAAGGTAAGACTAAGACACAATGGTCTATCCGATGTGTCGATATCCAGTTCTCGACACATCTATGACCACGAACCGTTTAAGACTTACGTTTCTATTCGGTCACTTACTTACTCATAATCGAGATCTCATCTAGATACGTAAGGACCTAAATATAAGTCTATGGATATTATCTAAGTATATTAATACGGACGATTTATACTTAGAATAATAGGTACCATATACGGTATGAACAAGACATATACTTATGGATAAATGCCTTATGGGCATATATTCTGGTGGTTCTTTGTCTCTTCTCGGAAAATGAGATCGACCCCCAAGATCCGAAGACATCAAAGTTGGCGCTGGCGGGAAGTTGTTAAAATTTATGATATTTGGACGTTAATCTGATAAGATTCAAGACATTGGACTCAACACCATAAATGAATGCACATTACTGAAATCTGCTTTAGATCAGTGTATGGTCAAATTGAAGTGGGGCAATCAAACGCTTTTCGTGCCATGCCGTGCCGTCCATGGGCTAAAAAGCTTGGCCCGGGTCCGGCCCGAAAATGAACCGGGCCGGGCCGGGCCGGTCCGATAAGGATTTCGGGCCAAAATTGTTGGCCCAAGCATGGACTTATCGTGCCGGGCCCGTGTCGGGCTATCGTGCCGGGCCGAAAATTGCCACCTTTATTATAAACACCATTATACGGGGTAAACGTAATCACACAGATATACAAATACCGTAACTCCACTTAATCGTGCAAACCCTTAACCATCCCACTTATACACGCCCTGTATAATCTCAATTCCTCATATCCATCACATCTTACATACGTTATACGTCACACTTATATCATTATCCCATACTAGGCACGATATAGAGCTAAGTGCCTAAACTTAGGGTGGACGGGTCTAAAGCATTCCTACCATCCCTAGGATACATCCAGTCCCAGCACTCTGGAGCATTACTCATACTATCCATACGTCCATTACTTATCTATATCGCTATATACACACCATATATGGCCAAGCCACATAGGGCATACCAACCTAAGTACACCACTGACCCAATCTTCACTATGCAGCAACCGTATCACACGGACAGGCTCCTATACCACATCCCCTACATGTTATACGGTTTACACATATATAAGGCACAAGCATACAAGGATAGGTAACAAATGGCTAGTTATGCACACATACATGCCTACAGCCGGATATACAAACACACATACAAGGGTCAGGTACACACACAACATACATCCATGTCTTCATGGGTCATACACACACAAATATATATCTCTCGGGGCCCCTATATGACTCATTATAGACATATACGTCTATCACCATAT
Organism: Scilla litardierei; assembly: GCA_030789695.1. NCBI lineage: Eukaryota > Viridiplantae > Streptophyta > Magnoliopsida > Asparagales > Asparagaceae > Scilla > Scilla litardierei. The sequence goes on from CM061142.1 coordinate 390,895,264, forward strand.
GCTAGCATATAATCATTTAACCACATACGTACACACCTCATATAGTATACACCACACACGTATACACCCATCTAAAAATACATCTCATATAGTTATTATAGTTCAATCGATATCTTCCTAGTCAACCAATACTCAATTAAATAATTCCGTCATCAGTGACACTACACAACTAGTATACCTACGTCTACCGATGTAGGATAAAGGGGGATACACATGAATCCACATGCTCTATACATATCTAGATGCCACCCACATCTTAATATAAAAGTATATATATATTTAATAGGTTATACGTTACATTAAGGATCCACGCACGTATATTTAACGTAACTTGCACATGAATCTAACTATACGTCTTACACAAGGATGTCATACAACCTCACAAGTCACTAGCCATACCATACTGGTATTCCTATACAGATCTCGAACCAAGAGTCTAAAACGACCCCCAGATAACTCCATACCTCGAGCTCTTGGCATTAGGACTTTGTCCTAGGCTAGACACTACCCACCTTAGGGCTAATGTATCCCGATCACCTACTGAAGCATCACATGTACTATCCTTACGCACGTCGCAGTGCGGTGACCTGCATGGGCCGCCAAAAACTGTCACGCCCTGTTCCCCAGAATACCCGATACTTAATTTTTTTTTTCCAAGTATTCTGAAGAGTGAGGGTGATGAGAGAGGAAAAAAATGAGAAAGGAGAAACTGAACATGCAGGCCACTGCGCACATGCTGGGATAGTACAAGTAAAGCTTCACAATAACATCAAAACGATCTCATGAATACATAGATCAACAACAACATATATATATATATATATATAACAACTTCAATTTATATACATAACCCAGGTACACCACTACATATACACCATCATTCTCCACCTCCCAAGACATCCATATCTCACCACCAGACAGCTCACATCCAGTGCTACTCTTGAACCCAGCTCCAAATCACCTCCAACCAAGCTAACCCTGCTACCAGGAAAATGGGGAGGAGCACGTCAATGCGTGCCCTAGTAGGAACCAACTTGGGTTTGGAACTCCGTTTTAGGGTTATTAGATCACAAGGCAAGCAAGAGATGTAGAGCATGAATCTAAGTGATATAGTGAAAATTAAATAGATAATCAAAGGAATCATACCTGCGGTCCATGTCGAGTTACTGCATGAAAAGGGTTAGTATGAATAATAATAATAATAATAACACAAGTATTTAAGCAACCAATATCTAATAAAATAAGTACAAGTGCCAGAGACATGCCACAGAGTCACTAGGAACTGGCAAGGGGAAGGGAAAGTGCTGCCAGCAGAAGGAGTAACATGCCAAATTCTTATCTTATTATTTTGTAATTAAATTAATTGGAAACTTGGGTAAACTGTGTGATACCAGGATCTGGACTTCACCCCAAATGTGGGGTGAATATAGCACACGACGCAGTGGACACGGGCACTGTACGCCGGGCCTCTCAGCTCCCACGTCCCTGGCAGGAGTGAGGCTCTACAACCCCCTGACACCTCCACTCCCGGTAAAGGCGAGTGGGTATGAAAATCCCCTCCACTCCCAGTAAAGACGAGTGGGTGTAAACTCCACACATCACATACTCATCTCCCAACTTCACAGTTCAGGCCTCATATCCACAATTTACTCAAATCTCACCTAAAACCCGGGCTTTACCAACTCACCATCATTAGAGAGGACTGAGATTTGTTGAATTTTATTAGTTAACATCATAAGTGACACGTTAGGGGGTCTTGATGGCATGGGTATGCACATATCGCCTCATCTGCCCATCATCAGACATAGTGTCATGCACTCACGTGACATGCCATCTATCACAACACATCATCCACTCACAATTTCAATGTATCCATGCCATTCAAGCCACTAACTTCACCAATCATCACCGTGGCTCAAGGCCAACACTAACATATGCACGTAACTCAAATTTTTAGATATTGCCTTCGTTGAGGCATTTCATCGAACACATGGCGGGTGTCATTCATATCAAAACAACACACTATAGTGCCAAGGACATGAATATTCATTCCATCACACAATCATAATAAGCAAGAATAATGATGGCCAATTATCCACAATTAATGAATAAGAACACTAATTAATGAATTCAGCTTGCTGAAATTGCAGAACAGTCAGATTGAGGGTGGTTTTTGAGGCAATTGCAGTTGGAATTTGGAAAAACTTAAAACTACAAATTTGTAGATATGGATGTCTTGGACTTACAGACAACATTTCAGACAACAATATTAAGTATGTGATTTATGGTGAATTATTTGGTGAAGTGTATCAAATCTGTTTTTCAGACAGATTTCAGAGCCTGTGTTCAAAGCCAATTTTGAGCATGTTCTAGCCAGAAATTCGACATAGGAGCACTCTGATGAACTTTTAGAATAACTTGTTAACTTTCCAACAAGACCAAGAACACAAAATTTCATTGAGTGTGCATGTATTTAATCTATTTCTACTAAACTGTGTCAAAGCTGGAAATCAAACAGACATGCTGTAGAATTTGAAATTTTACTCCCAATTTCAGAATTGAACATATATCAATATTTATATGATTTTGGGTAAGGACTTCAATATCTACAAGCTCATATTTTTTTCAAAGCTTAATTCGAATCACTGTGAGCAGAATCCAAGCATGAACACACAACAAAATTTCAGCTTTTCAAAGGAAGTGATGTTGATTAGAATTTCAAAGGAATATTCATGAAAATTAAAACATGGCATATGAATTTGATTATTACTAATCCATATTGATAAAAAAAGATGTAGAAACATAATAAAATAGAGCCTTAATTAAATTCCAAATACCAAGTTGGAATCCTACCTCACATCTTGATTTCTCTTCTCCTTCTCTTTCTCTTCCTCCTCCTCCTCCTCTTCTTCTTCTTCTTCTTCTTTTTCTTCTTGGTTGAAGGAATTGGCCATGGCATGGGGGAGGCCGGCCATGGTAGGGGGAGAAGGGAGAGAGAATGGAGATTAGTGTAGAAAAGAAAGGAAAGAAGAGTTAAGAAGAGTTAAGAAAAATCTAAGGAATCTTCCCCATTTATTCCTTTCTTCTCTTCTAAGAATGGAATATTCCAAGGGAATATTCCAAGTGGAAATAACCAAAATACCCTTCCATGTTCCAAGTATTTACAAGTTTGCCATTACTTTAGGTACCGACCAATTAAGTATGTATGCACAGTAAATTTAGTCAAAAAGACCGTTTTCCCCTGACCTTTCTAAAAATTTACGGGGTTTGCCATTGACCCCCTAACTACTTTCACACTTGCATGTCTCTTCCCACACAAATCCCCGCACATCCATGCATGCATACTTGCTTCACACACACATGTCTAACCCATTCCTGTTGTCTTACACTCACGACGCCATTTGCACTTCTCCCGCCTTCACATTTCGCATTCTCTTCCCTTAGCCACGTATTACGGCCTAATCCTCCTCACACTACGTCACATACATCGATATCTTCGTTTCTCTCATGCCTACGTATGTACCGTAGATAGAAATACCACACGTATTCAGTAGAATACACGTATAGTGCAAAATAGGGCATGACATTTGGGCTGTGCAACGCCCCGGCTACATTTCAAAGATTGATGTCCGCAATTTTCTCCGATTTCTCCCAGGACATAATGGAGGTCTTCATGGATGATTTTTTCGTCTATGGAACGGAGTTCGACTCGTGTCTCCGCAACCTAGCTAAAGTCCTGAAAAGATGTCCAGATAAAGGGCTAGTTCTAAATTGGGAGAAATGCCACTTTATGGTACAAGAAGGAGTCGTATTAGGGCACACTATCTCTTCAAGAGGGATTGAGGTGGACAAAGCAAAGGTAGATGTGATCGAAAAGCTTCCGCCTCCACTTAACCTTCGGGGAGTCCGTGATTTCTTAGGGCATGCAAGATTCTATCGTCGGTTTATAAAGGATTTCTCTAAAATTTCTAGGCCCTTGACTCAGCTCCTCGTGAAGGATACACCTTTCTTCTTCGATGACAAGTGTATGGAAGCTTTCCACCTCTTGAAGTAAGCCCTTATTTTCGCACTTGTGATTCAACCGCCCAACTGGAGTCTACCATTTGAATTGATTTGCGACGCTAGCGACTATGCAGTTGGGGCCGTCTTGGGACAAAGGAAGGACAAAAATCTGCATGTCATCTATTATACAAGCATGACCCTCGACGAAGCTCAAAGGAACTGAAGGGTTTTCTGGGACCCTTAGGGCACAAAAACTCTATGCCCGTCCTAAGTCGGACGGAACATAGACAGAAAAGCAGCGGAAAAATAAACATGTTAATCTAATTAACATTTAACCCTAAGGTACAAGACCCTAATCCAAGATCTATGCCGACTTGGGATGGGTCTGACCATCCCAAGAAGGATTTAGCCTAATGCGATTAAATTAAACTAATGCTTAATTAAACACATACCCGGAATCTCAGCCCTGGGGCAGGCGAGATGTTCCGCACCGTCTTCCGAGCCGCTTCCCGTCCCAAGCCGAGCTGCTCCTCGAACCGCTCCTCGAACCGCTCCGCATCCCGAGGCAATCAATCCCGTGTCGCCGAGCCAACCACGCGTCGAAGAAAGTTTCACGCGAGTGAAACCTCCGCCTAGATTTCGGATCTGAATCCGAACTCCTTTGCGGCTTTGCTAGAGCCCTCAGGAGTAAGGCAGAAATTTATAGGGAGATAGAGAAATATTAATTTAGCCTAGATCCGAGCGTGCTCCAACATTTATGAGAGCCGCTCAGATCTAGAGCTTGGGACGAGTTTTGAGGAGGAGAGCAGACCCCTATTTATATAGGCGGCTGACTGCTCTCCTTATCTCAAAATCCGATGTGGGACTATTAATTTGAGTTAATTAAAATCAAGTTAGTTTGTACTTCACAAAGTGCAAACTTCCGTGAATTTTAACTCCCTTACCGTTGAACTTCAGGATTGATACAACCTATCAATTCGAAGTGTGTTCAACGGTGAACGCATAAGAAAAAACCGTTCGTCAATCGGAGTTCGTTTGACCCTCCAATTGATCGTCTAAAGATCAGCCTACGACTTGTTTTTCGCAAAAACCAGCCGTCAAAAATGCCGAGTAAACCTAGGGTTCTGCACCCATTGGTGGGGCCCAGCAAGTGGGCCCCACAGCTTCAAAAGCTGACTGGGCGCCCAAACCCAGACCTGGGCACGGGCGCCCAGGCCTGGGCGCGGGCGCCCAGGCGTGGCGCCAGGCTCCCAGGCGGGCGCCTGGGCTAGGCCCAGGCGCCCAGCGCCTGGGCCAGCGCCCAGGGCGCCTGGGCGGGCCCGCTTGGGCGCAGGCCCAGGCGCCCAGCGCCTGGGCTGGCGTCCTGGCTCAGCCAAGTCTGGCCAGGCGCCCAGGCCAGACCTGGTCTGGCCTGGGTCAGCCTGGTCTGACCCGGTCTGATCTGTTTGGCTGTTTTCGGCGTATCTTGAGCATCTGGCGTCCGATTTGGACGCCATTCGAACCTGGGTCTAGATCAGGACATTCCCGTCTTACCCGTGAACTTTTCCTTGCGTTTTTTATTAAATATTGTCTTAAAATATTTAAAACACATTTAATTTATTTTGCATCATATGCAAATAAGTCCCTATCTAGGCTTAAATTATCGTTTGCATCAAATACAAATGATCCGAGGGCATATTCCTCTACATCTCCCACTTGCACTCAGGATCATTTATCCCGAATGCAGAAGATGATTGCAAACATCTTTTGCAATATTTTATCCCTTGCATCAAATGCAAATTATTATCCCTAACTAATTTCTACCCATTACTAGACGAAGATCGCACTCTGTGTGAGACCCTACAGACTGACCCTTACAACAGGTTAGGCTCGAAGCCCTATACGGCAGTGACCACGAGCAATGGTTGCCGTCCCTGCTTCATGAATCATCATTATGTGGTTGACTCATTGACATGAGTATTTGTAATGCCCTACGTAGCTACTGCACAAGTACTAGAGGGGGGGGGGGGGTGAATAGTACTTTAAAATAATTAAGAAGATAATTTCTAATTATCTTGCAAACCTCAACCATCAATGCGGAAATGTAAATGTGAGAACAAAGAAATGCAATCGCAAACAAACGAATTAACGGGTTCGGATCCACCCAAGTCTCCCCGACCTGTTCCCGGTGATCCTACGTCCCAAACACCCGGATCCCCTCCGGCTACTTGAGTTAGAAACCTCTAACTCAAATTTGCACTATGAAATACTTGTAGAAAACCTCTACAAGATCAAATCATACACAAATGAAATTGTGACTCTCACAAACTGGGATCACAAATCAACTCTCACAACCGAGAGTAAAACACTTACAATATCAAAGTAAATTGAAATATGAAATGCTTACCACAAAAACATATGCCTTGAGTAAAACTTACGATTTAGGGCAAAGAGGATTTTGGGGAAGAAGAGTGGCACCAAACCCTAGCTCCAAGATGTAGATCAGCTATGGAGGGCTAGGAAGATGTTGGTGACCTTGGATCAAACTCTTGGCTTGAATGGCTCACAATCAATGTGAATCTCTCTTTTGAAATAAGAGTGGGAGAGAGATTCTTTAGAAATGAATGAGCTTTGAATGAGGATTAAATGCTTCTCTTTGATTCTCTAAAGATCAATTAATATCAGCCTTGAATGCTATGAATGCAGCACTCCAAGTATATATAGGATAGAGGAAAGAGAGAGTAAAATTCGTGGCATTTAATGCTCCAACGGCTCTATTCTGAAGCAGACTAGTCGGTCAAAGAAGGATCACTGACCGACTAGTTCATCAACTAGTCGGTCGGTGAAACAACATGAACCGACTAAGAGGTGAACAGCTAAAAGAAGAAGTTCAGGGAATGAATAACTAGTCGGTCCAAGAAGACTTTCCAACTGACTAGTTTCACAACTAGTCGGTCGGTGAGTCAACTTTGACCGACTAACATGTGAAATAAAGAAGGCTGAACACAAGATGAATTAGTCGGTCTAAGAACAAAGTCTAACCGACTAGTTCATCAACTAGTCGGTCGACAAATGTACTTTGACCGACTAACGATAAACAGTAACTTAGGCTGTACAGTAGAAGCTCAACTAGTCGGTCTAAGAAGAATTCCTAACCGACTAGTTTCACAACTAGTCGGTCGGTGAACCTTCTTTGACCGACTAACTGTAAACAATAAAGAGCTTGAAATTGAGAAGGCATTCTAGTCGGTTCAAGAAGCTTTGCCGACCGACTAGATTGCCATCTAGTCGGTTGGTTCTTCTTCTTGAACCAACTAACATGCACAAGAAGCCGCGAATCGAAGCGCGAGGCTTCGGGAAAGATCGTATGGGCTTCTACTAAGATCCTAGCTCTAAGATGTGATCGTTATGAAGATTAAAACATAAGACTTACTCAAGGCTTAACATTCTACGAAAAGAAGCTAGAAGACATAACATAAACTTGACTAACCGTCTTCAAAAGCTTCAATCGAATCTTCATGACTTCAATAATGGTCCTTGAGCTTCAACGAAGCTTCAAGCACACGTTCACGCACTTTGAGAAGTCTTGAGACGTCGCTTTGGATGTTCATAGAAATTTGGCGACGATCTCCATAACTGCGCTCACAAAGAGTTAGTTCACGATATTTATGTTTGTTCATCATCAAAACCAAATCCGGGGAATCAATACTCAACATTCTCACCCTTTTTGGTGATGACAAACCAACATAAATAATAATCAGAAATAATGATTCAAATGTAATTTACTTACTCCCCCTGCATTGATGACATGTTAATTCCATATTCAATAATAATCATAAGCATCAAGCAGACGAGTAAAGTATAAAATGTGAATCCAATTATCGAAATTTAGGATTTGAAATCCATTTTTATATCTTAACTCCCCCTGAATCTAACATATCAAATTAGATTCTTGGAAAATTGCTTTAAATTATCATTTAGCACATTGTCATTATTAATTCTCTCCCCCTTTGGCATTAGCAAAAAGTGTGGGAGGAGATCAACGACAACAACAATGGCTTCAAATAAAAGCACGGGAGTCGTAGAATACGACCACGGTCCAAATGACACCAAAGTAAAATACGAATTAAATCAAAGCGTGCCAACGAGACCAAAGTCGATAATTGAAAAATAAAATCATCAAAACTCAAATTAATTTCACGAATTGAGTTATGGAATATACTCTCCAATATCAACATTCTTGATGAATTTAGTGCATGGAAAACAATTCAATGTTTCCATAGAAGAAATTTCTATTAATTCAAAAAATTCGTCGAGCGACGAAGTCAACATCAGAGACAAATAAAATCAAATAATGTGCACACGAAGGTAGAAGTCAACAAGATGTGTATATATATATATATATATATATAATCAAAATGGATACATCTGAGAACATACATCATAACGATCGAACGATCGGGGCACACATACAACATATATCACAACAGATATCGAAGTATCTCAAAACATACAGAATGATCATACAACATCCAAAAGTATCAAAAATACATCAAAAAACTCCAGAACCACCCAATCTTTCCTACCCAAACTTTCGCTACTAGATATATCATCCAAAGTGCATCGGGAGAGTCCTCCAAGAAAGCTCAGGAGGTAGAGGCAGGGTCAGCAGTAGCAGCAGGCGCTACAGGAGGGGTGGTGGTCACTGGGTCAGCAGGAGTGTCCACAGAAGGAGTAGTCGCTACGGGAGTGACCTCGGGAGCACCAGACGAAGTATCCACCGGAGGAATGGTGGCAGCAGGTGTGCTCTCGGGGGCACCAGCATAAGTAGCAGCAGCAGCAGACGACGTACCCTCTGGGGCACGAGAAGCAGATCCAATGAGCTCCTGGAGCTCATCCTCATCCATCTCCTCATCGTCAGAAACTGACGGAGGAACCTCAAGGCCAAGGTGAGTGCAGATGCGAGCGAGCATCGCCTCAGAACGAGCAACACGAGACTCCACACGACGAAGGGAAACAGCAAACTCAGCAAGTGTGGGAGTAGGAGGAGGGGCTGAAGCTGAAGCTGAAACTGAGGGGGTCGTCTTCTGAACGTGACGTAGCGCCGCAAAAGACTTCTTGACGGCCGTCGCATTCAGAGGAGGACCAAGGGGACGCTCGTCATCAGGAGGGAGAGGGACCTTGAAATGACGGAAGACGAGGGTCAGAAGGTAGGGATATGGAATATGAGCAGATTTTGTGGATTTTCGGATACACTCGAAAGAATCCATCTTGTCAAGAATAATCCTAGCCCAATTGATCTCGCTCCCCATGAAGAGAGCGTAGATCAGCTTAAGAAATGGCTGGGATGGCAAGCTCGATGAGCCGTACTTCGGAAGGAGGCACGACTTCAGAATAAGATTCAAGACCCAAGCGTTGGGCTTGAAAGATTTGGATGGGACGCCAATCATGGCGGGAGGGATCACATGGAAAATCTCGGCAAGCATGACCTGGTCAAGGTCAGAAATGTCATCGACAGAGATATCGGAAGGGAGGAGGCCAGACAAGGAGACACCAATCAACTCCCCTAAGATTTCTGCCGTGAGGACAATCGGTGTCCCCAAGACAGTCGTCTCAATGGAATGGGTCTCGTCGTACTGACCCCGGACATGGTTCACGTAAAATAGCTTGACTAGGCGGGGGTAAGGGTGTGGATTCGCCTTAGGGTCATGGCGAAGGTAGTCAAGGAGACCGCTATACGACAGAAGATCAGCTAGGTGGGGGAAGTCGGAGAACTGAACGAAGTGCTCCAATAACAGCGGACAGTGCTCGATACGGTTGTAAGCCGCGAGACACATAGGGTCATCGCGACACAACGATATATCCACACCGCCCACTGGCATGGGAGCCTTCCCCTTAGATGGTCGGGTTCTAGAAGTAGGACGTGAGCTAGACGTCGGACGAGTGCTAGACCTAGGAGGAGGAGTAGGAGCCTTAGCGGTATGCTCGGTCTCCGGAATATACTCGGTGTCGGAATCCGAAGCACCGGGAGGAGTGGGAGCATGGAATGAAGCTGTGGACACTAGCTCTTTCCTAGGTTGTGATCGAGGCTTAGCGGTCGCCGTCCTCTTCTTCTTCAGAGGAGGCGAAGAAGACGAGGGATGGGTGGTTTTGGATCGACACTTGGGAGGAGTTCGTTTGGGTTGCAGGGGGTCCGAAGGAGGTGACTCTACAGTCATGGGTGATGGACGAGTGGGTTCGATCGGGATACGTGTCTTCGCCATAATCACGACGAGACAACGCAATCAAACGAGATCGGAAACTAAAACCATAGGAGCAAACCCTAGGCCGAACAAAAAAAACGATGAAACCTAGCGCTAGAAGCTGAAATCAAACCCTAGGAGCTGTGAGAGAGGGAGGAGATTCACCTAGGGAGGATATAGGGGAGATCCACGGCCGGAGATGGTCGGCAAATGGCGGTGGGAGAGAGGAAGTCGAGGGGATTTCGGGGTTTGGAGGAGTTTACACCGATTAGAAAGTGATCTAATCGGTGTGGAATAGAGTATAAGTCGATCGGAATTTGAAAAGACACATCAGTCCCTGAGCAGTTAGTCGGTCACAGTTCAAGAGCTGACCGACTAGATGACGATCTAGTCGGTCGGCCAATGAGCTTGAACCGACTAAGTGCAAACAGTAACTGAAGCCAAATTTCTGAGCAAGAATTAGTCGGTCTAAGCTCATTCACTGACCGACTAGAACTGAATCTAGTCGGTCGGCCAATGAACATGAACCGACTAAGAGAGTCCAAAAATTTGAAAAATAGCAATTTTGAGTTCTCTCCTAATCGCACTTGGACGAAACATTGTAATACTCTCATTAATCATTATACTACCCCATTAAACATCGAGAATCTTAAATTTGACGTTCATGAATAATTCGAGCATAAATTCTGAAAATTCAACCGAAAAATCCAGAAAAATCTCAATAAGTCTAGCATGAGCATATATAAACGAAATTTAATAGCATGCAAGATTATTGAACAAAATATGAATCCTAAATCTCGGATTCACCCATAATCCCCAATTCTCGATGCAACCGCATAAAGGAGTCTTCCTTTAGGGGTTTTGTGAAAATATCGGCGATTTGCTTCTGGGTTTCAACGTACACTAAAATGATGTCCTTTTTAGCAACATGATCATCTAAGAAATGGTGACTGACATCTATGTGTTTAGAACGGGAATGGTGTACCGGATTCTTAGAGAGACATATTGCACTTTGGTTGTCCACCATGATAGGGCAAGTACCACAGTTTATACCAAAGTCTTTAAGAGTGTGTCTCATCCAAAGAACCTGAGCACACGCGGCACCTGCGGCAATATATTCCGCCTCGGTGGTTGAAAGTGATACGGAATTCTGCTTCTTGGAAAACCAAGAGACAAGAGAATTTCCTATAAAATGGCAAGTGCCACTAGTACTTTTCCTCTCGGATTTGCATCCCGCATAATCTGCGTCACTATATGAGATTAACTCATATGTGCTAGATTTTGGATAAAGTAATCCAAAATCGAGAGTGTAACTTAAATAACGGAAAATACGTTTTACCGCTACTAAGTGAGATTCCTTAGGTTAAGACTGATAACGAGCACATACACATACGGCAAACATAATATCGGGCCTACTAGCGGTAAGATATAATAAACTACCTATCATACCTCGATATAGACGAATGTCTACATCTTTACCGCCCGTATCCTTATCAAGATGTGTAGTCGTGCTCATTGGAGTCTTCTTCCCGGAGGCATTCTCCATTCCAAATCGCTTTAGCAACTCCACCGTGTACTTGGTTTGGTGGATGAAGATTGCATCGTTCATTTGGCGAATTTGGAGACCGAAGAAATATTTGAGCTCACCCATGTGGCTCATCTCAAATTGATCCTTCATCACATTAGAAAACTCTTCGCAAAGAGTGAAATTAGTAGCACCGAAAATGATATCATCAACATAAATTTGAACTAAAATAATATCATTATTCGAATACTTAACAAATAATGTAGAATCAACTTCTCCCATTTTAAAACCCAAATCCAAAAGAAAATTCTTTAGATGGTCATACCAAGCTCGAGGAGCTTGTCTCAAACCGTGAAGTGCTTTCTTAAGTTTGAAAACGTGATTTAGAAAATTTTCATTTATAAAACTCGGAGGTTGAGAAACGTAAACTTCCTCAACAACATCTCCATTTAAAAACGCACTTTTTACATCCTTTGAAAGAGTTTAAAATCTTTATGGCATGCAAAAGATAACAATAATCTAATGGATTCTAATCTAGCTACCGGAGCGAAGGATTCTTCGAAATCAATACCTTTCTCTTGACGGTAGCCTTGAGCAACTAACCGAGCTTTGTTCCGGACGACGATTTGGTTTTCGTCGGTCTTGTTCTTTAAAATCCACTTCGTTCCTATAACGGTGTGGTTCTTCGAAGGCAATGGAACAAGCTCCCAAACCTCATTCCTCTCGAATTGAATGAGTTCCTCCTCCATAGCAAGGATCCAAGCACTATCTTCGCAAGCTTCGTTAATATTCTTTGGCTCTATTGAGGAGGCAAAGGCACAATGAGCGAAGTAGTTGACTTGAGATCTCGTCTTGACACTATCAAGGATGTTGCCAATGACTTGCTCATGGGGATGGTCACGAACGGAATGAAGCCGTTTGGGAATTCCCTGATCACTAGGAACATTCTCAAAAGATTCATTAGTTGGGTTAGTATCAATAGAATCAATAGAATTAGAATTACCAATAGAATCACATAAGACATCCATGGAGTCATCATCATTAGTAATTCTAGTAGGGACAAAACCTTCATTAAATGAAACATGAAGTGATTCCTCGATCGTTGAGGTTCGTTTGTTGTATATCCGGTAGGCTTTGCTACGGGAGGAATATCCAACAAATATCCCCTCATCGGATCTTGGATCAAATTTGTCCAAACTACTATACATGTTCTTAATAAAACATTTTGCGCCGAAAATACGAAAATGTTTAACTTGAGGCAATCTACCAAACAACAATTCATAACAAGTTTGTTTGGTGCCAGGCCTCAAAAGTATTCTATTAAACACATAGCAAGCGGTATGTACTGCTTCCGCCCAAAATTGATGGCCAAGTTGGCTATCATCAAGCATAGTGCGAGCACATTCCACTAGCGTCGTATTCTTCCTCTCAACTACACCATTTTGAGGGGGTGCGCGAGGGAAAGAAAAGGTGTGAGTAATACCAACTTCATCACAAAAATTTGAGAAAGACTCATTCTCAAATTCCCCTCCATGATCACTACGAATAGTGACAATGGTGGTTCCAATGAGATTTTGTACTTTCTTAACAAATATTGTGAAGTTTTCAAAAGCATCATTTTTATTACATAAGGAAAATACCCAAGTAAATCTAGAAAAGTCATCAACGATGACAAGTCCATATCTAGCATTACCTAATGAAGCAACTCTAGTTGGCCCAAAAAGATCTAGATGTAATAGCTCTAGAGGCCGCTTAGATGAAATGCTTTTCTTAGGTTTAAATGAAGATTTTTGAAGCTTGCATCGTTGACACGAGTCACAAAAGCTTTTCTTTTGGAAGACAAGCTTAGGAAATCCTTTAATAGAATTTAACTTGGAAAGCTTAAAAAGTGTTCCAAAGTTCACATGACCAAAACGTCGATGCCATAAGTGTTGTTCACTTGTGTTGGCAATGAGACATTGTTCATGTGATTTTGAAGATCTAATATATAGATATCCTTATGGCGTGTGCTAGAGAATAATACATCATTAGTATTTTTATTCAAAATATGGCACATTCCTTTCGCAAAGCTAACTTTGTAACCTTTGTCACAAAGTTGGCTTATTGAAATAAGATTGTATTTTAATCCTTTAACAAGGTAAACATCACTTATTAGTGGTTTAGAAGGATTACCTACTTTACCAACACCTATGATGGTTCCGCTCTCGTTGCCTCCAAAGACGACACGGTTCCCATTTGCAATGGGCACCACTCCGGAGAGCAATTGAGCATCACCCGTCATGTGTTTTGAACACCCGCTATCGAGTATCCAATTATTCTTGGAGCCAAATTTGGATTTGTTGCTCCTTTTCTTTTTCTTGAGTACCTAAAGATAAACATATCATTCCATGGTACCCAAGGTCATTGGGTCCTAAAGATTAGACCTTTGGAAGCCAAGTCCAATTGGACTTAGACTTCCCCACATAATTATCATTATGCACTACATTCATGAAATAAGAATTCATGTAAACTTGTTTTTCATCCATATTAGTGTCCTTCGGGCTCCAAATAGTGAAGATTTTGGGAGCCCTATTCCTATTGAGAGCATGCATGCGTTGTTGATTTCTACGTGATGCATGTCGTGGATAGGCATATGGCACATGATGAAAGGGTGCATGATGATAATTATTCATATGATGATGTGAGTGAACTTATGCATGTGGAGGAACACGTGCGTGAGGGTGTTTCACATGGTGTGCACGTGCCCGTGGACGTGTAGCATAAAAATCATCATATGTGTGAACATATGGAGTAGGATGTGTGTTCCTACGTGGCATGGTATTTGTGTACATATAAGTATGACACTTCTTTGGAGGTCCACCCAAAGTGGGTTTCTTTCCAAACGAGGGTGTGTACGAGGTGGAAGCACCATTGGTAGATGAACTACCAATGGAGTGTTTGCTCCCACTCGTCGAGGCTTCGGAAGTTGGCCTAACAAAGGTAGTAGATGACTTGGATGAATTTCCCATCTTATACCCCAAGCCAATGTGGTGATTGGCCGAAAGTAATTCATTTAGGATTTTATCCAAATGGTCCTTACCCTTATTGAATTTATTAATTCGGCTTAATGTGCACTCATATTTCTCGGTGAGAGAACGCATAGAAGCATCCAAAGTGGATACTTGCGATGTGAGCACATAAACACGAGATTTGAGATTCTCATTCTCAATACTCAAAGTTGAGTTTTGAGAAGTCAAATCCGCTATCTTGTGTTCCTCTGAATCCTCAATGTGAACATGTTCAAGTTGAGACTTGAGATCTTCAATCTCATTTCTCAAATCTTCAACAACGGTGTCGTTGTTGATGACAATAGATTTAGGCGAGGTTTGGAGACTAACTAACTCATCTTTGGTCTTTGTATATCTATTTACTAATTTCGAATATTTAGACCAAATTTGCTCGTTAGTTAATCTAAGGTCGTCCATTGTTACCTCATCGCCTTCATCCTCGCTATCATCGGAGGAAGACTCTTGAACATGCTCTTCTCTAGCCATGAAGCACATTTGTGCTTGCTTCACTTGCTCATCATCCGACTCTCCACTTGATGAATCCTCGGAGTCGGTGAATGTCCCGACAAGCCCTTTCTTGTACCCTTTCTTGTACTTCTTGGACTTATCGAACTTGGGCACCTTCCATTTCTCCTTTTGCTTATTTTGAGGAAAATCCGCTATCATGTGTCCTGGCTTATTGCATTTAAAGCCCAAAGGAGAAGAGGCGTTAGAAGAACCAAATTTAGATTTGTTCTTGAAGTTACCTTTCCGGAAGAACCGGTTGAACTTCTTTGCCATGAGGGCAATGGATTCCAAGTCCAACTCTTCTTCCGATTCTTCATCATCGGTAGATGTGGATGTAGATGGAGCGGCCTTGAACACAATCGCCTTTTTCTTTGGCTCGTCTTGCTTCAAGTAGGACTTCATCTTGTCCTGAAACTTTAGTTTGCTATCCTTGCGTATCTCATAAGACATCAAGGTACCCATTAGTTGGATAACGGTATACTTACTCATATCATTACCTTCCTCGATGGCGAAGGTACGTTTCTCCCAACAAGAAGGAAGTCCATCGATGATCTTTGAGACTTTCTCCTTTTGGGTGTAGGTCTTACCAAGAACCTCCAACTCGTTGGTGATGTCAACGAAGCGAGCGTAGTACTCCTTCATCTTCTCACCCTGTTGCATATGAAATAACTCGTAATCTTTATTAACAACAACGAGTTTAGAGTCTCTTACCCTACTCGTTCCTTCATGCAAGATGAGGAGGGAGTTCCAGATTTGATATGCACTCTTACATGTGCATATCTTGTTGAAGTCCTCGGGCTCCAAAGCACATTGCAAGGCGTTCATTTCCTTGGCATTGCTTACCTCCGCGTCGACCTCCGCGGTAGTCCATTTCGCGAAATCTTCTTCTTCGGGCTCGACGTACTCCGTCAACGTAACTCTCCACAATGAAGCACTCCGGAGGAAAGTTTCCATCCGGCATTTCCAGTACACGTAGTTGGTACCGTTGAAGAAAGAAGGCCTCGTCGAGGAGTGTCCTTCCATCACTGTCACGACCCGCTTCCCTAAAATGGAGGCGAGACGTGAAAAGGTCCGCACGGGAGTGGAGCTGTGAAGCCCCAAACCCGATAAGCGTCAATAAAAATATAAGCAGGTCCCTGTAACCACAACGGAATAACAATAATAACACAAGGAGAGACTGATATAAAATTCACATCTCATAAAATTGTCCAACATCAACATAAGTCCAACATCCAGAGAAGCCACCAGGCTAAAAGAAAAGAGTCCAAGGCCCAGAACAAGGCCAACAAAAGCGACGACATAACAATGTATAGGTGCTACGCACCGATAACAAAACAACTGTCTAACAAAAGTAAAACACAACGAAGACACTAGGACTGGTCCCCAGTGTCCACGTCCTCCCCGTCAAACACAAGCTCGGGCTCGGCGTCAGCAAACACCTCGTCCTCAACAAGGTACTCAGGCTCAGGATCTAACATGTGTCACCCAAAAGAGTAAAGGGGCACATGTCAGCAAGTCTAAAAGACTTGAGCAAAGAAACTGAAAGTAAGGCTCTAGCAACCTAGCAGATTAGTATGCATGACATGACAGTTATAACATGAGTGCACAATTAAAACATGGCAAGGCAATTTGTACAAGAGAACAATTATCGGGACAAGGCAAGAGTAGCCAAGCTACTAACATTCTTAATCAATTCACATTGTTTGTAGATGTTTACGCCCTTCGCTGAATGGTAAACATTTCAGACCGATCGGCACTAAACACTACCCCAATACCCACACGATATGGAGCCTGGGGTCCCCGCACATGGAACTCAGCTAGTGAGCCTGGGGTTGCCCCGCACATTGAGCTCGCATTCTTAGTTCACAATTCAATACATTTCGAGCGTTGGGGTTAGCAACTCATTATGCTCGCTTCTGGTCACGAGCCAGGAACACAAGTATCGAAGCAAAGCTACGCAATCACAGCAACACCTAAAGAATGCGAGGACATGACAATTTATTTGCGTACCGTTAATTAAATTAAACGTGACAGGCGAAATGCAATGACATGAACATATTCGCGTACCGTTAATTGAACGTAAACATGACATGGAAATTGTGCAACATGCTAAATGTCGGAACTAGCTTCGTTGTCAAGCTAGTTCCCCAATTTGCACCTAGGCGAGTATCATTTCGTCGCCTAGCCTCTTTTACGCCTACAACAAGCAAATGGCCTAAAACATGGCCTAAACCCTAAGTGGCAAGTTTCACTTGCCTAGCACCGGGGATTGACGATCACTTCGTCACACGGATGCCAATCTACGGGGAAATCGCTGTTTTGGGGGAACAATCAACAAACAACATGAATTTTATTAGGGTTTCACAAAAATATAAATAGGCTAAGAAAACAACGGTAGATCGATTTCTTACCAAGAGGAGACGGAAGAAACACTCCGGGGAACCCTAGGATCAGATCTGGAAAAGATTGGAGAAGTTTGGGGAAACTAGGGTTTTGGGGGATTTGGGGATTTTGATGGATTTGATGAGATTTTGGGGAAGATGAGAGGTAGATAGAGTAGATGGATGGTTTGGATGATGATTCTAGGGCTTGGAATGGAGAAATGGAGCTTGGAGGAAGATGGGGGCTGAAGGGGGAAGGTTTTAGGGTTTTGGGTCGTGTTGGAGGAAGAAGAAACGTTTGGGTTGGGTTTAAATAGGTTGAGCTGGCGGCTGCCCAGAAATTAGGGGTTTAACACTGGTTAGTCGGTCAAAGAGCAACCACTGACTGACTAGTTTGGCAACTAGTCGGTCGGTTGACCAACGCAGACCGACTAAGTGCAAACAGTAACTCCTGAACGAAAATAGGATTTTAGAGTTAGTCGGTCCATGAACAATTACTGACCGACTAGTTTGGCATCTAGTCGGTCGATGAACGTTCTTAGACCGACTAAGAGTAAACAGTAGCTGATACAAAAATAAGATGATGTGTTAGTCGGTTGAAGAAGCATTGCTGACCGACTAGTTTGCAACCTAGTCGGTCAACCAACGTTCTTAGACCGACTAACGATAAACAGTAACTCCTGAGAAATTTAGAAAGCTAACTAGTCGGTCCAAGAAGGATTGCCGACCGACTGGATCGTCATCTAGTCGGTCGGTGGCCCTTCTTACACCGGCTAATGAGCACCAAAAGTTCCGATACGGAGCGCGGGGCCCCGGGATCGATTCCAAAGACTCCTAGGCTTGATCTAATAGTTAGATACGACCGTTATGAAGTCCGTCACGAGTGACATACTTCGAAATCGACAATCCTAAGGAAGAAACGAGAAAATACGACGAATCGATCGAAAATGAAAGCTACGGAGACGAAAACCACACATGAGGAGAAAATCCACCAAAACATATATTATATTATATTAAATCCAGATACATGAAAAGCAGTCGTTACATCCTCCCCAACTTAAGAAAAATTCCGTCCTCGGAATTTCCAAATACTCATGAGTCCGGAAACAAAAGTGGGAAACGCTCTCGCATCTCATCCTCATTCTCCCAAGTAGACTCTCCAGGTGAACCGTGTCGCCACATCACCCTCACAAGATTGACAATCTTGTTCCGAAGCGATTTCTGACGCCTGTCCAGAATCTGCACTGGATGCTGGTCATACGTCATATCGGGGCGAACGGTAATCTCCGAAAAATCTACCGCATGAGATGGATCGCTAATGTATCGACGAAGCTGCGACACATGGAAAACATTGTGAACTCCTTCCAAAGATGGCGGCAAGGCCAAGCGATACGCTACCTCGCCAACCCTCTCCAAAATGTCAAATGGTCCAATGTATCGCGGGCTCAACTTTCCACGCTTCCCGAAACGAATCACACCACGATTCAGGGAAATCTTCAAGAACACATGGTCGCCCGGCTGAAACTCCAAAGGACGACGTTTAGCATCCGCCCAATGCTTAAAACGGTCCTGAGCAATTCTCAACCTCTCCCGAATATTCCTGACGATATCCACGGCCTCCACGATCATCTCAGGTCCCAACAACTCCCGATCACCAACGTCATCCCAACTCAATGGCGATCGACATTTCCTCCCATAAAGAGCGGCGAAAGGCGCCATGCCAATACTCGCCTGGAAGCTGTTGTTGTAAGAGAACTCCACCAAATGTAGATGGTCCTCCCACGAACCCTTGAAATCCAACATGCACGCCCTCAGCATGTCTTCCAAAATCTGAATCGTCCTCTCGGACTGGCCATCCGTCTGCGGATGGTACGCCGTGCTGAAACTTAGACGCGTACCCAAGCTCTTCTGCAAACTCTGCCAGAACTGAGATGTGAACCTCGTGTCTCTGTCAGACACGATACTCACGGGGACTCCATGAAGTCGCACGACCTCCTCCATATACCTCCTCGCCAGCGCCTCAGTGGACTGTCCCACTCGGAACGGAATAAAGTGCGCAGATTTGGTCAATCGATCTACGATCACCCAAATCGCGTCATTCTGCTTCGTACTCCGAGGTAGTCCAGTCACGAAATCCATAGTGATGTGTTGCCATTTCCACTCCGGAATCGGAAGCGGTTGTAGCAACCCGGCCGTACGCTGATGCTCCGCCTTCACTTGCTGGCAAACCAAGCACTTGGCTACACTCCGAGCCACACTTCTCTTCATACCATGCCACCAATAATTCAGACGAAGATCCTGGTACATCTTGGTGCCACCAGGATGCACAGAATACGACGAACTGTGTGCCTCCACCATCAACTCCTCTCTGATATCCCCAGCAGGCACACACAACCTGGCCCCAAACCTCAGCGAGCCATCCTCATGAATCAAAAAGTCAGTCCGCAGACCGGCTTCCACCTGCTCCCGAATCTTCATCAGCTTCGGATCCTCAGCCTGGCCAGCCTTAATCCGATCCACGATCGTCTACTGTACCTGCATGTACATCAACGACGAAGCCTCTCCAGGAAGAACAATCTCCACGCCAGACTCGCAAAAATCCTGCTGCAATCTCCACTGCGAGGTCAAAACCATCACCGCTGGAAGCCTACTCAAAGCATCCGGAACCACATTCACCTTGCCAGGGTGAAACTGCAAATCAATATCATAATCCGCCATAAGCTCCAACCATCGACGCTGTCGCATGTTAAGCTCCTTCTGAGTGAAAATATACTTCAAGCTTTTATGATCGGTGAAAATCTTCACTTTCTCACTCAGCAGGAAGTGCCTCCAAATCTTAAGAGCAAACACAACGGCAGCCAACTCTAAATCATGCGTCGGGTAATTCTTCTCATGAACCTTAAGCTGACGAGACGCATACGCCACAACGTGCCCGTGCTGATGCAACACACAACCGAGACCCTTGCCAGAAGCATCGCAAAAGATCTCAAATCCACCGCTGCGATCAGGCACAACCAGAATAGGGGCAGTCGTCAACCTCTCCTTCAGAATACCAAAAGCACCCTCACAATCACCCGACCAAACAAAAGCAACATCCTTCCGCGTCAACCTGGTCATCGGCTCAGCAATATGAGAAAAGTCCTTAATGAATCACCGATAATAACCAGCAAGTCCAAGAAAACTCCGAATCTCAAACACCGACGACGGAACAGGCAGCTCCCTGATGGCCCGAATCTTCTCGGGATCCACTGAGATACCATCTCCAGTCACCACATGCCCGAGAAAAGCAACTCGATCCAGCCAAAACTCGCACTTCAAAAACTTAGCATACAAACGATGCTTCCTCAAAATCTCCAACACCGTCCTTAAGTGCGAGGCATGCTCTTCCTCCGACTTCGAATAGATCAGAATGTCGTCAATAAAGATAACAACAAACTTATCCAAAAAGTCGTAGAAAATCAGGTTCATCAGATTCATGAAAACTGCGGGCGCGTTAGTTACGCCGAAAGGCATAACCACGAACTCATAGTGTCCATACTTCGTCCTGAATGCTGTCTTCGGAACATCTCCTTTCTTCACCTTCAACTGATGGTAACTACTCCTCAAATCCAATTTAGAAAACACCCTCGAACCTCCAAGCTGATCAAAAATATCATCGATGCGAGGCAACGGGTATTTATTCTTAATGGTCACCGCATTCAACTCCCGATAGTCCACGCACATGCGACGCGAACCATCCTTCTTCTTAACCAACAACACCGGTGCTCCCCACGGAGACACGCTAGGATTAATATAACCCTTCTGCAAAAGCTCATCCAACTGCTTCCGCAACTCTTCCAACTCTGCAGGTGCCATACGATACGACGCCTTCGAAATCGGCTGCGCACCTGGAACAAGATCGATAGAAAATTCCAAAGCCCGATCAGGCGGCAAACCAGACATCTCCTCGGGGAAGACGTCGCCAAAATCTCGTACCACAGCTGGCCACTCCAGCTCCGTCTGCATAGCCACAGCCTCCACCGGCCTGGCCCGAAATCTGACAGGACCAAGCGAACTGCTACCACGACTGAACTCAAATACTGGATGTCCGGGAATCTCGAACACCACCTTCTTTCTCCGACAGTCGATCGTAGCATAGAAGCTCGCAAGCCAGTCCATCCCAAGAACTGCATCATAGTTGATGATGTCGTGGACAATGAAATCAGCGAAAAGCTCATGTCCACAAACCACCAACGAGCAAGAATTGCAGCCACGATGCACCGAGACCACGCCATTCCCTGTAACGATATTCCAACTCTTGGGAAGAGGGGACGTCGACAAGGAATGCCTCTCCACGAAGCTCCGAGAAATAATGCACATCGATGCACCAGAGTCGAAGAGGACTCGTGCAGGAAATGTGCACACCAAAACCACACCTAACAATCAATTAACAATCAAACCCTAGTCTAGCAAACAACCATGTTCAAGCAAACAACATAATCTAACAATCAAAACCAGCTAGAAAAGTAACAGCTAGATTAAGGATTACCTGTGATAACCTCATCCACAGCCGCGCTCTCCGCAGCGGTCATCAGAAAAGCCTGCCTCCTCGGCGGAACAGCCTGCCGAAAAGCCTGCCTCTGCGGAACAAGAGCTGCTCCACGTCCAGCAGGAACAGACGCTCGCTGCTGCAACGGCTGTGCTGCAACAGGAGCCCTCCGCAGCGGATCCGCATGCCGAAAATCCTTCGCGACATGAGAAGCATCACCGCAAATCAAACACTGGCCCAGAAACTTCCGACACTGATCATTGACGTGGCCAGGCTTGCCGCAGAAATGGTAAAACTTCAGAATAGACCCTCCCGACCTCTTAAACTGAGCGGACTGATTAGGCCTGAATCCAGGTCTAACCACAGCTCTCGCCTGTTCCACAGGCCTCTTCCCAGCACCAACAACAGATCCCTTCCTCTGGTTCATGAGCAGCTCCTGCCTCTTGGCAGCGACCAGAACCTTCTGATAAGATTCCCGGTCAGAGGAGGTCACAAAACTCTGGAGCTCCGAAGCAAGCCCCTGCAGGAACCTCTGAGCTCTCTCCTCAGCGTCCTGCACCATCTTTGGTGCAAACCGACTCAGCCTCATGATATAGGTCCACCGACGAGTTCCCTTGCTTCAGATCGATAAAACGCTGCAGCATCTCTTCCCTGGCAGCCTTCGGGAAAAACTCACCATCAAATCTAGCCTTGAAGGTAGCCCAAGCTATCGGCTCCACCAACAACTTCTCTTCCGCATCCCACCAATTCCGAGCATTATCCTTGAGTTGCCTCTTCGCCAAATCAACCCATCCAGCCGGGGTGATCTTGGCCATCTTCAGATTGTCCTCGATGTTCCGAATCCACTCATCGGCAGCCAGAGGACCCTCAGAACCATCAAAATATGCGGGACCCAGCTCCCGAAATTGCTTCGCTCCTGGCTCAGAGCGAGGGGCATCCGGAAGAGCCCGGGCAGCTCGAGCAAGTGGAGCATTCTGGACTTGCAGAAGCACGCCCTACTGCACTTGCATCATCTGGAGCATCATCCGCATCATCTCGCCGCTGGTGGGTTCCCGCTCAGGCTCCTCATCATGAGGGACCGCGCCACTACCACCACCACGGGTGAAACGTCTTCCTGCCATCTAGTGACACGGAAAACAAATCAGGTTAGACTCATAGCTTATGACTCGGACGTCGAACTTAATTTATTGGACATTCAAATATTATTATCGCTATTCCAAAAATTGCAGTTACAGAAGGACCTGCATGGGCCACCAACAAAACCTGTCACGACCCGCTTCCCTAAAATGGAGGCGAGACGTGAAAAGGTCCGCACGGGAGTGGAGCTGTGAAGCCCCAAACCCGATAAGCGTCAATAAAAATATAAGCAGGTCCCTGTAACCACAACGGAATAACAATAATAACACAAGGAGAGACTGATATAAAATTCACATCTCATAAAATTGTCCAACATCAACATAAGTCCAACATTCAGAGAAGCCACCAGGCTAAAAGAAAAGAGTCCAAGGCCCAGAACAAGGCCAACAAAAGCGACGACATAACAAAGTATAGGTGCTACGCACCGATAACAAAACAACTGTCTAACAAAAGTAAAACACAACGAAGACACTAGGACTGGTCCCCAGTGTCCACGTCCTCCCCGTCAAACACAAGCTCGGGCTCGGCGTCAGCAAACACCTCGTCCTCAACAAGGTACTCAGGCTCAGGATCTAACATGTGTCACCTAAAAGAGTAAAGGGGCACATGTCAGCAAGTCTAAAAGACTTGAGCAAGGAAACTGAAAGTAAGGCTCTAGCAACCTAGCAGATTAGTATGCATGACATGACAGTTATAACATAAGTGCACAATTAAAACATGGCAAGGCAATTTGTACAAGAGAACAATTATCGGGACAAGGCAAGAGTAGCCAAGCTACTAACATTCTTAATCAATTCACATTGTTTGTAGATGTTTACGCCCTTCGCTGAATGGTAAACATTTCAGACCGATCGGCACTAAACACTACCCCAATACCCACACGATATGGAGCCTGGGGTCCCCGCATATGGAACTCAGCTAGTGAGCCTGGGGTTGCCCCGCACATTGAGCTCGCATTCTTAGTTCACAATTCAATACATTTCGAGCGTTGGGGTTAGCAACTCATTATGCTCGCTTCTGGTCACGAGCCAGGAACACAAGTATCGAAGCAAAGCTACGCAATCACAGCAACACCTAAAGAATGCGAGGACATGACAATTTATTTGCGTACCGTTAATTAAATTAAACGTGACAGGCGAAATGCAATGACATGAACATATTCGCGTACCGTTAATTGAAAGTAAACATGACATGGAAATTGTGCAACATGCTAAATGTCGGAACTAGCTTCGTTGTCAAGCTAGTTCCCCAATTTGCGCCTAGGCGAGTATCATTTCGTCGCCTAGCCTCTTTTACGCCTACAACAAGCAAATGGCCTAAAACATGGCCTAAACCCTAAGTGGCAAGTTTCACTTGCCTAGCACCGGGGATTGACGATCACTTCGTCACACGGATGCCAATCTACGGGGAAATCGCTGTTTTGGGGGAACAATCAACAAACAACATGAATTTTATTAGGGTTTCACAAAAATATAAATAGGCTAAGAAAACAACGGTAGATCGATTTCTTACCAAGAGGAGACGGAAGAAACACTCCGGGGAACCCTAGGATCAGATCTGGAAAAGATTGGAGAAGTTTGGGGAAACTAGGGTTTTGGGGGATTTGGGGATTTTGATGGATTTGATGAGATTTTGGGGAAGATGAGAGGTAGATAGAGTAGATGGATGGTTTGGATGATGATTCTAGGGCTTGGAATGGAGAAATGGAGCTTGGAGGAAGATGGGGGCTGAAGGGGGAAGGTTTTAGGGTTTTGGGTCGTGTTGGAGGAAGAAGAAACGTTTGGGTTGGGTTTAAATAGGTTGAGCTGGCGGCTGCCCAGAAATTAGGGTTTTAACACTGGTTAGTCGGTCAAAGAGCAACCACTGACCAACTAGTTTGGCAACTAGTCGGTCGGTTGACCAACGCAGACCGACTAAGTGCAAACAGTAACTCCTGAACGAAAATAGGATTTTAGAGTTAGTCGGTCCATGAACAATTACTGACCGACTAGTTTGGCATCTAGTCGGTCGATGAACGTTCTTAGACCGACTAAGAGTAAACAGTAGCTGATACAAAAATAAGATGATGTGTTAGTCGGTTGAAGAAGCATTGCTGACCGACTAGTTTGCAACCTAGTCGGTCAACCAACGTTCTTAGACCGACTAACGATAAACAGTAACTCCTGAGAAATTTAGAAAGCTAACTAGTCGGTCCAAGAAGGATTGCCGACCGACTGGATCGTCATCTAGTCGGTCGGTGGCCCTTCTTACACCGGCTAATGAGCACCAATAGTTCCGATACGGAGCGCGGGGCCCCGGGATCGATTCCAAAGACTCCTAGGCTTGATCTAATAGTTAGATACGACCGTTATGAAGTCCGTCACGAATGACATACTTCGAAATCGACAATCCTAAGGAAGAAACGAGAAAATACGACGAATCGATCGAAAATGAAAGCTACGGAGACGAAAACCACACATGAGGAGAAAATCCACCAAAACATATATTATATTATATTAAATCCAGATACATGAAAAGCAGTCGTTACAATCACCGAAGAAGCTCCTTCACGGTTCCTGAAGGTGTTGTAGTCTGAAGGTGGACGTACGCTTTTGTTGTCGTTGGAAGACATAGCTAGGTACTTGGCTCCGATACCAAATGTAATGCCCTACGTAGCTACTGCACAAGTACTAGAGGGGGGGGTGAATAGTACTTTAAAATAATTAAGAAGATAATTCCTAATTATCTTGCAAACCTCAACCAACAATGCGGAAATGTAAATGTGAGAACAAAGAAATGCAATCGCAAACAAACGAATTAACGGGTTCGGATCCACCCAAGTCTCCCCGACTTGTTCCCGGTGATCCTACGTCCCAAACACCCGGATCCCCTCCGGTTACTTGAGTTAGAAACCTCTAACTCAAATTTATACTATGAAATACTTGTAGAAAACCTCTACAAGATCAAATCATACACAAATAAAATTGTGACTCCCACAAACCGGGATCACAAACCAACTCTCACAACCGAGAGTAAAACACATACAATATCAAAGTAAATTGAAATATGAAATGCTTACCACAAAAACCTATGCCTTGAGTAAACTTACGATTTAGGGCAAAGAGGATTTTGGGGAAGAAGAGTGTCACCAAACCCTAGCTCCATGATGTAGATCATCTATGGAGGGCTAGGAAGATGTTGGTGACCTTGGATCAAACTCTTGGCTTGAATGGCTCACAATCAATGTGAATCTCTCTTTTGAAATAAGAGTGGGAGAGAGATTCTTTAGAAATGAATGAGCTTTGAATGAGGATTAAATGCTTCTCTTTGATTCTCTAAAGATCAATTAATATCAGCCTTGAATGCTATGAATGCAGCACTCCAAGTATATATAGGATAGAGGAAAGAGAGAGTAAAATTCGTGGCATTTAATGCTCCAACGGCTCTATTCTGAAGCAGACTAGTCGGTCAAAGAAGGATCACTGACCGACTAGTTCATCAACTAGTCGGTCGGTGAAACAACATGAACCGACTAAGAGGTGAACAGCCAAAAGAAGAAGTTCAGGGAATGAATAACTAGTCGGTCCAAGAAGACTTGCCAACCGACTAGTTTCACAACTAGTCGGTTGGTGAGTCAACTTTGACCGACTAACAGGTGAAATAGAGAAGGCTGAACACAAGATGAATTAGTCGGTTTAAGAACAAAGTCTAACCGACTAGTTCATCAACTAGTCGGTCGACAAATGTACTTTGACCGACTAACGATAAACATTAACTTAGGCTGTACAGTAGAAGCTCAACTAGTCGGTCTAAGAAGGATTCCTAACCGACTAGTTTCACAACTAGTCGGTCAGTGAACCTTCTTTTACCGACTAACTGTAAACAATAAAGAGCTTGAAATAGAGAAGGCATTCTAGTCGGTTCAAGAAGCTTTGCCGACCGACTAGATTGCCATCTAGTCGGTGGTTCTTCTTCTTGAACCAACTAACATGCACAAGAAGCCGCGAATCGAAGCGCGAGGCTTCGGGAAAGATCGTATGTGCTTCTACTAAGATCCTAGCTCTAAGATGTGATCGTTATGAAGATTAAAACGTAAGACCTACTCAAGGCTTAACATTCTACGAAAAGAAGCTAGAAGACATAAAATAAACTTGACTAACCATCTTCAAAAGCTTCAATCGAATCTTCATGACTTCAATAATGGTCCTTGAGCTTCAACGAAGCTTCAAGCACACGTTCATGCGCTTTGAGAAGTCTTGAGACGTCGCTTTGGATGTTCATAGAAATTTGATGACGATCTTCATAACTGCGCTCACAAAGAGTTAGTTCACGATATTTATGATTGTTCATCATCAAAACCAAATCTGGGGAATCAATACTCAACAGTATTGTCGGGACCACCCTGACTGTTTCCGTGATGAATTCTGCAGTCATAGTTTTTTCGTCTAGACTATGTCGTGTAAGTCAAGTCTAGGGTACGGTCAAACTGTCAACCCCAATAACTTGACTCCGGTTAGTTTCTATCGATCTTTAGTCAAAAATGTTGGACTTCTTCCAACAAAATCTGGCCAGAGATTTTACTAAAGACCGAACTAACCCTACGACACTATCTCCCATTGACCGGGAGAGACGAATCCTTTCTTGGTCATTACTCTCCTCATACGCTTCAAGTGTCACCCAATCAAAAGACCTTTCGACAGGCCTTGCCTCGAAGCTAGGTCAGTTGATCTAAGTGGCACCGTTCATGCATAGGTTTGTCAAAATGACCTCAAGTCAAAAGACCAACTAGCCTATCATCACTCAGAGTCATCATTGACAGATTGGTCAATATAACCATATGATAACTCTTGTGGATCGTTCAGTGAACTCATTCTCTAATGAGCACCTGTGTCTTGTCACCGACTTCGCCAAGTCAAGCGATCATGAGATCATCGTCACCGTTAAACAGTGAAGACTAAGACACAATGGTCTATCCGATGTTTCAATATCATTGTCTTGAAACATCTACGACCACGAACCCTTTTAGACTTATGCTACAGACGGTCAAACACTTCTCCATGATCGAGATACTCATCTCGATACCTGTTTGATCTCGCATAAAGTCTCAGGACTTTACCTAAGTTAATATCTAATGTTTAACTACATTATAACATAACTTTAGATAAATTATTACCAAACAGCTTACTGTTATTTTGAACAAGATGTTTGTGCTATTCACACATGGAGGTAGATTTCCTTGAGGGTAATATCTCTCAACATCTCCCACTTGCACTCCGACCCATTTATCTCGGTATCTTATACCATTTTTACACATAAGTTTTCCCGACTTCATGTGATAGAGCCTTCGTGAGTGGATCTGCTAAAACCGTCTACACTATAGACTTAAGGGGTTTTTATGTTCATGTTAGACCAACCATTTGAATCTCATTCAAATAATTCACTTGGTCGTTCAGAATCCATAATATTTTTATTTACTTGGATCTTATCCAGTTCATCGTACCTTACGATAATCATTTAAATTAGTTACTGGTCATTTCAAATGGCTCATATTTATTTCTGATAAAGTATCAAACTCTTTTGATCACTTTGTCAAAATACATGTTCCATCCCTTTGATGCCTCGCATGTAATTTATACGCTCCCACTGACCTTGAAAACTTCCTGGTTAATTCATATAAGTTGGTCCGTCTAAATCATATTTAGAAAAACGAACTTATAAGTGAATGTTCTAATTTTCATGGTCAACTTTGAGCGTTTTACATCGAGCTTGGTCCGAGTAGATCTGTGCACATCTGCTGGCGAAAAACAGTTCCATTCTAATCCATTTTATAGGAATTAGGATGAAAACCGTTCTCGACCAACATGACTGCACTTCACTATTTTCTTTCTGCACCAATCTTTCAACTTAAGGATTTACTTGCAGAAAGTGAGGAAACATTTTCCTTGGGCACGTAAACTAAATTCCCAAATTTATTTACGCACACGGACCTATTTTGATTGCATCAAGTTTTAAATTGGAGTTACTACTCCGAATTTCATCTTAGAAGTTGACTAAGTCATCATCAGTTATGATGTTTAACTCGACTCTTTGTCTCACGAAATTCGAGTAATTATACAACTTCCTAATGATTGATTTAATGAATATCTTATTGATAATGTCCTCATAGAACATTATCAAAACCTAGGCATTACTATCTGGGACTTAACCCAGAGGGAGGACTTAACTCAGAGTCACTTGCTATTGATCGCACCAAGTCTAACACAGTGTGATTCATACTTTTAACACACGGATGTGTTAACAGACTTGACCTGAGAGAAAGTCATATTTTCTTTTAATTACGCAAGATTTAATTAGCTAAGTATTTGATCATTCGATCTAATCGAATCAGTTTAAATACTTTAGTCATTTCGTTCTTTATTTTATCAGACTTGTGTTTCATCAAGAACACGTGTCTTAATAAAATATACGAATAACTTATTTTGGTTAATTTAGACTCGAGTACATCAGTATGTACTAGACTGAGTTCGACAACTCATTCTCCCACTGTCTTACAGATGGTATCGACCATTGTATCTAAGAGGGTAAGATTCACAAGTGTCCGCAGACTTCATAATACGAGAGGTCAGACCCCTCTTTATGTGACTTGTGAAGCTTAGTCTCTCGATACTGACAAGTCTATTTTGCCTTATAAGTCTGCTACTATCTTGTGTATTTATATATTAACATTTAATATATATATTATCGTTATACACATTACTCATTGCTTCAGAAGCAATGTGACGACATTCGATAAAAATGTGTTAAACTTTTTGTATAACAATAATTATGAAATCGTGACATCAGAATATGTCACATTTTCATTTCCTCCTCCTTATGCCTTTACTAATGATAAATTAAACTAACTTTCTCAATTGACTTTCCGGAGTGCCTTCTTCTTTTTCTAAATCATATTTAGATATAAATAGCCCAACATAAATAAATAGCTATGCAAGCATCTCATGTATCCAAACACCTGAGAGTTGCAATCTCGAGTGTAGCTCAAGAAGTTGCTTGTCTTAAGATTCGGTTGGGATACATAGCCTTGCACCGCTCATGCACTCGTATTCGACTCAAACAATTTGATCGAATTCTTGAACTTTGTGGATCAAAATTGTTTGTCCATACAACCTTGAGGGTACCTCGACAAGTTGTAGGGAGAAACATACTTCGAATTTCCTATATGTTCAAGCTACCTCATATAGAGACGAGTGACATGTAGCGTGAATTTATTTGTTGGACCCAGAACTTAATGAAATCATATTTCTTAAGTCTGTTCTTTAGAAGGTCATTTAAATATCAACGAGAATATAGTTTTAATTCTATCAATTAGAATTTAACTTGATATTCAATTAATCAACCCATTCGACCAGTTAACTAATTCCATTAAAATATTATATTCCTTCGGTAAACATAGTCTTGCCCTAGTTTAGCATATGTTCAATATTAAATATAGGTAGAATGGCTTTTATCTATATATATCCTCCCATTATTTTACGATCGTTTCAAAGCTTAATAATGAACGATTTAATCGAATTAAAATTAATGGGTAAGAGGTCCAATTACCTTGAGTCTAACAACCTTGAGTGTAGCTCAACAAGTTGTCGGACTCTGTAATCGGAAGATGACTCTTCATCGATCATATCAGATATGACCCTCTATTCGGTTTTTGCCCCTAGCCATTTGTGATCATGAGTGTGCTCATCCAAATCACAATGTCTAGTCTAGTCGGACCCTTGTTTTCGTGTCTAGCCTGACTTGCCCCGCCGCTCGGTGTATTCACGACACGTCGGTTTGGGTCAGGTCTTAGACTACATCTAGTCAGACTACATCATTGATTTAACTTACGCCGGCGCATAGTAATACGACGGTTTGGGTCTAGTCAAGATTTCATCTTATGTATTAAAGGAGTTGGTTTCTATAAGGTTGCCATGGTACAGCTTGAGTGTATCTCAACAAATATAACACGGGTCCTATAGCTGCCAACCCCTAAAACAAGGAGGGCTACAACTAATCTTGAAAAAGATCATTAACGTATTTGACTTAGATATAGTCTAGGGTGTCATACAATCATGATTCGCGACATTGCGGTCCAGTGGAACACAGCCAGTGAATTGACTAAGCCAGGATCACTACCCCTTAGACTAGCTAGGGTTGATCCAGAACTCTTAGCCAAGCACATTGACTGGATCATGGTCCATTGAATGAAGCTTGTCATTTTTGTATGTGTGCCATAGACTAAACAACTTTTATTAACAACTAATTAATCCTATCAACTAGTTGAATCCTTAAATTCAAAATTTTAGGATTTGTTTAATAACTTTTATTAAGTCATTATCAACTATAAGATTCACGTGCTATCCTAATCGTTATTTGGATTTTAATAAATTTATTAACCAACGCTAAAAGCGAAGTCCTTTAATGAGAATTAATAATAACAATTAGAATTAAAAAATCATTAAAGGGACTGCACTAATCAGGAATTAGGTCTTGAAGTGTTGTTAATATTTTATTAAAACATAGCATGTCATTAAAATTCAAGTAATAAATTTTAATCATTTCTTAATGGCTAACCTACATGGTTGTCTTGTGTTATCAAATAAGGGACAAGGTTTTGCATAGCCATTAACATAAGATTACACTAATTTTATCGCATAAAATAAAAGTGTACAACTATTTAACAATTTAAATAGAACAATGTCTATCACATAAACAATTTTAGCATGCAAACATAAATTTAACATTTAAATTTAAAATATGATTTTAAAATATTTTATTTTTATCTCATAAAACTTGTTTTTAAAATCACAAATTTGCATGCTACTTTAAAAAATTTATCGCATAAAAATTTTAACCTTTAAAATCAGTTTTAAAATATCTCATAAAATTAAAACATCATTTTAAAAAACTTTCATGCTTAAAAATTTATCATATAACATTTTTAGGCACTTTAAACTTATCGCATAAATTTTAAAAGATTTTAAAATTAGTTTTAAAAATTATCACATAAATTTTAAAAAGTCATTAAAAAATTTTCATATTCAAAAATTTATCACATAGATTTTTAAACATCAAAAACATTTTAAAAATGTATCTTATAACTTTAAAAACATTTTTAAAAGTGTTTAAAAGCATTTCATTTGTTTAAAGAAATCGCATGCTAGATCGTAACACAGACCATGCTCTGATACCACTGAAGGGTTTTCTGGGACCCTTAGGGCACAAAAACTCTATGCCCGTCCCAAGTCGGATGGAACATAGACAGAAAAGCAGCGGAAAAATAAACATGTTAATTTAATTAACATTTAACCCTAAGGTCCAAGACCCTAATCCAAGATCTATGCCGACTTGGGATGGGTCTGACCATCCCAAGAAGGATCTAGACTACTGCGATTAAATTAAACTAATGGTTAATTAAACACATACCCGGAATCTCAGCCCTGGGGCAGGCGAGATGTTCCGCACCGTCTTCCGAGCCGCTCCCCGTCCCACACCGAGCTGCTCCTCGAACCCTTCCTCGAACTGCTCCGCATCCCGAGGCAATCAATCCCGTGTCGCCGAGCCAACCACGCGCCGAAGAAAGTTTCACGCGAGTGAAACCTCCGCCTAGATTTCGGATCTGAATCCGAACTCCTTTGCGGCTTTGCTAGAGCCCTCAGGAGTAAGGCAGAAATTTATAGGGAGATAGAGAAATATTAATTTAGCCTAGATCCGAGCGTGATTCAACATTTACAAGAGCCGCTCAGATCTAGAGCTTGGGACGAGTTTTGAGGAGGAGAGCAGACCCCTATTTATATAGGCGACTGACTGCTCTCCTTCTCTTAAAATCCGATGTGAGACTATTAATTTGAGTTAATTAAAATCAAGTTAGTTTGCACTTCACAAAGTGCAAACTTCCGTGAATTTTAACTCCCTTACAGTTGAACTTCAGGATTGATACAACCTATCAATTCGAAGTGTGTTCAACGATGAGCGCATAGGAAAAACCGTTCGTCAATCGGAGTTCGTTTGACCCTCCAATTGATCGTCCAAAGATCAGCCTACGACTTGTTTTTCGCAAAAACCAGCCGTCAAAAATGCCCAGTAAACCTAGGGTTCTGCACCCATTGGTGGGGCTAGCAAGTGGGCCCAACATCTTCAAAAGTTGAATGGGCGCCCAAACCCAGACCTGGGCACGGGCGCCCAGGCGCCCAGGCGGGCGCCTGGGCCAGCGCCCAGGCGGGCGCCTGGGCCAGCGCCCAGGCGCCCAGGGCGCCTGGGCGGGCCCGCCTGGGCACAGGCCCAGGCGCCTGGGCTGGCGTCCTGGCTCAGCCAAGTCTGGCCAGGCGCCCCGGCCAGACCTGGTCTGGCCTGGGTCAGCCTGGTCTGACCCGGTCTGGTCTGTTTGGCTGTTTTTGGCGTATCTTGAGCATCTGGCGTCCGATTTGGACGCCGTTCGAACCTGGGTCTAGATCGGGACATTCCCGTCTTACCCGTGAACTTTTCTTTGCTTTTATTTTATTAAATATTGTCTTAAACTATTTAAAACACATTTAATCTATTTTGCATCATATGCAAATAAGTCCCTATCTAGGCTTAAATTAGCGTTTGCATCAAATACAAATGATCCGAGGGCATATTCCTCTATAGGAACTATACGACGACGGCAAAGGAATTGCTAGCCGTCATCCACGCCATGGATAAGTTCCGGTCGTATCTTGTCGGTGTAAAGGTTATCGTGCATACCGATCACGCCGCCCTAAAGTACCTTTTGAGCAAGAAGGAGGCCAAGCCGCGCCTCATAAAGTGGATTCTACTCCTCCAGGAATTTGACTTGGAAATCAAGGACAAGAAAGGGGCGGAGAATGTCGTCGCCGACCATCTATTTAGGTTATCTACTTTTGACCCGGATGCCACTCTTATTGATGACTCACTCCCTGACGAGCATCTTTTCTATATCTCTTCTGTTTCGACTCCATGGTATGTCGACATCGCCAACTATCTCACGTGCGCCATCGTACCCCACAATGTTAGTTATCAGCAAAAGAAGAAGTTCTTTCATGAAGTTCGGAAATTCTTTTGGGATGACCCTTATCTATACAAGACTTGCAATGATGGGGTGATACGGAGGTGTATTCCCGAAACGGAGGCGACCTCCATAATTTCTCATTGCCATGATCAAGAATGCGGAGGGCATGCGAGTTCTTATAAGACCACGGCGAAGATTCTCCAAAGTAGATTCTATTGGCCGACTCTTTTCAAGGACACTTATGCTTATGTCCATGCATGCGACAAGTGCCAAAGGACGGGAAACATATCCAAGAGAAACGAAATGCCACATCATTACATTCTGGAAGTTGAGATCTTCGATGTTTGGGGAATCGACTTCATGGGGCCGTTTCTCTCTTCCTCTGGTAACCAGTACATCTTGGTAGCCGTGGATTATGTGTTCAGTGGGTGGCGACGATAGCTAGCCCCACCAACGATTCTTGGGTAGTGGCCAAATTCTTGAAAAACAACATCTTCCCGAGATTCGGTGTGCCTCGAGTCCTAATTAGTGATGGAGGGAGCCACTTCATAGAGAAGAAATTTGAAACCCTTTTGAAGAAGTACAGAGTGCAGCACCGAATCGGGCGTGCATATCATCCGCAAACTAGCGGTCAGATGGAAGTCTCGAACCGGGAGATAAAGAGCATCCTAGAGAAGACAGTGGCTAGCTCTAGAAAGGATTGGTCATTCAAGCTCTCAGATGCGCTCTGGGCCTACCGAACTACATTTAAGACTCCGATCGGAACGACACCTTATCGACTTGTCTACGAGAACGCATGTCATTTGCCTGTGGAATTGGAGCATAAAGCATTTTGGGCTGTCAGACATCTGAACTTCATCGCCAAAGAGGTAGGGAGCCACCGACAACTCCAGCTAAATGAACTTGATGAGATCCGGCTCAACGCATACGAAAATGCCCGGATCTACAAAGAGAAATTGAAGCGGTGGCACGACAGGCGTATCTTAAAGAAAGAATTCAAGGAAGGAGACTTAGTTCTCCTATTCAATTCAAGACTAAGGCTTTTTCCCGGAAAGCTCAAGTCTAGGTAGTCGGGACCCTTCCGAGTCACCAAGGTCTTCCCCCATGGAGCCATTGAGATCATGGGAAGAGAAGAATCCTTTAAGGTCAATGGCCAGCGCTTAAAGCACTATACAATCAGTGAGCCCGCAATCTCTCCGATCGAAAGCTCAACAACCGACAGCTCCACTGCAAATCCTCCGGATTCGCATTGGTCACGAACTGAGGAGTCGAGCTGCCAACTATAACCAAGAGCTTCATGGGATGCAACCCATGTTCTAACCCTTTACTCGCTTTCAATAAGACTAATTGGTATACATTAGTATAGATTTGCAGCTCGGGGGATCCTTGTTTTGAAGCTTAGCGAATTTTGAAATTTTGTGCAGGATTGTGAAGGGACAGCTTTGGATCTGTGGAGGAATCACCCGACCGGGTGACACGACCGACGAGCGGGTGGATGATTGGATCACATTTTCCAGTAACCTGGGAACTGTCTGAGAGTCAGCCACCCGATCGGGTAACCTGTAGCTTCCTTTATCATTTGAAACTCACCCGATGCAATGACTCGATCGGTTGGACTCCACCCGACCGGTTCGCTGCATCCCAATAAAGCCCCCATCTTCCCCCACACGACCCATTTCAAAGAAAAAGGGGGGACATATCGCCCAAACACCAAATTCACCTCCCACCAGCAATTTTTTGGCATCAAGTCAACCCACAACCATTACCCAACACCATGAACACCATCTACTCCCCCATCTCCTCCTATTAAGCCCCACGTCAAAATCCCCAAAACCCTAACCCTACCAACCCATGTTTCCCCAAACCCAAAAACCTAACCGATCCACCTGAGAAATGAGGCGGCGGGCTCTCCACATTTTACCAGGGCATTTTGAGGGGTGCATCTAGCTTGGAGTCGCATCATTGATCGGTAACTTCTTTCCAAGCTTTATGTTTCTCTTCTCATGACCAATATTTTGATTTTGTGTCTGCCTCCTACGTCTGGTTTATCATCATCCTAGACACCATCCCCCACGTTATTGTTCTTCTCCTACGTCATTACCATGTCTAGGAAGGGAAAAGAACCGGCATCATCGTCACGCAGACACTACCTACACGGTTCTTTTCCCACATCTTTCCTCGGCATTAATCCTTCGTCTGAGGAACAATCTGCATGTGTGCACGCCCTTCTCCCTCGCCCCATGCGACCTACCCTTTTCGCTGATCGCCCCACACTCGAATCTCTCGGACTTTTGAGGGGCGTCAACAAACTTTTTGACTGCATTGGGTGCGATTTCCTATTGCGTGCTTATGCCCCAACCCATCGGAAACTCACACTCGAGTTCCTTTTTTCACTCGAAGTGTACGATTGGGGATTCGCTTTCCGCGCTTTTAATGCTGACTTCACCATGACTTTTGCCGAGCTTAACAATTCGCTGAATTTCCCTCACCCCGATCATTATGTTGAATGTTCAACTCATGATCGGTCTGCTATCTATTCTTACTTCCGGGACGATGGCGTTTGGCAACGATTCACTCGATATCCCGCCTTTCCATCGGAGGCACTTGCCTCCTACATTATACACCCGTGTTACCGCTATGCCCACTGCCTCTTTGCCAACACCATCTTTTCCCGCGTGGATATTTCCACGGTGTCTAGGGACGAGCTTTTCTTTCTGTATGCCATGTCTTACGACATGATCCGTGGACATGACCCATTACCCATCAACACCGCCCAAT
Organism: Scilla litardierei; assembly: GCA_030789695.1. Taxonomy (NCBI): domain Eukaryota; kingdom Viridiplantae; phylum Streptophyta; class Magnoliopsida; order Asparagales; family Asparagaceae; genus Scilla; species Scilla litardierei. The sequence goes on from CM061142.1 coordinate 390,932,413, forward strand.
AGATCATCAATGAGCTTCTATCTGTTAGCCGTGCAACCTCCGGACCTATTTGTTGTGGTGGGATTATCACTCTAATTGTCGGTCATGTTTTGAGGCTATCGTCTGACCTCCAAATTTTACCGGGACGGACCCGCATCGATCAGGACTACTTAATCGATATTGGTATGATCACTCATTTTGGTCGCGAACGTGCTGACAATTCTCCTTTTGCCGTCCTCCCACCATCATCTCTTGAGCGAATCCCCATTCGCACTTCCCATTTACCGTGGGAATTCTATTCAGATCCTTGGTATACTACACTAGTACATCTTCCACCCTTGGATCCTCCCGATTGGCACCCATATGCCGGTTCACCTGGTACCATCCTAACCCACCACGATCCACCGATCAATTTCGATCCACCTGTGATCCAGCCCGTTGCCCCTCCTTCTCCTGTCGGCACACCTTCTCCGTCATCCTCACCATCATCTTTCGTCCACTATTCACCTCCCACTTCACCATCTCTCTGCAGTTCTTCCGATAGCAGCTCGGACTGATTTTTCCCCTAGCCAATTTTTCCGATTCACCATGATCATACCTCTTTTTCAGGCATTGTTGAGATCAGCATGGGGGGATCTATTTTTGTGTGATTGTTGCCGTGTCGCTTGTTTGCTGTGTGCTTGTTTTGTGTGTTTGTGTGTATGTCTTTTGTATAGTTGGTTTTGGTATTTATTTTCTTTATTTTTCTACGTCTCGTTTTGTGTGTTTTTCATGATTTTTCCGTTTCTTTGTCGGTGCGTACTTCCCTCCCATCTTTCGTTGCCCTCCCGGATTTAATCCTATTGCATTAAGGGCAATGCAACATTCACCTTGGGGGAGTCGCACTATGTGCGTCAGTCGTGTCTTTTTCACCGTTTTGAGTCGTTTTGTCGTGTTTTTCTTTTTCTTTCCATCCTTTTATTCTCCCTCTCCTAAAGATGACCCCGCATGATGAAACTGCCACTCAACCACACACCCACTTAGCTGAGCAACGATAACTATCCCCACTAACCCTAGGAAGCCGAGTTCTATTGCATTTTATGCTCAGTGGGTTCACTTTGCTTTTTTGTGTTGAGTTGTATTTTGTGACTAGCTTGTTGGTGTGTTTCTAGGTCGTGATTTTGTTTTATATGCCTATCCTTGGATGACCCATAGACTAGCATGCTTCGATTTCGAATATGCGGTATATTGCCTCTACTTTCTGCTTCATTATGCATGAATCATCTATATATTTACGCTTCAAATCGCATGTGTCGGGACTCTACCAATAAGACTAGGAAAACCCATGTTGTTTATGCTCTGATCTGCAAAAAATTTCCTTTTGCCAAGTGTTTAGAATTCGAATTCTTTTTTGTTTTACTTGGTGCAAATCCCCTCGTTGTGTACTTTACCTCCACTTGGGAGAATGCACAATTTTGCCACTTACCTGCTCATCGTTCTCCTGCTTTTGGAGAATGCGCATTATCCCACTTCTACAAAAAAAGAGAAGGAAAAAGAAAATTCATAAAAAAAAGAGAGAAAAGAAAGAATATGTATAGCCAAAATCAAAAAAATATACAAATATCCAAAACCCCAAAAATCTTCTCTTGTGAATATTACTCCTCCCACCGTGAATAAAGGGAAGGCGAGAATTTGCACCAAGTGCTCTCCTCCACACCTACTTAACTCCTTTCGTTTTCGAACACACATGGCATAGGAGCTTTCTAACAATCATGCGGTGATTTCCTAGCTTCTAACAGTAGAGTCCCTGACATATGACATGTTTCTATTCTTACTCTATTCTCATGCATGCTTGAACTATTATTAACCGCTAACTCGAATTGATTCGATATTTGGATCATTCCATGGATATGTGTATATGCAGCTTAATTGCACGATTTGGATACTTACATCGTTGGCTAGCTCACAACCACACTCACTAGCGCTTCACTGCGTGGACCCACGACACTAGTAGGGACTCGTATTCCTGGGCCTAGTGCTATGCTTCTCGCGTGCTTGCTTAGTGTGATGTGTTGGTTTCCATTGGCTCTGACGGGTGATCTAGGATTTCCTTTTCTTTTCCTGGTTCTTTCTTTCTATTTTCCCCTCCGAGATTTTATTCTCACTCGTCTTCCTCGAGGACGAGGACGGGTTCAGCTTGGGAGATTTTGACGTGAGTTTATATTTTATATATTCACGCACGTCTTCTCTGTAATTTCCCGTCGTTTTTGTTGTTTCGAATCCGTTCCTTTATGTTTTTTTAGTTCCTTCTTACTTTCATTGTGTTTGTGTGCTTTTGTAGCATATTGCTAGAGCGGGGGACATATAAGGCCAACATCATGAGTCTCCGGAGCAACAGGAGATGTTGCACGAGACCCAAAGAGCCAATCGTCAAGATAAACCACGTATCAGCTCTCAACCGATCGGGTTGACAGATCCACCCGATCGGTTCGTGCGGCCATATCAGTCCCAAGGAAGAGGCAGCCCCACCCGATCGGTTCAGTGATCGGGTGGAAGTGACACAGTGCGCTGTTTTGAGAGCCAAAGTTCACCCGATCGGTTGACTTGTCAACCGATCGGGTCACCTGTAGCAGCTACATCCCATGCTCGAGAACCCGAAGACTCATCCGATCGGTTCAGCGATCGGGTGAAATTTATCAGAAGCTGAAGACCAAATTTCCCGCCGTTTCACCCGATCGGGTGAAGTCTCATTCGATCGGGTGAACGCTTATTTTTGTCTTTTAGTGGGAATATTCCCTGGCATCTTGCCAAATTGTATAAATAGAGATAGGTTTTCCCAGAAACGCGATCCCCATTTTTAAGCTGTTTTAGGGATTTTGGCTGCTTTGAATTAAACTCTATTTGTAAGTTCTTTGATCGCTCTTATATTTTAATATTGCTTTATACTTCTATTTGCTACAATAATCTATTGCTTGATTTCCATTTTGATGGCTATAATCTGTTTTATTGCATCTCATGCTATGATTAGTGAGTAGTTCTTAAATCTGGGACATTGGTGGAAGCCCCTTCGTGGGTTCTCCCTAGAACGGCCATAAGATTTCGGATTCGATAGGATACATGGATTTAGATGGTTACGCGTGGGCGTCTTATTGTCATTGGTGGAAGAAAGACCGCCTTTGACTGTCGGGCTAAGGGGAAATAAAACGGGAGTTTGATTCTCTAGCCACAGCTCACCCCCTAGCGTAGACATTGATTCCTCGCGCGTGGGAACGGCTTGGATGAAATGTCGGGAGCAATCGTTGCGAGTTTAGTGCTCTTGGAGTCGGGCGGTGTTGGACATGGAAATGCCCACCGTCCGAACCCGGGTAGATCTAGCATGTCATCCTGGGCATCGACCGGAATATCGGGCCCATGGGACGCTAGGTACCACTATTAGAGGCAACGTCTCACCGCTAAACCCTAGAATCCGATCACATTCTTATCCTTTGGTCGTAATAGTGAGAACTCATGATAGGGCGGAAGCCAAAGTCTTAGGTTACCTTTTTTATCTCTTACACCTTTTTCATTAGTTTACTATCGTGACATCCTACAAGAGATTAGGCTAGCTCACCCACCGGGAGATCCGGTTCCTGATTGTTCACGAGCACAATACACGCCTCCCCGTGATCGACCCCCATGCCACACTTCGACACCGTACACTTGCGGTTTACAAATTCTAATCATAGTATCCCCGTCCCGATTTGAGTGCCAAACGGATGTGCGGTCAGTAGCAATTCCCATTTTTTGACAATAATGAATATCCAAGTCATGAACTAATAGTTTATAAGTGATTTCAAAAAATCTATTTTTACTTTTTTGGATCTTTAGAACTATTCATTTTGAGCTTCGTGTTCTAAAACCCAGATGTCAAATATCGGGTGAATGCAATAAGTTTTGCATGTTCTTCCGTATATCGCAAATTTAATGGTTCCGCAAGAATATATCTTTTTTCGATGGGTGGATGAATGAGTATAACACATTAAGTTCACCAGGTATTGAATGTTTTAATGTTTTAGAATATAAAAATCAAAATGAAATAAAAGATTCTGTGAAAAAATACAAGAATGTGAACTTTTCTTCAAACTCGTATATAAAGCATTACCTTATATGTCATACGATACATGTTATTCTCTATTTTTACTAAACAATTGGTTCCATTCATTTTGATCTTCTCATTCAAAAACCTCAACTTATCAAATATCTAGTGAGTTTAAGTTAGTTTGCCCGCTGATCTAACAGGTTGATTGTAATAGAATTTTTTGCTACCATCGTATCAACGGAACAAATCACCTAAGGACATAGTTGATATTTGTAGAAAAGGACTTATTTGACCAAGCAATATGGTTCTTTTAAAAATTACATATGTTATTCTTAGCACGTGGCTGTTGCACGTGCGTCATCGTTTGCATGTGTTTATCTGAGAACGACCATTAAGCGTGCATGTTAGGCAATAAAAGATTAATAGAAATAAACCGTGCATAAAGTGTAGGTGCACCCATAAAAACCGCACAACCCAAGACTCGATCACTACATGGGTGTTCCATTGTGTGCAAGACAGGGTGCAAATGGGAACAGTGTGTGTGGGGGTATTGTCTTGAGGTTTTTGGGGGGTTTTTATTCCACATGAATGTTTTGTTGGGTGCAAAACCGGGTGCAAATGGGAAGACCGGTTATGAGTGAGTGTAATGTCTTGGGGATTTTGGAGTTTTTTTATTGGGGGTGGGTTTTGGGTTTTATTGTTTTTGGGGTTTTCGTTATTTGGGCAGTGATGTGACACTGCCACATTTGACAAATCCCATCAATCACCCCTCAAAATGAATAATAGACTAGAAATAACACATGCATATAGAGTACAAGGACAAAAAAACCCACACACAGGATGCGGGGCCCGCCCGAAGTTGTAAAGGAAAGAGAAGGGGGATGTGTCGTCTAGGGGTAAAAAGGGGAAAAGCAGATGTTAAAGTGCAAAAAACACGGGGAAGGGGCGTAAAGTGGAAAAGGACCAAAGCAAACATGTAACACTACAACAAAAATGGTCATTTACAACTTCTAAAAAAAGTTGTAATAGGGATAAGACAACTTTTTAACAAACGTTGTAATATGCGAAGTTGTAATAGGGTCGGCTCCTTCGACCACTTTTTGTGCATGTTGTAAGCAAAGGTTGTAATAGATAAGTATTACAACTTTTTTGAAAAGTTGTCTAAACTTCTATTACAACTTTTCACAAACGTTGTCATAGATAAATATTACAACTCTTTTTAAAAGTTGTGTAAACTTTTATTACAACTGTTATAGAAGGTTGTATAAAGAGATATTACAACGTTTGACAAACGTTGTAATAAAAGGTTGTGTAAACTACTATTACAACTTTAATAGAAGGTTGTATAAAGAGATATTACGACGTTTAATAAATGTTGTAAAATATTCTATTACAACGTTTAATAAAAGTTGTGTATATTTTTATTACAACTTTTATACAAGGTTACAACTTTTATACAAGGTTGTGTAAAGAGATATGACAACTTTTAGAAAACGTTGTGTACACTATTATTACAACAACGTTTATAAAAGGTTGTATAAAGCAATATTACAACGTTCTTTAAAGGTTGTGTAAACGGCTATTACAACCTTTAGAAAAGGTTGTACAAACTTCTATTACAACTGTTTTAAATAGTTGTGAAAAACTCTATTACAACTTTTATAAAACGTTGCATACAAAGCACAAAATTAAAAAAAATATATACGCGGTTGCAGCTTGCAGCTGTTCCAAATAATCAAACGAATACACGCAGATGGAGAGCTTCTCTGCATTCTTTTATGCCACTGAACAATATAGACAATATAGACAATACACGAGAGTTTCAAATACAAGACAGATGTTCCATGAAAAAAAACAGAAAACACAACACAACGAATTTTAATAATATAGACATTAGCGTCAAGACCCATGAGACACAGCACTACGGCCTACAGTGTATTTTGCTTCCAGCTCCGGTCGTCAACCAAATTCATGTTAAATAAGGATGTTAAATCAGAATAAATCTTCAGCGGTACGCGAGGCCAGCATCCACATGACTACCCGACTGGAGGTCGAACATAGGAATAGTACTCCACTGGAAAACGCCACCTATTTTTAACCAAAGAGACGTTATAGTACCTATGATGATCAAACAAGTATCCAGTGAATTTGGATGTCGACATGCAAATGGATTGCTTACCATTTTCTCGGATATCTGAGAAGCCAAGCTCTTACCCCCAAGGACAACCGCTGTGGTGCACAATGCTTGTCATCTGCACAAAAAATACTAAACATCAACAAGAAATATGGAGTATCCCCAACAAAAAAATGAAGATGAGCAAGGTTGACATTATTTTAGCTGCATCAGTTTGAAGCATTATTTTAGCTGAACAAGAAATACTAAACATTATTTTAGCTGCAAGGTTGACAAAAAAAATACTCAACATCAAAAAATGCTTGTCATCTGCAACAAAAAATACTAAACATCAGTTTGAAGCACCTGCATCTTTGACATTATTTTAGCTGAATTCTGATGCTAATTTTCCTGAATTTGTCATATAATAGTTTGTGATCACTCAGCCAACTACTAGTATGATTGGCACCTGATATCCTTCTCCTGGATTGGATGCCAATCTACATCAAGCTAATGGGTGCATAACAAATTTGTGACCATGTAAACCATGAACTATGCATAACAAATCCTAAACCAGCAGGTCGGGGGATGGGGGACTACAGTAAATTGGTCAAAAGCATGCTAAAGTAAGAGAAGGGTGCTGCAGATAGGCAAAGATAATATATTTGCTATGGTAGAATCTGGCCTATTATCAGGCACAACACAAATTCATCAAGCAAATATTCACATAGTCCCAACACAACAAAAGACATGCATGGTGTACCCGACTTTAAATTTAACCGGGATGAATCCGCATGTTTGACCCATCCTACACACACATAGAGATGTACAGTATAGTAAAATAATGCTGAATAACTCAACATTAAAAGAACAAGAAACACACTTCTTACAATTACCTAAGGTACTAAGATCAGTAAGTTCCAATTAGCAAAGCCATACCGTTTCGGAGAGTTGAGCAGCATGAGCTCGTTGGCATCTTGAATATGCCATTGCAGCCTGCAATTTGCCCAAATATCAAACCACTCTATCTTAGTAAAAAGAAGACTACTTGAAACTTAGTTATTGGCAACAAATCGACAAAAAGTACACCACAAGAGCAACTTACTTTCTGATAGCAGGTTCTCATATTGTCCCAATGATTCCTTGCAACAGTGCGACACACTTGGTATGCATCTTCTTTACCTATGTCCAGAATTATATAGCATGAAAATAAAACATTAATGACAAAACAAGACATCAACATGAGCTTGGCTATGCTAATTACTTAAGAGCTGTTTACTTTAGATATGGAAGAGAGCATTGGGGAAATGTGCGTTAATTTTCTCCATAGTTGCACATGATAAAGCTTTCAGTAGTTTTAAATATGTTTTTCCTTCTTCATGTCAGATTACGGAAAACAAACATTAATGACAAAACAAGACATCAACATCAGCTTGGCTATGCTAATTCCTTAAGAGCTGTTTACTTTAGATATGGAAGATAGCGCTGGGGATATAGGCGTTAATTTTCCCCATAGTTGCACATGATAAAGCTTTCAGTAGTTTTAAATATGTTTGTCCTGCTTCCTGTCAGAATACAAGCAATGCTTTGAAAAATAATTTTGGATGACGAACAGTCATCTGTGCAACTAACATTAAATGGTGGCATTCATGCTATAGGTACAAGCACAAAGCATCCATGTCCGCTGATTTCAGAATTTTGATGAGGTTAGCTTTGTGATATTAAACCATTAATAAGACTTCACAATCACTTGCCACAAAACTGATGGAAGACAAGCTCGGAACAGAAGTTTCCGAAGTCAACATCTCCAAAAAATTCATAGTTTCTCCTTCAAAATAAGGGTTGGAAATGGATCCAAGCTGGCCCACTGCACGATGGGCCGCATGAAAAAAATGGTATATGGCTCCTTGAATTCCTGGTATGTGCCTAAGCACTTCAGGGACAGCATAACCCAAATGGTTTTTATGATGTGCTTAGGCATACCATTATTGATTATACAGCATGGCACAGCCATATACACAGTCCGTTTAATGGCACGAATTAAGACATGATTGAAATATTATAGAATAGTTTGTTCTTTAAGTGTATTTGAATATTCCAACATACGAATGGAGCAACACATATGTTCGTATGACCTTTAGTAGATAAATAATGTATTTTGTTATTTGTTGATGCACATTCGAATTTAACATTTCTCATAATGACTTATAGTACGTAGCATTATTAGTTAATAGCAGAAAATTGATCTCAAAATGCAAAATAATTGGTTTTATGGTGTTTAATTTTTGTATTTTATGATATTTTTTAAAAAGAAATTATAGTACAAATTATCAATAGTTTGGAAAGATAGACAAACAAGGCATTTTATGCATGTCCACATCACCATTCACCGCACTAAGATCCATCATGTGAGATGAGTCGGTAAGCACAATGTTATGCATGAGCTCAATATGAAATGAAACAAGTGTATTCTATAATGTTCTAACTAATCTAAGTCGTTTCTCGAAAATCTGATCACATGAAGAGATCAGGTGCATGATAAGTTAATCATTATAACAAATTTACATCAGATGATGTCATTTGGTGATTGGAGAACAGGATAAATGGTGTAGGATATTCTTTAAAAGAGGATATATAGTTTTAGCCTCTATGACAGCATATGCAAATGTTTGTCTTGAACCAAAACAAAGGATTTACATAAATAAGAAACTACAATATATACTAAGCATCATAGACACATTATGATTTTAAAAGCCATTCGCATCAACAAGCAAGTTTTATAAATAAAATTACTTACACGTTGTACATGAATAAGAGGCAAGTGAACAACACGCATTAACTGGGAAAGATTAATATTAAGATTAATATTGCCTTATACTTCTTGAATAGAAATTCTCCATTATTGACAAAGCTTTTCTCTAACATTTAATGTTTAGTTTCCAGTATAAAATGGGTCAGCTTCTTTCGGCATAGTCGATGAGAAATGGAAAAATAGAAATCATAAAATAAACGAATGAATGAATGAATAATTCATTCAAACTTACATTACCTTCAGCTACTAAAACAAAACCCATTCAGAGTCAAGTTGGAAACAATCTAGTCAGAGTTGATCCATCATCAATTAGAAAGTGATCATATAAGATTCATTCATGAGACAAAATATAGAAATTTACAGTAAGAATCTTCACTAATCAAGATTTCAATCCAAAGTGCAATTTCTTTAAAGTTTAAAATCTACTATAGCATCGGTTGTTGCAGAAAAATTTCTTCAAATTTTGGGATCATACCTGCCTCACTCGACCCCAACCAGCAGAATATGTCGAATAACTTGGGAAGGCAGGAATCCAGGAGGCTCAATTCGCAGAGAGGCTGGTGCAGCTGCTGAAAACGTACAATTACCCTTCAATCAAAGTCCCAAGAATCAGGAGGTTCCTGGTAGAGCTGTCAATTTGGGCGATGACATCGGACGAGAAGTACATCAGACTGTTGAACAGCTTCGGGATGGAGGCTGAGCTGCAGAATGTCGCAGAAACCATTTCGGAGCTCGAATGCTTCAATGTGTTCTCCGGCAGTGTTGGCCCGAGTCGGCACAGCAGGGCTCTCAGCTCTCTAGTTGACGCCGCGCTTGCGTTGATGATCGGCAGAAGGCCAAACTTGAGCTAACATGAAGCTTGCCTGCCAACCAGATTGCTTGTACATAAGGATTTCTTATCCATTTGTTCATTGATTTGTTGGTCTAATAAAAACAGATCATTGCTTCGTGCATTCGAAGCAAAAATAAAAAATAAAACAATTTGTGCAATGGGATTGTGGGATTGTGGGAGAGCCCAAATCCAATTTCAATACATCCATGTTATCAAAAAAGAAGCAATCAGCAAATCATAATAATGCAAAAAAGGTCAAGTTCATGGCCTTCTCTAGTAAATCAAATGAATAACCAGGTACCTTTCTTACAACAACATAGTCTCCAACAGACAAGTTAAGCTCCACATCTGACTCAGCCTGATATGAATGTATAACCTACAGAATGCAGCAGAAAAGAATAAATAGAGAACAAGGGATCTAAATGATACTTGAGTTGAACCATTGATAAGCTACTAACCATTGAATTAGACGCATGCATGACATCCTTCTAAGTGAGCTCCTTTCCCTCCTCCTTTATCTGGGCTTGGGACCGGCAATACAATAATTAAATTGCATTGGCGGAGTTACAATTGGTTTTTACCTAAATATAAATGAACATTCAAAATAAGATGAAAGAAAGTCTTAGCAAAGTTTCAAAACATAAAAAAACGAAGCGCAACAAGTTTTAACCCGTGACAAATGACCAAAAAACCAAAAGTCCAAAAGATAACCCACAATTATGCATTAATCAAAAGAGATAAAGTATTTGAGCCAAGCAACAGTTGTTCCAACAGCTTGTTGGATAGTAGACATCTCCGAATTGGCCCGGTATAAAGGAGCTTGAGGTTCCAACACCACGTCGACCCAAACCTTCCAATCATTCTCTCCAAGTGGAACATGGTGCACCAAAGCATTAGGATCAGTTGATGCAAGTGTCCCTTCCGCAACAACCTTCTTTTCCCAATTTAGTAACTTGCATTTTTTTGTTGGAACATCTTCAGTAGGCTTTTGAGTAGGCATTTGAGTAGGCATTTGAATATGCGTATTACTGTTTGCGAAGTTACTATCATGTTGCGACTGAAACAAAGCAAAAGAGAAGCGTTTTAATCAACTTATTTAATTTTGAGATAATGACTCAAAATTAGCTACCTGAGGCGTATTAGCACGAGGAGTTAATGGCTCTGCCCCGACATTTGATCTTCCTGCCATAGTCTGTAAGAAGGTGTAATATTAGATATGCACCTGGTAATTCCTAAGCATGTATTTTAATTGATTAATAAATAGTTAATTAACTTATAACTTACTGCCATGAATAAATCAGACAGCTCTTGTAATTTAGTCGTCAAGTCAGTAACTTGGTTTTCCAATGCACATACTTTCTTTGAATTACACATACGAACACCCAACTGAGATGGTGTAACCCCAAAACCTAGTCCTCTTACTCTTCCATTGCGTTCACGCCCGAATGTCTTCGCCACACCATCTTCACTCAATCGTACCGTTCCTTGCGAACTTTGAGTGCTGCTATGCTCTTTTATCTTAGTCTATAATTTAAAAAAAGGATCCAATTAGTAAAGCCAATTTTCCAAGTTTTATCCAAAATAAATTAACATAGTTCAATACACATCCTTACTATGCACTCCGCAACATAAGAATTTGGTGGTTCTCCATTTTTCTTGGTGTGTCCTTTGCACCACAACTCGTCTCTGTCGATCTCTAATCCACTCTCCTTTTTCTGCAAAATACGTATGAAATTAATAATGATAGACATCATATCTGGACAGTTTGCAATTTTTATTTAAATTTCTTACCATGTCCTCTGCCAATCTTGCATACCCCTTTCTACTCATGGTGTGAGAAATATTATTCTTCGATCTAATGGCTTTGAATTTTTTGCTCTTCAACTACATAGGAGAAATTGACATATTAAAAGTAGGTATAATACAAGAAAGGGAAATTAAAGTTGTACTCTTTGAAACTTAAGTAACTACCTCAAACTCATCTGAGGTTTTCTCCTTGATAAAATCACTCCACTCTTGATCACTTTTTATATTATCGGGTCTTAGCATGGCTAACTTGTTGGCACATTGAGGTCCCAAGGATGCATGTCTGATAGCTGAAACTAATCTTGACTTGGACTCTTTCCATCGTGCGCCCATCATCTTAAGCAATAAAACCTTGTCCAGATCATCCAACTTGAATCTTGTCTGTACAACACAAGATATACAATTAAAATTATATATGTTAATATATACAGCATATATAAGATTCATTTAAATGAAAGAGATATTTAAAATAACCTTTATACATGTCCACAAATCATCCTTCAATAGATCGCCAACTTTCTTCCAACTCCTAATGTTAAAAGGAATCATCTCCCTTGCTAAAGCACCAACATAAGATGACAAGAATACTGAACTTGAACCTACAGGTTGCCCTTTATCATTGAATTCAACTTCAGCCCTTTCACTCGGTGTCAAAGATAATGATTTCATCATTGTTTTCCCCCTTTTATTCCTTTCTGGCAATTGCTCTTCTTGTTGAGAGGAATGATGGGAGGGATTGGATGAATTTGTGGGGAAAGCAGAATGTTGGGGATTGTTAGGATGTCCGAGAGTGGTGACATGTGGGTGTTGAATATTGGACTCCCCGGATTTGGTTTTGATGATGAGCAAACATAAATAATCCATGAACTAACAATTTATGAGCGCAGTTTTGGAGATCGTCGCCAAATTCATGTAAACAATCAAAGCGACATCTCAACACTTCCCAAAGCTCATATTCATGCCTAAAGCTTCGTAGAAGCTCTTGCGACGCTTTGGAAGTTATGAAGATTCAATCGAAGCTCTCGAAGACCGTTTATTAAGGTTTTATTTATAGTCTTTTAGCTTCGATATATAGAATGTTAAGCCTTGAGTATATCTTACGTTTCTATCTTCATTACGCTCATTTCGTAGCTCTAGGATCCTTGCACAAGTTCATTCTAACTTCCTCGAAGCGTCGCGCTTCGATTCGGATTTGTATGTGCATGTTAGTTGGTACAAGAACAAGTACTGACCGACTAGATGTTGATCTAGTCGGTCGACAACTGTTCTTGGACCGACTAGTTTGATTCCTTAATTTCTTGGACTTTAATGTTTACAGTTAGTCGGTCTACGTTGACTCACCGACCGACTAGTTTGTGAACTAGTCGGTCAGTGATGCTTCTTTGACCGACTAGTTGTGACTTACTGTTCATGCTAAATTTCTCCTAAGCTACTGTTTACCGTTAGTCGGTCTAAGAACGTTTGGTGACCGACTAGTTGACAATCTAGTCGGTCAACTTTTGTTCTTGGATCGACTAAGTCAACTTGCATTCAGACTAGTTCATTTTGCCTCTTAGTCGGTCTACGTTCATTGGCTGACCGACTAGTTGTGAAACTAGTCGGTCAGACAGTCTTCTTGGACCGACTAGATTTCTAGGTCTGAAATTCTATCTCTTCTCAGATCTACTCTTAGTCGGTCCACGTTGTTTGACTGACCGACTAGTTGATGAACTAGTCGGTCAGTGATTGTTCTTTGACCGACTAAGTCTCACAGATTTCTATCCGTTGGTGAATGACCTAACTTGTTTTTATGGGACCCTATAAATACGAACCTAGGTCATTTCTATCTAGGTTAGAGCTGCCATTAAGAGATTCATTGAGTTCTAAAGAGATAGCTATTCTCCCTCAAATCTAAAGCTCTCTTCCTCACAAGAAACTCATTCTCTCTCATTTCTAGATCTAGAGAGAAGCTTGTTCTTGGTGAGCTCTTCAAGCTATTGCTTGATCCAAGTCTCCAACTCATTCCTAGGCACCGATTGCTGGTCATTTCCTTGGTGCTAGGTCTTGGTGACTTCATCTTCCTCAAATCCTTCATTTCACCATTTGGGTAAGAAAAACTCAAGGTATAGGATTTTGTGGTAAGATTTGTTTATTTCAATATAACTCATTTATATTGCTTGTGATTCTCTCGGTTGTGAGAGAAGTTTGTGATCCCGGGTTGTGGGATTCACTTTGCCATTGCATGTATGATTTGATCTTGTGAAGGTTTTTCACAAGATACTCATAGTGGAAATCTTAGGTTAGGGTTTCTAACCTAAGTATCCGGAGGGGATCCGGGTGGTTGGGACGTAGGATCACCGGGAACAAGTTGGGGAGACTTGGGTGGATCCGAACCCATTAACTTCGTTTGTTAGCATTGTTAATTTTGTGTTGTCATTCAATTTAAGCTTCCGCAAATTGATTTGGTAGTTGTTTGCAATTTAATTTGGAATTATACTCCTTATTATTTTAAAGTACTATTCACCCCCCCTCTAGTACTTGTGCAGTAGCTGGTAGGGCATTACATTTGGTATCAGAGTCAGATACTCAGCTATGTCTGCCAACGACAACAAGACCGTGCGTCCACCTTCCAACTATGACACCTTCAGGAACCGTGAAGGAGCATCTTCGGTGATGGAAGGACATTCCTCTACGAGGCCTCCATTCTTCAACGGTACCAACTACGGGTACTGGAAATGTCGGATGGAAACCTTCCTCCGAAGTGCATCTTTATGGAGGACTACAATGAAGGAGTACATCGAGCCCGAAGAAGAAGACTTTGAGAAATGGACAACCGTGGAGGTCGCCGCGGAGGTAAGCAATGCCAAGGCAATGAACGCCTTGCAATGCGCATTGGAGCCCGAGGACTTCAATAAGATATGCACATGTAAGAGTGCATATCAAATTTGGAACTCTCTCCTCATACTACATGAAGGGACGAGTCGGGTAAGAGACTCTAAACTCGTAGTCGTAAACAAAGATTACGAAATGTTTCATATGCAACAGGGCGAGAAGATGAAAGAATATTACGCTCGTTTTGTTGACATAATAAACGAGTTAGAGGCCCTCGGCAAGTCCTACACTCAAAAGGAGAAGTGCTCAAAGCTTATTGAAGGACTTCCCTCTTCTTGGGAAAAACGTACCTTCGCCATCGAGGAAGGTAATGACATGAATAAGTACACCGTAGTTCAACTAATGGGTACTTTAATGTCGTACGAGGTACGCAAAGATAGCAAGCTCAAATTGCAAGAAAAGATGAAGTCATACCTAAAGCAAGACGAGCCAAAGAAGAAGGCTATTGCTTTCAAAGCCGCTCCATCCACATCCACATCAACCGATGATGAAGAATCGGAAAACGAGTTGGACTTGGAATCCATGGCACTCATGGCCAAGAAGTTCAACCGTTTCTTCCGAAAAGGTAACTTCAAGACCAAAGGTAAATTTGGTTCTTCTAACGCCTCTTCCTCTCCTTTGTGTTTTAAGTGCAATAAGCCGGGACACATGAAAGCGGAGTGTCCCCTCAATAAGCAAAAGGAGAAGTGGAAGGCGCCAAAGTATGACAAGTCCAAGAAGTACACGAAAGGAAACAAGAAGGGACTTGTCGGAGCTACCTTCACCGACTCCGATGATTCTTCAAGCGGTGAGTCGGACGATGAGCACGTGGAGCAAGCGCACATGTGCTTCATGGCAAGAGAGGAGCAAGATCAAGGATCCTCCTCTTCCGATGATAGTGATGACGAAAGCGATGAGGTATCGATGGATGATCTTAGAAATGCTAACTCTCAACTTTGGTCAAAATACACTAAGTTAGTAAATAGATATACTAAGGTAAAAGATGACCTAGCTAGCATTCAAACATCGCCTAAGAATATCATCACCAACAACGACACCGTTGTTGAAGAGTTAAGAAATGAGATTGTAAATCTCAAATCTAAACTTGAACATGTTAGCATTGAGGATGCGGAAGAACATGAGATAGCGGATTTAACTTCTCAAAACTCGACTTTGAGTATTGAGAACGAGAATCTTAAATCTCGTGTTTATGTGCTCACATCGCAAATATCCACTTTGGATACTTCTTTGCGTTCTCTCAAAGAGAAATATGAGGACACATTGGGCCGAATCAACAAATTCAACAAGGGTAAGGGCCATTTGGATAATATCCTAAAAGATTTACTTCCAGCCAAACACCACATTGGCTTGGGGTATATGATGGGAAATTCATCCAAGTCGGTCACTACTTTTGTTAGGCCAACTTCCGAAGCCTCAACGAGTGGGAGCAAACACTCTATTGGTAGTTCATCTACCAATGGTGCTTCCACCTCGTCCACACCCTCTTTCGGAAAGAAACCCACTTTGGGTGGACCTCCAAAGAAGGGGCATGCCTACATGTACACCAATAACATGCCACGTAGGAACACACGTCCTACTCCACCGGATCACACATATGATGATTTTTATGCAACACATTCTCGGGCACGTGCACACCATGTGAGACACCCTCACGCACGTGTTCCCACACATGCATATGTTCACCCACCTCATCATATGAATAATTCTCGTCGTGCACCATTCCATCATGTCCCGTATGCCTATCCACAACATGCATCACGTAGAAATCAACGTCGCATGCATGCACCCAATAGGATGATGGCTCCCAAAATTTTCACTATTTGGAGCCCAAAGGACACAAGCATGGACGAAAAACAAATGTATATGAATGCTTATTTTTCGGATGTTGTGCATAGTAAGAATTATGTGGGGAAGTCTAAGTCCACTTGGACTTGGCTTCCAAAGGTCTAATCCCTTGGACCCAATGACCTTGGGTACAATGATATGAAAGTTTCTATCTTTAGGTACTCAAGGAAAAGAAAAAGAAGAGGAGCAACAAATTTAAATTTAGCTCCAAAGGGAATTGGATACTCGATAGCGGGTGTTCAAAACACATGACGGGTGACGCTCGATTGCTCTCCGGAGTGGTTCCCATTGCGAATGGAAACCGCGTCGTATTTGGAGGCAACGAGAGCGGAACCATCATAGGTGTTGGTAAAGTCGGTAACCCCTCTAAACCATTAATTAGTGATGTTTATCTTGTTAGTGGTTTAAATCACAATCTTATTTCAATAAGCCAACTTTGTGACAAAGGTTACAAAGTTAGTTTTGCGAAAGGATTGTGTCATATTTTAAGAAAAGATGATGATAAATTATTATTTTCCGGAACTCGTCATAAAGACATTTATATTTTGGATCTTCCTAAGTCATATGAACAATGTCTCGTTGCCAACACAAGTGAACAACACTTATGGCATCGACGCTTTGGACATGTGAACTTTGGAACACTTTATAAGCTTTCGAAATTAAATTCTATTAAAGGTTTTCCGAAGCTTGTTTTTGAAAAGAAAAGTTTTTGTGATTGTTGTCAACGTGGCAACACAATGTAATGCCCTACCAGCTACTGCACAAGTACTAGAGGGGGGGGGGGTGAATAGTACTTTAAAATAATAAGGAGTATAATTCCAAATTAAATTGCAAACAACTACCAAATCAATTTGCGGAAGCTTAAATTGAATGACAACACAAGATTAACAATGCTAACAAACGAAGTTCAATAAGCCAACTTTGTGACAAAGGTTACAAAGTTAGTTTTGCGAAAGGATTGTGTCTTATTTTAAGAAAAGATAATGATAAATTATTATTTTCCGGAACTCGTCATAAAGACATTTATATTTTGGATCTTCCTAAGTCATATGAACAATGTCTCGTTGCCAACACAAGTGAACAACACTTATGGCATCGACGCTTTGGACATGTGAACTTTGGAACACTTTATAAGCTTTCGAAATTAAATTCTATTAAAGGTTTTCCCAAGCTTGTTTTTGAAAAGAAAAGTTTTTGTGATTGTTGTCAACGTGGCAAGCTTCCTAAATCTTCATTTAAACCTAAGAAAAGCATCTCTACTAAACGGCCACTAGAGCTATTACATCTAGACTTATTTGGGCCAACTAGAGTAGCTTCCTTAGGAAATGCAAGGTATGGACTTGTCATCGTAGATGACTATTCAAGATTTACTTGGGTATTTTCATTGTGTAATAAAAATGAAGCTTTTGAAAACTTCACAATTTTTGTTAAGAAAGTACAAAATCTCTTAGGAACCACCATTGTCACTATTCGTAGTGATCATGGAGGTGAATTTGAGAATGAGTCTTTTGAGACATTTTGTGATGAAGTTGGTATTACTCACAACTCTTTCCCTCGTGCACCTCCTCAAAATGGTGTAGTTGAGAGAAAGAATAGGACGCTAGTGGAGTGTGCTCGCACTATGCTTGATGATAGCCAACTTGGCCATCAATTTTGGGCGGAAGCGGTACACACCGCTTGCTATGTGTTTAATAGAATACTTTTGAGGCCCGGCACTAAACAAACTTGTTATGAATTGTTGTTTGGTAGGTTGCCTCAAGTTAAACATTTTCGTGTTTTTGGTTCGAAATGTTTCATTAAGAACACATATGGTAGTTTGGACAAATTCGATCCAAGATCCGATGAAGGGATTTTTGTTGGATATTCTACGCGTAGCAAAGTCTACCGGATATTCAACAAACGAACCTCAACGATCGAGGAGTCGCTTCATGTCTCATTTAATGAAGGATTTGTTCCAACTAGTGATTCAAATGATAATGATTCTTTGGATGTTTTATGTGATTCGTTTGATAATTCTAAGTCTAATGATTCTATTGATTCTATTGAGACTAACCCAACTAATGAAGTTGTTGAGAATGTTCCTAGTGATCAAGGTATTCCCAAACGGCTTCATTCGGTTCGTGACCATCCCCATGAGCAAGTCATTGGCAATATCTATGATAGTGTCAAGACGAGATCGCAAGTTCACCACTTCGCAAATTGTGCCTTTGCCTCATCGATAGAGCCAAAGAATATTAATGAAGCATGTGAAGATAGCGCTTGGATCTTAGCCATGGAGGAGGAGCTCATTCAATTCGAGAGGAATGAGGTATGTGATCTTGTTCCATTGCCATCGAAGAACCACACCATCATAGGGACAAAGTGGATCTTCAAGAACAAAACCGACGAAAACCAAGTCGTCGTCCGGAACAAAGCTCGGTTAGTTGCTCAAGGCTATCGACAAGAGGAAGGTATTGATTTCGAAGAATCCTTCGCTTCGGTAGCTAGATTAGAATCAATTAGATTATTATTGTCTTTTGCATGCCATAAGAATTTTAAATTATTTCAAATGGATGTTAAAAGTGCATTTTTAAACGGAGATGTCGTTGAGGAAGTTTACGTTCTCAACCTCCGGGCTTCATAAATGAAAAATTTCCAAATCATGTTTTTAAACTAAAGAAAGCTCTTTATGGGTTGAGACAAGCTCCTCGAGCTTGGTATGATCTCCTAAAGAATTTTCTTTTGGATTTGAATTTTAAAATGGGTGAAGCCGATTCAACACTTTTTATTAAGCATGCGAATAATGATATTTTATTAGTTCAAATTTATGTTGATGATATCATTTTCGGTGCTACTAACTTTGCTCTTTGCGAAGAGTTTTCTAATGTTATGAAGGAACAATTTGAGATGAGCCACATGGGCGAACTCAAATATTTCTTAGGTCTCCAAATTCGCCAATTGAACGATGCAATCTTCATCCACCAAACAAAGTACACGGTGGAGTTGCTAAAGCGATTTGGAATGGAGAATGCCTCCGGGAAAAAGACTCCTATGAGCACTACAACGCATCTTGATAAAGATACGGGCGGAAAAGATGTAGACATTCGTCTATATCGAGGTATGATAGGTAGTTTACTTTATCTTACCGCGAGTAGGCCCGATATTATGTTTGCCGTATGTATATGTGCTCGTTATCAGTCTCAACCTAAGGATTCTCACTTAGTAGCGGTAAAGCGTATTTTCCGTTATCTAAGTTACACTTTAGATTTTGGATTAGTTTATCCGAAATCTAGCACATATGAGTTAGTCTCATATAGTGACGCTGATTATGCGGGATGCAAATCTGACAGGAAAAGTACTAGTGGCACTTGCCATTTTCTAGGAAATTCTCTTGTCTCTTGGTTTTCCAAGAAGCAAAATTCGGTATCACTTTCAACCACCGAGGCGGAATATATTGCCGCCGGTGCCGCTTGTGCCCAGGTTCTTTGGATGAGACACACATTGCAGGATTTTGGTATTCATTGTGATACTAGCCCTATCATGGTGGATAACCAAAGTGCTATCTGTCTTTCAAAGAATCCGGTGCACCATTCCCGATCAAAACACATAGATGTCCGACACCATTTCTTAGATGATCATGTTGCTAAAAAGGACATCATATTAGTGTACGTTGAAACCCAAAAGCAAATCGCCGATATTTTCACGAAACCCCTAAAGGAGGACTCCTTTGTGCGGTTGCGTCGAGAATTGGGGATTATGGGTGAATCTGAGATATAGGATTCATATTTCATTCAAATATCTTGCATGCTATTATATTTCGCGATATTTCATTCATGCTAGATTTATTGAATTTTTGGGAATTTTATGTGATTTGTTCGAATTTATTGCTCGAAATCGTATTTCAATGTCGTATTTAAGATTTCGACGTTTTATGGGGTAATTTAGATGACTAATGAGAGAGTTATGATATTTCATCCAAGTGGTTTGTGAAGAGAAATCAATTATCAATTTTTGGACTCTTCTAGTCGGTCTAAGTTCACTTGTCAACCGACTAGATGCTCATCTAGTCGGTCAGCAAATGAACTCAGACCGACTAGATCAAGCCTATATCTAACTCCTATCATTTTCTTTCGTTAGTCGGTCACAGTACACTTACCGACCGACTAGATTGAAAACTAGTCGGTCAGTGAATATACTGCGACCGACTAATTCTTGCCCTAGAAATTCATCTGTGCCTCTGTTTCGACTTAGTCGGTTCAAGCTCATTGACCGACCGACTAGATCGTAATCTAGTCGGTCAGTGCTTGAACTGTGACCGACTAAGTGTGTTAGGGCATTTGTGTCTTTTTGATTCCAGACCGACTCATACTCTAATTCATCCGACTAAAATCATTTTTAGTCGGTATTCTCTCTTGCTCCAGCCCGAAAACCCCAAACCCCCACTTGAAACCCTTCGACTTCCGGCCATCTCTCCGTCGATCGCCGCCGTCCGCCGCCGTCGACTCCACCTCCTAGGTATCTCCCTCCTCCTCCTAGGACTCATTTCCTATTCTAGGGTTTGGATTTCAGCTTTTAGGTATTCTAGGGCTTATTTTCGAATTTCTTGATTCCTAGGGGTTGTGTTAGCTTCTAGGGTTTGTGCTAGGATATTTGATCTTCGTTTTCAGTTGCTTGTGCTCGTCGTGCTATGGCAAAGACGAGAATTCCCATCGCCTCTTCCGGGGCTTCTCCTATGACCGTAGAACAACCTTCCGACCCTAGGAATCCCGCGAAGCCTAAGCGTCGTGCCAAGTCAACTCAAGCCTCTCCATCTTCGCCTCCTCCTAAGAAGCCTAGGACTGCCACAGCTAAACCCCGCAAATCCAAGACCAAAAAGCCCATACTTCACACTCCGGCTACTCCTCCCGATTCCGACTCTGAATTTATCCCAGAGGATGAGCCTACTAGGGAACCCACTCCACCTCCGAAGACCCGTAAGGCTAAGGGTAAAGCTCCTATGCCAGTCGGCGGTGTAGACATATCGTTGTGCCGCGATGACCCTCAGTGTCTCGCAACGTACAACCGTATAGAGCACTGTCCACTGTTGTTAGAGCATTACGTTCAGTTTTCTGATTTTCTCGGCCTTGCTGATCTTCTGTCATATAGTGGTCTTCTAGATTATCTCCGATACGACCCCAAGGCCAATCCCAAACCGTATCCTCGCCTCGTGAAATTGTTCTATGCCAATCGTATTCGAGGCCAGTACGATGCCAGCCACTCCATTGCGACGACTGTCTTGGGAACTCCTATAGTTCTCACGGCAGAAATCTTGGGGGAGATTCTTGGTTGTTCGTCGTGTGGTCTCCTCCCTTCGGACATTTCCGTAGACGACATTTCTTCCTTGGATCAGTCTATTCTTTCTGAGATTTTCCAGGTTATCCCCTCCGCATTCATTGGTGTTCCATCGAAATCTTTCAAGCCGAATGCGTGGGTTCTTAACCTGATCTTGAAGTCATGTCTCCTCCCTAAGTATGGATCCTCTTCACTCCCATCCCAGCCGTTTTTGAAATTGATCTACGCTCTTTTCTTGGGGTGCGAGATTAATTGGGCTCGCGTGATACTCGATAAGATGGATTCTTTCGAGTGTATACGCAAGACCAATAAGTCTGCGCACATTCCATACCCTTGCCTGTTGACTCTTGTATTTCGACATTTCCGAGTCCCTCTCCCTCCTGACGATGAGCGTCCTTTGGGTACGCCTCTGAACGCGACGGCCGTGAAGAAATCTCTAGCGGTTTGAGAGATGTTTTGATGTATTTTTGCGATTTCTGGATGTCGGAGTTGGATATTATGTTATGATGTTGTTTTGATGTATGTTGATATACTTTGATGATGTCGATGATGTTTGATGTATTTCTTTTTGATGATATGTAGCACTTGATATGATGTACCTCATATATTCGATGTGATATTTTTTGGATGTACTCATGTTGTCTCTACATATATATATGTTCATCGTCATTCACTTTGTCATTTATTCTTCATGCATTTTTTTATATATATTCGTTGAATGCATTTGAAATGTGAATTCGTCGCTCGACGATTGAAAACTTGGTTAAATAGAGTATATTCCTATAATAATATAGAATTGTTTTCCATGCTCAAATTTAACCAAGAATATTGAATATTGAAGAGTATGTTTCTTTATTCAAGAAATGAATAATTATTTGGTATTTTTGATGATTTTGATTATTTTTTTTTGATAATGGACATTTTGGCACACCTTGATTTGATTTCCACATTTTTTCCTAGGTGTCAATTTGGTCCACCGTCATTGTCTACGACTCCCGATGTTGGATTTTACATTTCCTAATTGTTGTCGTTGTATGCCCCCCATTTTTGGGATAATGCCAAAGGGGGATAGATAATGATAATAAATAGCGCAAATGAAAATTTAACTCAATTTCCAAGAATCTAGTTTGATATGTTAGATTCAGGGGGAGTTAAGATATATATAAGGATGTTCAAAATCCGATATTTCAAAAATCGATTCTCATTATATATCCTACTCGTCTGATTGATGCAATTCATATATATTCATTTTGGAATTAACGTGTCATCAATGCAGGGGGAGTAAGTATTTTACATTTGAATCATTATTTTTTATTATTATTTATGTTGGTTTGTCATCACCAAAAAGGGGGAGAATGTTGAATATTGGACTCCCCGGATTTGGTTTTGATGATGAGCAAACATAAATAATCCATGAACTAACAATTTGTGAGCGCAGTTTTGGAGATCGTCGCCAAATTCATGTAAACAATCAAAGCGACATCTCAACACTTCCCAAAGCTCATATTCATGCCTAAAGCTTCGTTGAAGCTCTTGCGACGCTTTGGAAGTTATGAAGATTCAATCGAAGCTCTCGAAGACCGTTTATTAAGGTTTTATTTATAGTCTTTTAGCTTCGATATATAGAATGTTAAGCCTTGAGTATATCTTACGTTTCTATCTTCATTACGCTCATTTCGTAGCTCTAGGATCCTTGCACAAGTTCATTCTAACTTCCTCGAAGCGTCGCGCTTCGATTCGGATTTGTATGTGTATGTTAGTTGGTACAAGAACAAGTACTGACCGACTAGATGGTGATCTAGTCGGTCGACAACTGTTCTTGGACCGACTAGTTTGATTCCTTAATTTCTTGGACTTTACTGTTTACAGTTAGTCGGTCTACGTTGACTCACCGACCGACTAGTTTGTGAACTAGTTGGTCAGTGATGCTTCTTTGACCGACTAGTTGTGACATACTGTTCATGCTAAATTTCTCCTAAGCTACTGTTTACCGTTAGTCGGTCTAAGAACGTTTGGTGACCGACTAGTTGACAATCTAGTCGGTCAACTTTTGTTCTTGGACCGACTAAGTCAACTTGCATTCAGACTAGTTCATTTTGCCTCTTAGTCGGTCTACGTTCATTAGCTGACCGACTAGTTATGAAACTAGTCGGTCAGACAGTCTTCTTGGACCGACTAGATTTCTAGGTCTGAAATTCTATCTCTTCTCAGATCTACTCTTAGTCGGTCCACGTTGTTTGACTGACCGACTAGTTGATGAACTAGTCGGTCAGTGATTGTTCTTTGACCGACTAAGTCTCACAGATTTCTATCCGTTGGTGAATGACCTAACTTGTTTTTATGGGACCCTATAAATACGAACCTAGGTCATTTCTATCTAGGTTAGAGCTGCCATTAAGAGATTCATTGAGTTCTAAAGAGATAGCTATTCTCCCTCAAATCTAAAGCTCTCTTCCTCACAAGAAACCCATTCTCTCTCATTTCTAGATCTAGAGAGAAGCTTGTTCTTGGTGAGCTCTTCAAGCTATTGCTTGATCCAAGTCTCCAACTCATTCCTAGGCACCGATTGCTGGTCATTTCCTTGGTGCTAGGTCTTGGTGACTTCATCTTCCTCAAATCCTTCATTTCACCATTTGGGTAAGAAAAACTCAAGGTATAGGATTTTGTGGTAAGATTTGTTTATTTCAATATAACTCATTTATATTGCTTGTGATTCTCTCGGTTGTGAGAGAAATTTGTGATCCCGGGTTGTGGGATTCACTTTGCCATTGCATGTATGATTTGATCTTGTGAAGGTTTTCACAAGATACTCATAGTGGAAATCTTAGGTTAGGGTTTCTAACCTAAGTATCCGGAGGGGATCCGGGTGGTTGGGACGTAGGATCACCGGGAACAAGTCGGTGAGACTTGGGTGGATCCGAACCCATTAACTTCGTTTGTTAGCATTGTTAATTTTGTGTTGTCATTCAATTTAAGCTTCCGCAAATTGATTTGGTAGTTGTTTGCAATTTAATTTGGAATTATACTCCTTATTATTTTAAAGTACTATTCACCCCCCCTCTAGTACTTGTGCAGTAGCTGGTAGGGCATTACAGTGGGTGGAGGGGTAAATTATGGGGAATGATGGGAGGAGTGTTGGATTCCCCGTTCGAAATTCTAACACCACCACTCTTCTCGTTAATAGTAAGAGCTACTTCAGCAAGACACATTCTCTTTGATCTTCTCTTCCCTTCCTTTGAGCTCTGTTAATTTAAATATATATGTTATGCACAACATGATATGATATCAATGAAGATACAAGTAGAACAAATGTAAACTGAACTAATACACAACTTTGAAAGATAACATATAATCCCAAACTAAAATTCACCTTGCCACATAATAAACATTGTTTCTAACAGTTAAATTGACAGTTAATGTTATATACAACAATGAGCTCACAGCTCAAAGAGTGAATGAAGTTAAGCAATATAGCGTGCATAAAACAAAACAGCTTATCCAAAAAAGTATAAACAGTTTGATAATCATGATTCATAAATAAGTAAAATTCACAAATAACTTATATAACACGATAACCATGCCAGTTTTAATAATCTAGGGGCTCATATTAGTTCCATGCCTGATTATGTTTCCTCTCATTCAAGCATCGAGGGGTCTGATGAGGGAAAATGATGCATTCATAAATAAGTCTTATACCAACTTTTGATTGTCATATCCCTGACCTCTGCAAAGCCACTTATGTGCTTATAAGGGGCTTAGCCAATCTTAATTTGATGCTCGTTCGAATCTTCTTTGCCTGCTTCCTACTCTTATCGGCACACCTCTCACTGTTCTTGAGGGAGATGAGCCTGAGGGCCCAAAAAATGGTCCAATGAACTGAGACCACTTTGGGGCTGGATTACTAAGCCCATCACTCTTCTTCCGCTTAGTGCTATAATTAGGTTGGCTTTTGAACGAAACCATGCACGCAACTGAATTGAATATCAGGCACCAATTAATTGCATTAACTGGCATTTATATCAGAACTACAGTTGCCCAGAAACCTTTTCCATCTTCTAGAGTTATTAATATTATTTAATAAAAAAAAGTAAACTTCATGCTAATTAATGAGCCACTATAACATTAAAAGCTGATGGACTTTGATGAAATCCTTTGGAAAACATCAACACAGAGGGAAGTGAGAGGTGATCACTCCATATTTTACACCTTTTTTCTGCATGTTTGCATGCCATTTAGATCGCTCAAATCGTGTTTTTCACGTTTATTCGACAATATTGCGATGCTTTTCACGATTTGTTGTTTTTGTCGTATTTCAGGAGATTTGGAGCGATTTGGAGTGATTCTGAGATGCACCCACTTCGGAGTGTCACCGACGACTCTCTTGAGGGGTATTTTGCTATTGGAGAGGAGTGGAAGGAGAAAGAACGTCGTAGGAGCGACGAGGAGGCGAAAATATGAAGTTTGGGCATTTTTAGCATGCCACTCGACCGAGTGAAGGAGTCACTCGGCCGAGCATAGACAGCCCGCTCGGTCGGCCAGATCGGACACGCAACAGAGCCAAATACAGCGTGCACTCGGCTGAGCATCGCCATACCACTCGGCCGAGCACCGAGTCTTCCCTCGCCCGAGCGGAGCCAAGACGACGGCAACAAAAGTTACCGAACTCTCTGTTCTTTTCGTCTGTACAGTCCAAATACCGACTCGACCGAGTGACGAAGGACCGTCTGAGTGAAGAACGCCCTTCGGCCCGAGTGAAGAACGCCCTTCGGCCGAGTGAAGAGAAGTCACTCGGCCGAGTGACCTCCGAGGAGACGACCCCCAAGACCCCCAACTCTCTGGAATCCGTCAGGGTCTCTCACTCGGCCGAGTGACATTTGTCACTCGGCCGAGTGAGCCGCGCTGCCTGTAGCGAAAACTGCGATTTTGAGGCTGCGCATGGGCATTTTCGTCAGGGTTTTTTTGGGCGATTTTGGGGGGTATTAAACCCCAGTTTTTAACCTAGTTTAGGGAGCTTTTTCAGAACTTTTTGCAGCCTTTTTAGATTAACTTTTTAGGGATTAGATTTAGCTTTAAGGGAGGAGAGAAAAGTGAGATTTTGTTGGATGCTATCTTGTTCTTCATTGGTTTGTATCTCTCTCCCTCAAAAACTCCATTTTTGTTGATATTTTGAATATTGCTATGAATTCCATTGATTTTATTTGTGAATTTCTATTGCATTCTATTATGAATTGTGAGTAGTTCATCATCTTAGGGCGTAGGGATGAACCCTACGAGCCCAATTTCGAATTTGTGATAGATTGGTGGAATTATTGCTAGGATTGATTAGGGTTAATTTGGGATTGCTATAATACGAATAGCTAGGGATTCATACCGATTGGGATTTACAAGAGATTGGATCCCAATTCGATAGGAAGCCCTAGATATTCGAATTGGGTTGCAATTGAATTTCTCCGGAATCGGTTTGCAAGAGATTGGACCGAAACTAGGGTTTTCGATTGCAATTCTATACCAATATCCGTTTGCAAGAGATTGGACGGGTGGGAACTATCCCAACCTAGGTCGTAGCTCGAGTTTGCACGAGAGTGGGCTCGAGATACGATTGAACGATGATGTTGTTCTTCACGCTAGTTTGCCTAGGTTAGGTTTTGCAAGAGATTGGACCCTACCCTAGGTTGGCTATAGACCGGCAATAGCGTGAGAGCGTGAGCTTAGTTTCACATTTAGTTGCAACTAGTTCACCCAAATTTCAAGTCTAGCAATTGTGAAACCTACGAGTCACAATGACGAGATACGGCAAGTAGCGGGGATTCCCTATCACCTAAGCGTCTTTATTAATTTGTTAATTCTTTTATACTTTTGAACGAATGTGACCGCGTATTTGCGAACATTTCCCGACTTTTCCTATAGCCAGGTGATTGAAGAAGACACTGTTATCAGGCCTCCCTGTGTTCTATACCCGCTCGCCGCTCCACCCTGCGCTTGCGGTAAGACTACGATCGTCGCCGCTCCGGGACGTGTATCCGAGGCGCGATCAAGTTTTTGGCGCCGTTGCCGGGGATTTATCTCCGTGTATTTGCGCCATACTAGGTTGTGCTTTAGGGTTGCATTTTGGTTAGATCAAGTTTTTGGCGCCGTTGCCGGGGAGGCAATAGTGTTTGATTCCTATAACCTTGCTATTTTTCTTTTTGTTCTATTATTTCTATTTTTATTTTACCCTTCTGTTGTGCTAACCATTTCTTTGAAACTCTGTTTTCCCTTGAATGTACACGAGATCCTCGGCGAACCCCGAAGAGATACTATACGATCCGGAGATCAAGCGTACATTGAGGAGGATCCGAGCGGAGAAGAGACCCGTTACAGAAGAAGATTGTATGACCCATCCTGAGACCCCCGAAGAATTGGCGGTGCGAATGGCGAGGATTATTTCCATAAGAGATAGGCTTCGGCCTAAGACTTCTTCCACGACCTCATCCATAGCCATGCCGGAGTTGGCGGCCGACAAAAATTTTGAGTTGAAGACCGGATTGGTGGTCCTTATGCAACAAGATCCTTTTCATGGGAACTCCCATGAAAACCCTCATTACCACATCCAGCTCTTCCTATCAAAGTGTGCCACCTTCCAAATGCCGGGCGTCTCCGTGGATGCTATCAGACTGCGCCTCTTCCCTTTCACACTCAAGGACAAGGCATTATATTGGTTGAGGACGCAAGCTGAAGGAATCTTCACCACTTGGGATGAGTTGGCGAGTGCCTTCGTCGACAAATTTTACCCGCCCTCCAAGACGGTGAAGATTAGAAGTGCTCTCATGTCCTTCAAGCATGGACCTCAAGAGACTCTCTACGAAGCATGGGAGCGCTTCAAGGACTTGCAACACCAATGCCCCCATCATAGCATTGAGGATTGGGAGCTTGTCCACAGCTTCTACAATGGACTTCAACCGGGGACGAAGCAAATTATTGATGCCACGACAAATGGAGCCATTTTGTCGAAGACTCCCGATGAAGCTACGGCCTTGCTTGAGGAGATGGCCTCGAACAACCAACAATGGGGGGACGAGCGAGGACATTCTTCATCCTCCTTGAAGCCCATAAGTATCTATGAGGCCAAGGTCGTGGCGGAGCTTTCTAGCAAGTTAGACTCTCTCCATAAGGTAGTGGAGAGGTTGGAGAAATTCATTACAGAGCCTCAAGGATCCCCTTCTACATCCACGCCGACAAATCATATGAACGATTGGCAAGACCAATCGCAAGCCATGTATGTAGGAGGAGAGCAAGGAGAAGGATCTTTGGAGCAAATCCAATACGTCGCGGGTAATTCTGGATATTGGGCCAATCCGGCCGCTAGAAACCATCCGGGTTTCTCATATGCTAATAATGATGGTGCATTGAACCCCCCGCAACACCAACCTCCTCAAGCTCGAGCTCCACCACCACAACCAAATTATCCACCAAGGGGGCCACCGCAACAAAACTTCCTGCTGAGACAACAAGTGGGACCTTATAGGCCGCCCGGGTACAATCAAGGGTGGAGAAATCCCAACCCACCGCAAGCTCAACCACGTCCGGATTTCGAAGCTAAGGTGGATGAGTTTATGGCGGAACAAAGAAAGATCAATGCCACATTGAAGGCGGGACAAGATTCTCTCGCCACCGTCGTCGCTCAAATTGGGGAGCAAATTGCGTTGCTCAATAAAAACAATCAACAGTTGCCGGCTCAACCCGAGCCGAATCCACGGGGCAACACCGGCCACATCAATGCGGTCGTTGCAATTACTACAAGAGGAGGGAAGGATACCACTCCCCCCATGACTCAAGTCAAGAAGCCCGTGGTGGAGAATCTAGAAGAAAGCGAGCCGGTAATTGAAGTGGCAAAGGAAAAGGAGTCGCAAGGAGAAGTGAAATCTAGAACGGAGGAGCTTATCGATGAGCGCAGATTTATGCCACCGGTGCCCTTCCCTCAACGGCTAGCTAGAGCCAAGATGGAGAAACGGCTAGCCAAGTTTCTCGAGTATTTGAGAGGGGTGAGCCTCAATATCCCCTTCCTCGACGCTTTAGTGGAAATCCCATCTTACGCCAAGTTCTTAAAGGACTTGATCACGGGAAGGAAGAGGAAGGAGAAGATAATGCTCACGGAGGAAGGGACTTGGTTCACAAATAGGGAGAAGGAGCCCGTCAAATTTAAAGATCCGGGAAGTTTCCGGATTCCTTGCACTCTAGG
The DNA here is from genome assembly GCA_030789695.1 of Scilla litardierei. Classification (NCBI taxonomy): domain Eukaryota; kingdom Viridiplantae; phylum Streptophyta; class Magnoliopsida; order Asparagales; family Asparagaceae; genus Scilla; species Scilla litardierei. The sequence goes on from CM061142.1 coordinate 390,962,256, forward strand.
CGGCGTCCCCCTACAAAAAGCTTTGGTGGATTTGGGGGCTAGTGTTAGCCTCATGCCCCTCTCCATGTTTCGGAAGTTGAATACCGGCACGAATTTGAAGCCTACCGACATGCGGATTCAACTAGCGGACGGGAGGATTACAAGACCGGTTGGAATCGCGGAGGACATCCCACTCCAAGTTCCGAGGGGCATATGTTTGCCATGCGACTTCGTGATAATGGGCGTCAAGGAGGAGGGCGATACATCACTCATACTAGGATGCCCATTCCTCGCCACCGCCGTGTCATCGTCGATGTGCGGGAGGGGACCCTTACCTTGAACGTCGGCAACATCGAAGTGGAGCTCCATATACCGAAGGCAATGAAGCACATGCCGTATCACGAGGAGCTTGATTACATGGATCTCCTTGATGAGGTCATTGAAGAGGCGATCCCCCACTCCATCGGCGCACCCCACGAAGATAGCTTCGAAGAAGGCTTAGATTTGGCCGAGGAAGAGAAGATGGAGCACTCCCCCGATATCTCCATGGCAATTGATGATGGCGACGCTGATGTCGCAAGAATACGGGAGCTCTGCAAGCTCTCGAAGTTGAGGACTCCAAAGAAAGCTCCACCGATACGACGATCGGTGTCACCGGCGAAGTCGAAGACCGGATCAAGCTCTATCTTGGGGGAGCCACACCCCAAAATTGCCCGAGACGATGGGGCGCTGAGGAAGACCACACCCCACGATGATCCAAATCCGAGCGGTCTTCCCGGAAAATTCGACGGGTGCATCTCATATGCACCGAACATCCCGCATTAAATTGAAGATTTAAAGGGGGTCGAGCTCAAGACCTTAAACGAGCGCTTGTCGGGAGGCAACCCGACGGTTATCGCATTTTTCTATTTTTAGTTTTTATTTTTGTTTTAGACTTTATTAGTGTTTTTGAGTCGTTTGCCCGAAAAATTTTGACAACGGGTCCTATTTTCTTTGACAGGAGAGGAGAACGGGATATCTATCATATGGAGGATGACTAAGGCGAAGAAGAGCGCTCCAGGAACGCGCTCAAGGCTTAGGAGAAGGAAGAAATCAACTGGAGAAAGAAAAACAGAGATTAGAGCCAAAACTGAGCATCAAAGCAGAAAACAGAGCCTCACTCGGCCGAGTACCATAGCCACTCGGCCGAGCAACCAACGTCGTCCGCCCGAGTGGCGCACCAATGAGGGAAGTCTGCTGCACCCAACTCTCTGTTCTTTTTTCGATTTCAGTATAAATTGCCACTCGGCCGAGTATATATATTCACTCGGCCGAGTGAAACTGATACGCTCCTAGGGCGAGAATTGCCGAGTAGCTTGTGCCACTCGGCCGAATGGACTTTTTCCACTCGGCCGAGGGTGGCAAAGCCACTCGGCCGAGTCGTAAGTGGGGAGGAGTTTTTTTATAAATATTTTTCGTTACGATCACTCGGCCGAGTGACACCGTCACTCGGCCGAGTCGTAACCTCTCCTATATAAGGCGCAGCGGGTCGGCGCGGAATTCGAAACGCCAAAATCTCCCCAAATCGCCCAAACCGCGTGCGACTGCTGCTCCCTCGCCCGCTGCGACCTCTCACTCGCCCGACCGCCGCGCCCGCCGGTCCGACAGCCGAGCCACCGCCGGCCGACGTCGACCGCCGACCACCCTCACCGCCGGCGACTCCCTCGCCGCCGGCCGATCCTCCGGTACCCCCAATTTCGCCACATTTCTCCATTTTCTCCTATTTTTTGACGATCCGTGCACTAATCGAGCCCCTAAATCAAATTAATTTCATTGTCTATCTATTATACCCCTAATCCCCTATGTATTTTGAATTTTACACGCTGATATCGTTGTTTGATGTGTAGGCTATCTTGGGGAGCTTAGGGGAGCTTAGGGGAGCTTCCTGGGCGCGCTTTTGGCCTTGTGGAGTCGGCGTCTTCGCACGCATCCGCTATTTTTGCTCTCGCGGCGTGTTCAGGTACCTTCGTTCCATTATTTTTGACACGCCGCATTTAATATTCGTTGGGTGATCACTCGGGGCACACATGCCGCCCCGAACACGGCCACGCACTAGGAGAGCTTCCGCCAAGCGGAAGCGGCCGGATGAGCCCGGCCCCTCCCACGAGATGGAGGACTCTCCTCCGCCTACACCACCTCACCCCACACAGCCACAGCCTACCGATCCAGCGACCCCATTCACGTACAGCCACTTCCAGCCGACCCCGTTCACGCACAGCCACCACCGGCTCCTATTGTCGGGCCGCTGGGTATTACGTTCCGAGACGACGCACATCGCGTCGCTTTTGAGCGTATCGCCCAGCGCTCGATAGTGCCCTCCAGGTTCGCACACCTTGCAGACCTAGGCCGCCTGGGGGTACTAGAGGGGTTACTCACGTTGTACGACAACGTGGGTTGGCGAGACTTTCTTTCTGTGTCGGCGGACACCTACGTCCGTCCGACACTCGAGGTACTCAGCTCGATCGCCCGGACCGCTGAGGGATGCTCCTTTCGACTCATGGATCGAGAGTGTCAGATCACTCTCGATATGCTTCGAGCATTCTTTCAGTGGCCCGCAGTCCCCACGCCCGACCGAGCCTACGCCCCCACACACATCCCTCCCCCATCCTTCGATTCACACGCCTTTTGGGCCAGGATCACGGGTTTACCACCGGCCTTTGACCCTAGTAGGGCCAAGGCCTCGGCCATTGTCCACCCTTGCCTCCGCATAGCACAACGCCTTATGGCGACCACTTTTCTAGCGAGGTACGAGCCTGGGACGATGTCTACGCCTGAGCTCTATATGCTCTACGCGATGACTCGCCCCAGAGTTCTTGATGCGGATGGTGTTACGTTGGTCCCCGCCATTGAGATTGACGTCGCTAGCTGGTTTTTGGACCGCATCATCGTATCGGTGGGCGCTCGCTCCCCGATATGTTGCGGCGGCCTGATCACCCTGCTAGCCCTGATGACCGGCGAGGACCTTCCGGCTGACCTTAGGGTAGCCCCGGGCCCCACAGCACTCTCGATAGACGTCATGGCCCGGATGAAGATGCTTCGTCCGCACGGCCAGCGGCACTGGGTATGGTTGCACGGTCCTTTCGGTGCTGACTACATGATCCTTCCGAGCCCCGCTCGGACACACATAGGACCAGCACACGAGGACTGGCTTCCGGCGATGGATCTCCTGATCCCCGCCGCCTACGTGCTTGAGGCCGAGGGAGCTGAGCCTGCACCACCTGCACACCCTGCACCGCCAGTTGACCCTGTGTTCCCTCAGCCTGAGCCTGCACTTTCTGCCGCTCCCGACACTTCTGTCCCCACTTCTGCCGGTGTTGGGAGTACACTTGCTGAGCCGTCCTCCACCCCCACCACGCATGCCACCACCCCCACCACTGCTGTGCCCCTGTCGGTTGAGCCCCTTCTCTCTCTGCCACCCGAGCGTCCACCTTCTATAGTCGAGAGCGGCGAGTCTTCCTTTGCTTCGGTCGTGGAGACCCTACACACTCTGATCTCCGCTGGGATTTCACCTTTTGGACCCCACACTTCCTCCCCAGCGGTCGACCACTCTGTCTCCACCGTAGCCGTCCTGTCTGAGAGCGTCGTGACGTCTGTTCCCACGTCTGTGTCACTGACCTCTCTTACCGCCTCGTCGCCGATTTTGACTTCCACTCCCACTGCTGCTGCTTCCACCTCACACCAGCCTGCGTCCCAGCCTCGCACTGAGGCTGGGCATCCACGAGTGAGCACAGCACCCTTACCACCCTTGCCTGCTGTCCCGATCACCTACACTGCCCGTGTTAGACAGCCCCGACCTGCTCAGCCTAGACCTGTCCGTCCCTCCGCTCCACCACCCCCTGACGCCTTAGTTCAGAGCGTTCGCGCTCTTGAGGGGGCGTTGAGTGGACTCAGGGGCGATTTTAGGGCTCTGTCTTCCACAGTCACCGCCATGCAGCAGCGCCTCGAGCTACTTCCCAGCATTCACTATTGCCTGACCCAGATTCTCGAGCGACTGCCACGACCACCACCCACCCAGCAGACTGTACCACGCCCACCACCCCCACCACCACCCACCCACAGACTGTTACACCACCACCACCACCCCCACTCCGCCTCAGGACGGAGATGGCGCAGCCCCACCAGCTTAGGCACACCCTTGATGCCATCGATATTTTTGGCCGTTATGCTGCCCATTCTCTGCTTGGTCCTGATGATTTTTTGCCCACCCCCTCCTCCCATCACTATTTTTGTCCACATTTTGATCATATCATTCTATATCCTTTTTTCGGGAGTGAGGGAGAGTATTTTTGGTGATACACACATTTATGCATCACTCTTATCCTCGCATGCATCACGTTCGCATCATATTTTTCATTTTGTTATTTTTATTTCTTTTTATCATGCATACATAACCACCCCCCCCTCCCATTACACGTCTCTCGGTGTGCCACACTTCGCACATTGAGGACACTGTGCACTTTAGCTTGGGGGAGTGAGTTCTCACGCTTTTTGCTTTTTGTCACCTTTTATTTTTAGTTTCTCCACGTTTTTCCGCTTTTGCACCCATTTTTCGTCACCCTTTTTCATTTTTTACCATGCATCACGTTTTTCTTATTTTCTTTGTGTGCTGCATTGTAAATAGTTTTTATTTATCTTTATCTTTGTTTTCTTTCATCTTTTGCTAGAGATGACTTTTCTGTGATGATAATGACGTGGTGTTAGCTTTTCTCTATATGCATGCTATATTTGTCGTGTCATAGCTTTTTATTTCTGATATCATATGCTATGATCTGCCTTGCATTTAGAAATAGTAACCCATTCTCTTTTGGTGTATGAAAATGGATGAAATTCTATTATTAGCTGATGTCTGATGATTCATATGTATGCTATCGTAGAAAACACACCAAGATTCACGCATTGATTGCTTATATCTGGAGTACTGCTTTCCTTTCTCATATCACTTCTATACGCATGATTTGTACGTTTCACTTCGGGTTGATTGAATTGTTGCTAGCAATGATAAATCTGGATTAGTTTACTTTTTGAGATTAAACTGAGTAGACTAGATTACCCTGCTGAAGTTGTCATGCACGTCCTATAGAGTGAACTGAGAGATACATTTATTTCTTTCTCCACATATCTTGAACATTATTTTTCTATTTTAAATTCATTGGTGAATCTCCCCTTAGCGATTCTATTATTGGCATTCCCCCGTTATTAAAATCACATGCTCCAAATTCCCCAAAACCCAAAGAAAAAAATACTTGTATATCCTTCTCTTTGATTTGGGATCATTTGTGTATATATGCTATTCAAAAAAAAAGAGAAAAAGGAGAAAAAGAAAGAAAAAGAAAAAAAAAAGAATTGAGAATAAGTGAAGAAAAGAGAAAAGAAGTTCGAAAACGATCCCATCTCATATCCTTTCTCTCTTTCTTCCCTCTTTTGCTTTTATTTTAGTTTTCTTTGATTTTTGGAGCTTCATAAGAAACGGGGATGTAAATATTGTTTTGTATGTGCCACCACGCTTATAGATAAGCTTGGGGGAGAGAATCCAATGATGTGTGAGAGAGTGACTACTTGACGGTGCATGACAACCTAGGCTAAGTAATATTTTATACTCGGTGAGATTGCTAAAGTTTTACAAAATCCAGAAATCTACGCTTAGCATGCACTTCATGAAAGCCACACTTTTTCTATTCTTACTCTTCTATCGTGTGATATCTCTTATACTCCTTATAGAAAACATTCAATTGAAAAGCGTGTGATCTACGGTATTGTATACCTCTTTAGATGCTTCAGACGATGTTAATCTTAGAATTATTCCATTCTTCATGCTATATTGATATTCTTGGGTTTTCTATTTCAAATGCACCATTATACTATGATATCAAAATAAAAGTCTTTGACATGAGTTTTATATTCGATACATGCTATATGAGTAAGCAAAACCCACGTCCTGAGAAAATGATCTAGCAACTTCCCTCTTCGTATTCTATTTTGTTTTTCGTTTTCCGATTTCCGCCTTTCCATCGTTTTTATTTTATCTTTATCCACCGGGTTCGCTTTTTACTTATCTTCCTCGAGGACGAGTAAGAGGTAAGCTTGGGGGATTTTGATCACTCCATATTTTACACCTTTTTTCTGCATGTTTGCATGCCATTTAGATCGCTCAAATCGTGTTTTTCACGTTTATTCGACAATATTGCGATGCTTTTCACGATTTGTTGTTTTTGTCGTATTTCAGGAGATTTGGAGTGATTTGGAGTGATTCTGAGATGCACCCACTCCGGAGTGTCACCGACGACTCTCTTGAGGGGTATTTTGCTATTGGAGAGGAGTGGAAGGAGAAAGAACGTCGTAGGAGCGACGAGGAGGCGAAAATATGAAGTTTGGGCATTTTCAGCATGCCACTCGGCCGAGTGAAGGAGTCACTCGGCCGAGCATAGACAGCCCGCTCGGCCGGCCAGATCGGACACGCAACAGAGCCAAATACAGCGTGCACTCGGCCGAGCATCACCATACCACTCGACCGAGCACCGAGTCTTCCCTCGCCCGAGCGGAGCCAAGACGACGGCAACAAAAGTTGCCGAACTCTCTGTTCTTTTCGTCTGTACAGTCCAAATACCGACTCGGCCGAGTGACGAAGGACCGTCCGCCCGAGTGAAGAACGCCCTTCGGCCGAGTGAAGAACGCCCTTCGGCCGAGTGAAGATAAGTCACTCGGCCGAGTGACCTCTGAGGAGACGACCCCCAAGACCCCAACTCTCTGGAATCCGTCAGGGTCTCTCACTCGGCCGAGTGACATTTGTCACTCGGCCGAGTGAGCCGCGCTGCCTATAGCGGAAACTGCGATTTTGAGGCTGCACAGGGGCATTTTCGTCAGGGGTTTTTAGGCGATTTTGGGGGGTATTTAACCCCAGTTTTTAACCTACTTTAGAGAGCTTTTTCCAGAACTTTTTGCAGCCTTTTTAGATTAACTTTTTAGGGATTAGATTTAGCTTTTAGGGAGGAGAGAAAAGGGAGATTTTGTTGGATGCTATCTTGTTCTTCATTGTTTTGTATCTCTCCCCCCCAAACTCCATTTTTGTTGATATTTTGAATATTGCTATGAATTCCATTGATTTTATTTGTGAATTTCTATTGCATTCTATTATGAATTGTGAGTAGTTCATCGTCTTAGGGCGTAGGGATGAACCCTACGAGCCCAATTTCGAATTTGTGATGAATTGTGAAACTATTGCTAGGATTGATTAGGGTTAGGTTGTGATCGATTTATTAGGAATGGCTAGGGATTCATACCGATTGGGATTTGCAAGAGATTGGATCCCAATTCGATAGGAAGTCCTAGATATTTGAATTGGGTTGCAATTGAATTTCTCCGGAATCGGTTTGCAAGAGATTGGACCGAAACTAGGGTTTCGATTGCAATTCTATACCAATATCCGTTTGCAAGAGATTGGATGGGTGGGAACTATCCCAACCTAGGTCGTAGCTCGAGTTTGCACGAGAGTGGGCTCGAGATACGATTGAACGATGATGTTGTTCTTCACGCTAGTTTGCCAAGGTTAGGGTTTGCAAGAGATTGGACCCTACCCTAGGTTGGCTATAGACCGGCAATAGCGCGAGAGCGTGAGCTTGGTTCCACATTTAGTTGCAACTAGTTCACCCAAATTTCAAGTTTAGCAATTGTGAAACCTACGAGTCACAATGATGAGATACGGCAAGTAGCGGGGATTCCCTATCACCTAAGCGTCTTTATTAATTTGTTAATTCTTTTATACTTTTGAACGACTGTGACCGCGTATTTGCGAACATTTCCCGACTTTTCCTATAGCCAGGTGACCGAAGAAGACACTGTTATCAGGCCTCCCTGTGTTCGATACCCGCTCGCCACTCCACCGTGCGCTTGCGGTAAGACTACAGCATCGCCGCTCCGAGACGTGTATCCGGGGCGCGATCAAGAGGCTGCATACAAAAAGCTCCCCGGACACAGGCTTCTCACGTGCTCTCTCTATCTGTCTCCTTGCGCTCTCCGCATATTAATGATCCCCAGAAAAGTGTATTAACAAACATTGAACACAATTAATTATCTCCAACAGTCAAACAAGCATTTTTCGGTAACAAAGTAAGAACTAAAAGCAGCAGGAGATTGAAAAGAATTATGGCTTGTTTTCCTACTATAAATTGGTATTATATGCAATTTTTCAAGTTTAGCTCCAGATGGATTAATGGCTATGAAGGTTTTGAATAGAATTTTCATCCCTAGCATTGGGTTACTTAACTTCCATCAGGTACCTTCAAATTCTAATATTAAGGGCTGTGTACAAAAATTCCAGCCTTGACTTATACTAGAAAATCATATGAAAATATATAAACATGAATTCAAATCAAGCTAGGGGCCGAATTAAATAAACACAATCTCCTACATTTAGACATCAACTAAACATATCATTCCAAAGCCCTAAATTGATGGGACAAAAATTGATCACGCTTGTCCTTTTTATATAACCAACACATAATTACCTCTGCTTGATCCCGCCCGTCCTTTCGCCCGTCCTTACCTATTGATGCCACAAGTTCAATTTTCTTTTAAGTGAGCCACCTGGAAAAAAATATACATATGCAACATCAATGAAATAGGTGGTATCAAATCACAATATAAAAAGAATGTATAAATGATATATAATAATGCCATCTTTTGATTGATGTTAATGTTAAGCACAATAAAATCAAAAGTTGTACCAATAAGCCATTGCAATCCTTCCTTATGTAACTTTCATCCCCGTTATCGACCTCTCTATCGTCCAGTAGTGACTCATCTAGTGGTTTACTAGTTGATTCTTTCTCGTCGTCATATTTAACCAATTAAAGAAACCCTCTTGGGGGTGCTCTCAGCACAACATACCAATTTGAAGACATACTTTCTCTAGAAAAGAACACTTGTATAGCCTGTGTTGCTAAGATGAAAGGGTCGCTTGCAAACTGGTTTTGAAATTGGTGTAAATTGACTAATGTAAATCCATCTTCAAGCTTAACTCCACGATGAATATTTGCCCAATCACACTTAAATATAGCAACTTGAAATAGTCGATAATCCAGCAAAAGAATTTCACACAAGACCCCATAATAGACTACTTTCTCAATGGACCCGTCTACAAGAATAGTACTCACCTCAATGGAAACACCACTATTTTGTGTCGACTTCTCACAGTCTTCGTATGAAAGCGTCGGCCATTAATAATATAACCAGTATATGAAGTTACTTGCAAGCTAGGCCCATAAGAAAGCCATTTTATTGTCTCGCTAACATTGGACTCATCCCTTTCAACCTTAACCTGTAAGAGTATATTGTTATGCATAAGGACTTGAAATGAGAATATGTATTTGATATATCAAAATTAATCATCTACGAAAAAGAAGATATAACCCTTACAACCTTGTTTTCAAACCAATCACCAAAAGTCTCTGAATGCAGCATTGAAAGTTCCACGTCATCTCTTAACGATCGAGGGTGCAAACGTTTCAGCTCCTCTTTGTGCATTCTATATACGGTAATGTACAAGTCAAAACACAAGTAAAATCTAATTCATGCATACATATAATAAACGAGCTGAACTTATACTTACTCTATATATGGCTCCACTTCCTCTGTATTAAACACCATATATCGATGAGCAGCATTTTTTTCCTCCCGAGTAACTAAAATAGGTTTTCCTTTGGAAATAGGTCGCCCCTCGAGTATGGAATCACTTTGATGAAATTCATTCCGATTTTTCCTTTCTCCAATTTTGGATGCCCCTTTAATATACCCACCACAATACTTCATGCATTCTTCAGCAACATAACGCTCAGCTATGCACCCTTCAGGTCGTGCATGATTTTTAACATACCCCTTCAGTGTTTGCATATACCTATAACCAAGAGTTAAACATAAATACTTTCTTAAGTGCATACATGATTGACTAATTTAAGTACCCATAATAAATCTTACCTCTCAAATGGATACATCCAACGATATTGCATCGGCCCACAAGTTCTTGCTTCTCTCCCTAAATGCATCGTCAAGTGAATCATGATGTCAAAAAAAGAATGAGGAAAGAATCTCTCCAGATCGCATATTGTTACTGCGACCTGATTCTCCAAAACTTCTAATTTATCTCTATCAAGCACTCTTTGGCATATGTCATTATAAAACGCACATAGTCGTAGTAGTGCATTCCTTGTACCTACTGGTAGAAGTCCTCTCAATGCCACAGACAACAGTTGTTGCATCAAAACATGATAATCATAGGACTCGAGACTTGAAATCTTGTCTTCTTTTGCAAAACAACTCCTAATATTTGAGCTATATCCATCAGGTACCTTCAAATTCCTCATTATATAGTAAAATGTCTCTTTCTCTTGATCAGTTAAGGTGCATGGAGCGGCTGGAAGTAATACTTTACTTCCCATGTCTATGGGATGCAATTTCTTCCTGATACCCATTGCTTCCAAATCTTTGCGCGAATTAATTCCATCTTTTGATTTTCCTTTGATATCGAGCAATGTACCAAGAATACTCTCACCCACATTTTTCTCCACGTGCATTACATCCAAATTGTGACGCACATGGAGTGACTAAGAAAATCATAAAAACACATAATTAGAAATTATCTAATTAACAATGAGCTATTAATTACTAGACATGGGTTGAAAAGAAATAAAAAATTTGCAACTAGCTAACTTACCTTCCAATAAGGCAAATATAAAAAATGGACTTCTTCTTCCACACTTGAGTTCCTTTTTCCTTCACATCTCCTCTTTTCCTTTTCCTTGTGCCTTTCCCTTTCACTTTTTCCTCCTTGTGTTTCTTTCCCCACTCATTACAAATATCATTGACATCTTCGAGGACTTGAGAACCTGTTTGTATTGGAGGACTTTGTTTGCTCTCTATGATCCCATCAAACAAGTTTTTCTGTTTACGATATTCGTGATTAGGTGCAAGGAATCGCTTGTGGCCCAAGTATGCACATTTCTTACTAAATGGTAGCCATATTGAGCAGGTATGAACACCATAGACATGGCATGCTTTCGTACCCTTTATAGTACATCCTGCTAAATTACCATAAGCTGGAAAATCATTGATGGTCCACATCAAAATAGCCTTCATTCTGAACTCTAGGCATCATACACATTTACCCCTTCCACCCACAAGTTTTTCAAATCATCAATAAGTGGCTCTAAATACACATCGATATCATTTCCGGGTTGGCGTGGACCAGAAATTAACAACGATAGCATCATATTATCTTTGTGCATACATAGCCACGGCGGAAAGTTGTAAGCAACAAGCATCACTGGCCAACAACTATATGTAGAGTTCCATTCACCAAAGGGATTAAATCCATCAGTTGCAAGGCCAAGCCTTAAATTTTGTGGGTCAGCGGCAAACTCAGGATACATTCTATCAATTGTGGCCCATTGAGAAGAATCTGCTGGATGTCGCAATTTATTATCCTCGCTCTTATGATTGTAATTCCATCTTAGTTGTTCTGCTGTTTCTGGGTCCCTAAACATTCTTTTCAGCCTTGGTATGATTGGAAAGTATCTAGCAACCTTTACAGGTATTTTTGTCTGCTTTCCATCTTCATTTGCCTTGTTCCCTTTCCAACGAGACTTGCCGCATTTAGGGCAAGAGTCACTATGTGCATTGTCTTTTGTAAATAGACAACAATCATTTGCACATGCATGGATCCGAGTATAGCCTAAACCAAATATTTTAAGCAACTTCTTTGTTGCATATGTTGAATCGGGAAGTGTGTTTTCCTTGGGCAACATATCATTCAGAAGTTTAAGAAGTTCCGTAAATGCTGTGTCAGATATACCATTCCGAGCTTTGTGTTTATACAAAAGAATTGTTGCCGACAACTTTGTGTATCTTTCACAACCAGGGTATAGAGGAATATCTACATCTTCCAACATTTCCTTAACCCCGTCCCCATGTCTCTCATTTATATGATCTTCAACCTCATCGTCACCAATTTGTGCATCTAAGAACATCCTATATGTATCCGTCACTTCAGCAGCTTTATTTTGTGAAGGACGTGCTTCCCAATGAAAAATCCATACATCATATGTTGGATCAATTCCAAAACAAATCAAGTGTGACACAACATCCCTAGGCGAAAACCAGATAAGGTTCCTACATTTACAGTACGTGCACCTAATTTTTTCTGGATTCCCCTCTCTTTCTGCATGCCTGAATATAAAATTTCGAGCGGCTTGCTTATAGTCTTATGTCATTCTAGAAAAAACATAAATGTATTAATAATCAGACCCTAGTGGTTATAACTATGAACTAATAAACTAAATTTACAAAACCTTGGTAGGTTGACCCATGCTTTGTCCATCGTGATAAAATCCCTCTTATGTTTGAACCTAAGGAGAAAACATCTTGCACAAGTTATAAGGATGTCATTATAATGGAGATAATTTGTACCACGATAGATCCAATAGGTAAACAATGAATGAAGAAAAAGATTGTGAAATTATACACGAAGATGAGATGCAAAATACTGAAAGAAAAAGATACAATGGTAAATAAGAATTAAATGCAAAATTAATGGACACCGTAATATTTAAGAAGGAACAAAAAAGTGACTGAATAAATTATAGAACCACTCTAATACTAACGAAACTCAACCTTTCATATTCAGAAGGTGTAATATAATTGTTTCAATAGATAGAATTTATTTCAGATCATGACAGTAGATTCCTAACAATTATACAGCAGCAAAATCTGCCAACACTAGTCTAATCGAAGCATGTCAATTTATTTTAGCATGCGGCTATACTTAATGAAACTTCTTTCGGAACTTCGACTCGAATCCGCCGGATTTTCTTCAAATTTTGGTGCAGGAAATTTTGTGGGCCATCTACGGCCAGTAAGGGTCCTATTGCTGATGTGTGAGACATGTCTTGTTAAACCTTTCCACATAATATTGTCGTTATCTCACACCAGTCCATGCATGCATGCTTTCCAAAGTAGCCTTTTGAGGGAAAAGCTTGCATTGCATAGGAACTAAACTTTTAGAACCATGCATTCTTATTGTAGAAACATCATGAAAATATGATGCACGATACAACAATAAACACATTGAGTTAATAAAGAATAGAATTACCTTTTCTGTAACAAACCAAACATAGATGAGAAGGGTGGAGGACGGGGGCATAATACAATATAACTGAGTTTCAAACAAATTTAAGCTTATTTTAAAAACAATAGAACTATTTTTTTTGTGGACCACTGTATGCATCAAGATCGCCCTGCAACACCTCCAACACCCACCCACCCCTAAAAAAAGAATAAAAACTGGTCATATCATGTCCACAAATTTAACTGAAATTAACAATATATGATTCTTCTTTTTCCCCCTTTATATCTACTTCTAATTTAACTGAAATTAACAAAATTAGATCAATCCAAATTTTAGTTACATTAAAGTATTATTTCATCAAATCAACAAAACCTTCAAGTCAACGTATACAACATAAAAATAATAATCAATGGCCATCTAAGCCTCTCATCACAACCCAATAGATGTATTCAAAAAATCCTTTCAAAAATTTTAAGAGAATGAAATCAGAAAGGAACAAGAATTTGACAGACCGAGACCCAGATACTGAATTTGGTGATGTTTCAAGATTCAAACAGCATGTAAATTCTATTTGCCAGCCCAATTTTCATCAGAATACATGAAAATTTTGAATTTGCGGCCTCCATTGGCACCCTTGGATTTTTCATAAATATCAATGCAAATAAATAAAAACAAAGTTCTGATAAATGGCAATGAAAATTCATTTTGATCAATTTATAAGCGTCCTGATAAATTTTTGTCTTCGTGTGCAAAAAAAAGGCAAAACGCAGCCAGGTGATGTTTCAAAATTCAAACCGCATGTAAATTATATTTGCTACTCAGATTTTCAATCGGAATAAATGAAAATTTTGATGTTTTCTCAATGACCCAGAAGAAGAAATTCATAATGAGAGTAGAATTACCTAATGGAAGAGATAAAAGGCAGTGAGAAGAGCTTGGAGATCCTCACCGACGGTGGTCTTCAGGTCGACGACGATGGTCTTCAGGTCGACGGAGGCGGCCTTCCGATCTGCGACGGAGGCGGCCTTTCGGTCTGCGACGGAGGCGTTCAAGGCCAAGGATCTATCACCGTGACTGAAAGAGGTTTTCTTCGACTGATCGAATTTCTTTTAACCCGTCTGAATTATTTAGGGTTTACTTTTAACAGTTGCGGCGGTAAAAGTTTTGGGGGAGAGGGAAAAAATTTTGGGGAGAGGGAAATATTTTGGGGGAGGAAAATGCCGGTGGCGGGTTAGGGTTGGGTTGGGGGCCGGGGCGAGGGCTCATGGGTTTGGTTGGCGCAGTACAGGATTCGTTGCCTCGTGGGATTGGTTGGCTCGTGGGATTGATGAAATATTTCTGAGTTTTACTTTACTAATTAATTGATAGAGCGCAGTACGTCTCAAAGTGTTGGGTTGCTGCAGTTAGAACTTCATAAACAATAAATAAATCATTTATCCATGAATTATATGTCCATCACCCACTATAATATGTTCTCTCTCTTTCTTGACAGTTGTACGTGGTCTCGAATATGTGATTAGCTTAGCGTGTTGGCTCTTGTTTGAGAGTCCATTACTTAGCCTCATACTATATATAATTGAAATTGCATGATTGTATAGCTTGTGTCTAACGGTGACAATTCATCTCAAGCATTAGGTTGCAAAATTGTATAATAATCACTAATAGCATATCATCCATGTAGGCATCGATGGAATATTGGTGGTATTACTATATGTCATCGAGGTTATTTGCTAGGTGAAAATGATTGAGATAGTTAGGAAAAGCAATAACAAGATCTTAGACATTTAAACAAGAACATATATGTATGAATGAAAAAACTAAAGTTGGTTAATAGATATTGAAATGCAAATAAAATCCCTAATCTACTTGTATGTGTGTAACTCCAATTTTTAACTTTTACAACTATCCATCCAAAAGTTGTAATAAACTTTTTTACAACTTTTAGATAAAAAAAGTTGTAGTGTCAAAATTACCATTTACAACTATTCATACAAAAAAGTTGTAATATCCATTTTTTACAACTCTCCAAATAAAAAGGTTGTAGTAAATTTTTTTTACAACTTTCAAAGAAAACAACGTTGTAGTTTTCAAATTAACATTTACAACAATTCACGAAAAAAAGTTGTAATAACCATTTTTTACAACTATCCGCGGAAAAAAAGTTGTAATAAACATTTTTTACAACTTTCAGAGCAGAAAAGGTTGTAGTAAACATTTATTACAACTATCAAAGTGGAAACGTTGTCCCATAAAAGTTGTAAATGACTAGTTTTGTTGTAGTGTAAATAGGGAGAAGAGGGATGGTTTTTGGGGTTCTTTCGGTTCATCTAAGGGACAATGGCAAATATGTAAATAATAGTCATGAGGGGCTTTTTCTTTGGGGGTGTGAGGCGGCACCCCCTATAAGGACCGACTATGCCTTGCAATACTAACAACAAACACTCTAGTGTGAGGTATAGGTGTTTCATACCAATATTATTTTGATAATGATCACAACATTATGTTGTTGCTAATGTCTCTCATGTTTTAGTCTCATAGTTAACAAATGAAGAATATCATTTTTGGAGACTAAATGCTTGGTACAAGGATGGACATCAAGAGGAGCATATCCAAAACTTGGACAAGTGGTCGTCCCGGATAGTAAATCCGAAAACAATGTAGTTTTAACGCAAGAGCACGTTTAAGTGGTGAGCGGGTATCAAATCACAGGGAGGAACTATTGATATCTAGATGAATTACTAAGCTATTGTGAAATGGTGGCGAAGAAATGTTGGTGTCACAATCGTTCAAAGTGTTGTTGTAAATTCAATTTATAAGAATGTCTAGGGCTTGGGAATCCCTACTATAGATTTCAAGCAATCAATGTGAAACACGAATCTTTATATTAATGCTCTTGATTTAGGGTGAACTGGTCGTAACTAAAATGGGAACCAACACACGCTCTCGCGCTACGCAAGTCTATAGTAATCTAAACTAGAGCTTTGCTCTCGCGCAAGCCAAGTTCAAACTACTAGCATTAAGATCGACAATAATATCCAATTCCAACTCAAGCTCGCTCTTGTGCAACTTAAGTTCGAATCTAGATTGTGATAGTTCGTATCCGTTTTTACCGTCGTACAAATGAATATAATTATAGAAATATAATAAAGATGATAGCTTTGGTCGCTCTCGCGCACCAATTCAATGGAATCTCGATTATATATCTAAATCGAATGTCTAGGGCTTCCCTTAGATTAAGATCCTCTTCGAGCTCTCAAGATCCAATAGAAATCTATAGCTATTCGTAGTAAATCAATCACAACCTAACCCTTAACAAGCTTAGCGATATAGAAATTCAATAAATCTCATAAATCATACTCTAGATCCATAGGTTTATCCCTTTGCCCTAGAGCAAAGAGACTACTCACAATTTATCATAAAAATCAAAGTAGAAACAAGATGTGCAATAGAATTCATCATAAAACTCAGATCTAGATAAAATATAGCATAAAAATATCAACTTGCAAGAGTTTAGACAAACCAATTTTGAGTACAAGTTTCAAGAATAAGAAATTTAATATCCTTCTCTCCAATCGTTTCTCCAAAAGAAAACTAGAACTAAAATTAAAACTAAGAAAAATTATTCTAATGAGTCTCTCCTTGGGCTGCCCACAAAACATGGTATTTATAGCCGCCCAAAAGTACAGAAAATCCGGACAGATTTGCCCCTGCAGCTGCAAACCCTAGTTTTTAAAAGCTGGCCGACATTGCACTCGGCCGAATGAACTGCTCACTCGGTTGAGTGAGAAATCTGCAGAAAATAGGGATTTTCAGCGTTCTATGAAGTTTAGACCACTCGGCCGAGTAGTTTTCTCACTCGGTCGAGTGAGATTCTTGCTCGGTCAAGTAGGACCTGCTGCAGATCCTCTCAAAAACAGAGAAGTGTCAAAGAATTTCTTCACATTTTCTATCTCCACTCGGTCGAAAGGGATTCTCACTCGATCAAGTGGAAATTCCCACTCGGTTGAGTACATTACGGCTCTTCTTTAGGCTGGATTGGGCGTGTCAACTTCACTCGGTCGAGTGCGCTGCTCCACTCGGCCGAGTAGCCTGTTTCAGTACTCTTTTCTCCTTCTTCTCGCTTCCTTGTCATTTCTTTCGCCTTCCTTCTTCTTTTACTCATCCTCCAGCGACGTTAGCTCTCCGATATCATCGTCACTGATGCTCCGGCACACGTGTAAGCGCTCGTGGCTCCAAATTGCTCCCGATTGCTCCATATTTCCTGAACTCAGACAAAACAAAGGAATAGTGAAATATATCATAAAAATGTCGTATAATCGTTAACATCATGATATGAGCAATCGTTATGGGATGGAAAATGCAGAAATAAAGTGTAAAATATGAGCTTATCAAAATCCCCCAACCTTACCTCTTACTCATCCTCGAGGAAGATAAGTAAAAAGTGAACTTGGCGAATAAAAAGAAAAATCAAATAGATGAAGAAGGAGATGAAGAAGGGAAGATGCTAAATCAGTCCTCAGAACTCGGGTTTGCTTACTTAAGTAGCACGAGCAATGGATAAGAAACATCACTAAAGCTTTTATTTCGATATCATTTCATATGGGTTACACTTGATAGAAAAACTAAGAACAACATGAATCATATGAAATATGAAATCATTTTAGAATCAAACATCGCCTAAGGCATAGAAAATGATATACATAATAATAGACAACACACTTTTCAATTGACTGCTTCTATTTGGAGTATAAGAGATATCATGCCATTCAAATCAATAAGAATATAAAGAGATGGTTTTCATGAATTTCATACCGATTTTTCAATTCATAGATGTCGTTATACTCTAGTCATCATCAAAAATTACCTAGCTTAGGCCGTCATGCACATATAAATAGTCACTCTCTTACACATCATTGGATCTCCTCACCCAAGCTTATCTATAAGCGTGGTGGCATCAAATATGAAATTTCCCCCAATTTTTTGTAACTCCATATATAAAAAGGCAAATAAGAAAGAAGTAAAAAAGGAGATTGTGTATATACAATGAAACTTTTATTTTTCTTTATTTTTCCTCCTTTCTTCTTCTTTTTTCTCTTTTTTTAATATTATATAAACAAGAACAATCGCAAAGAAAGATGCAAAGATATAAATTTTTCTTTTTTTAGATCGTGGAGCTTATTTCTTTTTAGCATAGGGAAGATGCAATATTAAGATTCACTTAAAGCGAGATTCACTAATAATTATATGTATAGAAATATTTTTCAAGATATGTGGAGAAAGAATATATGATAACGCTCGATTCACTCTTTTTGTATGTGCACACCAGCTTCTGCAGGGAAATGTCATCTACCCAGTTTGATTTTTAAAAGTAAAATAATCTATTCATATCAAACGGTAATCAATTCATTCAACCTGAAAGTTTAATACACATTTCATGCAATAAGAAGTGATATTACAAAGCAGTACTCCAAGTAATAGGCAGTCAATGCAAGAATCTTGGTGTGTTTTTTATAAAAAGTATACAATAATGTAATTCTTAGATGAGTCAACGCTAAAATTCATTCATAGACAAATAATAAACACGTTGGAAGTTCTTTTTCTCGAGTGCACGTCAAATATATTGTAGATGATATCAGAAATAAAAAACAATAGCATGACAAGCGATACATGCATAAGAGTAAAGAGAAATCCAAGCTATAGTCATCATAAGGAATTCATCTCTAGCAAAGAAAGTAAAAGAAGTAAAGATAAAATAAAATCTAACTATACACATGTAAGCACTCCAAAAATGAAGAAAACATAATGCATGTGAAAAAAAGAAAGAGTACGTGAAAATAAGCGAAAAATGAAGAAAAGTGAAAAATAAAGATAAAAGTAATGAAAATAAAAAAGTGTGTGAGCACACTCACTTCCCCAAGCTAAACATCACATTGTCTTCAATGTGCGAAGTGTGGCACTAAGATATATAAGATAGGGGTGTGTGGGTGTGGATGCAGTATGATGCGAAATAAAGGAAAATAAGGAAAATAAAATATGATATGATAGTATATGCAAAGGATATAAGCAAAGAGAGCATGCAAAATGATGTATGGATGGATGCAAGATGGTGGCCCAAAAATACATACTCTCCCCCAAGCTGAAATATGCAGTGCCCTGCAAAAAAGTGAAGAAAGATGGGCATACAAAATAGTGGGGTGAGATGTGAAGCAAAAATATGACATGCATCAAAAAGTCGTACCTACGCTGGTGCATCACAATCACCTCCCTGCTGTGGGGACGGTGGTGGTTGATGTGCTGGCTACTGAGGGGCTGGCTGCTGCTGCTGCAAGCGGTGAAGAATCTGGTTCAGCATGGGCTGAATACCAAGAATCATGGCAATACGGTCCTGCTGAGCAGTGACAGCCAACGTGAGAGCCCTAAGGTCAACTCTAAGTCTAGTCACTGCTGACTCAACAGCGCAGAGGCACTACTCTCTGTCGTCAAGAGCAGAGGTAGAGGTACGTGGAGGTGTACGAGCATGGGGTCTTACATGGCCTCCAAATACTAGTGGGGCACTATCGGATGTGTGCGGGGGAGCGGAGCTCGCAACAAGATGCTCAGCCTCTAGGGGAGACTGAGATGCAGGAATGATGCTCTCAGAAATATGTGCAACAGAGGAGGAGGTCAGAATATCAACATAGGATGAGGCAGGCTGAGAGGTCGTGGTAGCAGCTGTGGTGACAGACACCATGACACTCTCGGTATATACGACGTCGGTAGAGAGTGAAGCGTCGACAGGTGGGGTGGTCGTGAAATCAGGAAATAATGACACCCCAGGAGTCTAGAAGTCAGGCGTGTCGAGGGTCTCTGCGGTCGCGGAGGAAGAAGGGCCGCCTCTCTCAAAAGTGGTGGAGACAGCACTCTCAAAACTTATATATGAAATCAGATCAACTCTCAGTGGTGCGGTGGAGGAGGAATCAGACACAGTGGCAAAAGTGGAGTTCTCGACAGGAGAAAAAGTGAAGACAGATGTGCCAGGCTTAAGGATCGGATCAGAGGTAGGCTGGAGAATCGGGATCTCAGGGGCGAGGGGCTCGACATGGGGCTCTTGCTGCTCATCGTCGGGCTATAGTACATATACAGGTGGGATGAGGAGGTCCATCGGGAACCTCAAATCCGCACATGCTGGTCTAATATGGGTTCGAACGGGGTTCGGAAGCACTATATAATCAACAGAGAATAGACCGTGTAACCAGACCCAATGACGCTGTCCGTGAGGGCGGATCATGTGCATACGACCCAAAACATCTAAAGATAAGGAGATGGGGCCCGTAGCAGGCGCAGGCCAGCAGAAAGCTGGATGTTGAAAATAGGTGCTAGGAGGGTGATCAGACCGCCACAACATATCGCCTTGGTGGAGGCGACCGAAGAAAAGATGCGGTCAAAAATACCATCTAGCAATATCAATAGAAATAGCAGGGACTAAGACGTCCCCTATGCCCTCAAAGGCTCTCTCCTTAGTCATCTCATAGAGCATGAAAAGCTCTGGCATGGACATGGTCCCAACCTCTAGCCTAGCTAGTATGGTGGTCACCAAAAGGCGTTGTGCAAGCCGCAGGCAGGGGTGGACTATAAAAGAGGTCGTCTCCCCCGCTAGGGTCGAAGTGGTGTGTGCCAGTGATCGTGTTCCAGAAAGCATCAGCTAAAAAGACAGATGGGGTGTGGTGTGTGGGACCATAAGCTCAGTCGGGGTCTGGGACAGAGGGCCAGTGAAAGTATGCTCGGGCCATGTCGTGTGAGATCTCGCACTCCTGGTCCATGGGCATGAAAGAGTATCCCCTAGGAGTCCTACGATTGAACTCAAGACCTCTAGTATCGGGCGGACAAAGGTGTCCGTCGACACCAACAAAAAGTCGCCCACCCCACGTTGTCATACAATGGGTACATGCATTGAAATACCCCTAGGCGCTCAAGTGTATATATGTGTGCGAACCTAGTGGGTATGATCTGGCGTTGCGAGATCCTCTCAAATTTGACGCGATGTGTGTCATCTCTGAAAGGGATCCCGTACGTCTTGATCGGAGGGACATGCTGTGCTGGTGG
The DNA here is from genome assembly GCA_030789695.1 of Scilla litardierei. NCBI lineage: Eukaryota > Viridiplantae > Streptophyta > Magnoliopsida > Asparagales > Asparagaceae > Scilla > Scilla litardierei. Next base: position 390,983,470 of record CM061142.1, read on the forward strand.
TGGTGCTGGTGCTAGTGCTGGTGGTGGTACAAGTGGTGTAGAGGATGTTGGGAGTGCAGCTATGGGGTCGCTACGTGGCGGGGGCACCGTCCCAGAGGAAGAAGGACCTGGGTCACCAGTCTTCTGCTGCTTGGAAGCAGGCTGCCTGCCACCAGAATGGGTGTGTAGAGGCATCGGTAAATGTCGTGTGACGCACACTAATCAAGTGCTATCAAAATGCTCTAAATAGAATATGGAACGAGTGTATCGAGCACGAGGCGACTCCAAGCTAGCGGATGAGTATGAGGCAGCTCCCCTAAGCTCCAAATCAGCAAACGATCTCTCCCAAGCTTTCCTGTTGCATAAAAAAAATTAATTAGCGTTAAGAGTTTATAATATATGTGGTAGATCAAGAGAAATCGGTGAACAATAGGGTTGAATAGGGTTGGGGGTTGGATTTGGGCTTACGAAATGAATATGGGAAGATATAGGGCGAAATAGGGCGAAATGGGGGTGATTGCCAGAGGAGAACCACCGGAGAAGCGGCCGAAGGTGGTGCTGCCGTCGACCGGGGTCGACGTCCTCGAGCGAGTCGGGCGTGGCCTCGGGCGAGTGGAGGGAGAGGTGCAGACGAGTTGGGGGTTCTGGGAGGAAGTCGATTGATTTGGGGATTTGGCTGCAGGCGAATGAGATTGGGGATTTTATATGGGTGGCCCGACTTAAGTCACTCGGCCAAGTGACGATCATCACTCGATCGAGTATCCCAATGGTTAAGAATTTGAAATTTTGGCGCTTCGGTTGAGTCGAGTAACTCGGTCGAGTGGTTCGAGTCCCTCGGGCGAGTGAAAAGTTCCACTCGATCGAGTGAGAAATAAAGACAGAGTGTGAATTTTTTGGTGATTCTAATGCAGTCTCTTACTCGTCGAGTAGAATTAGTCACTCGGCCGAGTGAACTAATTAATCGGTCGAGTAGATAGGCCTTACAGAGCATGATATTAGAGTTTTCTGCTACAGTGTGCACTCGGTCGAGTCACAAATCACTCGACCCAGTGGCATAAAATTTATAGAGTGTGGTTTTGGGACTTCCCTATTCAATGCATCACTCGGTCGAGTGACTTCTTCACTCGGCTGAGTGAGAATCTCACTCGGCCGAGTAGGCTATCTGTTTCAGCTCTCTACTCTCTGTTTTTCTCCGTCTTCTGTTTCTCCCTCTCCCATCAGTTTCGTCCTTCCTTTATTGTTTAAGCATGTCCTTGGGGCTGCTCTCCATCGCCATGGCTACCCTCCATTCGAATGGATTCCTCATATCTTCTTCCTGCGATAAAAACGTTGCACATTGTCAGATTTTTCTAGACTCTTGACTCACTAAACTAATAAAAATCTAAAAGGAAAATAAAAAATAAAATTCAACTAAAAGAACTAAGATATGAATATCGGGTTGCCTCCTGACAAGCGCTCGTTTAAGGTCTTGAGCTCGACCCTTTATGATTTTACGTTGAGCGTGTGATGTTCGTTGCATAGGAAATGCACGCGTTAAACTTTGTGAGGAGACCGGTAGGATTCAGATGTTGCGCTTCTTCTTGCTTGGCCTCCTTCAAGCGTGCTTCCTCTCTAATGATGGTGAGGGATGACTCCCCTAAACTTCGGTTCTTGTCTCCTTTGTTCTTTTTCGACGGTGGTGAAGTATTCACCGGTGGTGTGTTCTTTCATTGATTCACTGAAGAGAGCTTGCAGAGCTCTCTAATCCTCATGTCATCAGTGTCGTTCTCCTCTTCCTCGATGAGAGGATCTGGGGTATCTCCATTTAAAGCACCATTTCTGAAGTTGGCACTCCGTCAAGACTATCCACGTGCAAAGCTCCAATGGCGTATGGCGTGGCTTCATCGATGACCTCATCAGGTAGGTCCACATAGTCGCTCTCCTCCAGCGAGGATCTATTCTTCATGGCACGTGGGAGATGGAACTCGACTTTGATATTTTCAACGTTGAGTGACAACGTTCCCTCTCTCACGTCCACGATGACTCCGACGGTAGCTAAGAAGGGTCACCCAAGTATAAGAGATGTGTCTCACTCTTCTTTTACATCCATGACGACGAAGTCACATGGAATGCAAAGTCCTCCCGGTATTTGAAGCAGCACATTTTCAGCGATTCCCACCGGCCTAGTGATACGCTCGTCGGATAGTTGAATCTTCATGTCAGTGGCCTTAAGGTTGGTCCCCGTAATGAGCTTTTTGAACATGGTGAGGCATGAGGCTCACGCTCGCACCCAAATCTACCAAAGCCTTTTGTAGGGGGACTCCGCCAAGTGTGCACGGAATTCTAAATCTTCCGTGATCCTTTAATTTCTTCGACAACTTGTCTTCATTAACGAACCAAGTACATTGTTCGGCAAGCATGGCCTTCTCCGTTCGTTTCCTTCCCGTAATCAGATCTTTGAGAAACTTCGCATATGTCAGGATTTCAATAATTGCATCTTGGAACGAGATGTTCAAGCTTATACCTCTCAGGTACTCCAGAAATAGAGCAAACGTTTTCTCTAATTTGGCCTTTGCCAACTGTTGTAGGAATGGTACCTGTGGCACATATATCCTCTCCTTCTGGGGCTCGTCAACTTTAGATTTTTCCTCACTATTTGTCGCCGCCGTGGGGCTCTCCTATTCATTTCTTCCCTCTTTCTCAACCGAAACTTCATCCCTTGGGCTTCTAGTTTAAACCATGGCGGGAGTAGTATCCTTCCCGTCTCTAGTAGTCACCACCACTACCACATCGATGTGGCCGGTGTTGCTCCTTGGGTTTGGCTCCGATTGAGCCGACAATTGATTTTTGGCCTTGTTGAGCAATGTGATCTGCTCCGCCAATTGCGACACGATGGTGTTGAGGCTATCTTGGTCCGTCGATAGTTTAGCATTGATATTCTTCTGCTCGACCATAAACTCCTCAACTCTAGTCTCATGCTCAGATCTTTGCGACGCTTGTGGCCTCCATCCTTGATTAAATCTGGGGTGTCTATAAGGCCCTGCTTGTTGCCTTTGCTGGAATTATTGTTGTTGTGACGGCCTTTGTTGGTAGGATTGTTGCTGAGGTGGTGGGCGAGCTTCTTGTTGTTGTTGTTGTTGTTGTTGTTGTTGTTGTTGTTGTTGTGGTTGTTGTTGAGGAGGGGTTAAGGCTCTGCTATTGTTTGCATATGAAAATTCGGGGTGAGACTTCCAAGCCGGATTCACCCAAGACCCATTATTTGCTCCACCTGGCTTGTAATTAGAAACATACCCAACCTGCTCAACGGGTTCCTCATGTGCCTCGCCGCCAACATACATGAATTGGCCTTGCCAATCATTTGTGTGTCCATTCGATGTCAATGTGTCAGTCACAACATATGGCTCAGTCAGCTTCTTCTCAAGTCTCTCCATCACTCTAGATAGAGAGTCAAACTTTGTCGCCAGTTCTGCCACTACCTTGGCTTCATATATGCTCGCCGGCTTCACATATGATGATGTTTGGCCCCTCTCATCAGCCCACTGCTGATTGTTAGAGGCCATCTCCTCAAGTAACATCGTAGCATCTTTCGGTGTCTTTGATAACATCGCCCCATTAGCGGTGGCGTTAATAATCATCTTCGTATCCGCTTTCAAACCATTGTAGAAGCTATGCAATAGCTCCCAATTGTCTATGTTGTGGTAGGGGCATTGATGTTGTTTATCTCTGAAGTGCTCCCATGCCTCATATAATGATTCTTGGAGGGCCCTGCCTGAAAGACATCAAAGAATTTCGTATCTTTACGGTCTTTGAAGGCGGACAGAACTTGTTGACGAAGGCGCTTGCTAGCTCGTCCCAAGTAGTAAATATCCATGTGCTTGCGTCCTAAACCAATATTGAGCTTTATCTCGAAGAGTGAAGGAAAAAAGCCGCATGCGGATGGCATCCTCTGGTACACTAGGGATCTGAAAGGTGGCGCACTTCGCCAAGAACATCTGGATGTGGTAATGCGGATTTTCATGCACATTCCCGTGGAAGGGATCTTGTTGCATCAGCACAACAAGTCCCGTTTTCAGCTCAAAATTCTTCTTTGGCGGCAACTCTGGCATAAGTATGGATGAAGTAGTCGAATTGTTTGGAGTAAGCCTATCCCGGATGGAAATAAGCCTAGCAGTGCATTGTGGAATATTTTCCTTCGCCATTTGATTTTCCTATGAAGTTTGCCTCTTTTCTGCTCTTAACTTCCTTGCGGTGCACTCGATCTCAGGATGAACTAAAATAGCTTCCTTGGTTGCCCTCAATCGTGTGTTCATGCACAGAAAAGAGAATATGCAAAGAAGCGTTAGTACAATAGAGGAATAAAAGGAAAAAGAAATAAAATAAAAAAAGAATAGCTAAGTTAAAATATAGAATACCGTCGCCTCCTCGGCAACGGCACCAAAAACTTGGTCGTCCTGGATAGTAACTCCGAAAACAATGTAGTTTTACAGTAAGCGCATGGTTAAGTGGTGATCGGGTATCGAATCACGGGGAGGAACTATTGGTATCTATACAGATTACTAAGCTATTGTGAAATGGTGGTGAAGAAATATTGGTGTCATAATCATTCAAAGTGTTGGTTGTAAATTCAATTTATAAGAATGTCAAGGGCTTGGGAATCCCCGCTATAGATTTCAAGCAATCAATGTGAAACACGAATCTCTATATTACTACTCTTGATTTAGGGTGAACTTGTCGCAACTAAATTGGTAACCAGCGCACGCTCTTGCGCTACGCAAGTCTATAGTAATCTAAACTAGAGCCTCGCTCTCGCACAAGCCTAGTTCAAACTACTAGCATTAAGATCGACAATAATATCCAATTCTAACTCAAGCTCGCTCTCGCACAACTTAAGTTCGAATCTAGATTGTGATAGCTCGTATCCGTTTTACCGTCGTACAAACGAATATAATTATAGAAATATAATAAATATGTTAGCTTTGGTCGCTCCTGCGCACCAATTCTAAGGAATCTTGATTATATATCTAAATCGAATGTCTAGGGCTTCCATTAGATCAGGATCCTCTCTTGAGCTCTCAAGATCTAATAGAAATCCCCAGCTATCCATAGTAAATCAATCAGAACCAAACCCTTAACAAGCTTAGCGACTTAGAAATTCAATAAATCTCATAAATCATACTCTAGATCTATATGGTTCATCCCTTTGCCCTAAAGCAAAGAGACTACTTACAATTCATCATAAAAAATCACAATAGAAACAAGATTTGCAATAGAATTCATCACAAAACTCAGATCTAGAAAGAAATATATCATAAAAATATCAAATTGCAAAAGTTTAGACAACCAATTTTGAGTACAAGCTTCAAGAATAAGAAATTTAAGATCCTTCTCTCCAATCCTTTCGTCAAAAGAAAATTAGAACTAAAATTAAAACTAAGAAAATTATTCTAATGAGTCTCTCCTTGGGCCGCCCATAAAACTGGGTATTTATAGCCGTCCAAAAAGTACAGAAAATCCTGACAGATTTGCCCCTGAACAGCTGCAAACCCTAGTTTTTAAAAGCTGGCAGACGGCGCACTCGGCCGAGTGAACTGCTCACTCGGTCGAGTGAGAAATCTACAGAAAATAGGGATTTTCCATGTTCTGGAAGTTCAGACCACTCGACCGAGTAGTTTTCTCACTCGGTCGAGTGAGATTCTTGCTCAGTCGAGTGGGACATACTGCAGATCCTCTCAAAAACTGAGAGGTGTCAAAGAATTTCTTCGCATTTTCTATCTCCACTCGGTCGAGTGGGATGCTCACTCGGCCGAGTGGAAATTTCCATTCAACCGAGTACATTACTACTCTTCTTTAAGATAGATTGGGCGTGTCAGCTTCACTCGGTCGAGTGCGCTGCTCCACTCGGTCAAGTGAGCTGCATCACTCGGCCGAGTTGCCTGTTTCAGTACTCTTTTCTCCTTCTTCTTGCTTCCTCGTCGTTTCTTTTGCCTTCCTTCTTCTACTCATCCTCCAGCGTATTTAGCTCTCCGATATCATCATCAATGATGCTTCGGCACGTGTGTAAGTGCTCGTGGCTCCAAATTGCTTCCGATTGCTCCATATTTCCTAAAATCAGACAAAACAAAGGAATAGTGAAATATATCGTAAAAACGTCGTAAAATCGTTAAAATCGCGATATGAGCAATCGTTATGGGACGGAAAAATGCAGAAATAAAGTGTAAAATATGACCCTATCAACAAGGGATGCCAAAGCTTGGAGATGATGTGGAGCATCAAGGCATCAAGAGATTGAAGATTAGACTCTAAGGAAAGTAATGTAATCCATGTATTATTTCATTTATTACTTTTCTCTTTTTAAGTCTAGGTTTATTGTAATGCTTTGATAGATGGACTAACTCATACATGCATATGCATTTTCCATCTTAGTGAACCTTAGGATTATCATAGAAATCATCCCAATAGTTTCATCTTACCAAATACTCATACTGGAGTTTTTGGCTCTCCCACAGTCGACTAATGAAGGCATGACAGGGGACTGGATGACCTGCAGATGCCTGGCCAGCCTTCTACAGCCGACTGATGTGCATAGCTCAAGTCAACATTTCTTGATTCTTTCTTGAGCTCTTGTAAACAGACGACTGACGTTCATTTTACAGGCGCATGTATTCCATCAGGCGCCTGGGATTTGTTCTCCTGTCGTCTGTGTGCCAAAGTGCATAACTTGCATTTTCTGGTTTTCAATCCACTTTGCAAGTCAGTCGACTGATGAAAGGTTTTCAGTCGCCTGTCAAATTACAGGTGCCTGAGAATTGGTCATCTATCATCTGAGGGCGCTAATGCAAAAATTGTGTTTTTCTCGGCTCCTTTCCAACCCATGTGACAATCACTTGCTGAAGGATATTCAGGCGCCTACACCTTGTACAAGTGCATGTGTAGTCTTCAACAGTCGCATGTCCTGGCTTAGATTATAGCCGTTGGGATTTTAATAGCCGTTGACTAGTCGATTGTCAATTATTCATCAGTCGACTGTCCTAAACGTAAACTGCCAAAATGTAGTCATGGTAGATTTATTCATTTGGATTTTTTGCTTAGTTTTGAGGGTTTGTTTGGGATTCCTATATATAGGAGAGGGCTTAGCTCTTTAGAACTTCTTGGAACTATTGCAAATCATTAGAGATTGATTAAGCCACTCTCAAACTCTCTCATTTCCCTCTTAGAGCTCTTATTTCTTTTCATGCATTGAAGTCAAGCTCAAGGGAAATCATCCAAGTGCATTCAAGCAAATCTCAAGCACTTGGTCATCCTCTTCCACGCCTTCTTCTTTATATGAGTAAGTTCATCATCAATGCATAGGTAAGAGTATTTGTTTTACTTTGTTTTCTTTGAAACCTTAGATTTCTGTGTGAGAGCTAGTTACTCTCTGTGTAAGAGTATAACCCTTGTGCATGATTGGTAGAGATATCTCTTTGTGAGAGTTTGAGTCTCTCTGTGTGAGAGCAAGGATTTCTCTATGTGAATATCCAAATCCTCTGTGTGAGGTATCTCTGTGTAAGATTATATTCACTTCTCTTTGTGAGAATCTTAGTGGATATTGATGTGACTGGACGTAACCAAGTTTGGAGAACCAGGGTAAAATCGTGTGCTTACGTTTGGATTGATTGTGTTGATTAATTCCTCGTGCACTTATTATTCCGCATTTGCAAGTTAAATTTTAATTGCACAATTTATTGCCATAACTCTATTCATCCACCCTCTAGAGTGTGTTGTTGTTAGTAATGCAAGGTAGATGGTCCTTACAATTGGTATCGGAGCGAGGTTTTATCATACAACAACGATGACATTCAACGCTACATCTGCGTCTCATGAAGAAGGTCTATCAACCGTTCGACCCCCGCTCTTCAACAGAACCAACTACCCAAGTTGGAAGATCAAGATGATGATCTACTTAGAGGGTCAAGACCTATGGGACATCACGAAGTCGCCATTGAGAAGCCTACTACACCCACGGCTACAATGACAAAAGCGGAGAAGGACTCGATAAAATTCAATGCGAGGGCAATGAATGCATTCCATTGTGTCCTCACTCACAATGAGTTCAACCGCATTTCCATGTGCAAAACGACCAACGAAATTTGGCATACTTTGGAGATTTGTCATGAAGGGATGACACAGGTAAAGAAATCTAAACAAACTGTGTTTAGACCTAAATATGAAATGTTTAAGATACATGAAGGAGAAAGCATCCCAGAAATGTTCACAAGGTTCACAGACATCGTGAATGCTTTGGAAGGACTTGGGAAGGTGATTTCCCAAGAGGATCGTGTGGAGAATATCCTTGACTCTCTTACACCCCAATGGGAGTCAAAGGCCAACTGTATTTTGGAGTCTAACGACATGCCCAAATACACCGTTGAGAAGTGCATTGGGAATCTCATGGTGTATGAAGTGAAGCTTTAACATAAGAAGGAGATTCAACCATCCAAGCCCGAGAAGCCAGAAAAGCAAAACGGGATTGCAGTCCATGCCAAGGAGGAGCCAATCAAATGGAGGAAGAAATTCCATCGAGAGCTTCTAGTGAAGAAGATGAAGAAGATGAGGTTAGTGGAGATGAAATCATGGAGCTTTCCAAGCAACTAAGAGCATTCCTCAAAAGCAAGCTAGGTAAATCTTCTTCAAAGTTTGCCTCTAAATCTAACAATCCGATTTGTTTCAATTGTAGAGGAAATGGTCATCTATCCACCGAATGCTCTTTCAAACCCAACAAAGAGTTCCAAACCCAACAAAGAGACTTACAAGGATAAAGGGAAGAAGCATTGGAAAGGCAAGACCAAGTTCAAGAACCAAAAGAAGAGACTTGTCGGCACATTTGATGACTCCAATGAGGACACATCAAGTGATGAAGAAGAGGATGAAAATGAACGAGCTCACATGTGCTTCACGGCTTTTGATGATTCTTCCTCAATCTCCTCAAGTTCAAGCGATGAAGAGGTGGATGCGTGGCTTAACCCCAACGAAGAAATGTGCTTCATGGCTAAAGGGGAAGAGTCTTCGTCAAGCTCTAGCGAGGAGAAAAGCGATGAGGAAGTAGAGGAGGAGCCAAAGCTACCTTACGAGAAGCTCAAATACCACTACAACATGGTCTCCAATGGGGCAAGTAAGTGCATCGACTCATATGCTAAATTGAAAGTTAAATTTAAAAATGCTATGAGTAGGGTGCATGAACTTGAATCTTCTAGTGTAAGCAATAATGATATGCATATTTGTGACACTAGTGAGAGAGACACACTTCGCTCTCAAGTTAAGGATTTGAGCATGATTAATGAAAAATTGGTAGCTTAAAAGCTTAGCTTAGACTCTCGCATTCAACAACTTACGTTGAAATGCGAAAAGGAATTCCACAAGTTCAAAAGCTTTGTTTATTCTAGGGATTCACTCTATGATTTGTTGGAAAAACAACATCCGTCAAATCATAGAGGATGATTGGCTTATATTCAAAATGTGGTAGCCAACCCCACCATTCGTTCTTATTTTGGTGCAAATACAAGAAATATTGCTAAAGCACCTAAGATGAATTACAATGCTTTCTTGTATAACAATAACACCAACAAGAAGCATGTAAATCACAAGGTGGTGAGGAAAATGAAAATACTTCAGTTTGTGCTAAGAAGCAAAATCCTCACTCTTTGCATGTCAAGAAATTCTTTTCTACACCTAAGCATGCCATATCCACCCCTCTTGCAAAGGCAAAACCCTTGCCTAGGAAATCCTTGAGTCTTTGGATTCCCACTAAGTGTAGTGTGCAAGAGAAGGATAGTTACATAAACTCATTAGTTAGGGATGTGATCATCTCATGTGGTTACATTAGGAAATCAAACTCCTCATGGGTTTGGTTCCCTAATGTTTACAATGGCAAATATGTAAATACTAATCATGGGGGGCTTTTTCTTTGGGGTGTGAGGCGACACCCCCCTGTAAGGACCGACTATGCCTTGCAATACTAACAACAAACACTCTAGTGCTAGGTATTGGTGTTTCATACCAATATTATTTTGATGATGATCATAACTATATGTTGTTACTAATGTCTCTCATGTTTTAGTCTCATAGTTAACAAATGAAGAATATCATTTTTGGAGACTAAATGCTTGGTGCAAGGATGGACATCAAGAGGAGCATAGCCAAAGCTTGGACAATGGATGCCAAAGCTTGGAGATGATGTGTAGCATCAAGGCATCAAGAGATTGAAGATTAGACTTTAAGGAAAGCAATGTAATCTATGTATTATTTCATTTATTGCTTTTCTCTTTTTAAGTCTAGGTTTATTGTAATGCCTTGATAGATGGACTAACTCATACATACATATGCATTTTCCATCTTAGTGAACCTTAGGATTATCATAGAAATCATCCCAATAGGTTCATCTTGCCAAATACTCAAACTGAAGTTTTTGGCTCTCCCACAATCGACTGACGAAGGCATGACAGGCGACTGGATGACCTTGTTGGGTTTTGGCAGACACTCAGAGCTCGGATCTGTGTCCGTCCTAAGTCGGACAGGCCACATGGGCATAAAATTAAATAAACACAGCAGAATAAAATTACTACTAGCTAAACAATTTAGCTAGGTTCTGAGGGAGCCAGAACCTAGCCCGATCTATGCCAACTTGGGGTGGATCTGACAACCCCAAGAGGGATCTATTCTATAGCGATAAAATTAAATCTACACTAATAATTTCTTAACCACATACCCGGAAGCTTGACCCTGGGGCGGGTAAGATGTACCACACCGTCTCTGACGCTCCTTGTAGCCGAACTGCCTTGACTCGATCCAGCCGAGCCGCCTCGCACCCTCGAACCGATCCGCCCGAGCCGACTCCCACCTCCAAGCCGATCACACGCGGTAGAAAGTTTCACTTGAGTAGACCCGTGTCTTAGACGTCTGGATCCGAATCCAAACCCCCTTCGTAGTCTTGTTAGGACTACTACGGAGAATAGGAAGAAGAGAGAGAGAGAATAGTTAGTCGCCGATCGAGCTTGCTCTAAAATTCTGGAGCTACTTGATCGAGGACTTGGTACATTTTTAAACGAATAGAGTGCACCCCTATTTATATAGGGAGCCGACACTCCTCTTCTCGTTGTGAGCAATGTGGGACTATTGCTAATTTGAAGAAAAATTCAATTAAGCTAATTTAGCTTAATTAGTAGTTTAGTGAGCTTTTCATAAAAGCAAACTTTAACTAATTAATTCTCTTCGCTCATTAAACTTTAGACACCAAACAAGCTATCAATCCGAAGGGCTTCGAATGGTGAACGCGTAGGAACCAACGGCGACGAATTTCGACTTTGTTTGACCCCTCAAACAATTGTCCAAAGTTGGGCAAATAATCAATTTTTGTAGCCATCATTTGGGTCAAACCCCCTAAAATAACTTAAGTTGTGGGCGCGACCGCCCAAGGTGAGCAAGGGCGGGCCGCGCTGGCTGCAAGCAGCGGGTGCAGGCCCAAGCAGCGGGCTACGCCCACTGTGTAGCGGGCGTACGCCCACTGCAGTTAGCGGGCCGCGCCCGTTTGCCCTTGCGGATGGGCTTGTAAACCCAGTGGGTCTAACCCACTTTCCCTTGAATTGTTATTGCGTTTCTGGGCTCGTTTAAGCTCTGATTTGGACGCAGTTTGAACCTATGTTTCGACCAGGACGATCCCGTCATACAGGTAACCCTTTCCAATGTATTTGTTCCTACTAAATTTGTCATAACCAATTTACGACACGTTTTAATCTTTTGCTTGCATCAAATGCAACATTGCCCCTATTACATTTACGACTTAAGTTCACAACCAACTTTGTGAATATCAACTATTCAATGTCATCAAATGAATCTCTCTTTATTAATCTTCCTATTACTAAGACACGAACGCTACTTGGTGTGAGACCCTACAGCCTGACCTTACTACAGGTTGGGACTCGAAACCCCTAGACGACGGTCACCACGAGCAGTAGCTGTCATCCATGTTTCAAAATCATCATAACGTGATCGACCCTTTGACAAAAGTGTCGTTGGGTTTACATTGGCTGTGTCAGTGATGAATGCCGTTAGCTATAGTCCCTTCGTCAAGACTGTGTCCCTGTTGGCCTAGGGTATGGTTTACTGTCAACCCCATTAGACAACATTGGTCAGTATACGTCGGTCTTTGTTGTATTCACGTTGTACTTCTTACAACGTACCCCGGCCGGGGATTAACACAAAGATCGTACTAAGCCCGTGACACTAACTTCCCTTTAATGGAAGTGACGAATCCCATCTTAATCATCTACTCACCTCGAGAGCTTCGGGTGCAACCCAACCTAAAATCTTTCAGCAGGCCTAGCCTCGTAGCTAGATCATTGGTCTAAACTACACCGTTCATTCACAGGTTCGTACAGATGACTTCAGGTCTTAAGGACCGGCTTACCTATCATCACCCTAGGGTTATTAAAGACAGTTTAGTTAAAGTTAACCATTTAACAACTCTAAGTTGGTCGTTCAGTGAACTCATTCTCCAATGAGCACCTGTGTCTCGCCTCCGACTTTGCCAACTCGAATGACTACGGGATCATCATTACCCTACAGTAAGACTAAGACACAGTGGTCTATCCGATGTGTTGATATCTAGTTCTCGACACATCTATGACCACGAACCGTTTAAGACTTACGTTTCTATTCGGCCGCCTACTACTCATAATCGAGATCTTATCTAGATACGTAAGGACCTAACTATAAGTCTATGTGCATTATCTAAGTATATTAATACAAACGATTTCATACTTAGGATAATGGATACTATATACAGTATGAACAAGACGTATACTTTAGAATAAATTGCCTTATGTGCATATATCCTCCTACATCTCCCACTTGCACTTAGGTTATTTATCTTGGTATCTCATACCGTTATAGCATATCAGTCACTTTGACATTTATATGACAAACCTAAGAGTGGATTTACTAACGAGTATCTACAATGCATTTTAATGGATTATTATATATACATCTCTTGATCACACAAGGTTGATCCTTTGAAAAAAGATCTGGATCAATTTTTCCTTTCTTTGTATAGCTAACAATTAGCTTATACAATCTAGATGTAGGGTCTAACATTTCTATAAGTCAGTCTCAGCTCATTCCAATTTTCTTGTGTTAACATGTCAGCTACATGCTGACACCTTAAGTCTCCATATACTTGATTAAATCAAAACGATTTTGATTCAATGTTTTATATAAATGATTCAAATAAGTTTGGAAATTCCTTTTTTACTTAGTCCGAGAAACCGTAACTAAGTATACGAGCTAGCTCCCACTGACTTTAAGAATTACCTGGTTAAATACTTCAATATTATATCTAAATCATATTTAGATTATATATATGAAGACATAACCATTTGATAAGTGCTTTAGATGGAATGTATTAGTGTCAGGTTCGGTTTGTCGAATGAGTTAAGTCAAGATCGGTTTAAGGAATCTTGACATTGACTCACTCAATCAAACGTCCTACACTGTATTTTTCCCTTAACCACATTTAATATTAACTGTTTAATGACCAAATGTAGTTTATTAAGAATTAATCTTAATATGCGTATAATTGTGATTACACACAATTTATACGCTCTTGGAACCTATACTTAACTACTGATTGACTATAACATGAAGTCAGCTCCAAAACAAAATTTCTGAAGCTTCGTATCACAATTTGAGAATTTTCACAACCAACTCAGAAAGCCACAATCACAGAAAATTTAAGCCAATCTCAATCAAATTTCAATTTCAACAGAAAACGCAATTTCCGAGACATTCATTCAAAAACAACGGATTCATAAGGATGAACCGTAATATGTTTATCAAATAAACTTTGAGTGTAGAACACTCAATCATTGTTTTCAACTTTAAGGAATGATACATTTTATTCAACTAAGAAAATGAGTATCAGCTCCTTCTGCATGTCTCTCGAAGTCTTCGCACGGCCCCAACAACAACGATTGCTCAGGTTGCCGACCGTCCTCCGAACTTCTTCCAATCTTCGCTTCATTTTAGCCACATGTATACATTACACAGATGTTTTAGTATCTCATACTATGTGACCGGAAATAATTATGCTTCATTGAATTTAATTTGTTGTACCTGAGGTAGAGGCATCAGTATGCCCCTTCTTCTTCTCTGCAAGATAAATCTTGCAGTTCCTCTTCCAATGGCTAATCTTATGGCAATGGAAGCACTCAGATTTTGACGGTGTCCCTTTGGTCCTTTTCTTCCCTTTCTTCGCCTTCGCAGGTTGTGGGACCTGCCTCTTCTTGCCCTTGCCTTTCGGCTGGTCGGAAGAAGCAGAGCCAACAACCAATGGAGTCGGCTTCTTCTCAATCTCCTCAAACTGCCTAAGCATATTGAGGAGATCAGGAAGATCTGTTTCAAGACTGTTCATTTTGAAACCAGTGATGAAAGGCTTAAAGTCAAGGGTTAAAAACTTAAGGATAATGTCCACGGACATCTCATTGTCCAGGAAAAAACCTAACTGGACGGCATCCTCCATGTACCCGATCATCTTGATGACATGATCTTGTACGGGCCCTGTCTCCATATTTGTACCCCAGAGGTTGCTGGTGGCTTCGAACTTGGCAGCTCTAAATCGCTTGTCGTATAACTCTTGTGCATTCAGAATCATACTTTGAACATCCATATGTTCATGCTTCCTCTGTAATTCGTTACTCATCGAAGCCAGAGTAAGGCACCTGGCCTTCTCTGCATCCCTTTGGTATAGCTTATAGACTTCCTTTTCCTCGAAGATCGAATCGTCATCGGGCTTCTCCGGAGCGTCCTCGAACAGTACGTATCCAATTCCGGCTAGAGAAAGGACTAACTTAATGTTCCTAAGCCAGTCTTTGTAGTTCGTTCCATCGAGCACGTTCTTCTCTACCATATATCTAAGACCCAAATCCATTCTACAATTTTATAGATACTTTAGTCAGTATATGTTCGTTGTACAGTTTTAATGGTTTTTAATAAAACTATATTCTCCCACTAAATTTATTAAAGCCATAATAATAAATAGTTTATTATAAAAAAACATTTGCGAGATAGGGATCCGACTACCCTGAGTCCGACAACCTTGAGTGTGTCTCAACAAGTTGTCCGACTCTGCAGTCGGTAGACGAACTCGTCATCAATCACATTAAATATGATTCCCTATCAATCTTACCCCTAGTCATTTGTGATCATGAGTGTGCTCATCCGGATCACAATGGCTAGCCTAGTAGGACCCTTGTTTTCGTGTCTAACCTGACTTGCCCCGCCGCTCGGTGTACGCACGACACGTCGGTTTGGGTCAGACTTAGACTACATTCTTGGTTAGACTTACGCCGGTGCTCGGTGGATGAGACAACAGTTTTAGTCAGGTCAAGATGTTTATCAAGAAATCGGGTTCTATAAGATTGTCATGTCATGGCTTGAGTGTAGCTTAACAACCGTAACACGTTTCTTACAGTTGCCAACTCCTAAAACAAGGAGGGCTACGATTTATCTTGAACATGATTATTATCGTATTTGACTGAGGTATAGCCGATGGATTTACACAGTCATGATTCGACTCCTTGCGGTCCAGCGGACTCGGCCAGGGAATTGACTAAGCCAGGACCACTCGGCCCCTAGACTAGCTAGGGTGGTCCAACAAACTTAGCCAAGCACATTGACCGACATCATGATCCATTGAAGGAGTTTTCATCAATTCTATGTTCGTTCAACAACTAAATGGCTTTTAATTAAGAAAACTAGTTAATCCTTATCAAACTAGTGGATCCTAAAATTCGAAATTTTATGAATTGGTTGAACAATTTTAATTGAGTCCTTATCAACTATAAGGTTCATTCGTCCAACGTGCTACCCCAATCTAATTAGGATTTTAAATAAAACAATTACAACATATTTCAAAAATAGTCTTTTATGAAAATCATCATTTAAACATTTTATTGAAATGATTGACAATCAAAGGGACTACCCTAATCTGGTATTAGGTTTTGATGTTGAATTGTTTATAAAAAACATAACATGTTACTAGTTTATTAAAATTTCATCTTATAAAATTTTAATCATTTAATGGCTAACCTAAAAGGGTTCATGAATACATTATCCATCATGTCCATTAAAATAAAACAACTAATTTATCTGCATAAATTAAAAGTTCATGTATTGACATGTAATGAGAATTTGCAAGTTAAAATTATCTACATAATTAATAACACGCAAATCTAAAATTTTAACATTTAAAATTAAAGATAAAAAATTTAAAGCTTAAATTTTTTTATCACATAAAAACTAGGTTTCATAAAATTATCAAATAATTTTAAAACCTAGGCTTTAAAATTTTAATCAAACATATCTAAGATTAAAATATCGCATAAATAATCTAGAAACTTATATGTAATTTTAAAAGAAACTAATTTATCATTTCATCTTATGAAAAAAATTTCTATAATTTACATATCCATTAAAGAAATTTTAAAACATTTTTAAAATCATTAGAAATTGTTTTAAGAGCTTTCAAATAAAGTTTTAAAATTTCCAACCTTTATGCAACTTAAGAGAATTAAATTTCCAAAATATGTCCTTAAAGTTACATAAACTTTTAAATGCTCGGAAAAATTATTATATCTCATAGAAAAATTTTAAAAAGCATTTAACGATTAGAGACCTATTTATATTTATCGCATAAAATTAAATCGTCCCCAAAAAAATTGTGTTGCAAAAACAATTTTTAAAACACAAAACGATTGTATGTTTAAAAATATGCAATTTAAAGATTTAAAGAATGTCGCTAAAATAGATCTATAGCATAACCGTGGCTCTGATACCACTGTTGGGTTTTGGCGGACCCTCAGATCTCGGATCTGTGTCCGTCCTAAGTCGGACGGGCAACAGGGGCATAAAATTAAATAAACGCAGCGGAATAAAATTACTACTAGCTAAACAATTTAGCTAGGCTCCGAGGGAGCCAGAACCTAGCACGATCTATGCCAACTTGGGGTGGATCTGACCACCCCAAGAGGGATCTATTCTATAGCGACAAAATTAAATCTACACTAATAATTGCTTAACCACATACCCGGAATCTTGACCCTGTGGCGGGTAAGATGTACCACACCGTCTCTGACGCTCCTTGTAGCCGAACCGCCTTGACTCGATCCAGCCGAGCCGCCTCGCACCCTCGAACCGATCCGCCTGAGCCGACTCCCGCCTTCAAGCTGATCACATGCGGTAGAAAGTTTCACTTGAGTAGACCCGCATCTTAGACGTCTGGATCCGAATCCAAACCCCCTTCGTAGTCTTTCTAGGACTACTCCGGAGAATAGAAAGAAGAGAGAGAGAGGGAGAGAATAGTTAGTTGCCGATCGAGCTTGCTCTAAAATTCTGGAGCTACTCGATCGAGGACTTGGTACATTTTTCTACGAAGAGAGTGCACCCCTATTTATATAGGGAGCCGGCACTCCTCTTCTCGTTGTGAGCAATGTGGGACTATTATTAATTTAAAGAAAATTTAATTAAGCTAATTTAGCTTAATTTGTAATTTAGTGAGCTTTTCATAAAAGCAAACTTTAACTAATTAATTCTCTTCGCTCATTAAACTTTAGACACCAAACAAGCTATCAATCCGAAGGGCTTCGAATGGTGAACACATAGGAACCAACAACGACGAATTTCGACTTCGTTTGACCCCTCAAACAATTGCCCAAAGTTGGGCAAATAATTAATTTTCGTAGACGTCATTTGGGGTTTCAAAAACCCTAAAATAACTTAAGTTGCGGGCGTGCCCGCTAAGCTTAGCGGGCGCGCCCGCCCAAGGTGAGCAAGGGCGGGTCGTGCCCCCTGCAAGCAGCGGGCGCTGGCCCACTGTGTAGCGGGCCGTGCCCGCTGCAGTCAGCGGGCCGCGCCCGTTTGTCCTTGCGGATGGGCTTGTAAGACCAGTGGGTCTAACCCACTTTCCCTTGAATTTTTATTGCGTTTCTGGGCCCATTTGAGCTCTGATTTGGACGCGGTTTGACCCTGTGTTTAGACCGGGACGATCCCATCATCCAGGTAACCCTTTCCAATGTATTTGTTCCTACTAAATTTGTCGTAACCAATTTACGACACGTTTTAATCTTTTGCTTGCATGAAATGCAACATTGTCCCTATTGCATTTATGACTTAAGTTCATAACCAACTTTGTGAATATCAACTATTCAATGTCATCAAATGAATCTCTCTTAATTAATCTTTCTATTACTAAGACACGTACGCTACTCGGTGTGAGACCCTACAGCCTGACCTTACTACAGGTTGGGGCTCGGAACCCCTAGACGATGGTCACCACGAGCAGTAGCTGTCGTCCCTGTTTCAGAATCATCATAATGCGATCGACCCTTTGACAAAAGTGTCGTTGGGTTTTCATTGGCTGTGTCAGTGATGAATGCCGTTAGCTATAGTCCCTTCGTCAAGATTGTGTCCCTGTTGGCCTAGGGTATGGTTTACTGTCAACCCCAGTAGACAACATTGGTCAGTATACGTCGGTCTTTGTTGTATTCATGTTGTACTTCTTACAGCGTACCCCGGCCGAGGATTAACACAAAGATCGTACTGAGCCCGTGACACTAACTTCCCTTTAACGGAAGTGACGAATCCCATCTTAGTCGTCTACTCGCCTCGAGAGCTTCGGGTGCAACCCAACCTAAGATCTTTCAGCAGGCCTAGCCTCGAAGCTAGATCATGGGTCTAAGCTACACTGTTCATTCACAGGTTCGTACAGATGACTTCAGGTCTTAAGGACCAGCTTACCTATCATCACCCTAGAGTTATTAAAGACAGTTTAGTTAAAGTTAACCATTTTACAACTCTAAGTTGGTCGTTCAGTGAACTCATTCTCCAATGAGCACCTGTGTCTCACCTCCGACTTTGCCAAGTCGAATGACTATGAGATCATCGTTACCCTACGGTAAGACTAAGACACAGTGGTCTATCCGATGTGTCGATATCCAGTTCTCGACACATCTATGACCACGAACCGTTTAAGACTTACGTTTCTATTCGGCTACTTACTACTCATAATCGAGATCTTATCTAGATACGTAAGGACCTAACTATAAGTCTATGGATATTATCTAAGTATATTAATACAAATGATTTCATACTTAGGATAATGGATACTATATACAGTATGAACAAGACGTATACTTTAGGATAAATCGCCTTATGGGCATATATCCTCCTACAGACCTCCAGTCGCCTGGCCAGCCTTCTACAGCTGACTGACGTGCACAACTCGAGTCAACATTTCTTGACTCTTTCTTGAGCTCTTGGAAACAGACGACTGACGTTCATTTTACAGGCGCATGTATTCCATCAGGCGCCTGGGATTTGTTCTCCAGTCGTCTTCTGTGTGCACAAGTGCGTACCTTGCATTTTCTGGGTTTCAACCACTTTGCAAGTCAGTCGACTGATGAAAGGTTTTCAATCGCTTGTCAAATTATATGCGCCTGACAATTGGTCATCTATCGTCTGAAGGCGCTAGTGCGAAAGTGGCGTTTTTCTCAGCTCATTTCCATCCCATGTGACAGTCACCTGCTGAAGGATATTCAGGCGCCTACACCTTGTACAAGTGCCTGTGTAGTCTTCTATAGTCGTCTGTCTTGACTCAGATTATAGCCTTTGGGATTTTAATAGCCGTTGACTAGTTGAATGTCAAATTCGATTGTCCTAAGAGTAAACTGCCAAAATCTAGCCGTTGCAGAATTATTCATTTTGGTTTTTTGCTTAGGTTTGAGAGTTTATTTGGGATTCATATATATATATATATATATATAGGAGATAGCTTAGTTCATTAGAACTTCTTGGAACTATTGCAAATCATTAGAGATTGATTGATCCACTCTCAAACTCTCCCATTTCCCTCTTAGAGCTCTTATTCCTCTTCATGCCTTGAAGTCAAGCTCAAGGGAAATCATCCAAGTGCATTCAAGCAAATCTCAAGCACTTGGTCATCCTCTTCCATGCCTTCTTCTTCATATGAGTAAGTTCATCATCAATGCATAGGTAAGAGTATTTGTTTTACTTTGTTTTCTTTGAAACCCTAGCTTTCTTTGTGAGAGCTAGTTACTCTCTTCGTGAGGTATAACCCTTGTGTAGGGTTAATTGAGATCTCTCTTTGTGAGAGTTAGAGTCTCTTTGTGTGAGAGCAAGGATTTCTCTGTGTGAGAATCCAAATCCTCTGTATGAGGTATCTCTGTTGAGATTGTATTCACTTCTCTTTGTGAGAATCTTAGTGGATATTGGTGTGGCTTGACATACCCAAGTTTAGGGAACCATGTAAAATCTTGTGTTTGCTTTTGGATTGATTGTGTTGATTAATTCCTCTTGCACTTATTATTCCGCATTTACAAGTTAAATTTTAATTGCATAATTTATTACCATAACTCTATTCACCCCCTATAGAGTGTGTTGTTGTTAGTATTGCAAGGTAGACGGTCCTTACATCTAGAGGGGGTGAATATAGTAATGGCAATAATCGTGTAATTAAAAATTAAACTTGTAAATGTGGAATTATAAGTGCAAGAAGAATTTAAACAACACAATCAAGCAAGCACCAACACAAATATTTTACCCTGATTCCCCAACTTGGGTACATCCAGCCTCACCAAATATTTGCTATGATCCTACACAATGTAGTGAATAGAATCTCACAAAGAGATACCCTACACAAGGGATTTGAATTCTCACAAAGAGAGTACCTAGCTCTCACAAAGAAAGTACTCAACCAACCCTACACACGGGTTAAACTCTCACATGAGAAACTAACTTTCACAAAGAAAGTTAGGGTTTCAATTCACAAAGGTGAAACAAATACTCTTACCTATGCCTTGAGATGAACTTACTCAATAAGAATAAGAAGGCATGGAAGAGGATCTCTAAGTGTTGAGATGAGCTTGATTGCACTTGGATAATTTTCCTTGAGCTAGCTTTAAAGCATGAATAGGATTAGAGCTCTAAAGAGGGAAATGAGAGATTAGGAGTGGCTTTAATGATCTCTTAATGATCTTCAATAGTTTCGAGAGTTCTAAATGAACTAAGCCCACTCATATATGTGTGTGTGTGTGTGTGTGTGTGTGTGTGTGTGTGTGTGTGTGTGTGTGTGTGTGTGTGTGTGTGTATGTGTGTATATATATATGTATATAAGTGAGTGAGTGAGTGAGTGAGTGAGTGAGTGAGTGTGTGTGTGTGTAGAGGAGGGATCAAATGACCCCCAAAAATAACCCCCAAAAATAACCCCTATAAAAAATCCTATGCCCACCATTTTTTCAGAAGATCCAAACCGTTCATCTTGATCTCCACCCTTTAAATACCTGACCCACCAATTTTCAACCCGATCCCATGTGTTCCGCACGTTCATCCATTCGACCCAAATTTAACGGTTTCGCATGAATAGAACTTTTGCGAATGGTTGATGAACGGGAAAAACACATGGGATCGGGTTGAAAATTGGTGGGTCAGGTATTTAGAGGGTGGAGATCAAGATGAACGGTTCGAATCTTCCGAAAAAATGGGGGCATAGGATTTTTGATAGGGGGTTATTTTTGGGGGTCATTTGATCCCTCCTCATATATGTGTGTGTGTGTGTGTGTGTGTGTGTGTGTGTGTGTGTGTGTGTGTGTGTGTGTGTGTGAATAAAAGCTATCTTTATTAATCAAAAATTTGTACAAAGAATCAAAACTAGCTAGTTCCAGAAGATGACAGATCGAGAGGGGATAGGGCACAAGCGCCGTCACCCTCTACATCCTATTATCCTCCTTTACTTTTAGTCTTTAAAACACACACTATACATCAAAACAAGAAAAAGAAAGAATTATCCTGCATCAATAAACCCCCAGTTGGAAAATGGGGTAGTGTCTGAAGCCTTTTCCAAATCCAAGTCTTGAAGTGCAATAGTGATGTCTGCCTTAATATCATCAAATAAATTTATTTTCCCCACTCTTTTCCCCTCAAAAATTCTTTTGTTACGTTCCTTCCATATGTGCCAAACCATGCTTGCCAAGGCAGATTTAGCAAGCACCATCACAGGATCCAGTTTGCTGTAACGAGATAGAATAAGATCATAAACACCTGCTAGTGACGATGGTACAACTCCCGTGTAACCCAACTTGAGGAGACTCCTGGTCAGAATATAGCGGGAGTAGGCGCACTCAAAAAAACAGGTGGTTAATATTCTCGGTGGCATTAACATCACATAAGGTGCAATATTTGTCGGTGGTGACTCCCCAATTAGAAAGTCTGTCTCTAGTTGGGAGTTTGTCTCGAATGGCCCTAAGCAAGCATAATGACATTTTTGGAATCTGCTTTTCAAACCAAATTATATTGAAGTATGGGAAGGGGGGCTTAGCTTCACGTGCTGCGTTCCAGGCTGTGCAAAGAGTACAAGTTGGCCCAGTCGCCCAATACCAAGCATCAGGTCCATGACTAAGGGTGATGGGTGAAGATCAGGAAGTAGCGGCCTAATGCTGGTAGTATCGAACCACCCACCGGTCGACCAGAAATCGCTGACGCATTTCATTTCCGTGCCAGGCGCAGGAGCAAGTAGTAAATGAAGTGGTCCCTTCAGGTACCAATTGTCAAACCAAAACGAAGTTGTGGGGCCATCTTTAACAGAGCGTTTAATTAATTTCTGCGAGGTAGATCGGTACCTGAGGAGAAATTTCCATGTCCCTGATTGGGTAGGAGTAGCCTTAGTAGTGAAGAACCCATTAGAGATAGCAACGTAATGCCGCCTCATATAATTCACCCAGAACTCCTTCCGTGGCAAGAAGTGTAACGACTGATTTTTGTATGATGATACTTATATATATATATACTAGTCATAACCCGTGCCCGCCGGCACGGTTCATTTAAGATTTTCCCATGCGAAATCTTTGTTCCCCGAAATTTTTTTTCAAAGCCAAAATTTAAAAGAAAAACAAATTAATTTACAATATTTAGCGGTACAGGCGCCTTCGGCGCGGAACAACAAATTCAGAGCATGCGCCTTCGACACAGAACACCAAATTCGATGTGGGTGCTTTTGGCGCAGAGCAACAAATTCGACGTATAACAATAATTTCGACGCGGGTGCCTTAGGCGCGGAACAACAAATCAACGTTAAAAATGGCGCGGGCGCCTTTCGCGCGGAACAACAAATTCAGCGCATGCGCCTTCGACACAGAACACCAAATTCGACGTGGATGCCTTCGGCGCAAAACAACTCATTCGATGTAAAACAACAATGTCGGCGTGGGTGCCTTAGGCGCGGAACAACAAATTAGCGTTAAAAAATTTAGCTGGAGCCTTCGACGATGGCTTCATATACATATAACCAGTGCCCTTGGGACACTGTTCATTTAAAATCTTGGGCCCACTAATTTTAAACAAACATCAATAATTATGAGTTTCCCTTGAAATATCAGCAGATGATATCGAAATTTTACAGGGTTTTGCAACGCTGATCAATGAGTTGGCAGCATCTCCCGCGTTCATTCTTTCACAGCTCGCGTTCATTCCCAAGATGAGATTGTGTGTATGCACACCATTTTTTTCATAACTAATATTAAAAGGCTATTCCTAATTTCAATGCTTTTGTGTATTCCCAACAAATTTTTCTTTAACCCAAAAATTTCCCTCCAAAACTTGATGTGACATTGCCACATAGGACAAATTCAAAATCTGCCCTCAATTGTAATATAGATATGATTGTTTGTCTTCTCTCTCCTTCTTTTTCGTATCTCTTTTCCCCTATCTGGAGCTGAGCATGCTTCATGACGCTCTTACCTTAGAGCCAGACTCATTTTAGAAGTCCATAAAACCATCCCGAAGCTTCGCACTTCATTTGGAGACTTGGTGTGCATTTTAGTCGGTTCAAGAAGAAGGACCGACCGACTAGTTTGCCAATCTAGTCGGTCAGAAACTCTTCATGGACCGACTAGTTCCCCTTTGATTTTTCCACTGAGTTACTGTTTATGCTTAGTCGGTCTAAGTTCATCCACCGACCGACTAGTTGTGAAACTAGTCGGTCAATACTTCTTCGCAGACCGACTAAGTTAGAGATCATTTCATGCAGTCGAGTTACTGTTTACCATTAGTCGGTCTAAGAACGAATACCGACCGACTAGTTGACGAACTAGTCGGTTAGGTTTCCTTCGCTGACCGACTAATTTTCAAAACTTCTTGTCGACCATCTTCATTCTTTAGTCGGTCAATGAACACTGGCCGACCGACTAGGTTGCAAACTAGTCGGTCGACGAGCCTTCACAGACCGACTAAATCTGTCAACCCTGTACCGACACTGTTCTCTGTTTGCCTTTTAGTCGGTCACAGTTGGAAGACCGACCGACTAGTTCTCAAACTAGTCGGTCGACCGTCCTTCACTGACCGACTAGTTGACCCCAAAACCCTAATTTCTGACCTAGCCGCCGTTTCGTTTTCTTATTTAAACGCGTGGCTCTTCTTTCTTTCTCCTCATTATTTTCAGCCATTTTCTTCCCCAACCTATCCCTTCATTTCCCTAAGTTTCTCCTCCTCCCGTGCGCCCTCCACCTTCACGAGATCAATCCGATCTCCTTCCTTTTCTCCTCCATTCTCATTTTTCTTTCCCATTCTCCTGTTTTCCTTTCCCCTCAGATCTGAGATTCACGGCCAAGCTCCGGCCGTGTCCTTTTCTTCCAAGATCCATTTCTTCCTCTCGCATGGTGTTCCTTTCTCAGATCCGACGACGACGATCCCGGGAGACGCCGAGATCTTCACCACCACCTTCAGAGGTCGACGACACCACCAACGATCAACGTTCCTCGCTGCGCTACCCGTGGCCTAAGAACTCCCGGACGACGCAAAGCTTCCGCCTTTTTCAGATCCGACGCCGAACCTCCGTTCAATCGTCATTTTCAGGTTGGTTCCCTAAACTCATAGAAACCCACACTATAGACAATCAAACCCTAATTAAAAACAGCAACTAAATCAACTAAATTTATTTTCCATTGATCCTTAAAACGTTGCACAACCGTAGGTAAATCGACGAATGAACTTTATGCATGTACACATAGGATAGATCGTCGATTAGGATTAAATGCATTAAAAATGTGATTTTTGATCAATAGGATAGTCCCGATAATCTAGACACAACCCTAATAAGAATTATCGAATCGCGATCTGACACCGTCGCCGTGTCACGATTTTCAGACGTTCTTTCGCCGACGAAACGTTTGGACGAGACGTTCCAGGGAGACGACGCACTCGCCACCGCAGGCAAGTGTACCACTTGCGTTCTTGGCCATGTTTAGGCCATAGTCTTGTTAGAATTGTTATTTTAGAAACATGAGAACCGGACGTGAAATGATAGCGTCCGGGACGCCCTTGATGGCTCAGACTTAACAACGAAGTCTGAGTCCAACAACAACAATTTTGAAATCATAGGATTTACATGCGTGTGTGTGAGTTATGGACACCCTAGTACAACCCCTCCCGTTTTGTCGTGTCATGTCCTTTCCGTCTTGTCATGTCCCGTTCCGTCTTGCATAGCCCGATGGGCAATATGGCACTCGCCAAGCCAGAGCGAGTGATCCCTTGTACCGATTCACAGCCCGATGGGCAATAGGGCACCTGTCAAGCTAGAGCAGGTGATCCCTTGTACTGATACACAGCTCAGAGAGCAATAGGGCACTTGTCAAGCTAGAGCAAGTGATCCCTTGTCCTGTCACGATTCTTGGGGTTTTGGGGTAGGGTTGAGCGTGCACGCGGCAAGAGGGTCTGATCCCCCTCGAACCGTAAAGGCGTGAATCCTTTTCGTGTCTTGTCTTGTCCTGTCTGGCTCTCCATATTCCATCTTGTCTTGACACCTGTATGCTAGTCCCGTAGTCGGTAGCACTCGCTACGACCACTACTTGTTGTGTTTTACTTTCCTGTTGCATGCACTTTCGTTGTATATCTGTGATAACCTCAGCATGTTAATCAACCAGTAAAACGTTGTTAAACAATTGGTGTACTTGCAGTTTGGTCTAACCTTTTCTTGTAGACCTTACCTGACGTACAGTTCCTTCTTTTGGTGTTGTACGCCAGGGATTGAGCCGGAGTACGTTGAGGAAACTGACTTGCCAGTTGACGTGGAGCCAGAGAGTGTTGATCCTGAGTACGATCCTGAGGAGGACCAGAGCTAGAGACTTCTCGTTGCAGTTTCCAGAGATATCCAATTCTTATAGTTGCGTGTGTAGCACCTTGTGTTTTCCTTGTTTAGGTCGGGTGCTTGCACCGTTAGATTTACCTTTCTGTAGTTGTAGCCCTTCGGGCGTTGAGACTTGGTACTTTCGATATGTTGGAATAAAATGTGATGTTCTTTCTTTCTTGTACTTTTATTGTTCTGTACTAACATGCAGGGACATGTACCTTCGTCTTGGTACCACACAGACGCTTATTGGGTCAGGGCTCCTTAGCTCTGGCCTAAGCGGGCCTAGTCACGCTTCGCCTCCGCTGTTTTGGGAAGCGGGGCGTGACAGGTTTTAGTGGTGGCCTATGCAGGTCCACATCCCAATCTTTCTGCAAGTACAGAACAGTAAGAGTAAGGACATTCATTTAATATTCAAACATTGTACGAGTCTAACCTGTGTTTTCGTTTCTGAACACAGGATGGCTGGGCGACGCATTACTCGATCCTCGAATTCGAGTGATGACAGTCCAGAGGACCAGGGTGTAGAGTTCCGCCAGTTCCTTGGCATGATGCGAGAGATGCTTGAGGTGCAGCATCAGCTGGTGCATCAGTCCAACCGTGCTGCCTAGGCCCCACCTGTTGCACCACCTCCACCTCCGCCTGCTCCGCGAGCTGCTCTAGGAGTAAAGCAGTTCAACGAGCTTCAGCCGAAGACCTTCTCTGGGAAGGAGGGACCTCTAGGTGCCGATGAGTGGATCCATAACACTGAGGAAAAGTTGGTAGCTACCAAGATTTCAGATGATACTCGGGTGGAGATCGCGAAGATGCAGCTGACTGAGATTGCCCGAAACTGGTGGCGTATTGAGCAGAGGCGCCTGCAGAAGCCTGTGGAGTGGAAGACTTTTCGCCACATGTTCAAGGAGAAGTACTTCACCAAGGCAGCTAGGAGAGAGCTGATGGGAAGATTCGTGGATCTGAAGCAGGGGGACATGACGATCGATGAGTATGAAGCCGAGTTCGAGATGCTGAGCCGTTTTGCTCCGCATATGGTGAAGAAGGAGGAGAACCGAGCTGAGCGGTTCCGTCAGGGACTTCGTCCGAAGGTCCAGGCTTCCATGTCCTCTGCTAGTTTCTCGACTATGAGGGAAGTGTTAGATGCTGCGAAGAATCATGAGACAATTTTGCACCTGCCTGACACTCCAGCGGACAGAGGGAAGCACCCTATAGAGCTGTACCAGCCACCTGCCAGGCCGACGATGAGGGCAGTCCAGACTGTGCCATTCAAGAGACCTGGAGCACCAGTGCAGCAGCAGAGTAAGGGTCCATGCCATTTCTGCAGCAAGCCCGGACATGTTCAGACCAACTGTAGGAGGAAGCTGGGTCTGTGCCTACTTTGTGGAGATGCTTTGCATGCTGCGAAGGATTGTCCGAGAGCCCGCAGTGCTGTTGTTGGAGCGCCAGCCTCGTTGCAGATGAAGGCGCCTGCCCCAGTCTAGAGAGGACCTGCTGTTCGTGGACCACCCTTGGTGCCACAGAGACAGATGTACCAGCGAGCCGTGCAGCCTCCGAGGCGAGCCTATACCATGACAGCTGTTGAGACTGAGGAGCTGGA
The DNA here is from genome assembly GCA_030789695.1 of Scilla litardierei. Lineage (NCBI taxonomy): Eukaryota > Viridiplantae > Streptophyta > Magnoliopsida > Asparagales > Asparagaceae > Scilla > Scilla litardierei. The sequence goes on from CM061142.1 coordinate 391,011,243, forward strand.
TGGAGTTATTACAGGTAAGTCCTTGACCTAGTCTTTTCCTTTCATAGTTAGACCTTATTGCTAGTTGTGTTAGTGTTGCTTGGTTGTTTGATTGCTAGAGTAGTGTTGTGACCTTAGACCCTTTATTTTCCTAGGCACCATTCTAGTGTTCTCTCACCCTGATTTGGCTTTGTTTGACTCCGGTGCATCCATGTGCATCATATCCCAGAAGTTCATAACAAAGCACTCCATCCCTACCCACACACTTCCTAAGTGTTGGGACATCACCACAGGGAACGGAGTGGTGACTGTGAATATGGGATGTCGATCGATTCCTCTAGTGGTCAGTGGACATGAGTTATATGCAGATTTCATCGTCCACGATCTGCCGCATTTCGATGTCGTCCTTGGTATCGATTGGCTGGGAGATTTCCACGCTTCGATCGACTGTCACAGTAAGAGAGTGGTATTCCGGATTCCAGGCCATCCGGAGTTCGAGTTCCGCAGCAGAGATGAGTCGCTTGGGCCCATCAGATTTCGGGCCAAGCCGGAGGTGCCAGTGCTAGCAGCTATGCAGATGGAGTTAGACCGACCAGCGGTTGTTCGAGACTTCGACGACGTCTTTCCGGAAGATATCTCGTGTCTGCCACCCGACAGGGCTTTGGAGTTCGGCATCGATCTGATGCCGGGTGCGCAGCCGCTATCGAAGGCGCCGTATAGGATGGCTCCCACGGAGCTAGAGAAGCTGCAGAAGCAACTAGATGAGCTGTTGCGGAAGGGTTTCATCCACCCTAGTGTGTCACCGTGGGGTGCACCTGTGTTGCTTGTGAAGAAGAAGGACGGGTCCCGTAGGATGTGCGTGGACTATCGAGGATTGAATGCTGTCACTGTGAAGAACAAGTATCCGCTGCCGCGCATCGACGACATTTTTGATCAGCTGGGAGGTTCGGGGTTTTCTCAAAGTTGGATTTAAGGAGCGAATATCATCAGTTGAAGGTGAAGAAGGATGACATTCCGAAGACAGCTTTCCGGACGAAGTACGGGCACTATGAGTTCGTGGTTATGCCATTTGGCGTGACCAATGCTCCAGCTGTGTTCATGAATTTGATGAACTTGATTTTCTACGACTTCTTGGATAAGTTTGTTGTGATTTTCATCGACGACATTCTTATTTATTCGAAGTCTGAGGAGGAGCACAGCTGTCATTTGAGGACAGTGCTGGAGACGCTGAGGCGACACAAGTTGTATGCCAAGTATAGCAAGTGCGAGTTTTGGCTGGACAGAGTCGCATTTCTGGGACACGTGGTGTTCGGTGATGGTATATCGGTAGATCCGGAGAAGGTCAGAGCAGTTCGAGACTGGCCGACTCCGCAGTCAGCGTCCGACATCAGGAGCTTCCTTGGTTTAGCAGGCTATTATCGGCGGTTCATCAAGAATTTCTTGAAAATTGCTGAGCCGATGACGAAGCTGACGAGGAAGGACGTGGAGTTTCAGTGGTCAGATGCTTGTGAGGAGGCTTTCAGTATCTTGAAGGCGAGGCTGACCACGACACCAGTTTTGGCAGTATCGGATTGGAGCGGAGGCTTCGAAGTATATTGTGATGCATCAGGGAAGGGCCTAGGATGCGTTCTGCATCAGCATGGCCATGTGGTCGCGTATGCTTCTCGTCAGCTGAGGACGCACGAGAAGAATTACCCGACGCATGATCTGGAGTTGGCAGCGGTGTTCTTTGCATTGAAGATCTGGAGGCACTTCTTGCTGAGTGAAAGCGTGAAGATTTTCACCGATCACAAAAGTTTGAAGTACATATTCACGTAGAAGGAGCTAAACATGCGTCAGAGACGATGGTTGGAGCTCATGGCTGACTATGAGATAGATTTGCAGTATCACCCGGGGAAAGTGAACGTAGTGCCAGATGCTTTGAGTAGACTTCCCACTGTTATGATGCATACTGCTTACTGGAGGATTCAGCAGGAGCTGAAGGAGATGGATTTGGAGGTTGTCCTACCTGGTGTGGTTCATTCTTTCATGAATTTGCAGATTCAGTCCACGATCGTGGATCGGATCAAGGCAACACAGGCAGGAGATCCGAAGCTACAGAGGATCAGGAGGCAGGTTGAAGCTGGGCTGCGAGCAGAGTTCGTGATTCATGAGGATGGTTCGCTGCGGTACGGCAGCAGACTCTGCGTACCTGCAGGAGATGTTCGGGAGGAGCTTTTGAGCGAGGCTCATAGCTCGCCATATTCTATACATCCGGGTGGTACCAAGATGTATAAGGACCTTCGACTGAATTACTGGTGGATTGGCATGAAGAGGAGTGTGGCACGGAGCGTTGCCAAGTGTTTGATATGCCAACAGGTGAAGGCTGAGCACCATCGTACAGCTGGTTTGCTACAACCGCTTCCTATTCCGGAGTGGAAGTGGTAACATATTACGATAGACTTCGTGACTGGTTTACCTCGGACCCCGAGGCAGAACGACGTAGTCTGGGTAATCGTTGATCGGTTGACTAAGTCTGCGCATTTCATTCCCTTCCGAGTGGGCCAGTCTACGGAAGCTTTGGCGAGGAAATATCTAGATGTAAAAATTTCATTTCTACTCCTCTTTATTTTTCCTCTTTGAGTTAGTTGTGACGTAGACCGTGTACGTGCAGGAGATTGAACGCTTACACGGGGTCCCCGTGAGCATCGTGTCTGACAGAGACTCGAGGTTCACATCTCAGTTCTGGAGAAGTCTGCAGGAGCATTTGGGTACGAGTCTGAGTTTCAGCACGACGTACCACCCGCAGACCGATGGCCAGTCCGAGCGGACTATTCAGATACTAGAGGATATGCTGCGAGCTTGTACGCTCGATTTGAAGGGATCTTGGGAGGACCATCTCCATTTGGTGGAGTTTTCTTATAACAACAGCTACCAGGTGAGCATTGGCATGGCGCCGTTTGCTGCCTTATATGGGAGGAAATGTCGATCGCCACTGAGCTGGGATGACGTTGGAGATCGGGAGCTGTTGGGTCCGGAGATGATAGTAGAAGCTGTGGATGTTGTGAGAGACATCAGGGAGAAGCTCAGAGTTGCACAGGATCGCTTCAAGCTTTGGGCGGATGCCAAGCGGAGACCTTTGGAGTTTCAGCCTGGAGACCACGTCTTCTTGAAGATTTCTCCGAACCGCGGAGTTATCCGATTCGGGAAGAAGGGGAAACTGAGCCCGAGATATATTGGACCCTTTGATGTGCTGGAGCGTGTGGGAGCAGTGGCCTACCGCCTTGCTCTGCCACCATCTTTGGTGGGAGTTCACGACGTATTCCACGTATCTCAATTATGTCGGTACGTCAGTGATCCATTGCACACAGTGGATTTCTCGTAGATCACGGTCTGTCCGGACCTGACCTATGACCAGCAGCCCATGCAAATTTTGGACCGTCGACAGAAGCAGTTAAGGAACAAGGTAGTCGACCTGGTGAGAGTGATGCAGCATCACGGATCACCTGGAGAGTCCACTTGGGAGAGAGAGGATGAGATGAGAGAGCGTTACCCTCACCTATTCTGTTAGAAATTCCGAGAGTGGAATTTTCTTAAGGTGGGTAGGATGTAACAGCTGGTTTTTGTATGATGATACTTATATATATATATGATTGTTTGTCTTCTCTCTCCTTCTTTTCTGTATCTCTTTTCCCCTATCTGGAGCTGAGCGTGCTGCATGACGCTCTTACCTTAGAGCCAGACTCATTTTAGAAGTCCCTAAAACCATCCCGAAGCTTCGCACTTCATTTGGAGACTTGGTGTGCATTTTAGTCGGTTCAAGAAGAAGGACCGACCGACTAGTTTGCCAATCTAGTCGGTCAGAAACTCTTTATGGACCGACTAGTTTCCCTTTGATTTTTCCACTGAGTTACTGTTTACGCTTAGTCGGTCTAAGTTCATCCACTGACCGACTAGTTGTGAAACTAGTCGGTCAATACTTCTTCGCAGACCGACGAAGTTAGAGATCATTTCATGCAGTCGAGTTACTGTTTACCATTAGTCGGTCTAAGAATGTATACCGACCGACTAGTTGACGAACTAGTCGGTTAGGTTTCCTTCGCTGACCGACTAATTTTCGAAACTTCTTGTCGACCATCTTCATTCTTTAGTCGGTCAATGAACACTGGCCGACCGACTAGGTTGCAAACTAGTCGGTCGACGATCCTTCACAGACCGACTAAATCTGTCAATCCTGTACCGACACTATTCTCTGTTTGCCTTTTAGTCGGTCACAGTTGGACGACCGACCGACTAGTTCTCAAACTAGTTGGTCGACCGCCCTTCACTGACCGACTAGTTGACCCAGAAACCCTAATTTCTGACCTAGCCGCCGTTTCGTTTTCTTATTTAAACACGTGGCTCTTCTTCCTTTCTCCTCATTATTTTCAGCCATTTTCTTCCCCAACCTATCTCCTTCATTTCCCTAAGGCTCTCCTCCTCCCGTGCGCCCTCCACCTTCACGAGATCAATCTGATCTCCTTCCTTTTCTCATCCATTCTCATTTTTCTTTCCCCTTCTCCTGTTTTCCTTTCCCCTCAGATCTGAGATTCACGGCCAAGCTCCGGCCGCGTCCTTTTCTTCCAAGATCCATTTCTTCCTCTCGCGTGGTGTTCCTTTCTCAGATCCGACGACGACGATCCCGGGAGACGCCGAGATCTTCACCACCACCTTCGGAGGCCGACGACACCACTAACGATCAACGTTCCTCGCTGCGCTACCCGCGGCCTAGGAACTCCCGGACGACGCAAAGCTTCCGCCTTTTTCAGATCCGACGCCGGACCTCCGTTCAATCGTCATTTTCAGGTTGGTTCCCTAAACTCGTAGAAACCCACACTATAGACAATCAAACCCTAATTAAAAACATCAACTAAATCAACTAAATTTATTTTCCGTTGATCCTTAAAACGTTGCACAACCGTAGGTAAATCGACAAATGAACTTTATGCATGTATACATAGGATAGATCGTCGATTAGGATTAAATGCATTAAAAATGTGATTTTTAACCAATAGGATAGTCCCGATAATCTAGACACAACCCTAATAAGAATTATCGAATCGCGATCTGACACCGTCGCCGTGTCACGATTTTCAGACGTTCTTTCGCCGACGAAACGTTTGGACGAGACGTTCCAGGGAGACGACGCACTCGCCACCGTAGGCAAGTGTACCACTTGCGTTCTTGGCCATGTTTAGGCCTTAGTCTTGTTAGAATTGTTATTTTAGAAACATGAGAACCGGACATGAAATGATAGCGTCCGGGACGCCCTTGATGGCTCAGACTTGACAACGAAGTCTGAGTCCAACAACAACAATTTTGACATCATAGGATTTACATGTGTGTGTGTGAGTTGTGGACACCCTAGTACAACCCCTCCCGTTTTGTCGTGTCATGTCCTTTCCGTCTTGTCATGTCCCGTTCAGTCTTGCACAACCCGATGGGCAATAGGGCACTCGCCAAGCCAGAGCGAGTGATCCCTTGTACCGATTCACAGCCCGATGGGCAATAGGGCACCTGTCAAGCTAGAGCAGGTGATCCCTTGTACTGATACACAGCTCAGAGAGCAATATGGCACTTGTCAAGCTAGAGCAAGTGATCCCTTGTCCTGTCACGATTCTTGGGGTTTTGGGGTAGGGTTGAGCGTGCACGCGGCAAGAGGGTCTGATCCCCCTCGAACAGTAAAGGCATGAATCCTTTTCGTGTCTTGTCTTGTCTTGTCTGGCTCTCCATGTTCCGTCTTGTCTTGACACCTGTAGGCTAGTCCCGTAGTCGGTAGCACTCGCTACGACCACTACTTGTTGTGTTTTACTTTCCTGTTGCATGCACTTTCGTTGTATATCTGTGATAACCTCAGCATGTTAATCAACCAGTAAAACGTTGTTAAACAATTGGTGCACTTGCAGTTTGGTCTAACCTTTTCTTGTAGACCTTACCTGACGTACAGTTCCTTCTTTTGGTTCTGTACGTCAGGGATTGAGCCGGAGTACGTTGAGGAGACTGACTTGCCAGTTGACGTGGAGCCAGAGAGTGTTGATCCTGAGTACGATCCTGAGGAGGACCAGAGCTAGAGACTTCTCATTGCAGTTTCCAGAGATATCCATTTCTTATTGTTGGGTGTGTAGCACCTTGTGTTTTCCTTGTTTAGGTCGTGTGCTTGCACCGTTAGATTTACCTTTCTGCAGTTGTAGCCCTTCGGGCGTTGAGACTTGGTACTTTCGATATGTTGGAATAAAATGTGATGTTCTTTCTTTTTTGTACTTTTATTGTTCTGTACTAACATGCAGGGACCTGTACCTTCGTCTTTGTACCATACAGACGCTTATTGGGTCAGGGCTCCTTAGCTCTGGCCTAAGCGGGCCTAGTCACGCTTCGCCTCCGCTGTTTTGGGAAGCGGGGCGTGACAAGAAGCCTCCAAGTGAGCCTAACCCCAGAGGCTATATTGAGATCTTCCAGGAGTCTCAATCCCACCCCCTTCTTTCTTGGGACTACATAAATCCTTCCAGGCCCAGCCATTGGATTTTCCCCATATGCATTTCCTGCAAGCAGCAGTAATGGAACGGATAACTGAAGGAGGCATACAGTATGCCTGCATCCAAAAATCTACCATTCCATAAATAACAGAACGGACCAATTCAATTTTCCCTGAGATGGAAAGGAGCGAGGAAGACCAACCCAACAATCGCTTTTTTGCATTATCCACTAGACGGCTGTACAATGAAGCTTTGGGGTAATTAGAAGAGAGGGGCAGCCCTAGATAAGTAGTTAAAGAAGAAACCTTTCTAACACCGAGAATACCAGCAAGCCCAATGGGGTCAGACACTCCCTTACTGAAAATGGCAGAGCTTTTATCCCAGTTAATATTAAGACCAGAGCAAAGTTTAAAATTGTGTAATAACTCCTTGAGACCTTTAATAGAGTGGGGGTTGGCACGACAAAATACCAGCAAATCATCAGCAAAAGAAGGTGAGATATAGCCCCGTATCTCCTCATAGGTTGAATGGACCGAGAAGATTCAGCTCTGGCCATAAGGAGCGAGAAAGCTTCCATTACTAGGACAAAAAGATAAGGGGAGAGCGGATCACTCTGACGAAGCCCTCTATTTGAAGAAAAGTATCCCTCAGGAAACCCATCTATTAAGACATAAAACATTGGAGAAGAGATACACTCTGATATCCAATTAATAAACCTGCTTCTGAAACCCATCTGATGTACAAGAAAGAATATAAATTCCATGTTCACACTATCAAAAGCCTTACGGAGATCCAATTTGATACATGATCTGGCCCCCATAGGATTACTAAAATCCTGAATCTACTCATGGGCAACGAGAGCGCAGTCAGCAAGTAGCCTATCCTTAAGGAAGGCAGCCTGATTGGGGGAAATTAAATCGCCGATGACATGCCTTAATCTGTTGCATAAAACATTACTGATAATTTTATAAATTACATTGCAACAAGCAATATGCCTATAGTCACCTAATCCCGAGGCATTGGCATTTTTAGGAACAAGGGTAAGAAAAGTATGATTAACATGGGGTAACAAGCGGCCAGAACTGAAAAAAGAAGAAACACCAGCAATAACATCTTTACCCACCACTTCCCATTCATGCTGGAAAAAAGACGCATTGAAACCATCTGGGCCAGGTGCCTTGTCCTTCCCAATTTGGAATGCAGCCACTTTAATTTCAGGAGCAGATACTGATCTATCCATGCAGATGGAAGCCTTCCTAGTGACTTTGCGCTTGGGAATTAGATTTGGAAAGTCATTCCAATAATCACTATGTTTGTATAAATTGGAGTAGAATAGAGGTGCTTCCTTTCTGAGAGATTCAGAACTAGAGTTCCTTACACCATTGATAGTAATAAGATGGCTGAGATTGTTGTGAGATTGCCGTGACTTCATCGCCATATAGAAAAATTTAGAATTCCTATCCCCCGAAGTTAACCAATTTTGCTTGCTTTTTTGACGCATATCATCCTCCTCAACATCCAGAGAGTGGGCAAATTTAAAAGAAGCTAATTTCTCAAGCTCTTGAATGTGTGGATCAGTAGGCAGATTAATATCATTTTGCAGAGCTTCAAGCTCATGCCGGCAAGCAACTGAATTAAGATTAGCCCTATGATTAGTTGCCCATATTTTGAGCTTACCCTTCAAGAACTTAAGATTATTGACGAGCCTCTGCATTGTCGACCCCCTCATTTGAGTACCCCAATTGCTGCGCACAAGGTCATGGAACCCAGGAAGGGAGATCCAAGAGTTATAGAATTTAAAAGGCTTGGGGTAGGTGATTAACTTAGAATGGAGGTAGACAATCATAGCCACATGGTCGCTTGTGCCAGCAGTAGTGTATTCAATATAAGATTGCTACAGAAGGCTAATCCATGAAGAATTGCAAAGAACTCGATCTAAACGGGCTGAAATACGTCCAGATCCAATGCGCCTATTATTCCAGCTAAGACTTTGACCAACACTTTTCAGCTCAATGAGTTGGCTGAACCCAATGCAATCATTAAAGGCATCCATAGCGTGAACATCAACTACATGCCCACCCAGCTTCTCATTAGCGCTTCGGACACAGTTAAAATCACCTCCCACAAGCCATGGGGTATTATTTAAGATCATGGAATCAGCAATTAGATCATTCCAAAGAGGAATTCTAGATTGAGGAAGATTTAGCCCATAAACTGTAGTAAGCCCCATAACTAGGCCAGCAGTATTAGTGAATAGAGAAGAAATATGTTGAGAAGATGCCGAAATGGCGGAAAAACTCCAGATTGTCACGTTAAAGTAAATAACAAGACGACCTCCTTTATGATAAGTCCTGTTATCTACACTCCCCCAATCTTTATTAAAGCACTTTGCAATCCGCCCAGCATTTTCAGCTTCCACTTTAGTTTCCAACAAGCAGACAATAGATGGTTTGAACTTACGCAATCTCTGCTTAAGATCTGCTCGACGCGACGCATTATTAAGTCACCGTGTATTCCAGAAGAAGACTGACATTATAAAGATTGGGGAAGAGGTTGGTCGGTAGAGCCCGCCAGCCTAGAACTTCTTCTGGTTGCTGAGGGTGGGACAAATGCTGTTTTAATTTTGGATTGGGTGACCACATCTCACATTCTGCATTCTCATAGGTCTGTAGAAGTGAAGGAGCTGGGATGTGCATTCCTATAGCTGAAATACATCTAACAATGGGATCCATAGATACTGGTGCATTAGACTTATTAGGGGCGGAGGGTATAGCATCAAGTACCTGAGCTGAAGGTTGCATTGCGTTAGGAACTGGGAATGAAGCATCTAAATCCAGCACAGGAGGAGTTGCATCTAAATTAATGCGGCTACTGTCCCCTACCTCTAAATTCTGCAAGGGGGAGAGCATATCACTCAGTCCAGGCAATGGAGAGAGCATATCACTCGGTCCAGGAAAGGGAGAAGTCAGACCAACGAGCTTAGCCTACTGGGGCATCTTCATTGGAGGATCCTGAACGTTAGGGACATGTTCATGAGATGGGGGTTCATGAACCAAAACATCACTCCCATTAACAGATGTGTTACCCCCAGGTACATTAGGAGTCAATTCAGATGCTTGCTTGCATTCAACAGAGACTACTGGCCGTCGCAAAACTTGGGTTGAAGGTTGCTCCAGAACCAATTTAGTAGGACATTGAGAGTCAACGTGACCAAAACAAGCACACCCACCACATCTTGGCGGTTCCCCCCTCATATTTGACATCAATCGATATTGTGGATTGGTCTTCAAGATCAACCAAGACATTTATTTGGAGCGGAGCCTTCACATTAACTTCAACTAAACACCGAGCATATGATATTCTATCCAGACTAGCAGTTGCCTTATCTAGGCATATCGGCGTCCCAACGCCACTAGCAATGATGTTCAGAATATCCATGGTCCACATTGAAAGGGGAAGGTTGTGCAATTGGACCCAAACTGGCACAACAGTCAGAATATCACGACCATGTTGTGTAGTTGGCGACCACTTCTGCAACACCACGAGCCTCCCATCAAATAGCCAAGGCCCCCATGCAGAATATTGTCCCGGTCTAACTCATTCTCAAATCTGAAATAGAAGTAACCATTTTCACGAGAGAAAATACTGATCTCACCTTTAACTCTCCAAAGCCTATCTCTCCAGGCTTTGATTTGCCCAAAATAAGGCACGTCACCTAACACGTAGCCCACGAGAGTATTCTGCCACAAGGATGACCCTACTTCAATCAATTTATTGGCGACCTTAACCTTAGCCACTCCATCCTCATAGTGAGAGGGGGGGGGGGGACAAGCGACATCACGAGTGGATCGGTATATTTACAACGAGTGGTGCAAATGTCCACCCATGATAGTTTATCAACTGTAGGGTCGATACGAATAGCAGCTTGGGGTCTAACTGGCATTTTATCATGCAACTTAGGGGCTATTTTGCCAGTATTGGATGTCTTAGCATCCCTCACAATTGGTGCCGAATTTCCATGAGTATAATCATAATGTTTCAATGGACCATATCCATCTCTGGACATACCTTCACTAATGAATCCATTGCCAAAAGATCTGGTTTGAGGCTTACCTCGGTATTTCCCATTACCAAAACCGACCTTCTTCTTGGCATGAGAAACCAGCTGCCAACCATCCTTAGCGTTAGCTAGGTCACCCCGCCGGAGGTAGGGCCTCCCCTGCCGGAGCCATGGTCTCCCCTGCTTGGTGCATGACGTCCCCTGTTCAAAATAGTTCCACCGAAAACCCCTGACCCGAGCCATCTGCGGATCCATCGCCAAAGTCGTCGCTAGCAACTCCATTGGTCGGATGTGAATTCGCCTTTAAGTTCCCTGAGATAGCGACCGAAGGATGATTCTTGGGAGAATAACCAAGGCCGGGATCAGGGGCCAACCCCATCAGATAGAGATCGTCCATCGATCCCTATGCCAGAACCAAAACCACCCTCTTCTCCTCCTCTGCTAGAACCATCACCGACCACACTATTGCTAGGTTTCGCAGTCGCCCTCAAATCCCCTGCTCCGAGATAGGTGGACATCACGTCAATGTGTGTGTGTGTGTGTGTGTGTAGAGGAAGCCCTAAAAACCCTGTAAAAACCAAGCTAGAAGCCAAAGGAAGAATTCTGCAACGGCTAAAATCTGGGATTTTACGGCAACGACAGGCGACTGTACAAGAGCGGACAGTCGACTGATCAATGGCTAGAAAATTCCCAACGGCTATAATTTGAGACATGACAATCGACTATAGAAGACTAAACAGGCACCTGTACAATGTACATGCGCCTGAATATACTTTAGCTGGCGGCTGTCACATGGGATGGAATGGAGCAGAGAAAATGCAACTTTCGCACTTGTGTATTCAGACGACTGATGACCAAAGTCTAGGTGCCTAAAGATAGATAAGGGACTGTATACTCTATATCAGTCGGCTGCCACACAAAGTGGATTGGTGCCCAGAAAAGACAAGTTACGCACATTGGCACTCAGACGACTGAAGAATAAAGATCAGGCGCCCGATAGTAGGCACGTGTATGTCAAATGAACTTCAGTCGCCTACACCAAAAGCTCAAGAAAGAGTCAAGAAAAGGTGACTTGAGCTGTGCACAACAGTCAGCTGTAGAAGGTTGACTGGCACTTGGAGATCACCCAGTCGACTATCCTGCCTTCAGCAGCCGCCTAATGGAAGGCCAAAAACTCCAATTTGAGTTTTTGGGTATGGTGAACCTATTGGGTTGGTTTCTATGATAATCGTAAGGCTTGCTAAGATGGTTAATGCATATGCATGAATGAGTATGACCATTTATCAAGGCATTACAAAATCCTAGAGTCAAAAAGAGAAATGCAAATAATAGAAATTACATGGATTACATTTTGCATCTCCTAGAATCTAAGGCTTCAAGCTCTTGATGCATTGATGCTCTCCATCATCTTCCAAGTTTTGGCATCTTTTGATGAGCTTCCATTCATCAAGTTCCAAGCTTTGGCAATGCTCCTCTTTATGTCCATCCTGCACCAAGCTATTAGTCTCCAAAAAGCTTATTCTTCAATCGATAAACATGAGACTAAAACATTGAGAGTCATTAGCAAAAACATAATGTTGTGATCATCATCAAAACATATTGGTCTAAAACACCAATAACTAACACCCATATGTGGTCCCATTACCACATGGGACCAAGGGTGCCACATGTGACACACCATTTGCTCTAGTGACACAATGGAAAGGGTGTAATGGCCTCTTTTATAGTATAGACTAGAAATAGTGCACATGGACCTAAGAAAAAACCCATGCACAGGATGCGGGACTCACACACAGCTGAAAAGGAGAGAGAAGTGTGAGGGTGTGTTGGTATCAGCTGGGGGTAATGGGAGAAAAGCAATGGTTAAAGTGCAAAAAATGTGAAGGGGGCAAAGTAGAAAAAGACCAATGGTAAACCCGTAAATATGGAAAAGGGGGATGTTTTTTGGCTGCTTCTTGGGTTCATGAAAGGACAATAATAAACATGTAAATAGTGGGCATTGGGTAACTTTTTCTTTGGGAGTGTGAGATGGCATCCCATGTGACGATTTGACATTGCAACATGGAACAAACATGCCATAAGAGACAAAGTTGAGTTTTATAGAATAGACTAGAAATAACACATGCACATACTGCACGTGGACCAAAAAACCCACACACAATATGTGAGGCCAGCATGAAATGGTAAATGAGAGAGAAGTGTGGGTGTGTTGGTATCGTTTGGGGTAAAAGGGGGAAAATAGGGGGTTAAAGGTCAAAAATGTGGGGGGCAAAGTGGAAAAAGAATAATGGCAAACATGTAAACTGTGGGGGGGAGAGGGAGGGTTTTTAGGGGGTGTTCTTTGGGTTCATTAAAGGGCAATGACATACATGTAAATGTTGGATATTGGACTCCCCGGATTTGGTTTTGGATTATGAACAAACATAAATATATCGTGAACTAACTCTTTGTGAGCGCAGTTATGGAGATCGTCGCCAAATTCATATGAACATCCCAAGCGACGTCTCAAGACTTCTCAAAGCACGTGATCGTATGCCTAAAGCTTCGTTGAAGCTTATGGACCATTTTAGAAGTCATGAAGATTCGATTGAAGCTTTTGAAGATGGTATCGTCAAGTTTTATTTATAGTCTTTTAAGCTTCTTTCATAGAATGTTAAGTCTTGAGTAGGTCTTACGGTTTAAATCTTCATAACGCTCCTATCTTAGAGCTAGGATCTTGTAAGAAGTCCATACTAACTTTCCCGAAGCTAGTTCAATTCATAGCTAGTCGGTCATAGATTCGTGAAGCTAGTTCAATTCAATACTAACTTTCCCGAAGCTAGTTCAATTCAATACTAACTTTCCCGAAGCTAGTTCAGTTCAATTCAATTCAATTCATACTAACTTTCCCGAAGCTAGTTCAATTCATAACGCTCCTATCTTAAATCTTCATAACGCTCCTATCTTAAGCTTCTTTCATAGATTCGCGACTTCTTGTGCATGTTAGCTGGTTCAAGAAGAAGAACCAACCGACTAGATGGTGATCTAGTCGGTCGGCCAAGCTTCTTGGACCGACTAGTTTGCGTCAGTCAATTCATAGCTCTTTACTGTTTACAGTTAGTCGGTCTACGTTGACTCACCGACTGACTAGTTTGTGAACTAGTCGGTCAGTGATGCTTCTTTGACCGACTAGTTGAGCTTCTACTGTACATGCCAACTTACTGTTTATCGTTAGTCGGTCTATGTTCATTTGGCGACCGACTAGTTGATGAACTAGTCGGTCAACTTTTGTTCTTGGACCGACTAAATCATTTTGTGTTCAGACTATTTGTTTTATCTCTTAGTCAGTCTCAGTTGAGTTACCGACCGACTAGTTGTGAAACTAGTCGGTCAGTAACTCTTCTTGGACCGACTAGTTCCCTTCAGTCTGAACTCTTTCTTTTCTCTGTTCATCATTAGTCGGTTCATGTTGATTGACTGACCGACTAGTTGATGAACTAGTCGGTCGGTGGTTGTTCTTTGACCGACTAGTTTGGTTCAGAATAGAGCCGTTGGAGAATTTAATGACTCGAATTTCTTTCTCTCTTTCCTCTATCCTATAAATACTTGGAGTGCTGCATTCATTGCACTCAAGGCTGATATTAAGAGAAGTTTAGAGATCAAAGAGAAATCATTCAATCCCATTCAAAGCTCTTTCATTCCAATCTTGAATCTCTTCTCACTCTTATTTCAAAAGAGAGATTCATTGATTGTGAGCCTTCCAAGCCAAGTGCTTGATCCTGGTCACCAACAACCTCATAGCTCTCCATCGCTGATCTACATCTTGGAGCTAGGGTTTGATGCCTCTTCATCTTCCCCAAAATCCGTTTTGCCCTAAATCGTAAGTTATACTCAAGGCATAGGATTTTGTCGGTAAGAATCTTTATTTCATTTACTTTGATATTGTAAGTTTCACTCTCGGTTGTGAGAGTGTGTTTGTGATCCCGGGTTGTGGGAGTCATAATTTCATTTGTGTATGATTTGACTTGTGAAGGTTTTTCACAAGTTTTTCATAGTGGAAATCTTGAGTTAGGGTTTCTAACTCGAGTATCCGGAGGGGATCCGGGTGTTTGGGACGTAGGATCACCGGGAACAAGTCGGGGAGACTTGGGTGGATCCGAACCCAGTAATATTGCTTGTTTACGATTGTTTCTTTTTTGTCTAACATTTACATTTCCGCATTTCCGCATTGTTTGGTAGAGTTTGCAAGGTAATTAGGAATTAGCCTCTTAATTATTTTAAAGTATTATCACCCCCCCTCTAGTACTTGTGCAGTAGCTTAGCAGGGCATTACATTTGGTATCAGAGCCAAGTCTATAGCTATGTCTGCCAACGACAACAAACGCGTTCGTCCACCTTCCGACTATAGCACCTTCAAGAACCGTGAAGGAGCGTCTTCAGTAATGGAAGGACACTCCTCAACGAGGCCTCCATTCTTCAACGGTACCAACTACGGGTACTGAAAATGCCGGATGGAAACTTTCCTCCGGAGTGCTTCACTATGGAGGACCACAATGAAGGAGTACGTCGAGCCCGCCGAAGAAGATTTCGAGAAGTGGACTCCCGCGGAGATCGCCGCGGAGGTAAGCAATGCCAAGGCAATGAACGCCTTGCAATGCGCTTTGGAGCCTGAGGATTTCAATAAGATATGCACATGTAAGAGTGCATATCAAATATGGAACTCCCTCCTCATTTTGCATGAAGGGACTAGTAGGGTAAGAGACTCTAAACTCGTAGTAGTTAATAAAGATTACGAGTTATTTCATATGCTACAGGGTGAGAAGATGAAGGAGTATTATGCTTACTTCGTCGACATCACAAATGAGTTGGAGGCTCTCGGTAAAACCTACACCCAAAAGGAGAAAGTCTCGAAGATTATCGATGGACTTCCTTCTTGTTGGGAGAAATGGACCTTCGCCATCGAGGAAGGTAATGATATGAAAACTTATACCGTTGTTCAACTAATGGGTACCTTAATGTCATATGAGGTAAGCAAGGATAGCAAGTTGAAGTTGCAGGACAAGATGAAGTCCTACCTAAAGCAAGATGAGCCAAAGAAGAAGGCTATTGCTTTCAAGGCCGCTCCATCAACTTCCACATCAATCGATGATGAAAACTCGGAAGACGAGTTGGACTTGGAGTCCATGGCACTCATGGCAAAGAAGTTTAACCGGTTCTTCCGGAAAGGTAACTATAAGAACAAAGCTAAATTTGGTTCTTCTAACGCCTCCTCTCCTTTGTGTTTCAAATGCAACAAGCCAGGACACATGAAAGCGGAGTGTCCTCAAAATAAGCAAAAGGAGAAGTGGAAGGCGCCGAAGTTCGACAAGTCCAAGAAGTACAAGAAAGGGTACAAAAAGGGGCTTGTCGGGACATTCACCGACTCCGAGGATTCCTCAAGCGGAGAGTCGGACGATGAGCAAGTGGAGCAAGCACACATGTGCTTCATGGCAAGAGAGGAGCATGATCAAGGATCTTCCTCCTCCGATGATAGCGACAACGAAGGCGATGAGGTAACCTTGGATGACCTTAGAAATGCTAATGAGCAATTATGGTCTAAATACTCTAAATTAGTAAATAGATATACTAAGGTAAAAGATGATTTAGCTAGTATCCAAACCTCGCCTAAAACTATCATCACCAACAACGACACCGTTGTTGAAGAGTTGAAGAATGAGATTGTTAATCTCAAGACTCAACTTGAACATGTTAGCATTGAAGATTTGGAGGAACACAAGATAGCGGATTTGACTTCTCAAAACTCGACTTTGAGTATTGAGAATGAGAATCTTAAATCTCGTGTTTATGTGCTCACATCGCAAGTATCCACTTTGGATGCTTCTATGCGTTCTCTCACCGAGAAATATGAGTGCACATTGGGCCGAATCAATGAATTCAATAAGGGTAAGAGCCATTTGGATAATATCCTAAATGACTTACCTCCGGCCAATCACCACATTGGTTTGGGGTATAAGTTGGGAAATTCATACAAGTCGGCCATTATCTTTGTTAGGCCAACTTCCGATGCTTCGACGAGTGGTAGCAAACACTCTATTGGTAGTTCAACTACCAATGGTGCTTCCTCCTCATACACACCCTCGTTGGGAAAGAAACCCACTTTGGGTGGACCTCCAAAGAAGGGTCATGCTTATATGTACACCAATACCATGCCACGTAGGAACACACGTCCTACTCCACATGCTCACACATATGATGATTTTTATGCACCACATCCACAGGCACGTGCACACAATGTGAGACACCCTCACGCATGTGTTCCCCCACATGCATATGTTCACCCACATCATCGTATGAATAATTCTCCACATGCACCATTTCATCATATTCCTTATTCCTATCCACGACATGCATCACGTAGAAATCAACAACGCATGCATGCACCCAATAGGATGAGGGCTCCCAAAATATTCACAATTTGGAGCCCAAAGGACACAAGCATGAATGAAAAACAAGTTTACATGAATACTTATTTTTCGAATGTCGTGCATAGTGATAATTATGTGGGGAAGTCTAAGTCCAATTGGACTTGGCTTCCAAAGGTCTAATCTTTTGGACCAAATGACCTTGGGTACCATGATACGATATTTCATATCTATAGGTACTCAAGAGAAAGAAATGGAGCAACAACTTTAAATTTAGCTCCAAGAGGAATTGGATACTTGATAGCGGGTGTTCAAAACACATGACGGGTGACGCTCAATTGCTCTCCGGAGTGGTGCCCATCGCAAATGGGAACCGGGTAGTCTTTGGAGGCAACGAGAGCAGAACCATCATAGGTGTTGGCAAAGTGGGTAATCCTTCTAAACCACTTATATGTGATGTTTACCTTGTTAAAGGATTAAACCACAATCTTATTTCAATAAGCCAACTTTGTGACAAATGTTACAAAGTTAGCTTTAGGAAAGGAATGTGCCATATTTTAAGAAAAGATAATAATGAATTGTTTTCCGGCACACTCCATAAGGATATATATATCCTAGATCTTCCAAGATCACATGAACAATGTCTCATTACCAACACAAGTGAACAACACTTATGGCATCGACGTTTTGGTCATGTGAACTTTGGAACACTATTTAAGCTTTCCAAGTTAAATTCTATTAGATGCTTCCCTAAGCTTGTCTTTCAAAAGAAAAGCTTTTGTGACTCGTGTCAACGAGGCAAGCTTCCAAAATCTTCATTTAAACCTAAGAAAAGCATTTCTTCTAAGCGGCCTCTAGAGCTATTACATTTAGATTTATTTGGGCCAACTAGAGTTGCTTCATTAGAAAATGCATGATATGGACTTGTCATCGTTGATGACTTCTCTAGGTTTACTTGGGTATTTTCATTATGTAATAAAAATGATGCCTTTGAAAACTTCACAATTTTTGTTAAGAAAGTACAAAATCGCATTGGAACCACCATTGTCACTATTCGTAGTGATCATGGAGGGGAATTTGAGAATGAGTCTTTTGAGACATTTTATGATGAAGTTGGTATTACACACACCTTCTCTTTCCCTCGCGCACCTCCTCAAAATGGTGTTGTTGAGAGAAAGAATAGGACGCTAGTGGAGTGTGCTCGCACTATGCTTGATGATAACCAACTTGGCCATCGATTTTGGGCGGAAGCGGTACATACCGCTTGCTATGTGTTTAATAGAATACTTTTGAGGCCCGGCACTAAACAAACTTGTTATGAATTGTTGTTTGGTAGGTTGCCTCAAGTTAAACATTTTCATGTTTTTGGTTCAAAATGTTTTATTAAGAACACGTATGGTAGTTTGGACAAATTCGATCCAAGATCCGATGAGGGGATTTTTGTTGGATATTCCTCACGTAGCAAAGCCTACCGGATATACAACAAACGAACCTCAACGATCGAGGAATCGCTTCATGTTTCATTCAATGAAGGATTTGTTCCAACTAGAATTACTAATGATGATGACTCCATGGATGTCTTATGTGATTCAATTGGTAATTCTAATTCTAATAATTCTATTGATTCTATTGAGACTAACCCAACTAATGAAGTTTTTGAGAATGTTCCTAGTGATCAAGGTATTACCAAACGGCTTCATACCGTTCGTGACCATCCTCATGAGCAAGTCATTGGCAATATCCATGATAGTGTCAAGACGAGATCGCAAGTGAACTACTTCGCTCATTGTGCCTTTGCCTCCTCGATTGAGCCAAAGAATGTTAATGAAGCGTGCGAAGATGGTGCTTGGATCTTAGCCATGAAGGAGGAACTCATTCAATTCGAGAGAAATGAGGTTTGGGAGCTTGTTCCATTGCCATCGAAGAACCACACCGTCATAGGGACAAAGTGGATCTTCAAGAACAAGGCCGACGAAAACCAAGTCGTCGTCTGGAAAAAAGCTCGGTTAGTAGCTCAAGGCTATCGGTAAGAGGAAGGTATCGATTTCGAAGAATCCTTTGCTCCGGTAGCTAGATTAGAATCAATTAGATTATTATTGTCTTTTGCATGCCATAAGGATTTTAAATTATTTCAAATGGATGTTAAAAGTGTGTTTTTAAACGGAGATGTTGTTGAGGAAGTTTATGTTTCTCAACCTCCGGGTTTTATAAATGAAAAATTTCCAAATCATGTTTTTAAACTTAAGAAAGCACTTTACGGTTTGAGACAAGCTCCTCGAGCTTGGTATGACCGTTTAAAGAATTTTCTTTTGGATTTAGGTTTTAAAATGGGAGAAGTTGATTCCACATTATTTGTTAAGTATTCGAATAATGATATAATTTTAGTTCAAATATATGTTGATGATATCATTTTCGGTGCTACTAACTTTGCTCTTTGCGAAGAGTTTTCTAATGTGATGAAGGATCAATTTGAGATGAGCCACATGGGTGAGCTCAAGTATTTCTTAGGTCTCCAAATTCGCCAAATGGGCGATGCAACCTTCATCCACCAAACGAAGTACACGGTGGAGTTGCTTAAGCCATTTGGAATGGAGAATGCCTCCGGGAAAAAGACTCCAATGAGCACGACTACGCATCTTGATAAGGATACGGGTGGTAAAGATGTAGACATTCGTCTATATCGAGGTATGATAGGTAGTTTACTATATCTTACCGCAAGTAGGCCCGATATTATGTTTGCCGTATGTGTATGTGCTCGTTATCAGTCTCAACCTAAGGAATCTCACTTAGTAGCGGTAAAACGTATTTTCCGTTATTTAAGTTACACACTTGATTTTGGATTACTTTATCCAAAATCTAGCACGTATGAGTTAATCTCATATAGTGATGCAGATTATGCGGGATGCAAATCCGACAGGAAAAGTACTAGTGGCACTTGCCATTTTATAGGAAATTCTCTTGTCTCTTGGTTTTCCAAGAAGCAGAATTCCGTATCACTTTCAACCACCGAGGCGGAATATATTGCCGCTGATGCCGCGTGTGCTCAAGTTCTTTGGATGAGACACACACTTAAAGACTTTGGTATAAACTGTGATACTTGCCCTATCATGGTGGACAACCAAAGTGCAATATGTCTCTCTAAGAACCCGGTACACCATTCCCGTTCGAAACACATAGATGTCCGACTCCATTTCTTAGATGATCATGTTGCTAAAAAGGACATTATAGTAGTGTATGTTGAAACCCAGAAGCAAATCACCGATATTTTCATGAAACCCCTAAAGGAAGACTCCTTTGTGCTGTTGCGTCGAGAATTGGGGATTATGGGTGAATCCGAGATTTAGGATTCATTTTTATTCAATAATCTTGCATGCTATTCAATTTCATTATATTTGCTCATGCTAGATTTATTGGAATTTTCTGGATTTCTGTTGAATTTTCGGAATTTTCGCTCGATTTGTTCGTAAACGTCAAATTTCAGATTTTCGATGTTTAATGGGGTAGTATAATGATTAATGAGAGTATTTCGATGTGTCGTCCAAGTGTGATTAGGAGAGAAATCTAAATTTCAAATTTTTCAATTTTTGGACTCTCTTAGTTGGTCCAAGTTCATTGGCCGACCGACTAGATTCAGTTCTAGTCGGTCAGTGAATGAGCTTAGACCGACTAAATCTTGTCAGGAAATTTGGTTTCAGTTACTGTTTACAACTAGTCGGTTCAAGCTCATTGACCGACCGACTAGATCGTGATCTAGTCGGTCAGTGCTTGAACTGTGACCAACTAATTGTAACGGGGACTGTCTTGTCTTTTCGACTTCCGATCGATTAAAACTCAATCCGACCGACTTCTTTTCACTCTAGTCGGTTAAAAATTTCTCTCCAGCTCAAACCCCCCCGTGCCGTTTGATCTTCCCCTCTCCCTCCGTTGTTTCCGATCAACTTCCGACCTATCTCCGGCCGTCTCTCCGTCGATCTCCCCTAGGGTTTGTTCTAACCTCTCTCCTAGCTCACTAGGTTTCATTTTCTAGCTGTCTAGGGTTAGGGTTTCCTCTAGCTTCAATCGATTTCGGCTTCTAGGGTTTGTTTAGGGTTGTCTTCTTTGATCTCTTGTGTTGATTGCGTCGTTTCTTGCTTCGATTATGGCAAGAACACGAATCCCGATCCGTCATACGAGCCCTTCGCCTATGACCGTAGAGCCATCCCCTACGGATCCCAATCAACCTACGCGATCCCCACCCAAACGCCGATCGAAGCCTACCCAACCTTCGTCGTCTTCGCCTCCTCTCAAGAAGAAGAGGACGACGACCGCCAAACCTAGAGCTCAACCCAAGCCAAAGCCCAAGCCTACGAAGGAAACCGTGTCTCCCTCCTCTTTTCGTACTCCCACTCCTGGTGCTTCAGATTTCGACACCGAATACCGACCCGAGACCGAGACCCATAGGGATCCTACACCCCCTCCTAGGCAACCTGAGTCTAGCTCCCGACCCCGTACTTCCACTCGTAAGCCTAAGGGAAAGGCTCCGATGCCGGTTGGTGGTGTCGATATCTCGTTGTGTCGCGACGACCCGTTGTGTCTCGCGGCTTACAACCGTATCAAACACTGCCCGCTGCTTCTGGAGCATTTCATCCAGTTTAGTGACTTCCCTGGCCTCGCAGATCTTCTGTCGTCTTCGGGTCTTATCGATTATCTTCAGTATGACCCTAAGGCGAATCCTCACCCCTACCCTCGCCTAGTGAAACTTTTCTACGCCAACCGTGTCCGGGGTCAGTATGACGAGACCCACTCGATTGAGACGACTGTTTTGGGGACTCCGATAGTCCTCACGGTAGAAATCTTAGGAGAGATTTTGGGTATCTCCTCGTCTGGCCTTCTTCCTTCAGATATTTCCGTCGATGACATATCCTCCCTTGATCAGGTCGTACTTTCTGAGATTTTCCACGAGATTCCTCCCGCCATGATTGGCGTTCCCTCTAAGTCCTTCAAGCCTAATGCGTGGGTCCTAAACCTTATTCTGAAGTCGTGCTTACTTCCTAAGTACGGCTCCTCCTCTTTGCCGTCCCAGCCTTTCTTGAAGTTGATCTATGCCATCTTTATGGGGAGCTCGATTAACTGGGCTCAGATTATACTCGATAAGATGGATGCTTTCGAGTGTATCCGTAAGTCCACGAAGTCGGCTCATATCCCATTCCCGTGCCTGCTGACACTTGTATTCCATCACTTTCGTGTCACCTTGCCTCGTGACGATGAGCGCCCTCTCGGTCCCCCCTGAACGCGACGGCCGTCAAGAAGTCTCTTGCGACACTCCGTCACGTTCAGCGGATGAACCCTGCTGCTTCAGCCTCTGCCTCTGCCTCAGCTGCTCCCTCCCTTACTCTTGCTGAGCTCGCACGTTCAGTGAAACGTGTGGAGTCTCGTTATGCTCGTACTGAGGAGATTCTTGCATGTATCGCTCGTCACCTTGGTATTGAGATCCCTCTGTCAGTCTCTGACGAGGAGGAGTTGGACGAGGAGGAGATTGAGGAGCTTGTTCGTGTTTCTACTCGTGCCCCCGAGGGCACTTCTGGTGCTGCTGTTGCCTCTTCTGCTGGTGACCCCGAGAGTACTCCTGTTGCCACCGTTCCTGCGGTGGATGCTACGACTGGTGCTCCCGAGGCCACTACCGTTGCTTCTCCAGAGATCGTCTCTCCTTTCGTACCTGAGATCACTTCTACCGTCGCTCCCATGGACACTTCAGCTGATCCGGTGACCACCTCTCCTGCTGTAGAGCCTGATGCTGCTGGAGATCCTCCCGCTTCCTCTTGAGCTTCTCTGAGGACTCTCCGATGCACCTTGGATGATAGATCTCGTGTGAGAGAGTTTGGGTAGGATAGAGTGGGGTTCTGGATGATTTTGACATGTTGATGTATTTTGATGTATCTTCATATATTTTGGTGTATTTTGATGGTGATGTATGTTTTGTGACACTCTGATATATGTGTGATATGATGTATTTTGTGCCCCGATCGTTGGATCGATGTTATGTATGTCGGCAATGTATCATTTTGTTGTACTCATGCTTCATTCATATATATATACATCGATGTTGACATTTCATTATGTTGTGCACATTTAATATTTTATATGTCTCTGATGTTTTGATTTTGTCGCTCGACGAAAACACTTGGTTAAATAGAAATTTCCTCTATGGAAACATAGAATTGTTTTCCATGCACTAAATTAACCAAGAATGTTGATATTGGAGAGTATATTCCATAACTCAATTCGTAAAATTAATTTGAGTTTTGATGATGTTATTTATCGATTTTCGACTTTGGTCTCATTGACACGCTTTTATTTCATTCGTATTTTTCTTTGGTGTCATTTGAACCGTGGTCGTATTCTATGACTCCCGTGCTTTTATTTGAAGCCATTGTTGTTGTTGTTGATCTCCTCCCACTCTTTTTGATAATGCCAAAGGGGGAGAGATATAATAATGACATGTGCTAAATGATAATTTAAGCATATTTCCAAGAATCTAACTTGATATGTTAGATTCGGGGGGAGTTAAGATATAAAAATTGGATTTCTAATCCTAAATTTCAATAGTTGATTCTCATTTTTATACTTTACTCGTCTGCTTGATGCGTATTATTATTATTCATTTTGGAATTAACGTGTCATCAATGCAGGGGGAGTAAGTAAATTACATTTGAATCATTATTTTTGATTATTATTTATGTTGGTTTGTCATCACCAAAAAGGGGGAGAATGTTGGATATTGGACTCCCCGGATTTGGTTTTGAATGATGAACAAACATAAATATATCATGAACTAACTCTTTGTGAGCGCAGTTATGGAGAT
Organism: Scilla litardierei; assembly: GCA_030789695.1. Taxonomy (NCBI): domain Eukaryota; kingdom Viridiplantae; phylum Streptophyta; class Magnoliopsida; order Asparagales; family Asparagaceae; genus Scilla; species Scilla litardierei. The sequence goes on from CM061142.1 coordinate 391,035,015, forward strand.
CGTCGCCAAATTCATATGAACATCCTAAGCGACATCTCAAGACTTCTCAAAGCACGTGATCGTATGCCTAAAGCTTCGTTGAAGCTTATGGACCATTTTAGAAGTCATGAAGATTCGATTGAAGCTTTTGAAGACGGTATCGTCAAGTTTTATTTATAGTCTTTTAAGCTTCTTTCATAGAATGTTAAGCCTTGAGTAGGTCTTACGGTTTAAATCTTCATAACGCTCCTATCTTAGAGCTAGGATCTTGTAAGAAGTCCATACTAACTTTCCCGAAGCATCGCGCTTCGATTCGCGACTTCTTGTGCATGTTAGCTGGTTCAAGAAGAAGAACCAACCGACTAGATGGTGATCTAGTCGGTCGGCCAAGTTTCTTGGACCGACTAGTTTGCGTCAGTCAAATCATAGCTCTTTACTGTTTACAGTTAGTCGGTCTACGTTGACTCACCGATCGACTAGTTTGTGAACTAGTCGGTCAGTGATGCTTCTTTGACCGACTAGTTGAGCTTCTACTGTACATGCCAACTTACTGTTTATCGTTAGTCGGTCTATGTTCATTTGGCGACCGGCTAGTTGATGAACTAGTCGATCAACTTTTGTTCTTGGACCGACTAAATCATTTTGTGTTCAGACTATTTGTTTTATCTCTTAGTCAGTCTCAGTTGAGTTACCGACCGACTAGTTGTGAAACTAGTCGGTCAACAACTCTTCTTGGACCGACTAGTTCCCTTCAGTCTGAACTCTTTCTTTTCTCTGTTCACCACTTAGTCGGTTCATGTTGATTGACTGACCGACTAGTTGATGAACTAGTCGGTCGGTGGTTGTTCTTTGACTGACTAGTTTGGTTCAGAATAGAGCCGTTGGAGAATTTAATGACTCGAATTTCTTTCTCTCTTTCCTCTATCCTATAAATACTTGGAGTGCTGCATTCATTGCACTCAAGGCTGATATTAAGAGAAGTTTAGAGATCAAAGAGAAATCATTCAATCCCATTCAAAGCTCTTTCATTCCAATCTTGAATCTCTTCTCACTCTTATTTCAAAAGAGAGATTCATTGATTGTGAGCCTTCCAAGCCAAGTGCTTGATCCTAGGTCACCAACAACCTCATAGCTCTCCATCGCTAATCTACATCTTGGAGCTAGGGTTTGGTGCCTCTTCATCTTCCCCAAAATCCGTTTTGCCCTAAATCGTAAGTTATACTCAAGGCATAGGATTTTGTCGGTAAGAATCTTTATTTCATTTACTTTGATATTGTAAGTTTCACTCTCGGTTGTGAGAGTGTGTTTGTGATCCCGGGTTGTGGGAGTCACAATTTCATTTGTGTATGATTTGACTTGTGAAGGTTTTTCACAAGTATTTCATAGTGGAAATCTTGAGTTAGGGTTTCTAACTCGAGTATCCGGAGGGGATCCGGGTGTTTGGGACGTAGGATCACCGGGAACAAGTCGGGGAGACTTGGGTGGATCCGAACCCAGTAATATTGCTTGTTTGTGATTGTTTCTTTTTTGTCTAACATTTACATTTCCGCATTTCCGCATTGTTTGGTAGAGTTTGCAAGGTAATTAGGAATTAGCCTCTTAATTTTTTTAAAGTACTATTCACCCCCCCTCTAGTACTTGTGCAGTAGCTTAGCAGGGCATTACAATAAATAATGGGCATGTTGGGCTTTTTCTTTGGTGGTGAGGTGGCATCCCATGAGGGGTGATGTGGCACCACTCTCCCTTTGCCACATGGGACAAAGGGTCCTACATGGGACAAACCATTTGTCATAGTGGGACAAATTCACTCTTTTACACCTTATAGTATTGATACCTATAAAGGAAACTATAAAAATGTGACATTGGTTTTAGGTAACAAAAGAAATATTAATTGTTAAAAAATGAATAATGGAAACAGAATTGACCTAGTCATAGTGTTAGGAAAACAATTGTTTATTTCATATATAAAACAAGCGTTGACATTCTAACCTTAAAAGTAACGTTTTGTATTTAAACATTCGATGAATGTGTGCACCAAAGACAAATGTGATCAAATCCAAAAATGACAGAATAACACAACCGTAACTCTGAGATGTACACTCTTATTCATGTATGAATAAAAGAAAGAGAACAATGCATACCATATGATATGCGAGAGATCATTTCATATATGATTTGTGACACATTCACTTTTACATAGTAGGATGGGTTACATGTACTTTTTTTGTCTGTCAGGTCTTTTACAGAAAAGGATATGTTATGACATAAAAAGATTTATCGCATCTATCTTTTATACAAGTGACGGCTTTTTTTGAATTTTGTCTTACGTGGCATCCAAAATATACCTAGGACAAAAAACGATGACTATGCTTGGTGACTAGGACATGGCCTTTTGCATTTTTTAAAAACCAAAGAACAAAAAATAACCAAATAACCACAGCCACACTTTCGTCCACACGACTCTTCCCAACTCACAGTTACTGGTAAAATTGAGGGATACTCAAAATTGAGGGGGAAACTCAATATCCATGGCCTTTTGCATTTTTTCAAAACCAAAGAAAAAAACCACATAGAACCGCAACCACACTTTCATCCTCACGTTTTCCTACCCACGTTTATATAGCCGCACACGTTCGCCAACCCACGTTCGAATAGCCGAACACTCTTTCCAACTCACACTTATCTCTAAAATTGGGGATTCTAATATATATTTATACTAGTCATAACCCGTGCCCGCAGGCACGGTTCATTTAAGATTTTTCCCCCGCGAAATCTGTGTTCCCCAAAAAAATATTTTCACGGCCAAAATTTAAAAGAAAAGCAAATTAGCGTAAAAATATTTAGCGATACGGGCGCCTTCGACGCGGAACAACAAATGCAGCGTAGACGCCTTCGGCGCGGAACAACAAATTCGGCGTCGGCGCCTTTGGCACTGGCAAAAATACGCCTTCGACGCAGACGCCTTCTGTTAGTTCAAAAATATATATTGCATGTGGATGTGTGCGTATTTATGATGAAACAATTCTTTTAAACAATTATTTTAGGAGCATGTTGTGTTGTTACGATGGAACGTTTAGGTGGCTGCGGGCTCCACCGTGTGCACCATTACTCCACAGATATTACGAAAATAGCCCTGGCTTTAGCCATGAATGATCAAGGGACAATGGAGGTTCAGTGTGATGTGAGCACAGTGACGATGGAGGGGCTTTATAAAGGGTGGAAAGTGCATCAAATAGGTGTATGCAGGTTACAACTTGATAAAATGTCTCTTGGTTTTCCAGCTGGCTTTCAATCTCAGCCCGCACAAAACAATGGGACCTGCAATGTGCATCTGCACATTCCGCCTCTTTAAGAAACGTGTGGGTATTAAAGCACAACCTGCCTCTTTGATGAATGTGTGGGTATTAAAGGCTGATGCATTCAATTTCAAAAAAGCAATTTGTTCTCCCAACAAATTTTCTCCCAACCCAAAAATTTTCCCTCCAAAACTTGATGTGACATTGCCACATAGGATAAGTTCAAAAACAGCTCTCAATTGTAATATAGATAGATAGATATATATATATATTGACGAGTAATATATATATATGGTAAAGAGATCCTAAGGTGCACCCTTAGATTCAAGCTAAGGAGGCGCCCCCATTTCTCCCCATCTCCCACATTTTTTCTGAAATTTTTTTATGGATTTGTTGTTCGCCTTATGGATGATGAGCATACCAAATTTCAAGGGATTCCAATACTTTTTGAGCCCACATCTACCCTTTGCAACTTCGTGGGGTTTTCAGCACGTTTTCAGGCCGTTGAAGTTGTAAGGGGTAGATGGTGGCTCAAAAAGTATTGGAATCTCTTGAAATTTGGTATGTTGATCATCCATGATTTGAACAACAACTCCATGAAAAAAATTTCAAAAAAAATTGTAGGAGATGGGGGGGAAATGGGGGCGCCTCCTTAGATTTCATCTAAGGAGGCACCTTAGTTTCCCTTTTTCCATATATATATATATAGAAAAAGGGATATGAGCATTCCGTGTAGGAAATTTCCTACACCGTCCTCATAAAACTTCAATTTCCTATCTTTTTTCCAATAATCACCACCGTTCATTTTGATGTACTTACCATGGATGATGAACATACCAAAAATCAAGTGTATCCAACGCTATTTTACCCTCAATCCGATTGTTACAAATTCAACGTTTTTAGAACAATAGAACTTTTTGTCACGAGCCGATCGAGGGTCAAATCCCCCTAGGGTTCACCCATATTTGGGGTTTTGGGGTTTTAGAATGTGTACAATAATTCTAAGCAAAAAAAATTTCAAAAACACAAGTGGAATGTGGCGTTTTTGAAGGACGGTGTAGGAAATTTCCTACACCGATTGCTCACCTCCCTCAAGCCCATATATATATATATATATATATATATATATATATATATATATATATATCTATCTATTCTATAAAAGAGGACCTTTTTTGAATTTTGTCCTACATGGCAGGGGTTTGTCCTACGTGGACAAAGACATGATGACTGGGACATAAGCTTTTGGGGGGGGGGGAAATTGGGAGGAAAGTTTGAAAATTGAATTTTGGTTTGAAAATGCAAATTATTTTGGGGGGAAACGTTGAGGGAAATGCAAAATTTTTACGGTTTGAAAACGTTGGGGGAAATGCAAATCCTCGCACGCATCCCGTGATTTCTCTCTCTTAAAAATTTGACCTTGGGGTTTATCTTTTACTGCCCTGCATTTATCTCCCAAAACATTTGCCCTTTGGTTTATCCCACTTCCCTCTATCTTTGCCCCAACCCATAACCCACACCTCTCTTTCTCCCCATAGTTGTATCCACCACCAAAGGGAAGAGATCGAGGCACGGGGTGAGGAATATGATCGGTGGGCGAGCGTGCTGCCGGAGCTGCTGCCGGAGATCACAAAGAGGGTGGACGCGCACGAGGAACAGTGGCCGATGCCCAAGAGTGTCGTGTCATGTGCCTGCGTCTGTAAGCAGTGGAGGGAGATCATCCTCGGCATCGTGCGGCCTCTGCTCGAGATCGAACAGATCACATTCCCTTTCTCCCTCAAGCAGGTATGCAGATGACTTAAGGTTTTGTTTTTTTGGATGGATCTGTATAAAAATTTGCCCTTTGGTTTTCTTATCTTTTTTTCTGAAGTTTTTATTTAGAAATGTTTTGTTTTTTCAGCCAGGACTGTGGGATTTTCCAATTCAATGCGTTATTAAGATGAACAAGAAGAATTCGACGTTCTATCGATATCTTTGCTTGCGCCAGAGTCTGATGGGTTCGGCTAGGGTCTGATGAGCCAGAGTCTGACGTTCAATCTATATCTATATCTTTCCAATGCATAAATTTTGGTAGCAAAAGGAAATATTAGGATAGGGTCTGATGGGTTCTGCTAGGGTTTGATGGGTTCCTTGGTTTTATTAGGCTGGGGTCTGATTTGGTGGTGCATTTGCGTTACAGGTTGATCGAGAATTTAGTTCCTTATATGGTTTTGAGTTCTTTGCATAGATATTTTCTTCGTCTCTTTTTCGATTTTGATGAGGGATTTGTGGTACAGGGCGGCAAAGATGCGAACAGTGAGGAGGAGGTTCTGAAGCTTGCAAAACAAGAGTTCTGCCCCCCAAAGCCACGCCATGATCGTTCGGTTGTGAAATGTAAGTTCTGTTTTTGATTTGTTGTTTTTTGGTGGAATTTGATTGGATCTGATAGTTTCATAGCTTTATCTGTGAATTCTACGTTAAAAATTTCCTTTTTTACCGATTTGGTGTAGGGATGGGATAGGCCAGCAAGACGCAATATATACTCCTCTAAGCATGGATTCCGCTAAACTGGTACCAAACATGAATTTATTTTGAAATTTTAAATCAATTGCACTGCAGATCATTGAATGTCTTATGCTTGATTATTTTTCTAAATCATTTATTTGTTGGTACTATCAGTCCCTGATAGAAACCAAGCAAAAGAAATGCTGGAAGCTAGTGAAGGGAGAAATGTTTCCTTGGAAAATCTTAACAACAGGTGCGCTGGTGCACACACATGAATTTTTTTAATCAAGGCTATTTAAATTCATTAGTTTTACAATTGTACTAATGTTCTTGCCTGTACATTTGAAGAGAGAGACAAACACACGCCATTGAGGAGTCTTTCAAAGCTTCCAAATTGCCTCATATGCATCAGACTAATCCATCGTTGAAGCCAGTGGAGGTTCTTCCTTTGTTGCCTGATCTCGATAGGTAGACATGTCAACTTCATTACATTTTATGCAGGAACTAGGGTAGCTTTCTCGCTACTTTCTTACTTCTATTTTAACATCTAGGGGAATAAAAGCATGCATCCCTGTTTACTTCTTCATCCATTTATTTTTCCAGAATTTGATTCTGGGTTTTTCAGTCAACTAAATGTTAATGAACAAGAGTGTAAATAAGTCGGTTGTGAAGAACGATAAAATTGTCATTTTCTTCCCTTAAGAATTCTTGAATATATTTGTATTTATCGTAGGTGGTTACATATAAAAATTGAAGCCATGTGGAATACCCAGATGATTTTGTTCTGTATACTAATTGAAAGACTGAAATCAGATCAATGAAGAACAATATTTTACACATAAAAAAATTATAACTTTTTAAGAGTCTAAACCCTTTATGTTGTCATAATTCATTAGACATCATAATTAACATGCTTGAATGATGGGAAATCGTTTTTTATACACAAGAAGTTGGTTGTATATAGACTTCGAAACAAAAATGGAGAGTCTAGGTTGCGCTATGCCACATTTTATCACCGATCTTTATTTTTTGCATATTTTTGAATATTATATCAATTATTATCTAGAGAAACAAATTTCCATGATTATTTTGGTGATGGTTTGAATAATTCCAATCTTTTGTCACTAAAAGTTCCCTTTTCTGCAAATGAAAAATGATTAAGGACAATAGTCAAAATCTAAAAAGTGTTGCATTACTTTTGATGGTATGTTTTGTCTTCTTGCTTCTAAATGACCTTTTGATACGGTGAAGAATGTAATGCCCTACCAGCTACTGCACAAGTACTAGAGGGGGGGTGAATAGTACTTTAAAATAATAAGGCGTATAATTCCAAATTAAATTGCAAACAACCACCAAATCAATTTGCGGAAGCTTAAATTGAATGACAACAATGAAATTAACAAAGCAAACAAACGATGTTAATGGGTTCGGATCCACCCAAGTCTCCCTGACTTGTTCCCGGTGATCCTACGTCCCAACCACCCGGATCCCCTCCGGATACTTGAGTTAGAAACCCTAACTCAAGATTTCCACTATGAATATCTTGTGAAAAACCTTCACAAGATCAAATCATACATGCAATGGCAAAGTGAATCCCACAACCCGGGATCACAAACTTCTCTCACAACCGAGAGAGCCAATAAGCAATATAAAGAGTTTAAATGAAATAAAAACTCTTACCACAAAATCCTATACCTTGAGTTTTTCTTACCCAATAGGTGGAATGAAGGATTTGAGGAAGATGAAGTCACCAAGCCCTAGCACCAAGGAAATGAGCAGCAATGGGTGCCTAGGGAAGAGTTGGAGACTTGGATCAAGCAATAGCTTGAAGAGCTCACCAAGAACAAGCTTCTCTCTAGATCTAGAAATGAGAGAGAATGGGTTTCTTGTGAGGAAGAGAGCTTTAGATTTGAGGGAGAATGGCTATCTCTTTAGAACTCAATGAATCTCTTAATGGCAGCTCTGTTGAAGATAGAAATGACCTAGGTTCGTATTTATAGGGTCCCATAAAAACAAGTTAGGTCATTCTCCAACAGATAGAAATCTGTGAGAATTAGTCGGTCAAAGAACAATCACTGACCGACTAGTTCATCAACTAGTCGGTCAGTCAAACAGCATGGACCGACTAAGAGCAGATCTGAGAAGAGATAGAATTTCAGACCTAGAAAACTAGTCGGTCCAAGAAGACTTTCTGACCGACTAGTTTCACAACTAGTCGGTCATCCAATGAACGTAGACCGACTAAGAGGCAAAACAACATAGTCTGAAGGCAAGTTGACTTAGTCGGTCCAAGAACAAAAGTTGACCGACTAGATTGTCAACTAGTCGGTCATCAAATGTTCTTAGACCGACTAACGGTAAACAGTAGCTTAGGAGAATTTTAGAGTGAACAGTAAGTCACAACTAGTCGGTCAAAGAAGCATCACTGACCGACTAGTTCACAAACTAGTCGGTCGGTGAGTCAACGTAGACCGACTAACTGTAAACAGTAAAGTCCAAGAAATTAACTGACAGAAACTAGTCGGTCCAAGAACAGTGGCCGACCGACTAGATCACCATCTAGTCGGTCAGTACTTGTTCTTGTACCAACTAACATGCACAACAAAGTCCGAATCGAAGCGCGACGCTTCGAGGAAGTTAGAGTGAACTTGTGCAAGAATCCTAGAGCTACGAAATGAGCGTAATGAAGATAGAAACGTAAGATATACTCAAGGCTTAACATTCTATCAATCGAAACTAAAAGACTATAAATAAAACCTTAATAAACGGTCTTCAATAGCTTCGATTGAATCTTCATATTTTCCAAAGCGTCGCAAGAGCTTCAACGAAGCTTTAGGCATGAATATGAGCTTTTGGAAGTGTTGAGATGTCGCTTTGAATATTCTCGTGAAATTGGCGACGATCTCCAATACTGCGCTCACAAATTGTTAGTTCATGAATTATTTATGTTTGCTCATCATCCAAAACCAAATCCGGGGAGTCCAATATTCAACATTCTCCCCCTTTTTGGTGATGACAAACCAACATAAATAATAATCAAGGATAATAATACAAATGTAAAATACTTACTCCCCCTGCATTGATGATACGTTGATTTTTGAAATATCGGATTTTGAAAAATCCTTATATGTATCTTAACTCCCCCTGAATCTAACATATCAAACTAGATTCTTGGAAATTGAGTTAAATTTTCATTTGCGCTATTTATTATCATTATCTCTCCCCCTTTGGCATTATCCCAAAAATGGGGGGCATATAACGACAACAATTAGGAAATGTAAAATCCAACATCGGGAGTCGTAGACAAAGACAATGGACCAACTTGACACCAAGGGAAAATTGTGGAAATCAAAATAAGGTGTGCCAAATTTTCCATTATCAATAAAAATCAATGATAAGCAAAATCATCAAAAATACCAAATGTTTATTCATTTCTTGAATAAAGAAACATACTCTCCAATATTCAATATTCTTGGTTAATATTCAATTATAGAATTTAAATCTATTTAACCAAGTTTTTATGCGTCGAGCGACGAAGTAACATTTCAAATGAATTCAACGAATATTCAAATTTGCATGAGTACATCCAAAAAATATCACATCGAATATATGAGATACATCATATCAAGCGCTACAGATCATCAAAAAGAAATACATCATCATCATCATAAAATCCAACACCGACAACCAGAAAGCACAAAAAAAATACATCAAAGCATCTCTGAACCCCATCCTAACCCAAAACACTCTCACTAAACATATATCATCCAGAATGCAGTGGAGAGTCCTCGGAACAGACGATCACGAGGAGGAGGCAGGATCTGCAGCGTCCGTGGGTCCAGTCGACGGAGTGGACTCAGGCTCTGCAGGGAGAAGAGGTGTCTCAACTGATGGAATCGTCGGGGCAGGAGTCGAGATCTCAGCAACAGGCGCAACAGCAGCATGAGTCTCGACAGAAGCAGCAGCAGCAAATACATGAGCAGGCTCGGAAACTGGGTCAGCAGCAGGCTCAGAAGGCTGAAGAACTGCAGCAGATGGCTCTGGAACACCGGAAGAGGTGGCAACTCCAGGAGCCGAAGAGGAAGTACCAGCAGCAGCAGTACCAGCAGAAGTGCCCTCGGGGGCACGAGTCGAAGCACGACAGAGCTCCTCAATGTCCTCCTCAGCCATCTCATCAAACTCCTCATCCTCAGACACGGAAGGAGGAAGCTCAACACCCATCTGACGAGCCATACGGCAGACTACCTCCTCGGTACGAGCCAAGCGGGACTCGTGACGACGAAGTATCCGTAGGACATCATCAAGGGTGGCAACGGGAGTGGCAGAGGCACTGGCAGAGGCAGGGACAGACGTAGAAGGTGTCGTCCTCTGAACGTGACGAAGAGCCGCAAGAGATTTCTTGACGGCCGTCGCATTCAGGGGAGGACCGAGGGGACGCTCATCGTCACGAGGCAATGTGACACGAAAATGACGAAACACGAGGGTCAACATGCATGGGAATGGGATATGAGCTGATTTATTGGACTTTCGAATACACTCGAAAGAGTCAATCTTATCGAGTATAATTCGAGCCCAATTAATCGAGCTCCCCATGAAGATCGCATAGATAAGCTTCAAAAATGGCTGGGAAGGTAAAGATGAGGAGCCGTACTTGGGAAGCAAGCACGACTTCAGAATCAGATTGAGGACCCACGCATTAGGCTTGAAAGATTTAGAAGGCACGCCAATCATGGCAGGAGGGATCTGATGGAAAATCTCTGAAAGCATAGCCTGATCAAGAGAAGAAATATCATCTATCGAAATATCAGACGGAAGAAGGCCAGACGAAGAGATACCCAAAATCTCTCCTAAGATTTCCGCAGTGAGGACTATAGGAGTCCCCAAAACGGTCGTCTCAACAGAGTGGGTCTGATCGTACTGACCCCGGATCCTATTCGCATAGAAAAGCTTCACTAATCTAGGGTAGGGGTGAGGATTCGCCTTCGGGTCATATCGAAGGTAATCGAGAAGACCCGACGACGACAGAAGATCAGCTAACCCTATGAAGTCGCTAAACTGGACGAAATGCTCCAGAAGCAGCGGGCAATGTTCGATACGGTTATACGCCGCGAGACACAAAGGGTCATCGCGACATAAGGAAATATCGACACCGCCCACCGGCATCGGACCCTTTCCCTTAGGCTTTCGAGTAGACGAACGAGGGTGGGTGCTAGACTCGGGATGACTAGGAGGAGTGGGTTCCCTATGAGTCTCAGTCTCGGGGTTATACTCCGTATCGGAATCGGTAGGAGTATGAAACGAAGATGCAGAAGCAAGAATTTTGGCCTTGGGCTTAGGCTTGGGTTTGGGTTTCGGTTGACCTCTAGGTTTAGCGGTCGTCGTCCTCTTCTTCTTGAGAGGAGGCGAAGACGACGAAGGATGGGTGGTCTTGGCTCTACGCTTCGGAGGGTTTGGATGCTCGGGATCCGAAGAGATTGGATCAACGGTCATCGGAGAGGGGCTAGAGGGAGTGATCGGAATGCGTGTTCTTGCCATAGTCGAAGCAAGACACGGGACAAGGAGATCAAACGAAGAAGCCCTAGCCGAAAAAAAATAAACAAACCCTAAGAACCCTAAGAACCCGAGCAAGCCCTAGCTCTAGGAAATGAAATCTAACCCTAGGAGGAGAGGAGATCACCTAGAATGAGGGGCCGACGGAGGAGATCGACGGAGATGGCCGGAAAAATGGCCGGAGATCGATCGGAAGTCGAAGGGTTTCGAGGGAGGTCGGGGTTTTGAGCGGAGAGAGAAGAGATTTCGATCGATTAGAATGAAAATCGATCGACTAAACTGAGTTTAAGTCGGTCGATTTTGCAAAAGACCAAACAGCCCCTGGCACAACTAGTCGGTCACAGTTCAAGCACTGACCGACTAGACCACGATCTAGTCGGTCGGTCAATGAGCTTGAACCGACTAGTTGCAAACAGTGGCTGAATCCAAGAGTTACTGACAAGATTTAGTCGGTCTGTGTTCATTTACTGACCGACTAGATCTCAATCTAGTCGGTCGGTCACTGAGCATGAACCGACTAAAGAGTTCAAGATGGAAAGGAAACTCAATAAGCTTGAGTTAGTCGGTGTAAGTTCTTCTACTAACCGACTAGATGAACATCTAGTCGGTTGGTGGTTGAACTGATACCGACTAACAAAGTCCAAAAAATGATAATCAAGTTCTCTCCTCAAAACACTTGGACGATATATCGTAAAACTCTCAATACTCATCTAAACTACCCCATTAAACGTCGAAATCTTAAATAGACATTGAGATACGATTTCGATCATAAATTCAAAAAAATCACATAAAATTCTCAAAAATTCTATAAATCTATCATGATTGAAATAACGCGAAATATAGAAGCATGCAAGATAATTGAATGAAATATGAATCCTATATCTCGGATTCACCCATAATCCCCAATTCTCGACGCAACCGCACAAAGGAGTCCTCCTTTAGGGGTTTTGTGAAAATATCGGCGATTTGCTTTTGGGTTTCAACGTACACTAAAATGATGTCCTTTTTAGCAACATGATCATCTAAGAAATGGTGTTGGACATCTATGTGTTTCGATCGGGAATGGTGCACCGGATTCTTTGAAAGACAAATAGCACTTTGGTTATCCACCATGATAGGGCTAGTATCACAATGAATACCAAAATCCTTCAATGTGTGTCTCATCCAAAGAACCTGGGCACAAGCGGCACCGGCGGCAATATATTCCGCCTCGGTGGTTGAAAGTGAAACCGAATTTTGCTTCTTGGAAAACCAAGAGACAAGAGAATTTCCTAGAAAATGGCAAGTGCCACTAGTACTTTTCCTGTCGGATTTGCATCCCGCATAATCAGCGTCACTATATGAGACTAACTCATATGTGCTAGATCTCGGATAAAGTAATCCAAAATCTAATGTGTAACTTAGATAGCGAAAAATACGCTTTACCGCTACTAAGTGAGACTCCTTAGGTTGAGACTGATAACGAGCACATATACATACGGCAAACATAATATCGGGCCTACTTGCGGTAAGATAAAGCAAACTACCTATCATACCTCGATATAGACGAATGTCTACATCCTTACCGCCCGTATCCTTGTCAAGATGCGTAGTCGTGCTCATCGGAGTCTTTTTCCCGGAGGCATTCTCCATTCCAAATCGCTTTAGCAACTCCACCGTGTACTTCGTTTGGTGGATGAAGATTGCATCGTTCATTTGGCGAATTTGGAGACCTAAGAAATATTTGAGCTCGCCCATGTGGCTCATCTCAAATTGTTCCTTCATAACATTAGAAAACTCTTCACAAAGAGTGAAGTTAGTAGCACCGAAAATGATATCATCAACATAAATTTGTACTAATAATATATCATTATTCGCATGCTTAATAAAAAGTGTTGAATCGGCTTCGCCCATTTTAAAATTCAAATCCAAAAGAAAATTCTTTAGGCGATCATACCAAGCTCGAGGAGCTTGTCTCAAACCATAAAGAGCTTTCTTTAGTTTAAAAACGTGATTTGGAAATTTTTCATTTATGAAGCCCGGAGGTTGAGAAACGTAAACTTCCTCAACTACATCTCCGTTTAAAAATGCACTTTTAACATCCATTTGAAATAGTTTAAAATTCTTATGGCATGCAAAAGACAAAAGTAATCTAATTGATTCTAATCTAGCTACCGGAGCGAAGGATTCTTCGAAATCAATACCTTCCTCTTGTCGATAGCCTTGAGCTACTAACCGAGCTTTGTTCCGGACGACGACTTGGTTTTCGTCGGTTTTGTTCTTGAAAATCCACTTTGTCCCTATGACGGTGTGGTTCTTCGATGGCAATGGAACGAGCTCCCATACCTCATTCCTCTCGAATTGAATGAGCTCCTCCTCCATGGCTAAGATCCAAGCGCTATCTTCGCATGCTTCATTAATATTCTTTGGCTCTATCGATGAGACAAAGGCACAATTTGCGAAGTGGTGAACTTGCGATCTCGTCTTGACACTATCATAGATATTGCCAATGACTTGCTCATGGGGATGGTCACGAACCGAATGAAGCCGTTTGGGAATACCTTGATCACTAGGAACATTCTCAACAACTTCATTAGTTGGGTTAGTCTCAATAGAATCAATAGAATCATTAGACTTAGAATTATCAAACGAATCACATAAAACATCCAAAGAATCATTATCATTTGAAATTCTAGTTGGAACAAATCCTTCATTAAATGAGACATGAAGCGACTCCTCGATCGTTGAGGTTCGTTTGTTGAATATCCGGTATGCTTTGCTACGCGTAGAGTATCCAACAAAGATCCCCTCATCGGATCTTGGATCGAATTTGTCCAAACAACCATATGTGTTCTTAATAAAACATTTCGAACCGAAAACACGAAAATGTTTAACTTGAGGCAACCTACCAAACAACAATTCATAACAAGTTTGTTTAGTGCCGGGCCTCAAAAGTATTCTATTAAACACATAGCAAGCGGTGTGTACCGCTTCCGCCCAAAATTGATGGCCAAGTTGGATATCATCAAGAATAGTGCGAGCACACTCCACTAGCGTCCTATTCTTTCTCTCAACTACACCATTTTGAGGAGGTGCACGAGGGAAAGAGAAGGTGTGAGTAATACCAACTTCATCACAAAATGTCTCAAAAGACTCATTCTCAAATTCACCTCCATGATCACTACGAATAGTGACAATGGTGGTTCCTAAGAGATTTTGTACTTTCTTAACAAAAATTGTGAAGTTTTCAAAAGCTTCATTTTTATTACACAATGAAAATACCCAAGTAAATCTTGAATAGTCATCTACGATGACAAGTCCATACCTTGCATTTCCTAAGGAAGCTACTCTAGTTGGCCCAAATAAATCTAGATGTAATAGCTCTAGTGGCCGTTTTGTAGAGATGCTTTTCTTAGGTTTAAATGAAGATTTAGGAAGCTTGCCGCGTTGACAACAATCACAAAAACTTTTCTTTTCAAAAACAAGCTTCGGAAAACCTTTAATAGAATTCAATTTTGAAAGCTTATATAGTGTTCCAAAGTTCACATGTCCAAAGCGTCGATGCCATAAGTGTTGTTCACTTGTGTTGGCAACGAGACATTGTTCATATGACTTAGGAAGATCCAAAATATAAATGTCTTTACGACGAGTTCCGGAAAATAATAATTTTTCATTATCCTTTCTTAAAATATGACACAATCCTTTCGCAAAGCTAACTTTGTAACCTTTGTCACAAAGTTGGCTTATTGAAATGAGATTATGATTTAAACCACTAACAAGATAAACATCACTAATTAGGGGTTTAGAAGGGTTACCGACTTTACCAACACCTATGATGGTTCCGCTCTCGTTGCCTCCAAATACGACGCGGTTTCCATTCACAATGGGAACCACTCCGGAGAGCAATCGAGCGTCACCCGTCATGTGTTTGGAGCACCCGCTATCGAGTATCCAATTCCCTTTGGAGCTAAATTTAAATTTGTTGCTCCTTCCCTTTTTCTTTTCCTTGAGTACCTAAAGATAGAAACTTCCATATCATGGTACCCAAGGTCATTGGGTCCAAGGGATTAGACCTTTGGAAGCCAAGTCCAAGTGGACTTAGACTTCCCCACATAATTCTTACTATGCACAACATCCGAAAAATAAGCATTCATATATATTTGTTTTTCGTCCATGCTTGTGTCCTTTGGGCTCCAAATAGTGAAAACTTTGGGAGCCATCATCCTATTGGGTGCATGCATGCGACGTTGATTTCTACGTGATGCATGTTGTGGATAGGCATACGGGACATGATGGAATGGTGCACGACGAGAATTATTCATATGATGAGGTGGGTGTACATATGCATGTGTGGGAACACGTGCGTGAGGGTGTCTCACTTGGTGTGCACGTGCCCGGGAATGTGTTGCATAAAAATCATCATAAGTGTGAGACGGTGGAGTAGGACGTGTGTTCCTACGTGGCATGGAATTGGTGTACATAAAAGCATGCCCCTTCTTTGGAGGTCCACCCAATGTGGGTTTCTTTCCGAAAGAGGGTGTGGACGAGGTGAAAGCACCATTGGTAGATGAACTACCAATAGAGTGTTTGCTCCCACTCGTTGAGGCTTCGGAAGTTGGCCTAACAAAAGTAGTGACCGACTTGGAAGAATTTCCCATCATATACCCCAAGCCAATGTGGTGTTTGGCCGGACGTAAATCTTTTAGGATATTATCCAAATGGCCTTTACCCTTGTTGAATTCGTTGATTCGGCCCAATGTGTTCTCATATTTCTCTTTGAGAGAACGCAAGGAAGTATCCAATGTGGATATTTGCGAAGTGAGCACATAAACACGAGATTTAAGATTCTCGTTCTCAATACTCAAAGTCGAGTTTTGAGAAGTTAAATCCGCTATCTCATGTTCTTCCGCATCCTCAATGCTAACATGTTCAAGTTTAGATTTGAGATTTACAATCTCATTTCTTAACTCTTCAACAACGGTGTCGTTGTTGGTGATGATAGTCTTAGGCGATGTTTGAATGCTAGCTAGGTCATCTTTTACCTTAGTATATCTATTTACTAACTTAGTATATTTTGACCAAAGTTGAGTGTTAGCATCCCTAAGATCATCCATCGTTACCTCATCGCTTTCTTCATCACTATCATCGGAAGAGGAGGATCCTTGATCGTGCTCCTCTCTTGCCATGAAACACATGTGTGCTTGCTCCACGTGCTCATCGTCCGACTCTCCGCTTGAGGAATCCTCGGAGTCGGTGAAGGTAGCTCCGACAAGTCCCTTCTTGTTTCCTTTTGTGTACTTCTTGGACTTGTCATACTTTGGCGCCTTCCACTTCTCCTTTTGCTTGTTTTGAGGACAATCCGCTTTGATGTGTCCTGGCTTATTGCATTTAAAGCACAAAGGTGGAGAGGCGTTAGTAGATGTAAACTTAGATTTTTGTTTGAAGTTACCCTTTCGGAAGAAGCGATTGAACTTCTTTGCCATGAGTGCAATGGATTCCATGTCCATTTCTTCTTCCGAGTTCTCATCATCGGTAGAGGTGGATGAAGCCGCCTTGAATGCAATCGCCTTTTTCTTAGGCGCATCTAGGTTCAAATATGACTTCATCTTTTCTTGTAGCTTCACCTTGCTATCTTTGCGTACCTCATATGACATCAAAGTACCCATTAGTTGAACTACGGTATATTTGTCCATGTCATTACCTTCCTCGATGGCGAAGGTACGTTTTTCCCAAGAAGAGGGAAGTCCTTCAATAAGCTTTAAGCACTTCTCCTTTTGAGTGTAGATCTTGCCGAGGGCCTCTAACTCGTTTATTATGTCAACGAAACGAGCGTAATATTCTTTCATCTTCTCGCCCTGTTGCATATGAAACATTTCGTAATCTTTGGTTACGACTACGAGTTTAGAGTCTCTTACCCTACTCGTCCCTTCATGTAGAATGAGGAGGGAGTTCCAAATTTGATATGCACTCTTACATGTGCATATCTTATTGAAATCCTCGGGCTCCAATGCACATTGCAAGGCGTTCATTGCCTTGGCATTGCTTACCTCCGCGGCGACCTCCGCGGTAGTCCATTTCTCAAAATCTTCTTCTTCGGGTACAATATACTCCTTCATTGTAGTTCTCCATAAAGATGCACTTCGGAGGAAGGTTTCCATCCGACACTTCCAGTACCCGTAGTTGGTACCGTTGAAGAATGGAGGCCTCGTAGAGGAATGTCCTTCCATCACGGAAGATGCTCCTTCACGGTTCCTGAAGGTGTCATAGTTGGAAGGTGGACGCACGGTCTTGTTGTCGTTGGCAGACATAGCTGAGAATCTGGCTCTGATACCAAATGTAATGCCCTACCAGCTACTGCACAAGTACTAGAGGGGGGGGGGGGTGAATAGTACTTTAAAATAATAAGGCGTATAATTCCAAATTAAATTGCAAACAACCACCAAATCAATTTGCGGAAGCTTAAATTGAATGACAACAATGAAATTAACAAAGCAAACAAACGATGTTAATGGGTTCGGATCCACCCAAGTCTCCCCGACTTGTTCCCGGTGATCCTACGTCCCAACCACCCGGATCCCCTCCGGATACTTGAGTTAGAAACCCTAACTCAAGATTTCCACTATGAATATCTTGTGAAAAACCTTCACAAGATCAAATCATACATGCAATGGCAAAGTGAATCCCACAACCCGGGATCACAAACTTCTCTCACAACCGAGAGAGCCAATAAGCAATATAAAGAGTTTAAATGAAATAAAAACTCTTACCACAAAATCCTATACCTTGAGTTTTTCTTACCCAATAGGTGGAATGAAGGATTTGAGGAAGATGAAGTCACCAAGCCCTAGCACCAAGGAAATGAGCAGCAATGGGTGCCTAGGGAAGAGTTGGAGACTTGGATCAAGCAATAGCTTGAAGAGCTCACCAAGAACAAGCTTCTCTCTAGATCTAGAAATGAGAGAGAATGGGTTTCTTGTGAGGAAGAGAGCTTTAGATTTGAGGGAGAATGGCTATCTCTTTAGAACTCAATGAATCTCTTAATGGCAGCTCTGTTGAAGATAGAAATGACCTAGGTTCGTATTTATAGGGTCCCATAAAAACAAGTTAGGTCATTCTCCAACGGATAGAAATCTGTGAGAATTAGTCGGTCAAAGAACAATCACTGACCGACTAGTTCATCAACTAGTCGGTCAGTCAAACAGCATGGACCGACTAAGAGCAGATCTGAGAAGAGATAGAATTTCAGACCTAGAAAACTAGTCGGTCCAAGAAGACTTTCTGACCGACTAGTTTCACAACTAGTCGGTCATCCAATGAACGTAGACCGACTAAGAGGCAAAACAACATAGTCTGAAGGCAAGTTGACTTAGTCGGTCCAAGAACAAAAGTTGACCGACTAGATTGTCAACTAGTCGGTCATCAAACGTTCTTAGACCGACTAACGGTAAACAGTAGCTTAGGAGAATTTTAGAGTGAACAGTAAGTCACAACTAGTCGGTCAAAGAAGCATCACTGACCGACTAGTTCACAAACTAGTCGGTCGGTGAGTCAACGTAGACCGACTAACTGTAAACAGTAAAGTCCAAGAAATTAACTGACAGAAACTAGTCGGTCCAAGAACAGTGGCCGACCGACTAGATCACCATCTAGTCGGTCAGTACTTGTTCTTGTACCAACTAACATGCACAACAAAGTCCGAATCGAAGCGCGACGCTTCGAGGAAGTTAGAGTGAACTTGTGCAAGAATCCTAGAGCTACGAAATGAGCGTAATGAAGATAGAAACGTAAGATATACTCAAGGCTTAACATTCTATCAATCGAAACTAAAAGACTATAAATAAAACCTTAATAAACGGTCTTCAATAGCTTCGATTGAATCTTCATATTTTCCAAAGCGTCGCAAGAGCTTCAACGAAGCTTTAGGCATGAATATGAGCTTTTGGAAGTGTTGAGATGTCGCTTTGAATATTCTCGTGAAATTGGCGACGATCTCCAATACTGCGCTCACAAATTGTTAGTTCATGAATTATTTATGTTTGCTCATCATCCAAAACCAAATCCGGGGAGTCCAATATTCAACAAAGAAGAGTAGGTTATCCTGATTAGTTGTTTTGATTAATTTCAGCTGGGTTTATCATCATTTGTCTCATTATCCATGATCTATGTACCAAAGTTCTTACTACTCTATGACTGGATCGTTCATTTTTGGATTAGGAATGATGATCGGTTTGTCATGATAGGTTTTGACAGTGATCCTACTACTGATTTTGAAGCATATAACAAGCGGATATGCAGGATATAACAAGCGGATATGCAGGATATGACAAGCGGATATGTGAAAAGAAAATTGAGTTGTCTTATTATCGAAATTGAGTAGTTTTGCACTTTTGGTTTCTGATTTTGTGTTCTTGATGAACCAACAAAAACGGGTATTCTGGAATCATTTGATTTGGTGTTTGGTATTTTTTTTTAAAATATAAGCTTCAGGGTTTCCTTCATTACATTCAATTTTCCAAATTAAGCATATTATTTACTACTACCAAAGGTCTTTATGGCGTTCTATTTAAAGCTACTGCTAATTCATTATCTTCTTACTGAGATCATTGTTTGACTCATTTTTTCTATTAAAGTAATTTTTTTTAATCTTCTGCGGGATGTAGATATTTAAAAAAGTAGGTGATGTTGGGCCATGCAGGAGTGCGGTCATGTTTAATTCTACAAATCATAGCTTATGTTTT
This sequence comes from Scilla litardierei, assembly GCA_030789695.1. Classification (NCBI taxonomy): domain Eukaryota; kingdom Viridiplantae; phylum Streptophyta; class Magnoliopsida; order Asparagales; family Asparagaceae; genus Scilla; species Scilla litardierei. Next base: position 391,055,041 of record CM061142.1, read on the forward strand.
GTGAGCCATTTTGTTGGAAAGAAAAGTTTATGTTCCATGTATATCCTTTATGCTGCAGTTATGCAAGTCTGGTTACAACTCAGTTTATTGAGATAAAAGGTCTTCAAATTGAACTGTTATGCTTCATATTCTCATCTCTCAACTAATCATGTCTCTACCGCTTTTTGTAGTTGCAATCATCAGATATATCAAAGGCTGAACATAATAATGACCCAACCCTACTCAACCTTTTGAAGGTAACTGAAATTCATTTTGTTTGGACCACTTGCAATCACCAACTCTTAACACCATGTTTTTATGCTGTAGTAACAACTTGCATTTCTTCCGTGTTCCTAAGCAGACCTCATTCACAAGCTCCAACATTTCAGCGGCATTCCCATATGTTGCTGGGCCGGATGGGAAGAGCACACTTGAAAATTCATTGATTTTAGGATTAGAACTGTGGGAGTGGGTTAGGAGTGGACCATATTGCATGCATGGAATCATGTTCCATTGATGGTGAAAACCTTAAAAATTGCAGTGGGTGCTACACTTGAGGTAAATTTTTCATTTTTTAATTTTATTTTTAACTATTGTGGCAAAGCTTTTATCTACTTTTTAAATGAATATAGTTGAATCTGACATCTTAAACGAATTTTCAGGACTTTGTGGGATCAAGGATGGAAACTGGGGCAAGTAGAAAAATAGATTTAGTTGTATTCTGTGATGAAGGCTCTCATGAATCGGACCAAGCTCAATCAGAAGGTACAATATTCTTTGTGTTATACATATTTCTATTATTTATTGTGTTCACCTTGGTTACAAATTAGTTTATTTATAAGTATTATTTACATTCCTTAACCCTCACTGCAACTCTAGGGCTCGACCCAAGCTTTGGTACCATCTCAAAATCTGCCACTACATAAAAACTCTGATGTTTGATTTCATTGGGATCTGTTTGGTCTTTTTTAATGATGTTGATTTGGATTGAATTGGTTGTAGGAGAGGGCTTACATGATGTTGAGAATGGAAGGTTGCTTGCTTATTTATTTTATTGTCGACTTAAAGAGTCCTGGGTTCAAATCTCGAACCAGAGTATTGATTGCCGGCTTCAAAATTTTTTGGACATGTAAATATGATGCTTGCTTTTTTATTTGTGTTATAAGAATGTTGATGCAGGGGTTATAAGAACACTGATGGAAGAATTACAGAAGAAGAGGTCAGAGAGGTATGATTTTGTTTTGGTTTTAAAGTCACATATTAATTAATTGATTAACTTTTTTATGTTTTTTTAAATTTCAGATCATACCTCTAAGCACATCCACCAACAAGCAGTCCATATGATCATGGAAGAGCTAGACCCCAACAATCTTGGCTACATTGAGGTAACTCAGGATTTAAAACTGTTTCAGAGTGTTTTCTCACTACAGTGTCGTTGACCGTGGACTGCCCGGTCAACGTGGTCAAGGGGCCGATTAGGGTCCCTTGGGTGCGTCGAGCGCATGTAGGCGCGACACGAATCGGAGATGTAGTCGACACAGAGCACGTCAGCTGGGCTGGGTCTAGATCCTCAGCCTCTGAGGGGCTGAGGGGAAGCCTCGGCCCGGTGTGAGGTGCTCGGCCTTGGACGGTCAGACGACGAGGGGAAGCCTCGGCGCCTTGGCTTGACGCGTGACCGACGCGGAGCTGAGGGGAAGCCTCGGCTCGGATGGGTGCGCTCGGTCTCGGTTGGTCAGACGACGAGGGGTGGCCTCGGTCGTCTCGCTTGGTGCGCGGCCGGTGTGGAGCTGAGGGGAAGCCTCGGTTCGGATGGATGCGCTCGGCCTCGGTCTCTCCTGGCGTCGAGGGGTGGCCTCGATGCCTTGGCTGATGCTTGATGGCGTTCGCCTGGTGTCAAAGGGAAGCTTCGGCACTTGGATCTAACGTCTTCCTGAACAGACGAGAACACTCGTCAGGGAGGCCGGACCTTGGTTCCGGCCATATCCCCTCCGATGCCTAAGTCAGATGACAGTCTGAAAGAGGAGGCTCGGCGGGGACGGTTCGACCCGAGAGAAGATCGAAACGACGTCCTCCGGCGTGAGCGGGGGGAAGGAGATGAAGTGGGGGAACTAGGTCGTTGATGGAGTACCTTAGGTTTTGTTACCTGACATGCCGTCCTTTGTTCAGTCATCCTCCTAGTCCTTTTATAGGCCTCTCGTCGTGACCACCCATGACTCACGTCCTTCGTCCGCCCCCAATCGTGCCCCCTCAATCCGCCTCCCCATCGCCGCTCCCCGCGCCATGCCAGCACCTCCCCATAACGGCCATTAAGTGGCAGCGGGCCTGGGGGAACGGTTTGTAGGATCCTGTCAAAACAGAGTTAGGATCGATAAATGAAGTTGAGACTTACGCTTGCGTATGCGGCACGGTAGTCTTGGAACTTCGCCTTCGGATTCGCCACGACGGATCGAGTCTTCTCACGAACGGAGTAAGGCTACTAAATCCACAATCTAAATCTCTACTTTTAGATTAAGAACTTGGATAAAGAGAGAGGAAGGATTTCGGCAGAGCTTCGCTAGAATGAAATGCAAGGCAAGAATACCATGCAAAAGTGTAAGGGAATGGCTAACCCTTGGGTCTTATTTATAGCCCCCAAGGTAGTTATTTTAGGAGTAATTGTTCCTTTGGAACAATTTAACTAAGGTGTACCATCATACATGGCACATTATAAGCTTAAGTTGTACCATACGCATGGTACAACATAAGCTTAAGATATTACCCCTTTATTAGCCATATGTCGCATGCACTTATGCACATATAATGCGACTTTCCCATTAATCTAGAGATCCTCTCCGCAAGGGAACAGATTCCCTTTGCACACGACTTTGTGTGTGCGACGTTCGAGGTCCGTGTTCCCTCGTACATCCCCTACAAGGGTGTACAAACGTCATCCATATCCAACATCTCCCACTCACACTTGAGGGGATTGTAAGAGAACGTCTTTCTCTTAGTTCTTTCATCTATCATACCGAGAAATAGACCGTGCGACCGTCATGCACGTAGAGTCTGTTGTTGTGCACTTGTTAGAGATACACAACGACCTCGAAGGTGCAAAGTTGAGTAGTTCAACGCATGCTTTACCCTAGATTATTTCTTCACATTTCTTATACGTTATATTCAACAATTGAATCCCATCTGGATTACAATTGGCTGGCCAGCTTTGAATCATTAAAGTCCAAATGCGAATATGAAATCAATCTTCCTCTTCTTGCGAACCTTCTGATCTTGACTTGATTCGCTTTTCTAACTAGCCCCACCGAGCCGAATTATCATAGCCCATTAGCAACACGCTAAGATAGCGATCATCTCGTCAAATCTAAAGGAACCAATTGGAGTCCTTGAGGGTAAGATTTAAGACCCATATGGCCTTTGAGTCTCACATAATAGCAAACACTATTGCTACTAACTCAGTGGTCGAAATGCATACGTGGTATGAACACGTATTACAACATCACTCCTTTCCCAGGGAGAGTATGTCTTAATGATGTTGTACGGATGAAAGATCAGACACCACAGTGCCTATCTTTTGAGTCCCCTTACTACCCATGAATTATTCCCGGACTCTCATCCTGCATAAGACAGATAGGATTAAAAAATCCTATGAGATCTCTTTTAAATATCCTTGTGATACAGATCTCAGATCTTTTGTAAGCATCCATATGATGCAGATCTTTCATTTGACTATCTTGTTTAAGTCACGACTCTAAATCATTCGTCTAATGATTTTGACTTTAAACTAGTCTCATCTCTATCTTATCCATCTGATAAGATAAGGCGGTTGCTCATGTGAGAGAGCCAACCTTAATCTGTCCGACATACACACAATAATATAGCTGACACTTAAACACAAATGTATAAAATCATTTGTAAGAAACTTGTATGCAATATATAAAAGAACTTCTTTCTTTTATTAAACTTTGATCTTCTATAGACATGGGAAATATTACATGATACAGCTCAGCACCTACGCATTCCCATAGATGATAAGTGTTTGAAGAACACATCTCTGGGGATCGCCTTAGTAAGGGGATCCGCTATCATCTCATGCGTGGATATGTATCCTTTGTCTACTTCCTTCCGTTTTTCATAGTCCTTTGCAAACTTGAATCGAATATCAATGTGTTTGGTCTTACAATGAAATTTAGGATCTTTGACATAGGTAATCGAAGCTTGACTATCACTGTATATTGGAACAGTGCTCGAGTCAGGGGCATCCGTCAGCCTGTCTAAGAATTTCCTAAGCCAAATAGCTTCTTGGACCGCCATGCTGAATGCTACAAATTCGGCTTCCATGGTTGATAGGGCAATGCAGGTTTGCTTCTTGCTGCTCCAGGATATTGCACCATTCCTGAGCAAGAAAACAAAGCCTGAGGTAGATCTTCGCTCGTCGAGATCACCTGCCCAATCAGCATCGGTATAGCCTTCGAGTCTCAAGGTATTGCCTTGATAGCATAACGCATAGTCCGCAGTCCCTTTGAGGTACCTTAATATCCTCTTCACCGCTTTCCAGTGTGCCTGTCCAGGATTGGATTGGTAACGGCTTACCATACCAACAGCATAGCAAATGTCTGGTCTGGTACACATCATGGCGTACATCAGACTCCCGACAGCACTGGAGTATGGAACCTTTCCCATAGCTTTCTTTTCTTTTGGATCTTTGGGACACATTTCCAAACATAGACCCTCGCCTTTGCTTATTGGAGGTAAAACGCACGACAGGAGAGAAAGTCTCTTCGTAGTCTATTCCTTCCTGTTGCGTGAAACCTTTCGCAACAAGGCGAGCTTTATATTTCTCGATGGAACCATCAGCCTTATGCTTGATTTTGAGAACCCATTTGTTCCCAATGGCTCTACGTCCCTTAGGTAAATCAACCAAGTCCCAGACTTGGTTTGTTTTCATGGATTGAAGTTCTTCTTCCATCGCTGCTATCCATTTATGTTTAGCAGGGCATGTGACGGCCTGTTTGAAAATTTGCAGGTTCGTCATCATCTTGTAGTAATGTCATGAATGTTTGAGGAAATTCATCCTCAAATCTCAGAGGTGTTAGCCTCGTTCGATTACTACGTCTTGCTTGAGTTTGATCACTCCCACTTGGAATGACATCACTCCCACTTGGAATAACATCACTCCCACTCGGAATAGGATTGGTATCGTTCGTATCATCCATTGGTGAAGTTTGAAACGTATTTTCTTCTTCACCAAGGATTCTCCCACTCGAACGTTCCGATCCTTCTTGATCCCAAGTCTCAAACAAGGATAAGTCTTGACTTATCTCACCCTGTCTTGGAAACTCGTTTTCCAAGAAGACAACATTCCTCGATTCGAATTCTATTAGACCCCCATTGTCCTCTTGACCGACAAAAACATATCCTTTGGAGTTTTCAGCGTATCGGATGAAGATACACTTCCTCCCACGTGGCCCGAGTTTGCCATATTTGTGAGAGGATAAATGTGCGTAAGAGGCACTACCCCAAGGTTTTAGAATGCTTAAGTCTGGAGTTCTATTGTTCCACAACTCATAAGGAGTAGAACTTACCGACTTCGAGGGTACACGATTTAAGATGAATGCTGCCGTCAATAATGCATCACCCCAAAAGGTGATGGGCAAATTTGCCTGAGACATCATTGATCGGACCATTTCCATCAATGTCCTATTTCTTCTTTCCGCAACACCGTTTTGTTGCGGAGTATAAGGCATAGTTATTTGATGAACTATGCCTTTTTCATCACAGAGTTCCTTAAAACTCGTTGATTGATATTCTCCACCCCGATCGGTTCGCAAGACCTTTATCTTGCGATCTAGTTGATTTTCCACTAAACTCATATAGTTTTTGAAGCAAGATAAAGCTTCATGTTTGTGGGAAATCAAATAAAAGTGACCGAAACGGGTGAAGTCATCAATGAAGGTGATGAAATAGGACTTCCCGCGTCTTGTCTTAACATTCATTGGACTGCAAATGTCCGAATGGATAAGCTGTAATGGAACTTCGGCCCTTGTGCCAGTTCCAAACGGCTTGCGACAAGTTTTCCCTACAAGACAATGTTCGCAAGTTGACATTTCAACTTTTGAAACATTAGATAGCAAGCCACTTTTGGCAAGTCTATCCATTCTAGTTGGTCTAATGTGACCAAGTCTTGCATGCCAACAAATGATCTCAGATTCGGAATTAGAAGCATTTGTCATATGGAAACTTTCATTAATAGAAGAAGAATTATCACACATAGTGTTTAAAACAATCAATCCATTACAAACATTACCCGACCCAACTAAAGAACTATTACAAACAAGGTCAACATTTTGTTTATAGAACCTCCATTCATAACCTAAAGACATTAACATGACCACGGATACGATATTCCTCCGAATATCTGGAGCAAAGAGGACATCGTGCAATAATAGAGTCCGGCTGTTGTCGAGAACTAGCTTGCATGTTCCGACGCCCTTGACTTCAACACGAGTGTTGTTGCCGACGTATATCCACTTTGTTCCTTGAGTTATCTTACGATACTCTACGAAGAACCTTCTGTCCTTCGCAACGTGGTCTGTGGCCCCTGAATCAATCAACCAAAAAATAGTTAGATTCAGCAAGAAACATGGAACTAGAAACACATATGTAACTAGCCCTACAAGTTACCTTATCACTTCCATCCGTACACGTACGGGCAAAGTGACCGTACTTGTTGCACTTAAATCACTTGATCTTCTTCAAGTTTTTCTTCTTTGAGTGCACATTCTTTTGCCACTTTTTGTTCTTAGTCTTCTTTGAGGTTTCCGGTTCTTGCTTTCGTTCGTTCATAAACCTTAAGCGTTTATCCTTCCGCTTCTTTCCTCCATGTGAGGAACTAGCGGTCATGTGCACTTCGGCACTAGGTTTTGCGGCTTGAATCCGCTCTTCCTCGAGTTCGAGGTGTTTGGATACATCGCTTAAAGTTTTATTGCACTCATTATGAATGAGGTGCATTTTCATGTTATCCCAGCTATCTGGGAGTGAACGAATGACTGCTTGGATTTGCTATTCGTCAGACAGCGTAAGACCCGCATCCTTCAATTCAGCTATGAGATTCGCCATGTGGCGAAGATGCTTTTTCATAGATTGATCTCGTCGCATTTTGTACGAGTCAAATTGAATATTTAAGGAGCGGAGTTTGGTTACCGAAGTTCCACCAAACTTTATTTCTAGCCCAGACCATATGTCTTTGGCTAGGTCAAATTCCCGAAATATACGCATTATGTCATTGTCCATTGCGGACAGTAACGTAATACGTGCTATTTTGTTCTTTCGAGTCCAAGTCTCATAAGCTTCTCGGTCCCTCTTGTGTTGGGCCGTATTGCCCAACTCAGGTTCTTCCATTATGTTTTGGAGTGTTTCAAGCACATCTTGCTCTTCCAAAACATATTGGATTTTTATTGACCAAAGTTTATAATTGTCGCCGTTGAGCTTTTCACCTTTGTTAAGCTCTGCGACAATGTTCTTAGAAGCGGTAGACATATTCGAATCAAAAAAACTGCAAGGAAAATGAAAAACACGATCAAAATTCTATGCATAAAGTTTCGATTCTTTAAACACTTGATAAGTTCCTTGGATAAGCTGAAATGTTACTCTAGAATCGAGAAGTTCACTACGTTCCCAACTACCATCTAGAAGTAAATTTCAAATTATCCCTCTTACTTGTCTCATGTAAAAAGAAATCAGAAATAATACCCGTATGGTACCAGCAGCGGAAAAATACTTTTGAAAAACATATCTTTCAAAATGGAATAGGTGAGAGTTTGCGCAAAGAATTTTAGCGCAACAATTGCCAAGCCACGAGACCTGTTCTACACACCCATGGGTTAGATAACCATGGCCGGATCGTGGTAGGACTTGGAATTCTAAATTGCGATATCCCGATTAAGGACGGGACATAACCTATTTGAAAACATCTTTTTCAAAAAATTTGAAATACATTGGCTAATCTCCGTAGAGTAGAGCACAACATCATAAGTACATTGGCTAATCTCCGTAGAGTAGAGCACAATGACATGGCTAATCTCGCATGAAGTAGAGCACTATGGCTAATCTTCAAGGAGTAGAGCCCAAGAAAAAACTTTATAAAATAAGAGCAGACGACTGTCGTTAGCCCCGTATGGGCTAGTCGGCACATTCGAGTTTGACCAAGGCCTTTTGACACCCCGTATGGGCTAGTCGGCAAGTTTGAGATCGACCAAGACCTTTTGCCGAATTGGTCGACCCAAACACCCAAATTGGTCGACCAATAATTTGGTCTGCAACTCCTCCCGGCCAGGGCCTCTGCCCTGGCCGAGGCTAGCCAAGGGCCGGCCAGGGCCTCTGCCCTGGCCGGCCAGGGGCCCTGGCCCCCTCGGCCAGGGCCTCTGCCCTGGCCGAGGCCAGGGCCGGCCCCTGGCCTTGGCCGTGGCCGGCCACTACCGGCCTGGCCTTGGCCGGCCATGGCCCATATGGCCATGGCCGGCCACCCCCTTTGAATGGGGTTGCCACACACCCCGCCGGAGGGGTGGCCGTGGTGGTTATTGGCCGTAGCCAACCCCCTCCGCATGGGAAGGGGGGTGCATGGCCTTCATAGCCCATTTGGCCATGGTGCACATGCACCAAAATTCATCTTCCCCGATGGAAATAACTACCACCTTCTTCTCCGGTGAAGCACCTGTTCGTCGATGAAGCACCCGTTCGTCGAGAAAGTAGTTATTTTCTAATGGCCGTGTGCCAAAAATGAAAAATAACATACTACATGAACGGTCGGTTATTCCCGTCACGGAGAGTTCCTGCCATATCCTTAATGACAGAAGACCCTAACGTGAAAAGAACAACCGCTGCGGTCTCTCCGTCACGAAGTGTTCCTACCATATCCGTAATGGAAGGATACCCATTCGTGAAAAAGACAACGCCTCGTTCATCGGTTCGACGTGGCGGTGGTTTTGACTGGGGCGAACCCGTATGGCTCTGATACCAATGTAGGATCCTGTCAAAACAGAGTTAGGATCGATAAATGAAGTTGAGACTTACGCTTGCGTATGCGGCAAGGTAGTCTTGGAACTTCGCCTTCGGATTCGCCACGACAGATCGAGTCTTCTCACGAACAGAGTAAGGCTACTAAATCCATAATCTAAATCTCTACTTTTAGATTAAGAACTTGGATAAAGAGAGAGGAAGGATTTCGGCAGAGCTTCGCTAGAATGAAATGCAAGGCAAGAATACCATGCAAAAGTGTAAGGAAATGGCTAACCCTTGGGTCTTATTTATAGCCCCCAATGTAGTTATTTTAGGAGTAATTGTTCCTTTGGAATAATTTAACTAAGGTGTACCATCATACATGGCACATTATAAGCTTAAGTTGTACCATATGCATGGTACAACATAAGCTTAAGATATTACCCCTTTATTAGCCATATGTCGCATGCACTTATGCACATATAATGCGACTTTCCCATTAATCTAGAGATCCTCTCCGCAAAGGAACAAATTCCCTTTGCACACGACTTTGTGTGTGCGACGTTCGAGGTCTGTGTTCCCTCGTACATCCCCTACAAGGGTGTACAAACGTCATCCATATCCAACATCTCCCACTCACACTTGAGGGGATTGTAAGAGAACGTCTTTCTCTTAGTTCTTTCATCTATCATACCGAGAAATAGACCATGCGACCGTCATGCACGTAGAGTCTGTTGTTGTGCACTTGTTAGAGATACACAACGACCTCGAAGGTGCAAAGTTGAGTAGTTCAGCGCATGCTTTACCCTAGATTATTTCTTCACATTTCTTATACTTTATATTCAACAATTGAATCCCATCTGGATTACAATTGGCTGGCCAGCTTTGAATCATTAAAGTCCAAATGCGACCCATCGGTGGGGCCGATCGGCCTTGGCCGGTTCGGTTCGACCGATGTGACTCTTGGGGTTCCGATTGGCGCGTCAGTCGAGGCGCGGTCATAAATGAAGGTCATGATGAGGCGGATCGATAGGACTTCCCTTGGCGCCGATTTCGAAACACCGCCGGCTCTTTGAGGCTTGCCACGCGTTCCTGTCAGGCGTTTTGAATTCTCCCCTGGGTCTTGTATATAAGTGCACCAGCTGCTTTGATCCCAACTTCTTCCTCGCTCTTCTCTCTGTTCCGGGCTTTCCACAAACTCGGAGTCTTCCGCCGCCTTCGTTCTCTTGCCTTCTCCAAATAAACAAAAAGGTAACTCCTTTCCCATCCTCATATTATGGCTGCTCTTAGGATAGGTGGCTCTGGCCAAGGGGCGAGGGATCCTCCTGAGTCCAGGCGTGGCGGGCCCCGATCTGTGGGATCCGGTTCCTCCTCGGGGAGCCGTTCCCTCCGAGACAAAGGGAAGGGGAAGCTCTTCCCAGACTATGCTGGCGATGATGTGGCGTCAGTTGCCGCGCGGCTTAATGTACCTCCGGTTATCCTCAGAACGCCGTCGAGGACTCCTTTTCTGGCGGCTGCGGAGATTCGGGGAAGGTACCTCTGTCACCCGTATGATGTTCGAGTCCCTTTCATCGACGAGCGGATCTGTCTTCCGAGGAGCAACGAAGTCGGCGTTTACGTCGAGATGTTCCGTCTGGGTCTTTGTTTCCCGCTCAATCCCTTCTTTATCCAAGTCATGGAGTACCTTATGGTGTCCCTTTGCCAGTTTATCCCCTGTTCGGTTGCGGTTCTGACAGGCTTTGTGATGCTCTGCTGCACTCGCGGTCTGGAGCCATCTCTCCCCCTCCTCTTCTATTTTTATCAGGTCCAGACGGTCGGTCTAGGGTCATGGCTACACCTCCGAGCCTGCGCGGGGAGGGAATGCCTGATCGGGCTACCCCACTGGGTGGGGGATTGGAGCTCGGGTTATGTCTTCGTAGTCTTCCTTGAGGATGCTCAGATTTTGACAGGTTGGGGTGGGTCAGGTCGGCCTTGCCGAACGCTAACCCTCTCCGAGGCTGATCAGGCGGCCGTCGCGCTGCTATCGGCCCTCCCCTTGGAGGCGAAGTCTATCTGGCCTTTGATGGACGACCTACTCCTGAAGGCCGTCTTGTGGTCTCCGGGTAGGTCGCTTTTTTAGTCCTGGATTGCCTCATGGCTTACCCTGATTTCGGTTTCGCTTGCAGGAATGGCTGGTCGTGAGTTCACCCGCAACGTCGATGAGCTGATTCGGCGTGGAGCCGCTCGGAGCCGAGGCAGCACCTCGGGAAGGGCGACTCGGCGGACCGTCGAGGAGGAGGTGCACCGAGCCGAGCCCACCGTGGGCAAGGTGGCGGCCGCGCCTCCCGTCTCTACTTCTGGTAGTCCCCTCCCTGGGGAGGTCGCAAGAGCCGGATCCGTCCCACCGGCCCAAGTGGTGGGGGGTGATGATGGGTCCGGTGCAGCTCCTCTTACGCCTGGCGCGCCCCCTCTTGTCTCCGAGGGTGGAGGTGGCACGAGGCGGAAGCGCTCCCCTTCGGCGCCTGCCGAGCCTCGCGGAGGGAAGAGGAGGAAGGAAGGCACGGATCCCCCCAGTCCGGTGCGCTCCGTGCCCCCGGCGGCGGTCGCCGAGGATCTTCCAGTGACCCTGATGACCACCCTCGTCGCAGCGGCCCTGCCTCCATTATCGGGAATCGGTGCCCTGTTGGCGAGCTGCTCGGCCTCCCTCGAGGTCACCCCCGGGGACTCGGTGTTTGTCGACCGAGCCTTGGCTCTGCAGTTGGACGAGGGCTCCGTCCTCCCCTGGGACCGTGGTCTCCTCGAGAGGGCCCCCCGCCGACAAGGTGTCAGACATCTTGGTCTGGATCCTTCAGCAGGTCTGGCTATCCCGCTGTCCCTTTCTTTCCTTCGCTTTCTTCTTGGCTCATGTCTTGTCGTTCAGGGTTCAACACTCGCTGTCGAGTCGCAGCGTCGAGCTGTCCGTTTGAGGGAGCTGGAGGAGTCCTCTGCAAAGGACCACGAGCGGGCTGGGGCGGCAGAGGTAGCTGCGGTGGCGGCCCAGATGGAGTCTCGGCAACTCAAGCTCCGGGTGGCCGAGCTAGAGGGATGAGTGGCCGATCTCCAGGGGGAGTTGGATGACGCTCAGCGGTCGGTCGGGGAAGCGGCGGAGTCGTTCCGCCTGGAGAGGGAGGAGCTCCAGAGGGAACTGTCGGATCGGCGTCAGGTGGCGCGGTTCGTGGATGAGGTGGAGAGGGGCGTCGTTGGGACTCTGGGGGAGAGGATCTTCGAGGTCCTCAGGGAGGCCTTCGGTAAGTATGAAGACCTTATCGGCCCCCGGATCGTCGAAGCCGTCGAGTCCTCCTTCCGGGATTGTGCGGAGCGCGTCCTACAAGCCCTTCTGCCTGCCGATCCCCTTGCTCCGAGCAGGGCGAGGCGCCCGAGGATGCTTCCTCCTGAGCCCAGGTCCCCTAGGTCGTCCTTCCCAGCATGTCATCCTTGTTTTTATCCTCAAATTTTTCAGCATCCGCTTCTCTTTGGCCCAGCCTACTTGAAATGGATCCCTGACCTCGCAATCTCCATTGGCATCTTTACAGGCTCTCTGCTTCAGGGAAAACAATTGCTGATTGCAAGGATGTTCATTTAAGCCAGCAATTTTGTGTTCTTGGTCGACAAGTTTTGCTCTGCCGGCGTCACCCTAGTTTTCGTGGGTGACGAATTTTGTGGTTCGCCGAGAGTGAATTATTTGTAAGGAGGTTCCTCCACTTCGATTTCCTATAAAAAGACACACTTTTGTACCTCGGTTAACTGTTGGAAATGAAATTGACCTACTTGAATTTTCCGCGCATTTTGCTTTGTTGCTGCGACTTCGGCTCCTCTGCTGATGGTGGTCGCTCGCCTCCTTCCTCCAGGAGGTCGCCCCTAGTCCCTCAAGTGGACAAGTCGGTTGATGTCCTTATTGGCTGGGGGGTTGCCCCCAGTCCTATAAACAATGGAGTCGGTCTAACCGTCTTCGCTGGCTGCGGGGGTCGCTCTCAGTCTTATGAGCAATGGAGTAGGTTAGCGAGGGAGAAGTCCCTCGGCTTATGACCAGTTGGCGTCTGCGCTGGCTAGGGGAATTGCCCCCAGACTTACGAGCGATGGTGTCGGTCAGCGAGGGTGAAGCTCCTCGGCTTAGGACCGGTCGGCGTCGGCGCTGGCTGGGGGAATTTCCCCCAGACTTACGAGCGATGGAGTCGGTCAGCGAGGATGAAGCTCCTCGGCTTAGGACCGGTCGGCGTCTACGCTGGCTGGGGGAATTGCCCCCAGACTTACGAGCGATGGAGTCGGTCGGCGAGGGTGAAGCTCCTCGGCTTAGGACCGGTCGGCGTCTGCGCTGGCTGGGTGAATTACCCCCAGACTTATGAGCGATGGAGTCGATCAGCGAGGGTGAAGCTCCTCGGCTTAGGACCGGTCGACGTCTGCGCTGGCTGGGGGAATTGCCCCCAGACTTACGAGCATCGGAGTCGGTCAACGAGGGTGAAGCTCCTCGGCTTAGGACCGGTCGGTGTCTGCGCTAGCTGGGGGAATTTCCCCCAGACTTACGAGCGTCGGAGTCGGTCAACGAGGGTGAAGCTCCTCGGCTTAGGACCAGTTTTGATTAACCCCCCGTCTGGTGAGGTGGCGGTCTTCACTCTTATGCAGCCTTAGCAAAATGTTGACTCCGTCGGAGATGAAGAAAAGGAAAAAGGAGTTCATTTGTACTCTTAAAGGTCATATTGGACTAGTACATTTGGAGGAAAAAAGAAATAAAGCAAGACGGGGGGATGTGAACCTAGATAATCTCCTCTCGACTAGGCGGTGACTGGGGGGCCTCGCCTGCTCACTCTATGATGCGAAGGGGTCCTTGGACAGCGTTGACCTTCTTTCCTTTGTCCGGCTGCTTGGATGTTCCTTCTCCGTGGGCCGGGTCATCGGTAAAGTTCCTTGCGTGCCCTCGGCTCATCAACTTCTCGATGTCCTTCTTTAGGTGCCAGCAGTCTTCAGTGTCGTGGCCGTTGTCTTTGCGGTACTGGCAATACTTTTCCCCATTTCCCCCCTCTTTTTGTCTTCGGCGGGGGGCGATCAGCGCGCTCTTCCTTCTGCACTTGAGTGAGGACGACGTCCGGGGTGGCGTCCCTCGTATCCTCCCTCCGCTGCTTGTTTCTCGCCCTCTTCTCTGTCTGGTACCCTTCGGGGCTACGGCGCTCGCTATCGCCGCGCTTGGTCCCTCGTCTGGCCTTTCCTGTCTCGATGGCCAAGGTCTTCTCGGTCAACATGAAGCGCTCGGCCCTCGCCATGATCCCAGCGAGATCTTTCGGGGGATCATTGTGCAGAGATTTCTTCAAGCCTCTATGATGCAGCCCTTTCTTTAGGGCCGTTTGGACAACGAGGTCGGGAGGGATGTTTACGTTCAGCCGCTCAGCGTTGAAGCGGCGCATAAATTGTCGGAGTGGCTCGGTCGGGCCCTGCACTATGTTAAACAAATGTTCAGCATCAGGCATTACCTGTCGCCCTGCCATGAACTATTTACAGAACAACTGGGTGAGTTCCTCGAAGCTGTCAATGGAGCGGCTGGGCAGGCTGCGGTACCAAGTTCTCGCTGCTCCCGTGAGGGTCGAATAAAAGCCCCTGCAGAGCAGGGTATCATCAGCTCCCTGGAAGGACATGTCCCCCTCGTAGTCCATCACATGGTTCCCTGGATCTCCTATCCCGTCGTATTTCCCCAGCGTCGGGATCTTGAATCGAGAGGGGACCCGCACGTCGGTTATTCTCCGCGACAGGGGGCACCGGTCTCCGTGGATGCCTCCAGGGGTCCGACACCCGCCTACCTCAGGCTCGTTCGATTGTGGAGGTGGCACAGGCGCTGGCTGGGCTGGCTCAACGGCCTTCGCCACACTGGGGGTGGGGCTGGTCCGTCGTTCCCGGCTCCTCCGGCGGGAGCTTTCGCTTAGCCGTGATCGGTCCCTCGAGTGGTGCCGATCACTTCTTCTACGATGGGGTGATCGTGGCCGACGAGACGACGCGGTCACCGATTCGTCCCCCATGTATTCGGTACCCATCCTACTCCTTTCGCAATAAGAGGAGGAGGCGCGCGATCTCGCCTGGTAGAAGCCAGGTAGTGTGAACCGACGCTCCGTGTTCGGTCTTCGGTTTCCATGGTCAGCAACCACAGCGGACCGCAGGAGCGGGGGGCCCCCCTCCCAACGATGGCTGTCGCCCAACACGTCTCCGTTGGCTGGTGCGGCGCCGATGAGCTGCTGTACCGTCACGACCAGCGTCTGAATGTTCGCGTTGGTCTCTTGGGTCAGGGCACGGAGCTGCTCCTGCGTGGCCAGCTCGGACTCGCCAGTCTCTTCGGCTGAGGGGGCGTGGTGATTGCCGTTGGGTGCGCCCTCAAGGTTGCTGTTGGGTGCGCCATTTCCCTCCTCCGGGATGGGGGGCATGCGTCTCTTCCTGTTGCAGGTGCGTGCCATTGCAAGTGTGGTTTGTTTTTTCGTGGGATAGTTCGTTCCCACAGACGGCGCCAGATGTTTCAGAGTGTTTTCTCACTACAGTGTCGTTGACCATGGACTGCCCGGTCAACGTGGTCAAGGGGCCGATTAGGGTCCCTTGGGTGCGTCAAGCGTGTGTAGGCGCGACGCGAATCGGAGATGTAGTCGACACAGAGCACGTCAGCTGGGCCGGGTCTGGATCCTCGGCCTCTGAGGGGCTGAGGGGAAGCCTCGGCCCGGTGTGAGGTGCTCGGCCTCGGACGGTCGGACGACGAGGGTAAGCCTCGGCGCCTTGGCTTGACGCGTGACCGATGCAGAGTTGAGGGGAAGCATCGGCTCGGATGGGTGCGCTCGGCCTCGGTCGGTCGGACGACGAGGGGTAGCCTCGGTCGTCTCGCTTGATGCGCGGCCGGCATGGAGCTGAGGGGAAGCCTCGGCTCGGATGGATGCGCTCGGCCTCGGTCTCTCCTGGTGTCGAGGGGTGGCCTCGATGCCTTGGCTGATGCTTGATGGCGTTCGCCTGGTGTCAAAGGGAAGCTTCGGCACTTGGATCTAACGTCTTCCTGAACAGACGAGAACACTCGTCAGGGAGGCCGGACCTTGGTTTCGGCCAAATCCCCTCCGATGCCTAAGTCAGATGACAATCTGAAAGAGGAGGCTCGGTGGGGACGGTTCGACCCGAGAGAAGATCGGAACGACGTCCTCCGGCGTGAGCGGGGGGAAGGAGATGAAGTGGGGGAACTAGGTCGTTGATGGAGTACCTTAGGTTTTGTTACCTGAGATGCCGTCCTTTGTTCAGTCGTCCTCCTAGTCCTTTTATAGGCCTCTCGTCACGACCACCCATGACTCACGTCCTTCGTCTGCCCCCAATCGTGCCCCCTCAATCCGCCTCC
Organism: Scilla litardierei; assembly: GCA_030789695.1. Taxonomy (NCBI): domain Eukaryota; kingdom Viridiplantae; phylum Streptophyta; class Magnoliopsida; order Asparagales; family Asparagaceae; genus Scilla; species Scilla litardierei. Next base: position 391,071,368 of record CM061142.1, read on the forward strand.
CCATCGCCGCTCCCCGCGCCATGCCAGCACCTCCCCATAACGGCCATTAAGTGGCAGCGTGCCTGTGGGAACGGTTATCGCTGGAGTGGGCGAGTGACTCACGCGTTTCCGGGGTCGGGTCGGATCGATGTTCGGGGTCCTCTCATGGGCTTCGTTGGGTGGGCTTGGACCCCCCACGATTTCGCGTTGTAGGCTGCGCCTTTGGGCCCATGCTGTTGGGCCTCCGCAAAATAGACGTATCAAAAACTCTCTTTTTGTACCTCATTATTTAATTTAAAACTCTCTTCCGAGAAGCAGCAACAATAGCTTGGTAAATGCTGAGAAGGAAATTGAGTGTGGATACATTCGAAAGGTAAGTTGGATTTTTGGTTTGGATTGGATTTTTTTGTTGCGATCAAAAGTTTCTTTGATTGGAGATTCGAATAATCCCAAGGAAAAATTTGAATTTTTGATCTAATATTTGATCTGGTTTTTGTATTGATCAAGTTCAACTTTGTTCATCATTGCTCATCGTCATCATCACCATCATCTTAGCCTTCACCCAAAAAATTGGGGTCGACTTGAACTCTATTCAAATGTTCAGCTTTGAATCAGATCGAACTGAGTAGCCTACTGTGAATATAATTTTCAAGCTTTTGTATTGATTTGTTGGCAAAGTTAAAAGTTTTGATTTTGTTTCTTACTTGGAAATCACATATAAATGGCTAGATTGTTTCAAGTCAATTTTGGACATATCCAATTAGTTACATTTTTGTAATTTTTCAGATTATTTAAGGAAATATTATCTGTGGCAGTAGGAAAGACATCTTTGGGAATGCTAAAGAATTATGTGAAAATGGCTGAAAAATTTATAACAAGAGCTCATCATTGAAACTGTTGAATATTATGCGCTTTGATTTATAAAATGGTATATATTATCATTGAAACTTAAGTGTTGGGTGTAATGAGAACATGCCATTAAGATTCGGTTTAACTTTAAACTTTTGATCCAATAAAATTTTATGTTGTCCATGGCATATCAAACTGAAACTCCACTTCCAATTGCTAAGAAACAGCATCAAATGGAACATAAAACAAATAAGGAAACAAGTAACAGAAGAAGACCACTCATAATTTCCTCATATGGTTACATTTGAATGGGTAGTATTTACATGTCCATTGTACATCTACTTATTGGATTATACCGCAAATAAGGAATACTAACTGTTGAAAGCCTGAAAGGACAAACTTTGGGTTTTCCTCTCCTCCCACATTTCAAAAGATGTGCACCCTTCTTCAGAGCAAACAAGTTAACATAAACCTACAAAGATTTAAAAAGGTGAAAACGACAGAGGACAAATAAAAATTAGTACATGTATCATGGGCAATAAGGAATTTTGAATAATAATGCAGTAACATAAAACCCTTTCCGTTAAATGGAGAAGAAATTTCATCTTTTTTATGAATTCCTCACCTTCTACGTATATATATGCTGCGAATTCGAGTAAATGAGAGGATATACACTAGATGAAGTAAAACATCTATCTTATAAGTCAAGCAAAACAGCAAAAATATATGTTAACTAATGTGATCCCAAGAAAGAAATTATCCAAATTCCAGAATACGCTCTTTGATAACATAGATTCCAAAGACCTTTTTATAAATCATGTACATTTTCTTCTAAATTCTTAGCTTAAGCTAAAACAAACACCATAAAAATACTAAATATCGTAAATAATCAAATGGGTATATCTTAAACTCATGAACAATAATAACAACAAGGGTCCAATGTAGCACACTGCTCTAAAATTTTAACTCATTTTCTCCCAAAATCTCAAAAACCAACAATAAAGAATGAAAATATGACATAAAACCCACATGCCAAATGCTCACCTTAAACCAAATCAACTGGCCTAAATGCTAAAATTGTAAAAATCATCAAATGGGTAGTGCTTAAAACCGACCTGCGCAATTCATCTGTTCAATGGAGATTTTCTTATTGATTTCTCAGCCATATCCATGTAATACCCTCCCTAAGATTGGCCATATACATGTAAACCCCTATAAATTACACGCACTATAAATTACATCTTTGGGTATGCTAAGCCATATCCATGTAATACCCTCCCCAAGCACTTCACTTGAAAAATTCTGTATAGTAGATGATAAAGGCAAAAGCTAATACACTGGTCATTGGTCCTGCAATCTTTAGATCTAAAGATTATGCATGAGATTCATCTCTTAAAATTGTTTTTTCTCAAATTTTTTTGAAGGTTGATTTTTACAGTACAAGAATGTGCATTCTTTTACCTTCTAGGGAGTAAATTGCTCATCTCTGATTAACACATGTCCTTTCTTGCAACCATAAAAGGCATAAAAAGACGAGTACAAGGCCTATGTTAGTTCCTGTATGATTAATGTCCTATAAAAATATTTGCCGATTTATATATACAGATTCCTCTTTTGCTTCAAAGTAAGTTAACTGATGCATACCAGTGATTAATGGACATCCATATGCAATCGATGTTAAATGACATGGTTAGCAAAAACCAAACAATAAGAATACTCTAAACTGGTAGACATTTTACATGATGTCTACATGCATGTTACATATGAAATACAGTCACATATTTTTGAGACATACTTATTATATGCATCTTGCCCAGCGATTTCAATATGCTTTGGGTTTGATTACTGATGTTGTCAGTTTGCTATCCATAATGTTTATTCTTAGAGTGCTGCGTTGTCTATGCTCTAAGAGCTCTAACAAACACGGCACATAAAATTAAGAATTCTGACCAAATGCTCAAATGTTTTGTTGCTTTTTGCTAAACCAATTCTATTTGCCCCAAGGCCATCATGCTTTGGTTTTGGTTGCTTTTTTTATAAAGGATGATAAAGTGCTTCTTTGCTCTGTAGAGATATGAAGACAGAGAACATCACCACCTTTCAAGAGTCAATGCCTTGAAGCTGCCACTGCAAATATATTGTGAATTGTATTATTTTATGTCGGGATGTTAGAAACAGTTAAGGAAGCAAATGCAAACTGTGATTTTTTCATGTCCAATTTTTGATTCAAATGTATAATTTTTTCAACATTACATCAAAGCCCTAAAGGCAATATGATAAGTATAATAGTGGCATATGGGCTGATGAAATATTGATATGTGATGTTTTTATTTTTATTTGCTAATTATCATAGTTAAATGTGAGAACATGTTTTTAAATTTTGAATGGAAATATGCTGACAATGACATGAGTGGACCTTAAATAGCACTTGCATTATTCTACATTTGGGATAAGATAAGTGCTTGATTTCACCAAAATGGTTGCCTGCTATTTACTTTTCAGAAAGTTGTTTTTTTCGAAGGAAAAAATATATATTAAGGGCTTGCAATCATTTGATCCCTGATGGTGTTGTTGGAAAGATCTGTTCTTGCAACAGAATGATCTAAATATTTTAGCGAAGACACACCTATTTTTTGCTAACTTTTTTCATCTGGTCTAATACGTTGCTTTCCGTAAATGATAATGTTTGCAGATGTGGCTTGCAACAAAACCTTTGATGATTCTAGATTATGTTTGAAGCCTATTGTTACCCATTTGAATTGCAAGTTATGTCCAAGTAGCAGTAAGTATATGGTCATGATTACCTAAACCTACAATTTATGATTTGTAGTCACAAACACGGATGTCGTACACCACAATCCTCCTAATACTGGGCACGAAGACATGGTAACATGTACATATTTTAACTACGATAAGAAGTATTTTAACCCATAGAAGTTTAAAGTATTTGGTTATTTGTAAACGCACTTAATTCTAAAATGATCTTTAAAACCATTTGCTTTGATCAAACCCTGAGCAAAGTGGTTTCATCTTAACATGATGTGAATGAAGGCTTTGTGTTTTTAGAAAATTTCAACATGGATACACTTTTTATGTCTTATAGTGTCGGACACATCAAATTTTAGTTAGGTGAAGAGTCTGACAGTTAAAGCTATTGTATATTAGTTAATTTCACCACTGTCGGATGTCTGAATACATAACCTGCTAATGATTGTGTAAGCTTTCTTTATCCATCAAAAAATTGGGGTTCCCAAACCAAAGCCCACATATGGCTTGGTTCCTTTCTGTGGTGTAAGTAGTCAACATGATCCGTGATGCTCACATTAGTTTGAAATTGTACACAAGCTTTATAAAGTGGATGACTTGGATGAAATGGTGGGTAAAAAGATGGTATGTATTGAATCTTGAGGATTCAACAGATAGAATGAGAGTTTGTAAAAATTTTGTGGGGAACTAAAATTATTGGGGGAACTAAATTCTCTTGGGAACTAAATTTTCTAGAGAACTTAAATTTTTTTGAAACTTTTTGGTGGATCTAAATCTTAGGGAACTAAATTTTGGGGAGAATTAAAAACTTAGGGCGGATCTAAATAACAATTATTGCTATTTAATTTTTTCTGTTCGTTTAAAATTAGAGGATCCAAGATTTTGAGGGTGGAATATTTTAAACGAACTGTGTCTTTAAGACACGTGGCTAAAATTTTTGGAGAGAACTAAATTCATTGGGCAACTAACTTTTAGGGGAACTAAAATTTTTGGTAGAACTAAATAACAATTATTGTGTGTTAATTATTGATGTTCGTTTAAAATCAGAGGACCTAAGATTTTGAGGGCGATATGTTAAATTAACCGTGCCCTTAGGGCACAGGGTATTACTAGTATATATATATATGAGGACTAGGACATGTTAGTGGAGGGTGACAGCGCTTGTGGCCCCTCTCCTCCCTAACATGACCAACATTCGTATCTCTAAATGTATTCTTTGTACAATTTTAGTTGCAATAAAGATACACACTAACTTTTCAATATATATATATATATATATATATATATATATATATGAGGACTATCTCCAAGAAGGTAATAAAAAATTCCCTCTTCATCTTCTTCTAAGGGAATAGAGGATTAAAATGATCCAAAGTCATACTCTGAGGTTATCAAGAAAGATATAGATTGGTTTATTAAAACCATTTCTGATATTGTTCTTTTTATAGAACAAGAGAATATTCCTCTGATGAAAGATGTTAAGAGATTAAGAGCTAAATATTTAGACGCAACATATTATCCTACTCTATCCTTAAAGCCTAGAGCATGGATGAAAATCAGACTTACCCAAAAGGGTATAGACGTTACCCATTTTTGGAGCAATGAAAACCATTTGGTTCCTCCAAATTTCAGTAAATGTATCATTAAAGAAGTTATACTTCCTTCTCCATGGGCAATGCATCCTAATCAGACAATAATTGAATTTATAAATTTCTTTATTGGGGGTCTTAACCAATGGGAATTCCTGATTAGGATGCATTGCCCATTGAGAAGGAAGTATAACTTCTTTAATGATACATTTACTGAAATTTGGAGGAACCAAATGGTTTTCATTACTCCAAAAATGAGTAAAGTCCATACCCTTTTGGGTAAGTATCATTTTCATCCAGGCTCTAGGCTTTAAGGATAAAGTAGGATAATATGTTGAGTCTAAATACTTAGCTCTTAATCTCTCAACATCTTTCATCAGAGGAAAATCCTCTTGTTCTATAAAAAGAACAGTATTAGAAATGGTTTTAGTAAACCAATCTATATCTTTCTTGATAACCTCAGAGTATGACTGGTATTTTCTCAGGATCATATATGTATATGTGTGTGTATATATATATATAATCGGTTTTCGTTTCTCTCTCTTTCTTTTCCTAGAGAGAGAAGCTTCGGGGGTTTGCGTGCGGTCTTCGCCGCCGGCCGCTTCTGCGACGGGCTTCGGCGGATCGCCGAGGGTTCCTCTGAGCCTAGGCGTGGATCGGAGCAGATATCTGGTCGTTGAGCGCTTCTCGACCGAGGCTTCTCGATTCAAGCTGGTTCTTCGTTGATTCGATTCGAATCGATTCGTCTTCCTATGTGTTCGATCTGATCTGTTGTTTCGAAGGAACCGGATCTTGATCCTTAAGCGCGGATCTGAAGGTGCGGATCGGGATCTCGTCGGAGATCCTGATCCGGCGGTGAGTTCCTTCACCGTCTCTATTTTTGAATTGAGGCTTTCTATTCTCTTGCTCACTTGATAGATCTAACTCTAATCTTTTGGCCGCACTGGAATCTTGATCTCTGGTTGCTGGATCTGAGCCGCTGTTTGGTGGAGGTGCTTCTTGATCATGTATCTGTCGTTCAGGCGGTGTCGGTCTTTGTCGGGCGGATTGAGAACTCTGGAGGAGTTCTCGATCCAGCGGTGAGTGATTTTTTCATCGCCATTGATCTGATCTGAATCTTGATTCTTGAGCTGATCTTCTCTTTTGATCTAATCTCCGGTATGGCTGATGCTTATATTACCGGAGCAAATACTGCTGACAATGCGGGGGAATGGCGAACGGTTGTTAATAAGAAGACTAACAATGTTATGAATAAGGGGAAGGGGGTTAGAGGCGACTTCAAGTATCATGTGCAAAGCGGTGGTCCGCCGAAGGATGGTGCTCAATCCTCTGGAATCAGGAAAGTGTACGAGAGGAGGATGTTGAGGCATGCAGTGGAAATCAAAATAAATCCTCATGCGGCTAAGTAATCGTGGTTGGAAGTATGCACAAGCAAGCGGAAGATCTCAGATGCACTGGAGATGAGTTATATTCCGCCTGAGCTTGATGAAACATGGGCTTCTATAGTTGTTCTTCCTCAAGAAATCATCGATGAAGCAGCTAGGAATTGGGAGAATACTCTGGTTGCTTACGTCCTCGGCGATGTGCCATTCTACAGCCAGTTGAAGACCTGGGCCATCAGAACGTGGAAGAAGCCGGGCATGACGGTCTTCTTTCGAGAAAACGGATTCTTCTTCTTCCGATTCAAGGAGAAGGCCGACAGCGACGCTGTGCTTTACGGTGGCCCTTGGATGTTCGACGGGCACCTTGTCGTGATCCAGCGCTGGGCTCTGGACATGGGATTTGATCGTGATATGTTGTCTTCCGCCCCCCTGTGGGTTCAGCTCTCCAACCTCCCGCTGAAGTTCTGGTCCCTGAAGATCTTGAACATTATCACCAGCGTGCTTGGATCTCCGATCTGCTTGGATAGAGCAATGGCTACAATGGAAAGGATGAGTTACGCCCGCTGCTTGGTAGAGATCTCGGCGGAGCAGGAACTTCCCATGGCTGTGACTGTCCAAGTTGAAAATGGTGAGCTATTTGAAGTTGAGGTTAGGTATGAAGGGACCCCGCCGAGGTGTGTCAACTGCAAATGCTTTGGACATCTCATCCAGCAGTGTTCATCCATGGCTGGAGCTGAGAAAGTTGCTGCTGAGGGCTCCAAAGTTGAGAAGACTGCTGAGAATGACGCTGTTGAGAAAGTTGCTGATGACCCTGGAGCGAGGTGCATTCCTTCGGGCGCTGTAAGTCTCTCCTCTCTAGATTTGGGTTCTTCTTCTCCGAGCGTTGGTGTGTATGGCAGTAGTCTTCCTTCTTCCTCGATTGATATGCTGGGGGTTCAAGGGGGTGTTTATAGTAGTAATATTCATGTCGAGGAGACTGTGAATTGTACTAAGGATGTGGATGCTTGTATAGTTGGGAGGGATGACTCGGTCTGTAACCACATTACGGGGGGAGGTAGCAAAATTAATGCTGTTGAGCCCAAGGGGGTTTGTAATGCCGTTAATACAGCTTTGGAGCCTGTTGAGGCTTGTAATCGGGGCGAATTCATATGGGAGGCTGAGTCTACTGATGCTGGTAAAAGAGCTGACTGTAAGGAGGGGGTGATGGCGATGTAAATGATAGCATGTATGTAGGCGGGAAAGGCATGTGGGATGCTGTTAAAGCAGCTGATGCTGCTACGGTGAGGGTGGATGTAAATTCACTGGCTGCGCCCAGTACTAACAAGTGCTGTAATAGGGTTGGGGATGTTGCTGTTACGCCTGGAGATAAGCAGCCAACTCAGGGGACCAGAGGCGGGAGCAAAGGAAAAATCGCCATAGGGGATGAATCTACACAGGTTTGAATTACTGCGGAGAACTTGTTGGGAAGTGATCAAGCCCATGGGAATGGGGTGTATGAGAAAAAGGCTACGCTAGCTACGACTAGCAATGAGGGGATGAGAAGCGTCCCATGTAACAAGGAGAGCTGTATCCTTAATGAAATCGGGGGGGGGAGGGGACAGGGGTCACTGAGTCTGATGGGCACTTGGCGCTCGCCATGCCACGCTCACCCAACAACCCTATGAAGGCATCCCGCAACACGAGCAAGCCTAGGCCGATTAACACTAATCCGTTTAGTGTCTTAAGGGGGGGATTATCCTTGGCTAGGAGCCACCTTGCTTAAGGATTCAAGTGATACCTTAAACTCGGATGATGAGCCCGATGATATGACTATCGTCAATGAAGCTTAGCACGAGGAACAAGTAGAGTTGAAACTCAAGAGTAAGGAAAAGAAAAAACTAAAGAGCATCGGGGGGATCTCCTTGAGGGGCACCCGTAAGAGCTCTAGAATTAATAAAGATGGTGAGCACCCCCCTACTTCCTTGCAATGACCTTGCTCATATGGAATACTCGGGGGCTTAACAACATCGCTAGGCGTAATGAGCTCAAATTATGGGTTAGTAAACATACTCCATCAATATTCGGGCTTCTCGAAACCAAGGTTGTCGCCAAAAATGCCCCTAGAATTCTCAAATGTTTTCCAAAGAACTGGATGTCTATTGACAATCGCTCCTCCCATCCGAACGGTCGCATTGTCATCATGTATAATCCTGACATTTGGAAGTGTATGGCTAATGAGATGACGGCGCAGCACATCTTTATGAAATGTATCAATGTTGCGGGGTTTATCATGATGGTTACCATCGTCTATGCCTCCAACTCTTATCATGAGCGTAGATCCCTTTGGAAGGACATCACGGTTGTGGCCAACAATTATAAAAGTACCCCATGGATCTTAGGGGGTGACTTCAACTGTGTCAGATACTCCATGGATAAAGTGGGGGGTAGGATGATTGATGGACACATGGTTGATGAGTTCAATGACTGCATTAATGCCAGTGCTCTTATGGAGCTTAAAACGGTTGGTAATACTCTGAGTTGGACTAATCGTAGTGTTGGGCAAAGGCGTATTACCGCCGCCCTTGATCGCTCTTTTTGCAATAGCTCCTGGATGAATGCTCTCACTGCTTCCTATTGTGAATATAGCGCTGGTGGTACTAGTGATCATTCTATTCTCATTATCCATACCCACCAGGTCGGGGGTGCTGATCCTAAGCCCTTTAAATTCTTCAATGCTTGGCAACGCTGTCCTGAGTTTCCAAATGTATTGAAGGAGCAGTGGTACATCAGGGTTAGTGGTTGCCCGATGATTAGGCTGGTGGCTAAGCTTAAAAATTTGAAATTTGAGCTCAAGAAGTTCGGGGCGGTTTTTAGAGAGAACAATGATGTTTCAAAAATTCGCATGGACCTGGATAATATTCAAAATAATCCGGAGCTGTGTTCTTGTGCCGAGTTGCAAAAAAAAGAGCATGGCCTTATTAATCAGCTTACTGAAGCTATCGAAATAGAAGAGTCTATTCTCAAACAAAAAAGCAGGCAGGATTGGTTACACCTGGGTGATCGTAACTCTCGATTCTTCTATACTGCCATGCGGGCCAGGCAAAGCCACAATAGCCTTAAGCATCTTATCTCTGTTGATGGTTCTCACAAAAATACTATTGAGGCACTTAAAGTTGATGCCCCTAAGTTCTACTCTAGCTTATATAATCAGAATGACTACTGGAAGGTTTTCCCTTGCCTTATCACCAAAAGAGTTCTTACTAATGATGCTGCTGATTGGGTTGAGAAACCCGTATGTGCTGAGGAAGTCAAAAATGCCGTTTTTCAAATCGGGGCAGACAAAGCACCGGGCCCTGATGGGTTCAATGGGTTTTTTTATCAGAACTCTTGGGATATCATTGGCACAGATGTCACCGTTGCTGTTCTCAATTTCTTCAAATCTGGGAAAAATCTATCGGCAGATTAATCACACTTTCATAACTCTCATCCTCAAGAGTGCCAATGCTTCTGGGCTTGGAGACTATAGACCAATATCCTGCTGTAATGTTCTATATAAGATCATTAGTAAAATTCTTTGCAACCGCCTGAGTAGGGCAGTTATTGAGCTCATTTCTCCCAACCAAGCGGCCTTCCTCCAAGACCGGTTACTGGCTGACTGTGCTTTGCTTGCTCACAAGTATATAAGGGGCTTCACTAATCCTATGGGGGCTCGGGCATGTCTTAAGCTTGACTTACGTAAAGCCTTTGATAGTGTTAACATGGAATTCGTCTATTACATGCTGCATCAGATGGGCTTTAAACACAAATTTATAAGCTGGATCTGTGAGTGTATATCCACCCCCTCCTTCTCCGTGATGATCAATGGCTCACCCTATGGCATGTTTCAATCTAATAGGGGGTTGAGGCAGGGAGACCCGCTATCTCCTTATCTTTTTGTGATTGTTATGAAGGCCTTCTCTTTACTTATGGCTAAAGCCAATGCCTCTCAAAACATTATGCCTATGAACAGAGCGGGGGCAGTCACTCATCTCCTCTTTGCTGATGACTTGTTGGTCTTTTATCGAGCCAATTCTAAATCTTTTGAGGGAATTAAAAATCTGCTCACTGAGTTCAAATCCTTCACTGGCCTGGAGGTTAACTGGAATAAAAGTGCTGGCATATTCAGTAAGGGGGCCAAGGGGCCTGGTAGTCTTGCAGATACTCTGGGTATTCGGCGTGTGCACTCCCTATCCACGTATTTGGGCCTCCCTCTATCCCCTAAGTACCCTAATGCATCCATGTACGGTCGTCTGATTGATAAATGCAAGAGCAGGCTACAGGGGTGGTCTTCATCGTTGCTATCCATAGCGGGGCGAATTGAACTTGTCCGATCTGTGATATATGGCATGGTTAGTTTTTGGATGCAGGCCTTTAGAATGCCTCAGTCCGTCCTCCGTTCTCTCACTTCCATATGCAGAAAATTTATTTGGGGGAAGAATCACCTTTGGGGTTCCTGAGCAATTCAGGGTTGTTTCAGGCCACTGCTCATCACATGCATTCTAGAACTTGGAAATTCATTCCTCACTACCGTGAGTTCACCAAAAAACTTACCAAACGTGATGTCAGGGATGGTACTACTACATTATTCTGGTATGATAATTGGCTACCCTGTGGGCCTCTTTGTGATACTTACGATGTTCCAGCTGGGGAGGAGAGGAATATGGTTTGTGATTACTGGTCTTCTGAGGGATGGGTGGATAACAATTCTCTGCTACCGGTCCAACATCTTATCAATAGGGTGATCTTGTCTGAGGGCAGCGATTCTTGGTCATGGGTTACAAAGTCTCCTACTCTTCACAATGCATGGGATGGTTCTCGGGCTATTAAGCCGCTTTTTCCCTACTACAAGGTGGTCTGGTTCCAGGGGCACATCCCCAAGATGGCTATCACCTTATTACGAGCTTTCCACGGGAAACTGCTTACCCGTGATAAGCTCGTGCAATGGGGAGTGCCTACTTCACCCTACTGTGTTTTATGCTCTGATAATATTCATGAAAGCATGGATCATCTATTTTTTGAATGCCCCTATACTAACTACCTCCTTTGCATGAGTTTCCTTAAAATGGGGGTCACAACTTCACTACCCTCTACTTTGGCTGGTATTGGATACCTGATACTCTCACTTTTTCATGGGAAGAACAATGTGGGGAGATTGGCCAAAACTGTTTTGGCAGTGATGACTTGGCATATTTGGCACGAGAGGAACAGAAGGATCTTTGAAGGAAACTATCAGATACAGACTCTTCTTTTTGAAAATATTGCTGATGACTCAGAATTGCCCTGAGGCAAGCTGATTGGGACCGTGATTCTGATATGGCGCCCCCTTCAAATTGGGGGTTGATTGACTAGCCTGACTACCGTGTATTTTTTGTTCTTTTTGACCCTACAGATAGTGGAAGGTGTCATGTATCGGTTGGGATATGGGCGCCTGTGCTCATGTCCCAAGTTACACACATCCTTCTTCCATTCGTGAGTGTCTTGTATTTTTTACATATGGCTCAATAAAGATAAAGCATATTCTCCATATATATATATATATATATATATATATATATATATATATATATATATATATATATATATATATATATATATATATATATAATGGAGCCTACCCCAAATATTTTTCTCCAGCAAAGGATTGACTTAGTCTGCTGATGAAATGAAACCGTGTGTATGATTTGCATTTGTTTGTTGTGTTGATGATGCTACCTACAATAATTTCACTCAAAGACCAATAATTGTTGAGTATTGGACTTCTCCCTACTTGGTTTTAATGATGAGTAAGCATAAATACTTGTGACTAATCCCCTACTTGCAGTTAATCCATTGCCTAAGCCTATCGTGAAGATCAATTAGCATTTGATGTCACTCAAGGATCAATCAAAGCTTATAAAGTTGATTGGATGATCGAAGATGATGATTGAAGTTTCAAGTAGATTTCAAGATCATTCAATAGAAAGAAGAGAGGCAAAAACAAATGTAATCTTTTTATTCTCTTCTTCTTTCTTATTAGTATGTAGCTTAGAAGTAGAATTATGTTGGAGCATACATACATCTTCCATTATATCCGAGGAAAGCATTAGAAATCATTTCCTAGGCCTCCAATTCTTAATTCTCAAGCATGTGCATTTTGGATTTTTAATAGGCGATTACTGAACGATTTTCAGGTTCATGTCTCCATACAGGCGCCTGAGATTTGTTCTCCAGTCGTCTGTAACTCTCATCAGGTGACTGATGTACAATGTACAGGCGTCTGTCGAGTTACAGGCACCTGTGACTTGTTAGTCAGTCGTCTGTCTCTCCTTGCCCAGAATTCCCAAGTTTTGCAACTTTTGCACTTGCGCCTGCAGGCGATGTAAAAAGGATTTACAGGCACCTGCCCAAGGCACATTCACATGTATATGCTTCTACAGTCGCATGTCCTAGCTTGTCAAACTTTCCAGGTTTTGATAACTTTTGCACTTGCGCCTGTAGGCGATGCCAGAAGGATTTACTTGCACATGCCTATGACACAATCGCCTATATATTCTTCTACTGTCGCCAGTCCTGTCTTCCCAAATTTCCTGAGTTTTCACCACTTACGCACTTAGGAATTCAGTCTCCTATAGACGGTTTCTCAGTCGCCTGCTGGTTTACAAGCGCATGTCCGACCTTCATCAGTCGATTGTCCTACGTGGTAAGTTACCGTTTGAATTCTCACATACCCTCTGACAGAGTGCAGTAGGTGACTGTGAGTTCTTCACCAGTCGACTATCTGGCGCATATTTTCTATACGTTGGCTTTTTCTAGAGGGATTTCAAAGGGGGTTTTGGGTATTTTGTTTGAGGGATTTAGAGAATTTATAAAAGGGTCTCCTATTGTTCCATTGGAGATCTCTTGGAAGCTTTTAGAATTCATTGATCTCATCTCTAAGCACTCAAGCCCTCATTTTCTCCCAGCCCTAGAATTTCATTCTCTCTTGCTCTCCAACCTAGAATAATAGTTGATATCCTCTAGGCATTTGGTGGTGACAAGAGAAAGGGCTTCACTCTCTTCTTGGAAGAGATCAACACACACTTCACTTTGCTCCTTCAAGTTCTACTTCAAGGCATAAGTGTCTGTAAGTGTTTACATTTCGAATTTCATTATCTCGTATTTCGATTTCACTCTCGGTTTGTGTGAGTGGGGTTGCTTGATCCCAAGTTGTGGGATTCAAGGACATCGATTGTTGTTCGATTACACTTGTTGGGTTGCTACAAGTGGGTTTAAAAGAAACCTCAAGTTAGGGTGATAACTTGAGTATCCGGAGGTATCCGGGTGGAAGGGACGTAAGATTACCAGGAACAAGTCGGGATTGGACTTGGGTAATCCGAACCCTTGAAACATCTCCTCGTTAGCTTGTTTCATTTTGGGTTAATTTATAATTTGGCATTTATTGTTTGTTAGGGATTTAAATTGGTATAACTATCATTTAAATTTTATAAACACTATTTAACCCCCCTTCTAGTGTTCTTCTCATAGCCAGGGTCCCTACAATTGGTATCAGAGCACAAGATTTAAAGCTATGGAATCCAACAACAACAATGTTCTTCCAGCTCCTTCGTACAACAATCACGATCGTAATGGTGCTTCTACCGTTTTGAAGGACAATCAACGGTTCGTCCTCTGCGTTTCAATGGCACGAACTTCAGCTATTGGAAGTGCCATATGGAGACTTTTCTAAGGAGTGATTCTCTTTGGAGAATCCTCCAAAAGGATTACGTTGAACCCACCGAAGAAGATTTCAACAAATGGACTCCTGCCGAGAAGTCCGCCGAGGTGAATAATGCCAAAGCAATGAACGCTCTTCATTGCGCATTGGATCCCAATGAGTTCAACAAGATATGTACATGTAAGAGTGCATATCAAATATGGAACCATCTCGTCGTCACCCATGAGGGGACGAACAAGGTAAAATTGTCAAAGTTATATGTTGCTATACAAAACTTCGACATGTTTCATTTGCAGGAAAGTGAGAACCTTGCAACGATGTACGGTCGTTTCACCGACATCACCAATGAGCTTGAAGCTCTCGGTCAAGTATACACACAGCAAGAAAAGGTAAGAAAGACAATCATGGGAATGACCTTAAAATGGGAAAGAAGGGCTATTGCCATTGAGGAGGTCAATGACATGAAGAACTATACCGTGGTGAATCTCATCGATACTCTCATATCTTAAGAAGTAAGAAGGGAGAACCGAATGAAGATTAGAGCTATGATGAATCCAACTGAGGCAAAGAAGAAGGAGTTAGTGTTCAAGGCAACATCTTCATCCTCCGATAGTGATGAATCCGAGAAAAAAATGGATTTGGAAGAAATTGGCGCAAATGGTGAAGAAGTTCCAATGCTTCTTTCGCAAAGGTAAATTCTCTTCCAAATCTAAATTTGATTCCATTAATAATTCATCTTCTCTTTGTTTTAAGTGTAACGAGCCAGGGCACATCAAGAAGAATTGCCCAATGCTAAGAAACAAAGAAAAGTGGAAAGCACCGAAGTACCACAAGTCCAACAAATTCAAGAAGGACAAGAAGAAAGGACTCGTTGGGACTTTCGATGACTCAAGTGGAGATTCCTCAAGCGAATGCGATAATGAGAAGGGTGAGAGTGCACATATGTGCTTCATGGCCCAAGAAGATACATTTTTTGATGGAAGCGATAGTGAGAACGATGAACCCGAGGTAACAATGAATGAACTTCGTATTGCTAACGAAGAACTATTTTCTAAGTATCAATATTTATGCTTAGATATATTAATTTGAAGAAATAAAATGTTAGTAAATCATACATAACATGCATCACCAACAATGACACCATTGTTGACACACTTACACTTGAGAAAGCCAATTTGGTTTCTCAAAATGGCACCTTGAGAAATGAGGTGAATTCCCTCAAATCTCAACTAGATCACGTTTCTTCTAAAGATAGTGTTGATCAAGCTTCACAAAATACATAATTGGGTATTGAGAATGATTTTCTCAAAACCCAAGTGCACGAGCTCACCACACGTGTGTCCACTTTGGACACTAATATTTCTTCCCAGAGGGAGAAATATAAGCTCATGTCCTCCCAAGTTAAAAGATTTAACAAAGGGAAAGGGTAATTGGATGAATTGCTTTCAAACCAGTTTCTGGCCACACATCGTGTTGGACTTGGTTATGTGGAAGCAAATGCATCCAAATCTCGCACCTCCTATAGTGATGTAACTATAGATTTTGTGAGGCCATCCTCCGGTGCATCCACTAGTGGTGCCAAACATACTATTGGTAGCGAACCTACCAAGAAGGCCAGCACTTCACACTCTCCTTCTTTTGGCAAGAAACTCACTGAGGGTGAAAACCAAAAGAAAGGACATTCCTATATGTACACTGACACTCACACACGTAGGAAATATCCTACTTCACATGTGGACACATTTGACACATTTTATACTCCATACCCACGGGCACATGCAAATTCACACATGAGAAAACTCATGCACGTGCTCCTACACATTCATATGTTCATGCACATCATCCTCCCATGTATGCTCATGCATGTCCACCACATCACATGCATTCTCTATATGCTTCATATAATATGCATGCTCCTCATTTTGCATATAACACATATATGGCTCATGCATATCCACCTCCACCATCATATGCTAGATCTCATTCTCCTAGGAAACATGCACCACATAGACCTGAACCAAATATACATGCAACTAAGAAGAGGACAACCAAAACATACACAATTTGGTGTCCCAAGAACACACGCACTAATGATAGGAATGCTTACTTAAACTCTTATCTTAGAGATGTGGTAAATAGTGATAATTATGTTGAGAAACCAACGTCTACTTGGACTTGGTTTCCAAAGGGCTAATCCCCTTGGACCCAACAAGCTTGTGTACCATAAGCTTAGGGTATACTATGTAGGTATCCAAGAACAAGAAAGAGAGCAATAATAGACATATTGGCTCAAAAAGGAAAGGATGGATACTCAATAGCGGTTGCTCCAAACACATGACGGGATATCCCTCCTTGCTCTCCGAAGTGATCCGCATCAAGGACGGTGCAATGGTCACCTTGGAAGGCAATCAAAAGGGTACCATCATTGGAGTAGGCAAAGTCGGTAACCCATCCAAAACTCTTATTACAAATGTTTATTTAATTAGTGGTTTATGTCATAACCTTATCTCCATAAGTCAACTTTGTGACAAGGGTTACAAGGTTAACTTTAAAGAGGGTATTTGTAATATAGTTGATAATGATTCGCATGTTTTATTTTCCGGTATTAGGCGTAAAAATATTTATTATTTGAGCATGCCTACAACCATAGAACATTGCTTAGTTGCTAATACAAATAAACAACTATTATGGCATCGTCGTTTTGGTCATGTTCATTTTAAGCACTTATATAAGTTACTTAAGCATAATCTAGTTAAAGGTTTTTCGAAGATTTCTTTTAATAAGAAATTTTTTTTGCGATTCGTGTCAAAGAGGAAAACAAAGTAAATCTTCCTTTAAACTTAAAGATGGCATAACTTCTAAGAGGCCCCTAGAATTACTTCATTTAGATTTATTTGGGCCAACTAGAACCGCATCTTTAGGTAATGCTCATTATGGATTAGTCGCCGTAGATGACTTTTCTAGATTTACTTGGGTTTCATTTTTATCCAATAAAAATGAAGCTTTTGAAGAGTTTACTAAATTTGCAATGAAAATTCAAAATCTCTTAGAAACCACCATTATCACTATACGTAGTGATCATGGAGAAGAATTCAAGAATGAATTTTTCACCAAGTTTTGTGATAATAACGGGATTACTCATAACTTTTCTTTTCCTCGTGCACCACCACAAAATGGTGTTGTTGAGAGAAAGAATAGGACCCTAATTGTGTATGCACGCACCATCCTCCATGATAGTCACCTTGGACTACAATTTTGGGCAGAGGCAGTTCACACGGCATGTTATGTGTTAAATAAGATCCTAGTGAGACCCCGAACGAACAAAACTTGTTTTGAATTATTTTATGATAAAAGCCACAAGTTAAATATTTTCGTGTTTTTGGTTCAAAATGTTTTTAAAAAACACTTATGGTAACTTAGATAAATTTGAGCCAAGATCCGATGAAGGAATCTTTGTTGGATATTCCACACGTAGCAAAGCCTACCGGATATACAACAAAACCTCTTCAATGATCGAGGAATCACTACATGTTTCATTTCATGAAGATTTTGATATTCCTAATGTTGTCGATGATAGTGTAGATGTTTTATGTGATTCCATTAGTAACGTTAAAATTTATGATCCTATTATTGAGACAAACATTACTAATAAAAATGTTGAGGATGTTCCAAGTGATCCAGGTATTCCCAAAGCTTATCCGAAAGTTCTTGACCACCCACATGACCAAATAATTAGAGACATTGGTGTGGGTGTCTGAATAAGGTCAATGATTGATGAATTCTCTCATTGCGCCTTTGTCTCTACCATTGAGCCAAAGAACATCCAAGAAGCTTGTGAAGATAGCTCGTGGATAGTTGCAATGGAAGAGGAGCTCATGCAATTTGAAAGAAATGAAGTTTGGGAGCTCGTTTCCTCTTCCAAATGGTCACCAAGTCATTGGGACCAAATGGATTTTTAAGAACAAGACAGATAAGAACGAGTTCATCACAAAGAACAAAGTAAGGCTAGTAGCTCAAGGCTACCGGCAAGAGGAATGTATTGATTTCGAAGAATCCTTTGCCCCCGTAGCTAGATTAGAAGTTATTAGGTTGCTCTTATCTTTTGTATCTCATAATAATTTTAAATTATTTCAAATGGATGTTAAAAGTGTATTTTTAAATGGTATCGTTAATGAAGAAGTTTATGTCTCTCAGCCACCCGGTTTCATTCATAAAAAATTTCCAAACCATGTTTTCAAACTTAAGAAAGCATTATATGGGTTGAGACAAGCTCCTAGAACTTGGTATAATCGACTCAAAGCCTTTCTTTTGGATTTAGGTTTTAAAATGGGTGAAGTTGATTCAACACTTTTCATTAAAGATTATGAAAATTACATCCTCCTTGTTCAAGTTTATGTAGACGATATTATATTTGGTTCTACTAACTTTAATCTTTGCCAAGAATTTTCTAAGTCTATGAAGGATGAATTCGAGATGAGCCATATGAGTGAGCTCAACTACTTCCTTGGCCTACAAATTCGGCAAATGAAGGATGAGACTTTCATACATCAAACAAATTACACCATGGTGCTTATCAAGCGATTCGAGATGGAATCGTCTTCAAGCAAACGGACTCCTATGAGTACGACAACCCATCTAACAAGGATGAAAACGGGAAAGATGTAGACATTCGTCTATATCGAGATATGATCGGTAGCTTACTTTACTTAACTACTAGTAAGCCCGATATTATGTTTTCTGTATGTTTTTCTGCTAGATATCAAGTTAGACCTAAGGAGTCACATTTGATTGTGGTTAAACGAATTTTTCGTTACCTCAATCAAACATTAGATTATGGGTTACTTTACCCCAAATCTAGCACATATGAGTTAATCTCATATAGTGATGCCGATTTTACCGGATGCAAATCCGATAGGAAGAGTACTAGTGGCACTTGCTATTTTCTAGGAAATTCACTAGTTTCTTGGTTTTCCAAGAAACAGAACTCGGTATCATTGTCCACAACTGAAGAAAAATATATTGCTACAGATCTTACATGTGTACAAGTTCTTTGGATGAGACACACTCAAAGACTAAGGTGTCAATTGTGATACTTGCACTATCATGGTTGACAACCAAAGTGCAATTTGTCTCTCCAAAAAACCGGTACGGGATCCAAAAATCCGGTACATCACTCCCATACCAAACACATAGTGTGAGACACCATTTTATAAATGATCATGCAGCAAGGGGGACATCATCTTAGAGTATATTGAAACCCAAACACAAATCGCCGACATCTTCACTAAACCTATAAAAGAAGACTCATTTGTGAGGTTGCGTGGAGAATTAAGGATTATATGTGAATCTGAGATTTAGGAGCTCATTTATGTATGTTACAACCGGTTATGAGCTCATTTGATCATTTTCATATCTCATGTTCATATATGTCATATTTTCACATATGTTTTCAATGAGATTTATTGGAGATTTTTGTTGATTTTATGATTGGATTTATATGCTTGTTTTGTATGTCAATCTATATGTTAATGATAGTGATTTTATGATAATAGAATAATTAGAGTATTGGTCTAAGGGTAAGAAGTATCAAATCCTTGATTCTAACTCAAATCTGGATTTCAGATCCCAGACAGTCGACTGCCATTTATTTTACAGTCGATTGCCCAATCTCCAATTTTTAGTCTTCATAACTCTTAATCATAACAGGCAACTGATGGTCATATTCCAGTCGACTAGTCTTCGGCCTGGCGACTGTGTTTTGGTCATCAGGCGCTTGCTTAATTGTCACCAATTTTTCCGAGAGACGGCTCAAAATTTCTTCAAAATTTTACTATGCAACATGCCCCTGTAAGTCATTTGATAGGCGCCTGTCCAAATACAGGCGACTCGACTGTAATTTCTTCTGCAAGCCCATGTTTTCCTTCTGAGTCATTCTTTATTAGGGCTTGACAGCAGACTGGACTTTGTGCATCAGTCGCCTATTTACCGAGTTTGGTGGTTCGTATCCCACGATCTGAGCCGTTATTTTTGATCCAATGATCCAGATCTCAACCGACCCATCACTTATAGATCATGGCCCCTCATTTCTTCTCTCTCATCCGATCGATTTTCCTCGTTCTTCCTCCTTCAATCCCGAGCGTCGATCGTCCTTTCTCCATCGATTCACCTCCTATGGCCGTCGAATCCTTCCGAGTCACTCAATCGTGCCTTGGATCCCCTCTTCCACCATCGTTTGGTATAATCTCTCTCGTTTCTTTTGTTTCGTGCCCTATTTTTCTTCAATCTTTGTCGATTTGCTGCAATGGCTCCACCCAAACTCAGCTCATCCTCTAAAGGGAAAGCTTCTGCAGTTGCAAAGCCTAGAAATCCTAGAGTTCCTAAGCATCCTCCTACCCAGGCCGCAAGAAACCCGTACCAAATTTGCAACCCCATCCTCTGAGCTTTTGCAGTTGTCTGAATCTGATTATACCTCGTCTTCGTCTAGTGAGGAGATTCCCCTCAAACGTAGGCGAAAACAAGCACCTCAGACTTAGCCTCTAGCCCTAACCTCCACTCCACATGAGGAAGAAACCCATGCTGAACCCCACGCTGAGCCTCATTTCGAGACTGAAAACACCCAGCCCCAAGGCCAAAATCCTTCCAGTGCTTCTCCTTCAGCTTCTGCCCCTCTTGTCCATATGTGTCTTAATGACGCATGTTTGGCGAGATTTCACTCCATGATTGGCATCAAGCTTCTTAAAGAACGTTTCATCGTTTTTTCGGTTTTCGGCTTTCACCTTCGAGAGTCTATCTCAGATCCTTACGACGACCAAATTGGTCGATTTGTTCATATACTCTCACAATGATTCTCCATGTCCATATCCCTTTCTCGTGAAGCTCTTTTATGCTAACCGCATTCGTGGTTAGTATGCAGAGTCTGGGATACTGGATACTATGGTTCAGGGGACCCACATCAAGCTTGATCCCACACTCTTAGGGACCATCCTTAGGATTCCCTCTACCGGTTCCTTGCCTGCTGATATTTCCATCTCTTCTGTTGCAGAGTTAGATCAATCCGTCCTTAGGGACATGTTCAATGAAATTCCTCCCATTCTCACCTCCGACGTCAAATCATCCATGTTTTACCGCTAGAGGTTAAGCTGTCCACCACATGGTCAAGTCCAATATCTTACCTAAATATGGATCATGTGACCATCCGTCCCATAAGATCCTAAAATGTATGTATGCTATATTTTCTGGGATTGAGTTGGGATTGAGGTGAATTGGGCTGGAGTCATTCTTGACCACATGGACCATGTAGAGATCACATCGTCCTTCTCTTATATTCCTTATGGAGGATTGCTTACCCTTGTCTTTTGCTACTTCGGCATTGACTTATGTCCTTTTGAGCCTGTTCCTTTTGGCCCTCTTCTTGATGCGTCAGCAAAGACGAAGTCCGCTTCGGCTCTTCTGACTGCATCAAAGAAGAGGCAGTCCACTTTAGGTCCCTCATTGTCTGCTGAACCTACTACTGATCCCTTTCTTGTTGAGCTCGACAAGAAGGTGTCTGGTTTGTATGATTTGTATGAGCTTTTCTACCTCTTGTTCCAGCATCAGGGCATACCCTTCCCTACCCACCTCCAATCTTGTGTTCCATCTGCTGCTGCTCAGTCTACTCAGCCTCCTCCTCCTATCATCTCTGAGATTCCAGATCCTACAGATGATGTTGTTTCTGAGCCTGCTACTTCTCAGGTTCCTCAGGGTGATTCCACTGCTGCTGCTGATGTGCCTCCTTCTGAGGACATCCTTGATGATCCGGAGACCCGGGACTTCCGTATTGACATGAATGCTCATGTGGGCTCCACCAGCGCTGATCTGGACTGATGCTTCTTGAGGATTGCTCACCCTAGGATGTAACACCCCTCTCCCCAGGATACCCGGGAAGTATGACTCCATCCCAGGTATTCCCAGAGCAGCGAGTGTTACGAAGGGAAATACGAAAATTCATAGCAGGTCCACTGCGCACTGTTGGGATAGAACCTGTATCATTCCAACAAATATAGAAGCACATAGAAAACCAACAACTGAAACACTGATATATATAAATACAGACTGTTTATACAACATCCTTATACAATCTCATATACAACGAGGACACTCATCCCACCAAGTATAAGAACATACACCCAAATCTCACACACACTCTCGCACCCTCAACTCCAACCAGCCAAGCTAAAGGGCCTCCAACCCTAAGAATCAACCTGAAAAGTCAACGGGGACATGTCACAGCTTGACCCAGTAGGATATGCCAACTTCCACTAGTATACCACTATGAAAATGCAACTATCTTACATGCATTCATAGCAAGGTGCAAATGAAGTATGGAATGAGCTAAAGGGAACACGTGTATGACATAAAGCATTGAATGCTTAACATAAACGAATGTATAACAACAAGAGAGTGAGACAACAGAATTAAAATAAATGCAAGCGACAATAACTACAATAGGCGATGTATATAACAAGGGTATACAACATGGAAGGGCTACAAGTAAAGAACGTACAAGTAAGCAACATTTAATAATGCTACAAAAGTAATGAAAGTTCTCTAGTAGTGATTTGGACCCTAAGTAGTGGGTAGACCCTCTTGGGACTGGACCTCATCCCCAGTTGGGGTGACACAGGCAAACTCCCCCAACTAGCTGGGCACTCTGCCCAGTGTGCAATGTTGTTAACAAAGGAGCCATGTTTTCTCCTTATTTCCCCTTCACATTTTCTCCAATTCTTCTCATTTCCGCCACTCCTCGCCACTCGGACAGGACAGGAGGGCCACCAACCACCATAACTGTCCAGCCCCTCATGTTTTTCCCACCACATAGTGTCCCCCAATCCTCGTGTCGCCCTCATTTAAGAGGACTTATTCATTTCTTAGCATTTAAGTGAGGCAACATAGCATACCACATTTAGAATTGCATCTTTACCAATTTTAAAATGAGATAAGAGTGACATATTAGAAACAACAAAACTAACACATTGCATGCAATTTTAAGAGGACATAAAGGAACGAATAAGCTAGTATGTTCAAAAATTAGAGGAAAGAACATGCAACATAATGAATGACATGAAAGTTCCATGAATAAGAGGACAACTACAACCACATTTCCCTTCTTCATCACAGCATGCCCTTGGCCAAAGCACAAACTAACATTGCCTCCCATTCATATGAACCAGTGCGGTGACCTACATGTGCCATCAAATTTGTAACGCCCAGAGCCCTGGGATACCCCGGAAGACAAGGTACACGACAAGAACCAAGAACGTATCTGCAGGTCCACTGCATGCTACTATGAATAGTACCAGTAATGCTCCACCACAGACACCAAACACAGACACAAAAGAGTCACAGGCACGCGAAGGCCAACACATTGCAGCCAAAGGAACAACTCAGTCAACCCAACAAGGGACTAAAACCATACAGGAAGCTAAACTGAACCATCTGATCCATTTATACAACATCAAGAGTCCAATGACCATTTTATAAATCAATATCGCCAACCTCACAACCCTAAGTACAAGGGTCTATCCCAAGCAAAGAAACCCAAAAGTACTAGCTCTCACCTTACCCCTCACCACCCCAACCTATAACTACACCTCTGATCACCAACTCCAGCTGCAACCTCAACTCCAACACTCAAATCCAACTACAACGCTTGCTACCTGAAGACCACGGGTGGAAACACGTCAAAGCGTGACCCAGTAGGAATTCCATACTCCACCCTACACGCACTAATGCTACTACAGAGTGCAAAGTGCTACAAGCGGAGATGTCACATCTAACATGGCATGCATAACAAAAGGAAGCACACGTAGGAAAAAAAGAATAGAACCATAACTGAGGGTATAAGGGGAGGGGTGACGATAGTGACAGTAGATCACAACAAGTATGACTAAAGTATAAAAGAAAGTCAGTCAATTAGTTTCGTACAATGTTAGCTTTTGGAATCCTAATATCGACTACGACGTATGTGACTGGACCTCTCTCAACTGTGTAGGAGAGCAAAGAAGACTCCCCGCCGCGCTAGCCCATTAGGAGCCTCGGGTACCACTCTACACTCTCCACCACGCTAGCCCGTTAGGAGTGCAAGTGTACCCACCACACAGAACCCTTGTTAGCAATACGTAATGCGGAAAATATTCGGAACGTGAATAAAACGTGTTTAATTCGATCAATTTCGAAAGATGTTTGGTCAAAAATTCGGTCAAATATGCGCAATACGGGAATAATACATAAACGGGTTAAATTGTGTTTAATTTTTTAACCCAGATAAAAAATGCGACTAAAAATAAGTATTCAAGATATCATTCATCCAAATGAACTTAAAATCAACAATATCAATATCAATATGAAATAAGAGTAAAATAAGTTCTATATTCATGATTTAAATTGTATTCATAGTTTTAACCAAAATGACATGATCATACTATTATATTCCATGTAGCATGCACTAAACCAAAGTATGATCATTAAATCATAGTTCAAAATGATTTAAAAGTGCCCCTAAAACGCATTTAAAACGCATAAAATACGCAATATGGGAATAAAACGCGTTTTTTTCATCGACCCCTAAAAAAGCGCGTATTTTTCGAATAATTCAAATGGACGGTCATTTAATACGGGAACCATTGTAGATGGGTTTTAAACGCAAAAAACTTAAAAATTCGCGTTTTTTACTAACAAGGCACAGAACCACAAAAATACCACCACCAGTCCATCCCATACTACCGATACTTCGGAATTCCCCCAACCCGTGTCACCCTCCAATGGGAGGACTAAAACTCTAACTCACTCTCACATGTTCATGACAACATTTCACTTTCCAATCCCACATGTGAAACCAAACATTTCCATCTTCATCACACCATCCTTTCATACTCATCATCACATTATGCTTGGAACATTCATGTCATGAAATAATGTTTTAAATGAAACTTATGAAGGCAATAACCTAAGGAATTTCCCCTCATATAACAATGAGATTGTTGTAACAACAAGGATGAATAACAACAGCAACATGGTCACGTAGCCCCTTAGCAATTCCATGAACAAACCATATCAATGAGTCTCCTTCCATGTAGCACCAATAATAATTAACAATGAAAGTAAATTTAACATTAACATTTAGTTCAAACATCTCTTTAACAATTCAGCTCTCAAGAGGGAAAGTGTAGACAGTTCTGAACAATGGCAGTGTTCATCCATTTCTAATTAGAATTTGATAAAACTTGCTAAGGGCCTGTTCTTTTTCGTGGAATGTTGGAAAAAAATTTGGAAATTGGCACTGTTTGTCTACTATTCATATGAATCCTTGCTGGTATTTTTTTGATCTGTTCTTTTGCTGTAATGGAAATTTAGGAATCCGAGCTGAGCTGGCGTTCAAAAACGCTGATTTTGCTTTCTCCGCGTTTTACGCGGATTACACAAGAATCCGGCTGCCGTGGGTCCCATTCTCCCCACCCTGACCAATCAGATCGCAGCATTTATTTGGTTTTTTGGCTTTCGTTGTTGGGTAACGTGAATTGCGTGGGCCCCCCTTATTCGTACTCATTTAATGATGAAATCACAGCATTCATCCATTGTATAAACATTTGATTTAATTATAATAATTATTAAATAATTAGTATATTAATTAATTAATTAAGATTTAAGTATTAAGTTTAGGTTTAAAAATAATAAATTAATTTTGAGTGGACCCCACACCACTTTCCACCTTCAACTTTCTTCAAACAAAAGAACACACTACACGGAGTAGGTCCCACCTCAACTTTCCAACTCTACAATCCAACCCCACTTTCCAACAAAAGAACACACTACACACCAATTTCTCTCTCATCAGATTCCACACTTCCTCAACTTTCCCAATTATACTTTCCAACAAAAGAACAGGCCCTAAATGAAAGTTGTAGATAATGAAGTCTTGATCTCAGATATCAAATATCAGAAATTTAGGGCAACTGAGCTATTTTATATGGACTGAACCCCACAATGTACATGTTCAATTTTTTTGACAGAATTGTGGAGCTCTAAAGATTTATCATTTACTGTACCTTATAGTCATAATACCAGTAAAGAAAAAACATGACATTGTAGATATTGAAGTTATCTGCCAAAATTGACCAAAATCATTGCTTTTGGAATACTACGGTGGGAGATATCCTATTTTTGGTGACAGTGCACAGATTTTGGCAGAATCTGACAATACAACACATAACGGCAGTTTAACCCTAGTTACAGTCGAAATTTTGGATCAGTACCTTCATGAGAGTTGTAGATAACTTGATAATCTTTCCAAATTATATTTTTTTGGTGAATTTATCATATGTAGAACAGATACTACAGGTGTTTTCCTAACAGCCCAGAGTGCAGTGTAAACATTTCCAGCAACAACAACAATAACAATTGATTAGGGTGGAGTCTGTAGCATGACTTCACATTGTTTCTTAGGAAAACTAACATCTTCCATGTGGTAGTATGCATCTTGACATGCATCCATAATTAAAGGAGCTAAATTTTACTTCACTACATGCATGTATGCAACAAAATTATGGGCTTTAACTTCTAAATTAACATGTAAATAATATACTATATGGAGTTGGTTTTCCTACCTCTTCTCATTCCAACACATATAACTTCCAACCACATCATTTCACCCATAGTTCTCATTTCAACACCTATAAAGTTACAATATCATCATTTGTCCCATAGCCAAATATGCAAAACATTTCCTCTCATTTTATACGTGCCTTCATACAAACATTTCAACAAACACATAGTATGCATAAGGAACATAATCATTAATCCAATGAAGACACCATAAATAAGCATTATTCTTATCTTTAGCACACCAACCATTATCAATAACAAGTATGACATAGCATGGTTCACCCAACTAATAGCAATATAACAACTTGGTAAAGATAAGAAGGTAACATAATTAAAGTTAGTCTCTAATGGCAAGTAACATAAATCTAATAGCAAGATAACAACTTGAAATTTACATATAAGACTTTAATTTGTTCACCACATATGAAAAAAGGCAACTTGCATGCTAATTTCCTCATCAAGATAATATCTTGCATGTTGATTAGAAAAAATAACAAATTGGGAGAATGATGATTAATTTCATAGCATGAAAAGAACTTGCTATCCATAATTAAAGGCAATCTCATTAGCATGCTTGGATTAATTGGAATAATACACCATATAGAGATGGATTCCTACCTTAATGAAGAAGCAAAACCCTCCATCAACATCAAGAGACCTCCACCATGAATCCCATCTCCAAGCTCCAAAAACCCAAATCTACTCTTTCCCCAACTCCTCTCTCTCTTTGGATTTCCCCCTTCCTCTTCTCTCTTCTTTCTTTCTCCTTCCCCCTTTCTTTTTCTCCCCTTTTTCTCCTTTTTTTGTTTTTGACCTGGGAACATTCAGCCATGGGGAGGGGGAAATTTCGGCAGGAGGCTTGGGGGGAGAAAAGGGGAAAAAGAAAAAGAAAAAGAAATTAGAAATTAGAAGAAGAGTGAAGTTTGGAGAGAAGGATAACATGATTAAATAAATGGGAGCCCCTCTAATTACAAGTGTGCCATCCCTCTAACAAATATCTCTCTTCTCATCTTCAAATAACTCAAGCCCAATAACACAGCCCAACAACCCACTCTAGCTACTAAACTTAACTATAGGCCCAAACAATAATAATAGTAAGAATAATCATAATCAACATCAACAATAACAACAGTAATAATAATCTTATAACATAACCTCCTAAAATAATCTTCACAAATTATTTATCTTAAAATAATCCGTATTACAATAACATTAAAAGTACGTTTTTACTATACACACCCACCAACTCAAATCCCACCACATATTCATAAATCCAACAATGCCAATCATTTTACTATCTCATATACATCTATACTCATCCAATAGGTCATCCAGTCATTGATTACCATCCAACACATCATTAATACACTACGCAATTATTATATGCACCACACCATTCCTTTACACACTACGGAGGCACACAGGCGTAATATGTACTCGTTCAAGCATACACGTACTACATACATCAATCAAATAGGCATACCCTAGCGTACATGGCACTAGGGCCATTACATTCTACCCACCTTGAAAATCAAGTCCGTTATCGGACTTTCCAGCTAAGGGCGTAGCTAAGGATGAGCAGATATATACTGTAGGATCAATCTATCCCAAGCATATATGAAGGCAAAACACACTTATAAACAACTACTTATACAAATTCTTCAACCAGGTATACTGACTTACATGCAGACGTATACTTACGCTCTTATACATTATCTCATACTCATACACCCTCAGACCCCTACTGCATGAATACATCACATGGTCACATACATTACACATACACACAAATATCCACAACATGATATTTCATATACAAGGCTGATAGAGCACTGCATATGCACATCCGTACTAAATCATAGGCATACAACCTGTATGACCCGCGGGGTACAGCCAACACACACACACACATATGTCACTACTGACAGTCATAGATTACCATACATTATATAATACAACATCTTTACCACCTCACACCATGCAAACAAAGACACATACTGAAGCACAAATCTACTCATGCATGGGCTCACGCCCACACATGCAAACATACAATCATGCTACGCCACATGTCACATACAATTGCTACCAGCACATATGTCATGTATGAAACATAAGCAGGTCATGACGAATGTTATGTTAGGAATCATAACATGAAGCACACATATGCCATAACTAGTGTTATGACATGAAATATAACATGAAACACTCACACGTTATACTTACGTTATGACATGACAGACCATTAACACAACCAATACCTTCACATATACACCACTATCATCACACACACACACACACACACACACACACACATACCCATGCAACAGCATAGATACCCACAAACATGTACATGTGTACATGTTCACAACCATTCATATGAATATGTATATAACACTCAGATTACCACCCACATACATAGATCACTACAGACAAGCACACTATCCTATGCTTCCTCTAACATTCCCACTCAAACCTGAGCAGAGCGCAGAGGCTCACACATAATATACTTATAACACACGCTAGGTATATACACACTCCATACGTCTCATGCAATACAATAGCTTTCCTAAACACACAGCTTATAGGTCAACCATTCGCAATCATATATACTTTATAATATCAACATTCCGACCCATATTCATACAAGTATCAAAAATAGTAGCTATAGCTATAGCTGCATCTGCACACACATGTATATTACAGAGATATACTCGACCATAAATATCGGATATATGTATATATATATCGGTAAACACATGACCACATATGCACACATATATGCATCGGCACGAAGTCATCCATACATATACATATACTCAACCAACCATCCAAGTATACCCTAAGTATACTCACATTCCAATACTCGCCCGCCTCATATCTGCATAGAAATATAGTATGCAGACTTATAAATACATACAAGCACATATAGATATGATAACCTCATATACATACACATGTAGTATACATCCAAGCATAAACATACACGTTATCACATAAAGTCTCATACAACAATACCAACACACACAGATATTCAAATAATGATATCTATCCAAACACCGGTGCAAGCGTATCTGCTTACAACCAAACATGCAACCATATACATCTTCCACATATACATATCAAACATACAACTCTCATACACCTAGGGCATGCCCACTCATACCAGAGTGGGACACAAAGATCCGCACATGGCTCGACACAATCAACATGTACATATATATATCATACTAGAAATATAGACAGCATACCATATTTACACATCGCTTAGAGCTTAATCAACTATATAGTTCTATGATACATATTACTTAAGGCTGCCATATATAAACACATATACACAAGCACATCTACACTCAGACATACAATCATGTATGTCTCCTAGCATCCATCCAACATTCACAGGTGTATCAGCACACAAGATTCACCATATCAATATCATGCAAAACTATATTCATCCATATACAGGTGTAAGCGTACCAGCTTACAGCCATACATGTATCATATACTCATCACATACATCAACTCATAACACTAATACTCTTAAGACATATCCACACATACACGGGTGGAGCCCAAGGATCCACTCATGTATCTGCGCACTCAACATGTGCATATATCACATATAGTATATAGCCACTACACAGTACATCTATACACTACTAGTACCTCAATCAAGTAACAACTCAATTTCACATACTACTCATAAGTCAACCACGTATTAACACATATACTTCAAATACAATCACAGAGCCACATAATCATTCGCACATATATCATATTCATATGCACATGAGTATATCATCTCAATATACTCGACAAGTCATATTCAACACTTATAGAACTACAGATGTATATGTACACATACCTACACACATAAATGCGTACATACATTCATATTGAATCAACACTCAAATTTCAGCCCTCAGGGTTCTATACCTCAAGCTTTTGATATCTGGTCCCATCCTAAGGCTGGACTCTACCCACCTTAGGACTCAACTACTCACACATGAACACTACACGTACTATTCCGTACACAACCGCAGTGCTGTGAACTGTATGGGCCACCGAATTTGTGTACGGAATTTGGTGGCCCATATGAAATTAGTGTTCTTGCTCTCGTTGTAAAGTTAACAACATGTTCTACAACTTTTCTGTAGTGCATGTTTTCGAGATCTAACTGAAACGGGACTTAAAATAGCAATTGTTACAACACTCTGAATCTGTCTGAAAAACAGTTTCGACAGGCCTCACCAAATAAATCACCATAAATCACTCAGTTGGTATTTCTTCTTGAAATTTCATCAGTGATTCCACAACACATATATCTGAAACTTTCATTTAAATACCTTGGTCATGTTCAGTATAAAAATATGGAGAAATATGCCCATTAATCTGATTGTGGATAGATGTCAGAATTGTAATGTGCGATGTATTTTTGATTTTATGTTACCAATGGCATTGGTGTGGTGTTGGGCGATTGAAATATGGGAGGTAGTATGTAACAATGTCCATTCAAGTTTTATAGTCCTCTCTTTAGATGTAGTTGGTATTATTCTTCTCGATGTTATTATGTTGTTATTGTTGTCACCCTTGATAGTGTTGTTGTTGTTATTAACTAAAATTGTGATGGTTCATGCCTTTATTGAAAGAGAAGTTGCATGTGGAAAGAGGATTGCATTTTCATATAAAGATGCCCTCCTTTAAAATTTGTGGTGATGATGTTGTAATTGCTCTTATTCATGGCATTATGTTGTCGTTGTTGTAATTACGAATGTTGTTATAGTTGTCCCTTTGACGATGAGGTTGGTATGGTTACTCCTTAAGTAGTTGTTATTAACAAAAAGCAATTTCTGTTATGCCAAATGAAGCTAGTAAATAAATGATTAAGTCCTCCCCAAAGGAGGGTGACACGGAGATTGAGGGACACTAAGTTGTGGGGAAAACATGAGGGGCTGGACAGTTTGTGGTGATTGGTGGCTCTCCTGTTCTTGCCTGAGTGGCAGGGAGTGTCGGAATTGAGGTGAATTGAAGAAGCATGAAGGGGAAATAAGGAGAAAACAGGGCTCCTTTGTTAACAGCATTGCACACTGGGCTGAGTGCCACAACTAGCTGGGAAAGTTTGCATGTGTCACCCCAACCGGGGGTGAGGTTCAGTCCCAAGATGGTCTACCCACTACTTAGGGTCCAAAACACTACTTGATAACTCTCATTACTCTTAGTATTGGTGAATGTTGCTTGCTTGTGTTTCCTTTACTTGTAGTTCTTTTATGGCGTATACTATTGCTACACACCACCGGTTGCACGTGCACCTTTTCCGCACTTGTGTCGTCGTAATTCTTTACATTACCGACATAGCTATCTTATGCCATACTTTACATCATATGCCTTGTTACATGCATTGTACCGCATCCATGTAAGGACTAATTGGGTTATGGAATTCCTACTGGGTCACCCGTTGACGTGCCCCACCGTTGGCTATGTAAGGTGTGGGTGTTGGTTGGTTGTAGCAGAGGCGGGAGCTGCAGTTTGGGACAGTCGATAGTCGATAGTTGAGTGTGGGATGGGTGATGAGACGAGTTGGAGGGACACTTGTACCTTGGGTTTCAGTTATTGGTGAGAGTGGTTTGTACTATATGGAATGTTGCTTATGGTTACATTGAAATGTATGATATGGATTACCTTTATCAGCTTAGTGTTTTGTTCAGTGTTACTCTGTGGTTTTGTGTTATTTTGTGTTCTGGTTGGATGTATGTGTGGAGCACAACATATACTATTTCCAGCAGTGCGCAGTGGACCTGCAGATACATTTCAGTTCTCGTCGTGCACCCCCCAAGATGCCCAGGAAGTACGAATCCGTCCCAGGTATTCCCAGAGCAGCGAGTGTTACGAAGGAAAATACGAAAATTCATAGCAGGTCCAGTGCACGATGCTGGGTAGTACCTGTAGCATTCCAACAAACACAGAAGCACATAGAAAACCAACAACTGAAACACTGATATATATAAATACAAACTGTTTATACAACATCCTTATACAATCTCATATTCAACAAGGACACTCATCCCACCAAGTATAAGAACATACATCCAAATCTCTCACACACTCTCACACACTCAACTCCAACCAGCCGAGCTAAAGGGCCTCCAACTCCAAGAATCAACCTGAAAATTCAACGGGGACACGTCACAGCATGACCCAATAGGATATGCCAACTCCTACTAGTATGCCATTATGAAAATACAACTATTTTATATGCATTCATAGCAAGGTGCAAATGAAGTATGGAATGAGCTAAAGGGAACACGTGTATGACATAAAGCATTGAATGCTTAACATAAACGAAGGTACAACAACAAGAGAGTGAGACAACATAAGTAAAATAAATGCAAGTGACAATAACTACAATAGGCGATGTATATAACAAGGGTATTCAACATGAAAGGGCTACAAGTAAAGAACGTACAAGTAAGCAACATTTAATAATGCTAAAAAGTAATGAAAGTTCTCTAGTAGTGATTTGGACACTAAGTAGTGGGTAGACCCTCTTGGGACTGGACCTCATCCCCAGTTGGGGTGACACAGGCAAACTCCCCCAGCTAGCTGGGCAATCGGCCTAGTGTGCAATGCCATTAACAAAGAAGCCATGTTTTCTCCTTATTTTCCCTTCACATTTTCTCCAATTCTCCTCATTTCTACCACTCCTCGCCACTCGGGCAGGACAGGAAGGTCAACAACCACCATAACTGTCCAACCCCTCATGTTTTTCCCACCACATAGTGTCCCCATATCCCCGTGTCACCTTCATTTAAGAGGACTTATTCATTTCTTAGCATTTAAGTGAGGCAACATAGCATACCACATTTAGAATTGCATCTTTACCAAATTTAAAATGACATAAGAGTGACATATTAGAAACAACAAAACTAACACATCGCATGCAATGTTAAGAGGACATAAAGGAACGAATAAGCTAGTATGCTCGAAAATTAGAGGAAAGAACATGCAACATAATGAATGACATGAAAGTTCCATGAATAAGAGGACAGCTACAACCACATCTCCCTTCTTCATCACAACATGCCCTTGGTCAACGTACAAACTAACATTGCCTCCCATTCATATGAACCAACTTGCCTTAGCAATTCATTTTCACCCAAATGCAAACCTTTAAAGGGAAATTATAGGATCCCTTTACACATTGCCACAAACATACTCCATGTCAATTAAACCACATGCATTTTTTAAAATGCCACCAAGCTAAACAAGTTCCACCATTTGTATTAAAAAGCAACCAAAATATGAACCCAAATGTAAGTTGAGTTAAAATGCGCTAATAAATGAAAATGCAACTAGAACACAACTTGAATCAAGCGCAAGTTAAAATGTAATTTACATTAAAATGCTAGCATTAGGGATACAACATTTGATGTAAGCTTATGCCGACATTAATAAGTAGCTAGTCTTAATCAAAATTACACAAAATGCAACCAATGAAAAAGCAAACTTAGGATGGTGTACATTAAAATGTAACACATATAAACTACTTAATTTATGTCTTCATTAAAAATGCAACCATTTAATAACTAGACTTTTCCTAATTTGGCATATAACATAAGAAAGATGCTAATCACTTAATAATACCCCAACTCCTCAACATGTTACAAAGAGCAATGCCAAAACATTGGGAACAATATTGGTATTCCTCTCTCTTTTCATCGCTTTTCTCATGCTTCATTAAAGCCTCACAATTACCCAACACGTCCTATGGCCGAATTTAAGTAGCAACCTCTCTTCCTCATAAAATGAGGAGTCCGCAACCTTAATCTCATTATTTCAACATTGCCATAAAGTTAGTAACTTTAGACACAATTCTTTAAGAATTGGCCAACTTAAACATAACCACTTCATCCAAATATTAATATGTACATTAAGCTTTGATAAAGGTAACATCTTGCACGGAAAAGATAACAACTTGCATATAACAAAATGAATTTACCAATGAATTAACAAGAAAATGGACTATCATCTCAAAGGTGTCATCTTTCTCACAAATTTCCAATAAAGATAGCATCTTGGACAACAATCCATGACAATACATAAAGAAGCTAATTTTTTAACATCACAAAATGATAAAGATGCTAACTTTAAACATGGAGATGCAATCCTACACAAAAGATGAGAACTTGATTCCAAAAATTACCATGCACTTAACATACTAAGGGAAGTTAGTTTTCCTACCTCATGAAGAAGCACACACCCCTATCAATTTCATTAAATTCCCCATGGATCTCATCTTCAAGCCCAAAATCATAGCTTTCCTCTTTTTCCCCAACTCTTCTTGGATTTCTTCCTCTTCTCCTTCTCTTCTTTCTCTCTTTCTCAATTTTCTTTTTCTCTTTCTTTTTATAATTTGGGAATGATTTGGCAGCCAAGCAAGGGGCGGGGGGGCAATTCGGCATGGGTTGCTTGGGGGAGAAGGGAAAGAATAAAAGAAATGAATTTAAAAAGGTGGGAAAGTTTGTAGAAAGAAAAGAAGGAATGATTTACTAAATGTGAACCCCATTTATTTACTAGTTTGCCATTCCCCTTTAAATAAAAACTCTCTTATCTCATCTTCTAATAATAATCCAAGCTCAACTAACAAAGCCCAACCAACTAACTTTAGCTACTAAAATTAGTTAAAGCCCCAATCAATATTACAACATCAATACCAACAATAATAAAAATGCTAAAACTAATAATAATAACAACATCAACCACACTGCCATCCACATGAGAAAAATAATATTATAATAATCATAATAATCTCCATAAAATATTCTTCATAAAATAATTTTCCTCCAAATAGTTCTTATAATAGCGAAAGAACATTTTACTATGCACACCCACCATCTCAAATATCACAATACATAGTAAATCTAATAATACCATTCACATTACCACCTCATATACATCCATTAGCATTCAATAATATATCCAAATCCTGAGCCATACAATTATATAGCCATACACGTAGTGAATTACTGGGCACACAACAGATTACTATATGCACACACCAACTTCATCCATGTACATACACCTCATATACACATTCAATAAGCATTCATATAAACATATCATCACCCATAAATCAACCATGGCCAATCAAATTAGAATCCATCAGTATCTTACTATATTCACTATACACATCTCAATATATACCAGTATACGAGTACGACTACTATGTACACATACATCAATAGACATACCCTAGGTATAAATGCACTAGGGTCATTACATAGGACATAGATTTTTTTTTGTTAGGGTTAAGAGTATGAGTCTGGTGTATTTTTTGGATGTATTATTGTTTGGCACTTTATTTTGTATGGATGATGGGTATATTTTTGCTTGTATGTGGAGTTGATAGTTTATTTTGTACTCCATGTATCCTTTTTTAACATATATGATATCACATTTGGACTCTTTATTCTCTGATGTGATCCTATGTGTATATGTTGTGCAATCTTTTCTTTCTGTGTGCTCTTTTGTATATATGATGTGTGGTGAGACTTTTTGCAAGAGTAATGTTGATATTGGACTCAGATTCCTTTAGTCAATTAGAATTTCAATTTTTGATGAGTTTTTATATGTATTAGTGTGATGCACCTTTGTGTTTTCTCGATATTCTTTTGGTATCGCATTGAATATGTATCACATTCTTTAGACTCTCATGATTGTTTTAGTTTTATTTAGCATTATTGTTGTTGTTTCTCTACTCCCTCTTTTTGGATAATTCCATATGGGGAGAGAAATAAACAAATCATAATTTTTTGCTAAGTATAATCTAAACTTGAATCTAAGATTGAAGTTACCTTTGATTCAGGGGGAGAAAGATATAATGAATTTGGACTCTAAAATCCTAAATTTCTAATCTTGAAATCATTTCATTCATGCATATCTTACATATTTACTTTAATTGATCATTAGATTCCCTTATTTATATTGACGAACTTGATTGGCATCTATATAGGGGAGTAAGAATTTTTAAGCATAATTATTTATTTTTTTGTTTACGTTTGTTTGTCATGACCAAAAAGGGGGAGAATGTTGAGTATTGGACTTCTCCCTACTTGGTTTTGATGATGAGCAAACATAAATACTTGTGACTAATCTCCTACTTGCAGTTAATCCATTGCCTAAGCCTATCACGAAGATCAATTAGCAATGGATGTCACTCAAAGATCAATCAAAGCTCGTAAAGTCGATTGGATGATCGAAGATGAAGATTGAAGTTTAAAGAAGATTTCAAGATCATTCAATAGAAAGAAGAGAGGCGAAAACAAATGTAATATTTTTATTCTCTTCTTCTTTCTTATTAGTATGTAGCTTAGAAGTAGAATTATGTTAGAGCACACACACATCTTCCATTCTATCCTAGGAAAGCATTAGAACTCATTTCCTAGGCCGCCAATTCTTAATTCTCAAGCATGTGCATTTTGGAGTTTTAACAGGCGACTGTTGAACGATTTTCAGGCGCATGTCTCTATGCATGCGCCTAAGATTTGTTCTACAGTCATCTGTTATGCACATACTTTTTCACTTGTTCTGTTGGGCTTTTTGCTATAACTCTCATCAGGCGACTGTTGTACAATGTACATGCGACTGTCCAGTTACAGGCACATGTGACTTGTTAGTCAGTCGTATGTCTCTCCTTGCTCAGAATTTCCAAGTTTTGCATCTTTCACACTTGCGTCTGCAGGCGATGTAAGAAGGATTTACAGGTTCATGCCCAAGGCACAGTCGCATGTATATGCTTCTACAGTCGCATGTCCCGGCTTGTCAAACTTCCCAAGTTTTGACAACTTTTGTACTTGCGCCTGTAGGCGATGTAAGAAGAATTTACAGGCGCTTGCCCATGGCACAGTTGCCTGTATATTCTTCTACAGTCGTATGTCATGTCTTCCCAAATTTCCTGAGTTTTCACAACTTACGCACCTAGGAATTCAGTCGCCTGTTGGTTTACAAGCGCCTGTCCGACCTTCATCAGTCGACTGTCCTACGTGGTAAGTTACCGTTCAAATTCTCACCTACCATCTAACACAGTGCAGCAGGCGACTGTGAGTTCTTCACCAGTCGACTGTCTGGCATGTATTTTCGATCCGTTGGCTTTTTCCAGACGGATTTCAAAGGGGTTTTTGGGTATTTTGCTTAAGTGGTTTAGAGAACTTATAAAAGGGTCTCCTACTGTTCCATTGGAGATCTCTTGGAACCTTTTAGAATTCATTGATCTCATCTCTAAGCTCTCAAGCCCTCATTTTATCCCAGCCCTAGAATCTCATTCTCTCTTACTCTCCAACCTAGAACCAAAGTTTATACCCTCTAGGCATTTGGTGGTGACAAAATAAATGGCTTCACTCTCTTCTTGGAAGAGATCAACACTCTCTTCACTTTGCTCCTTCAAGTTCTACTTCAAGGCATAAGTGTTTGTAAGTGTTCACATTTCGAATTTCATTATCTCGTATTTTGATTTCACTCTCGGTCTGTGAGA
This sequence comes from Scilla litardierei, assembly GCA_030789695.1. Lineage (NCBI taxonomy): Eukaryota > Viridiplantae > Streptophyta > Magnoliopsida > Asparagales > Asparagaceae > Scilla > Scilla litardierei. The sequence goes on from CM061142.1 coordinate 391,109,807, forward strand.
GTGAGTTTGCTTGATCACAAGTTGTAGGAGTCAAGGACATTGATTGTTGTTCGATTACACGTGTATGGTTGCTACAAGTGGGTTTAAAGGAAACCTCAAGTTAGGGTGATAACTTGAGTATCCAGAGGTATCCGGGTGGAAGGGACGTAAGATTACCGGGAACAAGTCGGGATTGGACTTGGGTAATCCGAACCCTTGAAACATCTCTTTGTTAGCTTGTTTTATTTTGGGTTAATTTATAATTCCAAATTTATTGTTGGTTAGGGATTTAAATTGGTATAATTATCGTTTAAATTTTATAAACATTATTCAACTACCCTTCTAGGGTTATCCTCATAGCCAGGGTTGTAAAGCCCTGCTAAGCTACTGCATACGTACTAGAGGGGGTGAATAGTACTTAAAATAATTAAGAGAGTTATTCCTAACTTTTGTGCAATGAACAAACGACAATGCGGAATAAACAATAATCAACAAGAATTAAGCATACGCAAACAAAGCATGTAACGGGTTCGGATCCACCCAAGTCTCCCCGACTTGTTCCCGGTGATCCTACGTCCCAACCACCCGGATCCCCTCCGGATACTTGAGTTAGAAACCCTAACTCAAGATTTAACACTATGAAATTCTTGTGAAAAACCTTCACAAGACCAAATCATACAAATGACATGTGACTCCCACAAACCGAGATCACACCCTCTCTCACAATCGAGAGACACAATTCAAATAACGATTGAAATGAAATAAAGAAACACTTACCACAAAATCCTATGCCTTGAGTAAATCTTACCAAATTAGGGCAAAGATGGATTTTGGGGAAGAAGATGTCACCAAACCCTAGCTTCAAGAAGATGACAAGCAATAGAAGCCTAGGGTGGAGTATGGTGACAAGAATCAAGCTCTTGGCTTGAAAAGCTCACAATGGAGAGAATCTCTCTTGAGGAGTTTGCTCAAAGAGTGAAGGGAGAGATTCTTGTGAGGGAGAGAGAGCTTTGAAATAGCTTGGGAGAGCTCTTCTCTTAGGTCTGAAATTGCTTGTATATTGGACCTTTAACCTTGCCTGAAACGAATCAAGTTTGTATTTATAGAGGCAAAGAAAATCGTGTTGGAAAAGTTCCCAACGGCTCTATTCTGAACCAGACTAGTCGGTCAAAGAAGGATCACTGACCGACTAGTTCATCAACTAGTCGGTCGGTGATACAACGTAGACCGACTAACGGTTGAATAGCCAAAAGGTCGAAGTACATGCAATGACAACTAGTCGGTCTAAGAAGACTTGCCGACCGACTAGTTTCACAACTAGTCGGTCGGTGAATGTTCTTTGACCGACTAACAGTCGAAATAGAATAGGCTGACTTCAAGTTGACTTAGTCGGTTTAAGAACAAATGCTGACCGACTAGTTTTTCAACTAGTCGGTCGACAAACTTCTTTGACCGACTAACTCGAAACAGTAGCTCAGGCTGAAAAAGACTGAACACAACTAGTCGGTCTGAGAAGGAATCCTGACCGACTAGATCGTCATCTAGTCGGTCGGTGAACCTTCTTTGACTGACTAATTGATCAACATGGAAAGAGCCGAATTGAGCAAGGCAACTAGTCGGTTCATGAAGAGTTGCCGACCGACTAGATCGTCATCTAGTCGGTTGGTGACTCTTCTTGAACCAACTAACATGCACTAGAAGCTGAGGAAACAAGCGATAGGCTTCGGGAAAGTTTCTAATGGCTTCTATGATAATCCTAGCTCTAAGATATGAGTGAAATGAAGATAATAATGTAAGTCCTACTTAAGGCTTAACATTCTAAACTATGAAGCTAGAAGACAATAAATAATACATTGACGAACCGTCTTCAAAGCTTCAATCTTCATTCTTCTTGACTTCAATATTGCTCCTAGAGCTTCAACGAAGCTTCAGGCACATGATCACGCGTATTGAGAAGTCTTGAGATGTCGCTTTTGATGTACGTATTCTTTTGGCGACGATCTCCATAACTGCGCTCACAAACAGTTAGTATACGATATTTATGTTTGCTCATCATCCAAAACCAAATCCGGGGAATCAATACTCAACATTCTCCCCCTTTTTGGTGATGACAAACCAACATAAATAATAATCAATAATGATGATTCAATTGAAATTTACTTACTCCCCCTGCATTGATGACACGTTAGTCTCGTATTTAAATATTAATCATACGCATCAAGCAGACGAGGAAAATATAAAATATGAACCAATTTTTGACATATAGGATCTAAATCCATTTTTATATCTTCACTCCCCCTGAATCTAACATATCAAATTAGATTCAGCGTTGAATTATCAATTAGCACATTGTCATTATTATATCTCTCCCCCTTTGGCATTAGCAAAAAGAGCGGGAGGAAATCAACGATAAAACCAATGGCTAACAAATAAAGCACGGGAGTCGAAGAATACGATCATGGTCCAAATGACACCAAAGTAAAATACTGAATGTAAAATAGCGAAGATACTCAAAGTGTGCCAACGTGACCATAGTCGAAAATCGAAAACCGAAATCATAAACCATCGGCGAAAATCGAAAAACGAAATCACCAAGCCATAGGCGAAAATCGAAATACGAAATCATCAAGCCATAGGCGAAAATCAAAATACGAAATCATCAAGCCATAGGCGAAAATCGAAATACGAAATCATCAAGCCATAGGCGAAAATTGAAAACCGAAATCATCAAAACTCAAATCAAGTTCACTTATTGAGTTTTGGAACATACTCTCCAATCTCAACATTCTTAGTTAAATAGAGTGCATGGAAAACAATTCTATGTTTCCATAGAAAGAATTCTATTTAACCAACATAAAATCGAACGACGAAATCAACATCAGAGACAAATACATCCAATGAGAATACCAAAAGTAGTAAATTGATACCAAAAGTAATAAGCAAAAGTGTTATGCCAAAAATAGATAGAACATCACAGAACAATGGCATAAGCAATTCTAGCATACTAAATGAAACAAAATGATACCAATCGTAATATAATCTACCAATGGATGCATTTAACACACATGGATACCAATGTAAATCAAAAGTAAGAATATACTTACAACATTAAGCTCCTCCTACTTTGGTGCATCACTTAAGCACCATCAACTCCATTTGAATGAGAGATCCTTTGCAAATCAATGAGTTGGTAGGGTTGGTATCCCACGGTGGATTAAACCTAGAAAAACTTAATATGGAGCTAAAATTTGAGTTGATGCTCCTTCTCTTATCCTTGAGTACCTAAAGATAAAATATCATTCCATGGTACCCAAGGACATTGGGTCCTAAGAAATTAGACTTTTGGAAGCCAAGTCCAATTGGACTTAGACTTCCCCACATAATTATCATTATGAACGACATTCATAAAATAAGAATTCATATACACTTGTTTTTCATTCATGTTTGTGTCCTTTGGGCTCCAAATATTGAAGATTTTGGGAGCCCCAATCCTATTGGGAGCATGCATGTGTTGTTGATTTCTACGTGATGCATGTCGTGGATAGGCATAAGGAACAAGATGCAAAGGTGCATGATGATAATTATTCATATGATAGTGAGGATGAGCATATGAATGTGGAGGAACACGTGCATGAGTGTGTCTCACATGGTGTGCACGTGCTCGTGGATGCGGATCATAGAAATCATCATATGTGCTAACATGTGGGGTAGGATGTGTGTTCCTACGTGGCATGGTATACATTAAAGCATGACCCTTCTTTGGAGGTCCACCCAAAGTGGGTTTCTTTCCAAATGAGGGTGTGTTCCTAGCGGAAGCACCATTGGTAGTAGAACTACCCATGAAGTGTTTACTCCCACTAGTAGAAGCATCGGACGTTGGCCTAACAAAGGTGCCGGACGATTTGGATGAATCTCCCATCTTATACCCCAAACCAATGTGATGATTGGCCGGAGGTAAGTCATTTAGGATATTATCCAACTTGCCCTTTCCTTTATTGAATTCATTGATTCGGCCTAATGTGCACTCATACTTCTCGGTGAGAGAATGCAATGAAGCATCCAAGGTGGACACTTGTGATGCGAGTGCGCAAACACGTGACTTGAGATTTTTATTCTCAATACTCAAAGTTGAGTTTTGAGACGTCAAATCCGCTATCGCATGTTCATCCGAATCCTCGATATGAACATGCTCAAGTTGAGATTTGAGATTTACAATCTCATCTCTCAACCCTTTAACAATGGTGTCGTTGTTGACGATGATAGGCTTAGGCGAGTTTTTAAGACTATCTAGTTCATGCTTAGTCTTAATAAATCTAGTAGCCAAATTAGAAAACTTATTCCAAAGTTGTTCGTTGGCTATTTTAAGTTCATCGTTCGTTACCTCATCGCCTTCATCCTCGCTTCCATCCTCGCTTTCATCGGAGGAAGTGTCTTGATCACGTTCCTCTTTTCCCATGAAGCACGTGTGTACTTTCTCCACATGTTCATCATCCGACTCTCCACTTGAGGAGTCCTCTTCGGAGTCGGTGAATGTGCCGACAAGTCCTTTCTTGTGCCTTCTCGACTTGTCGTGCTTGGAAGCTTTCCACTTCTCCTTGTGTTTGTATAGAGGACAATCCGGCTTGATATGTCCTGGCTTATTGCATTTATAACACACGGGAGTAGAAGCATTAGTCGGAATAAATTTAGATTTACTCTTCAACTTACCTTGTCGAAAGAATCGGTTGAACTTCTTGGCCAAATCGGCCAAAGCTTCCATGTCCAACTCTTCTTCCGATTCTTCATCATCGGTAGATGGAGCGGCCTTGTATGCAATCGCCTTTTTATTTGGCTCGCCTTGCTTCAAGTACGCTTTCATCTTCTCCTTCATCTTGATCTTACTTTCCTTGCATACCTCGTAAGACAACAAGGTACCCATTAATTGAACAACGGTATATTTATTCATATCGTTACCTTCCTCGATGGCGAAGGTATGCTTTTCCCAAGAAGAGGGAAGTCCGTCAATAATCTTCGCGACTTTCTCCTTTTGGGTGTAAACCTTCCCAAGAGCTTCCAATTCGTTGGAAATGTCCACGAAGCACGCATAGTAGTCCTTCATAGTTTCACCCTGTTCCATGTGAAACAACTCAAATTCTTTGTTAGCGACAACGAGTTTAGAATATTTTACCGTAGTCGTTCCTTCGTGCAAGATGAGGAGTTGGGTCCATACTTGATATGCACTCTTACATGTGCATATCTTGTTGAAGTCTTCGGGCTCCAACGCACATTGCAAGGCATTCATCGCCTTGGCGTTGCTTACCTCCGCGGCGACCTCCTCGGTAGTCCACTTCGTGAAATCTTGTTCGGCGGGCTCTACATACTCCGTCAATGTGGCTCTCCAAAGTGAAGCGCTCCGGAGGAAGGTTTCCATCCGGCATTTCTAGTACCCATAGTTGGTACCGTTGAAATGAGGAGGCCTGACAGAGGATTGCCCTTCCATAACTGAAGACGATCCGTGACGATCCTTGAAGACGTTGTAGTCGTTGTTTGTCATAGCTTTGACCTTGTAGCTTTAACCTTGGCTCTGATACCAATTGTAAAGCCCTGCTAAGCTACTGCACACATACTAGAGGGGGGGTGAATAGTACTTAAAATAATTAAGAGAGTTATTCCTAACTATTGTGCAATGAACAAACGACAATGTGGAATAAACAAAAATCAACAAGAATTAAGCATACGCAAACAAAGCATGTAACGGGTTCGGATCCACCCAAGTCTCCCCGACTTGTTCCCGGTGATCCTACGTCCCAACCACCCGGATCCCCTCCGGATACTTGAGTTAGAAACCCTAACTCAAGATTTAGCACTATGAAATTCTTGTGAAAAACCTTCACAAGACCAAATCATACAAATGACATGTGACTCCCACAAACCGAGATCACACCCTCTCTCACAATCGAGAGACACAATTCAAATAACGATTGAAATGAAATAAAGAAACACTTACCACAAAATCCTATGCCTTGAGTAAATCTTACCAAATTAGGGCAAAGATGGATTTTGGGAAAGAAGATGTCACCAAACCCTAGTTTCAAGAAGATGACAAGCAATAGAAGCCTAGGGTGGAGTATGGTGACAAGAATCAAGCTCTTGGCTTGAAAAGCTCACAATGGAGAGAATCTCTCTTGAGGAGTTTGCTCAAAGAGTGAAGGGAGAGATTCTTGTGAGGGAGGGAGAGCTTTGAAATAGCTTGGGAGAGCTCTTCTCTTAGGTCTGAAATTGCTTGTATATTGGACCTCTAACCTTGCCTCAAACGAATCAAGTTTGTATTTATAGAGGCAAGGAAAATCGTGTTGGAAAAGTTCCCAACGGCTCTATTCTGAACCAGACTAGTCGGTCAAAGAAGGATCACTGACCGACTAGTTCATCAACTAGTCGGTCGGTGATACAACGTAGACCGACTAACGGTTGAACAGCCAAAAGGTCGAAGTACAGGCAATGACAACTAGTCGGTCTAAGAAGACTTGCCGACCGACTAGTTTCACAACTAGTCGGTCGGTGAATGTTCTTTGACCGACTAACAGTCGAAATAGAATAGGCTGACTTCAAGTTGACTTAGTCGGTTTAAGAACAAATGCTGACCGAATAGTTTCTCAACTAGTCGGTCGACAAACGTTCTTTGACCGACTAACTCGAAACAGTAGCTCAGGCTGAAAAAGACTGAACAAAACTAGTCGGTCTGAGAAGGACTCCTGACCGACTAGATCGTCATCTAGTCGGTCGGTGAACCTTCTTTGACCGACTAATTGATCAACATGGAAATAGCTGAATTGAGCAAGGCAACTAGTCGGTTCATGAAGAGTTGTCGACCGACTAGATCGTCATCTAGTCTGTTGGTGACTCTTCTTGAACCAACTAACATGCACTAGAAGCCGAGGAAAGAAGCGATAGGCTTCGGGAAAGTTTCTAATGGCTTCTATGATAATCCTAGCTCTAAGATATGAGCGAAATGAAGATAATAATGTAAGTCCTACTCAAGGCTTAACATTCTAAACTATGAAGCTAGAAGACAATAAATAATACATTGACGAACCGTCTTCAAAGCTTCAATCTTCATTCTTCTTGACTTCAATATTGCTCCTAGAGCTTCAACGAAGCTTCAGGCACATGATCACGCGTATTGAGAAGTCTTGAGATGTCGCTTTTGATGTACGTATTCTTTTGGCGACGATCTCCATAACTGCGCTCACAAACAGTTAGTATACGATATTTATGTTTGCTCATCATCCAAAACCAAATCCGGGGAATCAATACTCAACAAGGGTCCCTACAATAATTTTTGTTCGTTTAAAATTACATGATTCAATCTTTAGATGGGGAAAAAATTTCCGAGTATCAATTTTTGAGGGAAACTAAATTCTCTGGTAAAACTAAATTTTGGGATGAACTAAATTTTTTTGGAAATTGAACATTTAGCATGGAGAACCATAAAATTTTGGATATAAACTAAATTTGGATGGTACTAAATTTGTTGAGGAACTAAGATTTTTAGGTTGCGCTGAAATTTCAGGTAACTACGCTTTTGACTGGGGAATATCTTAAATGAACTATGCCCTACATGCACGGGTTATAATTATATATTGTACAAATGATGACTTTTTGAACTTTGTCCTACGTGGACAACAAAGTATGTCTAGGATAAACATTGGTGACTAGAATGCTGACTAGGACAATGATAATAGGAAAAATGATTTAAATTTGAAATTTGGGGAACGTATTGGGGTGAAAATTAAAACTTGGGAGGAAAATTTAAATGATTTTTGATTTTTGTGTTGTGGGAAAGCTAAAGTGGGATATTTATTTTGAATTTTGTCCTACTAGGACAAAGGGGTGTCCTATGTGGCACCCTTTTGTCCTACTGGGACAAGTGTTTGGGAGAGTTGGATGGGCCCAATGGGGTGTGGGTGGGGGATTGGGTACGGAGTTGGGTGTTTTGGTGTAAACCCTTAAAAACCCCCCACAAAAACCCAAAGACCACTCATCTTCCCCCTATTTACGGGTTTGCATCGCTCTTTTTCCACTTTGCACCGTAATTTTTTGCGCGTTAGTCCCTGCTTTTGCCCCATGCGACAACGGATCCGGGGTTTCTTTTTTCCATCTGTATTGCGCCAGGGAGACAACTGTCCCCGTCATTCTTGCGCCCGGGAGACAACTGCCCATGTCGACATTTCACCCATGAGCCAGTTGTCCCAGTCGGTTTTGCGCCCGAGAGACGACCTTTACCGTGATGAGTAGGACAAAGGTGGGCACCACCTTTGTCCCACTAGGACAAAGGGTTGGCCATTGTTGTGCCACATGGGCAAGGTGGCGCCCTCTTGGATGTGTGTGTGATTGGGTGCTGGTTTTGGGTGTCTTGGTGGAGAACCCAAACTTTGGACCATACTTTTTTCCTTTATTACAGTCATGCCATCCTTTTTTCATGAAACAAATTAAGACCCTCCCTCTTCAAAATATTTACATGTAAACCATTGGCCTTTTTCAAGTTAGCCCCCACAACATGTTTTTTTGCACTTTGGCCCACTGCTTTTCCCCCTTTTACCCCTGAAAATGCCGCCACTCAACCCCACTCTTTTTTGCTCTTCTGTCGGTTCTGCATGTGCACCGTATCCTCTGTGTGGGGCATGGTTATTTCTAGTTATTCCATAAAAGAGAATGGTACATTAATTTATTGTCATGGATCACAAGTTTTGGACAGTTACAAGAACTATGAGATTATCCGATTCTATATAATAAAGAGTGGATGTGAATCCAACGTGTTTCCAACTTGTTCAAAATTTGGCCCCAAAGCATGATCATCCAATGGTTCTGGTTTCTATTCATTAGGGATCAACGAGGCTTTAAGAACACCTGTCTCAAGGCCCAAGCCCGCCGTACAGTTCTTATGCATCAGACTAGGGTTCTCCAAAATAAACCCCAAACAAACGTTGATGCCCATCTGCTGCCAAGGAAAAAATTCAAGCCAACCTGACAAGTAAATGAAGTAATTCGCGAGGTAGAGCCCTCTGGCTTGCCAGGATTGATGATGGAGTTTCCACCCATTGCGGCGCTAACACCGCCTCTGGTAGCTGCAAGTGATAACCCGCCCACTCAAACGCCGACCATGACATGGCTGTATCACCGCCCATAGGCGTTTGCAGGCTACATGACGTTGGTGATGCAAATTCACTCCAAGAGAAATCTGCCACCTTCGAAGGTCTCTATGGCCACACCCGCAACGGGAATAACCACATCAAGCACCATATATAATGCCATTGGGGGCATCTTGACAGCATGGGCGGAACCGGGATGAGACGACGGGAGGCCATTGGCGAAAAATATAAAGTATCAATATACTTATTAAATAAATTCACATGGATTACATTGCATCAAATAACATTTAAATACTCATTTAAATTTATCAAAATCTGCCCTTACATTATCAACATATATTAAAATATTGAGCGTCTTTCTTCCATGCCATGAAAATCATCTATAATTGAATGATACCCACATATACAATCAGACCAAAAAAATCCAAAGGAACACAAAATCACCAACTCCTATACTTCTTCTTACCATTGTGTCCTAATTGAAAATGGAAGACGTAAAGCTTCCTCTTACTTTTATCTATAGTTTTCTATAGATGATGTTTAACTAGATTCTCTGTTGGAATTAGCCATGTGTGTTGAAATATGCTTCAAATTCATTATTTATGTTTGGCACTTGGCAGGGCCGTGCCAAGTGTGTGAATTTTGCCAATTTCTGGGTATGCTATGGCACGGCCGTGCAGAGCTCGGCACGGCCGTGCATAGTCTGTGTTTTTTCATAGCATGTTACGGAAGAGTGGCACGATCGTGCCAATTTTTGCACGGCTGTGTTGGCTGAAGACGGGCCAACCGTGACTTTTGAGTTAGGTTTTTAATCAAAAACCTAATCTATCAGATATCTAAGATTTCACACGACCATTGGGGATATTAAACCCCTTCCTAGGGTTTATTTTTGTCGAGTGCAAATAGAGTAAAGACAAAAAGAAGAATTGCGCACCGTCATCACATTTTCTTCTTCCTCGCGTGTTTGGAGCTTTCGGGCATGAATTGGTGAGTGACTTCTTGTGATTTCTTTTAAAATACATTGTAATCTTCTTCTTGGGATCTCTCTTTTTGGGTTGAGAGCTTATTTTGAGATTTTTTGGTTTTTCTCTTTTGGTGAGATTTTTGATCTCCTTTGGGTTTGCAGAGAAGATTTTGAACTCCAAGTTTGGATTTATCGGTGCTCACTTTTATTGAAGAAGATTGAAGGAGTCGGTGTAATTCTCTCTGATCATATTAGTGAAAACAGTCATCGGGAAGCTGGACGTAGGCATCGTTAGTAGGCCGAACCAGGGTAAACTTTGTGTCGCTTGATTTGTTGCTTTCCTATCTTTTGTTACTTTTCATATTGCTTATTTGGTTGAATATTGCGCTATTGTAGTTTATCTTTGAAAGATCGTGACATAGCGATTATTGGGTAGCTATTCACCTTGGGCTTGCTTCCGCTGTCATAAGTGGTATCAGAGCATTTATCAGAGGTTACATAATGGTAAAGACATATTCAACAGTTATGTATAAGATTGAAAAGTTTACATGAAAGAATAGCTTCACCCTATGGTGCATGAGGGTGAAGACTATACTCAAGCACGAGGGGCTATACATGATATTCTTTAACAAGAAATCTATTTCAGAATCTGTTACAGACTATTTGAGATCAGGGTTTGAGATGAAACCCACAACGCTATTCATATGGCCCTATCAAACAAGATCTTTTGCAAGGTTGCGAAAGAGGAAACTATATAGTCGCTGTGGAAAAGGCTTGAATCTTTGTACCTGACGAAATCACTCACAGGAAGGCTGTATTTATTACAGAAATGGTTCATGCTTAGGATGAAAGAGTGGACATTGTTACAAGATTATCTTGGTCAACTGAATCAGTTGGTGTTGGATTTTCAAGCGGTGGAAGAGAATGTAAGTGATGAGTACCAAGCAATTGCACTACTTTGTTTTCTACCTGAGAAGTACTCACACTTTTTCGAGACCATGACACAAGGGAAGGACAAAATCCCTTTGGAAGAGGTTGAGACAGCTCTATGCTTGCATGATCTCAGGAAGAAGGTGTAGAGGGGCGACACAAGTATCGATGATCAGGATGTGGCTCTCTTTGGGGGTTGACAGGGTGGGCGATCCAAATCAAGTTCCAAGACTAGGAGACCCAAGTCCATTGGTCATAGTGGTAATGACCAGACATGCCATTTTTGTAAGAAACCATGACGCTGGAAAAACACGTGCTAATAGTTGAAGGCTAAAAGTAAAGAGTCTGATAAGCCTACATCAACATTTGGAGGTGCATGCATTGATGCTGATAATCGAGAAATATTGAATGTGTCTTCTTTGGAAGACAATCGGGCTTCATGGATTCTTGATTCAGGGTGCGTTTCCCATATGGCTCTGCTGCAGAGTCACTTTGTGACATATACCCAAGAGATGGACCAGATGTATACATGGGGAACAGAGCTATGTTTAGATTTGTAGGGGTTGGCACAGTGTTGTTCAAGATGCAAGATGGAGCCATTCAAACACTTACGGGTGTTAGGCATATACCAGATTTGCAACTGAATCTTATTTTGCTTGAGCTTTGACCGGTGTGGGGTGTAGCGTAGTGCTCAAGGGAGATCGACTACGGATGTCCATGAGAGGTCGTTTTTATGATGGCAATGAAGAAAATTAGCAACCTTTATTGGCTTCAAGGTCAGGCGATGTTGAGTCAGAGGTCTGATGCACAGAGGTCTGATGCACCAGAGAGCTCCAGTGGAGCAGCAGTTGGGACTCATAAAGAAGTCGTGACAGGGAAGCGAGGTTGGTTGTATGATGGGATAGTTACAGTGTGCAGCGAGGGATCTTCAGATGATAGAGTTCAGGTTATATCCCATCGTGGTTCAACTCCATGCGTGGCTCAGATTGTTTACAGTGAAGCATGTGACTTCAGGGTAGAGTTACAGTCCTCTAGAGGACTTGTTGCTGAGCATAAAGTGGAGTTGGGAATTCGGATAGAGCAGTTGCAACACAGTGGTGAGCACTCAAGTAGATGGCATGGGTGACACGACTCAGAGATGATCAAGAACAGATGATCTCGCAGAGATTGTGGTGGTGCTGTGGTGAAGTCCTATTGGAGAGTCAAATCCCAAAGCAGTGAGTTGAGGACTTCGAAGACGGATGAAAATGGTGCTCTAACTTCATACTTGGGTAAGACGGTGCAAAGCCCCGCTCTCAGGATACCTGGGAGTACGAATCCGTCCCAAGTGATCCCATAGTCGAGAGTGTTACAAAGAAATAAGAGAACAAAGATACAATAGAAACCAGCAGTCCATTGTACACGTGCTGGAAATTACATGTAATGCTCCAATAATACAACACCATAGAATAACAATTAAATACGATATACAACAAGAATAACACACACATATATAAAGAATATCAATTACAAATATGAGTACAAATATGAATCCCACTCTCAAAAGTACAACTCCAAGAAAACTCAGCATCACAACCACAACAGAACACCTCCAACTCTAGGACACTGCCAAGGAACTCCACTTCAGCTACTACCTGTCTATCACCTGAAAACCACGGGAGGAGCACGTCAAAGCGTGTCCAAGTAGGATTTCCCAATCTCATAGCATATTATTAACATGTTATGCAATGCTACATTGTATGGCATGATGACATAATGTAATTGAACATGAAGGAAGCATATATGACATAGGAGTAAAATGATACAACATTATGACATAGAACATAAAAGAGACATAAGGACATTAAGTGTAATGTAAGCTACAAAGCATGATGACTTGCATATTTAAGAAAAAGTGAACTACAATAATTTAACAATTTATCCATCACTTGAATTCATACATTGCATTGTGTTATTACAAGATGTATTAAGCATGATTACGGAATAATAGTACCCTACACATGTGGGTCATGGGGCTATCATGTCATAGGCATAGGCAGGACATCCAAACACCCACAAGTACAAGTAATCCATAGTCTTCCCTGTCCAATCCTCATGAATTTTGAAATTGATCGCTGATGATGGTAGTTTATTCACGAGATGTACGGCGATAGTCACAGCTTCACCCCAATATTCCATTTGGAGTTTAGCAGTCAGCCTCACGACGCTTCTCAATCAGTGTATAGTTCAGTCTTTCTGCAATACCATTTGATTATGGATCCACAGGCATAGTGTAGTGCCTCAAAATACCATGTGATCTGTAGAATTCTTTGAACACCATCGACGTGTATTTTCCACCGTTATCTGATCTCAATACCTTGATCAGATAACGGTGATGGTAGTTTATTCACGAGATGTACGGCGATAGTCACAGCTTCACCCCAATATTCCATTTAGAGTTTAGCAGTCAGCCTCACGACGCTTCTCAATCAGTGTACGGTTCAGTCTTTCTGCAACACCATTTGATTATGGATCCACAGGCACAGTGTAGTGCCTCAAAATACCATGTGATCTGTAGAATTCTTTGAACACCATCGACGTGTATTTTCCAACGTTATCTGATCTCAATACCTTGATGGCTCTCCCAGACTGCTTCTCAATACAGGCTTTCCAACCCTTAAACTTCTCGAAAACTTGATCTTATGATTTCATCATATAGATCTACACTTTCCTTGAGTAGTCATCAACGAATGACACGAAATACTTCGCTCTCCTAATGGTAGGTACAAAAGTTGGCACCGATACATCTAAATGTACATAATCAAGTGAAGCTTTGCTGCTATGATCCGTGGTCCCAAAGTGTCTTTGTCAGCTTACCTTCAACGCACTTCTCGTAGAATTCCAATTTCTCATCTCTAGCCTCAATTTGCTTCCTTCTATGAACCACATCAATAGACTTCTCACTCGGATGTCCAAGGCGAAGATGCCACATCTTGGCTGATCCTTCACCATCTATCCCATGAAAAATACCAGCTTCACCCTCCACGGTGTGACCCTATAGTGCATATAATTTTGTACCCTTCTTATAGTCATCACGATCAGAAACCCCTTTGACACCTTTAATCGGTCACTGATCGGTCCAAAATGCAACCCAAGAGCACGACCAAAGACTCGGTCGGCCCCGGATATACACCCGGAGAACGATTGTAGTTTTATCGCAAGCGCACGGTATAGCGGCGAGCGGGTATCGAACACAGGGAGGACGTGTTGGCTCCAATCTATCCTAGGTTGGTTTGACTATGATGGTTTTATTGGTGGAGATGGCTATGGTATGATATAATGGAAATGGTGGTGGATGTCGGTGTCGGTGATAAAGAAATCGGTCAAATATCGATTCAAATACAATATAATAAAAGAGGGAATTTGCCTTGCGGCGATCCTGTCACAATCGTCGGGCAAAGTATGGGGATATAAAATCAAATAAAGACGTCTAGGGCTAGGGAATTCCCACTACGGATCGTCATACATCATTGTAAATAGTGAATCTTAATATTACTAAACTTGCATTGAGGTGGACTAGTCACAACTTAATGTAGAACCAAGCTCACGCTCTCGCGCTATTGCCGGTCTATAGCAAACCTAGGTTAGTGCCCAATCTCTTGCAAACCCTAACCTAAGCCGCTAGCATGAGGATCGACATCATCGTTCAATCGCCCCTCGAGCCCACTCTCGTGCAAACTCGAGTTACGATCTAGGTTGTGATAGTTCGTATTCGTCCAATCTCTTGCAAACGAATATGTGTATAGATTTACAATTAAAAATCCTAGCTTTGGTCCAATCTCTTGCAAACCAAATCTAGAGAAACCCAATTGTAAACCTAAATCGAATATCTAGGCCTTCCCATCGATTAGAATCCAATCTCTTGCAAATCCCAAATCGATGGAAATCCCTAGCTATCCGTAGGAAATCAATCACAACCTAACCTCCTAGCAATTCTAGCAATTTAGAATTCATTCTTCACAAATATGAAATTAGATCCATAGGGTTCATCCCCAAACCCTAGAACAACAAATCTACTCTAGCATAGCAATAAGGATATGAGAATCAATAGAAATCATTGCTTGCATACAAAAAGATAGAAAAACAAAGATTCAAATAATAAGAATAGAAATACTTAGCTTTGATGAAGAATTCCAATCCAAATACAAGCCTTTTGATCCAAGAGGGGGCCTAGGGCATGGCCTAACCTCTAAAATAAACTTTTTTAAAACATAAGGGGATCCCCTCTAATGGTGGCTACAAACCCCTTAAATACTCCCCCAAAACCCTAGCAAGAAACCCTAGAAAACCCCTCAAATTCGTGCCCAAAAACAGCCCAAACCGCAACTTAAAATCTGGGCCCAGGCCGCACTCGGCCGAGTGGAATATGTGACCCGGCCGAGTGACACTGACATGCAAATTCCAGCACTGCAGCGTCAACTTGCAGAAATTCCCCAGATTTCATCCGACCTCCGATTTGCGCGTTCTTGGCGGCGTTGGAACCGTCATGAAGTCTACTATCCATAAAAAATATGAGAAAAATAATTTGATGGCTGGAATGATAGCAGATTTGAAAAGAGTAGGAGGATGTCTGAAAATCTGGGCGCCGTGTGTCCTCGGCATCACTCGGTCGAGTGGCAAATGTCACTCGGCCGAGGGGCATTTGGTACTCGGGCGGACGGCTTTCGTCACTCGGCCGAGTCAGGCTTCTGGGGCAGACTGACGGATTACAGTAAGTTGGACATTTTTGCTTGCCGTCGTCTGGGTGCCACTCGGGCGGACGGAGTCTCCGAACTCGGCCGAGTCGGCGTGCGATGCTCGGCCGAGTGCACGCTGATACATCTCTGTTGCGTGTCCGATCTGGCCGGCCAAGCGGGGTCTCATTGCTCGGCCGAGTGACTCCTTCACTCGGCCGAGTGGCATGCTGAAAATGCCCAATCTTCATCTTTTCGCTCCCCCGTCGCTCCTACGACGTTCTTTCTTCTTCCACTCCTCTTCCATTGCAGAATAACCCTCAAAAGGGCCATGGTTGACACTCCGGAGTGGGTGCAAATCTCTAAAGCTCATTTTTGCTCACGATCGCTCCATATTTCCTGAAATCCGACAAAAACAAGAAATAGTGAAAAGTAACACAATATCATCGAATAATCGTGAAAATCGCAATATGAGCAACCGAAATGACATGCAAATATGTAGAAAAAAGGTGTAAAATATGGACCGATCAAAATCCCCCAAGCTTACCTCTTACTCGTCCTCGAGGAAGATAAGTAAAAAGACGAACTCGGGAGATGAAAAATAAGGGAAATGAAATAAAAGAATACCAAGTGGAAGGGGTCGCTAGATTCTTCTCTCAGATCTCAAGCCATAAGCTACACATCACGATAACTTGGAAAATACAAATCACATGCTATAAGGATTTCATATCTTTCATAAACATGGTACTTGCAAGCTTTTAAGAACAACAAGAGGGACTCTCTAAATTTATACAATCAATTCATATCCACATCACGCATTTCATAGAATTTAATATACAAATGTTGGCAATGCACTTTTCAATCAAAAGTTATAAATGAAGCATATAAGAATCACACCAAGCATGCAATAGAGAATGGAATAAGAGACATGGCATTCACATATTTATTTCAAATCATGAAAAATCTCCATATCTAATATATTTTGCAAAGTCTAAGCATTATCGAATATCCCCATTCATGCACGTCTCCACTCTAATGTCATACTCACTCATATGGTCAAATGAATTCACCCCCCCCCCCCCAAGCTTAGCTTGAGGCATCGCATCTAAAGGAATATGATAGTGAAAATGGGATTTTTGCTTTGGTTTTCCCAAGTATTTTGTGGCTCCAATAATGAGATAGAGAAACATTTTTCTTCTTCTTTTTTTTTCTTTTTTTTTGAACTTTTTTGTTTCTCACTTTTCTTTTTGGATTTTTGTAGGAGCTATATGATTTGTATTTTTGGCTTTTGGCTCCTTTTTGGCTTTTTTGGAATTTTGGAGCTAACTTTTTCTTTTGTAGGGATTTTTGGGAAATAGATGCGATATAAGTAGCTTTAAGAGGTGAACTCAAGTGACATGTAGAGAATAAAAAGATATATGTGGAGAAAGAAATAATGTAACACTCGGTTCACTCTAAGATGTGCACGAACGGTTCAATAAAATAATACTTCAACTAGAACTCATATGTAAGCATGGATATTCTCAATCATCTCAATAAAAAGCGAAGTCAAGCGGTAAAGAGTACTTTCATATCAAGCATGCAACAGAAGGTGAATAAGACAATAAAACTGATGCTTCAGATATACTAATGATGCGTGAATCTTGGTGCATTTCCAACAAAAGCATACTAAACACTAATCCATACATTCAGTTTCAATTAATATCATGCATTCATATAGAGGAATCATCAAACGAAATAGATTTGCAAGCATATGTGAATAGCAAGACTATGGAATACACTAAATAGCATGGCATGGAATAATAAGCCACGTGATGGTTGCTAAAGCAATAAGAGATATCATCATAAGGAACAAATCTAGCAAAAGAAGGAAAAGAAGGAAAATAAAATGAAGAAAATAAAATAAAAGAGAGGAAGGAAGAGAAAAATCAAGCACACAATATGATGCATGAACACACATAAAAGGAAAATAAGATGGAAAATTCAAAAAGATGATGCAAAATTTTGAAAAATTCCAACAAAAAAAACCTAAAAATAAGGTAAAAATGCAACTAATGCATCTAAATGGCATGGAAATGCACTCCCCCAAGCTTAAACTTCACATTGTCCTCAATGTGATCATAGTGGAAGAATATGAGGAACAACGATAATAATAAGGGGGTGAATGAAAAATGATGAAATGAATGACATGAAATCCTAATGCAACTACATGCACATACAATGATGCATGAGAGCGCTTTCCCCCAAGCTTATACCAAACAATCTTATTCAAATGACTCGATCAATAAAATCACGATTTTGCTAAGCGTGATCAAGTCAAACAAATAAGAAAGTGAGGTTTCACTTGAAAGAAATGCTCGGTGGGTGGTGAGCAAAAAGGATGTGACACATCAAAATATAAAGTGGGCAATTAATATATAATGGGTTTGGGGTGTAAAAATTTTTGTTGCCGTCATATGAGGTGATATTTATTCAAGCAAATCTATACGGTCCTCTCGCTGTCGAGAGAATTCGTGTTTATTCAAAGCATAAAAATTTCTACACTACTGGATTGATATCACCTATAGCAAAAGGCGGATCCAGTATCTTTGCTGGTGCATGCAACTGCTCCAACTGATCTTTCCGTGGCTCTGCCAGGCGCACATGTCCACGGGCACCAACGAACTCTAGCAATGCATCCTCCAGCATTCCCACAAGGACTCCACCTGTACCCTGCAGAGAATAGGATGCATCAGTTCGCTGCAAAAATTTCACCCTCATAATAAAAGTATTCCAAAGAGGATCGTCAATAGAAATATATGAAATAAATAGTGGTGGACGATACTTCCCTGGAAATAATCCAATATCCTCACGTGCCGTGATAGCTGTCTCCACGGTGTCTTCTCTATGCTGCTCAGGTAAATCTAGATCATTGGTGTGGACCCCATCAAGATGCTCCTCATCATCGTCGGACTCATCCCAGTGCACCCCTTGATCATATTCATATGTGTCCATGGGTGCTAACTCCTCGCTCTCCTCCACATATACGTCCCATCGTACCTCTTGATCGTATGTACATGAATCCTGCAAAAGGCACGATGAATCATAAAAAACATCATACACTGGAGGGAAATCAAAGATAAAGGGCGAGGGAGTAAAGAGATCTCCCTGAAGGGGAGCCATAAGCTCTGTGGGGTAGTCCTCTGCGTCTGTGGGAGGATGAGGTGGCTGCGGAAGCTCTAATGGAGGAGGATAGTGCTCGGGATCCTCATGAATGGCTGTGTCCTCGTCCCGATGCATGACCTCCTCGGTGATAAGCTCTGGCTCTGTGTGTAAGGCCTCCTCAAAAGCATGCTCTGGCTCGATAGTGTGCCCATTTGCCTTCTCATCAACTATCAATGTAGGCTCTCCCTGGGATGGTGATGCTGGCTGCTCATGTGTGTCAGCTTGTGGGGATGTATCATGTGGAGGGGAATGCCCGCAAGAAATCCGAAAATATAGTCTATCCCCCTCAAGTCTGACATGGATGTCCTCCTCAATTGTTCCTGCAGCTGAAACACGGTTCATAACAAAATCTGCAAATCGTAGCTCAAATGCATCACCTGCCGTAATGCTCTCTGAACCGGTGAACCTGGCTGACTCCAAGAGACCCTCCAATAATCTCTGAAATGCGTCCTCCTCTGGCTGCGCATATGACTCAGTTTCTGCTTCCTTCACTGCCTCTTCGTCCATCCACTCTTCATATGCAATAGATGTATCGTAGGAAGTGGGATCGACGACGGCACATTCTGGCTCTGGTAGTAAGTCTGGCGATGCTTCTTGCCCATAAAATGAAGAAGCAGAACTGATATCTTTGGAAATCCCTTCAACCTTAAGCATGAGCATATTCATTTCAAGTTGCCTCTTCACCCGTTCCAATAGAAGGTTACCCTTTTCAAGCCCGGCTTGCACTTCAACCTGGTGTGCATGCATCTCATCAAAAAAGATCCTTTGTCTCTCATCAAGCTCGGGCCAGTGCATCTCCTCAAAAGGGTATTCGCCCATCTGAGCACTCTGATCAAAATAGTATTCTCCCATCTGAGCACTCTGATCATAATAGTATTCTCCCATCTGAGCACTCTGATCAAAATAGTAATCTCCCGTCTGAGCATTCTGATCAAAATCTGTGGTCCACGTAGTATAATCCATAGCACCTGATCAACAAAGATAAATACCTGGAGAAAAGATATCAGTGGCACAAAAGAATATAGAAATGATAATAATGGTGGCAGGGGTGAAAATTTCCTTTTTATTTATTTATTTTTTTTCGTAGTCTAATCAACCTAATTGTGACAAATTGGCACCAACGGAAACACCTCCCCGGCAACGGCGCCAAAAACTTGATCGGTCCAAAATGCAACCCAAGAGCACGACCAAAGACTCGGTCGGCCCCGGATATACACCCGGAGAACGATTGTAGTTTTACCGCAAGCGCACGGTATAGCGGCGAGCGGGTATCGAACACAGGGAGGACGTGTTGGCTCCAATCTATCCTAGGTTGGTTTGACTATGATGGTTTTATTGGTGGAGATGGCTATGGTATGATATAATGGAAATGGTGGTGGATGTCGGTGTCGGTGATAAAGAAATCGGTCAAATATCGATTCAAATACAATATAATAAAAGAGGGAATTTGCCTTGCGGCGATCCTGTCACAATCGTCGGGCAAAGTATGGGGATATAAAATCAAATAAAGACGTCTAGGGCTAGGGAATTCCCACTACGGATCGTCATACATCATTGTAAATAGTGAATCTTAATATTACTAAACTTGCATTGAGGTGGACTAGTCACAACTTAATGTAGAACCAAGCTCACGCTCTCGCGCTATTGCCGGTCTATAGCAAACCTAGGTTAGTGCCCAATCTCTTGCAAACCCTAACCTAAGCCGCTAGCATGAGGATCGACATCATCGTTCAATCGCCCCTCGAGCCCACTCTCGTGCAAACTCGAGTTACGATCTAGGTTGTGATAGTTCGTATTCGTCCAATCTCTTGCAAACGAATATGTGTATAGATTTACAATTAAAAATCCTAGCTTTGGTCCAATCTCTTGCAAACCAAATCTAGAGAAACCCAATTGTAAACCTAAATCGAATATCTAGGCCTTCCCATCGATTAGAATCCAATCTCTTGCAAATCCCAAATCGATGGAAATCCCTAGCTATCCGTAGGAAATCAATCACAACCTAACCTCCTAGCAATTCTAGCAATTTAGAATTCATTCTTCACAAATATGAAATTAGATCCATAGGGTTCATCCCCAAACCCTAGAACAACAAATCTACTCTAGCATAGCAATAAGGATATGAGAATCAATAGAAATCATTGCTTGCATACAAAAAGATAGAAAAACAAAGATTCAAATAATAAGAATAGAAATACTTAGCTTTGATGAAGAATTCCAATCCAAATACAAGCCTTTTGATCCAAGAGGGGGCCTAGGGCATGGCCTAACCTCTAAAATAAACTTTTTTAAAACATAAGGGGATCCCCTCTAATGGTGGCTACAAACCCCTTAAATACTCCCCCAAAACCCTAGCAAGAAACCCTAGAAAACCCCTCAAATTCGTGCCCAAAAACAGCCCAAACCGCAACTTAAAATCTGGGCCCAGGCCGCACTCGGCCGAGTGGAATATGTGACCCGGCCGAGTGACACTGACATGCAAATTCCAGCACTGCAGTGTCAACTTGCAGAAATTCCCCAGATTTCATCCGACCTCCGATTTGCGCGTTCTTGGCGGCGTTGGAACCGTCATGAAGTCTACTATCCATAAAAAATATGAGAAAAATAATTTGATGGCTGGAATGATAGCAGATTTGAAAAGAGTAGGAGGATGTCTGAAAATCTGGGCGCCGTGTGTCCTCGGCATCACTCGGTCGAGTGGCAAATGTCACTCGGCCGAGGGGCATTTGGTACTCGGGCGGACGGCTTTCGTCACTCGGCCGAGTCAGGCTTCTGGGGCAGACTGACGGATTACAGTAAGTTGGACATTTTTGCTTGCCGTCGTCTGGGTGCCACTCGGGCGGACGGAGTCTCCGAACTCGGCCGAGTCGGCGTGCGATGCTCGGCCGAGTGCACGCTGATACATCTCTGTTGCGTGTCCGATCTGGCCGGCCAAGCGGGGTCTCATTGCTCGGCCGAGTGACTCCTTCACTCGGCCGAGTGGCATGCTGAAAATGCCCAATCTTCATCTTTTCGCTCCCCCGTCGCTCCTACGACGTTCTTTCTTCTTCCACTCCTCTTCCATTGCAGAATAACCCTCAAAAGGGCCATGGTTGACACTCCGGAGTGGGTGCAAATCTCTAAAGCTCATTTTTGCTCACGATCGCTCCATATTTCCTGAAATCCGACAAAAACAAGAAATAGTGAAAAGTAACACAATATCATCGAATAATCGTGAAAATCGCAATATGAGCAACCGAAATGACATGCAAATATGTAGAAAAAAGGTGTAAAATATGGACCGATCAGTCACCTTCAATGACCATCCTACACCCCAATCCAGTTAAAGCACCAATAGAAATCAAACTCTTCTTCAAGTCTGTCACATGACACACATCTCTTAGTGTTCTGATGACTCCATCATGCATCTTAATCCTCACATCTTTAACTCCCACTTTCTTGCAAGCTATATTATTTCCATCAGCACGTTACCACCTTCTCTAGAACAATACGAACTAAACTAGCTTATATGCGACGTCATGTGGAAGGAGCATTCCGAATCCAAGAGCCAAGAGATCATAAGATCTACAGATGTAGTCTCCATCTGAATCTCATCGTCGTCGATGTCCTTACTACTAATACCTACAGAAGCAGAAGCAGAAGCATCTTCCTTTTGCTTTCCATCTTCTTTAGTGTGTGGCGCTATCTTCTTCAATGTCTCGTCTCTTTGCACAAGTGATATATGTCCTTGCACCCATGTAATTTAGATCTCGAATGACCCTTGTCCTTCCTAGAACCATGGCCACCTCTGGAATCTTGATGTCCCCTGATGAATAAGGCATCTCCTTGATCACCACTCTCTCTACCAGTCACCTTCATGCGAAGAATTTCAGAGTGTACCGCGGACTCAACCTCCTCCAAGGATAGTGTTTTCAATCCATATACTATGGACCGAACCAATGGGTCAAAGTCATTTATCAGAGAACATAACAATATCATCGGCAATTGCTCATCCTCGATGTTCATCCCCATGTTCAGCAAGTCCGACACAATCTTCATGAAATTATTGATTGTTGAGTATTAGACTTCTTATTACTTAGTTTTGATGATGAGCAAACATAAATACTTGTGACTAATCCCCTACATGCAGTTAATCCATTGCCTAAGCTTATCATGACGATCAAATAGCAATGGATGATCATGAAGATCAATCAAAGCTCAAAGTTGTAGATTGGATGATCAAAGATAAAGAATGGAGCTTCAAAGACTTCAAGAAGACTTCAAGATCATTCAAGAAAAAAAAGAGAAGCTAAAACATATGTAATATTTTTATTCTCTTTTCTTTCACATTAGAATGTAGCTTTGAAGTAGTTTACTGTTGGAGCTCACACACTTCACTTTTTCTAGCCTAGGATTTCATTAGATTAAATTTCCTAGGGCTCTATCTTTGATTTCCCTTTAATGTGCATTTTGGACTTTCAACAGGCGACTGATGAACATTATTCAGGCGCATGTCTCCATATAGGCAACTGAGAATTGTTCTTCAGTCGTCTGTTATGCACACTCTGTTTGACTTGATTTTTGGGCTTTCAGTTCTTTACTTTCATCAGGTGACTGCTATACAAAGTACATGCTCATGTCCAGTTACAGGCATAGCACAGGCGCCTGTGGATTCCACATCAATCGCATGTCCTAATATACCCAAAATTCTTACTCTTTGTCAACTTACGCACTTAGGGTATCAGTCACATGTAGAAGGTTTCTTAGTCACCTGATGGTTTTCAGGCGCATGTCCAACCTTCATCAGTCGACTGTCCTACATGGTAAGGTACCTTTTGAATTCTCACATACCCTCTGACACAGTGTAGCAGTCGATCGTGGTTTCTTCATCAATCGACTGTCTATGCTGTAAATTCTATCCGTTGGCCGTTTTCACACGGATTTCAAAGGGGGTTTTGGGTATTCTGTTTGAGGATTTTGGAGAACATATAAGAGGGGCTTCTACTGTTCCATTGGAGCCTCTTAGTCATTCTTTTAGCAACTCAAGAATTCATCTTCAAGTTTTCAAGCTCTCATTCTCTCCATGCCCTAGAATCACATTTTCTCTTGCTCTCCAACCTAGAATCAAAGTGATATCCTCTAGGCATTTGGTGGTGACAAGAGAAAGGGCTTTCTCTCTTCTTGGAATAGACGTCAACAAACAACACACTTGCTCCTTCAAGTTCTACTTCAAGGCATAGGTGATTGTAAGTGTTGTAATTTCATTATTTCATATCTTTCGATATTTGATTCACTCTCAGTTTGTGAGAGTGGTTTGCTTGATCCCACGTTGTGGGATTCAAGAACATCGATTGTTGTTCGATTACACTTGTAGGGTTGCTACAAGTGGGTTTAAAAGAAACCTTAAGTTAGGGTTCTAACTTGAGTATCCGAAGGTATCCGGGTGGAAGGGACGTAGGATTACCGGGAACAAGTCAGGTTTGACTTGGGTAATCCGAACCTTGAAACATCTTATTGTTTGCATTGATTTATTGATGTTAATTCTTATTTTCTGCATCTTTGTTGGATTAGGAATTTAATTAGGCGTAATTTCTTAGTTAAATTTTATAAACATTATTCAAACCCCCTTCTAGTGTTTTCCTCATAGCCAGGGTCCTTACATTGATATGATCATTAACATGAGTGCCCTCCCTCATCTTCAGTACATATAATTGTTGCGTCAGATACAACCGGCTCATCAGATTCTTCTTTGCATAAAACGCATCAAGCTTCTTCCAAAGCTTTTCCGCAGTTCCTTCCTCGGACACCTTCCTGAGTACTTCATCTAATCATGACAATTACAGTGCATTTAATGCCTTTCTCTCCATCTCCGTCTTCTGTGGCTCTGTGACATTCTTATCAAAAATATCTTTCTCAAAGACAATTTGGTAGCACCCATCTCTCATCAGAAAAGCCTTCATCTTTAATCTCTAAAGACTAAAGTTGTTTCTGCCGGTGAACTAGTCCATTTTAAACGATGTGGTAGAAGACACCATCTTGACTTTCTACTGCCCTCTCACCAATACTCTGATACCACTTATTGGGGAATCGACACACCAACACCAATGTGTGGACATTTGATTAATCAACAATAGCATATCACCAACTTAATCAAACAGAGTTAAGATCTTGAGTGAATCATAAAAGGCAAAAGATTAATCAGCACACAACAAGAGCAATGCAATCACATAGAGACACAAGATTTTATACTGGTTCGGCCAATCTCTGGGCTGACGTCCAGTCTTTCGTTGTCACAGTGTTCACTAGATTAAAGATGTTTACAGAAAAAGTTTACATTGGCCCCCAAATCTCCTCCGAACAATATGTAGCCGTCTTGAAAATGTAATCCTAGCACTCTAGTGATTACATGATCTCAAGCATACAAGAAAAATGGAGAAAATCTGATCAAAAACTCAAGAAGAAGACAATCTCCCCTCCAAGAGCTCAGGCCGCATCTTCTCTTCTTCCTTGCGCAAAAAACTACTCAAAAGTCTGTGCCAATATGTAATAGGCTTAGTAACTCATAATTAGGGTTATTAGCGCCATCTTAAATCGTGGCCATTCGATGTGATTAATAATCAATCGGATGACCAAGATCTATTTCTGCATCAGCAGCAAATCCCCTCGTCAGACATCTAGTGCAAGAAGTCAGGCTGCATTCGTATACCATCAGACGTCTGCCCAAAGACGTCAGACGTCTAGTAGAATGACTGTACATGGTGCATATTTTCAAAGAGTTATGAGGAATTACGACACATGCCATTATGTGTCATTCAGTCGTCTGAAGGCATATTGTCAGACAATGTCTGAAGCTAGACGTCTGGTCACATAACATCAGACATCTGACGTGTCTGTGCTGATACATCTCTTTGGAGTGGCAGAACCAGATGTCTAGTCCTATACCACCAAACGTCTGGTGATAGCAGAATTCTCAGAATTGAGTTTTAAGCATAAATTTCAACAAAGGTGATTAGATTAAAATATATACAAACACATGTTAATTATGCAAAGACTCGGCTTCACCAATCACATCATGGTGAGACTCTAGATTTTAAAGAAGGTAATTAAAAATGTAAATAATTATGTAGATCATCATCATGGCAAAATCTTTGAGGTAATACATTACATAAATTCTCCACGATTCAAATGCCAACTTCGTTATAATGATCAACAAAAAAATCCTCTCAATCCAAAGTGTTAAGACTGCTACACTTGAGAGGATCAATTATCCAGATCCAACACATCAAATTACATTACTGGAAACTTAAATGAGAAATCATTCCGTTGGTTTTCATCTAACAAGTTTAAACCAATAAACAAAAATTCATGTGTAATTATCCATGAAAAAGTAGAATTTCAAAGTGTACCGCGGACTCAACCTCCTCCAAGGATAGTGGTTTTCGTCCATATACTATGGACCGAACTAATGGGTCGAAGTCATCTGTCATAGAACATAACAATATCGTCGTCAATTGCTTGTCCTCGATGTTCATCCACATGTTCAGGAAGTCCGACACAATCTTCGAAATCATTGATATAATCCTTAACATGAGTGCACTCCCTCATCTTCAGTACATATAATTGTTGCATCAAATACAACCGGCTCGTCAGATTCTTCTTTGCATAAAGCGCCTCCAGCTTCTTCCAAAGCTTTTCCGCGGTTCATTACTCAGACACCTTCCTGAGTACTTCATCTGATCATGACAATTGCAGTGCACTTAATGCCTTTCTCTCCATCTCCGTTTTCTATGGCTCCGTGACATTCTTATCAAAACCATCTTTCTCAAAGACAATTTGGTAGCACCGGTCGCTTATCAGAAAAGTCATCTTTAATCTCCAAAGACTGAAGTCGTTTCTGCCGGTGAACTAGTCCATCTTGAACGATGTGGTAGAAGACAACATCTTGACTTTCTACTTCCCTCTCACCAATACTCTAATACCAGTTATTGGGGAATCGAAACACCAATACCAATGTGTGGACATTGGATTAATCAATAATAGCATATCACCAACTTAATCAAACAGAGTTAGGATCTTGAGTGAATCATAAAAGGCACAAGATTAATCATCACACAGCAAGAGCAAGGCAATCACATAGAGACACAAGATTTTATACTGGTTTGGCCAATCTCCGAGCCTACGTCTATTCTTTCGTTGTCACGATTTCCACTAGATCAATGATGTTTACAGAAAAAGTTTACATCGGCCCCCAAATCTCCTCCAAACAATATGTAGCTCTCTTGATGCTATAATCCTAGCACTCTAGTGATTACAGCATCTCAAGCATACAAGAAAAATGGAGAAAATCTGATCAAAACTCAAGAAGAAGACTATCTCACCTCCAAGAGCTCAGGCCGCATCTTCACTTCTTCCTTGAGCAAAAAACTACTCAAAAGTCTGCGTCTCAATCTGTAATAGGCTTAGTAACTCATAATTAGGGTTATTAGAGCCATTTTAAGTCGTGGCCGTTCGATGTGATTAATAATCAATCGAACGACCAAGATCCATTTCTGCATCAGCAGCAAATCGCCCCGTCAGATGTCTAGTGCAATAAGTCGGGCTGCATTCGTATACAATCAGACGTCTATCCCAAAGCCATCAGACGTTTAGTAGAACGACTATACAAGGTGCATATTTTCAAAGAGTTACGAGGAATTACGACACATGCCATTCAGTCGTCTGAAGGCATATTGTCAGACGTCTGATCCTCCAGCCAGACGTCTGATCACATAACATCAGACATCTGACGTGTTTGTGCTGATACATCTCTTTGGAGCGACAGAACCAGATGTCTAATCCTATACCACCAAACGTCTGGTGACAACAGAATTCTCAGAATTGAGTTTGAAGCATAAATTTCAACAAAGGTGATTAGATTAAAATATATAAAAACATAGGTTAATTATGCAAAGACTCGGCGTCACCAATCACATCATGGTGAGACTTCAGATTTTTAAAAAGGTAAATAACTATGTAAATCATCATCATGGCAAAATCTTTGAGGTAATACATCACATAAATTCTCCACGATTCAAATGCCAACTTCGTTATAATGATCAGAACAAAAATCCTCTCAATCTGAAGTGTTAAGACTGCTACCACTTGAGAGGATCAAATACCCAGATCTAACCCATCAAATTACATTAATAGAAACTAAAATGAGAAATCCATTCCGTTGGTTTTCATCTAACAAGTTTAAACCAATAAATAAAAATTCATGTGTACTTATCCGTGCAAAAAGTCGTGGCAAAATAGACGCCTAAAAATTATCACAAAGTCGATCTGCTACCACTTGTTGCATGACTAAAACAGACTTTTGACTTGAATTTTTGTTTATACGTGGTTTAATCATGTTAGATCACAGTAAACCAAACAGATTCTTTTTCAATTCAGTTGCCAATTTTTAAATTTGGCCTGATTGGATCTACATGCGTGATACAACTTCATATACCTTTAACATCGCCTACGTACAGTTTTCCGATGACGGTTTCCACTAATATGATCAGAGCAAATACACCATGTTGGTGTTTAAATATGGGCTCAACTCATCTACCTCCACACTGGTATGATATTGTCCACTTTGGGCATTCATACGGCCACGCATGGTTTTGTTCATGGGCCCTCCCCAAAAGGCATCATACCAATGGAGATTCAATTCCCATATTTATATCACTCAAATCCCCTCGTCTAGCCGATGTGGAACTATGTTTGATATCAAATCTCCACATCAAACATAGTCTCACATGCTCGATCGAGTACCATCTTCATTACCCAGGAGCGGAAGCCTTACGTGAAGTCCAAATCATTACTCGAGAGCTCAATTCCACATGACAGCTCTCGGCAGCTTATGCTCTGCACGAGAGTTCCTCAATTCCACATCGGCTAATTTAGGGGCCTAGCTCTGATACCACTTGTTGAGGTTTAAATATGGGCGCACAACTCATCATTCTCCACATTTGCATGATATTGTTCACTTTGGGCCGGGCCCGCATGGTTTTGTGAAAGTTGACTCGATTTGAGATACTAATGGAGTTGGAGATGTTCAGGCTAGTAATCATGCATGGCTAACTCGTCGATGCCTTAGGTTTCGAGTATATGGCTCTGCATAGCCAGCTACTGGGACACAGGGCCGAGCTAACTCCCACGGGCCTAAGGATTGTCAGCTCAGAAGTTTAGCAACTCGACAACTCGGCTTTCGATAGCTCGGAAGCCATGTGATTTGGTAGCTCTGCACATTGACTGGTCGAGCTCCAGGAAGCTCAGTAGCTTAGAGGCGCCAACCACAGGATGCGGAATCCTATTCTAGATAGAGTTGCTCCATAAGTAAAATTTTGAGTGAATACGAATTGCTAGAGTTCTATTTGAATAAGAGTTACTCTCGCATATGAGTTCGATTTGCGCACATGCCCTAGGGGTTATAAAGGGGCATTTGGGAGAGGGTTGTCCAAGAAAGAGAGCTTTGAGCTGCCATTGTTGAGAGCCAACTTTGAGATATTGTATTGAGAGTTTTTAGTGAGATCTTGAGTGCTTCTTCTTTGTTGTGAAGTTGAAGATTTGTATTTTGTCTCTCCTTTCGTAATAAAACTATTGAGTATTCCCTTGGCCGATCGACTGCCTAAATTACATCTCCATTTTTCTTTAAATTTTTAAGAATAAAACTTAAATGCGTTATTTTCCTTTAAAAATCCATAACTTGATAGTTTCACGTAAACTGATATATGAAAAAATATATGTTGTAGTACTCTTCGAGACGGTTGTTTTAACAGCTCACTTGAAACTTTTTGACACCTATTTCACCCAGAAGAAATTATTGAATAATTACGTTAACTAATTAAAATTAGTTTTTAAACCCATTTTGAGCTTTTAAAAATTATAAAAATTAACAGAAGCTTTAGAAAAATATTTCTTCCTTACATAAAATTATTTTCCTCATATCTAGCTTATAAAAAAATTTAGAACGCTTTTCGTCACCGTTTCAAACAATTATAAAATCAAAACGATCAAGTTAAATAGATAGAAAATAGTGTATTCTTTAACTGAGTATTTCTTGTGATTGCAGATACCAATTCTCGTGCACCAACTCCAATGGAAGATCTAGATCTAGTCCTGGCTCACTACGACAACCTCGAAATCGGTAAGTCACGATAAATTCTAGATTTAGAAAATTAGCTAGTGTACTCGTACGAACTTAGAACACCACGTATAGCCTCAGAACGGCTATTTGACTTGAACCAAAACAAGAGACCTAATCTAATAGGAAAGTAATCAACTACATATTACTTTGCCAACTTTTAACTTTGGTGGTTGTAACACACAACCATCAATTTTGGTAAATTGTGTGCTAACAAAACCACCACATGCTCAAAGCATGGAATCAATATCCCGGATGTTGGACTTGTCTTTATCTTCGGATTTCTTAGCATCCACTGTGCTTTGGCACAGTCTGCTTTGAAACAAGTTCCTACCTTTCTGGTTTTCAATAAGGAAGTCAACCAATGGTCTTTATTTGACTATCATCATGTGATACATCGTATGGAACACCTTGTGTAACATCCCGTATCACACTTGACACTTCACTGGGGTTTTGGGGTAACTCATATTTTGAGAGTGTAGGGGAGTGACTGGAGTTCATTTTCCCGTACCGTTGCATGTGCTTCGGCATCCCATCCCGCTGCCTGTGCCTCGGTAAATACATGTACCGCTACCTGTGTTTCGGCATTTGTCTAGGTAAGCGCACCCAGGCAAGAGATGAACTTGATGGTCACATATTATACTCTCTGACTTGAGTCACGTAGTTCTAGTGTAGCTTACATGATCACATCTACTTTATGCATTACATGCACCTTACCTACCACATCCGTACAGTCACCAGTACTTTACTTGTCGTACTTATAGCTACTGCGGTAGCATACTTCACTTGCTTAGCCTGCTTTACACTTGCACTACCACAATACAGTTTGTTCTCTCCTTTTCAGTTCGGTTTACCTTTACTACTCAGTTGTGTACAGTTGTTGCTCAGTACTTTACTTTTCACTCTGGTTTGCTTGTATGCAGTTACTTTTTGTCATACGTATGCACTGCTTCTTTTCTATGTTTAGAATTAGTGTGACTTACATAGGGTTCCATTTATGGCACCGGCAGACGACGACCAGATCGAGGAAGTGGCCCTCGAGTTTGAGGAGCCAGAGTTCGACCAGGAGACTGCAGACTTCTAGCTGATTGTATTGTTGTGCATGCTAAATTATGTATTTCCTTTCCGCATTTCCTTTCTGTATTTTCTTTATGTATTTGGTGAGAGAGTGCTGCTTGTTGTTGTACTTTAAATTTGGACTGTAATAATATACGCTGTTTTGAGTATTGGTACATCTCTGGATTGTGACTATATTGATTTCACTGGTAAACTGCAGACCTGCAATTAAAATCAAATAAGTAATGGCCCCTTGAGAGCGGGTCGTTACACATGTCTCTGTGTAGAGCGATGCCAGTCATGTTACACTTTTCCTACACTTATTAAATTGCTAAACACACAACACATTTATAAATATTGCTAAAATCACTACATTTTTTTCAAAATTCCATACCATTTATCACTATCTTTCTTAACCCCCCTCTTCCACCACCTCCCACCACCTCCTCCTCCTTCCCCCCACCACCTCATTCACCTCCTATGTGGCCTCTACTCCTCTTCCCCATCCTTGTCTGTAAGGACCCTGGCTATGGGAAAAACACTAGAAGGGGAGTTGAATAGTGTTTATGCAATTTAAAAAGATAGTTACACCAATTTAAATTCCTAACCAACAAATAGTGCGGAATAGAAAATAAACCCAAATTGAAACAAATGCAAACGCAAGGATGTTTCAAGGGTTCGGATTACCCAAGTCACTTCCCGACTTGTACCCGGTAATCCTACGTCCCTTCCACCCGGTTAACAACCGGATACTCAAGTTAGAACCCTAACTTGAGGTTTCCTTAAAATCCACTTGTAGCAACCCTACAAGTGAAATCGAAATACAATCGATTGACCTTGACTCCCACAACTTGGGAGCAAGCAAACCACTCTCACAACCCGAGAGTGAATTCAAATAACGAAAGTTATGAAATATGAAAGCAACACTTACAATCACCTATGCCTTGAAGTACAACTTGAAGGAGAAGTGTGTTGTGTGTTGAAAGACTCTCTTGGAAGAGAGGAAAGCCCTTTCTCTTGACTGCACCAAATGCCTAGAAGATATCTCTTTGGTTCTAGGTTGGAGAGCAAGAGATTGAAGATAGGAATTCTTAGGGCTTTAGGGCTTGAGAGCTTTGATCTTGAGAATGAAAGCTTGAATGAATGAGTGAGTAACTAAGTAACCTCTCAATGGAACAGTAGAGGCTCCTTATATAGGTTTCTCAAAGCCCTCAACCGAAAACAGCAAAAACCCCCTTTGAAATCCGTGAGAAAAATCTCAACGGATAGAATCTGGGCTCGCGACAGTCGACTGTTGACAAAATCACAGTCGATTGCTGCACAGTCAGATAGGGTAGGTAAGAATTCATAACGGTAACTTACCACGTGGACAGTCGACTGATGAGGCATAGACAGTCGACTGTTAAACCAACAAGCGACTGTAAATCCTACTACAGGCGACTGGCCGTAAGTTGGGTAAGTTGATGAAATCTGGAAAACGTCTGGGAGAACAGGACAGACGACTGATGAAGAGAAGACAGTCGACTGTTAATCAGAACAGGCGACTGTAAATCCTTATACAGACGACCGTCAAAACCCTGAGATTTTCCAGAGAGTTGAGTCAACAAATTGGCTCACAGACAGACGACTGTTGCAGTATTGACAGTCGACTGTTCCATTGGACAGTCGACTGTAAACTCAACAATAGTCGACTGGCCAGAGTAATCAGACAGACAGACTTTGGGCTATAGATAGACAGGCGAATGATGAACAAAACACAGTCGACTGTCACTTGGACAGGCGCTTGTGAATTATTCATAAGTCGCCTGTAAGAATTGAAACAGAGAAGCCCAAAACTAGACTGTAAAAGTTTGTGCATAACATGCGACTGTAGAACAAAACACAGTCGACTGTTTTTGAGACAGGCGACTGTAAAACGTTCAGCAGTCGACTGTTATAAACAATACATGCACAATCAAGATAGAAATGAATTGGAGTCTAAGGAAACTTGATCTAATGAAATCCTAAGACTGAAATGAAGATGTGTGTGTGCTCCAACAATGTTCTACTTCTAAGCTACATACTAGAAGAGATATAAGAAAGTTACATTTGACGAACTCTCTCTTCTATCCAATGCATGAGCTTGAAGTCTTCTAGGAGCTTCAATCACCATCTACGATCATCCAATCCATTTCATTTGCCTTCAATGATCTTTGAGTGTCATCCATTACAAGTAGATCTTCATAATAAGCTTAGGCAATGGATTAACTGCAAAATAGGGGATTAGTCACAAGTATTTATGTTTGCTCATCATTAACACCAAGTAGGAAGAAGTCCAATACTCAACATTCTCCCCCTTTTTGATGATGACAAACAAACATAAACAAAAAGATAAATAATTGTGCTTATCGAATACTTACTCCCCCTACATAGATGCCAATCAAGTTAGACAACAAATATTAGGGCATCTATATATCAATTGAAGCAAATGAGTAAGATATGCATGAATGAAATGAAATCATGAAATCTAGGATTTAAAATCCCTATTCATTGTATCTTACTCCCCCTGAATCTAAGGCAACTTCAATCTTAGATTCAAGTGTTATTAGTATATACTTAACACATTCATTATGAATCTATATGTTTATTTCTCTCCCCCTATGGCATTATCCAAAAGGTGGGAGTAAAATAACAACAACAATCGTGCTAAATAAAAACTATCAATAATCAGAGAGTTTAAAGATATATATAACTAAAACTCATAAAACCACATCATAAACTTATGTGAATAGAGGAATGGAAGTCCAATATCAACATTTGAAATACACGAAGAAAACACATTGTCTCAAATCACATCACATGAACAGTATAGCATATATGGAGACAATTTCACATAATTCACACAGATGTGATAAGCAATTACACAATGTGTGAAACAGACAAATAAACTGAAATATCATATGTGTGTGTGTGTGTGTGTGAAAGACGATCACATGAGTACAAAGACATATGAACATCACCATGTTCATCAAAAATATCAAAAATACATTATACATGAGACTCAAAACAGAATACATCATGATAATCATACATCATCAGATAACTACTCAACCCTAACAAAATCAGACAAAAGAGATCTTGGTCTCAGGGTGAGCAAACCAAAATATCAACTGCAGCATCAGTTAATGTTGATGACAGTGGGGTCCGAGGGACGGCCAGACGAACGGAACATCAGCCTGGCAGAGCGGCGAGTAGGATAAGCTGGAGCCTTCCTCTTGGAAGAAGATACACGTGCGGCAAAGGTTTTCGCATGAGCATGAACGGGGGTCTGGACCACAGAAGGCACCGGCACAACGCCTGGAGGAGGAGGAACAACAACATGGGCAATATCCTCAGACTTAGAAAACAGGGCCTGAAGATCGGCAGGAATGGGGAACCCATGAAGCATAAGAGACTTGTACTGAAGCTCGAGAAGGACAGTGAGCTTCTCATCCATAAAGGCAGCAAGCTTCTCGAGAGAAGTGACTCGGTCATATAATCTACCGAGAAGGAAATCCTCTAGGGGTACCGACGGAGGAGTACGGGGAGGATGATCAGCAGGCTGTGAAGAGTGTTCAGCGACATTCGCTGAAGGAATGGGGTCATCGACCATGACATTCAAGGACTCCCCAGACGATGAGGGGGAAGAGGGTAGCTGATCAGAAGGTGGAGGAGAGGGTTTAGCGAGAAAAATGTTTAACGGTTCTCCTGACGACGAATGTCCTGGAGGATCCATGAGATCGATCGACAGATGCTAGGTCAAATGAGCAACGAGAAACAAACAGGCAAGATACCTCAAAATTGTCGATCTACAAACGATCAGCACATGAGCAACCAATCGAAGGAGGAAGATCGCGGTTAAGCTCGAAGAAATCAGAGGAGAGATCGACTGAGAGTATCGAGCGGGGAAGACGAACGGATTCAATCAGAGGAGAGAGAAAACGTGCTGTCGAAATGAATTCTATTGATCATATATTGAAGGGACAAAAGATTCTGGGCCGTTGGATCAAAGAATCGACCGCTCAGATCAATTGAACGAACCGCCACAATAGGAGATAGTCGACTGATGAACAATAATCAGTCGACTGGATGAAGTGATAAGAAATAAGCTTAGGATGACAGACAGTCGAATGTTGAGTAACACACAGTCGTCTGTCAGAGAGACAGTCGACTGTATTATACTCTACAGTCGACTGACTGAGAATCAATAAAATTGATGAAAAGAATAGAGACTATAGATGAAATAGACAGGTGCCCGATGACTAAAATGCAGTCGCCTGTTGATCCGACAGTCGACTGTAAATATGTCATCAGTCGCCTGGGCGAAATATATAGTCCACAGACAGAATAGATAGAGTAGGGCAGTCGACTATCGAAGGAAAGACAGTCGTCTGTCCTAGTCCAAAAATGCACAGTGAGGTTACAATCCAGAGGATATGCACAACTCATTTAAGGACATATACTCTAACATAAACTCATCATAAAATCAATATCAAACAATAAATCGTTGATAACATAAATCTCTTTAAACAATCTGAAAAACTCATGTAATCAAAGAAATCTCAATTTCCTTTCTTAAAACAAATATATGATATATCAAATGAAGAGAGGCAACATGATGATATGAGCTCAAAAAGTGTTATAACAAGTAAGTTGAGCTCCTAAATTTCATATTCACCCATAATTCCTAATTCTCCACGCAACCTCATAAATGAATCTTCTTTAAGAGGTTTTGTGAAGATGTCGGCAATTTGTTTTTGGGTTTCAATGTACTCTAAGATGATGTCCTTCTTAGCTACATGATCATTGATAAAATGGTGTCTCACATCTATGTGATTGGTACAGGAGTGATGTATCGGATTCTTGGAAAGACATATAGCACTTTGGTTATCAACCATGATAGGGCAAGTATCTCAATTGACACCATAGTCTCTAAGGGTATTTCTCATCCAAAGAACTTGTGCACATGCAAGACCCGCGACAATATATTCCGCTTCAATCGTGGACAATGATACCGAGTTCTGTTTCTTGAAAAACCAAGAGACTAAGGAATTTCATAGGAAATGGCAAGTGCCACTAGTACTTTTCCTACCGAATTTGCATCCGACAAAGTCGGCATCACTATATGATATTAACTCATATGTGCTAGATTTAAGGTAAAGTAACCCATAATCTAGTGATTGATTGAGATAACGAAAAATTCGTCTAACCGTAATCAAGTGTGACTCTTTAGGTCTAGCTTGATATTTGGCACACAAGCATACGAAAAACATAATATCGGTCCTAATAGCAGTTAAATAAAGCAAGCTACCGATCATACCTTGATATAGACGAACGTCTACATCTTTTTCGTTCTCATCCTTGTGTGGGTTGTCGTACTCATGGGAGTCCTTTTGCTTGAAGACGATTCCATCCCGACTCGCTTGATAAGCTCCCTTGTGTACTTGGTTTGATGTATGAAAGTCATATCCTTCATTTGTCGAATTTGCAATCCAAGAAAATAGTTGAGCTCTCTCATGTGGCTCATCTAAAATTCATCCTTCATGGACTTAGAAAATTCTTGACAAAGATTAAAATTAGTAGAACCAAATATTATATCGTCTACATAAACTTGAATCAATAGAATGTCATTTTCATAATCTTTAATGAAAAGTGTTGAATCAACTTCTCCCATTTTAAAACCTAAATCCAAAAGAAACGTCTTGAGTCGATCATACCAAGCTCTAGGAGCTTGTCTCAACCCATACAACGCTTTCTTAAGTTTGAAAACATGGTTTGGAAATTTTTCATGAATGAAACCGGGAGGTTGAGAAACATACACTTCTTCATTGACAAACCCATTTAAAAATGCACTTTTAACATCCATTTGAAATAGTTTGAAATTCGTATGGGATGCAAAAGATAAAAGCAATCTAATAGCTTCTAATCTAGCTACAGGGACAAATGATTCTTCGAAATCGATACCTTCCTCTTGCCGGTAGCCTTGAGCTACTAACCTTACTTTGTTCCTTGTGATGACCTCGTTCTCATCGGTCTTGTTCTTGAAGACCCATTTGGTCCTAATAACTTGATGACCACTAGGAAGAGGAACGAGCTCCTACACTTTATTTCTCTCGAATTGCATGAGTTCTTCTTCCATTGCCACTATCCAAGAGCTATCCTCACAAGCTTCTTGGATGTTCTTTGGCTCAATGGTTGAGACAAATGCGCAATGAGAGAATTCTTCAATTCTTGACCTCGTTCGAACACTCGCACAAATATCTCCAATAATTTGGTTATGAGGGTGGTTGCTAATGGTTGGGTAAGCTTTGGGTATTCCTGCATCACTTGGAACATCTTCAACAATCTCATTAATAGTGTTAGTCTCAATAATTGAATCATTAATCTTAACATTACTTTGAGAATCACATATAGCATCTACACTATCATCATTAACATGAGGAAAATCAAAATATTCATAAAATGACATGTGTAGTGATTCCTCGATCATTGAAGAAGTTTTGTTGTATATCCGGTAGGCTTTGCTTCGTGTGGAATATCCAATAATAATTCATTCATCGGAGCTTGGCTCAAATTTATCTAAATTACCAAAGGTGTTCTTGATAAAACATTTTGAACCAAAAACTCGAAAATATTAACTTGAGGCTTTTTGTCATAAAATAACTCAAAACAGGTTTTGTTCGTTCGGGGTCTCACTAGGATCCTATTGAGCACATAACATGCCGTGTGCACCGCCTCTGTCCAAGATTGTAGTCCAAGATAACTATCATGGAGCATAGTACGAGCACACTCAATAAGAGTCCTATTCTTTCTCTTTACAACACCATTTTGTGGTGGTGCCCGAGGAAAAGAAAAATTGGGTGTTATCCCGGTGTCATCACAAAACTTTGTAAAAGACTCATTCTCAAATTCTCCTCCATGATCATTACGAATAGTGATAATGGTGGATCCTAAGAGATTTTGAATCTTCTTTGCAAATATGGTAAACTCTTCAAAAGCTTCATTCTTATTAGTTAAGAATGAAACCCAAGTAAATCTAGAGAAGTCATCAACGACAACTAATCCATAATGAGCATTGCCTAAAGAAGCGGTTCTAGTTGGCCCAAACAAATCTAGATGAAGAAGTTGCCTCTTAGAAGTAATGCCTTCTTTAGCTTAAAAGATGATTTACTAAGTTTACCTCTTTGACATGAATCACAAAAGTTTTTCTTACTAAAAGCAATTTTTGGAAAACCTTTAAGTAGATCATGCTTAGCTAACTTATATAAGTGCTTGAAATGAACATGACCGAAACGGCATGCCATAATAGTCGTTCATTTGTATTAGCAACTAAGCAATATTCTACGGTTTTAGGCAAGCTCAAATAATAAATATTTTTACGCCTAATACCGATAAATAAAACATGTGAATTAGAATCAACAATTTTACACATACCCTCTCCAAAGTTGACCTTGTAACCTTTGTCACAAAGTTGACTAATGGAGATAAGGTTGTGACATAAACCACTAACTAGAAATACATTAGTAATTAAAGGTTTGGAGGGATTTTCAACTATACCTACTCCAATGATGGTTCCCTTTTGGTTACCTCCAAAGTGACCGTTGCACCGTTCTTGATGCTAATCACTTCGGAGAGAAATGAAGGATATCCCGTCATGTGTTTAGAGCAACCACTATCAAGAATCCATCCGTTTCTTTTAGAGCTAGTTTGGTCTTTATTGCTCTTTTTCTTTCTCTTGGGTACCTACATAATATACCATAAGCTCATGGTACCCAATTTTTGTTGGGTCCAAGGGGATTAGCCCTTTGGAAGCCAAGTCCAAGTGGACTTCTGCTTCCCAACATAATTACCATTATTAATAACATCATGCAAATAGGAATCTACATATGCATTCCTATCATTTAAGCTAGTGTTCTTAGGACCCCAAATAGTGTATGTTTTGGAAGTCCTTTCCCTAGTTGCATGCATAGTGGTTAGATTTCTATGTGGTGCATACTTCTAAGGAACATGGTTTCTAGCATGAAAATGAGGTGGTGGATATGCATTGGACATATGAGGATTATATGTATGCTTGGAAACATGCATGTTGTATAAACCATACGGGTCATGCGTGATATGTGGAGGTTGTGCATACATGTAAGAATGATGCGTATGAGCATTGGGTGTATAGGAGCACGTACATGAGTATTTCTTATGTGTGGATTTGTACGTGTCCGTGTGTGTGGAGCATAGAAAGTGTCATATGTATCCACTTGTGAAGTAGTAGATTTCCTATGTGGATGAAGGTTTGTGTACATGTAAGCATGGCTTCTCTTTTGGTTTCCACCCTTAGTGGGTTTCTTGCCAAAAGGAAGACACTGCGAAGTGGTGACTTTCTTGGTAGGTTTGCTACCTATAGTGTCTTTGACACCACTTGTGGATGCACCAGAGGATGGCCTCACAAAGTCTATAGTGACACCACTATAGGAGGTGCGAGCATTGGATGCATTTGCTTCCACAAAACCAGGACCAACACGATGTGTGGCCGGAAATTGGTTTGCTAGCAAATCATCCAATTGTCCTTTTCCCTTATTGAATCTCACAATACGGGAGGACATGAGCTTATATTTCTCCTTAAGAGAAGAAATATTGGTATCCAGGGTGGACACCTGTGCTTTGAGCTCGTGCACTTGGATTTTAAGAGAATCATTCTCTAAACCCAATTGTGTATGTCGTGAAACTAGATCACTGTAACGGCCGCTTTTCGACCGTTCGTATTTTCTGCGCGTACGACTCTTTTCGTGTGCGTATTTATTTTTTTCCTCTTCTTGGATCCGGACTATACGATATGATATGTCGTTGTGACCGTAAGGAAGAGTAGTTATTTGTGGGATTTTTGGTGAACGTCATTTCATGGGTCGTTCTCCCACAAATCAAGTTTGATTGCATGATCGTCGTAGCTTTAGACGTAGTTGCCGGGTCTTTTATTTTTCTGTTCATTTTCCGTGGACCAAACGCTCGATTGACCACCGTATCCCTGAGCCTCTCTTTGTCACGGTCGTCTCGATATTTTTTTCGTAATTTTCGGACACCGTTTGCTTGGCCAAACCCACTAATCACTTTCAAACCCGATTAGCTCTGATCCATTTCGAATTTTAAATCTTAACCTAATCAAATATGGTTGCATACGTATCACTTTTGATTCTGTGTCTACCCTCACCCAGTTTTTCCCCTATTTGCACACCCCCTTACTCACCCTCTCTCCCATTCACCACTTAACTTATACCCCAATTTATACACATTTTAGCAAATTCTCTTCTTCAAAACCCAAAACAGGCCAAACCCCACAAGCTAACGCATGAACCCATCTTGGCCGATTTTTGCCTCTCCCTCCTGCCGCCGGCAGCCACCACCAGCACCGCAACTCCGGCCACCACCTCTTCCTTCCTCTCTCCTCCCCTTTCTCTCTCTAAAACCCCTCAAACACAGCCCAAAACCGCAAGTTTTCACAGCCTAGATCTGCTGTGCGCGATCGCCGGAAAACGGCCGCCGCCGCCGCTCCGGCCACCCCCTCCAGTGACCACCACCCTTGATCAACTCCTCTCTGACCACCCGAGCATCTCCAACTCCCCTTACCCTTTTTCCATGTCTCGATCTCCTCGAAAACCCCGTGGAACTCAGATCTAGCCACAGTTTTACAGATCTGCGCCACCTCCGGGAAAACTCACGCCCACCGGCCATCCGGCCACCTACGACGACCACCCTACCGCCGTTGGACTCCTATCGAAACTCCCTACCAACTGCAACTTCACTCACGCTCATAGCCCACCTGTAGCTCCCGGAATCCTCGTCGGAACACGTCGTATCAGCTGTTTTTCACAGATCGGGAAGCTGAACTTCGCCGCCCGCGCACGGCCACCTCCGACCACCCCCGGCGACAAATCCACTGCCGTTGGCTTCGTCTTGAAGTCATTTAACTTCTGCAACTTCCCTTTTTCGTTGTTCATTGCTGAAATTCCGCTGAGAGGCATGATAACGGACGTTGCGCGAATCTGTCCTCTCCGGCTTATCACGGCCACCCACCGCCGTACGCTCACGCCATCGGCCACCCACCTGGCCGAGTATCTTCCTCTGGTCCTACTTCATCTACCGACAGCCCCTTGGACTCTCAGAGTTCACGTGCATTGCCGCACACATGTACTTTTAGCCGACGTCGCCGTTATCGTGAAGATCCGTTGCGCTACTCGCAACGGGAGGAGAATCGTTGTTAGCTCGCTGATTTTGTGCCACCACCCCACTGTCCAGAGGTACCTAGCTGTGATATCCACGGCCGAGGAGTTCCAGACGACGCCGACTTTTCGTCGTTCAGACCCGACTTCCGCTTGTTGGACGACATCACGAGGTTGGTTTCCCTAACGAGTAGTAAAACCCACACCGTAGCAAATCAAACCCTAAACTAAAATTTGATAACGATAACTAAATTTACTTTTCTGCACCAGTAAAACGATGTCACTGTAGAAATCGACCGTCGGACAACTTTTCTGTGCATATAGGGTAGTGGTCGATCTAGGCTGATGAAACACCAAAACGTGACTTATGACAATTTGGATAGTCCCGATAATCTAGAAACAAACCCTAATAGGACTTGATGAAAATCGCGACCTGACACCGTTGCTGTGACACTGTTTCAGACGGACTGCCGCGGACGCGACGCCTGGACGAGACGCCCCAGACGGACGACACACTCGCCACCACAGGCAAGTGTACTCACTTGTGTTTTTGGCCGTGCCTTGGTCTTAAACTGCTAGAGCTATTAGACTGTGAACAAATAGAGCCGGACGTGAAATGATAGCGTCCGGGACGCCCTGACGACCTAGACTTGACGACGAAGTCTAGGCGTAACAACAACTTTCGACACCGTAGGGTTATCTTGTGTGTGCGTGCGTGTGGACACCCTAGAAGAACTATCCCTGTCATGTCACGTCGTGTCTTGTTTTGCACAGCCTGCGGGTAATAGGGCACTTTTCGAGTGATCCCTTGTACTGATACACAGCCTGCGGGCAATAGGGCACTCTCTGAGTGATCCCTTGTACGGATACACAGTCTGCAGGCAATAGGGCACTCTCCGAGTGATCCCTTGTATGGATACACATCATGCGGGCAATAGGGCACTCTCTGAGTGATCCCTTGTACTGATACACAGCCTACGGGCAATAGGGCACTCTCCGAGTGATCCCTTGTACGGACTTGTCTTGAGCACTTGGGTTGGGGTAGGGTTGAGCGTGCGCACGGCAAGAGGGTCTGATCCCCCTCGAACCGTAAGGCGTGAACCCTTCGAGTCACACGTGTTTTGTCTTGTCTTGTCCTGTCCTGTCTTGCTGGTCTTGTCACGTCTTGTCACGACCCCTTTAGGTTAGTCATGTAGTCGGTAGCACACGCTACGTCTACTGCTTACTACGCTTTACTTTCCTGCTGTGTTTACTTTCTTTTGATACTCTGTTATAACCTCGGTATGCTAATCAACCAGTAAACTGTTGTTTAATAGTTCGGTACACTTGCAGTAGAGTCTAACCCTTTTTGTAGACTTTGCCTGACATACAGTTCCTTTCTTTTGGGTGCTATACGTCAAGTGTCGAGCCAGAGTTCGTGGACGAGGTAGACTTACCGGAGTACGTGGAGCCCGAGGACACCGACCCAGAGTACGTGCCTGACGAGGACCAGACCTTGAGGACTTTTCAGTCGCCACCTTTTTGAGGTTACTACTTTTAGCTTCTCTCTTTCGGTAGTTGTTGCCATTCTTAGGCTTCCCTCTTTTTAGACTTTTGTACTCGCTGGATATTAACTCTTATTATTAATGAATGCAACTTTCTTTCTGTACTTTCTGTTGTTTCGAACTTTATAAATGCAAGAACCTGAAAAATTTTAAATGGTACCCCTACAGACGCTTATTGGGCCCGGGCTTCACAGCTCCGGCCCAAGCGGGCCTTAGTCACGCTTCGCCTCCGTATTTTTGGGAAGCGGGGCGTGACAGGTTTTAGTGGTGGCCCTTGCAGGTCATGC
The DNA here is from genome assembly GCA_030789695.1 of Scilla litardierei. Taxonomy (NCBI): domain Eukaryota; kingdom Viridiplantae; phylum Streptophyta; class Magnoliopsida; order Asparagales; family Asparagaceae; genus Scilla; species Scilla litardierei. The sequence goes on from CM061142.1 coordinate 391,152,986, forward strand.
AAAGGTTCCGAACAATAAGAGTACCGCATTCATTTAATATCCATGTACAAGTCTAAATTAGGTTTTCCCAGTCTTAGATGGTAGGAAGACTTCGGTAGACGTCCAGGTTTGATAGTCAGGCGCCTTGGTTAAAATTTAGTCATACACGTCTTAGGATACCCTAGTGGCCTCTCCCCCGGTTCTGACCATGTTAGATTCCTGGAGTCCTTCTATTAGTCGTTCGCTCGGTCCATCGACTTTGGGCCCAGCAAAAAGTAATCTTGATTCTCTTAGGGCCCTCCCCTGATATCTCTCTATTACAGTCTAGTTCATTAGGAAGACTTAGTGCTGAGTTCTCCTGATCTTTAGACGGCCCAAAAATTAGAACCCCTGACCTCTAGCATCTTCCTGATCACTACACTTTTGTGTTATCGACCGTAGAGTTCCATCGTAGCTTTCATGAATCATATCTTAGGCGTATTCATCATATGATCACATTCTTGCCCTCGATTCATGTGATCGTTTCATGAAACTTATCGATAATTCTTTGATTCCCTCCATTGCAAATCCTGCTTCCTTTAAAAGTGTTTTCGAAATTCATTATTAAATTCTTCGCTCGGTTTAACTTCTTTGAAAACCCTTTATTATATATTTAAAATTTCTTGCTTTTCGGTTGAACTAAAGTTTCTTCTTGGATTTTGAAATCTCCTTGGTCGTAATTTTCAAGTTACTATCTGGTAATTATTTCTAACCGGTATCTTCCGTATATTGGTTTTTAAAACATTGTTATCATTTTGATAATTCAGTATATATATTATTCTTTTTCTAAACTACAAAATTTATTTCTAACCATTTACAATGCGTACTTTTAGAATATTTTTTAAACTAAGGAGAACTTTAATTTTTATATATATCGGTTCTATGTTCATCGTGCTCATACTTCAAAAATCTTTGTATAAACTTATTTTCTTTGCAAAACAATCGCTACCTCACCCTACTCTTTAATTCCTTCATCTAACTCTTTTTCGGGTTGTAGTTTTCTACCATCTGCTCACTTTTTCTACATATTTTTATAAGTATAAAAGTATATAATACCATATTTTACACGTAATTCTTCCTTCACCCATTTAATTATTTTGAGCAATATTTTTGTCCCACCCAACCAGCTACCTCTTTATCTCGCCTCATTTGAACTCGTTCTTTCCGATCTTGTTTCGTTTCGCTTTCGGTTCCGGCTTCCTTTCTGTTGTATAGACATTAGTACTTGTAGTTGCATGTGTCAACTCTAGGTTAGTCGTGGGCCCATTGGTTTTGTGATGTCGACGTGGTGCATGTATATAGGTAGAGTGTGTGGACATGTATGAGTGTGCTGCCTTTAGGATATTAGTGTTTGTCTCTGGCATCATGTATGTATACTCAGTGTGGTCCGTGGTATATGTATGGAGTTGTCTGAATGATGGTATTCATATAGATGTGGATAGCGTCATAGCAGACAATTCCGTAGACTTAGTCTTTCGTATTATAGTATAGATTACCTTTGGCTGCTGGATTGTATCAAAACTGTTGTTTTCTTTTAAACCAAAACTTTAAAGTTTTGAAACTATGCCACAAAGATCACAACCGCCCTATCTTCCCCAACCAACACCGCAACTACACACATTTTTCCCACATGTTTTTAAAACATCATCTTCTTCTCTTTCTCTCTTTGGAGTGTTAAAATATTTTTTGATTGTTATAATATTGTTAGTACTAGATATTTTGTTATAGGATTATGTTTGTGGGTAGGCTTAGAGTGAGGCGAGATATGTCGTAGCAATGATTAATTGATTTTGGAACACAAGGATATTAGATTAGATTTCTTTGGATGAAAAGAATGAGGTATCCATGACTTATTAATGATACCAGTGTGTAATGGACTCGATGGGGACTCTGGATGAATGAAATTATACACAGAGAGATGAGTACTTAATCGATCTGAAACTTGGATGAATGATAGATAGGAGTAGCTAGGACGAGATAGTATGAGTTAGGGTGATCATGAGAGTGAGTAGAGCATTTAAAGCATCAAGACATGATTATTAAGTTAACGTGAGAAGACATTGGGAATAACACGACGTGTTGAGATGAATGGATGGTTAGGTAGGCGAACTTAATATTGGTTGGGATTAGTTATAGTGAGTAGGATAAGATGTGATTTTGATAGTTCAATTATTTGGCGGATAAATTTATGGGAAGATATGACAAGGAAGGTATTAAGGACACGGCAATTGTTGATTTGTGAAAGGTGTTATAAGATAGACAAAGTTTTTGTCTTGGATTGGTGATTGACTAGGACATCTTTTTAGCGATTGATTAATATTGGGAAGAGATTGAGAAATTTAAAGATGTTATTGAGCGATGATGTTTAATGAAGTGGTATGGTATGAGAAGATGATTATTATTCTTTTATGAGAACTTGGGGTTGGAAATTTGAACAACAGTGATGAGTCTATAGTTAAGTGTTAGGATGTGAGTTTAGTCGTGGCATTATCCAGTGAAAAGAAGGGTTATGATGGATTATTTGAGGAACGATGTTGAAGTTATAGGATTAGCGATCTGTAACGACTGGTTTTTCATGTATGGATTTTATTATGAATATTATATATTTGATTGCTTTCCCTTGTTGTGATTTCCTTTTTCTGTCTCCGTAGTTTTCATTTTCGTCCGTTTCGTCGTGATTCTCTAGATTCTTCCGTCGGTCGGCGTGTTTGAAGTAAGTCATTCGTGACGGGCTTCATAACGTCGATATCTTCGAGTTAGAACGAGCCTAGGAGACTTAGGAAAGCATCCCGGAGCTTAGCGCTCCATTTCGGAACTTTTGGTGCACGTTAGCCTGTATAAGAAGGGGCACCGACCGACTAGATGACGATCCAGTCGGTCGGAAAACCTTCTTGAACCGACTAGCGGGCTTGAAAAGTTATTCAGGAGTTACTGTTTGTCGTTAGTCGATCTAAGAACGTTGGTTGACCGACTAGGTTGCAAACTAGTCGGTCAGCAATGCTTCTTTAACCGACTAACTCAATTACTAATTTTTTGTATCAATACTGTTCATTCTTAGTCGGTCTAAGTTCATCTTTCGACCGACTAGTTGTTAAACTAGTCGGTTAAGTTTTGTACTCAGACCGACTAATTCTTAGTTCTTCTGTACAGTCGAGTTACTGTTTATTCTTAGTCGGTCTAAGAACGTTCATCGACCGACTAGATGTCAAACTAGTCGGTCAGTAATTATTCCTTGACCGACTAAATCTAAATCCTAATTTTCGTCTGGGTTACTGTTTACTCTTAGTCGGTCTGTGTTGGTCAACCGACCGACTAGTTCTCAAACTAGTCGGTCAGTGGTTGTTCTTTGACCGACTAACCAGTGCTGTAAACCCTAGTTTTGCCCTAGCCGCCACCAAACTCTATAAATACCCCTCCAAACGTTTTCTTCCCCTCCCTCACGACCTAAAACCCTAATTTTTCCCCCATTGAGCCCCCATCTTCCGCAAACCATTAATTCTCCATCCCAAGCTCATCCTCCATCATCCAAACCCTCCCTAGTCACAACTCACCTTCCATCTTCCCCAACCCTTCATCAAACCCCCAAAATCCACATCAAACCCCATTTCTCCAGATTTTTCCCTCATTTCCAGATCTGAGCCGGATCGTTCTTCCGTTGCCGTGGTTGCTCGGCATCGTTCCTCCGCTTCTTCACGGTAATACTCGATTCCTTTAGTTTTAGCATAACCCCCATTGACATTGTGAAACCCTAATAAAATGGATTATTAGAAGTTAGGATTCTAATAAGAAATCGATTTAGAATCGTTGTTCTAATGATTGTTTTGCCATAACAGTGATCCACCCGTAGTTTAGCTTGTGACGATCTTCATTGCTCGTCAACCCCGGTATCAGGCAAGTGAAACTTGCATCTCTTAATTTGGGCCATGTCTTAGGCCATTTCCCTTGCTTTAGCGTAAAAGAGACTAGACGGTGAAAGGATAGCCGTCTAGACGCCTTTGACCTAGCTTGACAACGAAGCTAGATCCGTCACTCTCATCATGCTTGTATGTCACGTTTAAATTCAATTAACGGTACGCAATTATCTGTTCATATCATCCCTGCATCTTTGCATGTCATGTTCAATTCCTATTAACGGTACGAAAATATCTGTTCATGGCATTGCATATTGATTATTCATCGTGATTGCGTAGCACACGCTACAATACTATTATTTTCCTGGCTCGTGTTCCAGAAGCGAGCCCTGTAGTTGGAAACCCCAACGCTCGACACATGTGGGTGGGGTAAGAGATATGCGGCCACCTGAGCCCCGAGTTGGCCTGATCCGCCACTCCGGCCAGCAGGCGAAATCTCTAGTGTACAAGTGATTAATAGTGATAAGAGATAAGCGGCCTGAGCCACGAGCTGGCCAGCAGGTAGACTCTTTATGCACTAAGTGATAAACAGTGATAAGTGAAAAGTGATTAGTGAATTGGTAGCTTTCGCTACGTCGTGTGTGCTTGTCTCTCTTTTAAACTGCTGCATCAACTAAACTGTCATGTCATTGTTTAATGTTGTAAGTGCTAGGTTGTTAGTTACTTTCAGTTTCCTTGTCCAAGTCTTTTAGACTTGCTGACATGTGCCCCCTTTTCTCTTTTGGGTGACACATGTTAGACCCCGAGCCAGAGTTGCTTGCTGAGGGTGAGGTGTTTGCGGACGCCGAGCTTGCGCCCATGTTGGACGAGGACTTCGTAGACACTGGAGATCAGTCTTAGTGTCTACGTCTAGTTTTGTTAGATTGCTTAGGTTGTCGGTGCGTGGCACCTAGTTTGATACTCTGTTATGTTTGTATTTTTGTTTGGCCTTGTTCTGGGCCTTTAGACTCTTTCTTTTAGCCTGGTGGCTTTTCTGTGATGTTGAATATTTTGTGGACAAACTGTGGGATTGGTATTTCATATCCGTCTCATATTATTATTATTATTGTTGTTGTTTCGTTTGCAATTACAGGGACCTGCTTACACTAAATTTACGCTTATCGGGCGTGCAGCTTCACAGCTCCACGTTTGAGCGGACCTTCTCACGTCTCGCCTCCATTTTAGGGAAGCGGGGCGTGACAGGTTTTAGTGGTGGCCCATACAGGTCCTTCTGTAACTGCAATTATCGGGATAACGATAATAATATAAGATTGTCCAACAAATAAGTTCGACATCTGAGCCCTAAGCTTGAGTCTAATTGTTTCGTTTTCTGTGTCATTAGATGGCAGGAAGGCGAATCACCCGTGGTGGTGGTAGTGGTGCGCCCCCTCATGACGAGGAGCCTGAGCGGGAGCCCACTAACGGAGAGATGATGCGGATGATGATGCAGATGATGCAAGTTCAGCAGTGTGTGCTTCTGCAGGTACAGAATGCTCCGGTGGCTCGAGCTGCTCGGGTAGTGGAAGCCCCTCGCCCTGAGCCTGGGGCGAAGCAGTTCAGGGAGCTGGGTCCTGTATATTTTGATGGAACCGAAGGTCCACTAGCTACTGATGAATGGATGAGGAATATCGAGGACAATCTGAAGATGTCCAAGGTCAACGAAGTTAGTTGGGTTGACTTGGCGAAGCGCCAGCTGAGAGATAACGCCAGGAATTGGTGGGATGCTGAAGAGAAGATGTTGGAGGAGCCGATCGTCTGGGCTACCTTCAAGGCCAGATTTGATGGTGAGTTCTTCCCAAAAGTTGCCAGGGAAGAAATGCTGCAGCGTTTTATCGATCTGAAGCAGGGAAGCTCGTCGGTGGACCGGTATCACCAAGAGTTCATGAGGCTGAGTCGGTTTGCACCGAAGATGGTGCAGGACGCTGAGGAGAGAGCTCAGAGGTTCCTGTAGGGACTTGCTTCGGAGCTCCAGAGTTTTGTGACCTCTTCTGACCGGGAATCTTATCAGAAGGTTCTAGTAGCAGCCAAGAGGCAGGAGCTGCTCGTGAACCAGAGGAAGGGGTCTATTGTTGGTGCTGGGAAGAGGCCTGTGGAATAGGCAAGAGCTGTGGTTAGACCTGGATTCAGGCCGAACCAGCCTGTTTAGTTTAAGAGACCAGGAGGGCCTGTTCAGAAGACTTGCCATTTCTGTGGCAAGGAGGGCCATATCAAGGAATCGTGTAGGAAGTTCTTGGGGCAATGTATTGCCTGTGAAGATCCCGCCCATGCTCTCAGGGAGTGCCCGAGGTTGAAGCAGCCTTGGCGGGCACCTATTGCTGCCACGCCGTTGCAGCAGAGAGCCCCGGTGCCCGCAGGTCGTGGGGTACCCCTTGTTCCACAAGGGCATGCCTTTCGACAGACTGTTCCACCGAGGAGGCCGGCATTTCTGATGACCGAGGAGGAGATTTTGGACATGGATGAGGTCATTGCAGGTAACTTTCAATCTAGTTGTTCCTTTCTTAATTAGTTGATTGTTAAATTATGTTGGCTGCTTGTGTATGAATGTTGCTAGGGTAAGATTTGATTGATTAGACTGTTTGTTAGGTGTGGTTTTGGTTTGCACGTTCCCTGCCCGAGTCCTCTTTGACTCAGGTGCGTCGATGTGCATTTTGGCCCAGAGCTTCGTAGAGAAGCATTCCTTGTCGACGTCCCCTCTCTCCAAGAGTTGGAACATCGTTACAGGGAATGGAGTAGTCTCGGTGCATCGTGGGTACAGCCCTTGCTCTGTGGTGGTTTGTGGACATAAGCATTATGCTGATTTTATTGTCCACAACATCACCAACTACGATGGGGTCTTTGGGATGGATTGGCTTGCGAGCTTCTATGCTACGATTGACTGTCGGAGGAAGAGTGTGGTGTTCGAGATTCCCGGACATCCAGTATTTGAGTTCAGCCGTGGTAGCAGTTCGCTTGGTCCTGTCAGATTTCGGGCCAGACCGGTGGGGGTTGTGGCTATGCAGATGGAGTTGGAGTGGCCAGCTGTGGTGCGAGAATTTGGTGACGTCTTCCCCCGAGGAGATGTCTGGATTGCCGCCTGATCGAGCTTTGGAGTTTTCTGTTGATTTGATTCCAGGTGCGCAGCCGATTTCGAAGGCACCATACCGTATGGCGCCTGCAGAATTAGAAGAGTTGCGGAAGCAGTTGGATGAGCTTATGCAGAAGGGTTACATTAATCCCAGCGTGTCTCCGTGGGGAGCACCGGTGCTGCTGGTGAAGAAGAAGGATGGTTCGCGTCGCATGTGCGTGGACTATCGGGAGCTGAATGCGGTGACCATTAAGAATAAATACCCGTTGCCTCGCATCGATGATATTTTTGATCAGCTAGGAGGTTCGAGGGTGTTTTCTAAGTTGGATTTGAGGAGTGGTTACCATCAGTTGAAGGTGAAGAAGGATGATGTGCCGAAGACAGCTTTCAGGACGAAGTATGGACACTATGAGTTTGTGGTTATGCCTTTCGGTGTAACCAATGCACCCGCAGTTTTCATGAATCTGATGAATCTGATTTTCTACGACTTTTTGGATAAGTTTGTCGTTATCTTTATTGACGACATTCTGATCTATTCGAAGTCGGAGGAAGAGCATGCCTCGCACTTGAGGACGGTGTTGGAGATTTTGAGGAATCATCGGTTGTATGCTAAGTTTTCAAAGTGCGAGTTTTGGCTGGACCGAGTTTCTTTTCTCGGGCATGTGGTGACTGGAGATGGTATTTCAGTGGATCCTGAGAAGATTAGGGCCATCAGAGAGTGGCCTGTTCCGTCGTCAGCGTCTGAGATTCGGAGTTTCCTTGGGCTTGCTGGTTACTATCGGCGTTTCATTAAGGACTTTTCCCGTATTGCTGAGCCGATGACCAGGTTGACGCGGAAGGATGTACCTTTTGTTTGGTCGGGTGATTGTGAGAGTGCTTTTGGTGTTCTGAGGGAGAGGTTGACGACTGCCCCTATTCTTGTGGTGCCTGATCGCAGCGGTGGATTTGAGATCTTTTGCGATGCCTCTGGCAAGGGTCTCGGTTGTGTGTTGCATCAGCACGGGCATGTTGTGGCGTATGCGTCTCGTCAGCTTAAGGTTCATGAGAAGAATTACCCGACGCATGATTTGGAGTTGGCTGCCGTTGTGTTTGCTCTTAAGATTTGGAGGCACTTCCTGCTGAGTGAGAAAGTGAAAATATTCACCGATCACAAAAGCTTGAAGTATATTTTTACTCAGAAGGAGCTCAACATGCGACAGCGTCGATGGTTGGAGCTCATGGCGGATTATGAGATTGATTTGCAGTATCACCCTGGCAAGGTGAATGTGGTGCCAGATGCCTTGAGTAGGCTTCCTGCGGTGATGGTTTTGACTTCGCAGTGGAGATTGCAGCAGGATTTTTGCGGGTCTAGAGTGGAGATTGTTCTTCCCGGGGAGGTTTCTTCGTTGATGTACATGCAGGTGCAGTCAACGATCGTAGATCGGATTAAGGCGAGTCAGGCCGGAGATCCGAAATTGGTAAGGATTCGAGGGCAGGTTGAAGCTGGTCTGCGGACTGACTTTTTGATTCATGAGGATGGCTCGCTGAGGTTTGGAGCCAGGTTGTGTGTGCCAGCTGGGGATGTTAGAGAGGAGTTGATGGTGGAGGCACACAGTTCGCCGTATTCTGTGCATCCTGGTGGGACCAAGATGTACCAGGATCTTCGTCTAAACTTTTGGTGGCACGGCATGAAGAGGAGTGTGGCTCGGAGTGTGGCTCGGAGTGTGGCTCGGAGTCTAACCCTTTTTGTAGACTTTACCTGACGTACAGTTCCTTTCTTTTGGGTGCTATACGTCAGGTGTCGAGCCAGAGTTTGTGGACGAGGTAGACTTATCGGAGTACGTGGAGCCCGAGGACACCGACCCAGAGTGCGTGCCTGACGAGGACCAGACCTTGAGGACTTTTCAGTCGCCACCTTTCTGAGGTTACTACTTTTAGCTTCTCTCTTTCGGTAGTTGTTGCCATGCTTAGGCTTCCCTCTTTTTAGACTTTTGTACTCGCTGGATATTAACTCTTATTGTTAATGAATGCAACTTTCTTTCTGTACTTTCTGTTGTTTCGAACTTTATAAATGCAAGAACCTGAAAATTTTTAAATGGTACCCCTGCAGACGCTTATTGGGCCCAAGCTTCACAGCTCTGGCCCAAGCGGGCCTTAGTCACGGGTCGCCTCTGTATTTTTGGGAAGTAGGGCGTGACAATCACTATTATCCTTAGTATGTGTTTGATCTAGTTGAGATTTGAGGGTATTCACCTCATTTCTCAAAGTGACATTTGAGAAGCCAAATTTGCTTTCTCAAGGGTTAAAGTATCAATAATGGTGTCATTATTGATAATGCATGGAATGGATGGATTGCTAACATTCAATTTCTTTAAACTAGTGTATCTAAGCATTAAAGATTGATACCTAGCAAATAATTCTTCATTAGCAATACGTAATTCATCCATAGTTACCTCGATATCATCCATGTCGGAATCACTCTCATCAGAGAGTGAATCTTCTCGGGCCATGAAGCATATGTGGGCACTTTCACCCTTCTCATCATCGGAATCGCTTGATGAGTCTCCACTTGAGTCATCAAATGTACCGACGAGTCCTTTCTTCTTATCTCTCTTATTATTGTCGGACTTGTGGTACTTCAGAGCCTTCCACTTCTCTTTGTTTCGTAGCATTGGGCAATCCTTCTTGATGTGCCTTGACTTGTTACACTTAACGCAAAGAGAGGAAGTATTATTAGTAGACTCAAATCTATTCTTGGAGGGAAATTTACCTTTGCGAAAGAAGCGTTGAAACTTCTTCGCCATTTGGGCCATTTCACCCAAGTCCATCTCATTTTCTGATTCTTCACTATCGGAGGATGATGAATTGGCGTTGAATGCCAAAGCTTTCTTCTTGGCCTCCGAAGGGTTCATCATAGCTCGAATCTTTAATCGGTTCTTCCGTCTTACTTCATAAGACATGAGAGTTATTCACAACTGTGTAAGTCTTCAAGTCGTTGACCTCCTCGATGGCGATAGCTCTTCTTTTCCATTTGGAGGTCATCCCCATTATAATCTTTCTCACCTTTTCTGGTTCGGTGTATGTTTGCCCAAGAGCTTCCAGTTCATTGGTGATGTCGATAAACCGTCCGTACATCGATGCTATGCTTTCATTTTCCTGCATATGAAACATATCGAAGTTTTGCACGGTAACATATAGTTTAGAGAGTTTTACCTTGCTCGTTCCCTCATGGGTAACGACGAGATGGTTCCAAATTTGATATGCACTCTTAGATGTGCATATCTTGTTGAATTCATTCGGGTCCAACGCACAATGAAGATCGTTCATTGCCTTTGCGTTGTTGACTTCGTCGGATTTCTCAGAAGTCGTCCATTTTTCGAAATCCTCTTCGGTGGGTTCGACATATTCCTTGTGGAGAGTTCTCCAAAGTGAAGCACTTCTTAGGAACGTCTCCATCCAGCATTTCCAATAGCCAAAGTTCGCGCCATTGAAACGCAGAGGACGCATCGTGGATTGACCTTCGAAAAGAGTGGATGCTCCATCACGATCGTGGTTGTTGTAAGAAGTCGGTGGAGGAACGTTGTTGTTGTTGGATGCCATAGCTATAACCTTGCACTTTGATACCAATTGTAAGGACCCTGGCTATGGAAAAAACACTAGAATGGGGGTTGAATAGTATTTATGTAATTTAAAAAGATAGTTACACCAATTTTGTAACGACTGGTTTTTCATGTATGGATTTTGTAATATATATATATATATATATATATATATATATATATATATATATATATATATATATATATATATATATATATATATATATATATTTGGTTGCTTCTCCTTGGTTGTGATTCCCATTTCCGTCTCCGTAGTTTTCATTTTCGTTTGTTTCGTCGTGATTCTATAGATTCTTCCGTCGGTCGGCGTGTTTGGAGTAAGTCATTCGTGACGGGTTTCATAACGTCGATATCTTAGAGTTAGAACGAGCCTAAGAGACTTAGGAAACCATCCCGGAGCTTCGCGCTCCATTTCGGAACTTTCAGTGCACATTAGCCGGTGTAAGAAGGGGCACCGACCGACTAGATGACGATCCAGTCGGTCGGAAAACCTTCTTGAACCGACTAGTGGGCTTTGATAAATGTTCAGGAGTTACTGTTTATCATTAGTCGGTCTAAGAACGTTGGTTGACCGACTAGGTTGCAAACTAGTCGGTCAGCAATGCTTCTTTAACTGACTAACTCATTAACTATTTTTGGTACCAGTTACTGTTCACTTTTAGTCGGTCTAAGAACGTTCATCGACCGACTAGATGTCAAACTAGTCGGTCAGTAGTTGTTCTTTGACCGACTAACTCTTAGTTCAGGTTTTCGTCGGGGGTTACTGTTTACACTTAGTCGGTCTGCGTTGGTCAACCGACCGATTAGTTCCAAAACTAGTCGGTCAGTGGTTGCTCTTTGACCGACTAAACAGTACAGGAAACCCTAGTTTTGCCCTAGCCGCCACCAAACTCTATAAATACCCCTCCAAACGTTTTTTCTTCTTCTTCTTCATCTCTAAACCTAATTTCTCCCCCATTGAGCCCCCTACTACCTCAAACCCTTATTCCATCATCCCAAGCTCATCTTCCATCATCCAAACCCATACTTAACACTTTCCACCTTCCACCTTCCTCAAACCTTCATCAAAACTCCAAAACCCATATCAAAACCTATTTCTCCAGATTTTCCCTCATTTCCAGATTTGAGCCGGATCGTTCTTCTGTTGTCGTGGTTGCTCGGCATCGTTCCTCCGCTTCTTCACGGTAATACTCGGTTCTTTAGTTTTAGCATAACCCACATTGATATTTGTGAAACCCTAATAAAATGGATTATTAGACAATTAGGATTCTATTAAGAAATCGATTTAGAATCGTTGTTCTAATAATTGTTTTGCTATAACAGTGATCTATTCCGTAGTTAGCTTGTGTGACGATCTTCATTGCTCGTCAATCCCGGTATCAGGCAAGTGAAACTTGCATCTCTTGATTTGGGCCATGTCTTAGGCCATTACCTTGCTTTAGCGTAAAAGAGACTAGACGGTGAAAGGATAGCCGTCTGGACGCCATTGACCTAGCTTGACAACGAAGCTTGGTCTGTCACCTTCATCATGCTTGTATGTTACGTTTACTTTCCCTTAACGGTACGCGTGTTAACTGTTCATGTCATCCATGCATCCTTAACTGCTATTGCATTTTAACTGCCACGTTTAATTTAAATTAACGGTGCGTGAATATGTTCATGTCATTGCATTTTGCCTGTCACGTTTAATTTCAATTAACGGTACGCAAATATCTGCTCATGTCATTGCATGCTTGAACACTCATCGTGATTGCGTAGCTTCACTACATACTTGTACTATTCGTTCCGGCTAGGCACCCGTTCTGCGGACACAACCCTAGGCCAATTACAATTCTGGCTCGTGTTCCAGAAAACGAGCTCAACACAGCCTGCGGGCAATAGGGCACTCTCTGAGTGATCCCTTGTACATGACCACAGCCTGCAGGCAATAGGGCATCCATGTGTGGGTGATCCCTTGTACTTGTTACTTGACAATACTAGGTCGCTCTGTAACTGCAATTATCGGGATAACGATAATAATATAAGATTGTCCAACAAATAAATTCGACATCCGAGTCATAAGCTATGAGTCTGATCTGCTTCGTTTTCTGTGTCACTAGATGGCAGGAAGGTGATTCACCCGTGGTGGAGGTAGTGGTGCGCCCCCTCATGACGAGGAGCCTGAGCGGGAACCCACCAATGGAGAGATGATGCGGATGATGCTCCAGATGATGCAAGTGCAGCAGGGCGTGCTCCTGTAAGTCCAGAATGCTCCGCTTGCTCGAGCTGGTCGGGCAATCCAGGATGCCCCTCGCTCTGAGCCTGGAGCGAAGCAATTTCGGGAGCTGGGTCCCGCATATTTTGATGGGTCTGAGGGTCCTCTGGCTGCCGATGAGTGGATTCGGAACATTGAGGATAACCTGGCGATGGCGAAGATTAACCCGACTGGATGGGTTGATTTGGCTAAGAGGCAGCTGAAGGATAATGCCAGAAACTGGTGGGATGCTGAAGAGAAGATGCTGGTGGAGCCGATAGTTTGGGCTACCTTTAAGTCCAGATTTGATGGAGAATTCTTCCCGAAGGCTGCAAGGCAGGCGATGCTGCAGCGCTTCATAGATCTGAAGCAGGGGAGCTTGTCGGTGGATCAGTACCACCAAGAGTTCACGAGGCTCAGTTGGTTTGCACCGAAGATGGTGCAAGATGCCGATGAGAAAGCTCAGCAATTTCTTCAGGGACTTGCCTTGGAGCTTCAGAGCTTTATGACCGCTTCTGACCTGGAGACATACCAGAAGGTCCTGGTTGCTGCGAGGCGGCAGGAGTTGAATTTGAACCAGAGGAGGGGACAGGTTTCAGGAGCTGGGAAGAGGCCTGTGGAGCCGGTCCGTGCTGTGGTTAGACCTGGATTCAGGCCTGTTCAGCCTGTTCAGTTCAAGAGGCCAGGAGGGCCTATTCTGAAGACTTGCCATTTCTGCGGCAAGACCGGGCACCTCAGGGATCAGTGTAGGAGGTTCCTAGGGCAGTGCATTATCTGCGGAGATCCTGCCCACACCATCAGAGAGTGCCCGAGGTCGAAGCAGCCTTGGCGGGGACCTATTGTAGGATCCTGTCCAAAACAGAGTTAGGATCGATAAATGAAGTTGAGACTTACGCTTGCGTACGCGGCACGGTAGTCTACGAACTTCGCCTTCGAATTCGCCACGACGGATCGAGTCTACTCACGAACGGAGTAAGGCTACTAAATCCACAATCTAAATCTCTACTTTAGATTAAGAACTTGGATAAGAGGGAGAGGAAGGATTTCTGCAGAGCTTCGCTAGAATGAAGTTGCATGCATGAATTTCATGCAAAAGGTGTAAGAAATGGCTTACCCTTGGGTCTTATTTATAGCCCCCAAGGTAGTTATTTTAGGGTAAGTTGTTCCTTTGGAACAACTTAATTAAGGTGTACCATGATACATGGCACATTATAAGCTTAAGTTGTACCATATGCATGGTACAACATAAGCTTAAGATATTCCCCCTTTATTAGCCATATGTCGCATGCACTTATGCATATATAATGCGACTTTCCCACTCATCCAGAGATCCTCTCCGCAAGGGAACAGATTCCCTTTGCACACGACTTCGTGTGCGCGACGTTCGAGGTCCGTATTCCCTCGTACATCCCCCACAAGGGTGTACAAACGTCTTCCATATCCAACATCTCCCACTCACACTTGAGGGGATTGTAAGAGAACGTCTTTCCCTTAGTTCTTTCATCTATCATACCGAGAAATAGACCGTGCGACCGTCATGCGCGTAGAGTCTGTTGTTGTGCACTTGTTAGAGATACACAACGACCTCGAAGGTGCAAAGTTGAGTAGTTCAACGCATGCTTTACCCTAGATTATTTCTTCACATTTCTTATACTTTATATTCAACAATTGAATCCCATCTGGATCACAATTGGCTGGCCAGCTTTGAATCATTAAAGTCCAAATGTGAATATGAAATCAATCTTCCTCTTCTTGCGAACCTTCTGATCTTGACTTGATTCGCTTTTCTAACGTGCCCCGCCAAGCCGAATTATCATAGCCCATAAGTAACACGCTAAGATAGCGATCATCTCGTCAAATCTAAAGGAACCAATTGGAGTCCTTGAGGGTAAGAGTTAAGACCCGTATGGCCTTTGAGTCTCACATAATAGCAAACACTATTGCTACTAACTCAATGGTCGAAATGCATACGTGGTATGAACACGTATTACAACATCACTCCTTTCCCAGGGAGAGTATGTCTTAATGATGTTGTACGGATGAAAAGATCAGACACCACAGTGACTATCTTTTTGAGTCCCCTTACTACTCGTGAAATATTCACGGACTCTCATCCTGCATAAGACAGATAGGAAAAAATCCTATGAGATCTCTTTCAAATATCCTTGTGATACAGATCTCAGATCTTTTGTAAGCATCCATATGATGCAGATCTTTCATTCGACTATCTTGTTTAAGTCATGACTCTAAATCATTCGTCTAATGATTTTGACTTTAAACTAGTCTCATCTCTATCTTATCCATCTGATAAGATAAGGCGGTTGCTCATGTGAGAGAGCCAACCTTAATCTGTCCGACATACACACAATTCAGCTGAGATTTCAAAAACGTACACAAACATTTCTTAAGAAATTCATATGCAATGTTTGAAAAAGAACTTATTCTTTTATTAAATTTGATCTTTCTTAGACATGGGAATATATATTGGTACAACTCAGCTCATACGCAATCCTTGGGATGATAAGTGTTTATAAAACACATTTCTGGGGATCGCTTTCGTAAGCTGATCCTCTATCATCTCATGCGTAGATATGTACCTTATGTCTACCTTCTTGGTTTTATCATAGTCTTTTGCAAATCTGCAGTTCCTTTAAGATACTGCATTATCCTCTTAACCGCTTTCCAGTGTTCTTGCCCTGGGTTGGATTGGTAACGATTTACCATTTCAACGGCAAAACAGATGTCCGGTCTTGTATGCATCATATCGTACATAAGACTATCAACTGTACTGGAATATGGAACTTTTTCCATAATTTCCTTTTCCTTTCGGTTCTTTGGACATGATTTCAGATATAAATTATCGCATTCGCTTATAGGAGTATCAATTGGACTTGCAGTCCGACATATTTAAACAGTTCTAGAACCTTCTTTAAATAAGTCTCTTGTGAAAGAGAAAGAAGTTTCTTTGAACGATTCCTTGAAATCTTAATTCCAAGGATATATGTGGCTTCCCCATGTCTTTCATCTCAAAACTGATGAAAGTCAAGCCTTGATATCCATCACAAAGCCCTTGTCATTTCTGGTTATTAAAATGTCATCTACATATAGAGACATAATAACATGCTTGCTTTTAATCCTCTTGATATATACGTAGTTATCTTCATCAAGCATGGAAAATCCATTTGATAAGACAACTTCTTGAAATTGTATATACCATTGCCTCGAGGATTATTTAAGACCATATATGGATTTACGAAGTTTACAAACCTTATGTTCGTTTCCTTCTTTTACAAACCCTGTTGGTTGTTCCATATGGATCTCCTCGTCCAATTCTCCATTGAGAAAGGCAGTCTTTACATCCATCTGATGTAATTCGAGGTATAAGCAAGCTACCATTGCCAGAATCATGCGAATCAAGGTAAAACGCACAACAGGTGAGAAGGTCTCTTCGTAGTCTATCCCTTCCTGTTGCGTAAAACCTTTCGCGACAAGGCGAGCTTTATATCTGTAAATAGAGCCATCAGCCTTATGCTTGATCTTGAGAACCCATTTGTTCCCAATTGCTCTATGTCCTCTGGGTAAGTTAACTAAGTCCCAGACTTGGTTAATTTTCATGGATTTCAATTCCTCCTTCATCGCTTCCATCCATTTGTCTTTCGCAGGGCATGATGCGGCCTGTTTGAAAGTAGCAGGCTTGTCATCATCTTGTAGTAAAATCATAAAGGTTTGCGGAAATTCATCCTCAAATCTTAGAGGAGCCAACCTTGTACGACTACTACATTGTATTTGAGATTCTTCAAGTCCTTGTTGACTCGAATTTAGATCAATTCTAATATCACTCCCACTTGGAATGTCGTTAGAATTGCTCCCACTTGGATCATTATTCCCGTATGGAATAGGATAATCGTCATTCGTATAATCCATTGGTGGAGGTTGAAACGTATTTTTGTTTTCACCAAGAATTCTCCCACTCGAATGAGGTAATCCTTCTTGATCATAAATCTCAAATAGAGATAAGTCCTGACTTATCTCACCCTGTCTTGGAAACTCGTTTTCCAAGAAAGTGACATCCCTCGACTCAAACTCAATTAGCCCACCATTGTCTTCCTGACTAACAAAAATATAACATTTGGAGTTTTCTGCGTATCGTATAAAGATACGTTTCCTCCCCCTTGGCCCAAGTTTGCCATACTTATGGGAGGAAATATGTGCGTAGAATGCACAACCCCAAGGTTTCAAAATGTTTAAGTCAGGAGACCTTTGGTTCCACAACTCATAAGGAGTGGAGCTAACTGATTTCGAGGGTACGCGGTTCAAAATGAAAGCGGCCGTCAATAATGCATCACCCCAAAAAGTGATTGGCAAGTTAGCTTGCGCCATCATTGAACGAACCATTTTTCATTAAAGTCATATACCTCCTTTCTGCAACACTAATTTGTTGAGGAGTATAAGGCATAGTTACCTGATGTACTATGCATTTTTCATCATAAAGTTCCTTTAAACTTGTTGATTGATATTCACCGCCCCTATCGGTTGGCATGACCTTAATCTTGCGATCTAATTGATTCTCCATTAAACTCATATAGTTTTTAAAGCAGGTTTAGTGCTTTCACTTTTGTGGGATATCAAATAGATATGACCGAATCGGGTGAAATCATCAATAAAAATGATGAAAAATAGGACTTCCTGCGTCTTGTCTTGACATTCATCGGACCACATATGTCCGAATGGATAAGCTGTAATGGAACCTCGGCCCTTGTGCCGGTTCCAAACGGCTTGCGACAAGATTTCCTCACAAGGCAATGTTCGCAGGTCGACATTTCAACCTTTGAAACATTGGATAGAAGGCCACGTTTGGCAAGTCTATCTATACGCATTGGTCCAATATGACCAAGCCTTGCGTGCCAACAAATTATATTAGACTCATTAGTCAAAGAATTTGTCACAAGGAAATTTTCATTACATGAGGAAATACATTGTACTTATTACAATAAATCCTTTGAAATACAATCCCAGTACCAATAAAGGAATTATTACAAAATAGGTCCATATTACAATCATGAAGGAACCAACTATAACCCAGACCCATTAAATTGACCACAGTATTAATATTCCTTTGAATATATGGAATGAAGCGAACATCATAAAGTAGGAGAGTGTGGCCGTTGTCCAAGTCTAGCTTGCAATTCCCAACGCCTTTCTCTACAACACGTGTGTTGTTTCCTACATTGATCCACTTCATTCCTTGGGGTATCCGGTGATACTCCACGAAGGACCGTCTGTCCTTTGCTATGTGGTCGGTGGCACCTGAATCAATTATCCCAAAATGGATTAGATTCCACAAGAAATATTGAACTAGAAACACATATGTAACTAGTATTACAAGTTACCTCGTCACTTCCACTCGTACACGAACGAGCATAGTGACCGAGCTTGTTGCACTTGAAGCACTTGATCCTTTTCAAGTCTTTCTTCTTGTGCCATTTCTTGTGCCCACCCTTATGTTTGGGTTCCTTGGTAGACTCAGGTTGCTTATTACGTTCATTAGAAGACTTCGAACGATCTTTACGTTTCTTTCCCACGTGTGAGGAACAAGCAACCATGTGCACTTCTGCACTTGGCTTGGCAGCCGCAAGCCGCTCTTCCTCTAATTCGAGGTGCTTGGAAACATCGTTGAAGGTCTTGATGCTCTCATTATGAGTGAGATGCATCTTCATCTGATCCCACCCATTTGGTAGGGAACGTATGACTGCTTGGATTTGTTGCTCATCAGTGAGCACATGACCTACGTCCTTTAACTCCGAGATAAGGTTCGCCATATGTCGCAGATGTTTCCCCATGGAATGATCTGGACTTTTCTTATATGAATCGAACCTTATAGTTAAGGAGCGAAGTTTGGACACCGATGTGCCACCGAACTTCTCCTCTAGCTTGGACCATATGTCCATGGCTAGGTCATGTTCTCGGAAGATGCGCATTATGTCATCAGCCATACTGCTTAATAATGTAATGCGCGCTATCTTATTCTTCCGAGACCAAGCATCAAAAGCTTCCTTGTCTCGTCTGTGTTGGGCCGTAGTGCCCAACTCGGGTTCAATCATTACGTTCTTTAGAGTTTCGAGCACTTCTTGCTCCTCTAAAACGTATTGTATCTTAATGGACCAAAGTTTGTAATTATCGCCGTTGAGTTTTTCACCTTTGTTTAACTCAGCGACGATATTCTTTGAAGCGGAAAACATTTTACTTTTAAAATGCTGCAAAAGACACAAAACCGAAGGTTCGATCAAAACATTGCATAAAAATTCTTAAAATATATAACTCCCACTTGAAATGATAATAGAGTATCCCATTTGGATAGTTCTAAAAAATTCAAATTCCACTTGGAATTATATTATATTTGATAAGTTACTTTCGAAAAATATTGAAGATGTTGTTCTAGAATCGAAAAGGTCTCTATGATTCCAATCACCATCTAGAACAACCTTCAATATTCCCCCATCACTTATCAAACAATAGTACTCTTATAGTACTAGCAGCGAGAAAACGAGTTTGAAAACGTATTTTTCAAATATAATTCCCACTTGAAATGATAATAGAATATCCCATATGGATAGTTCTAAAATCAACTCCCACTTGGAATGATATTCATAATTTGATATGTTACTTTCGAAAAATATTGAAGATGTTACTCTAGAGTCGGAAAGGTCACTATGTTTCCAATCACCATCTAGAGTAACTTTCAATATTTCTCCCTCACTTTATCAAATGTTAGTACTCTTATAGTACTTTGCAGCGGAAAAGCGTTTTTGAAAAACGTATTTTTCAAAAAATTCAAAATACATTGGCTAATCTCCGTAGAGTAGAGCACAACGTCATAAGTACATTGGCTAATCTCCGTAGAGTAGAGCACAATGACTTGGCTAATCTCGCATGAAGTAGAGCACTATGGCTAGTCTTCAAGGAGTAGAGTCCAAAAAAAACTTCATTAAAACGTTAGTCCCGTATGAACTAGTCGGCACTGTGGTTAGCCCCGTATGGACTAATCGACACATTCAAGTTTGACCAAGGCCTTTTGGTACCCCGTATGGGTCATTTGGCAAGTTTGCAATCGACTCAGACCTTCTGTCGGATTGGTCGACCAAAAACACCAAATTGGTCGACCAATTTTTTGGTCTTGCAACTTCTTCCCGGCCAGGGCCTCTGCCCTGGTCGGGGCTTGGCCAAGGGCCGGCCAGGGCCTCTGCCCTGGCCGGCCAGGGGCCTTGGCCCCCTCGGCCAGGGCCTCTGCCCTGGCCGAGGCCGGCCAAGGCCGGCCAGGCCCTGGCCGAGGCCAGGGCATTGGCCCTGGCCACTGCCAGGGCAGGCCAGCCGGCCCTGGCCACTACCAGGGCCGGCCAGGCCCTGGCCGAGGCCAGGGCGCCGGCCCTGGCCTCTGCCAGGGCCGGCCAGGCCGGCCATTGCCGGCCTGGCCTTGGCCGGCCACTGCCGGCCTGGCCATGGCTTGGCCATGGCCGGTCATGGCCATGGCCATTTGGCATTGGCCGGCCATGGCCCCTTTGGCCATGGTCGGCCACCCCCTTTGAATGGGGTTGCCGTACATACTCCTCCCCCTTGATGGGGTGGTCGCCGGTGGTTATTGGCCGTAGCCAACCCCCTCCGCAAGTGGAGGGGGGTGCATAGCCTTCATAGCCCATTTGGCCATGGTGCACATGCACCAATTTCCTCTTACCCGATGGAAATAACTACCATCATCTTCCTCGATGAAGCACCCGTTCGTCGATGAAGCACCCGTTCGTCGAGAAATTAGTTATTTCCTAATGGTCGTGTGCCAAAAATGAAAAATAACATACTACGTGAACGGTCGGTTCTTCCCGTCACGGAGAGTTCCTACCATATCCGTAATGATAGGAGACCCTAACGTGAAAAGAACAACCGCTGCGTTCTCTCCGTCACGAAGCGTTCCTACTATATCCGTAATAGTAGGAGACCCATTCGTGAAAAAGACAACGACTCGTTCATAGTTTCGACGGGGCGGTGGTTTGACCGGGGCGAACCCTTATGGCTCTGATACCAATGTAGGATCCTGTCCAAAACAGAGTTAGGATTGATAAATGAAGTTGAGACTTACGCTTGCGTACGCGGCACGGTAGTCTACGAACTTCGCCTTCGGATTCGCCACGACGGATCGAGTCTACTCACGAACGGAGTAAGGCTACTAAATCCACAATCTAAATCTCTACTTTAGATTAAGAACTTGGATAAGAGGGAGAGGAAGGATTTCTGCAGAGCTTCGCTAGAATGAAGTTGCATGCATGAATTTCATGCAAAAGGTGTAAGAAATGGCTTACCCTTGGGTCTTATTTATAGCCCCCAAGGTAGTTATTTTAGGGTAAGTTGTTCCTTTGGAACAACTTAATTAAGGTGTACCATGATACATGGCACATTATAAGCTTAAGTTGTACCATATGCATGGTACAACATAAGCTTAAGATATTCCCCCTTTATTAGCCATATGTCGCATGCACTTATGCATATATAATGCGACTTTCCCACTCATCCAGAGATCCTCTCCGCAAGGGAACAGATTCCCTTTGCACACGACTTCGTGTGCGCGACGTTCGAGGTCTGTATTCCCTCGTACATCCCCCACAAGGGTGTACAAACGTCTTCCATATCCAACACCTATTGCTGCTCAGCCATTGCAGCAGAGAGCCCATGTGCCCGCTGGACGTGGAGCGCCCCTTGTTCCACAGAGACAGGCCTTTCAGCAGGCTGTTCCGCCGAGAGGGCAGGCCTTTCTGATGACTGAGGAGGAGAGCATGGCCGTGGACGAGGTTATTACAGGTAACGCTCATTCTAGCTATTTTTCTTCCTTAGTTAGTTTGATTGTTGATTATGTTGGTTGCTTGCTCATGTTTGTTGCTAGAATAGGATTTGATTGTTAGACTGTTTGCTAGGTGTGGTTTTGGTGTGCACATTTCATGCACGAGTCCTCTTTGACTCAGGTGCGTCGATGTGCATTTTGGCCCGGAGCTTCGTGGAGAAGCATTCCTTGTCGACGCCCCCTCTTTCCAAGAGTTGGAATATCGTCACAGGGAACGGTGTGGTCTCGGTGCATCGTGGGTGCAATTCTTGCCCGTTGGTGGTTTGTGGACGTGAGCTTTGTGCTGATTTCATTGTCCACGACATCATCAACTACGATGCGGCCCTTGGGATGGATTGGCTTGCGAGCTTCTATGCTACGATTGACTGTCGGAGGAAGAAGGTCATGTTCGAGATTCCCGGACACTCAGTGTTTGAGTTCAGCCGTGGTAGCAGTTCGCTTGGTCCTGTCAGATTTCGGGCCAGACCGGTGGAGGTTGTGGCTATGCAGATGGAGTTGGAGAGGCCAGCTGTGGTGCGAGATTTTGATGACGTCTTCCCCGAGGAGTTGTCTGGATTGCCACCTGATCGAGCTTTGGAGTTTTCTATTGATCTTATTCCAGGTGCGCATCCCATTTCGAAGGCACCATATCGTATGGCGCCAGCAGAGTTGGAGAAATTGCGTAGGCAGTTGGGATGAGCTTATGCAGAAGGGTTATATCAACCCTAGTGTGTCTCTGTGGGGAGCACCGGTGTTGCTTGTGAAGAAGAAGGATGGTTCGCGTCGCATGTGCGTGGACTATCGGGAGTTGAATGCGGTGACCATTAAGAATAAATACCTGTTGCCTCGCATTGATGATATTTTTGATCAGCTTGGAGGATCGAGGGTGTTTTCTAAGTTGGATTTGAGAAGCGGTTACCATCAGTTGAAGGTGAAGAAGGATGATGTGCCGAAGACAGCTTTCAGGACGAAGTATGGACACTAAGAGTTTGTGGTTATGCCTTTCGGCGTAACTAACGCACCTGCAGTTTTCATGAATCTGATGAACCTTATTTTCTATGACTTTTTAGATAAGTTTGTCGTTATCTTTATTGACGACATTCTGATCTATTCTAAGTCGGAGGAAGAGCATGCCTCGCACTTGAGGACGGTGCTGGAGATTTTGAGGAAGCATCGGTTGTATGCTAAGTTTTCGAAGTGTGAGTTTTGGTTGGACAGGGTTGCTTTTCTTGGGCATGTGGTGACTGGAGATGGTATTTCAGTGGATCCCGATAAGATTAGGGCCATCAGGGAGTGGCCTGTTCCGTCGTCTGCGTCTGAGATTCGGAGTTTCCTTGGTTTGGCGGGATATTATCGGCGTTTCATTAAGGACTTTTCCTGTATTGCGGAGCCGATGACCAGGTTGACGCGGAAGGATGTTGCTTTTGTTTGGTCGGGTGATTGTGAGGATGCCTTTGGTGTTCTGAGGGAGAGGCTGACGACTGCCCCTGTTCTTGCTGTGCCTGATCGCAGTGGAGGATTTGAGATCTTTTGCGATGCTTCTGGCAAGGGTCTTGGTTGTGTTTTGCATCAGCATGGACATGTTGTAGCTTACGCTTCTCGTCAGCTCAAGGTTCATGAGAAGAATTACCAGACGCATGATTTGGAGTTGGCTGCTGTTGTGTTTGCTCTTAAGATTTGGAGACACTTCCTGCTGAGTGAGAAAGTGAAAATTTTCACCGATCACAAAAGCTTGAAGTATATGTTCACTCAGAAGGAGCTCAACATGCGACAGCGTCGGTGGTTGGAGCTCATGACGGATTATGAGATTGATTTGCAGTATCACCCTGGCAAGGTGAATGTGGTGCCAGATGCTTTGAGTAGGCTTCCCGCGGTGATGGTTTTGACTCCGCAGTGGAGTTTGCAGCAGGATTTTTGCGGGTCCGATGTAGGGATTGTTCTTCCCGGGGAGGCTTCTCCGTTGATGTACATGCAGGTGCAGTCAACGGTCGTGGATCGGATTAAGGCGAGTCAGGCCGGAGATCTGAAATTGGTAAGGATTCGAGGGCAAGTTGAAGCCGGTCTGCGGACTGACTTTTTCGTTCATACTGATGGCTCGTTGAGGTTCGGAGCCAGGCTGTGTGTGCCAGCTGGGGATGTTAGAGAAGAGCTGTTGGTTGAGGCACACAGCTCGCCGTATTCTGTGCATCCTGGTGGGACCAAGATGTACAAGGATCTTCGTCTGAACTTTTGGTGGCATGGTATGAAGAGGAGTGTGGCTCGGAGTGTAGCCAAATGCTTGGTTTGCCAGCAGGTAAAGGCGGAGCATCAGCGTACGGCGGGGTTGCTACAACCGCTTCCGATTCCGGAGTGGAAATGGTAGCACATCACTATGGATTTCGTGACTGGACTACCTCAGAGTCCGAAGCAGAATGACGCGATTTGGGTGATCGTAGATCGTTTGACCAAATCCGCGCACTTTATTCCATTCCGAGTGGGACAGTCGTCCACTGAGGCGCTAGCGAGGAGATATATGGAGGTAAATTCTTTTACTCTCCGTTTTTATTTCCTTTTTCTAGTTTGGATAGTGATGTAACGTGAATCGTGCAGGAGATCGTGCGACTTCATGGAGTCCCCGTGAGTATCGTGTCGGACAGAGACACGAGATTCACGTCTCAGTTCTGGCAGAGTTTGCAGAAGAGTTTGGGTACGCGTCTGAGTTTCAGCACGGCGTACCATCCACAGACGGATGGCCAGTCCGAGAGGACGATTCAGATTTTGGAGGACATGCTGAGGGCGTGCATGTAGGATTTCAAGGGTTCGTGGGAGGACCATCTACACTTGGTGGAGTTCTCTTACAACAACAGCTACCAGGCGTCTATTGGCATGGCGCCTTTCGCCGCTTTGTATGGGAGGAAGTGTCGATCGCCATTGAGCCGGGATGACATTGGTGATAGGGAGCTGTTGGGACCTGAGATGATTGTGGAGGCTGTGGAGGTTGTCAGGAACATTCGGGAGAGGTTGAGGATTGCTCAGGACCGTTTTAAGCATTGGGCGGATGCTAAACGTCGTCCTTTGGAGTTTCAGCCTGGGGATCATGTGTTTCTGAGGATTTCCCCAAATCGAGGAGTGATTCGTTTTGGGAAGCGAGGGAAGTTGAGCCCGCGATACATTGGACCGTTTGATATTCTGGAGAGGGTTGGCGAGATAGCTTACCGCTTAGCCTTGCCGCCATCTTTGGAAGGATTTCACGATGTTTTCCATGTGTCGCAGCTTCGTCGATACATCAGCGATCCATCGCATGCTGTGGATTTCTCGGAGATTGCCGTTCGCTCAGATTTGACGTATGACCAGCATCCAGTGCAGATTCTGGACAGGCGTCAGAAGTCACTTCGAAACAAGGTCGTCGTTCTTGTTAGAGTGATGTGGCGACACGGTTCGCCGGGAGAGTCTACTTGGGAGAGAGAAGATGCGATGCGAGAGCGCTACCCACTTTTGTTCCCGGACACGTGAGTGTTGGGAATTCCGAGGACGGAATTTTTCTTAAGTTGGGGAGGATGTAACTGTTGGATCCTGTGGATGGCAAACAACACTAGAAGGGGGGGTTGAATAGTGTTGTATAAAGATAAAACTTTTTCGTTCTTTAATCAATCAACACAAAACAAAACCTTCTAATGTTGCCTAAGAAACCAAGTAGAGTGATCTACGCTTGGTTCTTAATCAACTCAACAAGTCAGAGATAAAACTCTTCTGGTAGTCGACTCCCTAAGAACAGTAGTCGACTCCCAGAGGGAAATTAAGCACAGCTCAGTTAAATAAATACTTAATGAAGATATATAAGATTTCACAGAAGTATAAGAGAGAAGCAGATACAGAAATTGATCTTGCAATATATTATGAATGAGTTACAAATGTAATACTCAATGAATCAAGATAAACAAAGTAGAGATAAACAATCACAGAGAGAATCAAACGCAAACACAAGGATTTTTATCCTGATTCCCCACAACCCTGGGTACGTCCAGTCCCCGACCAATCCGGTACGAGATTTCCACTATTGCCTTAGCAATACAAATACCTAGCCTCAACCAGGATTTCCGACCACCTAGACTTGTCTAGGATTTTACCCTTGCCTCACAACCCGAGGACTTTACCTTGCCTCACAATCCGAGGACTTTATCTTGCCTCACAATCCGAGGACTTTTCACAAACACCTTGCCTACAACAAGGATTTACTCACCACCTAGCCTCCAACTAGGATTTACAAACCTTTTGATGATTTACAAAAAAACTATAGCAACTTGATGAAGCCCTTGTGTATGTGATTGCTATAGGAGTAGATTTGATCTCAAAAATATAGAACTTAAAAGCTTTGGAGATCAAAAATTAAACTCAGTTTAAATCTAGTTAAAATATAACTTTAAAAACAGAGATTAAACAAGTTTAAAAAAAAATTCTTTTAGCCAATATATATGTTATGAATAATGTGGCTAAAAGAAATAGAAAACCTTTTGATCAAATAGAATATAGAATGTAAACTTGATCAAAGGAAATAACTTGAAATTGATTATCTAAAATCTTAGCACTTGAACTTTATAAAGATCAATATTCAAGACTTGATCTTTGAAAGAATATAGATGAGAAAGCACAAAGATCAAAAAGAAAAACTTGAACTTTGCATCTCTAAAAATAAAAGCTTTAAGCTTTGGAGATCAAATTCAAGTTGGTGTTAGGCCAATAAATAAAATCAACAAAAGAATTTTCAGCACAGAAAATTAGAACAAGGCCTAAAAGACTTTTAAATAAAATAGGAGAGCTTTGAGAACTTTGAGCAAATAATTTAGATGAGAAATTTTTCTTGTATCAAATCCAAGCTCAATACCTCTATTTAAAAGGATGAAAAGTCATTTCAAAAATTTGAAATTTGAAATTTGAAATTCAAATAATTTCCAAATATGTTTGCATTAATCAAGGAGATTGAAATTTGAATTTCAAATAATTTCCAAATATGTTTGCATTTGAAATTTGAAATTTGAAATTTGAAATTCAAATTATTTCCAAAATATTTTTCCAACATTTATAAGCATTTAAACAAGGAGACTTTTGAAAAATAATTTCAAATTCATTTATATGCAACAATTAAAACGATTTTGAAAATCTAACCGTTTAACCCAATGCTGGAATGTCTTCTGGTAGTCGACTCCCAGTATGATGGTAGTCGACTCCCAGAGCCATTTCCAGTATGGGCTTTTGGGCTCGAAAACTTAGGAAAAAAATATTTAAAAACATTTTTGGCATAATCCTAAGTGTGTGTATGGGCTTAATCAAATTGCCTTAACAAATTCCTAAGACTCAAATAAAAGCCAAAATTACATGTTACATTTAAGCATGCAATTCTTCTTGTTGGCTTCATTTGGACTTGACTTGATTTGCTCCTTGCACATTTGAGCTCCTATCATTCATAGCTCTCATTTGTGCAATGCATCCTTGCTTCATACGCTATTATTAAAAATACATTTCCTGCACACAAACTCGATGAAAATATTAGTAGCATAATATGTTGCTCATCATCAAAATAACCCCTTGGTGGAGACTCGATTTCCAACATTCTCCCCCTTTTTGATGATGACAACATATTGCATAAAAACTTAAAAAATATGCAATGAATATTATCATATTCTCTCTCCCCCTTTGGCATCATAAAAATAATATTCTTACTAAGCTCCCCCTGAAAATTTGCATCATTGAAGTTAGGTCTCCCCCTTAATTCATGCATGGATTTAGAGATTCATTTGGAGCTCTTCTACTAATCCCTTATAGTTTTGGTACCTGAAGATCAAAGAAATAATTTTGGTACCCTTTCTTTGCGGGTCCATGGGATTAGTCATACATAATAATCTAATCATCAACCAAGAGGGAACCAAACCCATTTGGGTTGAGATTTCCCATAAATAAATCTATAATCTCTACAAAAATGAACATTGTTCATAAAACTAGAAATGTACTTGTCTTTCATTTGGACGGTTCCAATTTTGGGAATCCAAACTTTGACATATCCATTTTCAGTTTTAGGAACTCTAGCTTGATGATGAGAGATCCTAGCATTTTGATTGGTCATATTATAACCTAAGCCATGTTTGCTAGATTGGGGTTTTTGTGAACTAATCAAGCTATCTAATTTTTCTTTACCTTTATTGAACCTAGCAACATTATTAACCAAGTCCTCATGCTTTGCCTTAATGGCGGTCATGTTCTTTTCTAAGTCTTTAAACCTATTTCCTAGGTCTTTGAGTTCTACATTGAGCAACCTATTCTTTTCAATTAAATCCTTATTATTGCTAATCAATTTTAGGTTCTCTTCTCTAATCTTTTATAGCTCTTGATTAGTAGGATTAGAACCACAAAGATTTATGCATCTTTTTGAGAGTTAGAAGCTCTTTGAGTTGGATTTCATATAATGCATAAATTTTATGAAATTCCTCCTCATAATCAATTTCATCATCATCGCTACTATCGCTATCACTAGAGGTATGGTAGGAATTTACCTTGGGGTCTTCCCTTGCCATGAAGCACATGTATTTTCGCTCGTTCCTTTTGCTTGCTTTTCCTTCATTTTCGGATGATGATGAGTTATCGGAATCCTCTTCATCATCACTTCTATCCCAAGCCCCAAAAGCTTTTCCATTTGGCCTTTTGCCTTTGTATGACTTTGTTCTCTTATCTATGTTTTTCTTTAGAGGACATTCATTCTTCATATGGCCTGGCCTATTACATTCATAACAAATAACATCATCAGTGGAATTGAACTTACGGTTGTAGGACTTACGTGCTTTTAGGATTTTCTTGTATCCTTTGGATATGAGTGCCATTTGTTTCACCATCTCATCTTTGACTTCATTCTCGGACTCCTCTGTATCTGATGTTGCTTTGAATGCAAGGTTCTTCTTCTTTTCAACGTGTTCCTTGGTCTTTCGCTCTTGCAGTTGGAGTTCATACGCCATTAGATTGCCGATGAGCTCTTCCAAGGTTAGCTTTGAAGTGTCGTTGCCTTCTTCAATGGCCGAAGCTTTGGATTGCCATTCGGGAGTGAGGGATCTAAGGATCTTGCATACATGATCCTCTTGAGTATACTTCTTTCCCAATCCCGCAAGTGTGTTGACGATCTCCGTAAACCTCGTGTACATCTCCGTTATGTTCTCGTCTTTCTCCATCATAAATTTTTCATACCTGCCAGCATAAAGAGAAGATTTTGAAGATTTAACTTTTTGGTTACCTTCATGCGTTACCTCAAGGAGTTTCCATATTTGGTGCGCGGAGGTAGCCATGGAGATGCGGTTGTACTCCGTTGTGTCAAGGCCGCAATATAGAGTGGACACCGCCTTGGCATTTAGAGACACTTTGTCCTTCTCCGTCTTGGTCCACTTTTCTTCCTCAAGAGTAGGTTCTTCATAAGGATTCTCCACTATCTTCCATAGATCATAGGAGATAGAGAGAAGGTACATTCGCATCCGATTCTTTCAAGATCCATAATTTGATCAGTTGAGAAGTGGTGGTCTGGAGGAAGATTGTCCTTCGGGGAAATGATTGGTTGACACCATCTATAACCTCGCTCTGATACCAAGTGTTGGATCCTGTGGATGGCAAACAACACTAGAAGGGGGGTTGAATAGTGTTGTATAAAGATAAAACTTTTTCGTTCTTTAATCAATCAACACAAAACAAAACCTTCTAATGTTGCCTAAGAAACCAAGTAGAGTGATCTACGCTTGGTTCTTAATCAACTCAACAAGTCAGAGATAAAACTCTTCTGGTAGTCGACTCCCTAAGAACAGTAGTCGACTCCCAGAGGGAAATTAAGCACAGCTCAGTTAAATAAATACTTAATGAAGATATATAAGATTTCACAGAAGTATAAGAGAGAAGCAGATACAGAAATTGATCTTGCAATATATTATGAATGAGTTACAAATGTAATACTCAATGAATCAAGATAAACAAAGTAGAGATAAACAATCACAGAGAGAATCAAACGCAAACACAAGGATTTTTATCTTGGTTCCCCACAACCCTGGGTACGTCCAGTCCCCGACCAATCCGGTACGAGATTTCCACTATTGCCTTAGCAATACAAATACCTAGCCTCAACCAGGATTTCAGATCACCTAGACTTGTCTAGGATTTTACCCTTGCCTCACAACCCGAGGACTTTACCTTGCCTCACAATCCGAGGACTTTATCTTGCCTCACAATCCGAGGACTTTTCACAAACACCTTGCCTACAACAAGGATTTACTCACCACCTAGCCTCCAACTAGGATTTACAAACCTTTTGACGATTTACAAAAAAACTATAGCAACTTGATGAAGCCCTTGTGTATGTGATTGCTATAGGAGTAGATTTGATCTCAAAAATATAGAACTTAAAAGCTTTGGAGATCAAAAATTAAACTCAGTTTAAATCTCGTTAAAATATAACTTTAAAAACAGAGATTAACCAAGTTTTAAAAAAAATTCTTTTAGCCAATATATATGTTATGAATAATGTGGCTAAAAGAAATAGAAAACCTTTTGATCAAATAGAATATAGAATGTAAACTTGATCAAAGGAAATAACTTGAAATTGATTATCTAAAATCTTAGCACTTGGGCTTTATAGAGATCAATATTCAAGACTTGATCTTTGAAAGAATATAGATGAGAAAGCACAAAGATCAAAAAGAAAAACTTGAACTTTGCATCTCTAAAAATAAAAGCTTTAAGCTTTGGAGATCAAATTCAAGTTGGTGTTAGGCCAATAAATAAAATCAATAAAAGAATTTTCAGCACAGAAAATTAGAACAATGCCTAAAAGACTTTTAAATAAAATAGGAGAGCTTTGAGAACTTTGAGCAAATAATTTAGATGAGAAAATTTTCTTGTATCAAATCCAAGCTCAATACCTCTATTTAAAAGGATGAAAAGTCATTTCAAAATTTTGAAATTTGAAATTTGAAATTCAAATAATTTCCAAATAT
Source organism: Scilla litardierei (assembly GCA_030789695.1). Classification (NCBI taxonomy): domain Eukaryota; kingdom Viridiplantae; phylum Streptophyta; class Magnoliopsida; order Asparagales; family Asparagaceae; genus Scilla; species Scilla litardierei. The sequence goes on from CM061142.1 coordinate 391,183,646, forward strand.
GTTTGCATTAATCAAGGAGATTGAAATTTGAATTTCAAATAATTTCCAAATATGTTTGCATTTGAAATTTGAAATTTGAAATTTGAAATTTGAAATTCAAATTATTTCCAAAATATTTTTCCAACATTTATAACCATTTAAACAAGGAGACTTTTGAAAAATAATTTCAAATTCATTTATATGCAACAATTAAAACGATTTTGAAAATCTAACCGTTTAACCCAATGCTGGAATGTCTTCTGGTAGTCGACTCCCAGTATGATGGTAGTCGACTCCCAGAGCCATTTCCAGTATGGGCTTTTGGGCTCGAAAACTTAGGAAAAAAATATTTAAAAACATTTTTGGCATAATCCTAAGTGTGTGTATGGGCTTAATCAAATTGCCTTAACAAATTCCTAAGACTCAAATAAAAGCCAAAATTACATATTACATTTAAGCATGCAATTCTTCTTGTTGGCTTCATTTGGACTTGACTTGATTTGCTCCTTGCACATTTGAGCTCCTATCATTCATAGCTCTCATTTGTGCAATGCATCCTTGCTTCATACGCTATTATTAAAAATACATTTCCTGCACACAAACTCGATGAAAATATTAGTAGCATAATATGTTGCTCATCATCAAAATAACCCCTTGGTGGAGACTCGATTTCCAACAGTAACGACTGGTTTTTCATGTATGGATTTTATTATATATATATATATTTGGTTGCTTCTCCTTGGTTGTGATTTCCATTTCTGTCTCCGTAGTTTTCATTTTCGTTCGTTTCGTCGTGATTCTCTAGATTCTTCCGTCGGTCGGCGTGTTTGGAGTAAGTCATTCGTGACGGGTTTCATAACGTCGATATCTTAGAGTTAGAACGAGCCTAGGAGACTTAGGAAACCATCCCGGAGCTTCGCGCTCCATTTCGGAACTTTCAGTGCACATTAGCCGGTGTAAGAAGGGGCACCAACCGACTAGATGACGATCCAGTCGGTCGGAAAACCTTCTTGAACCGACTAGTGGGCTTTGATAAATGTTCAGGAGTTACTGTTTATCGTTAGTCGGTCTAAGAACATTGATTGACCGACTAGGTTGCAAACTAGTCGGTCAGCAATGCTTCTTTAACCGACTAACTCATTAACTATTTTTGGTACCAGTTACTGTTCACTTTTAGTCGATCTAAGAATGTTCATCGACCGACTAGATGTCAAACTAGTCGGTCAGTAGTTGTTCTTTGACCGACTAACTCTTAGTTCAGGTTTTCATCGGGGGTTACTGTTTACACTTAGTCGGTCTGCGTTGGTCAACCGACCGACTAGTTCCAAAACTAGTCGGTCAGTGGTTGCTCTTTGACCGACTAAACAGTACAGGAAACCCTAGTTTTGCCCTAGCCGCCACCAAACTCTATAAATACCCCTCCAAACGTTTTTTTTTTCTTCTTCGTCATCTCTAAACCTAATTTCTCCCCCATTGAGCCCCCTACTACCTCAAACCCTTATTCCATCATCCCAAGCTCATCTTCCATCATCCAAACCCGTACTTAACACGTTCCACCTTACACCTTCCTCAAACCTTCATCAAACCCCCAAAACCCATATCAAAACCTATTTCTCCAGATTTTCCCTCATTTCCAGATTTGAACCGGATCGTTCTTCTGTTGCCGTGGTTGCTCGGCATCGTTCCTCCGCTTCTTCACGGTAATACTCGATTCTTTAGTTTTAGCATAACCCACATTGATATTTGTGAAACCCTAATAAAATGGATTATTAGACAATTAGGATTCTATTAAGAAATCGATTTAGAATCGTTGTTCTAATAATTGTTTTGCTATAACAGTGATCTATTCCGTAGTTAGCTTGTGTGACGATCTTCATTGCTCGTCAATCCCGGTATCAGGCAAGTGAAACTTGCATCTCTTGATTTGGGCCATGTCTTAGGCCATTACCTTGCTTTAGCGTAAAAGAGACTAGACGGTGAAAGGATAGCCGTCTGGACGCCATTGACCTAGCTTGACAACGAAGCTTGGTCCGTCACCTTCATCATGCTTGTATGTCACGTTTACTTTCCCTTAACGGTACGCGTGTTAACTGTTCATGTCATCCATGCATCCTTAACTGCTATTGCATTTTAACTGCCACGTTTAATTTAAATTAACGGTACGCGAATATGTTCATGTCATTGCATTTTGCCTGTCACGTTTAATTTCAATTAACGGTACGCGAATATCTGCTCATGTCATTGCATGCTTGAACACTCATCGTGATTGCGTAGCTTCGCTACATACTTGTACTATTCGTTCCGGCTAGGCACCCGTTCTGCGGGCACAACCCTAGGCCAATTACAATTCTGGCTCGTGTTCCAGAAAACGAGCTCAACACAGCCTGCGGGCAATAGGGCACTCTTTGAGTGATCCCTTGTACATGACCACAGCCTGCAGGCAATAGGGCATCCATGTGTGGGTGATCCCTTGTACTTGTTACTTGACAATACTTGTCACACTTACCACTTGATACTTGATACCTGTACTTCACTTTACTTGTTATCTCCATACTATACTTGCCATGCCATGCACCATACTTTAACTGTTAGGTTGTTAGTGTACCTTTCTTTCAGTTTCCTTGCACAAGTCTTTCGACTTGCTGACATGTGCCCCTTTTCTCTTTTGGGTGACACATGTTAGAGCCCGAGCCTGAGATACTTGCTGAGGACGCGGTGTTCCCTGACGCTGAGTCAGAACCCGCGTTGATCGAGGACTTCGTAGACACTGGAGATCAGTCTTAGTGTCTATGTCTGGTTTTTGTTAGATTGCTTAGGTTGTCGGTGCGTGGCACCTAGTTTGATACTCTGTTATGTTTGTGCTTTTGTTTGGCCTTGTTCTGGGCCTTTAGACTCTTTCCTGTTAGCCTGGTGGCTTTTTCTGTGATGTTGAATATTTTGTGGACAAACTTTGGGATTGGTATTTCATATCCGTCTCCTTTGTCTATTATTATTATTGTTGTTCCGTTTGCGTTTACAGGGACCTGCTTATACTAAATTGACGCTTATCAGGCGTGCAGCTTCACAGCTCCACGCCTGAGCGGACCTTCTCACGTCTCGTCTCCATTTTAGGGAAGCGGGTCGTGACAGATTTAAATTCCTAACCAACAAATAGTGTGGAATAGAAAATAAACCCAAATTGAAACAAATGCAAACACAAGGATGTATCAAGGGTTCGGATTACCCAAGTCACTTCCCGAGTTGTACCCGGTAATCATACGTCCCTTCCACTCGGTTAACAGCTGGATACTCAAGTTAGAACCCTAATTTGAGGTTTCCTTAAAACCCACTTGTAGCAACCCTACAAGTGAAATCGAAATACAATCGATTGACCTTGACTCTCACAACTTGGTTGCAAGCAAACCACTCTCACAACCCGAGAGTAAATTCAAATAACGAAAGTTATGAAATATGAAAGCAACACTTACAATCACCTATGCCTTGAAGTAGAACTCGAAGGAGAAGTTGGTTGTGTGTTGAAAGACTCTCTTGGAGGAGAGGAAAGCCCTTTCTCTTGACTGTACCAAATGCTTAGAAGATATCTCTTTGGTTCTAGGTTGGAGAGCAAGAGATTGAAGATAGGAATTCTTAGGGCTTTAGGGCTTGAGAGCTTTGATCTTGAGAATGAAAGCTTGAATGAATGAGTGAGTAACTAAGTAACCTCTCAATGGAACAGTAGAGGCTCCTTATATAGGTTTCTCAAAGCCCTCAACCGAAAACAGCAAAAACCATTTGAAATCCTGAGAAAAATCTCAACGGATAGAATCTGGGCTCGCGACAGTCGACTGTTGACGAAACCACAATCGACTGCTGCACAGTCAGATAGGGTAGGTAAGAATTCATAACGGTAACTTACCACGTGGACAGTCAATTGATGAGGCATAGACAGTCGACTGTTAAACCAATAGACGACTGTAAATCCTACTACAGGCGACTGGCCGTAAGTTGGGTAAGTTGATGAAATATGGAAAACGTCTGGGGGAACAGGACAGACGACTGATGAGGAGAAGACAGTCGACTGTTAATCAGAACAGACTACTGTAAATCCTTATATAGACGACCGTCAAAACCCTGAGATTTTCCAGAGAGTTGAGTCAACAAATTGGCTCACAGACAGCCGACTGTTGCAGTATTGACAGTCAACTGTTCCATTGGACAGTCGACTGTAAACTCAACAATAGTCGACTGACCAGAGTAATCAGACAGATAGACTTTGGGCTATAGATAGACAGACGACTGATGAACAAAACACAGTCGACTGTCACTGGGACATGCGCCTGTGAATCATTCATAAGTCGACTGTAAGAATTAAAACAGAGAAGCCCAAAACTAGACTGTAAAAGTTTGTGCATAACAGGCGATTGTAGAACAAAATACAGTCGACTGTTTTTGAGACAGGCGACTGTAAAACATTCAGCAGTCGACTGTTATAAACAATACATGCATAATCAAGATAGAAATGAAGTGGAGTCTAAGGACAATTGATCTACTGAAATCCTAAGACTGAAATGAAGATGTGTGTGCACACCAACAATGTTCTACTTCTAAGCTACATACTAGAAGAGATATAAGAAAGTCACATTTGACAAACTCTCTCTTCTATCCAATGCATGAGCTTGAAGTCTTCTAGGAGCTTCAATCACCATCTATGATCATCCAATCCATTTCATTTGCCTTCAATGATCTTTGAGTGTCATCCATTGCAAGTAGATCTTCAGAATAAGCTTATGCAATGGATTAACTGCAAAATAGGGGATTAGTCACAAGTATTTATGTTTGCTCATCATTAACACCAAGTAGGGAGAAGTCCAATACTCAACATTGTCTACATCCTACCCAGGTAATTAAACCTAAAAAATAAAAAATGAATAAATAAATTAAACATAACAAGTTCATTCAATCCAAATGAGTAAAAATGGAAGAAAATGGGAGGCGAGACGACAACATTGACTGTGGTGGGAGGAAGCGACGTCAGTGGACGAGGAGGAGGGGGAAGCGATATCGGCATCAATGGCGATGATGACAGATGGAGAAGTCGTGTATTGTAGGGGAAAAATCGAAGAAAATGAAATTTAACCATGGATGGAATATGTACTAAGATCATGACAAATTTGTAAGTAAAATGTAATATCTTTAGCATTTTATGAATGTGACCAGAAGTATTCCTGTGTGTATAGAGTTTCCCATAAACATAGGTGTCACTGTACAAACGGAGCTAATTAGCTAATTGCTTCTCACACAAATCATTTATTTACAAGTTTGCCATTAAAAAAAATTAAAAATTTATCATTTAAAATTTTCACTTTTTTAACCTCCTCCCTCATCCAACCCCCAGCTCACGTCTTCATCGTCTTCCCCGGTGAACTCTGGCTCCTCCCATCCGCCTAAGGACGAGCTTCGCCCCATGGATATGGAAGAAAGATAAAGTGGAGAGAGAGAGAAAAGGGGAAATTGAGAGATGGAGAAGGGGATGATATATGGAGAGGGATTGACGAGAAGAGGTATGTAGAGATGGAGAAGGGAAGGTTGCGTAGAGGAGGAGACAAAAGATGAGGAGTAGAGGTTGGGAAGAGAGGATGAGTAATTTGGAGATGTGTGTGTGGAAAGCGAAAAACGGAATTTTAAATAAAATTAGGTGTGTGTAAGATGGTCTCTGTGTAAAGCAATCAACAATTTGCGTTTAGAATTTCCCATAAATAAAACAGATCGGGAATTGCTATTTGCAGACCTTTTTGCTGAGTTCACAGACCACTTATTTACAAGTTTCCCATTAAAAAAATTTGCTGTGTTCACATACCCCTTCTCCACCGCCGCCGCCGAGGACCCCCCTCGTGGTCGTCGTCATCAGAGCATGTGGTCAACGAGCACGACATGATCTGATCCAAAGAGTCATAGAACTCCTCCCAATCTTCCTCCACCCCTTCTCCACCGCCGCCGTCGGGGACCTCCTTGCTGTCGTTGTCGTCAGAGCATGAGGTCGACGAGCACGACGATGACATGATCCGATCCTAAGATTCGTAGAACTCCTCCTCATCGTCCAAAGTCATCATCGCCCCACTCGCATTCCAATGGGATCAATCAATCGATTTCGTTTGTTTTGGGGGGATTGATTTCCGCTGGCAGTGGGGGGGGGGGTCCTCGACGGCGAAGGGCACAAAGAGGCGGCATGTCCTTGATCGATTTCATTTTTTATTTTTTCGATAGCATCAAATGATCCTGATCGATTTCCGCCGGCGAAGGGAGGCAAGGGAGGCGAGGGGATCCTCGGCGGCGACGGTTGAGACGAAGGACGGCGACGCGAAGGAGGAGGGGTCTGTGAACTCAGCAAATTTTTTAATGGCAAACTTGTAAATAAGTGGTCCGTGAACTCAGCAAAAGAGTCTATGCAAATGGCAATGAGTGTTGTTATTCGCACCACAGAAAGTTATGAATACACCACACTACTTGATTCACCACACCTATAATTTTAACATCTGCTGTTCGGATTTGGAGATCCGAACGGCTCTAATACTTTTATTCTTCCGTTTGGAATTGTAAAGCCGAACAATATAATAAAATATGTATTGTGTTCGGATTTACACATGTATTGTATTAGAGCCGTTCGGATCTCCAAATCCGAACATCTGATGTTAAAATTATAGGTGTGGTGAATCAAGTAGTGTGGTGTATTCATAACTTTCTGTGGTGCGAATAACAACAATCAATGGCAATTCCCAAACAGATTTTCTTCAAGTAGAGAAACGGGGCTTGTTCTTCCACTTATTCACAGCTATGCCACCGGAACTCCGCTGTTAATATTTTCATTTTAAAATAAAGAAAATTACGATGAGAGAGAAACGGGGGGAGAGAGAGAATGGTGGGAGGCGGTGGACGGCAGAAGGCGGCATCGATGCTGCCGTATTTGGTGAGGACCCTTCGAAAAGAAACCCTAAAACCTCCTCTCAATCATCAAACCCTACCTTCTCTCAGGTTCTTTTTAATTTTTAATATAATTTTAATTTAATTTGATCAATTGTTCTTGCTCTTCTTCCTTCAAGTTTTGATTTTGGTACTTTTCGATCAACAGACGCAGCTTCTCACTGTACGATCAGATCAATCTCATCGATAGCGTCCCCGAGGATCAACTCCGCTTCCAAGGGTATTTTGCTTCACTTCTTTTGCTTTTATTATTGTCTATTGTAGATTGTAGAGGGTGATTAGAACGTGAAATTATTGAGTTAGGAGAGGTGATCGAATCTTGAAGTTGAAGAATGAAAATCTTGTTATTACATTAGTTTATGAGTTACTTACGGATGGCACAGTCATACTGATCAATTGAATTCTTAATTTTTGTTGCTAAAGACGACAATTGCAATTATCCTAATCGTTTGGTAAACTGTAAACTGCCATGAGCTGAGGGCCTTGAGGGCGAAAATGAAACGCAAGTTACTTGACGAGGGATTAATGGCTAGCCTATATTAAGTTAATCTTCTACACAATCTTTAGCATGTGGATAATGCATATAGAAAACTATTACTTTACGCCTTTTGTGTTTTGCAATATGAAAAGTGTTAGGATGCTCCTATTTGCACGACACTTTTTCCTAAGCATAATACACTTATTAAGCAACTACATTTTTTAAATTGCTAAGCTCACGACATTTTTTTTCAAGAATTTATATTTTATTTATCTTCCTCCAACTCCTCTTTCTTCTCCAATTGCCGCCGTCTCCTCTCTTGCACCAACTCCTCTTCCTACACTATCACCACCACCACCAGTTGCCTACTCCTTTAGCAATTAAATGAAAAATAATTCAAAAACTTAATTAAACCAAACGGGTTCAATTAAACATGAAAAATATTTAAAAATCAATTGAACTCAATGGATATGAAACTCATTTAAAATCAATTAAAATCATTTAAATCGGCGTGCTTGAACTTTCAAGGCCGAGTATCATTTGTGATGCTCAGGCTTATATACCCAAACACCAAATATGATGTTCGGGCATATATGCCCGAGCGTCACAAATAAATTTTCAAAATATTATAGCTCAGGTTAAATGCCCTATCATCAAAAATAAGTTTTCAAAAACTTATTGCTCATGTACTAAGACGCACACGAATGGATGTTTGGTCCTCTAGGTTCGAGCACCAATTCATTTGCTTTGGTTTGAGAACCTAGCAAATGAGGTAAATTCTTTTTTTGACTATGTATTTGGTAAATGTAAAGAAGTGGGAGAAGAGGAGGACGATGAGGAGGGGGTGAATGTGAGGAGGCAACAGTGGGTGACGGGAGGAGGAAGATGCATATGAGGAGGAGAGAAAAAGTGTAATATAGTGAGGACATGGTAGAATATGTATGATAAATAAGGGAACACTTGTAACTATAAGTGTGGTAAGGTTAGAAAATAATTTAGTGTGAATAAAGCATCCAAAGTGTTAACTAGGTTAACCCTTCTCCTTTTCAATGAAATGCCAACATTGACCTTTTCTAGTCCTGGCAAATTATGAAGAATATGATGCGGTTTTCACTTATCAGAGGTGGAGAAGACACGAAGCAACCGTTAGGCTGAAGCATGGGCATTTTCGTAATTTTGGCCCTCAGGGCGTCAGATTTGTAAATTCTGTCTTTCTTGACAGAAACAATGTTTTATTAGGCGACGATTAAGGTTAGAGGATAGGTGTGGAATATTTTGAAAGAAATCTTTTAGGAGTCCATAGAACCTTAGATCGTGGAGGTTTAGGATTTTCATTCAAAGTAAAAATTAGGAGATGGTTCTCCTCTCGAAAGAGGTCCACTATCTTTGTATCTTTCTTTTGAGATCTAAAAAATGCTACCCTTTTCTCAAATCCACCATAAAGCCCTATTTTTATCTTTATTTCTTTTGCGGTTCACATCAAATTGGTATTAGAGCATCGATCTGGGCATCAATGGCAGTGGCGATAACGAAAAAGATCGAAGCGTTGGATGAGAAACTTGACGGAGAAGTGGAAGAATTGAAAAAAAATCTGTGGAGAAGGTAGAATCATCAATGGTCTGCCTCAAATCCGGACTCAACCGATACTCTTGGCGTCGAAGGCGAGGATGGATGCAAAGTTGGATGTGAAGTTGGATGCCTTCATGCAAGCCCTAATGCATCAATTTTTGCAAAGATTTTCGAATCCAAAGACGGCAAAGAATTTAGATCTGGGGCGCAATACAGATCTAGCGCGAAATGTGAAACCTTTGGAGAAAGGGAAGGAGAAAACGAAAGAATTCGTGGAGGGACTCCTGTCCGACGTAGAAGTGGATTCCGAGGAAGCGGAGGATGACTACAAAGAGGGCGGTGCTCTTTCACAGCAACACCAGGGGCCCCACGGCCCTTGGGGGCTACGTCAGAGGAAGGTAGAGCCCGGTGATCCTGTCAAGGGCCTTGTCGCCTCCTGGCAGCTTGCCAGGGTATCGAATACATGCAGGCGAACCGCTAGGGGCCATATTACCCCCTGGCGGCTCGTTCGGAGCTCGGAGATCAGGGGAGGGACCGGTGGGGGCACCAGTGATGACTTGGAGAACCTCCGGGGTCCTGCGGCCTCGGACATGTAGGAGAGGGCTCGATGGCGATTGCTGGACTACGCGGGGTTCAACAATTATCACGATGAGGTGCCGGATACGTGGACGATGGAGGAGGAGCTGATTGCGGAGTTGGAGGTTGGGAGAACGACGATAGAGAAGACGTAGACAGATTCGAAGGCTTCAATGCACCATGGCGCCCATACCGGTAGCACTATTATGACTAGTACTGGGAGAAAGCAGCACAAGAGGATTTTAATACGGACAGTAGGGACGGAAAATTAAAGATGTCGATATTTAAAGGCAAAGACACTTATGTGTGGATCTACATCGCAGATATGTATTTTGCGGTGACATGCCTTACTGAAGCAGAGTAACTAAGGACGGTTGGGATATGTTCAGAGGGTGAGGCATTGTCTTGGCACCGGTTGAGAGAGCAGCAACGGTCTATGCACTCGTGGGAGGAATTTAAGGATTGCCGCATATACCAACTTCTTGACACCTATGGGAGATCTTCCTGAGCAGCTCTTTGCTTTTAGACATGATGTGACAGTCAGCGAATATATTCAGAGATTTGAGATGCTGACATGGTGCGTTTGGATATTATCAAGAGAATTTCTGGAGGGGTGTTTCATGAAGGGTCTCAAGTCTAGCGTACAGACGAAGTTACGCATACAAAGATTTAGAGGGCTGCTGGGCATGGAGTTGGCTCAGATGATAGATGATAAACTCACAAAGGTGAAGTTTACCAAAGGAGCACGGAGTGGATCCTTGTTCCGTAGCCGGGCACTGACATTAGGACAGAAGGCACTACTAGGAGGGACCCTCGCCAGCAGAGAGAATGGCAGTGAGGCACGGCCGGGGGCAATTCAAGCGCATGGCTGAGGCAGAGATGCGTGACATATGGGCAAAAGACTTGTGCTTCAAATGCGATGAGAAGTTTATACCAGGGTATCGATGTGGCTACCGCACTCTCTCCAGTTGATGATAGAGAATGATGATGTCAAGGATGAGGTAGTTGTGGAGTCAGAGGCGAAGGTGGAGGTAGATCAGGAGCACCCCCCATCATGACGCCGTTGAGGTTTTGCTTAACTTTGTGGTGTTCGCTCCGAACCACATCATGACGTTGACAGGAAGAATAACAGATCAGGACGTCACGACATTGATTGATAGTGTGACCACACATAATTTCATCTCTAATTGGGTGGTGGATCAGCAGATGCTACAGTTCAGTGACACATGAACTTTTGGAGTTATGATGTGGACGAGAAAGGTGGATCGTAGTAGAGGAATGTGCCGTAGACTCCTAGTGATTCTCTAGGGTCTACAGATAATTGATGTCTTCTTACCATTGGACCTGGGAGCACTGATGTGATCTTGAACATGCGGTTGTTGCAGTCGTTGGGATACAAAAATCAATTGGAAGTTGCGAGAATGGTGTTTCAGGAAGGAGGAAAGACATTCACTCTCCAGAACGATCTTTGTTCTGTTCTATGGTTTCGTTGAAAACCATGGCACATGCCATTCAGACAGAGGGAGGGGGCTTCCTGTTGGAGCTTCATGCTTGGCGGTGGATGCAGATGAGACAGAGCAGGATATTTTCACCGAGGTGCAATAGATTCCGATCTGCTTTGAGGGGGTGTTTCAGAAGCCTCGTGGCCTTTTACCCCTACGGGACCACGATCATGCTATCATCCTGCGAGAGGGGGTCTTACCCATTAGTGTGAGGCCTATCGTTTTCTCCAGGCACAGAAGGATGAGATCGAGAGGACGATTGGAGAGATGATACAGTTTGACATGATATATCACAGTGAGGCCCTTCTCTAATTCAGTTTTGTTGGTGAAACGAAGGATGTTAGCGGGAGATTCTGCGTTGATTACAGAGCTCTGAATAAGGAGACAATACTTGATAAATTTCCTATTACTGTGATAAACGAGCTTTTAGATGAGTTGCATCGGGCAACATTTTTCTCCAAGATAGATTTGAAGTTAAGATATCATTAGATTAGGATGCGAGCTACAAATATGACACATGAGTGTCACTTCGAGTTCTTAGTCATGCCGTTCGGCTTGACTAATGTCCCAGCCACATTCCATGCCCTCATGAACAATGTCTACCTCCCTACTTAAGGAGGTTCATCTTGGTGTTTTTCGATGCCATTCTGATATAGAGCCGGACCATGGAGGAGTATGTGGGACACATGTAGATAGTCTTACAAGAGTTGTAGGACCACCAATTATAGGCTAATAAGAAGAAGTGTCTCTTTTTGCAGCTGAGGGTAGAATACTTGGGGCATGCGGTCTCTGTAGATGAGGGTGGCAGCAGAGAGATCGAAGATTGCAACTATGTTGGACTGGCCACGACTGACCACCTTGCATGTCTTAGGAGGCTTCTTGGGACTGACATGTTATTACAAAAAGTTCGTCAGGGGATACAACACCATCGCCTGGCCTCTTACAGACCAGCTCAAGAAAGATAGTTTCCTGTGGAGAGAGGATGCAACTCGAGCTCTTGAGACCCTCAAGCGGACCGCGTCTACTGTGCCAGTGCTCGTCCTTCCTGATTTCAATAGACCATTTGTAGTGTAGACAGATGCCTCGGGATATGGATTATGAGCTGTATTGATGCAATACCAGATGCTTGCATCTCGAGAGAGAGAAACTGGGAGACTAAAAGATTGGTATTCGACTTCTAAAAAGCATTCCCTAAAGGTAACATCCTTATACGAAAGACTAGTCAGGTCCTGATGGCACGAGTGCGGCTTAAATCAGTGTACGAGCGTGAGCTGATGACCATAATGTTTGTAGTATAGAATTGGATGCCATATTTGCTTGCCAGGAGGTTCATTTTGCGCACACATCAGTGGAACCTCCAATTTTTATTGGAGCAGTGCATAGTCATAGAGGAGCACTAGAAGTGGTTATCCAAACTACTGGTATATGATTTTGAGATACATTACATGCTCGGTTTGGATAACAAGATAGCAGACATTATCACATTATGGTGACGAGGTGCAATTTGCAGCTTTATCTATGCCAGTGATGCTAGATTGGGAGCCCTTATTGCATGAAATCGAGGCTGATGATAGATTGGCGAGGATACGGACTGTGTTGTTACAAGGGTTCGACGGAGTACCCTGGATATTCTCTAGAGGGGCAGAGATTGTTGTATTATGGGATGTTGGTGCTGCCTAGGACTTTCACTCATATTCCATCTATCTTTTAAGAGTTCCACATCAGTGCTATTGGAGGGCATTCTGGAGTGCATCAGACTTATCGACGGATGGCCATGGAGATATATTCGACAGGGATGAGGAGAGATATGCCTAAATGGTGGCTAATTGTGGCGTCTGCTAGCGTCACAAATATTTGGGATGGTCCATGCATGATTGCTACATCCATTATCTTTGCCATTGCCTGATATGGTATGTGAGAAGATTACCATGGACTTCATCGAAGGGTTACCGAGATCTGAAGATTTTTCAGTTGTACTTATTGTGGTGGACCGCCTCAACAAGTATGCTCATTTTGTGTCTCTTCGACATTCATATACTGCGATGTCTGTGGTAGCGGCTTTTATGAAGGAGATAGTGAGGATGCATGGGTTTTCAAAATGCATTGTCTGATAGAGATCTCGAGTATTTCTGAGTCATTTTTTGGAGGGAGCTTTTTAGAATGGTAGGGGATGGTCCTGAAGAGGAGTATAGCCTATCATCACAGATTGACGGCCAGACTGATGTCATTAACAGGAGTATAGAGACGTACTTGCGCTGTTTCGTCTCGGAGACGTCTAAGTAGTGGGCAAAGTGGTTGGCGTGGGCAGAATATTGGTACATGTACTATCATACATTTGCATAGACTACACCCTTCATGATATTATATGGGGGCGACCCTTCTCACTTGATACACTACGACTATAGCTTGCCCTTGGTATCACAGGTTGAACAATACTTATAGGAGAGGAACAAAGTCCTTGATGAGTTGAAGTGACATTAGCTAGAGCTCAGCAGATAATGAAGAAGAAGGCCGATGCACAGAGATGGAAAGTCCAATTTGCGGTGGGAGACAGTTTATTTGAAGTTGAGGCTATACTGCCAGAGGTCTTTGGCCTACATGCGTAATGAGAAGCTCGCAGCCCGCTACTTTGGGCACTATGAGGTGTAGGCCAGGATTGGAGAATATGCTTATAGGTTACAACCCTCATTTACAATACATCCCGTTTTCTATGTATCACAACTGCGTCAAGCCATTAGAGATCACACACCATCATCTATACTACCACCTACTCTGACTGAGGATATGAAGGTGATGTTAGAGCCACTGAAGGTAATGAGCGTCTGCCAAGGGGATGCATGAGCCAGAGATGTATTGATCTGCTGGAAATGACTCCCTGACTATGATGCCACTTGGGAGCCCCTTGGTGTTATACATCAGCAGTTCCAGATTTCCACATTGAGGACAAGGCGGATCTTTTGGAAAAAGTAATGATGCGGTTATCACTTATCAGAGGAGGAGACGTGCGGCAACTAGTAGGGCTGAACCAGGGGCGTTTTCATAATTTTGGCCATCATTGGCAGTTTTGTAATTTCTATAATTTCTGTAATTTCTAGACAGAAATAATGTTTTATTAGGTGATGGCTAGGGTTAGAGGATCAGTGTGGAATATTGTAAAAGAAATCTTTTGGGAGTCCATAGAACCCTACAGCTTGGAGGTTTAAGCTTTTCTTCGAATGAAAAGTTAGGAGAGCGGTCTTCTCTCGAAAGAGGTCTACTATCTTTGTATCTTTCTTTTGAGATCTAATAAAAACCCTATATTTTTCCCAAATCCATCATAAAAACCATATTTTTATCTTTGCTTCTCTTGTGGTTCACATCGGAATATATCACTTGTTTCATTACACATTCTTTTTTATTATATTAGATTTTATTTTTGTTAATGATTTTATATAATTGCCCAACTATTAAGTAGCCATTATTAGGCATGAGTTAGGCAATAGATTTGTTTTTTTTACATTTAGGATAAAGGAGATAAATTAGTAGTACAAATCAAGTTTTGAGAATTCAATTTTGGTTTCTTCCGTGGGAAATTTTTTAGGTTTCAGTTAGTTTCATTTTGAGTTTCGGTTTTAGATTTATTTATATTTTTGTGTATATATTTATATAACAATGTAGTTATAAAATACTTTTTAGAGTTTTAATAAACTTTTATGATTTTTATAATATAAATTTTAGAATGTTAGTGAATTTTTAATTTTTTTATAATTTTAGAAATAATTTTATGAATATTGTTCAAATAGGGTTGGATATTTAAACATAAACCATATTTTATTGGACTTAAGATTTGGTTTCAAATGAGCTTGTGTATTTATACCTATTACGACCTAAAGATTGTAGGAGTCCGACTCCCGCCCAGAACCACTAATATACCTCACTGACTCACCCCTTTGCAAACGGACTGCCGGCCCGGAGGTCCGAGGCTACATGGGAATGGGCGCACCTCGCAGTGCCCCTCTCCCGGCCGAGGCGTATAACCGCTCTCGCTCGGCCCGCCAGGGGCAGTGTGCTCGGGGAACACCCAGACAGCGCAACCTTGGATGCTGGCAGAGGCACGTGCATACCCCTCCCTGCCAGCGGTCCATGATCCGCAACCGAAAAGGTGCGCGGCCGGGCCGAACAACCCACGAACAGGTCGACCCGGCGATCCCACGCGAACCCCGCCGCGGGGGACAGCATCGCCGGACCCTTGATTCATCGCGCACGACAAACAACCTAGTATAAGGACACGACTGACACTAGCGCCGCCCGACCATCTGACAAAGCACCCCCTGGCCGCTGCGCCCCCTGACACTTAATGCTTTCGGCCCTGACACCCTAACAAAAGCGCCCCTGGCCGTTGTGCCATCTGACAAAAGCGAGTCTGACACTCCTGTTCCTGACTTCCTCGTCCGAAGCTTCCGCTGACAGCCGTGCCAACTCAGCACGCCGAGTCAGCATGCCAGGTCAGCCCCACCTAATCGTCTCCCATCAGGTATAAATACCCACTCACTTCTTACGGTGGGGGGGTTGGCAAATTCCCTCTTAATTCCATTATTCACACACGAGAGCAAAGGTCGTTTATCTTTGTTCTCCCACTCATAGCTCGTCACGTACGGTCGACACACCCTCAGTCCGACCTGCGTGCCCAGCCCCCGCTTTAAGTCCAGTTATTGACTTAGGCATCGGAGAGGCTAAGGGTTGGACCCCAACCCGGCCTTTCTGACGAGTTGCTCGTTGTGCAGGGTAGCTCGCCCCTTGGCCGATATTCGCCTTCGGCTCCCGCCGTCCGATCCTCCTCCGTCGCGTCCGGCGGGATTCGACTCCGTGGCCTGCCCCGGCGGCAAGTTTAGCCTCTTCACCCCACTAATCACTTGTCAAAAAGCCTACCTAGATCCTCTTATCAATATAACCACCTGCCCTTGGTTCCCCCGAATATAAATTCATTGTATGCGAGTTCCACCCCGCAACAATTGGCGCCGTCTGTGGGAACGAAGGGTCACACCCATGTTAGACTCCATGCCGATCGCTCAGAACACTGACCACGGCAAGGATCCCGTGGATCAGGAGCCACTCTCTACTAATCACTCCGGCGACTGACCCCCCTCCGGGGATAGAAGCCGAGACAGTCCAGACCTCGGCCCGCGCGATCCAGAAGAGCTTCGAGGCCTTTACTAAGGCAATGGGAGGCTGCGCGGCGACGGGAACGGAGGCGCCTCCCGGCCCCTCGGACCCCGCGAACGTGAAACGAAATCTTCACCCTCAGTTCGAGGAGGAGGGGGGATACCAGGGGCTCGCCAGGGAGATTGCGGCCCAGCAGAAGCTCTTGGAGGAGGAAATGGAGGTCGCGCGGCTGCGGAGGCGTCGGGAGGAGGCGGCCGTCGCGCAGAGGCAGTTGGACGAAGCGGCCGAAACCGCCCGGCGGGCCTACCAGGACGAAGAAACCGCCCGGCACCAGCTCCGCTTCATCATCGCGGAACGCGAAAGGCTCCGGAGGGAGAACGAAGACAACCGGGAGAGCCCGGAGGTGTCGGCGATGGGCCGGCGGCCCCTGGACGGGCGCGGCCCGCCGTTGGCCAAATCCCCACCGGGAGGGGGGAGTCCGCCCCGACAGCGCTACTCCCGCGATCGTCTGAACGAGAAAGCCGTTTGTCAACAACTACGCTTCCTCACCGCCGAGCGCGAAAGGCTCCTGAGGGAGAATCAGGAGCGGAGGGGGATCCGGGAGGAGCCGGCCGGAGGGCGGTGGTACTGGGAGGACCGTAGCCCGCAACCCGTTGAATCCTCTACCCGTGGAAGGAGTCCCCACGGGCGACCGCTACGCTATTCTCCGGGGCGGGAAGACTGTCGGCAGCCAAGGCGCGACCGGAGCCAGACCCTCGAATGGCGAAGGGGGCACACGCCCGAGCGCTCTGCCTATCCGGAGGAGGCCACGCCGTTGGCACGATGGATCACTTCCGCCCCGAGGCCCGTAAGGTTCAAACCCCCCCACCTGGCCACCTACAACGGAAGAGGCGACCCTCTCACGCACGTGCAACAATACCGGGGGCAATGGAGGCGCAGGATGTGGATGAGGCATTCCTATGCCGGCTCTTCTCGCAAAGTCTGAGGGACACGGCGTTGGATTGGTACTTTGGCCTACCCGCGAGGTCCATTGGGAGCTTTGGCGAACTGTCCCACAAGTTCTGCCAGGAGTTCCGGGCCGGACGGACGAAGAAGAAACCCCTGGACTATCTCAGCACGATAGTCCAAGGGGAAGGAGAGACGACAGGGAGATACCTGCGCCGCTTTCAAGATGAGAGACGGGCGGTAGTGACCTGCGGCGATGAGGTGCTCATGCTGGCCTTCAAGACGGGATTGCGGACTCGGAGCCTCCACAAATCCCTGCTCTGAGACCCGCCGGCCGACTATGAGGCGCTGGTCGCTATGGCAGAGAGGCATGCATTGGCCGAGGAGACCATCGGCACGAAGAAGTTAGTCCCCCCGGCGAAGCCGCCCCTGGACGAGCTTCGATCGCACCTACGACCGAGGCAAAAAGACGGGCGCCGGGGCGCGACCAGCCGACCCAACCAAGGCGTGACCCGACGGGACGTTGCCCGCCGGACCTCCCCGGCCTGGCCCGAGAGTTCGCCCCGGCCCAGGAGCCCGCCCGGGCCGTCCCGAGGCTAGAGGGGCCCCCGCGGGCCCACTACACACAACTCAACGCCCCCATGTTAGAGGTGCTGGCCGCGGCGACAAGGGCCGGACTGCTGCTGGAGTCTCCCCGGGGATGAGGTCGGACCCGGCAAAGCGGGATCTCCAGAAGTACTGCCGGTATCACCGGGACTACGGCCATGATACCGACCATTGCTACACTCTTAAGAGGGAAATCGAGCGGCTGATCCAGGCGGGCCACTTGGGAGGCTTCGTGGGAAACAGGCAGTCAATCCAAGGAGAAAGAGCCCCTCGAGAGGCACGGAGGCCGGAGCCGCCAGCGGACCACGGTCCGGAGGAGCCGCGCCCCCTGGGGCGATCATGCGCATCGATGTGATAAGCGGGGGGCCATCCCCAGGTGAGGCGTCGCCCATGAGCACGGAGGAAGGTGTCCGACAGATGATGGGAGCGGGCGCCAACAGCAAGTCGAAGCGGAGAAGGATAAATCGACCCACTATCACCTTCGCTGAAGAAGATCTGAGAGAGGTTGGGTGTCCGCGTGATGGCACCCTCCTCGTCGATGCTCAGATCGGGACGGTCATCGTCAGCCGGCTCCTGATCGACACCGGAAGCTCCTGCGACATCCTGTTTCTGTCAACGGTCGAGAAGATGGGGTGAAAGCGGGCGGACCTAAGGCCCTGCACGGGGCCCATTATCGGCTTCACCGGCCACATGATCCCCATGGTGGGGATGATCACCCTGCCGATGACTATGTGGGAGGAACCGATGGTCGTCACCCGGGGGACACAATTCGTCGTCGTCGACATCGCGTCGGCGTACAACGGAATCATAGGGCGCCCATACATGACGGCCATAGAGGCACTCCCCAGCCTGCTACACCAGATGATGAAATTCCGGACTCCGCGGGAGTGGGACTGGTGCGGGGAAACCAGGAGCTGCCTCGAAGCCGCGACGAGGGGCCAGTCAGGCGCCGAAGCCCGAAGCGGGCCTTGACGGTCCTCGTCCCTGACGAAAGGGAGGACTTCTGCGACCATCGGCCGACCCCTGCCGAGGAGGTCGAAGAGGTACCCGTAGCTGCGGAGGAAGAAAAAACCGTCTCCATCGGGACGAAACTCCCGGCCGCCCTAAGGGCGGCCCTCGTCGGCTTGCTCCGGGAAAATGTGGATATATTCGCCTGGTCGCCCGCAGACATGCCGGGGGTTGACCCGACGGTGATCTCCCACAGGTTGAATGCGGACCCAGGAGCCCGACCGGTCCGGCAGAAGAAGAGGAGCGCAGGGGGCGAGAAGAAGCGGGCGGCCGAGGAGGAGGTAGAGCGGCTACCCGGACGGTGATCTCCCAAGTTTATCAGGCCAGTGGACTACCCGGACGGGCTCGCCAACGTCGTCTTGGTGAAGAAACCCAGCGGAAAATGGCGCATGTGCGTCGACTTCACCGACCTTAACAAGGTGTGTCCGAAGGACAGTTTCACCCTCCCGCGGATCGACCACTTGGTGGACCAGGCGTCCGGTTACGAGTTGTTAAGCTTTATGGACGCCTTTTCGGGCTACAACCAGATACCGATGGCGGAGGAGGACGAGGAGAAAACGTCCTTCGTCACCGATAAGGGCACCTTCTGTTACACTAAGATGCCATTCGGACTGAAAAACGCCGGGGCGACCTATCAGCGGATGGTAGACCGGATATTCAGCCTACAGGTCGGACGGAACTTGGAGGTCTACATCGACGACATGCTGGTAAAGAGCAGGAGGGCCCCAGACCACCTCGCCGACTTACAGGAAACGTTCCAAAGGGTCCGCCAATACAACTTAAGACTGAACCCTGCGAAGTGCATTTTCGGCGTGCAGTCGGGGAAATTCCTAGGCTTCATGATAACGAAGCGGGGGATCGAGGCAAACCCCGATAAGGTGACGGCCCTCGTCAATATGTCGGAATCACGGACGATTCGGGATTTGCAACGACTGAACGGCCGGATCGCTGCTCTGGGGCGATTCCTGTCAAAATCCGCGGAGAAATCGCTCCCCTTCTTCAGGGTCTTGCGCACTGCCTTTGGTGAAGCAAAGGACAAAAGGAAGGTGATCCCATGGGACGACGACTGCGCTCGAGCGTTCGTGGAGCTGATGGCCTACCTACAAAGTCCGTCGCTCCTCTCACGGCCGGAAGAAGGCGAACCGCTAGGGTTGTACTTGGCAACCAACGAGGAGGCCGTTAGCTCCGTCTTAATCAAGGAGGAAGGGGACGTGCAACGCCTTGTATATTACGCCAGCCGGATTCTCCGGGAGGCGGAGACTCGCTACAGTCCCATCGAGAGGGCCGCCTATTGCCTGATCACAACGGCTAGGAAGCTTCGACCATACTTCCAGGCCCATCCCATCGTCGTCCACACCGACATGCCCCTCGAGAAGAACCTGAAGAGGTTGGAGCGGTCGGGGAGGATGATCAACTGGAGCGTCGAGCTCAGCGAGTTCGACATAACGTACAAGGCCCGGACGGCGATCAAAGGCCAGGCGTTGGCGGACATCGTGGTGGAATGCACCACAAGGGACGGCCCGGGGGACCAACCAGAGCCACCATCGGCGACCGCATCCCCACGAACGACGGAGGTGGCGGAACCCTCAGAGCCCTCCCAGGGGGACATGGACGAATTATGGACCATCCACGTCGATGGCTCAGCGACGGAATCCGGGACAGGGGCGGGTATCGTCATTCAAACCCCCGACAGATGCTCGTTGGAGTACGCCTTGCGCTTCAACTTCCCGGCAACCAACAATGTCGCGGAATACGAGGCCGCGGTCAACGGGCTGAAGCTCAGTAGGGTGGTGGGGGCGACGAACGTGTTGCTCCTCAGGGACTCACGGCTCGTCGTCCAACAGATCCAAGGAAGCTTCGAGGCCCGGGAGGAAACGATGAAGCGCTACCTTAAGCGCATCCAGATCAAGCTCCGCAAGTTCAAGAGAGCGGACGTCCAGCACCTGTACCGCTCCAACAACCTTCGGGCGGACGCCCTGTCTAAGCTGGCTTCCTCCTCCGCGGCCGAGATCGGGAAGGCCATCTACGTCGAAAGCCTACTGACCCCCACCATTGACGAAGAAGAACTAATGTGTGCGGGCACGGTGACGACGTGGATGACCCCCATTATGAAGTGCCTGGAGACGGGGGACCTGCCCGAGGAGCGGATGCTGGCTAAAAAGGTGGAGAGACGTGCCCTATCATTCGTACTCCTCGACGGAGTGTTGTACCGCCGCCGCCGCGCCAACTTCGACGTCCTGCCCTATCTAAAGTGCTTGGGCCCGGAGCAGGCTGAGCAAGTCATCCACGAAGTGCACGAAGGCTTCTGCGGAAACCACCATGGCGGTCGCACCATCGCCCACAAAATAATGCGCCAGGGGTACTATTGGCCGACAATGATCCAGGACGCGGTCCAGTACGTCAAAAGGTGCGAGGCGTGCCAGAAATTCTGCCGACGTACGACTGCACCTCCGGCTAACTTGGTGCCCATTGTGAGCCCGATCCCATTCGCCAAATGGGGACTCGACATCCTTGGGCCTTTCCCAAAGGCCTCCGGGGAAGAAAATATCTAGTCGTCGCCGTGGACTATTTCACGAAGTGGGTGGAGGCCGAGCCGCTGGCGCGCATCACGTGGACGGACATGAAGGGCTTTATCTGGCAGTCCGTTATATGTCGCTTTGGGATACCCCGCTCGATAGTCACGGATAACGGAAGACAGTTCGATTGCAAAGGCTTCCGTGATTTCTGTTAGGGCTGAGGGATCAAGCTCCATTTCACGTCAGTTGCCCACCCGCAGTGCAACGGAATGGCGGAGGCCGCGAACAAAGGCATCTTGAATCCTATGAAGAAAAAGGTGGACGCCGCCCTTGGGGCATGGGTCGACGAGCTGCCGGAAATTCTCTGGTCCTACCGCACCACCCACAAGGCCTCGACCGGAGAAAGCCCATTCATGCTGGCATACGGATCGGAGGCGGTCGTTCCCGTGGAAATTGGAGAAGAGACGCTCCGGCTAAAACTCTTCGACGAAGATATCAATGGAGAGGCGCTCGGCCTCAGTCTCGAATTGGTGGACGAGATAAGAGACCGAGCCTTGACGAACCTCGTCAGGCACAACCAGAGAATGGCACGACACTACGACTCCAGGGTGAAGAAGCGGACTTTCAGGATCGACGACCTGGTCCTCAGAGACGCCACCTTCAGACCCGAGACCGCCCTCCGGGGGAAGCTGGCCGTCAAATGGGAAGGGCCCTACAAGGTCATCGATATCATCGAACCGGCCACGTACAACTTGGCAACCCCAGACGGAAGCGAGCTAGCCCACCCTTGGAATGCGAAACACCTGCTAAAGTTCTACCAATAGTTGTGAGTTTTTCTTTTTTTATATATATACAAGATCTACGTCCGCCCACTTTCCCAAACTTTGTTGTTTCCACATGAGTGTTTCAGCGCCACCCTCCGAAACCAGAGAAGGGCACGGGCCGGGCTACGCGCCCGCTCCCCCCTCGAGACCTCTGGGGCAGGGCCAACCCAAGCCACCCAAACCAGAGAAGGGCACGGGCCGGGCTACGCGCCCGCTCCCCCCCTCGAGAGCTCTGGGGCAGGGCCAACCCTATCCACCCAAACCAGAGAAGGGCACGGGCCGGGCTACGCGCTCGCTCCCCCCCTCGAGACCTCTGGGGCAGGGCCAACCCTAGTCACCCAAACCAGAGAAGGGCACGGGCCGGGCTACGCGCCCGCTCCCCCCTCGAGACCTCTGGGGCAGGGCCAACCACATCGAAACCGATCGAAACTATATTCAATCTTTTTTCAGTTCCTTAAACTCGGTTTCGGTTGGTTTTTACCCGATCGAAACCAATCGACACCAGCCGAAATCGAGATTCATAGATAGTTTCATATTGCACCCTTTTCGAAATCAAAACGAAACAGGTTTCGGCTGAAACCTGATTTTTGATACAAATTTCAACATCAAATTCAAGTGTTCAACAGGCATCACCGTACAGACATTGAATATTTTCTGAACATAATAGTAACAAAATAAAATGGCTAAAATTTAAGAAGGAAAGCTAGTTAGTATAACTTTAAAAAAATTTATTGTAATTCTAAGTTAGCAATAAACATAATAGTTGGTTACTGTTTAACCCAGTTAGTTATTTATTCGGGTTAATAAACTAATATAACATGTTACCTTGAGTTTGTATGCCTGAAAAATTGTTTTGCAACATGAATCCAAATTAAAGCTTCATGTGGTTTAGCCCATCGTCAGAGACAGCTAAGATCTTGATTTTGGTATAATGGGTTGGGGTTTGATTAGGGTATGTCAAACAAAGACGGGGGGAAAATATTATGAGTCTGGGTGTTATTGGGGTAAGGTTTGATTTGTGCATGATAGTGAAATGAATGGGGGTTAGGGTTGATTTTGACAAGACGAGTTGGATTTGATTTGGGGATGGAAATGGAGAAAATATGAATTTTTTTTTTTGGTGGGGGGGGGGGACTGCTTGGCTTATTTAGGATATCATATGTTCTTGGTAAGGTTTGAAGATGAAGAAAATGATAAGACGCATGTGAATGAAATAGTAAGCATATACGCTCATGTAGGGTTGTTTACCTATTTATATGGATACACTTCACTAAATTACTAAATTTCATAAGATCAAGGGCACATAAATCATTATGCATCTTCAGTTAACATTGTTGTACTTTTTGAAACCATTGTGCTGTTTTTCTAAAACTTTGGGGGTTTAATGATGATTTTTGAAATTTGGGGAGTGACGCAAGACATATCTAGAAAGATGTGCCTACATATATGAGAGAAAGCACCACAGAAGCGAAAAGGAAGCATTTAGTTTAAACATTTAATTAAGATTAAATAGATTATGAAAGAACTAAAATTGAGCGGTACACAGAAAATATTAGGGAGATTCCACATAATATTGGATATCCACACCCACGACGTATCTCACACAAACACTTGTCTCACTTTCTTTGTCATCTCATGTACTCAGTCTTCTCGTAATACATAGGCAAAGTCATGATTAGCACAATAGATTCTACAGTTCTTTAAAAGATGTGTTAATAAATGTATTCGACATGTTTCTCAGATAAACATAATGATGACATACAGTTAACATGACTCTTGGAGAAAACATGACGATGTCTTTGATTTGCAACACTTTGTTAAAATCACTCATAATTAATGCAACATGAAATGGTAGCTGTTAAATGTACTAAATACAAGCAATATGATTGCAATCAACTCCTCTTTATTCCACCCTTCGTTGGATCACAACCCAGTTCATGCACTCCAATGCGCAGTGCAGTCCGAATAATATCATTATATCTGGTGATCCGTATATAAAAGATCATTGATGGTTAATTTGATTAATGAGATCACTTGACATATTTTTAATCCGTAATTTTTGTTTTATTTATAGAGTTGATTGAGTTATCAAGACTTACAATATGGCTTTACAGTTTAGGGTTTGAACTCAGATACTTAATATAATTATACTTGTGATTTTGTTTTATAATTAAAGTAGCTTGCAGTAGTCCATCAGTGCTTATTACAGACAGTAAAAAATTGACATTCCAATGGTGCCACATGTACCGTGATTCCATTTACTGATTTTATTAAGTCTACGTCTCATACTATGTACTATCCATAGAAGCATACCACATGACATACCTGCATCCATACGACAAACCAAAGTATCCATGAATTTGGTAATACTGGATTGGTCATATACAAAGGAGATCAGGAACTGCTATAATTAGGAAAAGCTGTCATAGTTGATGCAGCGAGGAGAACTGGGGGAAATCCTAAATAATAGTGACTGATGAGTAAGGAGAATGAAAAGGATATGATACTTGGTTACGTAACATTGAATATTGTCCTTAATAGAGCTGAATGCAGATGAAGGTTTTGTGTAGCGCACCATAAAAATCTGTGTTGATGGCTCTGTTCTCAAGTATCGAAAGTTACTTAATAGTGATCATGAGCTATTTATGGATTACTAACATCAATATTTTCATGGTTAAAAATTTATTTCTATGTACTTTATGTTTTGGCAAGCCATGCGTTTCTTCTGCTGTCAAAATTGCCTATTACGATATTATGCCTCTAAGTGGTTGCTAGACCCTTGACTTTGCTTCATAGACTTCATTTTTCCATATCATGTATGTACTATTGTTTTAACGTCAGTGCAATGATCTTCACTTTATTTCTTGTCCTAGGTATTCTGACACAGGATTTACAGTTAATGGCGTCAAGTATGAGGGAAGCATACTTATTGTAGAGAACAAACTCATGTCATGTGCTCCTAAAAGATTCTCAGAGATAACAGCTGAGAGGTGTGCCGGAAAGTTACTGATATTGCATACTGTTATAGAATCAATTTATGACTAAATTGTAGCTATATCAGTTTTTTTGTATGTTATTGCTAGATGCTTTGTCTTAGGAAGTCAATAGTTGACTTGGGCTTAAAATCTAATAAAATATGTTTTTTAAATTAGCCCCTCACAGATTCATGTTTTAATACTTGACACTAGCAAACAATCTACTGGCTTTTAGAAAGCCTAAGATCATTTATCCCTTTTATGGAGTTCACTTGTAGTGGTATGCCTAGAGAATCTGCTGCACTTTCTGCTGCACTTATGATGTGCTGGTGATGGAATTGAAGAAAATGTTTTTGGATTAAAAAAAGGCAATTCTGCCATTTACAAAATTACATTACACTGTATGGGTTAACATACTTAGAGGGGGTGGAGTCAGGAAAAAAGGGATTCAGAGCGGGGTTAGCACCAATATCAATGAGCAGGGAGGTAAATTTCATTAAATAGGGGGAAAATTTTTCACTAAAATTTATCGTAATTTAATGGTAGTGGTTTCATGTGTCTAAGCCGGGTATCATGCAATTAAAAACAAAATAGATACTGTTGTTAGAGATGGTGGCAAAAGTTACGGTGCAAGAGAAAAGTTCTGGGTTCTTATTACTTATTAAATGCAATGGCAGAATATATGTGCAGAAACCTTCTGTTCACCAGCATGAAAATTTTGATGTGGTTTTCTTGGCACTGACACCATTTTTTTGGACATGAGTAGTGTTATAATACTTGTCAAAAATCGCTACCTTTTTATTAAAAATCTACGACTTTAGTTTTCATTGTCAGTTATTATTATACTACTTCATATTTAATCTATAATTTAAGTAATTACTACCAAAATAGCAGCTATTTGAAATACTGACAATTGATATAATTTGTAAAATTTATGCAGCTTATCTATCTTCCAAGTTCTACGGCCTGTTCCTGGTAATTTGATGGCAATCCATTTTGTTTCACATCTGTTGTTTTAATTCCCCTGATTTCATGGTGGCTAGCTTTTAGTGGTTGTTTTGATTCATATTTGATGATAATGTGACCAATGACTACTATAACTGGCAAATGATCTCATTTTTAGATGCAGCAAGGTTATATGTACAAATGCAAGCCAAGCAACAGTATCATCTATTTTGATGAACATATCTTAAATCGCAAAATTGTAACTTGGACAATCTGAAATTTGAAATTCAAAAACAGAAGAATAAAATCAGACATATTCATTAATGGTAATGAAACTAATATTGATATTCCAATAAACATAATTGGTTGCTGAATGACCAATGACTAATATAACTGGCAAGTGATCTCATTTTTAGATGCAGCAAGGTTATATGTACAAATGCAAGCCAAGCGACAATGTCATCTATTTTGATGAACATATCTTAAATCGCAAAATTATAACTTAGACAATCAGAAAATTGAAATTCAAAAACAGAAGAATAAAATCAGACATATTCATTAATGGTAATGAAACTAATATTGATATTCCAATAAACATAATTGGTTGCTGAATGAAAATGTCTGCTATTTAAATTTCAATTTCATGTGCTCTGCATTAAACCATGTTCGGAAATGTTTATGAAAAATGTTTCTTGGACTATATTTCCTACTAATGACACATATCTGTGACTTGAATATTATCATTATCATAGTTTTCTTGATCATGAGTGGAGACTATCATAAGCATGCATAGTCCTATTCTGTATCCTACTTTACTGCAGCGATGAAAGCTCAGACCAAACATGTTTTAGTAGAGTAATTGGTTTATTATTTATTATTATCTATGAGAAAAAGGTACCCCGTACAGACTTGCAGTAGTCAGTTTAATAATTTCCAGGTAATATACATTTTATAAGGTAGTAACGCAATTTGATCATGATCATATTTTTACAACTGCTATTTGTGGAAACACATGCAACCTTTTGAGGTTGAGCCTGGGGGGCCACTAATTCTCATCTAGTCGTTCGGTTAATTCAGAATGATTTATATCACAATCAGTTGGTGACGTGATGGTTTTTCAAGCTTACCAAAGACCTGAGAAGCATCATAACTGAAACCTTGTTTGAACGGGCAAAATTTCTCTCATCGTCAACTGCTGTTGCAGCACATGGAACATGTTCACCAATACCACAATCTAACACTTTTCCCATCATAATATGTGTTATCTATGTTGGATCTCCTGGCACACCAAATACACTGGGGGGCATAGTATATATCACAACGAAATTGCAAATTTAAAAGTTACTAAAAATGCAATAAGAGTGCGGAAGTAAATAATCACAATTCAGAGAATAATCAAACGCAAACACAAAGATTTATCTTGGTTCGGATCTTTGTGATCCTACGTTCAGTCCTCCACACTGTAGAGATTTTCAATCCACTATAACACTTGCTTCTCGCAAGCAATCAATATACAAATATGCCAACACTCCACGTGTTGCAAACTTGTACATTCTTTTTAACATGAGATTCACCAAATAAAGAGAAAAGAGTATGAAACAATATGTGATAATGTAGAAATTATATTGCAAGGATAGTGATGGTATCTTCAAGGATTCTTGATGTGAAGATGAAGTAGAACACACTTAGAAATTGACTTTCTAATGAAGAAAAATTTCTGCAGAGGTTCCTCAAAGAAAATCTGAAAATCACTCTTTTAGAGTGAGAAAGACAAAACTTAAGAGTAACAGAGAGTGTGAATTTTCGTGATTTTTAGACAGAGGTCTTGGGGTCTATTTATAGGCTAAAAGAGTAGTTACCGACCGTTTGACAACTGCCCAAATTTTCAAAACATTCTGAGCAGTTTTTACATAAATTGGTCGACTAATGAAAAGTGCTGGTCGACTAATTTTGCTGCCAGACTAGAATATGACTGTTGAAATATCTTTTAACGATAAAAAACTGTCAAAAACAGTCAGAAACTAGCCGTTGATGATAGTTCCAACTGCCACTGGTTGACTAAAAAATTTAATCAATGAAAACTGTCAAAATAGCTGTTGGAATAACTGTTTGGATAACTGTCTGGTAGACCAGAAAACTCTATTGGTCGACTAGGATCAAAAACTTAGAAAATTGTATTAAAATGATCCTTGTGACTAAAAATGTGATTTGACCAAAAATCATAATTTTTGAAAAATAAGTGAAAATTAATTGGTTGACTAGAAGAATGTGTTGGTATGCTAATTTTTCGATTGACTTGGTTATTTGAGGATGGACCCTTAAGGACAAAGATATTTCATCATCAAGGCTTTTACATTCTAAATATATGTTTAGAATATGCAAGGACGAAAAGAAAAGTTACATCATTTTTCACAAGATATAAAGATTCATCTTTTGAGATTCGTTTTGCTTTTTGATGATTCGTCTTGCAATGTATATGTTGACTTGATGATTGTCTTATATGAAAATGTTGAACTTTGAAGTCTGCGCTGATAGGGTTAATATATACACATATAAATGATTGTATCATCAAAAACTTTATGAGAAGAAAACTTTATGTTTCCAACAAGCTATGGAGTAAGGCTCCATACATGACATAACAAAGTATCATGACTGACTAGAAACCTGATATCAATCTTTCTGAAATTCGTGAAATTCGTGGCCAATGCACACGAGGGGCTTGCCATAATCCTGAAAGGTAAGTTATCTTCTTCCAAATTCTCCTAGATTGGGGATATATCTACAAGAAGAGAAAAGATGATAAATTTGTTGTAGGAAACTATATTCAATTCTTGGGCTTATAAGCCAAGAGCCAAGTAGAATAGGCAGCTGAAAACATATAATTAATTAATGAGCATGTTACCATCATACTACTTTGTTAGAATCTGCACAATATATATCATCCTGAAACCGCTGTGTCATTTCCATTGTGACCGAGACGCCATGGACAAAACAGCTGCTTCACTGTTTTGGACCAAGTCTTTGCGCTTCTAAGCCCCCCCCCCCCCCCCCCCCCCCCCCCCAACACACACACACACACACAAAACAAAAACAAAAACAAAAACAAATACCAGGGATGGAGGGAATTGACAATGTGTGCTATATTTTTTCTTGTTATTTACCACATGTCTGCATATGTGTTTTGCAAGTATACCTCAAGTACAAATTCTAAAGGGCATTTATAACTGGACAAGCAGGTGAGGTTAAACCCTACGAAATTGAAGATTTATTAGATAGATATCCAAACTAGTTAATAGGTAAATATATAGATTCCTACTCTTACTTTTATTTCTTTTTTAAATTTTGTGTGTGTGTGTTTTTTTTGTTGTTTTGTTGGGGGGGGGGGGGGGGGGGGGGGGGGGGGGGGTTCTGTTTCTTGTTTTGTCATCTTTCCTCCGGATTCTTTCGATCAATTAATTTTGGGTATCTTGCTCTTGTGAAAGGTTTGTGGTTTCCCGTGTCCTAGCATTTTGATGTGTCTTATTGCAGAGATCTTAATTCTTGGTTGTGGGAGGAATATTGAGCCCGTAAGCCCAGAACTCCGTCGCTTTATTCGATCTACAGGCATGAAACTAGAGGCAGTTGACTCGGTAAAGATCATATAGTTTCATCTTTATGATTATTTCATATTCAGCAGTTGTTATCTCTGAAGTTTTGGTCGTCATGAATATCCATCATGAATAGCGCCTCCAGTTTTGGACTTACTTATGCTTTAAACTCTTTCATATCTTGGCAGAGAAATGCAGCATCTACTTACAATATCTTAAACGAAGAGGGGAGAATGGTGGCTGCGGCACTTCTGCCATATGTAAATACATCATAATCCTCATCGACAGTGTAAGCACTCTTCTAACGTACGCGTGAATGCCTTTTTTTATAAACAGCATCTTAAAACCCACCTAAGCTGTCTTTGCTTTCTTTCCTTCATTTGATTAATTAAAAACAAAATAAAAACATTTCCCCCTATTTCTATTAATTTCTGCATTTTGAAAATAAAAAATTGATTTGGCGTTTTAACCTCTTAAGCTCTAAAAGGCTGCGCATGCTTTTGCTTTCCTGAGTAGTATCTTGCCCCGCCTTGTTCTGAGTTTTGCTTTCCACAACCTTGATGAGTGCACATGCATGATCTAGTGCTAACATCAACCGCGCAGCAGTGTGAGTATGAGAGAAGATGATGGAGATACAAACTACAAAATGAAAATTACACACCTTTAATTAAACGTTGTGTGTTATAATATCTGAACTCCCCCCCAGAAAATATATTTATGGTCAAGAGCCACTCATCAACAGTGACTTAATTAGGGACATCTCAAGGTCTTAGTCAAGCAGAAGAAAGCCAAGAACTGAATTGCCCAATGGAAGGTAAGATTACGATGGCCATTAGATTGGATCAGCAAATCCAGTGTAAGCAAGTTAAGCAAGTTGGATGCCATTGCCCTGGCGGCTAAGTTGAAACTGCAGGCAAAATAAGAAAGTCTGGTAACATGTTTAGGAAATTGCTATGATATTTCATGTATATTGTGAGTGATGCAAGGCATGTTCCCTTGCTTCAAGTCTGTTTATAGTCTCGAAAGATCAAGAACAGGTAGTGCACTGCATATGAATTATATGTAGAAAACTGGCCGGTAGTATTTTTCTTACTTGAAGCATCACTGCTGCATATCACCCAGTCTTGCACTGCTGGCTAATTGCCTGTTTGCAACTGTATTCATCTTTCATCAAGATCAGTTCAGTATTCTTCTCCAGTTCTATACCAAGAACATGTTTATTTGGCTCTACTATCATAGGCAAACATTTCTCTCTTTTGTTCCACATTCAAAGCGTTGGTTTAGTTCTGACTGTAGTGTTTATCTTAATCATTGGCAGGCAAACAAGCTAAGGTTCTCAGTGGAGGCTTGTTTTTGCAGGATTGAAAGACTCTGCACCTTGTCGAATTTTTTGCCACCAAACAATTTCTTTTTGTATTCATTGCTGGAATTCATCTTATCTATCTTCCGTGGGGGTCGATGA
The DNA here is from genome assembly GCA_030789695.1 of Scilla litardierei. Classification (NCBI taxonomy): domain Eukaryota; kingdom Viridiplantae; phylum Streptophyta; class Magnoliopsida; order Asparagales; family Asparagaceae; genus Scilla; species Scilla litardierei. The sequence continues at coordinate 391,214,717 of CM061142.1, forward strand.
CAGAGTGAGAAATAATCCCAAAGTCAAAAAGTAGATGACAATGTTGCTCGGATTTGCCGGTCTATATTTCTCCAGTGGCGTTGTTCCACTCTTAGGTAAACCATGTGAAACTGCTGATGTTGGTTTACAGAGATATGCAGGCTATGCACAAAGTCGAACTATCAATTGATGTTGATGTATTGTTTTGCTATCTTGTAATCAGTTTTGTTCACGAATCTGAGATTTTACTGTCAATGAAACCGATAAGCTCTAATAGGCTGTTGGTCTATTAGGCTGCTGGTGAGAGCTGTTTCCGCTGGTGAAGGATGAAAATAAAAGATTTTGCAAGTCTTCAGCTTTCTTGCACATTTGGCATGGGAGATGCATTTCTTAAGCGGACAACTTTTCGGGGTAAAACATTTAAAAATTCGAAATAATTACCAAAATAATCCAATTTCAAAAATAATTAAAAAAACCGATAAACTTTTTATCAGTGGTGAGATTTTTTGCTAAAGTGACCAACGCGGAAAATGATTGGGGTTACTAACCCTATCTATTTTGGAAACGAATCGAAGTTGAGGACCCTAGTTCATTGTTATGCTCATTGTTTAATAAAGAGCAGCCATTCCACTCATTCCACTTGTACTAGCTGCTCTCCTGGGTGAACATAGAGAATGTCGAATAACTAGGGATGGCAACTCCGGTCATTTAGAAAACTGATTGGAGTTGGAAACCATGTTTCTTTATTATGCTCATTGTTCATCAGAGAGTAACCATTCCACTGGCTGCTCTCTGGTGAATAAAGAGCATAACAAACAACTCGAGGTGTTTTCAAATCATGGTCAAATTTTGCACATCAGGTTCCATATTCACACCCTACTACATCATCACATATATACCTCCTTCAACCATAGTTCTCTCACTCCATATTTACATCTTCATACATCATCACCTACACACCCCTTACAACAACAATTTCAATTTAACACAAAATATAATTTCAATACATATATTTAATGAAAACTGTAAATCCAAATACAATATGGGACAAAGTCCCAATGCCATATTCAATATAATCTTATCAAACATAATCATAATTTTCAATAAAATCTAAATACGTATCTATTTAATCAAAAGTGTAAAGATCCAATGCAATATTCAATACACTTGCAGTACAAATTTAATCTGAGAAGATGAAATAAGAGTCAAAAATAATTTCAATACAAGTTTGATGAAATAAGAGTCAAAAATAATTTCAATACCAGTTTATCTTAATACTAATCAAATACAAAGCCCAATGCAATATCTAATCTACTCCTAAACAATGACGACCACATTAAACAACGACGAGAAGTGAATCTGGGCATTTGAGAAGGTCCAGATTCATTGTCGTTCATTATCTAATGTTTGCCCTAGATTTACGAATGTAAGTAAACATCTGTGCTCGTTGGATTGTAGTTGCTCCTTCCATATCTAGTTGTGTTTACTGATACCGCTGAGACGGTTAGCCCTAAACCTGGTTGATTTGCTCCGATGAAATCGACGAAGACGACTCGTTTCGGTTTTAAGTGGAAGGAGCCTTGTATGGCGTAACATTAATTTATTCCGGTTTTTATGATACTTATGTCGGGAAATGTCTGCCCTCAAGGCCAACTATTTATAATTGGGACATCTGTTCAAAATGATAGTATGCTACTTGGTAATGTTTATTTGAGTATAATCATGCATTTTATAATTAGATAAAGTCATGAGACTTAGTGCGAGGTCGAGCATGTATCGAGATAAGGATCACGATCATGGAGAAGTATTTCAACCGCTAGTAGCATAAGTTTAAAAATGTTCGTAGTCGTAGATACACCGAGAAAGGACATGAATGCATCCGATAGACTATTATGCCAAGTGTTAGTGGCGATGATCTCATGATCATTCGATTTAGCAAAATCGGAGACGAGACACAACTGCTCATTAGAGGATGAGTTCACTGAACTACCCAACGAGAGTTGCTACATGGAGAGCACATACAATACAGTCAATGACAGCTCTCAAGTGATGATAGGCAAGCTGGTCCTTTGACTTAAGGCTATTTACAAGTCTATGTGTGAACGGTGTCACTTAGATTTCTGACCTAGCTTCGAGGCAGGGCATGCTTAAAGAGCTTAGGTTGAGTGACACTTCAAGCGTACAAGGGGAGTAGTGGCTAAGAGAGAAGGAGTCACTCTCATATGTGGGGAGTTAGTGTCGCAGAATTAGTACTGTCCTTAGCGAGATCCTTGGCCGAGGTGTGTTGGATATGATCCAATAAAGACAAGCTAAGATCGAATAATGCTGATAAATCGTGAAGCTATAAGGGGTTGACAGTCAGCCATACCCTAGGCTTTGCAGCGACATAGTGTTGACGAATGGATTAAAACTGCAAAATTCACACTGACATAGTCAAGTGTTGTCCTGACAATGTTTAAGTCAAGAGGTAGACCATGTAATGATGATACCGAACCAGGGACAATAACTGATGCTTGCGATCATCGTCGTCAGAGTCTCACCTGTAGTAGGATTAGGCTGTAGGGTCTCACATAGTCTGAGATTCTCACCCAAGTTATAAGAGGAACATGCATATGATGCATGTGTATTAATATGGTTTCAATTGGTTTGGAAAATGATTTCGGTCACATATGAAGTGACACGAAAATTGAGCCTTGAAAAAGCATAGAAAATGCCCAAACCGGGGTCCATGAATGTCCCGGACCCAATCACCATAGCCTGAGCAAAGAAAGCCCCAAAATCTAGGCTTGGGTATGCCCGAGCACAATCCCAGTCAGACACTTGCCCATTTCTGGGATTGGGTGTGCATGGGCTTCTCAAGGCTCGGAACTGGGCTTGAACTCAATTCTGGGCATGGTCGCACCTAGGCACAAGCCCCGGTGCACCTGGGTATTAGACTGGGCCCAAGCCCAGTTTGAACTGGGCTGCACCTAGTAAAAAGGGTGCCCGGATTTAGGCGCTCTGGTCGGGCGCCCGACCTGGGCACCCAACCATCGGGGTGGGCGCCCTTAGCAGTTGGGCGCCTGACTTGCAAGCGCCCGACCCAGCAGGCGGGCGCCCGACCCAGCAGGCGGGAGCCCGACCTGCGGGAGCCTAGCCCAATGGGTGGTAGCACCCAACCCGGGCATGCCTGACCCGCCAGCGGATGGGGCCCAGTTGGGCCCGCAGTTCTTCTTTGGTGATTTTTGAGGACTCGTTTGAGGTGCCAACGACCTTAGAATTGGGGACCGTTTGTTTCTATGCGATCTTTGTTTGATGCTCTTCAAAATGATATATCATTTCGATTCTTATGTTTAACAGAGAGGGAGAATTAATTGCTTAAAATTTATTCCTCGATAGATAAAAAACTTGAGTCAATTTGGATTCCAATTTTTAGTACCGCATCAGACGTGATACTCTGCTGAAGGCTCATCTCTCCCTATAAATAGGAAGCCATTCTTCCTCTTAAACTTACACAAAGCCTAGATTAAGGGAGCTCATCTTAAATTAAAGTGGGCAAATCTATATCTAAAGGCGATTAAATTTTTTTCTCTTTTCCTCTTTATTCCCTTTTCAGGTTCTAGCAAAACTTGAAGGGAGTTCGAATCTGATTTGGAGCTCAAGGCAGGGACTCAGCTAAGATGAAACTTTCTGGAGCAAGTGGTTTCCTCTTGACGAGGCGTTGGATCGCTTCGGGACGTCGTCTTAGGAAAGAGTTTTTGCGACGGTAAAAACTTAAGGCATGCATTTTAAGCTTTATTTTAATAGCAGAATTAGTTAGATCTATCTTTCGAGATAGGTCCAACCTTCTCTTTAGATAATAAAAGATACCGCAATGGGGTTTTAGTATTTTATTCTGTAGGGCGTTTTCATAAAAGTGTTTTAAGATTTCTTTTTCTTCTTCCACTGCCTCCACGTCTTCTAAGCCTTGTGCTAGACGATGGAAAAGCCCTTTGGAAGCTTGCTCAAAAACCCAACATTGATATCAGATCAAGGTTTTATCGAGGATCTATTTTTTTGCTATTTAAAACATGCGTGCGGACGATGAGTTGTACTCTTGTTGTGGCATGTAAAGCTCTCTAGTTTAATTTTTTAATTTTGTAATCTATAGTGCATCTGAGCACTTGTTTATGTAATTAATTTTTCCAGCATTCTTTTATAATTTATTATTTTTCAAAGGGGATACCCTTTTGCAAATGTATAGTAAATTTAGGAGGCAGAGCTACCAGAAGTAGCTAACGACAAGAGATCCATGGAGTTGAGATGTGCAAAAGAGGCGCTTTGCAAAGTGTTGCTAAGTGGTGGATGTCCTGCTAGATCTATGGAGTTGCTTTAGTTAACTAGGGTGTACTAGAAAGCTTACATGCGTTCTGTGATGATTGTACTTTACTTTCAAGCGATGTGTAAATTGCAATGCCTTTTGGATTTTACGGCTAACATATAATTTTATATTGCAAAGGTTCTACTTCCTCTCTGCCATAGCTAGCTAACCTAAGGTGGTGATGTGGTCCCATGTCCTTGTGCAATAATTATATGTGCCTTTGGTTTTGTTGAAAATCGTTTTCGAAAATTAAACTTCCTTTCTGTTGTATGATAAATGCGTGTGATGTCGATGCTGTGATATTCTGGATTCTTTAAAATGTTAGTTTTAGTAATTTTCTAGAATTAGAGTTAACTAATTTGAAAGAACCCATAAACATATCAATGAAGCATAACTTTGAAAATCGACGTTCTTAAGGTATCCGCGAGCCGGTGTCTAGAATCATTTGGTGTCTAGGCTAGATCACCCTAGTAGGGCACACCCTAACCAGGGGTTGTGAGCCTACCAAGTCAAACCTGCCTGGCTGTGTTCAATTGGATCAATTTAGAACTCCAAATATCAATAATGCAGACAGTGATTATATTCTAGTTTATTATGTTAAAAATTCTTTTCAGGATTAGCCGTAGCCCTCCTTGCTTTTGTAATTTGGCAATTGGGGATTCCTGTTATGGTTATTGGGCACACTCAAGCACACTCATGGTTATCTTTTGGGAACCAATTCCATTATACATATGATGTAGTTCATCTTAACCCAAACTGTCGCGTCATGAACATACCCGAGCGCAGGTGTAAGTTAGGACTGGGCAAGAAAGCAAGGGTTCGACTAGACTAGTCTTTATGGTATGTTGGGAAAACTCAAAGGTCATAAGTGACTAGGGGTAAAAACCGTCAGGGAAGCACATATGATGTGATTGATGAGGAATCATCTATCAATCGCAGAGTCAAGCAACTTGTTAGGCACACCCAAGGTTGTAAAACTCAAGGTGGTTGGGCCCCTTATCCACTAAATAATCACTTCCAACAAGAGGAATATGATGTTGACCAACAAGACCAATTCCAATAAAATATTCAGAAGTTGAATAGATATTGGACAGATGAAGTTTTTCAATATAATTCATTTACATAAGATATTCATCAACTTACAACAGCAGGAATAGGCTGTGGAAACCGTTTGTTGGTCCCAAGCAAATTATCAGATGTTACATTCTAGATGCATCCAGAAAAAGTAAATAGTTGGATTTTAGAGCTTAATACCACCAGGAAAGACACAACATGCAAGTGGCTTAGCACTATTTTGAGGATCCTTCCATCAGGATTGGTTATACTCGTCACTTCATGTTTTACAAATCTCGAGCATTCAAGCAGTCACACGAAGAGCTTAACATGTAATTGTTCGATATTAAGCACCCTAATGATATTTTGATGATGATTAATAAATGATTAGTACTAATCTCTTTCATCAAGTGTGTAAGAATTACAAAGTCAACGAAAATGAAACTTTATGGCAAAAGTTAACAAAAAGTCAAAATTACCCTATTAAAGACCAATAGCCAAACAAGAATTCAAGTTAAAATATTTGAAGAGAGGTGTGAAAGCTCAAACCAAGGCCAATGAATCAAATTGGAGCTAAGGCATGAAGAGGAAGATGTGCAAAGCATCAAGAAGCAAAAAATTGGGTATTTTTGATGTATTTATTGTTCATATTCTTAGATCTTTTGTTGGCCTTAGGATTGGCGCCACACACACAAAAGTATACTTAAATATTATTAAATAATTTATAAATGTTTTAAAATTATTTTGAAATAATTTCATGGAGTGTTATGGTCCAAAAACCCATGTATCAGTATAAGGGCTGACTACTTTTTGATAATAGTCGACTATTTTGAATGTGTGAGAAGCTGTGCTCACTAGACCCCAAAGAGTCGACCACAAATCAACTAAGGTTCAACCGCATAACAATGGGGGGTCGACTACCAGCTGAGCGACATTCACCTATTTTGAGCTTTCAGACAGAATTCCAGATTTTACGAGATTTTGTTTTTTCTAGCTGTTTGAAGGAAATTTTTGGGTTAGTTTTTCAATTGAAAAATGGGCTATAAATGTGGGAGATGGCTAGAGTTATTATGATATTGAATGAGCAAATTTTCAAGTATTTTATAGGCATTCAAAGCAATTTTCAAGCTCTCTCTTTCTCTTAATTTCTAAAGCAAGCTATTTTCAGATTTAAAAGTTTTTAAGCATTATTATTTTTGGCTCAAATTGATTTGATTTTTAATTGTTTTGATCTTTAATTTTCTGAGAAACAAATCAAAATTCTTTCTTTGATTCTCTTGTGTTTCAACTTCAATTTTCTTAAGAATCAAAGAAGAAAAGTTTACTCTTAGCCACTTCAAAAAGTTCCAATATTTTTGGCTATAGAAAAATTGTGTGCTTCACCACCAACCATCATCAAAGAGGTTTGTAAACCCACTTAGAAAGTGGTGGTAAGAGTGTAAGTGTTGTGATTTAAACTTGTATTCACGTTTTTGTAAAAAGCCTCTTGGAGGTCCTCTTGGAGAGAGGTGATTATTGTATTGTGAAACCCTAATAAGTGAGGCTAAGCATGCTTATTGTAGAAGCCCTCATTGGAAGCATTTCCTCTTTTGTTTAAGAGAGTTGGATAGTGGAAAATCCCAAAAAAAGGTTGGGGACTTGAGTAGCCCATGGTGGGTGAACCAAGATAAATCTCGGTGTGTTTGCCTTACAATTGTCTCTTCTTTCTATTGCTTGGATATTTGTTATATACAAATTTCACCGTGCAAATTACTCTTTATTTCATTGCAAGTATCTCATAGTCTTGATTAAGTTCTTGAGGAGATAACACTCTTAAGACTTAGGCTAAATTAGAGGGTGAAATTTATAATTATGCTTGCATTTTTAGAAACACTAATTTCCCCTCCAGTGTTTATCTTGCTATCTACAGGATCCTACACATGGTATCAGAGCGCATTGGTTGAAGATGGCATCAACAACAAATCTAAAGGAAGCATTATCCACTACCTGACCCACACTCTTTGATGGTACTAACTATCCAAATTGGGAGATTCGGATGACGTATCATCTCCAATCACTTGATCTTGATAGTTGGGTTATAATAAAGAATGGATATCACATGCCTACAACAGCCATGGAGATGTGGGAGAAATATGTTAGAAAGAAAGGTAATTTAAATGCATAAGCTATGGATACATTGTTTTGTGCTCTTATAGGTACCGAATTCACATGGGTATCTCAATGTGAAACTGCAAATCAAATTTGGCACATTCTTGAGGTAACACACGATGGAATGGACCAAGTAAAAGAATCACGTATAAATATATTGAATTCGAAATTTGAGACTTTCAAAATGCTTGAAAATGATACTATTGTTCAAATGAATACTCGCTTTTCTGAAATTTTTAATGACCTTGTCAGATTAGGTAAAAAGATTTTTATGTATGATCAAGTGATGAAAATCATTAGGTCCTTAAGACAGGAATGGAAACCGATTCATGATGCAAACAACATGAACAAAATGACTCGAGAAGAACTCATGGGAAATCTCATGGTGTATGCGATTGAACTTAATGAAGAGAAGAATGAGACATAACCCAAGAAGAAGAGCCTATCTTTCAAGGCTAAAGTGAATGACACAGAATCAAAGTTCTCGGAAAATGATGAAAGATAAATTTCACTCATCTCAAAGGGCTTCAAGAAATTCATACAAGGTAAGTTCTACATACGATGTTCTTATTTGGCTAACGACATTATTTGTTTTGGTTGTAACAAGCCAGGACACATCAGGAGAGGTTGCCCCTTAGAGAAAAACAGAGATAATGTGAGGATTGTCAACAAAGATAGGAGAAGAAGGAGCAAGGAGAATGATAAATACAAGGAGAGGAGAAAAAGGAGGAGTCATAAGGATGAAAAATTGAAGAAGTGAAAGAAGAAGGCATTCGCGACTTGGGACGTAGCAATGGAGAGGATAGCTCGGAGTCGTCGTCGTCATCATCATCGGAGGAAGAACCGGAGGAGAGAGCACTCGTGTGTTTTATGCCTTCAACATCGAAGGTAAGTACTTCTACTCAAATTAGTGACGTAGATAGTTGTAACAATAGTGATAATGATAATAGTAGTGATAGTGATGATAATGAATATCATAGAGGTAAATTTGAATTTGATGTGAATAGTGCATTTGATGAGCATTGTAATGCACATAAAAAATTGATTAGGAAGTACTATGAATTAGAAAATATCCATAAAAGATGTAATATAAATGATTTAGAAGAAGAAAACCATAGGTTAAAATTGGAATTAAGCAAACTAAAGGAGACACCCAAAGAGCTAACACTCAATCAAGAATTAAATAAAGAGAATAAAAAGCTTAGGTTGGAAAACCAACATCTAAAACATGAAAATAAAAGTCTTCTTAACAATTCTAAAATATTGAACGCTGGGATAGAAAAACTAGGTATGAAGTAGAAGCATCACTTAATAAGTATAATGATTTATATGTTAATGTTCAAAATTTTAATAAGGCAAAGAGCCACTAAATGCTTTAATATGATCTCAATTAGTTAAAAACAATAAAATGGGATTAGGATATGATCCAAATGCTAACACTAGTAATTTTACGACCCCTAAAATCCACCATAATCAAATCTTTATTAGAAAGACAGATCATTTAACTTCTAATCCTAATAAAGGAAAATCGATTAATGCAGTTCCTAAATCATTATGCAAGAAGTACATAACTCACCTAGTTACAAGTTTGTAAAAGATGAGAAGTCCAAACCCAATTGGATTTGGTTTTCAAGGTAATTAGATTAGGTTTATAACCTAAGTGTGATACTCAAATGAAACCCTTGGTATCTCATAAAATTTTAGGGATAATTAATGCATGTGTATGCTTGGTTGTTTGTGTGCATGATAGGTTAGAATTATTTAATTTTAGTTTGGAGAGATAGTAGTTGTAGTTTGAGATTTAGAGATGATCTTCACAACAATAGCCGACCTGCTGATACACTGGAGTCGACTACCTGTTGAACTAAAGTCGACTATTTTTAGAGCCCATGCTCTGTCCCATTCGGGAGTCGACCACAGTTTTTACAGTAGTCGACCTTTGCTGTCTCATGAGCTGATTATCCCTGTCGAATTTATTTCGATTTTTTTCGACTTTTTGTGAGTTTGTCGGTTTGTTTTGAGTAATGGATCGTGCACCAAATATTATAGGGTATGTATGACTCAAACCCACGTAGATGAGTTAATCTAAGACCTTCATTCATAGATCTATTAGTTAGATTAATTCTCTTGAGCTTAAAACCGTAAGTTTATTCCCAAAAACCCTGCATTTCTATTTCCAATCCATAACATCCAAAAATTCTCTAAATTTTAGAGATTTTCTTAGTTTTATTCCAATGGAGTAGAGAGGACTTGGTGAATATTTCAACTTTGATTGGCTATATTTCTCAAATCTCATCTCAGTTCATTTTTCGTTTGCACCATATTTGTAGTTGCTTCTCCACACACACACTTCATCATTAGTAGAAGACCAATACCCAACAAGAGAAGATCCACTTCTCAACCCTCATCATCATTTAGGAACCTCACTGATAAGAAGATTATTCTTCCACTCTTGAATGGACCCCACTTGCTTACCAATTTTCAGAGAATTGCTAGCAAGGGTATCCTCACAGAAAGATTTGTGAAAATCAGATATGGGCGGATACAGAATTAGAGAGATCTTAGCTTTTCATGGTCTTGAGAATTTATTCTCAATTGAGAATGTTTGCAAGTGCTACCCTAAGTTGGTGCATATCTTTTACACCAATATGGTGGTTAGCGCCAAAGCCCCTAGGATTGTTCTGACGTACTCCACCCCATTAGATTGACCGTATATATTATCGGGGAAATCTTAGGCATTTATAGTGTATGAGCATCCCTAAGGAAATCTTTATGAATGATCCACAGATCATTGCTAAAGCTTTCCTACCCGGAAGCAATATGCACCCCACATAGGGACTAGTGCATTGTAACCATGGGCGCAAGAATTATTACTCTTATATTAGCCTACAATGTTTGCTAGAAATCTAGTAGATATTCCATGCTTTTGGTGAGCCAAGTTAAATGTGTTTATGCATTAGCAGCCAAAATTAAAGTGAATTGGGCAGAGTTGATTATGATAATCTGACTCATATGTCATCTAAATCTCTTCATCATGGACACTATCTCACTCTCATCTTTAGGAGCCATAATGTTAAATTTAGTTTTGAGACCCACTTACTCGACCCCATCACTCCTTTTGAAAAGCATGCACTAAAAAAGATGAAGCTTCACCAAGAGCCATCTATAAATCCTAGCTCTTTGGGTGCTAGAGGTGAAGAAAAAGAAGAGGAAGATGATGAAGATGATGAAGAAGATTCTAAAGAAGAAACAAAAACACCCACTCGTCAAGCTCCACCATCTTCTGATCGATATATCTTGCTATTTATGCTTCAAGAATTGAAGCTAGAGCTCAAGCAAGAGATGGATCAAGGCTTTGAGAGATTTAGTGAGAAGATGTGTGATATGATGGATATCCTCGATAGTAGGATTGCGGAAATTCAACAGGAGATTTCAGAATTGAAGGAGATTCTTAGAGGAGTCACATCTAGTTAGAGTTTATGTCTTTTTAGAGAGTTCGAGAGAGATTGTTTGGATGCAATTATGAATATTTTGTTGTTTTAGTCTTTATGTATGTTTTTATGGATGTTTCTATTTGTGTTTATGGATGTTTTATGTGGTTGTAATATTTGTTGCTACAATGTATACTTGATACACACTTTTGATTATCTTTAGTGTATCAAACATTTTGAGCTTTATTTTATGTTGCAAAATTGCATATGTGGTATACCTTATCATTAAAATTGCATATGTGAAATGTTTTTGTGATCAATATTGTGACATCATCATGTTAGTTGAAATATTCTCATTTGATGACTATTGGCAATGTTGGCATTATTTATGAATTTGAGTATTATGATTTTGTATATATTGGATTATTTATGCAAAATGTCAAATCTATGCCATATTGAAAAATATTGAAGATATTGACATTCATATGATTTTTTGGCATTTTTATATGGTTTGGTTGAATCGTGGATTATTTGAGATATTGCGACTTTATTAACATTCTTATGTGCATATCATTGACATTCTTATGCCATATTGAACAAATGTTGATTTATTTGTCATATTGAAAAATATTATAAATTCATGGCATGTGAAAAAATGTTGGACATACATGCTTATGGATTTGTATCAGTGTCATGTATTTATAGGTTATGTGGCATGTTGAAAAATTGATGAATTCATATGTATATGGATTTGTCTAGTCGATTTAATATTCTTTTTGGACCCACAAGCATTTATTTCATGCATATGTTGTAATTGATATCACATGGTTGAAATATGGATTATTGAGTTTGAGCTCATGCTTCACTTTATAGATATCCAATACTCAAATCTTTTTGATTGTCTTAATGATATCACTTTTTAATGCTTAATTACTCATGTCGATCTTAATTATTATATTGTCGATATCAAAGGAAAAATAGAATTTAATTTAATTTACGATTAGTGCGAACCTAGCAATATTAAACATACACTCTAGAATTTAGGATGATAGCCGATTACTTTTGTGAAAGAGCCGACTACTATTGGATGATTATCAAAATAGTTTTCTTTCCTTGGAAATTTTATTTTGTCATATAGTTGGTTGACACATTTTATTTTGATGCGTGGATTGTCGATATTGAGCCATATCTTTGTTTATTTCTCTACTCTTTTTGATGAGACTGTTGAGTATTGGACTTCTCCCTACTTGGTTTTGATGATGAGCAAACATAAATACTTGTGACTAATCCCCTACTTGCAGTTAATCCATTGCCTAAGCATATCATGAAGATCAATTAGCAATGGATGTCACTCAAGGATCAATTAAAGCTCATAAAGTGGATTGGATGATCAAAGATGAAGATTGTAGCTTCAAGAAGACTTCTACATCTTCAAATAGAAAGAAGAGAGGCAAAACAAATCTTTCTTTTATTCTCTTCTTCTTTCCTTCTAGAATATAGCTTAGAAGCAGAATTATGTTGGAGCACACAATCATCTTTCATTCTGTCCTAGGAAACCATTGGAACTCATTTCCTAGGCCTCCAATTCATTATTCTCTAACATGTGCATTTTGGACTCTCAACATGCGACAACTAAATGATTTACAGGCGCCTGTCTCCAAACAGTCGCCTATGATTTGTTCTACAGTCGTCTGTTTTGCACATACTTTGACACTTGGTGTTTGGGCTTTCTACTTTAAATCATACCAGGAGACTGCTGTACAAAGTATATGCGCCTCTCCAGTTACAGGCGTATGTGACTTGTTAGTCAGTCGCCTGTCTCACTCTTGCCCAAAGATCCCTAGTTTGTCATCTTTCGGTCAGACGATTGATGTTGCTTTCCCAGTTGCCTACCCAAGGCACCTGCGCTTGTGAATGCTTCTACAGTCGCATGTCGATCTCTTGTACTGACACTTGGTGTTTGGCAAGTTACACAAGTTTTGGCCAGACGACTGATGTTTGTTTCACAGTTGCCTGCCCATGGCACAGGTGTCTATGGTTATCACATCAGTCGCATGTCCTTTCTCCCCAAATTTCCTAAGTTTTCACGACTTACACACTTAGGTTGTTAGTTGCATGTAGAAGGATTCTCAGTCGCCTGTTGGTTTACAGGCGCCTGTCCGACATTCATAAGTCGACTGTCCTACGTGGTAAGTTACTGTTTGAATTCTCACATATCATCTGACATATTGCAGCAGGGGACTTCGTGTTCTTCATCAGTCGACTGTTTGCTCCGTATTTTCTATCCGTTGGCTTTTTACAGACGGATTTCAAAGGGGGTTTTGGGTATTCTATTTGAGGGGTTTGGAGAACCTATAAGAGAGGCTTCTACTGTTCTATTAGAGACACTTATTCATTCTCTTAGCAACAAAAGAATTCATCTATAAGCTCTCAAACCCTCATTCTTTCCAAACCATAGAATCTCACTCACTCTTGCTCTCCAAACTAGAATCAAAGTGATATCCTCTAGGCATTTGGTGGTGACAAGAGAAATGGCTTTCTTTCTTCTTGGCAGAGACATCAACACACAACACACTTGCTCTTTCAAGTTCTACTTCAAGCCATAGGTGATTGTAAGTGTTGTAATTTCATAATTTCATATCTTTCGATATTTGATTCATTCTCAGTTTGTGAGAGCGGTTTGCTTGATCCCAAATTGTGGAAGTCAAGGACATCGATTGTGTTCGATTATGCTTGTAGGGTTGCTACAAGTTGGTTTAAAGGAAACCTCAAGTTAGGGTGCTAACTTCAGTATCCAGAGGTATCCGAGTGGAAGGGACGTAGGATTACTGTGAATAAGTCGGGATTGGACTTGGGTAATCCGAACCCTTGAAACATTCTTTGTGTTAGCTTGTTTCATTTTGGGTTAATTTATAATTCCGCATTTATTGTTGGTTAGGGATTTAAATTGGTATAACTATCGTTTAAATTTTATAAACACTATTCAACCCCCTTCTAGTGTTTTCCTCATAGCCTGGGTCATTACAAATGTTATCAAAGCGCAATGTTTATAGCTATGGCATCCAATAACAACAACGTTCTTCCACCTCCTTTGTACCACAACCATATCGTGATGGTGCTTCTACCGTTTTCGAAGGACAATCAGTGGTTTGTCCTTCGCGTTTCAATGGCATGAATTTCGGCTATTGGAAGTGCCAGATGGAGACATTCCTAAAGAGAACTTCTCTTTAGAGAACCCTCCATAAGGAGTACGTTGAAACCACTGAAGAAGATTTTGACAAATGGACTCCTACCGAGAAGTCCACCGAGGTAAATAATGCTAAAGCAATGAATGCTCTTCATTGCGCATTGGATCCGGATGAGTTCAATAAGATATGCACATGTAAGAGTGCATATCAAATATGGAATCATCTCGTCATCACCTACGAGGGAATGAACTAGGTAAAATTGTCAAAACTATATGTTGCTATACAAAATTTCGACATGTTTCATATGCAAGAAAGTGAGAACATTGCAACGATGTACGATCGTTTAACCGACATCACCAATGAACTTGAAGCTCTTGGTCAAGTATACTCTCAACAAGATAAGGTAAGAAAGATAATCATAGGAGTGACCTCAAAATAGGAAAGAAGGGGTATTTCCATTGAGGAGGTCAATGACATATCTATACCGTGGTGAATCTCATCGGTACTCTCATATCTTACAAAGTAATAAGGGAGAACCGAATGAAGGTTAGAGCTATGATGAACCCAATGGAGGCAAAGAAGAAAGCATTAGCCTTCAAAGATACTTCTTCATCCTCTGATAGTGATGAATCCGAGAACGAAATGGATTTGGAAGAAATGGTGCAAATGACGAAGAAGTTCCAATGCTTCTTTAGCAAAGATAAATTTCCTTCCAAATCTAAATTTGATTCCACTAACAATTCATCGTCTCTTTGTTTTAAGTGTAACAAGACAGGGCACATCAAGAAGGATTGCCCAATGTTAAGAAACAAAGAAAAGTGGAAAGCACCTAAGTACCACAAGTCTGACAAATTTAAGAAGGACGAGAAGAAAGGACTTGTTGGGATTTTCTATGACTCTAGTAGAGATTCCTCGAGTGAATCTGGGGATGAGAAGAGTGAGAGTGCACATATGTGCTTCATGGCCCAAGAAGATGCATTCTTCGATGGAAGTGATAGTGAGAATGATGAACCCGAGGTAACCATGGATGAACTTCATATTGCTAACGAAGAATTATGTTCTAAGTTTCAATCTCTTATGCTTAGATATACTAATTTGAAGAAATCTAATGTTAGTAAAACATCCATGCAATGCATCACTAACAATGACACCATTGGTGACACATTTACACTTAAGAAAGCCAATTTGGTTTCTCAAAATGGCACCGTGAGAAATGAGGTGAATTCCCTCAAATCTCAACTAGGTTAAGGTTATTCTAAAGATAGTGTTGATCTAGCTTCACAAAACACACAATTGGGTATTGAGAATGATTCTCTTAAAACCCAAGTGCACGAGCTCAAAACACGTGTGTCCACTTTGGATACTAATATTTCTTCCCTTATGGAGAAATATGAGCTCATGTCCTCCTAAGTTAAGAGACTTAACAAAGGGAAACGACAATGGGATGAATTGCTTTCAAACCAATTTTCGGCCACACATCGCGTTGGACTTGGTTATGTGGAAGCAAATGCATCCAAACCTCGCACCTCTTATAATGGTGTAACTATAGATTTTATGAGGCCATCCTCCAATGCATCTACTAGTGGTGCCAAAAACACTATTGGTAGCAAACCTACCAAGAATGCCACCACTTCACACTCTCCCTCTTTTGGCAAGAAACCCATTAAGGGTGGAAACCAAAACAAAGGTTATGCCTATATGTACACCCACACTCATACACGTAGAAAATCTCCTACTTCACATGTGGACACTTATGACACATTTTATGCTCCACACCCACGGGCACGTACAAACTCACTTAAGAAATACTCATTCACGTCCTCTTACACATTCATATGTTCATACACGTAATCCTCCCATGTATGCTTATGCACATCCACCACAATACATGCATGCTCCATATGTTTCATATAATATGCATGCTACTCAATTTGCATATAACCCATATATGTCTCATGCTTATCCTCCTCCATCTTCCTATGCTAGATCTCATGCTCTTAGGAAGCATGCACTAGGAAAAGGACACCCAAAACATACACAATTTGTGGTCTTAAGAATACTAGCACAAATGATATGAATGCTTATATCAATTCTTATTTTAGCGATGTGATAAATAGTGGTAACTATGTTTGAAAGCCAAAGTCCACTTGGACTTGGTTTCCAAAGGACTAATCCCCTTGGACCCAACAAAGCTTGAGTACCATGAGCTTATGGTATACTATGTAGGTACCCAAGAACAAGAAAGAGAGCACTAATAGACATATTGGCTCTAAAAGTGAAGGATGGATACTCGATAGCAGAGGCTCCAAACATATAACGGGAGATCCCACATTGCTCTCCGAAGTGGTTCGCATCAATGATGGTGCAACGATCACTTTTGGAGACAATCAAAAGGGAACCATCAATGGAGTAGGTAAAGTCGGTACCAAACCACTTATTACTAATATTTATTTAGTTAGTGGTTTATGGCATAAACTTATCTCCATTAGTCAACTCTGTGACAAGGGTTACAAGGTTAACTTTGGAGAGGGTATTTGCAATATTGTTGATATTGATTTGCATGTTTTATTTACTGGTATTAGGGGTAAAAATATTTATTATTTGAGCTTGTCTAAAAACATAGAACATTGTTTAGTTGCTAATACAAATGAACAACTATTATGGCCTCGCCATTTTGGTCATGTTCATTTTAAGCACTTATATGAGTTAGCTAAGCATGATCTTGTTAAAGGTTTTTCGAAGATTGCTTGTAGTAATGATTCATGCCAAAGAGGTAAACTAAGTAAATATTCTTTTAAACTTAAAGATGGCATTACTTCTAAGAGGCCCCTAGAATTACTTCATTTAGATTTATTTGGGCCAACTAGAACCACATCTTTAGGTAATGCTCATTATGGATTAGTACTCGTAGATGACTTCTCTAGATTTACTTGGGTTTCATTTTTAACCAATAAAATTGAAGCTTTTGAAGAGTTTACTATATTTGTAAAGAAAAATAAAAATTTCCTAGGAACCACCATTATCACTATTTGTAGTGATCATGGAGGAGAATTCGAGAATGAATTTTTCACTAAGTTTTGTGATGACAACAGGCTTACTCACAACTTTTCTTTTCCTCGTGTACCACTTCAAAATGGTGTTGTTGAGAGAAAGAATAGGACCCTAATTGAGTGTGCTCGCACTATGCACCATGATAGTCATCTTGGACTACAATTTTGGACGGAAACGGTGCACACGACATGTTATGTGATGAATAGGATGTAATGCCCTACCAGCTACTGCACAAGTACTAGAGGGGGGGGGGGTGAATAGTACTTTAAAATAATAAGGAGTATAATTCCAAATTAAATTGCAAACAACTACCAAATCAATTTGCGGAAGCTTAAATTGAATGACAACAACAAAATTAACACTGCAAACAAATGAAGTTAATGGGTTCGGATCCACCCAAGTCTCCCCGACTTGTTCCCGGTGATCCTACGTCCCAACCACCCGGATCCCCTCCGGATACTTGAGTTAGAAACCCTAACTCAAGATTTCCACTATGAATATCTTGTGAAAAACCTTCACAAGATCAAATCATACAACAACGGCAATAGTGAATCCCACAACCTGGGATCACAACCTTCTCTCACAACCGAGAGAATCAACAAGCAATATAAATGAGTTATATGAAATAAGCAAACTTACCACAAAATCCTATACCTTGAGTTTTTCTTACCCAAAAGGTGAAATGGAGGATTTGAGGGAGATGAAGTCACCAAGACCTAGCACCAAGGAAATGACCAGCAATCGGTGCATAGGGATGATTTGGAGACTTGGATCAAGCAATAGCTTGAAGAGCTCACCAAGAACAAGCTTCTCTCTAGATGGATTCTAGATCTAGAAATGAGAGAGAATGGGTTTCTTGTGAGGAAGAGAGCTTTTGATTTGAGTGAGAATAGCTATCTCTTTTGATCTCAATGAATCTCTGAATGGAAGCTCTAACCTAGATAGAAATGACCTAGGTTCGTATTTATAGGGTCCCATAAAAACAACTTAGGTCATTCTCCAACGGATAGAAATCTGTGAGAATTAGTCGGTCAAAGAACAATCACTGACCGACTAGTTCATCAACTAGTCGGTCAGTCAAACAGCATGGACCGACTAAGAGAGGAACTGAGAAGAAAGAGAATTTCAGACCTAGAAATCTAGTCGGTCCAAGAAGACTTTCTGACCGACTAGTTTCACAACTAGTCGGTCAGTCAGTGAACGTAGACCGACTAAGAGGCAAAATGAAATAGTCTGAACACAAGTTGACTTAGTCGGTCCAAGAACAAAAGTTGACCGACTAGATTGTCAACTAGTCGGTCACCAAACGTTCTTAGACCGACTAACGATAAACAGTAGCTTAGGAGAAATTTAGCATGAACAGTAAGTCACAACTAGTCGGTCAAAGAAGCATCACAGACCGACTAGTTCACAAACTAGTCGGTCGGTGAGTCAACGTAGACCGACTAACTGTAAACAGTAAAGTCCAAGAAATTAAGGAATCAAACTAGTCGGTCCAAGAAGAGTGGCCGACCGACTAGATCACCATCTAGTCGGTCAGTACTTGTTCTTGTACCAACTAACATGCACATACAAGTCCGAATCGAAGCGCGACGCTTCGAGGAAGTTAGAATGAACTTGTACTAAGATCCTAGAGCTACGATATGAGCGTTAAGAAGTTAGAATGGTAAGATATACTCAAGGCTTAACATTCTATATATCGAAGCTAAAAAGACTATAAATAAAACCTTAAAAAACGGTCTTCGAGAGCTTCGATTGATTCTTCATAACTTCCAAAACGGCGCAAGAGCTTCAACGAAGCTTTAGGCATGAATACGAGTTTTGTGAAGTGTTGAGATGTCGCTTTGAATGTTCTCATGAATTTGGCGACGATCTCCAATACTGCGCTCACAAATTGTTAGTTCATGGATTATTTATGTTTGCTCATCATCAAAACCAAATCCGGGGAGTCCAATATTCAACATTCTCCCCCTTTTTGGTGATGACAAACCAACATAAATAATAATCAAAAATAATGATTCAAATGTAAAATACTTACTCCCCCTGCATTGATGACACGTTAATTCCAAAATGAATATATATGAATTGCATCAAGCAGACGAGTAAGATTAATAAAGAGAATCGATTTTCGAAATATCGGATTTTGAAAATCCTTATATATATCTTAACTCCCCCTGAATCTAACATATCAAACTAGATTCTTAGAAATTGAGTTAAATTTTCATTTGCGCTATTTATTATCATTATCTCTCCCCCTTTGGCATTATCCCAAAAATGGGGGGCAAACAACGATAACAACTAGGAAAAGGAAAATCCAACATCGGGAGTCGTAGACAATGACGATGGAACTAATTGACACCAAGGGAAAAATGATAAAATCAAATCAAGGTGTGCCAAATTGTCCATTATCAAAAAGCGATAATCAAAATAATCAAAAAATAATATTTGGTAATAATTTTTTTCATTTATTGAATAATGAAACATACTCTCCAATATTCAATATTCTTGGTTAAATTTGTGCATGGAAAACAATTCTATACAATTATAGAATATCAATCTATTTAACCATGTTTTTCAATCGTCGAGCGACGATTTTACATAGCATGGACATTGAATGAGAATTAAAGTGCACGACGAAGTAAATATCACAACATGAACAACGATGTATATATATAAATGATAACATCATGAGTACATCCAAAAAGATATCGAATATAAAAAAATACATCATATCAAATGCAACACATCATCTATATAAACATCAAAAAGTACAACATCGTCGTCTACATCAAAATATAACATCATCATCAATATCCAAAGTACATCAGAATACCCAACACCGACATCCAGAAAACTCAAAAATACATCAAAAACAACCCTCAATCTCCATCCTAACCCAAAATACTCTCAAAAAAATATGTCATCCAAAGAGTAGCGGAGAGTCCTCGGAACAGACGATCACGAGGAAGTGGCTGGATCTGCAGTCTCCGTGGGTCCAGTCGACGGAGTGGACTCAGGCTCTGCAGGGAGAAGAGGCGTCTCAACAGACGGGATCGTCGGGGTAGGTGTGGAAACAACTGGCTCAACAGCAGGGGTCGCAACAACAGGGGTCTCAACAGCAGCAGGAGATAGATGTGCAGGCTCGACAGCAGGGTCAGCAGCAGGCTCAGAAGTCTGAAGTGCTGAAGCAGAAGTCTCTGGAGCACCGGAAGTGGTGCCATCTCCAGGAGCTGAAGTGGTAGCAGCAGCAGCAGCAGCAGTGGCCTCATCGCCACGGGCTAAGGAAGTGACAAGCTCGTCAAGCTCCTCATCGTCCATCTCCTCGGCCTCAGAAACTGAAGGAGGAAGATCAATCCCCATCATACGAGCCATACGACAGACGACCTCCTCAGTACGAGCCAAACGAGAGTCGTGCTGACGAAGAAGGCGTACGACATCGTCTAATGTGGCAGGAGGAGTGGGGGCAGCAGCAGCTGACGGAGTAGACTGGGAAGCAGATGCGGTAGACCTCTGCACGTGACGAAGCGCCGCTAGAGATTTCTTAACGGCCGTCGTGTTTAGAGGAGTACCCAAGGGACGCTCATCGTCAGGAGGGAGAGGGACTCGGAAATGACGAAACATGAGGGTCAACAGACAAGGGTATGGAATATGCGCAGATTTATTGGTCTTGCGTATACACTCGAAAGAGTCCATCTTATCGAGTATAACGCGAGCCCAATTAATCTCGCAACCCAAGAATAGAGCGTAGATAAGCTTCAAGAATGGCTGGGATGGAAGTGAAGATGAGCCGTACTTGGGAAGCAAGCACGACTTCAGAATAAGATTCAGAACCCAGGCATTTGGCTTGAACGACTTTGAAGGAACTCCAATGAAGGCAGGAGGGATCACATGGAAGATGTCAGAAAGAACGGACTGATCCAAGGAAGATATATCATCGACGGAAATGTCTGAAGGCAGGAGACCAGACGACGAGCAGCCAAGAATCTCCCCCAAGATTTCTGCCGTGAGAACTATAGGAGTTCCCAAGACAGTAGTCTCTATGGAGTGACTAGCATCGTACTGGCCTCGAACACGATTGGCATAGAACAATTTCACAAGGCGAGGATATGGTTTAGGATTTGCCTTAAGATCGTATCGGAGATAATCAAGGAGACCACTATAGGAGAGGAGATCTGCTAGGCCAAGGAAATCCGAAAACTGAACGTAGTGCTCCAATAGCATCGGGCAGTGTTCAATACGGTTGTAGGCCGCGAGACACATAGGGTCGTCGCGACACAACGATATGTCAACACCACCCGCTGGCATTGGGCCCTTTCCCTTTGGCTGGCGAGTCCTAGGACGAAGTGGAGGAGTGGGTTCCCTATGGCTAGGCTCATCCTCAGGCACAAACTCAGTGTCGGAATCGGGAGGAGTAGAGGGTGAGTGGAGTATGGCCTTTTTAGTCTTAGATTTTTGGGGTTTGACGGTCGCCGTCCTCTGCTTCTTCAGGGGAGGCGAAGACGGAGAAGCTTAGGTTGATTTGGCACGACGTTTAGGCTTAGGCGGATTCCTAGGGTCGGAAGGCCCTATAGACATAGGAGAAGCCCCAGAAGAGGCGATAGGAATCCTCGTCTTTGCCATGGTCGAGGCACGACGAGTACAACCAAACATCGGGAAGATCAAACACACTAGCACAAACCCTAGAAGCCCTAGATTCCTACAGCAAACTCGAAATAAACAAGCCCTAGAAGAACTTGAAACCCTAGGAGCTAGAAGTTGAAATCAAGGAGAGCAAACCCTAGAATAGGAATTGAGACCTAGGAGGAGGGGGTTTTACCTAGGAGGAGGAGACGACGGCGGCGGACGGCGGTGATGGCCGGAGAGATGGCCGGAGTCGACGGGAAGTTGAAAAGGCTCGGAGGGGTTTAGGGATTTTGCGGGCTGGAGCTTAAAAGAGACCGACTAGAAAGAGCTTTAGTCGAATGAAAAGAGATATAAGTCGGTCGAGATCTGGAAAAGACACATTTGCCCTAACATACTTAGTCGGTCACAGTTCAAGTACTGACCGACTAGATTACGATCTAGTCGGTCGGTCAATGAGCTTGAACCGACTAAGTCGAAACAGAGGCAAACATGGATTTTTAGGGCTAGAATTAGTCGGTCGCAGTATAGTCACTGACCGACTAGTTTTCAATCTAGTCGGTCGGTAAGTGTATTGTGACCGACTAAAGAAAGAAAATGATAAGAGTAAGATAAAAGCTTGATCTAGTCGGTCTGAGTTCACTTGCTGACCGACTAGATGAGCAACTAGTCGGTTGACAAATGAACTGAAACCGACTAGAAGAGTCCAAAAATTGATAATTGATTTCTCTTCACAAACCACTTGGATGAAACATCTTAACACTCTCATTAGTCATCTAAATTACCCCATAAAACGTCGAAATCTTAAATACGACATTGAAATACGAATTCGATCATAAATTCAAACATATCACATAAAATTCCCAAAAATTCAATAAATCTAGCATGAATGAAATATCGCAAAATATAATAGCATGCAAGATAATTGAATGAAATATGAATCCTATATCTCGGATTCACCCATAATCCCCAATTCTCGACGCAACCGCACAAAGGAGTCCTCCTTTAGGGGTTTCGTGAAAATATCGGCGATTTGCTTTTGGGTTTCAACGTACACTAAAATGATGTCCTTTTTAGCAACATGATCATCTAAGAAATGGTGTCGGACATCTATGTGTTTTGATCGGGAATGGTGCACCGGATTCTTTGAAAGACAGATAGCACTTTGGTTATCCACCATGATAGGGCTAGTATCACAGTGAATACCAAAATCCTTCAAAGTGTGTCTCATCCAAAGAACCTGGGCACAAGCGGCACCGGCGGGAATATATTCCGCCTCGGTGGTTGAAAGTGATACGGAATTTTGCTTCTTGGAAAACCAAGAGACAAGAGAATTTCCTAGAAAATGGCAAGTGCCACTAGTACTTTTCCTGTCGGATTTGCATCCCGCATAACCGGCATCACTGTATGAGACTAACTCATACGTGCTAGATTTCGGATAAATCCAAAATCTAAAGTGTAACTTAGATAACGGAAAATACGCTTTACCGCTACTAAGTGAGACTCCTTAGGTTGAGACTGATAACGAGCACATATGCATACGGCAAACATAATATCGGGCCTACTTACGGTAAGATAAAGTAAACTACCTATCATACCTCGATATAGACGAATGTCTACATCCTTACCGCCCGTATCCTTGTCAAGATGCGTAGTCGTGCTCATTGGAGTCTTTTTCCCGGAAGCACTTTCTATTCCAAATCGCTTAAGCAACTCCACCGTATACTTCGTTTGGTGGATGAAGATTGCATCGTTCAATTGGCGAATTTGGAGACCTAAGAAATATTTGAGTTCGCCCATGTGGCTCATCTCAAATTGGTCCTTCATAACATTAGAAAACTCTTCGCAAAGAGTGAAGTTAGTAGCACCGAAAATGATATCATCAACATAAATTTGAACTAATAAAATATCATTATTCGCATGCTTAACAAAAAGTGTAGAATCGGCTTCGCCCATTTTAAAATTCAAATCCAAAAGAAAATTCTTTAGGCGATCATACCAAGCTCGAGGAGCTTGTCTCAAACCATAAAGAGCTTTCTTTAGTTTAAAAACATGATTTGGAAATTTTTCATTTATGAAGCCCGGAGGTTGAGAAACGTAAACTTCCTCAACAACATCTCCGTTTAAAAATGCACTTTTAACATCCATTTGAAATAACTTAAAATTTTTATGGCATGCATAAGACAATAAAAGTCTAATTGATTCTAATCTAGCTACCGGAGCGAAGGATTCTTCGAAATCGATACCTTCCTCTTGGCGATAGCCTTGAGCAACTAACCTATCTTTGTTCCGGACGACGACTTGATTTTCGTCGGTTTTGTTCTTGAAGATCCACTTTGTCCCTATGACGGTGTGGTTCTTCGATGGCAAAGGAACAAGCTCCCATACCTCATTCCTCTCGAATTGAATGAGTTCCTCCTCCATGGCAAGTATCCAAGCACTATCTTCGCACGCTTCAACGATATTCTTTGGCTCTATCGATGAGGCAAAGGCACAATTGGCGAAGTGGTGGACTTGAGATCTCGTCTTGACACTATCATTAATATTGCCAATGACTTGCTCATGGGGATGGTCGCGAACGGTATGAAGCCGCTTGGGAATACCTTGATCACTAGGCACATTCTCAACAACTTCATTAGTCGGGTTAGTCTCAATAGAATCAATTGAATCAATAGACTTAGAATTTTCAAACGAATCACATAAAACATCCATAGAATCATTATCATTTGAAATTCTAGAAGTAGTAAAATTCTCATTAAAAGAGACATGAAGTGATTCCTCGATCGTAGAGGATCTTTTGTTGTATATCCAGTAGGCTTTGCTACGTGAGGAATACCCAACAAATATCCCCTCATCCGATCTCGGATCAAACTTGTCCAAATTATCATATGTGTTTTTAATGAAACATTTTGCGCCGAAAACACGAAAATGTTTAACTTGAGGCAATCTACCAAACAACAATTCATAGCAAGTTTGTTTGGTGCCGGGCCTCAAAAGTATTCTATTAAACACATAACAAGCGGTGTGTACCGCTTCCGCCCAAAATTGATAACCAAGTTGACTATCTTCGAGCATAGTGCGAGCACACTCCACAAGCGTTCTATTCTTCCTCTCAACAACACCATTTTGAGGAGGTGCGCGAGGGAAAGAAAACGTGTGAGTAATTCCAAGATCATCACAAAAATTTGAGAAAGACTCATTCTCAAATTCACCCCCATGATCACTACGAATAGTGACAATGGTGGTTCCGATGAGATTTTGTACTTTCTTCACAAATATTGTGAAGTTTTCAAAAGCTTCATTTTTATTACATAAGAAAAATACCCATGTAAATCTTGAATAATCATCAACGATGACTAGTCCATATCTTGCATTTCCTAAGGAAGCAACTCTAGTTGGCCCAAATAAATCTAGATGTAATAGCTCTAGTGGCCGTTTCGTAGAAATGCCTTTCTTAGGTTTAAATGAAGATTTAGGAAGCTTGCCACGTTGACAAGAATCACAAAAACTTTTCTTTTCGAAAACGAGCTTTGGAAAACCTTTAATGGAATTTAATTTCGAAAGCTTATAAAGTGTTCCAAAGTTCACATGTCCAAAGCGTTGATGCCATAAGTGTTGTTCACTTGTGTTGGCAACGAGACATTGTTCATATGACTTAGGAAGATCCAAAATATAAATATCTTTATGGCGTGTGCCGGAAAATAATAATTTATTATTATCATTTGAAATATGACACAATCCTTTCGCAAAGCTAACTTTGTAACCTTTGTCACAAAGTTGTTTTATTGAAATAAGATTATGATTTAAACCATTAACTAGATAGACATCACTAATTAAGGGTTTAGAAGGGTTACCCACTTTACCAACACCGACGATGGTTCCGCTCTCGTTGCCTCCAAATACGACGCGATTTCCATTTGCAATGGGAACCACTCCGGAGAGCAATTGAGCGTCACCCGTCATGTGTTTTGAACACCCGCTATCGAGTATCCAATTCCCTTTGGAGCTAAATTTAAATTTGTTGCTCCTCTTCTTTTTCTTTTCCTTGAGTACCTAAAGATAGAAACTTTCATATCATGGTACCCAAGGTCATTGGGTCCTCAAAAGTTAGACCTTTGGAAGCCAAGTCCAATTGGACTTTGACTTCCCCACATAATTTCTACTATGCACAACATCCGAAAAATAAGCATTCATATATACTTGTTTTTCATCCATGCTTGTGTCCTTTGGGCTCCAACTAGTGAAAATTTTGGGAGCCATCATCCTATTGGGTGCATGCATGCGTTGTTGGTTTCTACGTGATGCATGTTGTGGATAGGCATATGGAACATGATGGAATGGTGCACGACGAGAATTATTCATATGATGAGGTGGGTGAACATATGCATGTGTGGGAACACGTGCGTGAGGGTGTCTCACATGGTGTGCACGTGCCCGTGAACGTGTAGCATAGAAATCATCATATGTGTGAGATGGTGGAGTAGGACGTGTGTTCCTACGTGGCATGGTATTTGTGTACATATAAGCATGCCCCTTCTTTGGAGGTCCACCCAAAGTGGGTTTCTTTCCAAAAGAGGGTGTGGACGAGGTGGAAGCACCATTGGTAGATGAACTACCAATAGAGTGTTTGCTACCACTCGTAGAGTCACCGGAAGTTGGCCTAACAAAGGTAGTGGCCGCTTTGGATGGACATCCCATCGTATACCCCAAACCAATGTGGTGATTGGCCGGAAGTAAGTCACTTAGGATTTTATCCAAATGGTCCTTACCCTTATTGAATCTATTGATTCGGCCTAATGTGTTCTCATATTTCTCTTTGAGAGAACGCATAGAAGTATCTAATGTGGATACTTGCGATGTGAGCACATAAACACGAGATTTAAGATTCTCGTTCTCAATACTCAAAGTCGAGTTTTGAGAAGTTAAATCCGCTATCCTATGTTCTTCCGGATCATCAATGCTAACATGTTCAAGTTTAGATTTGAGATTAACAATCTCATTTCTTAACTCTTCAACAACGGTGTCGTTGTTGGTGATGATAGTCTTAGGCGAGGTTTGAATGCTAGCTAGGTCATCTTTTACTTTAGTATATCGATTTACTAATTTTGTGTATTTGGACCATAAATGAGAGTTAGCATCCCTAAGATCATCCATAGTTACCTCATCGCCTTCGTTGTCGCTATCATCGGAGGAGGAAGATCCTTGATCATGCTCCTCTCTTGCCATGAAGCACATGTGCGCTTGCTCCACTTTCTCATCATCCGACTCTCCACTTGAGGAATCCTCAGAGTCGGTGAATGTTGCTCCGACAAGTCCCTTTTTGTACCCCTTTTTGTACTTCTTTGACTTGTCGAACTTCGGCGCCTTCCACTTCTCCTTTTGCTTGTTTTGAGGACAATCCGCTTTGATGTGTCCTGGCTTATTGCATTTAAAGCACAAAGGTGGAGAGGCGTTAGTAGAAGTAAATTTAGATTTTTGTTTGAAGTTACCCTTTCGGAAGAAGCGATTGAACTTCTTTGCCATGAGTGCAATGGATTCCATGTCCATTTCTTCTTCCGAGTCCTCATCATCGGTAGAGGTGGATGAAGCCGCCTTGAATGCAATCGCCTTTTTCTTAGGCGCATCTTGGTTCAAATAGGACTTCATCTTTTCTTGTAACTTCACCTTGCTATCTTTGCGTACCTCGTATGACATCCAAGTGCCCATTAGTTGAACTACGGTATATTTGTTCATGTCATTACCTTCCTCGATGGCGAAGGTATGTTTTTCCCAAGAAGAGGGAAGTCCTTCAATAAGCTTTGAGCACTTCTCCTTTTGAGTGTAGGACTTGCCGAGGGCCTCTAACTCGTTTATTATGTCAACGAAGCGAGCGTAATATTCTTTCATCTTCTCGCCCTGTTGCATATGAAACATTTCGTAATCTTTGTTTACGACTACGAGTTTAGAGTCTCTTACCCTACTCGTCCCTTCATGAAGAATGAGGAGGGAGTTCCAAATTTGATATGCACTCTTACATATGCATATCTTATTGAAGTCCTCGGGCTCCAATGCGCATTGCAAGGCGTTCATTGCCTTGGCATTGCTTACCTCCGCGACGATCTCCGCGGTAGTCCATTTCTCAAAGTCTTCTTCTACGGGCTCTATGTATTCCTTCATTGTGGTCCTCCATAAGGATGCACTCCGGAGGAAGGTTTCCATCCGGCATTTCCAGTACCCGTAGTTGGTACCGTTGAAGAATGGAGGCCTCGTAGAGGAATGTCCTTCCATCACCGAAGATGCTCCTTCTCGGTTCCTGAAGGTGTCATAGTTGGAAGGTGGACGCACGGTCTTGTTGTCGTTGGCAGACATAGCTAAGTATCTGGCTCTGATACCAAATGTAATGCCCTACCAGCTACTGCACAAGTACTAGAGGGGGGGGGGGGGGGTGAATAGTACTTTAAAATAATAAGGAGTATAATTCCAAATTAAATTACAAACAACTACCAAATCAATTTGCGGAAGCTTAAATTGAATGACAACAACAAAATTAACACTGCAAACAAATGAAGTTAATGGGTTCGGATCCACCCAAGTCTCCCCGACTTGTTCCCGGTGATCCTACGTCCCAACCACCCGGATCCCCTCCGGATACTTGAGTTAGAAACCCTAATTCAAGATTTCCACTATGAATATCTTGTGAAAAACCTTCACAAGATCAAATCATACAACAACGGCAATAGTGAATCCCACAACCCGGGATCACAACCTTCTCTCACAACCGAGAGAATCAACAAGCAATATAAATGAGTTATATTGAAATAATCAAACTTACCACAAAATCCTATACCTTGAGTTTTTCTTACCCAAAAGGTGAAATGGAGGATTTGAGGAAGATGAAGTCACCAAGACCTAGCACCAAGGAAATGACCAGCAATCGGTGCCTAGGGATGATTTGGAGACTTGGATCAAGCAATAGCTTGAAGAGCTCACCAAGAACAAGCTTCTCTCTAGATGGATTCTAGATCTAGAAATGAGAGAGAATGAGTTTCTTGTGAGGAAGAGAGCTTTTGATTTGAGTGAGAATAGCTATCTCTTTTGATCTCAATGAATCTCTGAATGGAAGCTCTAACCTAGATAGAAATGACCTAGGTTCGTATTTATAGGGTCCCCATAAAAACAACTTAGGTCATTCTCCAACGGATAGAAATCTGTGAGAATTAGTCGGTCAAAGAACAATCACTGACCGACTAGTTCATCAACTAGTCGGTCAGTCAAACAGCATGGACCGACTAAGAGAGGAACTGAGAAGAAAGAGAATTTCAGACCTAGAAATCTACTCGGTCCAAGAAGACTTTCTGACCGACTAGTTTCATAACTAGTCGGTCAGTCAGTGAACGTAGACCGACTAAGAGGCAAAATGAAATAGTCTGAACACAAGTTGACTTAGTCGGTCCAAGAACAAAAGTTGACCGACTAGATTGTCAACTAGTCGGTCACCAAACGTTCTTAGACCGACTAACGATAAACAGTAGCTTAGGAGAAATTTAGCATGAACAGTAAGTCACAACTAGTCGGTCAAAGAAGCATCACTGACCGACTAGTTCACAAACTAGTCGGTCGGTGAGTCAACGTAGACTGACTAACTGTAAACAGTAAAGTCCAAGAAATTAAGGAATCAAACTAGTCGGTCCAAGAAGAGTGGCCGACCGACTAGATCACCATCTAGTCGGTCAGTACTTGTTCTTGTACCAACTAACATGCACATACAAGTCCGAATCGAAGCGCGACGCTTCGAGGAAGTTAGAATGAACTTGTACTAAGATCCTAGAGCTACGATATAAGCGTTAAGAAGTTAGAATGGTAAGATATACTCAAGGCTTAACATTCTATATATCGAAGCTAAAAAGACTATAAATAAAACCTTAAAAAACGGTCTTCGAGAGCTTCGATTGATTCTTCATAACTTCCAAAACGGCGCAAGAGCTTCAACGAAGCTTTAGGCATGAATACGAGTTTTGTGAAGTGTTGAGATGTCGCTTTGAATGTTCTCGTGAATTTGGCGACGATCTCCAATACTGCGCTCACAAATTGTTAGTTCATGGATTATTTATGTTTGCTCATCATCAAAACCAAATCCGGGGAGTCCAATATTCAACATATGATCCTAGCGAGGCCCCGAACGAACAAAACTTGTTTTGAATTATTTTATGATAAAAAGCCACAAGTTAAGTATTTTCGTGTTTTTGGTTCAAAATGTTTTATAAAGAACACCTATGGTAACTTAGATAAATTTGAGCCAAGATCCAATGAATGAATCTTTGTTGGATATTTCATACGTAGCAAAGCCTACCGAATATACAACAAAACCTCTTCAACTATTGAGGAATCACTAGAAGTTTCATTTTATGATGATTTTGATATTCCTTATGTTGTCGATGATAGTGTAGATGTTTTATGTGATTCCATTAGGAATGTTAAAATTAATGGTTCTATTACGGAGACTAACAATACTAATGAAAATGTTGAGGATGTTCCAAGTGATCCAGGTATTTCCAAAGCTTATCTGCCAGTTCGTAATCACCCCATTGACCAAATAATTATAGACAATGGTGTGGGTATCCGAACAAGGTAAAGGATTAATGAATTCTCTTATTATGCATTTGTCTCTATCATTAACCCAAAGAGCATTCAAGAAGCTTGTGAAGATAACTCATGGATAGTTGCAATGGAAGAGGAGCTTATGCAATTTGAAAGAAATGAAGTTTGGGAGCTCGTTCTTCTTCCAAATGGTCACTAAGTCATTGGGACCAAATGTATTTTTAAGAATAAGACCGATGAGAACGAGGTCGTCACAAGGAACAAAGCAAGATTAGTAGCTTATGGCTACTGGCAAGAGGAAGGTATTGACTTCGAAGAATCCTTTGCCACCGTAGCTAGATTAGAAGCTATTAGGTTGCTTTATCTTTTGCATCTCATAGAAAATTTAAATTATTTCAAATAGATGTTTAAAATGCATTTTTAAATGGTATTGTTAATGAAGAAGTTTATGTTTCTCAACAACCCAGTTTCATACATGAAAATTTTTCAAACCATGTTTTCAAAGTTAAGAAAGCGCTATTTGGGTTGAGACAATCTCCTAGAGCTTGGTATGATCGACTCAAAACCTTTCTTTTGGATTTAGGTTTTAAAATGGGTGAAGTTGATTCAACTCTTTTCATTAAAGATTATGAAAATGACATCCTTTTAATTCAAGTTTATGTAGATGATATAATATTTGGTTCTACTAACTTTAATCTTTGCCAAGAATTTTCTAAGTCTATGAATGATGAATTCGAGATGAGCCATATGTCTGAGCTCAACTACTTTCTTGGACTACAAATTTGGCCAATAAAGGATGAGACTTTCATACATCAAACAAAGTACACTGGGGAGCTTATTTAGCGATTCATGATGGAATTATTTTCATGTAAGCGGAATCCCATGAGTACGAAAACCCATCTACACAAGGATGAGAACTGGAAAGATGTAGACATTCGTCTATAACGAGGTATGATCGGTACCTTACTTTACTTAACTGCTAGTAGGCCTGATATTATGTTCCTTGTATGTCTTTGTGCTAGATATCAAGCTAGCCCTAAGGAGTCACATTTGATTACAGTTAAACGAATTTTCCGTTACCTCAATCAGATAATTGATTATGGGCTACTTTACCCTAAGTCTAGCACATATGAGTTAATCTCATATAGTGATGCAGACTTTGTCGGATGCAATCCGATATGAAGAGTACTAGTGGCACTTGCCATTTTCTAGGAAATTCTCTTGTTTCTTGGTTTTCCAAGAAGCAGTACTCGATATCATTGTCCACGACTGCAGTGGAATATATTGTTGCGGGTATTGCATGTGCACAAGTTCTTTGGATGAGATATACACTTAAAGACTATGGTGTCAATTGTGATACTTGTCTTATCATGGTTGATAACCAAAGTGCAATATGTCTTTCCAAAAATCCGATACACCACTCCCGCACCAAACACATAGATGTGAGACATCATTTCATTAATGATCATGTAGTTAAAAAGGACATCATTTAGAGTACATTGAAATCCAAAAACAAATCGCCGACATCTTCAGTTAACCTCTTAAAGAAGATACATTTGTGAGATTGCGTGGAGAATTAGGAATTATGGGTGAATCTGAAATATAAGAGTTCATATTTATATGTTAATCATGCTTTGAACTCATGGTATCATTTCACATCTCATGTTTATATATGTCATATTTTTACATATACTTTTCAATGAGATTTATTTGAGATTTTGATGATTTTATATGTTTGGATTAGTATACTTGATTTATATGTTAATCTATATTATTTTGATAGTGATTTCATGTTTGTAGAGTAGTTAGAGTATATGTCTTAGGGTGAGTTATATTAATTCTCTTGATTTCAGCCTTATCCTATATATTTGGACCAGGACAGACGACTGTCAATACTTCGACAATCGCCTGCCCAACTCTAGATTTTCTGACTGAAATTAGTGTTTTTCGCTTAGGCCACTCATGTATAATTTCCAGGCGCCTGTCTCTCCGATAGGCGACTGAAATTTGTTCATCATGCGCCTCCCTTGATCTTGATAATTTTCTCTCAAAACATCAAAATTGTTGACTTTTGATTATGCGACTGTAGTGTATTTTACATGCGCCTGTCAATATCGCCTTATTTCAAATTTCAAATATGATTTTAATTTCAAAATCTCATTAAAAACCCGTTCCGATCCATTACATTCTTTATGTGCGACCCAACATGCTCATATCAAATTGGCAGTGTGCTAATCCCATTATAAGCCCATAAGTCATAAGTGGTCTCTAGAAAGACATTATGACTACCCAATTAATATGAATATCGTTAGTCCGATATTAACCTAACCAATAGAACATGTCCTAATCCTTTTGTCACAAGATATCTTGTTCGAACATAATTTATAGATAGTGTCATACTTATATTGTTCAAACATTTAATTTCTCGATTACTAAGTAGATTGATAAAATTAAATGACATTGATAAAATATCAATTCATCTGAGCACATCCATGCATTTCTTAGTCCTACTTATCGAGAGGCCCATTAGATATCTATCTCATAAGAGATGGACAAATTCCATCTTGTTCTCCCTCTGCATTATTCGCATCAAATTCCATCTTGTTCTCCCTCTGCATTATTCGCATCATATTCAATCATAACCTTTATGATTATCTGATTAAAAATAATGTTTGGTTATATCAAAATATGATGGTCCTTATGGAGGAAACTGTAATGATATCAGGTCTAAGAATTCTATGACAAAACTATTACGAGATCATTTATGACACTAATCCATGTAATGATCTTATAGCGAGTCTATCTAGTACCTTGTTCTCCAACAAGTACCTACAAGTTTGATTTATATCACCGTACATAAAATTATCTCTTAATTATCAACCAAACTCATACTAGTCTTAATTCATCATTATACCTGTTGTGGTTCGTATGACAACTTTAAATTTATAAGCCGCAAGCGCACAGTGTAGTTGTAGCGCTATACAGGCCGTCCTCTGGGAGGCAGCCATTTCTACTAATTTCTTTATAAATCGATAACTACACAATCAAATATAGGGAGGGAAGGATAACAAGAACTAATAGGAACTATCAATAATAAAAAGCTCTAGGGCCTGGATATCCCCACCATTGGATTATACTAGAATTGATTAGTTATTAATCGATTGTTGAGTACATGAGGTTCGAGAGAGGTCGTCTAATCTAATTGTATTCTTTCATCCCCACTCTCATGGCGCATGATGAGATATCCCCTTATATTAACCCTATCACCCACTCTCGTAATGCATGATAGGACTACCTAACCAGTATCGATATCGATGCTAATCATGCATCGATACGCATTAGATGCATTACGTCCGACAAATAGCCACCAATCTTCCTCCATGCCACTCTCATGGATTAGGATTCGGATCTATGTTAGGAGGGCTCTAAATCGAATACCGACGCTAATCATGCATTCGATAGTATCAATCAATGTAATTGAAAACCCTAGATTAACCCTGATGCTAATCGTGAATTAATATTATTCCCAACGAATGGAGAGCTTAATCTATATTGATAATAATCATCCTAACATACCCCTTATCCTCAATTGCTCAACAATTTCACAACAATTCATCAATCCATATTTTAATCCAATGGGATTCAACCCATTGGCCCTAGATGAATCAATACTCACAATCCATGCAATTATAGATGATAGAATTCATTGAAAGGGTATTCACTGCAACAGATGAGAAAAGAAATTCAATAGCAAACAACCCAAAAATCACAAGAGCTATCGATGGAGATTCACTATTCAACTATTTAACTAAAGACAAAAATAAACAAAAAGAACCATTAAATATTACAGAGAATTAGAAGTCTAACACATGAAGAACTCTGAAAAGGTCTGCAAAAAGCATCCAAAAGGGCTCCTCCATGTAGGGAGGGTACACAAGGATTTTATACTAGTAAAAAACACCCAAACTTTCCCCTTGACGCCGCCCACTCGGGTCCCCAAACCTAGGAGGATATGGCCGCATCAAGAATGACGTGGCCGTTTGGCCTTAAGTGCGTAAAATGCCCCCAATCTGTTACAGGCGATGCAGTCGTGTGGATGGGCTACGTGATCGCATCGTCTGGGGCCTAGCTGCTCCAGATTTTGATTGGAACGACCGCGTGAAGCGGTCGTTTGGCTTCAACTCAATACTGGAGGACGCGACCACATCGTCTGCATTGACTCGACTGCATCGTCTGCATTCTTCTCTTCCTTTAGCTTGCACGATGCGGCCGTTTGGCATAGGGAACACGACCACAGGGTTTCAGAATTTTTCATCTTCTCAGCTCATCCACACGATCGTTTGGTTTGGACGACGCGATCGCGTGGCTTCCACTTTTAGGCTGCTGCTATGTCCTGGTCGATGC
Organism: Scilla litardierei; assembly: GCA_030789695.1. Lineage (NCBI taxonomy): Eukaryota > Viridiplantae > Streptophyta > Magnoliopsida > Asparagales > Asparagaceae > Scilla > Scilla litardierei. The sequence goes on from CM061142.1 coordinate 391,249,507, forward strand.
AGTCATGTGGGTTGGTTCACGCGACCACATGTGTCATTTTGCAGCTCAATCTCCTCTTTTTGCTCCCCAGTTGCTCCTTGCTCCATTTTGTCCTCTTTTCTCCACATTTTGACACCAAAATTCCTGATTTCTCCTGTAACGCATGAGAAATACCAAAGAGCATAAAATGAAACAAAAATAGAGGAAATGGGTGAAATGTGGGATGAAATGATATGAAATGCAAATGAAAAGAGTGTAAAATATGTGTAATAATGGCACACATCAAAATCCCCCAAGCTAAACTCTTCCTTGTCCTCAAGGAAGACATGAAATGGTAGAGCTCGGTAAAATGCAAGCAAGCAAGCAAATGATGAAATGAAGCTTGAGAAATTCACGAAATTGAGTATATATACGTGATCAAGGTAGAAATTTTAAGTCCATATAAATTAAATACGCCGATCCCTCTCCATTGGTTAGGATATAATCCTTGGACATGCTTCTAGCCCAAATCATCAAATAATATGCTAAGGTCACGACTACACCCAAGTCCTAGGATATTTTCTCTAACCTGTCATGAAAACAAAGGAATCGAAGTTATACTATGGTCGATGGAGGGATAAGTTTAGGACAATGAGTTATTAGCCCATCGGAGTAAGTGGTTCATACAGTGTATCAAAGTTCCTTGATTCATTGAGTTGCTATTTTATTCAAGGTTTTAATATTTTTCTTCTTTACATTTCTTCTTTTTATTTCTATTTTATTTGGAATTATATTTGGTTTGTGTAAGGAGCATTGGGTCGGTGACTCCTAGGCCAGACAGCCTTATGCCATCGGGCCAAGAAAGACCCCTTGGACCTACTAGCTCAAACCAATATATCCTTATTCGAATGGACTCCCCCAAGCTAAACCTTTCAGCGTGAGGCCCCGACACTTCCTAAGGCGTGGGGATCCGGCTACTTAGTGTTGTTGGGAGAACGGTGCATTATTATTATATATACAAACACAAGTAAATATTTTTCATTTCAAAAGCATGATTAGGTCAAGCTACCTCAATCCTCAGTACTAAGTGATACATCGTTATCCAAGTCCCAACGGGTGATAAAACATTATACTTAACTATCAATTCATCGCTCCATGTATAAAGTGGACTCCTAAGTAAAACTCAATTTAGCGCGGTTTCAAGTACTTCTATTATAGGGGCTATGAGAATAGTCCTGAAATGCATATTAAGTGAGATCTGAAGTTAAAAGCTTATCCTAGTCAAATACCCTAAGCAATATCGAGAAATCGAGCGTAAACGTGGAAAATGAAATTCAACTCGATATATCACACATATAACATCTCAAATTAAAAAAAATTCTGAAGGCGAATGCAAATATTGACACATGGATGCATGATGATGCAGGATGCATGATGCGAATGATGATATTTTTGTTGGTTTTGATTTTTTAAAATTTTTATGGGTTTTTGATGCAATTAGTATATATAATGAAGCATGATGCATGTGAAGAGGGAAAATAGGAGAAAGAAGAATGAAGAAAGAAAAATAAAAACATGGGTGAGAAAACATGAAAATATGGAGGATGAATGAAGAAAATAAAAGAGATTGAGCATGGAAATGCTCCTCCCCCAATCTAAATCACGCATTGTCCTCAATGCGATAACTCATGAATGTGAGGATGAAAATTGTGAGGGGGAAGAGAATGGTAATCTCATTAAGCTGGGCCACCGTCAGGTGGTGGCAATGTGGGTGATGTGGATGGGTGGGGTTTGTCAGGGGGTGGTGGGTCTACAACAGCTGTGGGTGGTGAAGTGGGTGGAGAAATGGTGGATGGGGGTGGGTGAAGGCTCACGTGTGTATGGTGGAGGGGACGATGGTGCTCCAGATGAGTGAGGGGGTGATGGTGGTGGTGTGGGAACATGTGGTGTAGATGTGGATGGATGTGCAGACGATGATGGCTAAGATGGTGGGGTGGCGGTGGCATGAGGTGGAGATGGGGTATATCAGTAGGATACTGCCACTGCGTATAGTGCCAATGGTAGATGGCCTAGAACTGTGACTTGAGGGTCGTGACTATCGATGTGAGGCCATATATCGATGATCTGACCTCGGTCAAGGTGTCCTTAAATGCGGCCAGGGAGATGATCGTGGAGGACTTGAAGTCATGTAATGCCCTCTCCAATAATGTAAGTCACTCGTTAGAGGAGAGAGGTAGGAGGGGTACTGCTGGTACCATTGCCAAGTCGACGAGATCTCTAGTGAAACCGACGAATGGAATTCAGGTGTGGTATATGTGGTGGAGGCCTAACGGGGCCTAACTATGTGGCAGAAGTGGGATAAGGAAAAACTAGTATCTGGGCAGGATCAGGAGGAGGTGGGGCATATGCAATATATACAGGCTCGGGCTGGGCAGTGGTATGAAGATATGGATCTGGTGGAAATCTCCACTGCATAGCTCCAGTTGCAGGAATCCTAAAACGATCGGGATTGGGATAACTATGTATGGTGTGAAAGTTGGCCCGTAAAGCCAATGATATCTCTGTTCCCCGATATCCTTAATCATTTTCATGTTTGTGAGGAGCGAGAGATCAAGTGAGGTAGGTCCGAGGACGGGCATCCAATCATCAGGGGTCTAAAAGGATACGGGAGGGAGGCGGGCAATGACAGTGATAAGTCCTCTACAACAAATCGAGGAACGGAGGCTGGCGATAGTGTGGAAGAATCTATACCCCAGATAAGAACTGGCATGGATAAGGTAACGAGGAGATGTTCTACCGTTGTCGTGAACATTTTGGGGTTGGGTCATCGCCCATAAAAAGAAGAGCTCACTAGCGAGACCTGGCCAGTCTCATCCCGACAGAAGATAGTGTTTGCAATGATGCGAAGGGATATGCAGAGGCATGGGTGAATGATAGAAGACGCATTAGCCTTAGTGATGGGGAATTCATCATGTCCAGTGATCTGCTTCCAGAAGGCATCATGGTTATAAGCCATGGTTAAAAATGTTGTTCAGAAATGTATATGACATGCTATAGTCCTTGTTCATCAAGCGAAAGGAAAAACCATCTTTTTGGCGCTAGATGGAACTAAGAAACGCAAGGGTGAGTCTCCGATAGGTCCTCACTCTAGAAAATCACTCCACCCTATGTTGTGTAATAGGGTCTGAACACCCTCAGTGAGACCTAAAGCGTTAAGAGCAGGGATGCTCGAGAATTTTGTCGGAATAATGGTCGACTGAGAGAGTGATATGAATGTGTCTTACTGATGTTCAGTAGCAAATATGATACCCATGGTGTCTAGTTCTGGGGTTGGAATGGCAGGTTGATCAGGTGGGGTAGTGGATGCAGATGTAATGTCTGTGGACGTGCGTGCTCGTGTTTTCCTCTCTCTGTCACACCCCGCTTCCCAAAACTACGGAGGCGAAGCGTGACTAAGGCCCGCTTGGGCCGGAGCTGTGAAGCTCGGACCCAATAAGCGTCTGTAGGGGATACCATCTTAAAATTTTCAAGTTCTTCCATTAATAAGATTCGGAACAATAGCAAGTACAGAAGGAAAGTGGCATTCATTAATATAGTGAGATAATATCCAGCAAGTACAAAAGTCTAAAAAGAGAAGCCTAAGCATGGCTACAACTACCAAAAGAGAGCAAACTAAAAGTAGTAATCTCTGAAAGGCAGCGACGAAAAAGACCCCAACGTCTAGTCCTCGTCAGGCACGTACTCTGGGTTGTCGTCCTCGTGCTCCACGTACTCCGGTAAGTCTACGTCGTCCACGAACTCTGGCTCGACACATGACGTACAGAACCCAAAAGAAAGGAACTGTACGTCAGGTAAAGTCTACAAAAAGGGTTAGACTCTACTGCAAGTGTACCGAACTATTAAACAACAGTTTACTGGTTGATTAGCATGCTGAGGTTATAACAGAGTATCAAAAGGAGGTAAACGCAGCAGGAAAGTAAAGCGTAGCAAGCAGTAGTCGTAGTGTGTGCTACCGACTACGTGACTAACCTACGCGGGTCGTGACAAGACGTGACAAGACCAGCAAGACAGGACAGGACAAGACAAGACAAGACACGTGTGACTCGAAGGGTTCACGCCTTACGGTTCGAGGGGGATCAGACCCTCTTCCCGTACGCACGCTCAACCCTATTCCAACACAAGTGCTCAAGACAAGACAAGTTCGTACAAGGGATCACTCGGAGAGTGCCCTATTGCCCGCAGGCTGTGTATCTGTACAAGGGATCACCCACTCACTGGTGAGTGCCCTATTGCCCGCAGGCTGTGTATCCGTACAAGGGATCACTCAGAGAGTGCCCTATTGCCCGCAGGCTGTGTATCCATACAAGGGATCACTCAGAGAGTGCCCTATTGCCCGCAGGCTGTGCATAACAAGACACGACGTGACATGACATGGATAGTTCTTCTAGGGGGTCCACACGCACGCACACACAAGATAACCCTACGGTGTCAAAAGTTGTTATTGAGCTTAGACTTCGTTGTCAAGTCTAAGCCGTCAAGGGGTGTCTCAGACGCTATCATTTCACGTCCGGTTCTATTTGTTCACAGTCTATTAGTTCTAGCAGTTTAAGACCAAGGCACGGCCAAAAGCACAAGTGAGTACACTTGCCTGCGGTGGGGAGGGTGTCGTCCGTCCTGGGCGTCTAGTCCAGGCGTCGTGTCTGCGGTAGTCCGTCTGAAACAGTGTCACGGCGACGGTGTCAGGTCGCGTTTTTCAATAAGTCCTATTGGGGTTTGTTTCTAAAATTGACGGGACTACCCTATCAGTCAAAAAGTCACGTTTTGATGTCAAATCAGCCTATCCGACGATTCTATCCTATGTGCACAGTCAAAAAAAAGTCCGATCGTCGATCTACGGTTCCATATCGTTTTAAAGGGGCCGAAAGTAAATTTAATTACTTTAGTTAACGATTTTTAGTTAGGTTTTGATGACTTACAGTTTGGGTTGCTACGAGTAAGGGGGATAACCTGGTGTTACGAACGCGCACAAGTCTGTCGTCGAGTCTGGAAACGGTGGCGGTGCTCACGTCCTCGACTGCGGTTAGCGCAGTAAGGGTCATCTCGGATTCGTCTCGGGATCGTCTCGACTGCGGGTAGCGCCGTAAAACGGCACGACAACGAGGACGGTCGCATGAAAGACGTACTATATCTGAAATAGTACTACAGTAGTCGGGTACTGCTCCTACTCTATAGCATACTGTACCTATGAAATTCAATTTACGCAATGCTATCTCCAAGGCAGCAACCTATAAATTATAAATAATAAGCCACTCCTTACATGGGGCTACGGCCCTATAATAAGCTGCTCTATGTACATATATATATATATATATTTTGAAAAGTTAGTGTGTGACTATATTGAAAAATCGAAGAAATACAAAAATGGTAGTCAGGCGCATGGGGGGATGTAAGAGAGGGGATAGGGCACAAGCGCCGTCACCCTCTACGTACATACTCCCAATCCCCTAAAACTAACCATATCAAGTTTATATATACATAAGATAAACATAAAAATGGATAATTTAGATTCTAGATTATCCAGCATCCCTGAATTCCCAATTTTCCATAGCTTGTGCGGCCTTTGTAGAGTCCGGATCCTGATCTCTCAAAATAATCCTGACGTCTGATGCGATGTCCTCAAATAATACTGTCTTAGGCTTCTGTATGCCCTCAAAGATTCTTTTATTTCTCTCCTTCCAGATATGCCATACCATTGCGGAAAGTACCGTTTTTGCCAAAGTGCTGAGGCTGTCTTTTTTCCCAAAGTTTGATAGGTAGTAATCCCCCACTTTTTGAAGTTGAGGCTCTATAGGGTCAGAAACACCCAATTTAAGGAGGGATCGGCACATGATATACCTTGAATATTCACAGCCAAAAAATAGATGGGTAGCAGTTTCAGCCTCACCATTCTCACATAGCACACAACTACTATTGTTGGTGGCACCCCAGTTGTCCAGCTTGTCTCTAGTCAGAAGCTTTCCCAAGAAGGCTCTTAACAATGTTAGTGACATTTTTGGGACATGGTTCTTAAACCAAACCAGCCTTGAATGAATGAAATAGAAGCCTACCCATCTAATTGTAGACTTTCAGTACAGCCATATGCATTATTTGTTCACTGGGGTCCTATCTGATAACTCATGAAAGTATAGATGACAAAAGATAGGTATAATAGCCTCGCTGCTGATGCGTATGTTTGCAGGGGAGGGGAGCTCGGTCACGATAGGCGATGGCTGCAATGGCTACCGGCGGGCGAGTCGGAAAAGCTCAGCAGCCGTGAGCTACTGTGCCTGCAGCTCTTCGCACGAAGAGAGGGCTGGTGGGGGATGTTCCGGCGTCGAGAGCGGCTTCTTCCGGCGGAGAACGGCAGGATGCGTTGCTATCCGATGATCTGGAGCGTCTCTGACGACTGGAAGTTTGGGCGTGGCTTGGCGGCTCCCTTCCGGCGATCAAGAGCTTGGGCGCCGGGGTGTTGAGGTGGGAGGCCGGCGGCTGAAGAGGGTGCACGCCGGAGAGCTGGCCGTCGCAGATGAGGAGATCCAGCGATGGGGTTGCGAGGCCAGGATGAGATGCGAGCGTGGGTGCCCTGTTTCAAACGGAGAGGATGAGAGGCAGGGCGGGGGCTTCGAGGAGATGGCGGTGGCTTGTGGCGGAGATCGGGGCGGTGGACGGCGAGGCTTCGAAGGGTGGTGGAGAGAGAATGGCAGGGGTTGTTGATGGCCGGAGGAAGGTGATGGTTGATGGCCGGAGGAAGGTGATGGGGGCGTGCGGGGAAGAGCAGGCAGCAAGGGCTCTAGGTTATTTTTTTGTTATTTTCGGCCTATGAGGAAGAAGGTGAAGGCTTGGGTTGATAAAAATAAATGAAAAGAGCTGTTCACATTTTTGTGCGGCTCAAAGACATGAAACCCCCCTAGTGTTTGATAGCTCTAGGTATATTTAGGAAGAGAGTGGGGGGGGGGGGGTATGGTGCTGTGAGGGTTAGATTGCTTAATATTTGTAGGGGAAAAAGAGAGCACGTGAGACCTTGGCATACAGGTTTGGATTTAAAAGAACAAGTCTAGGGTTAGCTAAGAGAAATAGTGAGGGGCGGCTGTAGATGGGTAGGGTCACCTAGGGTTTTATTGTAGAGTGTGATGATAAGGCCTGGGGTTTCCTTGAGTTGTGCGGCTTGTTGTTTCTCCTTGTAGAGTTCGTGTACAGTAGGTTAGGGGATAGGTTCACGTGGGTAGAGATATATAGGGGGGTCTGTTGGGTAGTTAGGATATGAAAGATCAATAGGTTTAGATTTTATCAAAATTGATTTATTCACAGATTTGATTCTATCAAGGAATTGATTTGATTTGTAAAAGAAAAATAATTATCAATAGGTTAAGATATGGGATGATTAATAATAATAAATTTTGTTTTGTTTTAAAATCGTACAGGTTTAATTATATATATATATAAATGTTTTAATAATTAAAAGTGAGTTATTGCTCATTGGTCCCTTGACGTCCAAAAATTACAAGAAAAATATTGGGGTGATCGCGCCTTCAAGAGGATCGTGAATACGGGGTCCGGTCGAGCATCTGAACTACGGAAGGTGATAATAAAAATCAAATACACAAAACGCACACGAAACATAGCTACGCGCTAAAATACGTACAGTCGGAAAGTGGCCGTTACATTCTATCCACCTTAGAAATGATTCCGTCCTCGGAATCACTTATACTAATAATAATTATAAAATCTATAAATACTTAAGCCTGTAACTCCCATCTTCCACACAATGATCTCTAATCCTATAACTTCAACATCATTCCTTAAATAATCCATCATAACCCTTCTTTTCACTGGATAAAGCCACGACTAATCTCACATCCTAACACTTAACTATAGACCCATCACTGATGTTCAAATTTCCAACCCCAAGTTCTTATAAAAGAATAATAATCATTTACCACTCTGTTACGACCTAGAAATCGTAAGAGTCCGACCCCCGCCCGGATCCGCTGACATACCCCATTAACTCTCCCCTTCACGAAAGGGCCGCCTCCCCGGAAGACTGAAGCTGCGCGGGAACGGGCGCGCCTCGCAGCACTCCCCCCACCCGGCCGAAGCATACAACCGCAGTTGCTTGGCCAGCCAGGGGCAAGGCGCTTGGGGAGCGCCCGGACAGTACCGCCGGATATGCTGACATAGGCATGTGCGTATCCTTCCGCTTCAGCGACCCACAACCCACGACCGAAAAGGGGGTGCGGCCGGGCCGAACAGCCCCCGAGCCGGTCGACCCGGCCGGTCCCCATGAACCACGACGCCAGGGATAGCATAGTCAGACCTTTAGTTCGTCACCAACGACAAACAACCTAAGATAAGGACGCGATCGACATATACGTCACCCGACCGCCTGACAAAGCACCCCATGGCGGCTGACCCATCTGACAGTTAATGCTTTCGGCCCTGACATCCCGACAAAAGCACCCCTTGGCCGTTGCGCCGCCTGAAAAAAGCAGGTCAGGGACTCCTGTTCCCGACGTCCTTATCCGAAGCTCCCGCTGACACCCGAGCCAGCTCAGCACGCCTAGTTATCACCCGTCAGGTATAAATACCACCTCTCCTCTTACGGAAAGGGGGTTGGAGAATTCTCTCTGATTCTATTATTCACATACGAGAGCAAAGGTCTTCCATATCTTTGTTCTCCCACCTATAGCTCGTCACGCGCGACGGACACACCGTTAGTCCGACTGGCGTGTCTAGCCCCCCATTTTAAGCCCTATTACTGACTTAGGCATCGGAGGGGCTAAGGGTTGAACCCCAACCCCACCCTTCTGACGAGTTGTTCGTGCTGCAGGAGAGCTCGCCCCTTGACCAAAGTCAGCGTCAGCCCCCTGCCGTCCAACCCTCCTCAGCTGCATCCGGCGAGATTCGATCCCGTGAGCACCACCGGCAACAGGTCCGACCTCTTCACCCCACTAATCACTTGTAAAACAGCCTACCTAAACCTTCTTCTCCATATAACCACCGTGCCCTTGGTTCCCCATAATACAAATTCATTGTACGCGAGTTCCACCTCGTAACAATTGGCGCCGTCTGTGGGAACGAAGGGTCACACCCATGTTAGATTCCATGCCGATCTCGCGAAACCCTGACCACGGCAAAGATCCCGTGGGTCAGGAACCGCTCTCTCTACAAATCACCCCGGCGTCCGACCCCCTTCTGGGTATGGGCACCGAAACTGAACCTACTTCAACCCACGCCGTCCTGAAAAGCTTCGAGGCCGTCACTCAGGCCAGGGGAGACTATCAGACGGCTGGAACGGAGCCTCCGCTCGGCCCCTCAGAGCCCCTGAACGTGAGGCGGAACCTCCACCTTCAGTTCGAGGAGGAGGAGGAGAACATGGGGCTCGCGGAGGAGGTTGCGGCCCAGCAAAGGCTCCTGGAAGAGGAGATGGAAGTTGCGCGGCGGTGGAGGCGCCTGGGGGAGGCAGCCGCCGTGCAAAGGCGCTTGGACGAAGCGGCAGAGACCGCCCGAAGGGCCTACCAGGACGAAGAGGCCGCACACCACCAACTCCGCCTCATCGTCGCGGAGCGCGAGAGGCTAAGGAGAGAAAACAGGAGCAACCGAGAAATCCTGGACGAGACGGCAACGGGCCGGCGGCTCGGGGACGGGCGGGACCCATTACTGAACAGGTCCCCACCCGGAGGAGGCAGCTCGCGTCGCCTGCACCACCCCTACAATACCCTGCACGAGGAAGCCGTTTGCCGACAACTACGCTTCCTCACCATCGAGCACGAAAGGCTCCTTCGGGAGAATCAAGAACGGATGGAGGCCCGAGGAGAGCTGGCCGGGAGGCGCTGGCGCTGGGAGAACCGTAGCCCGCAACCCGTCGAACCCTTGCCTAAGGAAGGATCCCCGCCAGAAGACCGTCGGGCTACTCCCCGGGGACGGAGGACCGTCGGCGGCCGAGGCGCGACCGAAGCCAGACCCTCGAATGGCGGAGAGGGGATGTGCCGGACCGCCCTACCTACCCGGAGGAGGCCACGCCACTTGCATGGTGGATCACGTCTGCCCCAAGGCCCATGAGGTTCAAACCCCCTTACTTGGCCACGTACAATGGGAGAGGCGACCCCCTCACGCACGTCCAACAATATCGGGGGGCGATGGAAGCGTAGGACGTGGATGAGGCGTTCCTATGCCGGCATTTCTCCCAAAGCCTGAGGGACACCGCGTTGGACTGGTACTTTGGCTTGCCCGCGAGGTCCGTCGGGAACTTTGGTGAACTATCCCACAAGTTCTGCCAAGAGTTCCGGGCCGGGCGGACGAAAAAGAAGCCCTTAGACTATCTCAGCACGATAGTCCAAGGAGAGGGAGAGACAACGGGAAGATACCTCCGCCGCTTTCAGGAGGAGAGACGGGCGGTGGTGACATGCGACGATGAGGTGCTTATGCTGGACTTCAAAACGGGGTTGCGGACTCGGAGCCTCCACAAATCCCTGCTCCGGGATCCGCCAGCCGACTATGAGGCGTTGGTTGCTATGGCGGAGAGGCACGCCTTGGCTGAAGAAACTCTCGAAGCAAAGGCCTTACTCCCCCCGGCGAAACAGTCCCAAGGCGAACCCCGGTCGCATCCTCGGCCGAGGCAGGAAGAGGGGGACCGAGGTCGCGACCGGCTAGCCCGACCAAGGCGGGAACCGCCCGGGCCTCGCCCCCAAGATCACCCTGGTCCGGCGCGTGAGTTTGCTCGGGCACAAGGGCTCCCTCGAGTCGTCCCAAGGTAGGAGGGCCCCCTACGGGTGCATTACACGCGACTCAATGCCCCCATGATGGAAGTGCTGGCCGCGGCGACAAGGGCTGGGTTACTGCCGGAGCCTCCCCAGGAGATGAGGACGGATCCGGCGAGGCGGGACCCCCGGAGATACTGCCGTTATCACCGGGACCACGGTCACGACACCGACCGTTGTTACGCCCTTAAAAGAGAGATCGAGCGATTGATCCAGGCGGGTCACCTGGGAAACTTCGTCGCGGGCAGGCGGGTGGCAGAAGGAGAGAGAGCCCCCCCAGAGGAGGGGGGACGGGAACCACCGGCGAGCCGCGATAAGGAGGAGCCACGCCCCCCGAGGGCGGTCATGCGAATTGAGATGATAACTGGAGGGTCTTCCTCGGCGGGGCGGGCGCCCGCAATCCCAGGGGCCGGAGCCCGACAGGTGATGATGGTGGGCGCCGGCCGTCGACCGAAGCGAAGAAGGACACACCGACCCCCTATCACCTTTACCGAGGAGGACTGGCAGGAGGCACGGAGCCAGAACAATGACGCTATCGTCATCGAGGCTCGGATCGGGGCGATTGACGTCGGCTGGCTCCTGATTGACACCGGTAGCTCCTGTGACATCCTGTTCCTGTCAATGGTCGAGAGGATGGGATGGGGGCGTGCAGACCTAGGGCCCTGTGTGGGCCCTGTTGCTGGCTTCACCGGCCATGCGATCCCCGCCGAGGGAACGATCACCCTGCCCATGACCCTGGGGGAGGAACCGATGGTCGTCACCAGGGAAACGCATTTTGTCATCGTCGACGTCGCGTCGGTGTATAACGGAATCATAGGGCGTCCATATATGACGGCCATCGAGGCGCTCCCCAGCCTGCAACATCAGACGATGAAGTTCCGGACCCCGCGGGGGGTGGGACAGGTGCGGGGAGGACAGGAGATGCCCGGAGACCGCAACCATACGCCGTCCCTGCGTAGGAGCCCGAGGCGGACCCTGACGGCTCTCATCCCTGACGAGAGGGAAGACTTCTGCGACCAGCGGCCGACCCCGGCTGAGGAAGTGGAAGAGGTCCCAGTAGCCTCGGACGAGGGGAGGACCGTCTCCATCGGAACAAAACTCCCGGCCACTTTGAGGACGGCCCTCGTCGCCTTGCTCCGGGAAAACGCGGACATATTCGCATGGTCACCTGCCGACATGCCCGGGGTGGACCCGACGGTAATCTCCCATAGGTTGAATGCGGACCCGGAAGCCCGACCTGTTCGACAGAAGAAGAGAAGTGCGGGGGGCGAAAAGAAGAGGGCTGCCGAGGAAGAAGTGGAGCGGCTCCTCGAAGCCAAATTTGTTCGGCCGGTGGACTACCCCGACTGGCTCGCCAACGTCATTCTGGTAAAGAAGCCCAATGGAAAGTGGCGCATGTGCGTCGACTTCACCGACCTCAACAAGGTATGCCCGAAGGACAGCTTCCCTCTGCCCCGGATCGACCACCTGGTGGACCAGGCGTCCGGCTATGAGTTGTTAAGCTTTATGGACGCCTTCTCAGGGTACAACCAGATACCGATGGCGGAGGGAGATGAGGAGAAGACGTCTTTTGTCACTGATAAAGGCACCTTCTGCTACACCAAGATGCCCTTTGGGCTGAAGAACGCCGGGGCGACCTATCAACGGATGGTAGACCGAATATTCGGCCCTCAGGTGGGGCGAAACTTGGAGGTCTACATCGACGACATGCTGGTGAAGAGCGGAAGGGCCCTCGACCACCTCGCCGACTTGCAGGAGACCTTCCAGAGGGTCCGCCGATACAACCTGAGGCTAAACCCCGCGAAGTGTATCTTTGGCGTGCAATTGGGAAAATTCCTGGGCTTCATGATAACGAAGCGGGGAATCGAGGTGAACCCCGACAAGGTGACGGCCCTCATCGGTATGACGGAGCCCCGGACGATCCGGGACTTGCAGCGACTGAACGAACGGATCGCTGCTCTGGGATGATTCCTGTCGAAGTCGGCGGAGAAATCGCTCCCCTTCTTCAGGGTCTTGCGCATAGCCTTTGGCGAAGCTAAAGACAAGAGGAAGGTGATCCCGTGGGACGACGACTGCGCGCGGGCGTTCACGGAGCTGAGAGCATACCTGCAGAGCCCACCGCTCCTCGCACGGCCGGAGGAGGGCGAACCCCTAGGGTTGTACCTGGCGACCAACGAGGAGGCCGTTAGCTCCGTCCTGATCAAGGAGGAAGGAGGGGTGCAATGCCCTGTTTACTATGCCAGCCGGATCCTCCGGGAGGCGGAGACTCGTTACAGCCCTATCGAGAAAGCCGCCTACTGCCTAATCACCACGGCCCGGAAGCTCCGACCCTACTTCCAGGCCCACCCCATAATCGTCCACACCGACATGCCCCTCGAAAAGAACCTGAAAAGGCTGGAGCGGTCGGGGAGGATGCTCAACTGGAGCGTCGAGCTCAGCGAGTTCGACATAACGTACAAAGCCCGGACGGCGATCAAGGGCCAAGCGTTGGCCGACTTCGTGGTGGAATGCACCACGGAGGTCCTGCCGGGGAGCCGGACAGAGCTCCCATCGGCGACCACGTCCCTGCGGAGGATCGAGGTGGGCGAACCCTCAGCGCCCTCCCCGACGACAGCGGGCGAATTATGGACCATCCACGTCGACGGCTCCGCAACGGGCTCCGGGACAGGAGCGGGTATCGTCATTCAGACTCCTGACGTATGTTCGTTGGAATACGCCCTACGCTTCAGCTTCCCGGCCACCAACAATGTCGCGGAGTATGAAGCCGCGGTTAACGGGTTAAAACTCGCTAGGGCGGTGGGGGCGACGAACGTGTTGCTCCTAAGTGACTCCCGTCTCGTCGTCCAACAGATCCTGGGGGGCTTCGAGGCCCGAGAGGAAACAATGAAGCGATACCTGAATCGCATCCAGATCGAACTCCGCAAGTTCAAGAAAGTGGACGTCCAACACCTACCCCGCTCCAACAACCTCCGGGCGGATGCCCTGTCTAAGCTGGCTTCCTCTTCGACGGCCGAGATCGGGAAGGCAATCTACGTGGAAAGCTTATTGACGCCAACCATTGACGAAGGAGAACTGATGTGCACGGACGCGAGGACGTCATGGATGACCCCCATTATGAAGTACTTAGAGACGGGTGAGCTACCCGAGGAGCGGATGTTGGCAAAACAGGTGGAAAGGCGGGCCCTGTCATTCGTGCTTCTCGACAGAGTGCTGTACCGCCGCCGCCGCGCCAATTTTGATGTCCTGCCCTACCTGAAATGCTTGGGCCCGGAGCAGGCGGAAACCACCATGGCGGGCGCACCATCGCCCACAAAGTAATGCGCCAGGGATACTACTGGCCGACGATGATCCGGGACGTGGTACAGTACGTCAAGAAGTGCGAGGCATGCCAGAAGTTCTGCCGACGGACGACTGCACCCCCGGCCAACCTGATGCCCATCTTGAGCCCGATCCCCTTCGCCAAGTGGGGACTCGACATCCTGGGGCCGTTCCCAAAGGCCTCCGGGTGAAGGAAATATCTAGTCGTCGCTGTGGACTACTTCACAAAATGGGTCGAAGCAGAGCCGCTGGCGCGAATCGCGTGGACGGACATGAAGGGCTTCATCTGGCAATCCATCATATGCCGCTTCGGGATTCCCCGCTCCATTGTCACGGATAATGGAAAGCAGTTCGATTGCGAAGGCTTCCGCGACTTCTGCTCGGGCTGGGGGATCAGAATCCAGTTCGCGTCAGTCACCCACCCACAGTGCAACAGAATGGCGGAGGCCGCGAATAAATGTATCTTGAACCCAATGAAGAAGAAGGTGGACGCCGCTCTGGGGGCTTAGGTCGACGAGCTGCCGGGAATCCTGTGGTCTTATCGTACCACCCACAAGGCCTCGACCGGAGAAAGCCCCTTCGTGCTAGCATACGGATCGGAGGCGGTCGTTCCTGTGGAAATCGGCGAGGAGACACTCCGGCTAAAGCTCTTCGACGAAGAAATCAACGGAGAAGGACTCGGCCTCAGTCTTGAGTTGATAGACGAGGTAAGAGACCGGGCCCTGACCAACCTCGTCAAACACAGCCAGAGGATGGCCAGATATTACGACTCCCGGGTGAAACCACGGACTTTCAGGATCGGCGAATTGGTCCTCCGAGATGCCACCTTCCGGCCCGAGACTGCACAGCGGGGAAAGCTGGCCGCTAAATGGGAAGGGCCCTACACGGTCGTCGATATTGTCGGACCGGCCACGTACATCCTGGCTACCCCCGAAGGGAGCGAACTGGCCCACCCTTGGAACGCAAAACATCTGCTAAAATTCTACCAATAGTTGTGAGTTTTCCCTTTTTTACGCGCAATATACACATCTACTCTTTTTACGCAACATTGTTGTTCCTACACAAGTTTTGCAGTTCGTTAAAACTCCGAACCTCTAGGGCAGGGCCAACCCTAGCCACCCAAACCAGAGAAGGGCACGGGCCGGGCTACGCGCCCGCTCCCCCCTCAAGACCTCTGGGGTAGGGCCAACCCTAGCCACCCAAACCAGAGAAGGGCACGGGCCGGGCTACGCGCCCGCTCCCCCCCTCGAGACCTCTGGGGCAGGGCCAACCCTAGCCACCCAAACCAGAGAAGGGCACGGGCCGGGCTACGCGCCCGCTCCCCCCCTCGAGACCTCTTGGGTAGGGCCAACCCTAGCCACCCAAACCAGAGAAGGGCACGGGCCGGGCTACGCGCCCGCTCCCCCCCTCGAGACCTCTGGGGCAGGGCCAACCCTAGCCACCCAAACCAGAGAAGGGCACGGGCCGGGCTACGCGCCCGCTCCCCCCCTCGAGACCTCTGGGGCAGGGCCAACCCTAGCCACCCAAACCAGAGAAGGGCACGGGCCGGGCTACGCGCCCGCTCCCCCCTCGAGACCTCTGGGGCAGGGCCAACCCTACCCACCCAAACCAGAGAAGGGAACGGGCCGGGCTACGCACCCGCTCCCCTCCTCAAGACCTCTGGGGCAGGGCCAACCCTAGCCACCCAAACCAGAGAAGGGCACGGGCCGGGCTACGCGCCCGCTCCCCCCCTCGAGACCTCTGGGGCAGGGCCAACCCTAGCCACCCAAACCAGAGAAGGGCACGAGCCGGGCTACGCGCCTGCTCCCCCCCTCGAGACCTCTGGGGCAGGGCCAACCCTAGCCACCCAAACCGGAGAAGGGCACGGGCCGGGCTACGCGCCCGCTCCCCCCTAGAGACCTCTGGGGCAGGGCCAACCCTAGCCACCCAAACCGGAGAAGGGCACGGGCCGGGCTACGCGCCCGCTCCCCCCCTCGAGACCTCTGGGGCAGGGCCAACCCTAGCCACCCAAACCAGAGAAGGGCACGGGCCGGGCTACACGCCCTCTCCCCCCCTCAAACCTCTGGGGCAGGGCCAACCCTAGCCACCCAAACTAGAGAAGGGCACGGGCTGGGCTACGCGCCCGCTCCCCCCTCAAGACCTCTGGGGCAGGGCCAACCCTAGCCACCCAAACCAGAGAAGGGCACGGGCTGGGCTACGCGCCCGCTCCCCCCCTCAAGACCTCTGGGGCAGGGCCAACCCTAGCCACCCAAACCAGAGAAGGGCACGGGCAGGGCTACGCGCCCGCTCCCCCCCTCGAGACCTCTGGGGCAGGGCCAACCCTAGCCACCCAAACCAGAGAAGGGCACGGGCCGGACTACGCACCCGCTCCCCCCCTCGAGACCTCTGGGGCAGGGCCAACCCTAGCCACCCAAACCAGAGAAGGGCACGGGCCGGGCTACGCGCCCGCTCCCCCCTCCAGACCTCTGGGGCAGGGCCAACCCTAGCCACCCAAACCAGAGAAGGGCACGGGCCGGGCTACGCGCCCGCTCCCCCCTCAAGACCTCTGGGGCAGGGCCAACCCTAGCCACCCAAACCAGAGAAGGGCACGGGCCGGGCTACGCGCCCGCTCCCCCCCTCAAGACCTCTGGGGCAGGGCCAACCCTAGCCACCCAAACCAGAGAAGGGCACGGGCCGGGCTACGCGCCCGCTCCCCCCCTCAAGACCTCTGGGGCAGGGCCAACCCTAGCCACCCAAACCAGAGAAGGGCACGGGCCGGGCTACGCGCCCGCTCCCCCCTCGAGACCTCTGGGGCAGGGCCAACCCTAGCCACCCAAACCAGAGAAGGGCACGGGCCGGGCTACGCGCCCGCTCCCCCCTCGAGACCTCTGGGGCAGGGCCAACCCTAGCCACCCAAACCAGAGAAGGGCACAGGCCGGGCTACGCGCCTGCTCCCCCCCTCAAGACCTCTGGGGCAGGGCCAACTCTAGCCACCCAAACCGGAGAAGGGCACGGGCCGGGCTACGCGCCCGCTCCCCCCCTCGAGGCCTCTGGGGCAGGGCCAACCCTAGCCACCCAAACCAGAGAAGGGCACGGGCTGGGCTACGCGCCCGCTCCCCCCTCAAGACCTCTGGGGCAGGGCCAACCCTAGCCACCCAAACCAGAGAAGGGCACGGGCCGGGCTACGCGCCCGCTCCCCCCCTTGAGACCTCTGGGGCAGGGCCAACCCTAGCCACCCAAACCAGAGAAGGGCACGGGCCGGGCTACGCGCCCGCTCCCCCCTCAAGACCTCTGGGGCAGGGCCAACCCTAGCCACCCAAACCAGAGAAGGGCACGGGCCGGGCTACGCGCCTGCTCCCCCCCTCGAGACCTCTGGGGTAGGGCCAACTCTAGCCACCCAAACCAGAGAAGGGCACGGGCCGGGCTACGCGCTCGCTCCCCCCCTCAAGACCTCTGGGGCAGGGCCAACCCTAGCCACCCAAACCAGAGAAGGGTACGGGCCGGGCTACGCGCCCGCTCCCCCCTCAAGACCTCTGGGGCAGGGCCAACCCTAGCCACCCAAACCAGAGAAGGGCACGGGCCGGGCTACGCACCCGCTCCCCCCCTCAAGACCTCTGGGGCAGGGCCAACCCTAGCCACCCAAACCAGAGAAGGGCACGGGCCGGGCTACGCGCCCGCTCCCCCCCTCAAGACCTCTGGGGCAGGGCCAACCCTAGCCACCCAAACCAGAGAAGGGCACGGGCTGGGCTACGCGCCCGCTCCCCCCCTCAAGACCTCTGGGGCAGGGCCAACCCTAGCCACCCAAACCAGAGAAGGGCACGGGCCGGGCTACGCGGCCGCTCCCCCCCTCGAGACCTCTGGGGTAGGGCCAACCCTAGCCACCCAAACCAGAGAAGGGCACGGGCCGGGCTACGCGCCCGCTCCCCCCCTCCAGACCTCTGGGGCAGGGCCAACCCTAGCCACCCAAACCAGAGAAGGGCACGGGCCGGGCTACGCGCCCGGTCCCCCCTCAAGACCTCTGGGGCAGGGCCAACCCTAGCCACCCAAACCAGAGAAGGGCACGGGCCGGGCTACGCGCCCGCTCCCCCCTCAAGACCTCTGGGGCAGGGCCAACCCTAGCCACCCAAACCAGAGAAGGGCACGGGCCGGGCTACGCGCCCGCTCCCCCCCTCAAGACCTCTGGGGCAGGGCCAACCCTAGCCACCCAAACCAGAGAAGGGCACGGGCCGGGCTACGCGCCCGCTCCCCCCTCGAGACCTCTGGGGCAGGGCCAACCCTAGCCACCCAAACCAGAGAAGGGCACGGGCCGGGCTACGCGCCCGATCCCCCCTCAAGACCTCTCGGGCAGGGCCAACCCTAGCCACCCAATCCAGAGAAGGGCACTGTAACGACCACTTCTCGTTGTACGTTGTTCGTGCACGTGCTTATTTTAGACTTTATTTGTTTGTGAACACCTTGTTGTGATATGCCGTTGTGAACGTCTCTGAGAGTAGTAAATTGTGGCACTAATTTGGAACGACGTTATCTCGAGTCGTTTTCCCACAATTTAACCTTATTCGATGAGACGTTGCGATTTTCACTTTTGACGGGAGACGTTCCTATTTTTAGTTTCGTCGTCCGACGTCGAAATTGAGATCCGTCTTCTTAGTTAGCTCACTTTCGTCACCACGATCACTTCGATATTTATTTTATAATTATATATATATACACTCGGGTTATTCGTGATATTATGAAGTTGTCTGTGTGTTAATATTTATAGATTTGTGTGGGGTTAGCTATACCATACTAGAGATGCCTGTGTATATAAGAGTTAGCGTTGGAATATCTAATGAAGTGTGTGTAGTTAGGGATACTTGTAATGGTTGAAATAAAATGATTGGTAAAGCTACGTTTATGTTAGGTGTGATAATAACAGGTGAACGTATAGATAAGTGAGTAGGTCTATTGAGTGACTCATATGTTAGTACGTATGAGTATGTGCTCGTATGTAGGTATGTATTGACGTAAGTAGTTATGTTTGTTGCATGAGTATATAGGTGATATACATATGGTAGTAGGATTATAATTTTGATTGGTATTGCTTGCTTTTACGGGATGTTGTATGCGTGCATACCGTGAGGTATACACGACTATTGCACATCTTAATTATGTATGTGCAGACGTGTTGGCATACTAATTATAGATAGTAGGAATGGTGTGAATATATGTTCTACATGTGTGTGACTATACGGTGAATGCATGTATTAGGGAAGGTATTATAATTATACGTGTGCTGATGTCTGTATTATTATTATGGTATATGGAGTGATTGAACTATGTGGATGTTACCTGACTAAATATTAAGTGTGATTGACATATGGTATGTATATGGTTATATTGGTAGATGTGTATACATTGGAGTGGCATTGGTATAGGTATAGATACCGTGTTACGTATACATAGTATCCTGATATGTGTTTCGAGTCTCACTCAAGCTTGAGTGGGTATACTCTAAGTATATTGTTATGTATGTCTGTGGTTTGCGTGTAGTACCAAGAATATAACGATGGATGATGTATGCATAGTAATAGGATTGCTTGTGCCTGGTTGTGTTACGCACATGATTGTGGGTCGCTATACCAATATATAGTTATATGAGTTGGTCTTGCAGTATAGTTATTCACTAAGGACTTGGTTGCGTGAATATATGTGTGCTAGCTAAAGCTAAGTGTGTATATGTGCTGAGTATATAGTGGTATATATGAATGTTACATTAGCGTGCGTGGATGTGCACCATGCACGGGTAAGTATATGATAGTTATAGGAATTGGTGACTATGGTAGGTGTGGTGTGTCGTGATTATAGCTATATGACTATATATGAAGTGATAATATGGTGAAATGTGTGCATGCATTTGAATGACTATAAATTGTGAAATTATAATGATGGTGAATGTATGTTAGATGTAGTGAACTTGTTTTAATAATGGTATGGTGTGATTACACATATTGGTTGTTTGGTATTGGATGTGCACTAGGAGATATAGGGAGTAGTGTATCCTTATTATTTGGTTCATAGGTAGTTATCTAAATGTGGCGTGAACTATTTGGTTGTTTGTGGGTATGTGCACCATGGTAGGTGATAAGTATTTAATAGTTCTATAAGGATGTTGTGATTATATGAATGATTGAAATACGTGTATGAAATTGTCTGGCTATGATAGGTATAGGAGTATAATGTGCGTGAATAAATACATGATTGTAGAATAAATGATTGACTACCTAGTGCATATGTATAAGCGTTTGAAATGACTATACGTGGTTGAATGATGATGTGATATTGATTGGGGTAGTTACTAGAACGACTAGATATGTTAGAAAGTCCGAGGACGGACTTTATTCTAAGTTGGGGAGGATGTAACGACCACTTCTCGTTGTACGTTGTTCGTGCACGTGCTTATTTTAGACTTTATTTGTTTGTGAACACCTTGTTGTGATATGCCGTTGTGAACGTCTCTGAGAGTAGTAAATTGTGGCACTAATTTGGAACGACGTTATCTCGAGTCGTTTTCCCACAATTTAACCTTATTCGATGAGACGTTGCGATTTTCACTTTTGACGGGAGACGTTCCTATTTTTAGTTTCGTCGTCCGACGTCGAAATTGAGATCCGTCTTCTTAGTTAGCTCACTTTCGTCACCACGATCACTTCGATATTTATTTTATAATTTTTGGACTCTGTTTGACCCACTTTCACTATTTTTCCCAATCTATTGCTTTTAACCCTAAGTTTTATATGATTTTAAACCTTCTAATTAGTATTTCCTATAGTACTAATCACTTCCTAAATTGGAACCTAGCCACATGATTTTTCTTCTTGGCCGCACACGACGTTCACATACGCACACAACACATTTTGGGTGTGGCTAACTTGAATGTACATACTTTATAATAATAATAAGAGAGGTAACTTAATAACTCTAGGCCCATATCCACAACACAACAGGCTTCACAAATGAAACACTAGAGCCTAGGTCTAATTCCTAGGTCACTCACGTGCTCCCTAGTTCGGCCATACCCTTTAATTAGCAAACCTAGGGGCATGTTCACATGTTACCTTTAAAAACCACACTTTTCTAAGAAGAAACCCTAGTTCTAACTCTCCCATCAACCGGAAGCAGCCGCCTCCTCTTTCTTTTACTTCACGCAAAAAGCCCCAGCGCAACTCCCTCCCCGTGTGGCACCCAGCTTCCCGACCTCCGGCCACTTCCACCTAACTCCGACGCGACTCCCCGCAACCATCTCCGCCCAGACCCACGACCATCTCCGACTTGCCGTTGCTCCGGTCCCCGCCCTGTTCGCTGCGGCGCCTCCCCGCTCCGGCGGTCCCCAGCGCGGCCGGTTGCCCTTGACTGGCTATCTATCTCGCTCGCGGTCGCCAGCTCGCCGCCAGGCGGCATCGCCAGCCACCCAGGCCGACAACAGCGCCGTCGACGCAGGACAGTTCACCGCCGGCCCCTCGCATGGCTCCCGTCGCAACATGCCCTCCCATGGCTCTTCTACGCAGCGCGCCTCCTTGCGCCGTGCAGCTGACCGTCGATAACCCCTGGCTGTTTTGTGCGGCCATCTCCGCGTCGCAGGCAGCGTCAGCCGGTCTCTCCTCTGACGCCGTGGCTCTCCAGCACCCACCGGAGCGCCACCCCTTTCAGGCCGTGCCCTTGGCCATTGTTCCACCCCTTGGGACTACCGAAACACCCGCCTCATCCACCTCCACGACAAGCTATCGTAAGCCCCACAAGCCACGGCCACCCCACGGCTTCACCCTCAACCTATTGCAGCCCAAACCCTCTTCTCCCCTTGCCACACACACCTCTTGACGGTCGCCGACCATTCCTTACGCGCACGACCCCAAAACAGCCCTTCATCCACTCACCGCTTTCCCGTTGCATCGTTGCCGTGTGTAACTCAACTGCAGGCCAAGATTCCCTTGGTCGTTGCCCTACCGTTCTTCCACCTCCCGCGGCCATCTCTGCGCCGTGTTACTACCCCTAGTAGTCACTGTCGTCGTCGCAAGCTGTAGACGTCACCGTACCCCGCACCCTACCAGAATTCAACCCCTGGCATCACTACCCGATGTCAGTGTAGCTCTCGCGTCGTGTTGAGGTATACCTGAACTGTAGCAACCCACACCTGCATGTTAAACAAGATAAAAACCGTGTTTCTACTGCTTTGTAACTCACTAATCAAGATTAATAATACGGGACTGTAGGCTGGTGTAGGACTGAGCGTGGGAGCTCTGGACGTTATGAAAATGAGATTGGACTTTGAGATTGTGCTACCAGCATGTATATCAGGCAAGTGAAACTTGCTACCCTTGTTGTTTTGGCCGTGCTTAGGCCATTACCTTGTTTTAGCGTAAAAGAGACTAGACAGTGAAAGGATAGCTGTCTGGACGCTTTTGATCTAGCTTGACAACGAAGCTAGATCCGTCACCCTCATCATGCTTGTATGTCACGTTTAAATTCAATTAACGGTACGCTCTGGGTTCTGGGGTAGTGTTAAGCGGCCAATCAGCGTGAATGCCAAACCGTTCAGCTGTAAGGTGTAAACATCTACAAACAACGTGAAACGTGACTAGTGAAATGATTGAGATTGTTAGTAGCTTGGCTACTCTTGACTTGTCCCGATAATTGTTCTCTTGTACTTATTGTTTCACCATGTCTTGCTTGTGCACTCATGTTATAACTGCCATGTCATGCATACTATAACTGTTAGGTTGTTAGTTGCCTTACTTTCAGTTTCCTTGCCCAAGTCTCTTGTAGGCTTGCTGACATGTGCCCCTTTTCTCTTTTGGGTGTCACATGTTAGATTGTGAGCCAGAGTTGGTCGTCGAGGACGAACAGGTTGCAGGTGTTGAGTTCGAGGACATAGGAGACCAGTCCTAGAGCTCCTTCTAGCTGTGGTTGTTTTCTGCTTAGTCGTTGTCGAGGACGAACAGGTTGCACGGGCCGGGCTACGCGCCCGCTCCCCCCCTCAAGACCTCTGGGGCAGGGCCAACCCTAGCCACCCAAACCAGAGAAGGGCACGGGCCGGGCTACGCGTCCGCTCCCCCCCTCAAGACCTCTGGGGTAGGGCCAACCCTAGCCACCCAAACCAGAGAAGGGCACGGGCCGGGCTACGCGCCCGCTCCCCCCCTCAAGACCTCTGGGGCAGGGCCAACCCTAGCCACCCAAACCAGAGAAGGGCACGGGCCAGGCTACGCGCCCGCTCCCCCCCTCAAGACCTCTGGGGCAGGGCCAACCCTAGCCACCCAAACCAGAGAAGGGCACGGGCCGGGCTACGCGCCCGCTCCCCCCCTCAAGACCTCTGGGGCAGGGCCAACCCTAGCCACCCAAACCAGAGAAGGGCACGGGCCGGGCTACGCGCCCGCTCCCCCCCTCAAGACCTCTGGGGCAGGGCCAACCCTAGCCACCCAAACCAGAGAAGGGCACGGGCCGGGCTACGCGCCCGCTCCCCCCCTCAAGACCTCTGGGGCAGGGCCAACCCTAGCCACCCAAACCCGAGAAGGGCACGGGCCAGGCTACGCGCCCACTCCCCCTCTCAAGACCTCTGGGATAGGGCCAACCCTAGCCACCCAAACCGGAGGGGGCTACGCACCCATGGCCCTCAAAAAGTCAAAATAAAACAGGGGCACACAAACCGGGACGAAACGACGTCAGTTCCCGAGTAGGCAGCCCCGATGTGACTCGACGAAACGAAAGGACGCTCGAGAAACACGCCACCATTAATGATGCGCTCCAAAAGAGGACCCGTAAGAGCCACCTGGCAAAGGCGGTTTCCTACGGGCATGAATTCGAGGAGCCCATTAATAATGCCAACTCAGCGCATTAAATAAAGGAGAAACCGTCAGCGAGATCTCCCTATAAAGACGCCACTCCCCCTTCTGAAAGAAGGAGAAACCGTCAGCGAGATCTCCCTATAAAGACGCCACTCCCCCTTCTGAAAGTAGGAGAACCGGCAGACATGAAAAACCGCCACTTGATCCCCCCACCCACCGGGAAACGGGCCGAGATACACCGCCCTAACAAAAGAGAGGTCACCGGCCATCAATGGTTCCCGCCGCCCAAGGCATCGGTTCCTACATCTCCAGCGCCGCTAACAGGATATTCCCCTTACAAACGGATCGCCAAAAGGGTATTCCCCTTACACAAGGGAAATCCGCCTTTCACGCCTCCGTCCGCCCTAAACGATGACGGGTCGGAGAAAGAATGGCATCCGTTCAACGCCGGCTGGGCAGGCGAGAGCCCCCAGCACTTGCCGGCCAGTACCTCCTCGCAGTCGACCTCCGGGCGAGGACCTCGGAAAGGCTGCATCCCTGACGAGCCCAAACGGCGAGTCATGGCATGTCAGCTCGCCCATGCACCATCGGGCGCTGAACCCCACCCTCAAACCGAAGCAGCGAGGTATGGGGGGGAGGAGCGGCCCGATCCTCAAGAACCTCCCCAAGGCGCAAGCCCCAGAAAGACGGCTTCCCTGGTGATTCCCCCTCTCAGCGCCCCTACCGGACCGAGGAAACCTTACCCCGTCCATGGAAGAAGATGACAAAGCAATGGAGGGAAGGTGTCCCGATCGGCAAGACCCCCACCCACCTATCCCGGGCCAAAGAGACCTTGCAACACTTCAGCACAAAAGGCGGCCAATCACCTCCACGCCAAGATCGACTCAAGTTAAGACGGGCACACCCGGCCCGCAGTGACCCCTAGATCTGGAGGTCATTAAACCACGGGCGAGGACAGCTCTATAGCCCCTCCCCGAGCCGGATCTGACCCCACAACGGGCGATAAACTAAGAACTCATGTACAAGCTGTAGATCAGCGCTTATAAATTTAAATAAAAACGTTCTTCCCTGTACGCTCAGATTTTTCGGCGAACACTGTAGCTCGAACCCCGCGATACGAGGCTTCGAACCGAGCCCCCCCGCTCCCTGAAAGTCACCGACAACTTTCGCTCAATGGGAAAGGGGTGAACTGATGCTCGCCCTACGTACCCGGTTCGGTCCAAAATTGAATCAAGATAGGACAACGTATCTCATCCCGAACCTCTTCGTCGACTCCCCGCCCCACCCAAAGGCAACACAAACCGTCAACATCCCCTTCCCCCAGACCTCGCGATCTCGGACTCGGGAATGTTGGGGGCATAATTGGTGATTAGGTAACTCACGCAAGAAGCCAAGACACGTGACCTGGAACGGACCGGTCGCAAGGCCCTGTCTCGTCAGAGCAGCGCCACGATGCGACTTGACATAACGAAAGGACGATTGGACAACACGCCATCAGCAGCAACACGCCCCCCGAGAGGCCAGAGTGCCGGATACCGCCAGGGAAAAGCGATTCCCAAAGCGCGGGATTCCGTGGAACCCATTAACGGCACTAATCCCCTGCATTACCCAAGAAAAACCCTTCCACAGAATCTCGATATAAATACCCCCCTCCAGAGGTCAGGGGGAAGGAGGAAGAGAGACGCAGGGGATTCCCATCCCCTCACTCCGGGCATAAAACGGCCCCAAACGCCCCACCGAGCTATGAAGAAAGCCGACAGCCACCGACGGACCTCACTCCCCCCGACGATGGCCGCCATAGCCCCACCACCTCCAACAGGATATTCCCCTTACACATGGGAGGCCCCGCCAGACAGCCTTCCTCCTGCTCGTTACCGGATTAAACGACAGGTCCGAAAGACTAGCTGCGGGCCGCCACACCCCAATTCACACTCACCCTACGGCGATCCCTACCAGGCGTGAGGGCGGAAACCCCCCACGGGTCTCCCAGCGACCCACCTGCCTGCCGGCCCCCAATCTTCCCCGCGGCACCGGCCCACCGGACTCCCCCAGGGAGGGCGGCGCCGCCACTGCTACCTCGTCCTCCGCCTCCCCCGGGGTTCCCCCTCGGTGCGCGGGATCCCTAGCGAGGAACCCTCCAGCGCGGCGACGGCGAGGCAGAACGCGAGGAAGCGAGGAAAGGGAAAGGAAGAAGGTCCACCCGACAAACAAGGGTGAGCCCCCCCGAAGGGGGGACCACCACGGGGCTGCATCCCTGATTAAACCCAATGGTGATTCACGGCGCGTCAGCTCCTCCCCGGACAATGAGGCAGAAGGAATTCAGCGGTCAGTAAAAGGGAAGACCGCCCGGCAACGGGGATCTGCCCACCCCGATGTAGCGGGCGACGAGTGTAAACAACCTACCGTCCTGACCATAGGTTTGGTCACACCTGCCCTATCGATGTAAATATCATCTAAATCTCCGGTAAAGGTTGATGAATAATATTCCTCCTTATGGACTCCTCCCCTGAGCCCAAGAGCACAACAGCTGGGAGGTCCACCAGGCACGGTGCGGCTGAAGTCCCGCGAAAATTACAAACACGTCCGGTAGACACATCTCAGTAAAAACCACAACCTTCTCAAAAAGCCGGGCTCCCCCAAAATCCGACCCAGCCGCCACATAAAACGGCACATCGTTATAGGGCAACGCCCCACCTGGTTCCCACTCGGGATGAGACCTCGCGATCCCGCAACAGCGGGCAATACCCCGCGGGAGCAGCGTCGCCACCCCTGAGCTTGGATCCAAGTCCGAGTCAGGTTAAAGGGTAGTGTTACGCCATCCGAGCCGAGCCGGGCTACCGCCTCAGACTCAAATGCCGGGGGCAATTGTTACGACCTAGAAATCGTAAGAGTCCGACCCCCGCCCGGATCCGCTGACATACCCCATTAACTCTCCCCTTCACGAAAGGGCCGCCTCCCCGGAAGACTGAAGCTGCACGGGAACGGGCACGCCTCGCAGCACTTCCCCCCACCCGGCCGAAGCATACAACCGCAGTTGCTTGGCCCGCCAGGGGCAAGGCGCTTGGGGAGCGCCCGGACAGTACCGCCGGATATGCTGACATAGGCATGTGCGTATCCTTCCGCTCCAGCGGCCCACAACCCACGACCGAAAAGGGGGCGCGGCCGGGCCGGACAGCCCCCGAGCCGGTCGACCCGGCCGGTCCCCATGAACCACGGCGCCAGGGATAGCATAGTCAGACCTTTAGTTCGTCACCAACGACAAACAACCTAAGATAAGGACGTGATCAACATATACGTCACCCGACCGCCTGACAAAGCACCCCATGGCGGCTGACCCATCTGACAGTTAATGCTTTCGGCCCTGACATCCCGACAAAAACACCCCTTGGCCGTTGCGCCGCCTGACAAAAGCAGGTCAGGGACTCCTGTTCCCGACGTCCTTATCCGAAGCTCCCGCTGACACCCGAGCCAGCTCAGCACGCCTAGTTATCATCCGTCAGGTATAAATACCCCCTATCCTCTTACGGAAAGGGGGTTGTAGAATTCTCTCTGATTCTATTATTCACACACGAGAGCAAAGGTCTTCCATTTCTTTGTTCTCCCACCTATAGCTCGTCACGCGCGGCAGACACACCTATAGTCCGGCCGGCGTGTCTAGCCCCCCATTTTAAGCCCTATTACTGACTTAGGCATCGGAGGGGCTAAGGGTTGAACCCCAACCCCGACCTTCTGACGAGTTGTTCGTGCTGCAGGAGAGCTCGCCCCTTGACCAAAGTCAGCGTCAGCCCCCTGCCGTCCAACCCTCCTCAGCTGCATCCGGCGAGATTCGATCCCGTGAGCACCACCGGCAACGGGTCCGACCTCTTCACCCCACTAATCACTTGTAAAACAGCCTACCTAAACCTTCTTCTCCATATAACCACCGTGCCCTTGGTTCCACATAAGACAAATTCATTGTACGCGAGTTCCACCTCGTAACAATATATAAAAATTTTATATATAAAAAAATGTTTTAATAATTAAAAGTGAGTTATTGCTCATTGGTCCCTTGACGTCCAAAAATTACAAGAAAAATATTGGGGTGATCGCGCCTTCAAAAGGATCGTGAATACGGGGTCCGGTCGAGCATCTGAACTACGGAAGGTGATAATAAAAATCAAATACACAAAACGCACACGAAACATAGCTACGCGCTAAAATACGTACAGTCGGAAAGTGGCCGTTACATTCTATCCACCTTAGAAATGATTCCGTCCTCGGAATCACTTATACTAATAATAATTATAAAATCTATAAATACTTAAGCCTGTAACTCCCATCTTCCATACAATGATCTCTAATCCTATAACTTCAACATCATTCCTTAAATAATCCATCATAACCATTCTTTTCACTGGATAAAGCCACGACTAATCTCACATCCTAACACTTAACTATAGACCCATCACTGCTGTTCAAATTTCCAACCCCAAGTTCTTATAAAAGAATAATAATCATCTACCACTCCATTAAACATCTTCACTCCATAACATCTTTAAATTTCTCAATCTCTTCCCAATATTAATCAATCGCTAAAAAGATGTCCTAGTCAATCACCAATCCAAGACAAAAACTTTGTCTATCTTATAACACCTTTCACAAATCAACAATCGTCGTGTCCTTAATACATTCCTCGTCATATCTTCCCATAAATTTATCCGCCAAATAATTGAACTGTCAAAATCACATCTTATCCTACTCACTATAACTAATCCCAACCAAAATTAAGTCCGCCTACCTAACCATCCATTCATCTCAACACGTCGTGTTATTCCCAATGTCTTCTCACGTTAACTTAATAATCATGTCTTGATGCTTCAAATATTTTCATCATTTCATGGTCACTCTAAATCATACCATACCTTTATAACTACTCCTATCTACCACTCGTTCAAGTTTCAGATCAATTAAGTACTCATCTTCCTATACATAATTTCATCCAATCAGAGTTCTTTTCATCCGGAAGAAATCTAATCTAATATCTTTGTGTTCAAAATCAACCAATCACCGCTACAGTATATCTCATCTCACTCTATGCCTACCCGCAACATAATCCTATAATAATAATAGCTAGTACTAATAATATCATAACAATCAAAAAGATAACACTCCCGAAGAAAAGAAGAAAGAAGTTTAAGGCCAAAGACAGATTTTAAAACATTTGGAAAAAAAACGTGTAGGGTTGAGGTATTGGATGAGGAAAAATAGGTGCGTTGTGAACTTGTGTGCTTGTTTCAAAACTTTAAAGATTTGATTTAAAGAAAACAATTAGGTTTTGAAACATATATAAGCAGCAAAATAAGCTAAACTATAATACGGAAGACTAGGTCTAAGGAATTTGCCTGCTATGACGTTATCCACACAAATATGAATACCATCATTCAAACAACTCCATACGTATGTCATGGACCACACTGAGTATGCATACAAGGCACAAGAGACAATCATCAAGATCCTAAAGGTAACACTTATACAGGTCTACACACTATACCTATATATATACACCACGACGACATAACAAACCAATGGGCACACTACTAACTAGAGTTGACATAGGCAACTACATGCGCTGATGTCTACATAAAAGAAAGGAGACCGAAACCAAAAGCAAAACGAAACAAGATCGAAAAGAACGAGGTCAAATAATGCGAGGATGAGAAGATAGCCGGTTGGATGGGACAAAAATATTGCTCAAAATATTGAAATAGATGAAAGGAAAATTATGTGTAAAGTATGATATCATATACTTTTATACTTATAAAAATATGTAGAAAAAGTGAGCAGACGGTAAAATTTTAAAATACGGAAAAGTGTTAGACTAAGAAAATAATGAGTAGGGTGAGGTAGTGATTGTTTTACTTATGTAAATAGATTTATAGCGGATTTTTGAAATACGGATATGATGGTTAGAAAACATATATACTAAAAATCGAAGTCTCTTTTTTTATAGCTCCAAAAATATCCTAAAAGTTTTGTATGATAAGCGGTTAAAATAAATTTAATAGTATAGAAAGAAAGTGATAATACATTAAATTATCAAAATGGAAATAAATTTTTATATATTTATATACATATGTATATATAAACTGAAATTCGAACGATATAGGTTAGAAACATTATAAGGTGGTAATTAAAAATTTTTGATGAGAAATTTCGAAATTCAAAGAATGCATTCAAGTTAACCGAAAGGTAGGAAATCTAAGTTCATGCTTTTTTTTCAAAGAATTGAAACTGGGGGAGGAATTCGAAAAAATATAATATTGAAAATTCTTTAGAAGGATCGGGAGGCTGAATGGAAAAGATTCAACGATTGGCGACTAACGACGAACGGATCACGTGATTCAAGGGTAAGGAAAAGAATCGAATGATCCAAACGTAAATATGACTAGGAGATGAACCATGAAAAGCCACGGTGGAATCCTACGGTCAATGGCACAGAAGGGTAATGATCAGAAAGATGCTAGAAGTCAGGGATTCTAATTATCGGGTCGTCTAAAGATCAGGAGAACTCAGCACTAAGACTTCCTAATGAGCTAGACTGTAATCAGGATCTATGGGGAATGTTCCTAAGAGAATCAAGGTTATGTTTTGCTGGGCCCGAAGTCGATGGACCCGAGCAAACGACTAAAAGAAGGGCTCTAGAAATCTAATACAGTCAGATCCAAGTGGGGGCTACTAAGGTATCCTAAGACGATGATGACTAAATCTTAACCAAGGCGTCAGAATATCAAACTTGGATGTCTATCTAAGTCTTCCTAACATCTAAGACTGGAAAAACCTAAATTTAGACTTGTACAGGGATATTAAATGAATGCGGTACTCTTATTGTTCCGAACTTTTGCATGACCTGCATGGGCCACCACTAAAACCTGTCACGCCCCGCTTCCCAAAACTACGGAGGCGAAGCGTGACTAAGGCCCGCTTGGGCCGGAGCTGTGAAGCTCGGACCCAATAAGCGTCTGTAGGGGATACCATCTTAAAATTTTCAGGTTCTTGCATTAATTTGATTCAGAACAATATCAAGTACGGAAGGAAAGTGGCATTCATTAATATAGTGAGATAATATCCAGCGAGTACAAAAGTCTAAAAAGAGAAGCCTAAGCATGGCTACAACTACCAAAAGAGAGCAAACTAAAAGTAGTAACCTCTGAAAGGCAGTGACAGAAAAGACCCCAAGGTCTGGTCCTCGTCAGGCACGTACTCTGGGTTGTCGTCCTCGGGCTCCACGTACTCCGGTAAGTCTGTCTCGTCCATGAACTTTGGCTCGACACCTGACGTGTAGAACCCAAAAGAAAGGAACTGTACGTCAGGTAAAGTCTACAAAAAGGGTTAGACTCTACTGCAAGTGTACCGAACTATTAAACAACAGTTTACTGGTTGATTAGCATGCTGAGGTTATAACAGAGTATCAAAAGGAAGTAAACGCAGCAGGAAAGTAAAGCGTGCAAGCAGTAGGCATAGTGTGTGCTACCGACTACGGGACTAACCTAAACGGGTCGTGACAAGACGTGACAAGACCAGCAAGACAGGACAGGACAAGACAAGACAAGACTCGTGTGACTCGAAGGGTTCATGCCTTACGGTTCGAGGGGGATCCGACCCTCTTCCCGTGCGCACGCTCAACCCTACCCCAACCCAAGTGCTCATGACAAGACAAGTCCGTACAAGGGATCAATCGGAGAGTGCCCTATTGCCCACAGGCTGTGTATCCGTACAAGGGATCACCCACTCACTGGTGAGTGCCCTATTGCCCGCAGGCGGTGGCGAGGGTGTCATCCGTCCGGGGCGTCTCGTCCGCGGTAGTCCGTCTGAAACACTGTCACTGCGACGGTGTCAGGTCGCATTTTTCAATAAGTCCTATTAGGGTTTGTTTCTAAAATTGACAGGACTGGCCTATCAGTCAAAAAGTCACGTTTTGATGTCAAATCAGCCTATCCGATGATTCTATCCTATATGCATAGTCAAAAAAAGTCCGATCGTCGATCTACGGTTCCACATCGTTTTAAAGGGGCCGAAAGTAAATTTAATTACTTTAGTTAACGATTTTTAGTTAGGTTTTGATGACTTACAGTTTGGGTTGCTACGAGTAAGGGGGCTAACCTGGTGTGACGAACGCGCACAAGTCTGTCGCCGAGTCTGGAAACGGTGGTGGTGCTCACGTCCTCGACTGCGGTTAGCGCAGTAAGGGTCATCTCGGATTCGTCTCGGGATCATCTCGACTGCGGGTAGCGCAGCGAAACGACACGGCAACGGGGATGGTCGCATGAAAGACGTATTATATCTGAAATAGTACTACAGTAGTCAGGTACTGCTCCTCCTCTATAGCATAATGTACCTATGAAATTCAATTTACGCACTGCTATCTCCAATCAAGGCAGCAACCTATAAATTATAAATGAATAAGCCACTGTTCACATGGGGCTACTGCCATATAATAAGCTGCTCTATGTATGTATGTATGTATGTATGTATGTATGTATGTATATATATATATATATATATATATATATATATATATATATATATATATAGGGCAATCTTCGGGTGCGAAAAAACCCGTGCGAAAGCCGTGCGAAAACATTTTTTTTATTTTTTTGAAATTTTTTTTTTCAAAATTTTTTTTTTTGATGTTTAATCCATACAATTATATACCCCAGGGAAAATAATGGGTGAACCCGTTGGGCATTAGAGCACCCATCCACCCGTTACAAATTTAACGGTCTCAAAACGTGCGAATTTGATGAAATGCCTTGATCGAAGGCCAAATGACATTATTTCTCAACCATTATTTTTTGAGGGTGGTATACCAATATATAATGAGGGTGGAAAAAAGAATTTTTGAAAAAAAAAATTTCCAAAAAAAGATAAAAACATTTTCGCACCGTGCGAAATGTTCTCACATGAAGATTTACATATATATATATATATATATATATATATATATATATATATATATATACTAGTCATAACCCGTGCCCGATGGCACGGTTCATTTAAGATTTCCCCTGCAAAATCTTTGTTCACCGAAAAAAATTTTCACAGCTAAAATTTAACAGAACAATAAATTAGCATAAAAATATTTAGTGGCATGGGCACCTTCGACGCAGATGTCTTCGGCGCGGAACAACAAATTCGGTGCAGGTGCATTCGAAACGTAACAATAAATTCGACGTCAAACAACAAATTTGGTACCCGCGCTTTCGGTACAGAATAAATTAGTGTAAAAAATTTAGCGGGCGCCTTCGGCCCGGGCGCGGAACAACAAATCTCAGGGTATTTTTACGCTAATTTGTTGTTCTGCTAAATTTTTTTTGCGCGGAACAACAAACCCCATGCTTCTCCATAATCTTTCCTAATGTACTTTTAATTTCAAAATTTATGTTTATAAGGCAATTTTCCCTCCAAATTTAATCTCCACAATCTTTCCTAAGGCACTTCTAATTTCAAAGTTTAGGTTCCCAAGGCACTTCTCCCTTTCCCAAGATACTTTTAATTTCAATGTTTTGGTTCCCAGGACACTTTTTCCACCAA
The DNA here is from genome assembly GCA_030789695.1 of Scilla litardierei. Lineage (NCBI taxonomy): Eukaryota > Viridiplantae > Streptophyta > Magnoliopsida > Asparagales > Asparagaceae > Scilla > Scilla litardierei. The sequence continues at coordinate 391,282,943 of CM061142.1, forward strand.
AATTTAAGTTTTCCCACTAAATTTTTTTACAAAATACAATCTCAACCATTGATTTACCAAGATCAAATCTCAGCCATTCTTTATCTTGTCCTAGTCAGCCCTAGAATTCAAAAAACACTGTCAAATGTATAATAGATATATATATATATATATATATATATATATATATATATATATATATATATATATATATATATATATATATATAAAACTAATGATGTAATAGAAGCCTACCCATCTAATTGTAGACTTTCAGTACAGCCATATGCATTATTTGTTCACTGGGGTCCTATCTGATAACTCATGAAAGTATAGATGACAAAAGATAGGTATAATAGCCTCGCTGCTGATGCGTATGTTTGCAGGGGAGGGGAGCTCGGTCACGATAGGCGATGGCTGCGATGGCTGCCGGCGGGCGAGCCGGAAAAGCTCAGCAGCCGTGAGCTACTGTGCCTGCAGCTCTTCGCACGAAGAGAGGGCCGGTGGGGATGTTCCGGCGTCGAGAGCGGCTTCTTCCGGCGGAGAACGGCAGGATGCGTTGCTATCCGATGATCTGGAGCATCTCCGACGACTGGAAGTCTGGGCGTGGCTTGGCGGCTCCCTTCCGGCGATCAAGAGCTTGGGCGCCGGGGTGTTGAGGTGGGAGGCCGGCGGCTGAAGAGGGTGCACGCCGGAGAGCTGGCCGTCGCAGATGAGGAGATCCGGCGATGGGGTTGCGAGGCCAGGATGAGATGCGAGCGTGGGTGCCCTATTTCAAACGGAGAGGATGAGAGGCAGGGCGGGGGCTTCGAGGAGATGGCGGTGGCTCGTGGCGGAGATCGGGGCGGTGGACGGCGAGGCTTCGAAGGGTGGTGGAGAGAGAATGGCGGGGGTTGTTGATGGCCGGAGGAAGGTGATGGTTGATGGCCGGAGGAAGGTGATGGGGGCGTGCGGGGAAGAGCAGGCAGCAAGGGCTCTAGGTTATTTTTTTGTTATTTTCGGCCTATGAGGAAGAAGGTGAAGGCTTGGGTTGATAAAAATAAATGAAAAGAGCTGTTCACAGTTTTGTGCGGCTCAAAGACATGAAACCCTAGTGTTTGATAGCTCTAGGTAAGGGGGGGGGGGGGGGGGTGTGTGTGTGTATGGTACTGTGAGGGTTAGATTGCTTAATATTTGTAGGGGAAAAAGAGAGCACGTGAGACCTTGGCATACAGGTTTGGATTTAAAAGAACAAGTCTAGGGTTAGCTAAGAGAAATAGTGAGGGGCGGCTGTAGATGGGTAGGGTCACCTAGGGTTTTATTGTAGAGTGTGATGATAAGGCCTGGGGTTTCCTTGAGTTGTGCGGCTTGCTGTTTCTCCTTGTAGAGTTCGTGTACAGTAGGTTAGGGGATAGGTTCAACTGGGTAGAGATATATAGGGGGGTCTGTTGGGTAGTTAGGATATGAAAGATCAATAGGTTTAGATTTTATCAAAATTGATTTATTACAGATTTGATTCTATCAAGGAATTGATTTGATTTGTAAAAGAAAAATAATTATCAATAGGTTAAGATATGGGATGATTAATAATAATAAATTTTGTTTTGTTTTAAAATAGTACAGGTTTAATTATATATATAAAAAATGTTTTAATAATTAAAAGTGAGTTATTGCTCATTGGTCCCTTGACGTCCAAAAATTACAAGAAAAATACTGGGTTGATCGCGCCTCCGAGAGAATCGTGAATACGGGGTCCGGTCGAGCGTCTGAACTATGGAAGACGGTAATAAAAATCAAATACACAAAACGCACATGAAACATAGCTACGCGCTAAAATACGTACAGTCGGAAAGTGGCCGTTACACTCTCATATAGGGCCGGTGACTTTACGATTACCCTTTTGAGGGGGCATCTTGAACGTAGAGTGTGTATGCAATGTAGGGTATGCAAGTGAGTGTGAGTGCAATGCACGACTCTACTCAAGTTTTTCAAAAATTCTGCGAGTAATGAAGAGCTTGGGAACAAATTGGCAATGGAGATTGAGAACGAAGTTACCAAATTGGTCGAGGCTCCTCACTGCGATGTAGATGTTCCCAAGCTGCTGTTGATCCTCACCCAAGCTACACTCGTGCTCGCATCGTGATGATATTCAGTGAAAACCCCCTAATCGGCAGTTTAGAATTTTTGCTTCTAGCCGTTTCAACCAGGATGATGGTGGGGTGGTGGAGTTGGAGAGGTAGGAGATGTAATGAGATGGTTTTTGGAGGAGGAGAAGGGATTGGTGGTAGTGGGGTGATCGATGAAGATGAAGGAAGAGAAGGGAAGTCGAAACGTCTCAAGCGAGTTGGATGAACTAGGCCACGTGGGGCATTTGGGTTATATAGACAAACGATGCAATCAGGCGATGCGGTCGCTTCGCTTGATAGAATGGTCATGTCATTTGGATGAAATCGACCCCAATGGTTTATGGATGATGCAGGCAAGACGACATGGTCACGTCGATGGAAAATCGACCGCGCCATTGAGGAAAATGAGAGGTCAAAACTTGTGTCCATACGGTCACGTCATAAGGGTGATGCGATTGTTTCATCAGATGGTGATTTTAAGCCAAAAATCCATATATTTGGGCTTGGGACGCGGTTGCATCGATTGGACGAAATGACCGCATCGTTTGGATGGAAGTTGGCTTTGGTGGATGGGTTGATGACGCGGTGTCACGGTCGCTTTTCGTGCATGTATGTTCTTTTTCGTACGTGTATTTATTTTGACCTCTCTTGTATCCGAAACGTGTGAAGTTATATGTCGTTGTGACCCTTAGAGAGAGTAGTTATTTGTGGGATTTCTTGTGAACATCATTTCATGGGTCATTTTCCCACAAATCAGCTTTGAATGAAGAGGTCTCAACCGTTAGGCTTCGACGTTTGGCTTTCTAGTTTTATTATCATTTTCCGTGAACCTAGCATGTGACCGATCACCATACCCTCGATCCTCTCATTGTCACGGTCGTCCTGATATTTTTCTCGTAATTTACGGACACCGTTAGCCCCACCTATCACCCTACTTACTTTTAAACACAATTAGCCTAATCTAATTTGAATTTCAAATATTAACCCAAATCAAATCTAAATCTAATAGGATTGATACGTATCACATGATTTACTCTCCTAGTTATTTGCAACCTAAACCTACACTCTCCCCCTCTCACACACTCTCTCCAATCAACTTAAAATCCACTCTTTTAGCCCCTATTTAGCAAAATCTTCATGTTATAAAAACTCACGCATCCACCAGGGTTTACACAAAAAAACTCAGCCGCCACCCACAACATCTCACGCAACTAAGCCCCACCATTGCCGCCGGCCTTCCTGACAACTCCGGCCACCACCCTTAAGCTCTGGCCAAGCCACCCTCCTCCTCTCCTCCCCACAACAACCAGGTTTCGGCCCCCTCTCCCTCCAAAAACACTCGAACTACCAACCTCAGCCCAGATCTCACGGCAGCCCCCTCTTCTAGCCCGCCTGCCTGCTGCTCCGGCCACCGCACGTGTAGCAGCCCCTACACCGGCCTCCCCCTTGTCTCGGCTGTCCTCCACCCCCACAGCAGCCACACAACTCTCTCTCCCTCCTCCCACTTCTCTCTCTCCCTCCCTTGAAGACACTAAAACTGCCGGCCTTCCTTTTTTGTTCGGCCACCCATCCACAACCGCAATCAGCCCTTTTACTGCCCCCGGTCAGTTTCTCTAGCCATCCCTCAGGCCGCACGACCCCCCTTCGGCCTCCTCATATCCCCGGCAGCCCCCTTGCTCCTAGGAGTCCATGCATGCCACGGATCTCGTGCTCTTTCCAGACATTATTGCCGTCGCCGTGCCATTTCGTTGCGCTACTCGTAACCGAAGCGATCCCAACGCCGACCCCAACGTCGTTAATGTTTTTCTGTGCTATCCGTAGCCGAGATGATACCGAGACGATCTTTACTGTGCTACCCGTAGTTGAGGACACCGAGCACCGCCACCGCTTCAGATCTGATGCCGACACGTGTGCGTTCGTCGCACTAGGTTGGTCTTCTCACTCGTAGCAACCCAAACATTAAGTCATCAAACTATAATTGAAAATGGATAACTAACTCACTAAATTTACTTTTACACACCATTAAACTGTTGTAACATCTAGAATCGAAGAGCAGACTATATTGACTATGCACATATGGTAGAATCGTCGGACATGCTGATCTTACAAATTTGACTTGGAACTGTTAGGATAGCCAAGCTTAAACTTAGAAACATACCATAATAGAAACTTCTAAAACACGACCTGACACCTGCCATTGACTTGTGACAGCCGACGTTGACCGATGCGCTATCCACGATGAGATGCTTCCAACGGACGTTCTACTCGCCACCGTCGGCAAGTGTCCCCACTTGTGTAGTTACGGCCATGTCTAGGCCATTTCCTTCTTAAAGTGGTAAACTATTGAACAAGAGAATCGGACATGAAATGATAGCGTCCGGGACCCCCTCACGATTGCCTAGACTTGACAGTGAAGTCTAGGTATAAACTGCAAACATGCTAGGAACTTTCTATGTGTGTGCATGTGGACACCCTAGAACAACTATACTCATGTCATGCCATATACAGCATTCACGACTTGTCTTGCATAGCCTGCGGGCAATAGGGAACTATCCGAGACAGAGAGAGTGATCCCTTGTACAGATACACACCCTACGGGGCGCTCGGCACTCACCTAGCAGAGTGAGTGACCCTACAACCTGTGAGGATTGAGACACCCACCTAGCAGAGTGGGTGATCCTTGTTACAGATTCACCTACGGGAAGCCCGTCACTCATCGGGACAGAGTGAGTGGCCCTGCAGACCGTGGGGATAGAGGCACTCACCTAGCAGAGTGAGTAGTTCTATACAGCGGTATAGATTCACCTACGGGAAACCTGTTACTCACCAGGACAGTGTGAGTGGCCCTACAGATCGTGGGGATAGATGCACTCATCTAGCAGAGTGAGTGATCCTATACAGTCTTGTCTAGTCTTGTCTTGGGGTGGGGTAGGATTGAGCTAGCCACTAGGTTAGAGAGTTTGGCCACTTTCTAAGATGAAAGCGTGAACCCTCTTGGTGTCGAGTCGCTTGGTGTCACACAGTCTTGTCCAGTCTTGTCCAGTCTTGTCTTGGTAGCTTACACTACGACTTTGCCTGCCATGTTTACTTTCTGAACCGTCTTTACTTTTCCTTAATTATACATGACATGCTGGTGCATCATCTCATTTTAATTCAACATTAAAATGTCATCTTTAAATCCCTTTACACTTGCAGTAGATTCTTCTAACCTTTCCTTATAGACTTTACCTGACGTACAGCTCCTTTTCTCTTGGGTGTTGTACGTTAGGTACTGAGACAGAGTACACAGACGAGCCGTCCTTACTTGAGGACTTGGAGACGAGCCGTCCTTACTTGAGGACTTGGAGCCGGAGGACATTGACCTGGAGTACGTGCCAGACGAGGACCAGACCTGGAGGTTCCTCGCCGTTGCTGTCTTCCAGAGGTTTACTGCTTTTAGTTTGGGTGCGTAGCACCACTTTACTTTTTGCTTAAGTTGGGTGCGTCACACCATTAGTTTTCTTTTCCGCAGTTGTAGCCATGTCTGGGCTTCTTTTATTAGACTTGATATATTGCTGGATATTGTCTCTTTTATAAATGAATGCAGTTTCCTTTCGAGTACTCTTATTCTTATTGTTATGAACTTTTATATGCAAGGACCTGTAATTTAAATGGTATCTCTATAGACGCTTATTGGGCCTGAGCCTCACAGCTCCGGCCCATGCAGACCTTCGTCTCGTCCTCGCACCCATTTTGGAAAGCGGGGCGTGATAGGTTTTAGTGGTGGCCCATGCAGGTCATGAGAAAAGTTCAGAATAATAAAAGTACCCGCATTCATTTAAATATCCAGTTTAACATGTACAAGTCTAATAATCCCTGGTTAGATTAGTGACCCTAGTGTGACCTTAGTTTGATCTCTTTATCTTAGGCACCATTTTAGTGTCATCCTACCCGGCCTTAACCATGTTCGACTCCGGTGCTTCTATGTGCATCATAACCTGGAGATTCGTAACAGTACACTCCATTCCCACCCATACACTTCCTAAGTATTGCGACATCACTACAAGGAACAGAGTGGTGACTGTTAATTTGGGATGCCGCTCGATTCCGTTGGTGATCAGTGGACACGAGCTTTATGCCGACTTCATTGTCCATGATCTGTCACATTTTGATGTTGTTCTTGGCATCGTTTGGTTAGGAGATTTCCATGCTTCGATCGATTGCCGTAGCTAGAAAGTGGTGTTCAGGATTCCAGACCATCCAGAGTTCGAGTTTCATAGCAGAGAACAATCGCTTGGGCCCGTTAGATTCTGGGTCAAGCCAGAGGAGTCAATCGTTGTCGCCATGCAGATGGAGATCAGTAGACCAGTAGTCATCAAAGACTTCGACGACGTTTTCCCGGATGATATTTAAGGTTTGCCACCCGACAGAGCATTGGAGTTCAGCATAGATCTAATGCTGGGAGCGCAACCTATTTCAAAGGCGTCGTATCAGATGGCTCCTGCAGAGCTAGAGGAGTTGCAAAAACAGTTGGACAAATTACTGCAGAAGGGATTTATACACCTGAGTGTGTCACCTTGGGGTGCACCGGTTCTGTTGGTAAAGAAGAAGGACGGATCACGCTGGATGTGTGTGGACTATAGAGGGCTGAATACAGTGACTGTGAAGAACAAGTATCCGCTGCCTTGGATTAATGATATTTTTGACCAGCTTGGAGGTTCGAGGGTTTTCTCGAAATTGGATTTGAGGAGCGGGTACCATCAGCTGAAGGTGAAGAAGGACGATATTCCGATGACGGCCCTTAGGACTAAGTACGGACAATATGAGTTCATAGTCATGCCGTTTGTTGTGACCAATGCCCCAGAAGTGTTTATGAACCTGATGAATTTGATTTTGTACGACTTCTTGGATAAGTTCGTCGTCATCTTCATCGACGCCATTCTTATTTACTCGAAGTCTGAAGAGAAGCACAACCATCATCTGAGGACAGTGTTGGAGACACTGAGACGTCATAAGATGTATGCCAAGTTTAGTAAGTGCGAGTTCTGGTTTAGATAGAGTCGCATTCCTGGGACACGTGGTGTCCGGAGATGGCATATCTGTAAAGTAAGAGCAGTCAGCGAGTGGCTGACCCTGCAGTCAGTATCAGATATCAGGAGCTTTCTTGGATTAGCTGGCTACTACCGTCGGTTCATTAAGGATTTTTTCGAGGATGGTGGAGTCGATGATGGATATGGAGTTCGTCTGGTCAGGGGATTGTGAGAAGGCCTTTAGTATTTTGAAGGAGAAGTTGACCACAACATTGGTACTGGCTATACCGGATCGGAGTGGATGCTTTGAGATTTATTGTGATGCATCTGGCTAGGGTCTCGGATGCGTCTTACATCAGCATGGTCATGTGGTCATGTACGCTTCTCGGCGGTTGAGGAATCATGAGAAGAACTACCCGACGCACAATCTGGAGTTAGCAGCGGTGATATTTGCATTGAAGATTTGGAGACACTTCCTGCTGAGTGAGAGTGTGAAAATTTTCACCGATTACAAAAGTTTAAAGTACATTTTTACACAGAAGGAGCTTAACATGCACCAAAGATGATAGTTGGAGCTGATGGCAGACTATGAGATAGATCTGTAGTTTCACCCGGGGAAGGTGAATGTAGTGCCAGATGCTTTAAGCGACTCCCCGTAGTGATGATGCATATCATCGACTGGAGAGTACATTAGGAGCTGAGAGGGATGAACATTGAGGTTGTCTTACCAGGAGTGATCGTTTCGTTGATGAACTTACGGATTCAGTCTATGATTGTGGATCATATCAATGCAGCTCAGACAGGATACCCAAAGCTGCAGGGGATCAGACGACAGGTAGAAGCTAGACTTCGGACGGAGTTTATTATTCATGAGGATGGATCACTGAAGTACATCGGTAGACTCTGCGTACCTGCAGGTGACATTAGAGATGAGCTGCTGAGGGAGGCTCATAGTTCTCATACAACAACAGCTACCGGCGAGCATTGGCATGGCACAGTTTGCTGCCATATATGGAAGGAAATGTCGATCACCACTGAGCTGGGATTACATCGAAGATCCAGAGCTGTTGGGTCCAGAGATGATTGTAGAAGCTGTGGATGTCGCGAGAGACATCAGGGATAAGCTCCAGATTGCGCGAGATCGTTTCAAGCATTGGGAAGACACCAAGAGACGACCTTTGGAGTTTCAACCTGGAGATCATGTCTTCCTGAATATTTCTTTGAACTGCGGAGAAGAAGGAAAAGCTGAATCCGAGGTTTATTGGACCGTTTGATGTGCTGGAGCGTGTGGAAGCAATGGCTTATCGCCTTGCTCTGACACCATCTTTGGAGGGAGTTCATGAAGTTTTTCACGTATCTCAGCTATGTCGATACGTCAGTGACCCATCGCACGCTGTGGCTTTTTCAGAGATCACAGTTCGACCGGACCTGACTTATGATAAGCAGCCAGTGCAGATTTTGGACCGTCGACAGAAGCAGTTGAGGAACAAGGTAGTCGACCTGGTGAGAGTGATGTGGCGTCACTGATCACCTGGAGAGTCCACTTGGGAGCACGAAGATGAGATGAGAGAACGCTACCCGCTTTTAATTCCTGAGTAGTAGTTGATGTAGATTTCGTGGGCGGAATCTTTTCTTAAGGTAGGTATGATGTCACGGTTGCTTTTCGACCGTGTGTTTTTCGTGCATGTACCTTCTTTTTCGTACGCGTATTTATTTTGACCACCTCTTGTATCCGAAACATGTGATGTTATATGTCGTTGTGACCCTCAGAGAGAGTAGTTATTTGTGGGATTTCTTATGAACGTCATTTCACGGGTCATTCTCCCACAAATCAGTTTTGAATGAAGAGATGTCCTCACCGTTAGGCTTCGACGTTCGGCTTTCTATTTTTATTATCGTTTTCCATGAACCTAGTGCGTGACCGATCACCATACTCTCGATCCTCTTGTCATCACGGTCGTCCCGATATTTTTCTCGTAATTTTCGGACACCGTTATCTCGACCTATCACCCTAATTACTTTTAAACCCAATTAGCCTAATCTAATTCGAATTTCAAACCTTAACCCAAATCAAATCTAAATCTAATAGGATTCATACGTATCACATGATTTACTCTCCTGTCTATTTGCACCCTAAATCTACTCTCTCCAGCTCTCACACTCTCTCTCCAATCAACTTAAAATCCACTCTTTTAACCCCTATTTAGCAAAATCTTCATGTTATAATAACTCACGCATCCACTATGGTTTACACAAAAAAACTCAGCCGCCACCCACCTCGTCTCACGCAATCGAGCTCCACCATTGATGCCGACCTTCCTCACAACTCCGGCCACCACCCTTAAGCTCCAGCCAAGCCCTCCTCCTCCTCTCCTCCCCGCAAATACAAGGTTTCGGCCCCCTTTCCCTCCAAAAATACCCAAACTGCCAACCTCAGCACAGATCTCATGGCAGCCCCCTCTTCTAGCCCGTCGGCCTGCTGCTCTGGCCAGCGTGCGTGCAGCAGCCCCTACGCCGGCTTCCCCATTGTCTTGGCTGTCCTCCACCCCACAACAACTACACAACTCTCTCTCCCTCCTCCCTCTTCTCTCTCTACCTCCCTTGAAGACACTAAAACTGCCGGCCTTCCTTTTTCTGTTCAGCCACCCATCCACAGCCGCAACCTGTCCTTTTACTACCGTCGGCCAGTTTCTCCGGCCACCCCTCAGGTTGCATGACCCCCCTTCGGCCTCCTCCTATCCCCAACAGCCACATTGCTCATAGGAGTCCACGCACACCATAGATCTCACGCTCTTTCCCGATGTCGTTGTCGTCACCGTGTCGTTTCGTTGTGCTACTCGCAACCGAAGCGATCCCGACGCCGACCCCGACACCGTTACCGTTTTGTTGGGCTACCCGCAGTCGAGACAATCCAGAGACGATGCCGAGACGATTTCGAGATGATCTTTACTGCGCTATCCACAGTCGAGGACACCGAGCACCTCCACCGTTTCAGATCCGACGCCAACACGTGCGCCTTCGTCGCACTAGGTTGGTGTTCTCACTCGTAGCAACCCAAACATTGTCATCAAACCATAATTAAAAATGGACACCTAACTCACTAAATTTACTTTTACGCACCATTACACTGTTGTAACATCTAGAATCGACGATCGGACTATATTGACTGTGCACATATGGTAGAATCGTCGGATAGACTGATCTTACAAATTTGACTTTGAACTGTTAGGATAGCCACACTTAACTTAGAAACATACCATAATAGGAACTTCTAAAACGCGACCTGACACCCGCCGTTGACTTGTGACAGCGGACGTTGACCGATGCGCTATCCGCGACGAGACACTTCCGACAGACGTTCTACTCGCCACCGCAGGCAAGTGTCCCCACTTACGTAGTTACGGCCATGTCTAGGCTATTTCCTTCTTAAAGTGGTAAACTGTTGAACAAGAGAACCGGATGTGAAATGATAGCGTCTAGGACCCCCTCACGATAGCCTAGACTTGACAACGAAGTCTAGGTATAAAATGTAAACATGCTACGAACTATCTGTGTGTGTGTGTGTGCGTGAAGATACCCTAGAATAACTATACTTATGTCATTCCATATACAGCATTCATGACTTGTCCTGCGAGCAATAGGGCACTCTCCTAGACAGAGAGAGTGATCCCTTGTACAGATACACACCCTACGGGGTACTCGGCACTCACCTAGCAGAGTGAGTGACCCTGCAACCTGTGGGGATTAAGACACCCAACTAGCAGAGTGGGTGATCCTTGTTACAGATTCACATACGGAAAGCCCGTCACTCACGAGGACAGAGTGAGTGGCCCTGCAGATCATGGGATAGAGGCACTCACCTAGCAGAGTGAGTGGTCCTATACAGTGGTACAGATTCACCTACGGGAAGCCCATCACTCACCAAGATAGAGTAAGTGGCCCTGTAGACCGTGGGGATAAAGGCACTCACCTAACAGAGTGAGTGGTCCTATACAGTCTTATCCAGTCTTGTTTTGGGGTGGGGTAGGGTTGAGCGGCCACCAGGTTAGAGAGTTTGGCCACTTTCTAAGCTAAAGGCATGAACCCTCTTGGTGTCAAGTCGCTTGGTGTCACACAATCTTGTCCAGTCTTGTCTAGTCTTGTCTTGGTAGCTTACGCTACGACTTTGCCTGCCATGTTTACTTTCTGCACCGTCTTTACTTTTTCTTACTTATACATGCCATGCTGTTGCATCATATCATTTTAAATCAACATTAACATGTCATCTTTAAATCCCTTTACACTTGCAGTAGAGTCTTCTAACCTTTCCTTGTAGACTTTACCTGACGTACATCACCTTTTCTCTTGGGTGTTGTACGTCAGGTACCGAGACAGAGTACACAGACGAGCTGGCCTTACTTGAGGACTTGGAGCCGAAGGACATTGACCCAGAGTATGTGCCAGACGAGGACCAGACCTGGAGGTTCCTTACCATTGCTGTCTTCCAGATGTTTACTACTTTTAGTTTAGGTTCATAGCACCACTTTACTTTTTGCTTAGGTTGGGTGCATCGCACCATTAGTTTCCTTTTTCGTAGTTGTAGCCATGTCTGGGCTTCTTTTATTAGACTTGATATATTACTGGATATTGTCTCTTTTATAAATGAATGTAGTTTCCTTTCGAGTACTCTTATTCTTATTGTTATGAACTTTTATATGCAAGGACATGTAATTTTAAATGGTATCTCTACAGACGCTTATTGGGCCCGAGCCTCACAGCTCCGGCCCATGCAGACCTTCGTCTCGTCCTCGCACCCATTTTGGGAAACGGGGTGTGACACACGGTCATTTTGTTTGGGCAAAATGACCGCGTGGAGTGGATTTTTGGATGGAAATTAGGGCTTGAAAAGTGGATTGACGCATTCACGTCAGTTGGACGACGTGACCGTGTCAGATGGATGATTTTGGAGCCCATTTTCCAGAGATTTTGCCTCGGGACATGGTTGCGTGGTTGGATCGAAACAACCGCATCGGTCTTCAACTTGCATCTTTGAAATTCTTCATATTTCCCCACATTGACACGTCTGCATGTGATGTGTTACACGGCTGCATGCATCAGGACAGCTGCCTTGATTTTCTCCTTTTGTTGCCTTCATCCATGCGATCGTGTAGGATATCCCACGTTGTCGTGTTCTCCTCCCTGCAATACTAACTAACTTGGATCAAATAGGAGGTTTGAGGGTTCTTTATTTGCTCGAAATCAAACTATTCTAACTAATGAAGAGGCAAAAATAAGAAATAGAAATATTAAAAACTTGGTTTGCCTTCCAAGAAGCGCTTGTTTTAAGTCTTTAGCTCGACTCCCTTTACAATTTTCATGGTGGCTTCGGGGTAGAGAGTGTGAGGTCAACTCTTGCTCCATGCTTCTTCTTCTTGTTTCTTGACGTAGCAGTACATCTCTCCTTCGTCTTCAGCTCTCCGAGGTCAATTTGATATGTTCTTAAGTCTCCCTTCTTGACCCCCTTCCTTGGTGCTCCTTCAAGCCTCTTCGCCAGAGCGATCTTCTCCATATCTTCTTCGTACTTGGGGATTGCACACAGAAGCTTCTTTATGGAGCTCAAGGGTACTTCATCTAGCTCCGTTTCCTCAATCATCTCTTCTAAAAGATCAACTTGGTCTTAGTAAATCTCCAAGAACTCCTTCATGCTCTTCTTGAGGTCAAATTCAGCTCTTTCCTTTTCGACATTGAGAGTTAACTTCCCTCCCTTAACATCTACGAGTACTCCCACGGTGGCTAAGAATGGATGGCCTAAGATAAAGGGGATACATGTGTCCTCTGGCATATCCATAATCACGAAATCGCATGGGATAATCATGTCTCCCACCTTCACCTGTACGTCTTCTAGATTTCCCACTGGGTATTTTATTGTTCTTCAGTTAGCTGCAGCGTCATCCTTATGGGCTTGGGCTCTCCCATCCCTAGCCTCTTGCTTATGCCCAAAGGCATTAAGCTCACAATTGCACCTAAGTCACATAGCACCCTTTTGATTGTCATATTTCCTATGGTGCAAGGGATGGCGAAGCTCCTCGGATCTTCAAGCTTCTCGACCCTTCTCCTCTGGAGGATTGTACTACACTCCATTGATAATAAGACCTTTTTCCTTCTCCTTCTGGTCGTTATCAACTCTTTTAAGAATTTGGCATACGATGGGATTTTTGAGATGGCGTCTAAGAACGGTATTGTAATATTCAGCTGCTTCAACATATCGAAGAATATCCCATATTTCTCCTCTAGTTTCGTCTTCGCCAATCTCGAAGGGAATGGGACCTTAGGGATGTACATTAATGGAGGCTCTGCTGGGGTGTCTCCATCGGATTTTTCATTCCCATTCTCCTTTGACGATTCCACAGTTGGTGATTCTACAACATCATTTTCCTTGAGCTCGATCTCGATGCGAGGATCAACTTCTACCATGTGCTGCCTCTCCTCAGCAGCTGGCATCACCGGGTCCTCAGTCTGTTTATCACTCCTTGTAGTAATGGCATTGACATGCCCCCTGTGGATTTGTCTCTATCTGTCTCGGTATTTGCCCTTGTGGCCTATTCAGCTGTGACACTTGCTCTGCTAGGTGTGCCACCTGAGTCTCCACAGAATTTTGGCCCGTGACAAGATGCTGGATGTATGTTTGGAAGTATTCGTTCTTTTGTCCATGCCTTGCAATAAAACTCTCCATTAGTTTCTCAAGATTAGATTTTATAGGGGGAGGGGCGGTGGTTGAGTAGTTGGCAGAAAATTATTTTGAGGTTCTTAGGGCTGCTGCTACTGCTGTGGGAATGGCATTTGAGGCTGCAATCCTCCACTTTGGTACGAGAAATTTCGACGGTTCTTCCACCCCTGGTTGAAGGTATTGGAGTAGGGATTGTTGCCTTGACACTAATTGTTCCCATATAGAGCGTTAGCTTGTTCTAACGTCATTCCTGGTGGTGTGGCATGTGTAGATGGACATTCTTCTCGGGGTGTCCATGCACACTACAAACCTCACAAAATGTCGCCGTAGGCAGATTAGCAGCACCAAGTCCTAATCTAGATAATTGCTTTGTCAAAGCATCAAACTTGGCTGAAAGCATATAGACTTCATCAAGCTCATACTTACATCATTTCCTTGAGGTAGCTCTCTCATTATTCTACGAATCATTGTTAGCAGCCTGGTTTCTAACAGCTTTTTGGCCTTATCTGGGGTCTTGCTTATAATGGCACCATTAACGGTGGCATCGATTGACATCTTCACCTCATGGGAGAGTCCATTGTAGAAAGCTTAGATCAATAACCAGTCAGGCACACCATGGTGTGGTCAGTTGCGTTGCAAGTCTTTGACCCTTTCTCGAGCTGCATACAATGACTCCTAGTCAGGCTTTGTGAAAGACGTGATCTCTTTGTGCATTTTGACAGTTTTCCATGTAGGAAAGAATTTATTTAGAAATACACATAATAAATCAACCCATGTAGTAAAAGTATTAGGATCGTGGCTTCTAAGCCAGTCCTTAGCTTTATCTCTAAGATAAAATGGAAATAATCTTATCCTGATGGCGTCAAAGGTGACCCCATTCATTTTCAGCGCATCCATCTTCTCCAAGAAGGTATTCAGGTGTTCATTGGGATTTTCCATGGGCTTCCCCCCAAATTGTTCTTGTTGTATAAAACGTATCAATGTCGACTTCAGTTTGAAATTGGCATTCACTGGCATTGATATGCTCGACGTCGATTCGTTGAACGACATAGAAAAGTCGGTTGGATCTGGATCCTAGCCTAGGGGGGGTGAATAGGCACATAAAAAATTCTCGTGCAACCCACGAGAAATCACACGCAGTTAAAGCAGCAACAACCAGAGTAAAGATAGACAATCACAGAGTGCGCACATATATACCCTGGTTCGGTCGTCCCAACGACCTACTCCAGCCCCCAAAGCAAATACTAGATTGAATAGTGCAATAGGTACAAAGTCACAAGTTAGAGCACGCTCAGAGCACCCTCTACGTCTCTACACTCGCCAGACTCTCAGTACCCCACACACAGTGTTTCCTCTCACTATCAATCCTAGCAAAGCTTTCTACCAGCTAGTCCCAAACTAGCTGGGTCCCACTTATCTAGTCCCAACTAGACAAGTCCCAAAATAGTCACCAAAAACAGGTAAAAGTTTTCCCTACAGAGAACGTTACACTAAGACACAAATAAAGGAGTTTAGAGTTTAGAAATGCTCAGTTTGTGTCTGTGTAGGCGTCTCTGTCAATCTGCATGTTGTCAGCTCCAATCTGACGCAAACGGTGTCTCAATCCGACTCCTGGATGTCAAGATATGCACTGGTCTGTGCACAAAGCAATTTCAGTTCAATCCTCAATATATTGCAGTCTGTGCACTCAGCAGTCTCCTTAAGAAGTAGTAGTCGGTGCGTGGAGTAGAGCAGTTCAACTCTTTTAATTCTCAGGCCTGTGCGCAAAGCAACCCTTTAAATAATCTGTGGTCGGTGTGCAAAGCAACTTAGTTCAAAGCTTATATGAATTAGGTCTGTGCGTCGAGCAACTTCTGATAATAACTCCTCGCCACGTCAGCACCAAATTTCATCTCTTTCATTCGCCTCCGTACGCATTCGAGTTCCCCGCTTCTCCTTCAGGCGACGGTGGCGTTTTTTGAGCGGCGATCGTCAGCGAAGCTCCAAGCAACGACTTCGAGCGGGACCCTCTTCTTGGCAGCAGCAAGGATAATGATCTTCGAGAACGAACGGATGGCGGCGTCTTCGAACAGGCGGCCTCGACAATCAACTTGACGACGGCGGAGGATTCGTGGCGGTGATCTTGCTTGACGGCGCCGTCGGTGAGTATCTATGGTGTTCAGCTTACGGCAACGGTAGCGCGCAGCTTCTCCGGTGAGGTTGCAGCAGCAATCACTCCTCCTAGCGGGCTTCTTCTCCGACGAGCGTCTTCGTAACGATCGTTGTTTTAGTCGCGCCCCCGACGTGTTTGATCAAATGCCTGATCGAAGCCCTTCAACTCGAGTGGCGTTTTCTTGTTCTTCTCCGTCGTTGCAGCGGCTAGGCGTGGGTTTCTTCTATTGATCGACGACGATGATGTTTACCCAGTTGCTGCTCTGTTTCAGAACAGGGTAACGGCGATGGCTTCTTCTTCTCAGGGGACGAGCAGCACCTCGAACCGTCGAGGATGACGACGATCTCCGAGGGATACAGCAGTTGCTTCACCTACGGCGACTCGAGCAGCATCTTCAAGGCGGACTCCCTCGATTTGCTCAACAACAACGACTCAGGTGATCACTCGACTCCGACAGCAGGCGCCTTCCTTCACGACGTCGACGTTGTCTTCGTCTCCGACGTGATCTCAGACAGCGACAACGACTACGGTGGATTCTTCAAGCGGTGTGTGGATCGTCGGCAGCTTGTTGACGATGTAGGACTACGGTTGCGAGTTAACGTTGATGGGGTCTTCGACTTCGACAACGGCTGTTGTTGTGGGCTTCTCTTGATTTTATGATGCTTCCCTCTTTTAATTACCGTAGCCCCCTTCTCAAAATATTTTGATGGCCGCACAAATTATTTTTGGTTGCAGCACGAAAACAATGTGGCCCTCTCCTCTAAATTATTTGATAGCCGCACCAAGATGTCACCCTCTCAAAATTGTTTATATAAAGGCTAGAGCTAGGGTGTTGTTAATATTTGGCAATGGATAGGATTTGTTTTGTCTAAGGAATTTGTATGGTTATGGGATGTTTTGGCTAAGGAATTTGAATGTGATAGAGTTTGGCTAGGATGAGGACACGACCAACTAGGAATTTCGAAATTGGCTAGTGATAGGGTTGAGTCAATCAATTTGGGATTCTTATTTGATCTTATAGCAATACTAATGGTATTAGGAAGAATTCAAATATTGGTAAATCTTACTAAAAGATTTGATCAAGCCAATCTCATCCCCATCTCATCCCATATTGGACCAAGTCCAAATTTTGCTCTTCATTGACCAAGTCACACTTCTTTGTGCATAAACACTCCATCTCTCCCAATGTGCTATACGAATAGCAAATCCGCCAAGTATCGAAAGTATATCATTTTGCCAAGCCTGAAACATACTTAGCACACACAATAGATATACCGACACGTTTGTCATCATCAAACCAAGTTCCTAGATCGTTGCTTCCAACAATCTCCCCCTTTTGGTGATGACAAACCCATAAAAGATTTGAGCAATAGAAATGAGTGTGTGAAGTGTGTTGAAGGGTGCAATGCAATGTGAGTCATGGATATTCAAACAAACATTACAAAGCATGCACAACAAATAGTAGTTATAAAAGCATGCTCCCCCTTCTCTCAAGCTCCCCCTTCAACGGATAATATCAACATCAACGCACATCAAAGCACATCAAAGCACATCAAGATCAAAATCTTTTTCTTTCTCCCCCTTTGTAATCACCAAAAGTGGATTAATGAAGTCACAAAAATATCCCACGCAAAAATAAACCATTATTAGATGTAGCGTGCAATTTGCATGAGTTTTCCAAGGAATAGACAATTCAAGCTCATGGAATTTCATAACAAGACTTCTTCACCTTTGTGTAAGTGTAATGATATAAACAATAAAGTGCTAAGGGAGATTCGATTTTAGAACAATCAACCAAATCAATCCGCATTTTCCAATTTTTCATGAATATCGCTAGGATTGATTTTTCCCACCTCATCAAAGATGAGTTCAAGGTACCGATCCCCAAAACATGGCCTAAAAGGACTTTTAAATGTGGGGCGGCATTGCTTGACGAGTTATATACACCAACGCTAATGATTACCCATTTAGCACAAGTTGGATACTCGTGGGTTGTGTATTAGCCATGAAGTGTATCCATTTTTCATACGGAGCAAATATCGTTGTTTTTTTATATTATTCTTTTGTGCTCAATTTTAATTCATGGCTAAACACATCATATCCCTTAGAAATTTCAGAAATTAATCATTCCTACATTCACTTTTCATTACTCTTCAAAAGAATCTCCACAAGCACTAAAAAGTCAAATATCGTGAAAGTGCGAATGTAGGTGTAGAAGTCAAGTTTGAAACTTATGAGACATGTCATGCCTACTAAAAAGAATAACATCATGTTCATGTAGCTACAACAATAATGAATTGACTTTTACAAGGGATAAAATTGATCATTCATACAATATCACTTAAGAGATTCAAAAGAGGATTCAATAAGCACAATTTTTTTTATTTTTGATTTTTCAAAATTTTTTTTTCAGAAATGAAAACATTTAAAAAAAATCATCCATGCAAGCACACAAAACAAAATAAATCAAGCACACAAAAAAATCTATGAAGGTATGCAATGAAATGCAAAGAGGGATAGAAAATATACCTTCTCGTCGCTATTTGACGAAGGAGCTAAAAGAATGAAACATTGAATTTAACGCTCCTCGCCAAAACTCCATCACACCTACATGAAAGGTGTTAAGTGTGACCTTGGAATCCAACAAGGTCCACTAGTGTTAGCCAATATTGTTTTAGGAACCCACACTTGTTTAAACTTGATTTTAGTGTTCCTAAATTTACAATAGTATGAAGTAAAGCACTTTGCATATAAGTTCTTTGCAATAGACGGTGCATTGTGGAATTTCTTGAATTTTTGCTTTTCAACGTTTTTCAGACCAAAACCAAGTCCTCTTCTATTATTGCCATATAATTGATTCTCTAAAATAGTGTCCAACGATTGTTTTCCCGTAGAGAATTTCTTAATGGCCAATTCAAGATTAGAGACTTTGGTTTTCAACAATTTATTTTCTTCCACAAGCAATGTGCATTTACTTATAAAAGCTCTCTTGTTTTCCTCTTCCTTCTTTTCAAATTCAACCATTTTTCTTTTAAAATCATTATCCAACATGCAGAATTTATCATTAAGCTCTCTAATAACATAGTCTTTTTCAGTTTCGAGCTTAATCAAATCAAGTTTAAGCATGCTACTATTATTCATCAAGGAAGGGCAAGAGAGACAAGGTGCTTCATCATTAAAACTGGATTTTTCCTTTTTCAAAGTATCAATAGTAGAGTCACGAGCAACAATATCAATTTTGAGTTTTTCAATCTCTTTAGACATTTCATATTCAGATTGTTGCATTTCAAAGTTTTCATTTTGGTAGTCATCTATAGTGGATTCAAGCTCTACTATTTTATCTTGCATTTCTTTACAAAGAGTAAGGAGTTCAGTTTTACTACCAGAAATTACCTCATCGTGTATTCCCATCAATGCCATGCATGAATGGGCTTCGTGTTCCTCCTCCTCGCTCTCAGCTTCGCTATCCATGTCCCAAGTAAGCACCTTGGATTTTCCCTTTTCTTTAGCTACCTGAGCTGTCTCATGTGGGCAATCCCTCATTCGATGTCCTCTTTTCTTGCATTTAAAACAAGTCATTCTATTAGTAGTATTCTGATCATAATTTTGCTTAGAAGACTGAAAAAAGTTAGAGCGATTAAACCTGGGTGCCATTTCTGCTCTTCCTTGCTTGGCCTTGACAAACTTTCTGAAATTTCTGACCATTAGCGCTATGTCATCATCATCATCTTCACTTTCGTCAGCTTTCAGAGCAAGTGGCTTGGTAGCTTTCTCTTTTTCCTCAGGTTTCTCCCTTTCATCAATATTTTGCAATTCAAGCTCGTGGGACATTAAATTACCTATTAAGTCCTCCACCCTCATCTGTGACAAATCTTTCGCTTCTTGGATGGCAGTGACTTTCGGCTTGAAAGAGCTTGACAGAGCTCTTAATATCTTCCTCACCTGCTCAAGGCTAGAATATGGCTTACCGAGCGAACTAGACTTGTAGACAATGTTGGTGAACCTCGCAAACATTTCTGATATTGTCTCTGATGGTAGCATGCGAAATCCCTCGTATTCCGTGCTCAGAAGTGCAAGTCTAGACTCCTTCACCTGTGACGTTCCCTCGTGCGTCACCTCCAAAGTATGCCATATTTCCTGCGCAGTTAGACAATGTGAGATACGATTGAATTCAGATTTATCTAATGCACAAATAAGAGCATTCATGGCTTTAGCATTAAGAGAATAAAGCTTCCATTCATTATCATCCCACTTATCATCAGGTTTAGGCATGTCAGTATTTTCAATTTTAATAACATGTGATTTATAGCCTTTTTCAACAATTTGCCAAGCTTTATAATCAATAGAAATCAAGTAGATTCTCATACGATTTTTCCAATAAGCATAGTCTACTCCATTAAATCTAGGTGGTCGGGAAATAGACTGACCCTCAGCAAAAGCACTATCAATGTGGTCCATGGTCAAACTAGGCTAGATCTACTAAACTGGCTCTGATACCACTTGTTGGATCTGGATCCTAGCCTAGAGGGGGGGTGAATAGGCTAATAAAAAATTCTCGTGCAACCCACGAGAAATCACACGCAGTTAAAGCAGCAACAACCAGAGTAAAGATAGACAATCACAGAGTGCGCACAGATATACCCTGGTTCGGTCGTCCCAACGACCTACTCCAGCCCCCAAAGCAAATACTAGATTGAATAGTGCAATAGGTACAAAGTCGCAACTTAGACCACGCTCAGAGCACCCTCTACGTCTCTACACTCGCCAGACTCTCAGTACCCCCACACACAGTGTTTCCTCTCACTATCAATCCTAGCAAATCTTTCTACCAGCTAGTCCCAAACTAGCTGGGTCCCACTTATCTAGTCCCAACTAGACAAGTCCCAAAATAGTCACCAAAAACAGGTAAAAGTTTCCCCTACAGAGAACGTTACACTAAGACACAAATAAAGGAGTCTAGAGTTTAGAAATGCTCAGTTTGTGTCTGTGTAGGCGTCTCTGTCAATCTGCACGTTGTCAGCTCCAATCTGACGCAAACGGAGTTTAGAGTTTAGAAAAGCTCAGTTTGATGTGTCACACCTTTTTGTTCACCACCTATCGAGCATCTCTTTCAAGTGAATACGTACTTTCCTATTCATTTGACTTGATCACGCTTTGCAAAGTCATGATTTTATTGATCGAGTCATTTCAATAGGATTGTTTGGTATAAGCTTGGGGGAAGGTGCTCTCATGCATCATTGTATGTGCATGTAGTTGCATTAAGGATTTCATGTCATTCATGTCATCATTTTTCATTCTCCCCCACATTTATCGTTGTTCCTCATATTCTTCCATTATGATCACAATGTGGACAATGTGAAGTTTAAGCTTGGGGGAGTGCATTTCCATGCCATTTAGTTGCATTTTTATTCTATTTTTAGGGTTTTTAGAATTTTTCAAATTTTTCGCATCATCTTTTTGATTTTTCCATCTTATTTTCCTTTTATGTGTGTTCATGCATCACATTGTGTGCGTGTTTTTCTTTTCTTTCCTTTCTTTTATTTTTTTCTTTTCCTTCGGTTGCTAGATATATTGCTTATGATGATATCTCTTCATGCTTTAGCAACCATCACGATGCCAATTATTCCTTGTCATGCTACTTTGAGTATTCCATAGTCTAGCTATCCATGTGCTTGCTTATATATTCTTTTGATGATTCCTCTATATGAATGCATGATATTAATTGAAGCTGAATGTGTTGATTAGTGTTTAGTATGCTTTTGTTGAAAATGCACCAAGATTCACGCATCATTAGTATGTCTGAAGCATCAGTTTTATTGTCTTATGCATCTTCTGTTGCATGCCTGATATGGTTTTAAACTTTACTACTTTACTTCACTATTTATTGAAATGATTGAGAATATCCATGCTTACATATGAGTTTTAGTTGAAGTATTATTTTATTGAACCATTCGTGCACATCTTAGAGTGAACCGAGTGTTACATTATTTCTTTCTCCACATTTATCTTTTTATTCTCTACATGTCACTTGAGTTCATCTCCTAAAGCTACTTATATCGCATCTATTTCCCAAAAATCCCTACAAAAGAAAAAGGTTGCTCCAAAAAGTTCAAAATGCCAAAAAAGGAGCCAAAAACCAAAAATACAAATCATACAGCTCCTACAAAATCCAAAAAAGAAAAATGAGAAAAAAATGTTGAAAAAGAAAAAGAAAAATATTTCTATATCTCATTATTGGAGCCACAAAATACTTGGAAAAGCCAAGGCAAAAATCCCATTTTCCACTATCATATTTCTTTAGATGCGATGCCTCAAGCTAAGCTTGGGGGGGTGAATTCACTTGACAATATGAGTGAGTACGACATTAAAGTGGAGAGGTGCACGAATGGGGAAGTTTGATAATGTTGAAACTTAGCAAGATACTTTAGTTATGGAGATTTCTTATGAATTGATATAAATATGTGAATGCCCTGATTTATTCCATTCTCCATTGCATGCTTGGTGCGATTCTTATATGCTTCTGTTATAACGCTTGATTGAAAAGTGCATCGCCAACATTAGTTTATTAAATTCTATGAAATACGTGATGTGGATATGAATTGATTGTATGAATTTAGAGAGTCACTTTTGTTGTTCTTAAAAGCTTGCAAGTATCATGACTAAGTAATATTTGAAATCTTTATAGCATGTGATTCGTATTTTCATATTTATCGTGATGTGTGGCTTATAGCTTGCGATCTGAGAGAATAATCTAGCGACCCCTTCCACCTCGTGTTCTTTCTTTTTCATTTCATTTTCTTCGTTTTCATCTCCCGTGTTCATCTCTCTACTTATCTTTCTCGAGGACGAGTAAGAGATAAGCTTGGAAGATTTTGATCGGTCCATATTTTACACCTTTTTTCTGAATGTTTGCATGCCATTTCGATTGCTCATATTGCGATTTTCATGATTATTCGATGATATTGCGTTACTTTTCACTATTTCTTGTTTTTGTCGAATTTCAGGAAATATGGAGCAATTGGGAGCAAAAATGAGCTTAAAGGACTTGCACGCGTAACGGAGCATCGTTCATGGCCTTATTGAGGAGTTACCAGCGCTAGAGGATGAGTGGAGAAGGACAGAATTTGATAGAATCAACGAGGAGACGAAAAGGAGAACAAAAGAGCTCAAGAGTACCCCACTCGGCCGAGCAGACTGCTCACTCGATCGAGTGAAGTACCGCACTCGCCCGAGTGAAACAGATACGCACCGAAGATTTGCCATGTTCACTCGGCCGAGCAAGGAAGACCAATCGGCCGAGTGAGAAAGCCCATGTGCCCGAGTGCTACAGAGATTTCGTCCAGAGAAGGGGCCAACTTACTGGAATTTAGAGAAGCCTCACTCGGCCGAGTGGCAAAGCCCACTCGACCGAGTGAAGAAGCCCACTGGCCCGAGTGTTACAGGGTTTTTTCTCCTGATATCTAAGTAGACTATCTATAATTTTTGGAGAACCTCAGAAGAACCTACTCGGCCGAATAGAGAAGCCCACTCGACCGAGTGAAGAATCCCTCTCGGCCGAGTGATGCCGATGACACGAGCGCCCAGATTTTCAGATAGCCTCCCACTATTTTTAAATATTCTATCATTCCAGCGATCAAAGTATTTTTCTCATATTTTTTGTTGATATTAGACTTCATGACGGTTACAACGCCGCCAAGAACGCACTAATCGGAGGTCAGATGAAATCTGGAGAATTTCTGCAAGTTGATGCTGCAGTGCTGGAATTTCCACTCGGCCGATCAAGGTCGGTAAAACTACAATTGTTCTCCGGGTGTATATCCAGGGCCGATCAAGTTTTTGGCGCCGTTGCCGGGGATTCATCTCCGTGTAAATTGCGCCATACTTGGTTGTTCTCGGAGTTAAATTTTGGATCGATCACCATGTGATCTCCTACGCATACATAATAAGAACTACACCAAAAGAAAACGTCAAAAGCACCAAAAATCAATAACAAAAAAGACAAAAAGAAAAAGAAAAAAATACATAAAATATCAACAAAGAATAAAAAACTAATAACAAGTCATGCCTCCCCGGCAACGGTGCCAAAAGCTTGTGGTGGTTCGTATGACAGCTTTAAATTTGTAAGCCGCAAGCACACGGTGTACTTGTAGCGCTATACGGGTCGTCCTTTGAGAGGCAGCTGTTGCTACTAATATATTTATAAATCGATAGCTACACTATCAAATATGAGAGTGAAGGATAACAAGAACTAATTGGAAATGTCAATAATAAAAAGCTCTAGGGCCTGGATATCTCCAACCTTGGATTAAACTAGAATTGATTAGTTATTAATCGATTGTTGAGTTCATGAGGCTTGGGAGAGGTCATCTAATCTAAGGGTATTCTCTTATCCCCCACTCGCAGGTGCATAATGAGATATCCTCTTATATTAACCCTATTCCCCACTCTTGTGGTGCAAGATAGGACTACCTAACCCGTATCGATACCGACGCTAATAGTGCATCGATATGTGTTAGATGAATTACGTCCGTCTAATAGCCCCCAATCTTCCTCCACGCCACTCTCATGGATTAGGATTCGGATCTATGTTAGGAGGGCACTAAATAGAATACTGATGCTAATCGTGCATTTGATAGTATCGATCAATGTAATTGAAAATCCTAGATTAATCCCAACGCTAATCGTGAATTAATCTAATTTCCCACGAATGGAAAAATCAATCTACATTGATAATAATCATCATAACATACATCTCTTCCTCAATTTCTCAACAATTTCACAACAATTCTTCAATTCATATTTTAATCCAATGGGGTTCAACCCATTGGCCCTTGATGAATCACTACTCACGATCCATGCAATTATAGATGATAGAATTCACTGAAAGAGAATTTATTGCAGCAGATGAGAATAGAGATTCAATAGCAAACAACCCAAAATCACAAGAGCAATCGATGTAGAGATTCACTATTCAATTATTTAACTAAAGATAAAAATAAACAAAAAGAACAATCAAAGATTACAGAGAATTAGAAGTCTAACACCTGAAGAACTCCGAAAAGTCTGCAAAAAGCATCCAAAAGGGTCCATCCACGCAGGGAGGGTACAAAAAGCTTTTATACTAGTAAAAAACACCCAAAATTGCCCTTTGATGGCGCCCACTCGGGCCCCAAAACCTAGGAGGACGCAGCCGCATCAAAACGATGTCAGTTCATTCTTGACTATTGTGGAGTGCGACCATAGATCAACTTTGGATACTTCAGGAGACACAGGCTTGGTGTCAGTTCAGTAGATGATGGAGCCTAAAGTCACGGTGTCAATCTTAAAGAGAGATCACTACAAGTAAGGTTACGAGGATGGTGCAACTCTTCGAGCTCAAACACCCAAATGGTGTTTGAGCTTGGAGAATTACATTAAGTGTGCATGCACTAAGATGCATGGTTCTCGATGACATGTAGATGGTTTCATGATCAGAGATGGTTGGTATTTGGATAGAGCCATTGTGGAGAGTTTGGATGTGTCTTGGTGATGATTGAAATGCTGTCGGTATGTTGGAGAAAGTTTGAAGCAGGAAAGAGTGTTAAAGTTTATGCTTCAAACTTGAATCTAGAATTTTCACAGCCACCAGAAGTCTGGTAGTATATGACCCGCCATCTGGTTCTATTGCTCCAAATAGATACAACATCACAGACACGCCAGATGTTTGATGTTCAATTATCAGATGTCTGGTGATTTGCCTTTAGCTGTCTAAAGGCATGGGAAGCAAAAGCTTCAGCTCTCGAGAAACTGTAGTACACTGTATAGCATTTTCCAGACGTCTGATGGCCTTGGGGTAGACGTCAAATCAGCTTAAGGATGTGGTTCGACTTATGGTACCAAACGTCTAGCCGCATGACACCAGATGTATAATGGCTATGTTTTCGACCAAAGCAGAAATGCATCATGGTCATTCGATCGATAATTAATATAATCCAATGGCCATCGATTGAGATGCCATCTAAAACCTAGTTAAACACTTCATAAGCCATGCATGCAAGTATACGAAGAGAAGAAGTTTTTGCGATCCGTCACCAAGGAGATTCTTCCTCACGCGTCTTGGAGATTAATCGTATATTTTAGTGAGTGAAATTCTTTGCAATCTTCTTTTTGGGATTCCTCTTTTCAGGCCGAGGGATTATTTGCGAGAGCTTTTGTGTTTCTTCTCTTTTGGTGAGATTTAAGATCTCTTTTATTTTTGGTGAGAAGAGTTTGAACTCTAACTTTGGAGTTATTTGTGTTCTCTTTTGTTGAAGAAGATTGAAGGAGTCAGGAGTACTTGATCTGATCTTATTAGTGAAACCCATCATCAGAAAGTTGGACGTAGGGACCGTTAGCGGGCAGAACCAGGGTAAACTCTGTGTCGCTTGATTCGTTCCATTCATGCTTTCGTTACTTTTTATCTTACTAGATTGGTTGGATTTTGCTATTGTGGATTATCTCTGTTAGATCACATCATAACGATTGTTGGGTAGCTATTCGCCGAGGGTTTTTGCTGTGTACGTGCATCAAATCCCCAACATAAGATGCAAAGAAAATCACAGTGGTGACATACTTTAAATAAAAATGAACCTATCAGCATCCCTAAATAAAACTGAACAAACTTTAAATAAACATGACATTGATTTATATGTTAAATTTTGAGTTGGATGAATTTATTTGAACACTGTTGGTTTTTTACGGTTCTATTCAGGAATTTCTCACGGTAAAATATTATAAATATTTGCACTTATTAGCAAATTATTTAATCACTTAAGCTATCAATGTGTCAGTAAAATTTTTTTCTAGTCTCAATATTATCTTTTGAAAAACAGTGGGTCCCAAAAGTAGATTCTAACTTTTGAGATTGTTGATAACGTACAATATGAAGTATCTTTTACAATTTTTTCATCCTTAGGTCAATCTATTGAGAATCAAAACATCAATACAAATATTTGCATCAAATACATACATTGTAGGTATCCGTATGCATCACTGACACTTGATTAAGCTAAATAACTCTGTTTTGATTGGTTGTCAATTGAAGTCTCAAATTTCTGTTTGTTCCTGTGGATTCCAACTGAAACACCACCTTTGCGCTATTTGACACTTCTGAGGCTGAACGTCTGCCATAGAAAATCTTGTTATAAATAAAATAATAAAGTGTAGAAGTATTACTGATCACACAAACTATATATCAAATGACAACTATATATCAACTATATATCCGTATGCATCACTGACACTTGATCAAGCCAAATAACTCTATTTTGATTGGGTGTCAATTGATGTCTCAAATTTCTGTTTGTTCATGTGGATTCCAACTGAAACACCACCTTTACCCTATTTGACACTTCTAAGGCTGAACGTCTGCCATAGAAAATCTTATTATAAATAAAATAGCAAAGTGTAGAAGTATTACTAATCACACCAACTATATATCAAATGGTTAAACCTGAAAACAACACTCACATTATATTAGTAGAAGCCAGTGTCTATATTATAAACATAACATACTCTGGGGTTTTTATGCTTGGTTTATTTATTTCAACCCAAAAAAACACTCACATTATATCAAATGCAAAGTGTAAAACACTCACGTCTATCTAATTTCTCTTAAAAATTGCAACAGCAGGGTAAACACCTATGATAGCAGTATCCACCCATACTTTTACCTCTCAATATAACAAAGATCATATAGAATTTCTAAATATATAACATAGATCCTGTATAATTGCAATAGCAGGGCCAATACCCATGATGGCAGGATCCACCCTTACTGCAACAAAGCTCCTGTAGAATTTCTAAATACATATCAAACACATAGGAAAATTTCATCCTTTTTTCATAGTGAATCCATGTTAGTTTACCTCTCAACAAAACAAAATATGCACACATCCTTTAGTCTTTAGTTTAGTGTTACATGCTCTTATAAACATCCTTCTGTCTTCTCAACAAAATATGCAAACAAAATAAAGGGAAAATTTTCCAAACCTGCAGGTAACATGATGACATCATTCAGTCTTCTCAACATAGAACTTGCACTTGTGGCATCTCTTCCACTTCTTACTCTTTGCAATATCTATCAACATCAGATACTCTCTCCATTTAGTTTATTGTTAACTCTCAACATAACAAAGCTCTTGTAGAATTTCTAAATATATAATAAAGCTCCTGTAAAATTGCAACCGCAAGGCCAACACTCATGATGGCAGGATCCACCCCTACTGCAACAATGCTCCTATAGAATTTAAATATATATCAAAGCCAATAGGAAAGTTTCATCCTTTTTTCATAATGAATCCATAGTAGTTTACCTCTCAACACAACAAAATATGCACACATCCTTTAGTCTTTAGTTTACTTTTATCTACTCTTATAGACATCCTTCAGTCTTCTCAACAAAATATGCACATAAAATAAAGGGAAAATTTTCCAAACCTGCAAGTTACATGAAGACATCATTCAGTCTTCTCAACATAGAACTTGCACTTGGGGCATCTCTTCCACTTCTTACCCTTTGCAATCTCTATCAACATCAGATCCTCTCTCCTTCTATCATTGACACCGAGGCGAAATTCTTTGCAGCTCACCCCCAAATGCCATGCAACCTTGCATCTCACACAAAACAGCCTCATGTAGCTTGGGCATTCAGATTGATCCACTTTCACATCACTGACTTCATCGACTAGCAACATCACCGAACAATCCTTAAACAAGCATCAACTAAACTCCTTAGTGCCGAGGACCATAGTTTCGCATAATGCAATCCCCCACCTCTCAAACACATCTTTAGGGATGATATCATGACAATGCTCGATTTCAAGAAGTCCCTTGCACTCCTCTTTTGGGCACTTCATTGTTGATATGTTCATATTGATTTTCGTATTAATATACTGGCTTAGACAGTTGTAACAAAATGCATGAGAGAAATTAAGGTTGGAGTCAGCAAATCAATAAATGCATAAGAGCAATTAAGGTTAGAGTTAGCAAATCAATAAATGTATGACAACAATTAAGGTTGGAGTCAGCAAATCAATAAATGCATCAGAGCAATCTGCGAATCACAGATCAACATAAATAAGTCAGCGAAGGTGTTTACTTGATATGCTCTAGTTGCATGTAAAAAAACAAATCACCAAATATTTCAGTCAGTAAAATTACCAAACTGAGCAACCCATAAATTCGAAAAAGATCACCAAAAAATCTTTAAAACACAATTCAAAAAGCAGAGCAACAGATTAGTGGCTTGATGAGCAAGATTAGAAATGGTAGCCAGTAATAGCTTTATGTTAACTTTGGCATTACAACAAACATTTGATGTGCATAAGAACTAAGATCATAGATAGAATAGACACTTGATATGTTGAAAACCAAAACAAATCATAGATAGAACTAAGATAAAAAATAAGATAATCCTTTCAGCTTATGAATAAGCTCAAAAATTAAAATCAAAAATCATGATCAAAACTTCAAACATACATTTTATCCATGAGTTTTTTCTTATAACTTAAAAATTAAGATCAAACTTTTTTTATTAATATAAAAATTCAAGACATCACTTTCTTCAGTTAAGGTGCTTCTTCTTCTCCACGAGTCCATGCATTTTCTGAAAATCGTTTTTTCAAAGAAGTCAAGACAAGTTTGAAACTTAACTGATCGATTGAAAATCAATCTTTGAGATAAGTTTGAAAATAAAAATCAGTTTTTAAAATATACCTCAAAGAATGTTGCCCGAAATTAGCTACTCGATTTCTACTTCTTCTTTATGGGCGTGGCGGTTTCGGCTTCGGCATGGGGGAGCTCCGACCTAGTGAGCATGGGTGGGGCCGGTGGCATTGATCCATGGCCATGGGGTAGGTGCTCTAAAAGGGAGAGAACGGAAGAGAGAACGAAAAAAGAGGGAGAGGCTAGGGGTGTGTTTCTTTGCAAAACTTTGGTTTGGGATTTACTGTTGTGAATAGTAAATCTTGGTTGGAATCTTGGGGAGAGAGAAGATGAGTTTGTTGTTTCTTTAGTTGGAAAAGGGGTTGGAAAGTGGGTTTGAGATTTATTTGTGAGTCCCAGACCAAAGTATTGTGTTTCTTTTGGTTAAAGTGGGAGTATGATTGTTGGATGAGGAAAGTTGGAAGTTGGTTATAGTGTTTTGAGGTGAGATTACCCCCATCCTCATATTGTAGAAAAATATGAAACCCATCCATTCATTAAATATTAGTTAACTAACTATTAACTATTAACTAATTAACTATTAAATAAGCCTAATTAAATCCCACTAACCGAATTAAATATTAAAAAAACGAATTTAATACTAAAAACATAATTAATTAATTACATTTAGCTATTAAATATTAATGCGGGCAAGGCATGTAACGCAAGCAACATAAATCAAAATCCCATTTCATATCCAAGATTCAGAAATTATTAAAATATTAACTGCAACAAATACAACCGAGTAAGCACGCAGGCAAGGCAAAGAACACATGCAACAGATATCACAATCCCATTTCGCATACCAAATTAAGCCCGCATATACAAAATACATATCATATCCGAATTACAATTTCATTGTTCATACCCATTGACATAACATACATTAATAAAGTTTTACATTGGATCGTCCCCATCAAACACTCCTGTTAATAAACAACAATAACAAACAAAACATCAATCCTATGAACGAAAACAAAACCAACTTAATGGTTTTGTAATCCGATAGGATGGTGTCCATTTTCACTGTGGTCCGCTCAAATCGCCACACGAGGATGGCCAACCACTTCTCTATCTCTAAAAGCCTCCTCTCAGAGAACGCGGTGGAAGAGGATGCATGGGTATGGCTTCTTTCAAGCTCATCCAGTAAATGCAGTATCATATATGTGGACCAGTCCGAGGGTGGGGGATCCTTCCATTCGTAGAATTTGCAGTGATTCCCTCGCTATGGACAGCTCCAAAATCTCCAGCCAGGGTTTTTTCGGGTCCATGATGTCCTCCTGGCTACCCGCAGCCCATAGTGGCAAACCCTGCTGTCATCTGCATCTGCATCCATCTCACCACCTGACGCAACTCTGGGGTAGGATTGAATAGAAGAGTTGGACCCGATGCTCATTTGTACTTAGCATGCAATAAAGATGAACAACAGAGGCAGGCAACAGATATACATATACATATTACAAATTAGAAAAATGATGATACATATTGGCCTTTCAAAGAATTAATATGTGATATGAAAAAGGCTCCTATTTTATGGTTAAAAATTGAAACTGATGCATCACCAAAGTCCCCATAGTGAAACTGATACAAAAGCTTAGGTTCCAAAACAAAGCCAACCATAAACATAAACATCCCCAAGGACCCAAGCACTAAAAATGAAAGTGATACATCCCCACGGTCCCCATAATGAAACAGATACACAATCTTAGGTTCCAAAACACATCCACCCATAAACAAATACAGCCCCAAGGACCCAAGCAAAAAAATGAAGCTTATACATCCCCAAAGTCCCCCTAATGAAACTGATACAAAAGCTTAGGTTCCAAAACCAAGCCACCCAAAAACATAAACATCCACAAGGAACTAAGCACCACAAAATGAAACTGATACATCCCTACAGTCCCCATAATGAAACTGATACATAAGCTTATGTTTCAAAACACAGCCACCCAAAAACAGATACATCCACAAGGAACCAAGCAACAAAAACTGAAAATAATACAGCTCCAAAGTCCCTCAACTGAAACAGATACAAACGCTTAGGTTCAAAAACAAAGCCACACATAAATAGATTCATCCCCAAGGACCCAAGCACCAAAAAACTGAAACTAGCTATCAAATAAATGAAATAGCAAATAAATCAATTATCCCTAAATGATACTGAAAAGAGAAGAGAAGAAACAGTAAAATCAAATAAATTTAAAGCCCTCATGAAAAAATGTATTTTATCATGAAAAAAATTGGTACTAGGTAGTTGCTCCATGCAATATCACCCCAGCATTTCAATTGCAGCCTTGTCATTTACGGATACAAATAATCCATTTCAGTGCATATGAATATCCATGTATCTTAATAAAACATTAGGGATTAAAGTAACCTTCCAGCCAAGTACCAACTATTTCTTAATAACATACGGTCAAAGTGATCAAAAATTGTTAATCATCATAGGGCTATAGGAAAAAATGAAACTGATACATCCCCAAAGTTCCCCTAATGAATTAGGGCCGCAAGCTTAGGGTCAAAAACAAAGCCACCAATAAACAGATACATACCCAAGGATCCAAGCACCAAAATATGAAACTGATACATCCCCAAAGTCCCCACAATGAAACTGATACAAAAGCTTAGGTTCCAAAACAAAGCCACCTATAAACATAAACATCCATAAGGAACCAAGCACCAAAAATTGAAACTGATACATCCCCAAAGTCCCCATAATGAAACTGATACAAAAGCTTAGGGACCAAAACAAAGCCACCCATAAACAGATACATACTTAAGGACCCAAGCACCAAAATATGAAACTAATACATCCCCAAAGTCCCCATAATGAAAATGAAACAAAAGCTTAGGTTCCAAAATGTTGGGGTTTTAGGGACCCTCAGGGCACAAATCGCTATGCCCGTCCTACGGCGGACGAACGATAGAGGCAAAAATGAAAGCAGCAGAAAGAAAACTCGTTAAACTATTTAGGGTAAATGACTGGAAAAAACCCTAACGTTTCAGTGTTTCTCACAAATATACCCTATCGTTCACTTTGGGACAAATTGGTCCAAACGTTTGGCAAAAATTGACGATGTTGTACCCGTTTTGAGTTTGCCGTCAGAAAAGGTCTTCAAAATACCCTAACGTTTCAGATTTTCTCACAAAAATACCCAAACGTTGTAGAGTTTCTCACAAAAATACCCTAACGTTTCAGCGTTTCTCATAACAATACCCAAACGTTAGGGTATTTTTGTGAGACATACTGAAACGTTCAGGTATTTTTGTGAGAAAATCTGAAACGTTTGGGTATTTTGAAGACCTTTTCTGACGGCAAACTCAAAACGGGTACAACATCGTCAATTTTTGCCAAACGTTTGGACCAATTTGTCCCAAAGTGAACGATAGGGTATATTTGTGAGAAACGCTGAAACGTTAGGGTATTTTCCAGTCATTAACCCAACTATTTAATGAAACCCTAAGGATTCAAGACCCTCGCAGGATCTCTGCCAACTTGAGGTGGGTCTGACCACCCCAAGAAGGATCTAAGCTATTGCAATATATTAAAAGAAAGCAATTAAACTACATGCACGGAACCTTGCTTGCACCGGCAAGGTGTACCGAACCTTGTCCCGCGCTGCTCCTCGTCCTGAGCCGAACCGCTTCCCGGACCGCATCACATCCCGAGCTGAACCGCTTCCTGAACTGCACCGCGTCCTGAGTCGAGCAACCCTCTTGTCGTTGAGCCAACCACGCATCGAAGAAAGTTTCACTTGAGTGGATCATCCGTCAAGACTTCGGATCAAATCTGAGCCCCTTCGTGGCTTTGTTAGAGCCCTTCAGGAGCAAGGCAGAAATGTAGTGAAAAGAAAATTAATTTTAAGCTTAGATCTGAGCATGCTCCAAACTTTTTGGGAGCCGCTCAGACCTAGAGCTTTGGGACCGGTTTAGAGGAAGGGGGAGACCCCTATTTATATAGGCTGCTGACCCCTCCCCTTTACTCTACTTACACTGTGGGACTAAATATTTGGAGTTAATAATTCAAGTTAGTTTGTCTTTCATAAAGGCCAAATTTTCATGAATTTTAACTCCCTCATCGTTGAGCTTCACATTTGATACAAGCTATCAAATCAAAGAGCGCTGAACGGTGAACACGTAGGAAAAAATGGCACATCAATCTGAGTCCGTTTGACCCTTCAATTGATCGTCCAAAGATCAACCAAAAGCTGTTTTTCGTCCAAAAATAGACGTCAATAAACTGCACGTTGCCCTAGGGTTCTGAACCCAATGTGGGACCCACAGAGTGGGCTCCAAAGCCCTGCACGCACTGTGCCTAGCAGAGCATGTGCCATGCACGTGCCCTGGCTGGGCGCGTGCATGATACATGCCAGTGTGGGTGCGTGCATGCACGCGCCTCCTGGGCGCTTAGCAATTTGCACGCGCGCAAATGGATCCGGCCTTTTGGCCGGGTCCCCAAAAAAACTTTTTTTCGTTTTATTTCTTAAACAACAAAAAGAACTTTGGGTCTAGTTTTGGGCTTCTATTTAAAACACTTTTAAATAATTTTACTAGGCTCGTTTGGACTCTGTTTTTGACGTGGTTTAAACATGCGTTTAGAGCGGAACAATCCCGTCATTCAGGTAACCTTTTCCTCACCTTTATTATATTAAATATTGTCATAAACAATTTACGACACATTTAACTCAGTTTGCATCATATGCAAAACAGTCCCCTATCTAAGCTTAAAAATATCATTTGCATCAAATGCAGTTTTCTATTTCTTGCATCAAATGCACATTCTCCCTAATGTTTCTATCTATTACTAGACAAAAGGTCGCACTCTGTGTGAGACCCTACAGCCTGACCCTACTACAGGTGGCGCTCGAAGCCCCAGACGGCAGTGACCACGAGCAGCAGGTGACGTCCCTGTTTCAGTATCATACTTATGTGGTTAGCTCATTAACATGAGTGTTGTCGGGACCACCCTGACTGTGTCTGTGATGAATTTCGCAGTTTTAGTCTCTTCGTCAAAACATGTCGTTTAGTTTAAGCCTAGGGTATGGTCAAACTGTCAACCTAAGTAGCTCGAAGCCGGTTAGTCTCCATCGATCTTTAGGCAAATAATGTTGGTCATCTTCCAACATGGTCTGGCCAGTGTTTTCACTATAGATCAAACTAACACTACGACACTAACTCCCACTGACCGGGAGAGACGAATCCTATCTTGGTCATTACTCCCCTCGCACGTTTCAAATGTCACCCAACCAAAAACTTTTCAACGTGGCTTACCCGAGGCTAGATCAGTGATCTAAGTAACACCGTTCACGCACAGGTTCGTATGATGACCTCAAGTCAAAAAACCAACTTGCCTATCATCACTAAGAGTTAACATTGACATATGGGTCAATCATAACCATATGATAAACTCTTGTTGGGTCGTTCAGTGAACTCATTCTCCAATGAGCACCTGTGTCTCGTCTTCGACTTCGCCAATTCAAACGATCATTAGATCATCGTCACCGCTATAGGGTGAAGACTAAGACACAATGGTCTATCCGATGTTTCGATATCCTTTTCTCGAAACATCTACGACCACGAACATTGCTAGACTTATGCTACTAACAGTCAAGCACTTCTCCATGATTGAGATCCTCATCTCGATACATGTTTGACCTTGCATTAAGTCTCGGGACTTTACCTAAGTTTCTAATGATAACTGCATTATTATTGATTTAGATAAATTCTTATCAAACAGCTTACTATTATTTCGAACAAGATGTTTGTACATATACATATTGATAAATTTGACTCAAGGTCATACCTATCTCGCTACATCTTCCACTTGCACTTAGGCCCATTTATCCCGGTATCTCATACCGTATTTACACATAAGTCTTTCTAGACTTCATGTGGTAGAGCCTTCGTGAGTGGATCTGCTAAACCGTCTACTGTATAGACTTAAAAGGGTTTTCTATGTTTAACTTAGACCTCATATTAGAATCTCATCCAAATAATTCTCTTGGTCCCCTCGAAAGCCATAATATTTAATTTTCCTGGATCTCATCCAGCTCATCGTACCTTACGACAATAATTTAAAATAAGTTATTGGTCATTTTAGAGGGTTCATATTTATTTCTGATAAAGTGTCAAACTCTTTGACTACTTTGTCAAAACATATGTCCAACCTTTTGATGCCTCGCATGTATTTTATTCGCTCCCACTGACTTTGAAAACTCTCTGGCCAATTCATATAAGTTCGCTCTTCTAAATCATATTTAGAAAACGGACTATACATGAATGCTCCAGTTTTCTTGGTCATCTTGAGCATTTACATTAAGTTCGGTCCGAGTAGATCTGTACAAAATTGTTGGTAAGATAGTTTCATCATAATCTGTTTATAGGAGTTAGAATGAAAACCGTCCTCAACTAACACAAGTTGTACTTCTTTACTTTCTTTCTACACCTATCTTCTAACTTGAAGATTTCCTTGCAGATAATAAGAAACATTTTCTTTGGGCACATAAACTAAAGTCCATACTTTATTAACGTGCACGGACCATTTCTGATTGCATCAAGTTATTATTCAGAGTCCCTACTCCAAATTGCATCCTGGACTTGTCTAGGCTATCATCGACTATGATGTCTAACTTGATTCTTCGTCTTACGAGACTCGAGTAAGCCTTTAACTTCCTAACGGTTGATTTAATGAATATCTAATTGATAATGTCCTCATAGAACCTTATCAAAACCTAGGCATTACTATCTGGGACTTAACTCAAAAGGAGGATTGTAACTCAGAGTCACTTGACATGCATCGTACCATGTCTAACAAAGTACGATTCATGCTCTCTAACACACCGATGTGTTAAGAGACTTGACCTGAGAGAAAATCACCTTTTCTTTTTTAATGTACGCAAGGTTTATACAGCTAAGTATTCGACTCTTCGATCTGATCGAAGTAGTTCAAATACTTTTGTCATTTTGTTCTCTATTTTTTCATACTTCTATTTCATCAAGAACACGTGTCGTAATAAAATAAGTATAACTTATTTAGGCTAATTTAGACTTAGGTCTGAATACATCCGTATGTACAAGACCGTGAGTTCTCCAACTCATTCTTCCACTGTCTCACAGAAGGTGTTGGGCCATCATACCTTTGAGACAAGATTCACAAGTGTCAACAGACTTCATAATACGAGAGGTTAGACCCATCTTTATGTGATTTGTGAAGCTTAGTCTCTTTGATACGACCTAGTCTATTGTGCCATATAAGTTTTGTTATTATCTTGCGTATTCATGTATTAACATTTGATACATTATCGTTATACAAATTCCTCACATAAAACATTGCTTCTGAAGCAATGTGACGACATTCGTCAAAAATGTGTTTGACGTCCTACATGGTCCAAGAAACAACAATTGTTCCTTTTCCAATACGTAGACAATTTATCATGAAACCGAGACATCAAATATGGCATACTTTCAGTTCCTCCTACTTATGCCGTTACTAATGAAAAATAAAACTATCTTTCTGAATTGACTTTCCTTTAGTGCCTTCTTCCTTTTTATAAATCTCATTTAGATATTATGTGTCTCAACAAATTATTAGCTGTACAAGCATCTAACGTATCCAAACACTTGAACTTCAAAACCTTGAGTTGACTCAACAAGTTGCTTGACTCAAGATCTGATTTGGATACATGGTCTTGTACCGCTCATGCACTCATAATCGATTCAAACAATTTGAACAAATTTTCGAACCTTGCGGATCGAAACCGGTTTTCATACAACCTTGAGTTGACTCAACAAATTGTATGGAGGAACATGCTTTTTGAACATCAGTATGTTTAAGTTGTCCTTATAGAGACGAGTGACATGTAGCGTGCATTTATTTGTTGGACGCAGAGCTTAAGGAAATCATTGTCCTTAACCCTGTGTTTTAAGAAGGTCATTTAATGTCAATGAAAATATAGTATAGTCTATCAATTAGAATTTGAGTTGATATTCCATTAATCAACTATTTTGACCAGTTAATTTATTTTCTTAGACTATTATGTTATTGATTCCATAGAACTACCCTAGTTTAGCATATGTTCTGGTATAGTTTAAGAGGTTTTATTAAACTATATTCTCCCACTATTTTTAAAGAATTTTTAAGCCATAATAATAAACAATTTATTATAATAAAATATTTGTGGGAGAGGGATCCGACTACTCTGAGTCTGACAACATTGAGTGTAGCTCAATAAGTTTTTAGACTCTGTAGTCGACACATGAACTCTTCATGAATCATATCACATATGACTCCCTATAGATTTTACCCCTAGCCATTTATGATCATGAGTGTCGCTCATCCAAATCATAATGTCTAGCCTAGTCGGACCTTTGTTTTCGCATCTAGCTTAACTTACGCCGACACTCGGTGTATTCACGACACGATGGTTTGGGTTAAGTCTAGACTACATCATTAGATTAACTTATGCCAGCGCTCGGTGTTTTCACGACACGATGGTTTGGGTCAAGTCAAGATTACATCTTATGTATTTAAGAAGTTGGTTTCCATAAGTTTGCTATGTCACAGCTTGAGTATAGCTCAATAACTGGAACACGGGTCTTATAGTTGCCAACCCCTAACACAAGATCTTGAAAAAGATTATTAACGTATTAGACTTAGGAATAGTTCAGGGTGTCATATAATCATGATTTGTGTCATTGCGGTCCAGCGGACACGGCCAGGGAATTGATTAAGCCAGGATCACTTACCCCCAATCTAGCTAGGGTGACCCAACAGACTTAGCCAAGCACATTCACCGGTGTCATGATCCATTGAATGACACCTATCATTTATATATGTGTGCCATAAACTAAAATGCTTTTATTAACACTAATTAATCCTATCAGCGAGTGGAATCCTTAAATTTTAAAATTCATTAGGATTCGTTAATAACTTTTATTAAGTCCTTATCGACTATACGGTTCATTTGTTCAACATGATATCCTAATCATCATTAGGATTTTAATAAATCAATTTCAACACTTTAAAGTGTAGTCTTTTAATGAGAATCATTATGATAACGATTAAAATAATAATCGTCGTTAAAGGAGTACCCTACTCATGAATTAGGTTTTAAAATGTTGTAATGAATTGTTAAAACATAGCATGTCATTTAAAATTTATTTTATAAACTTTAAACAGGTTTATAATGGCTAACCTAAAAGGTTTCATGAATTATCAAATAATTAAGCATGGCCATTAAACATAAACTACACTAATTCTATCACATAAAATATGTGTCCAACTATTTAACATTTAAATAGAAACAAAACATATTAAAAATTTATCTAATAAATAATTAATATGCATCTATAATTTAACACTTAAATTAAAATTATGATTTTAAAACATAAAATTATCACATAATTTTTTATTTCAAAAACTTCGTTTTAAAATCATCATAAAACATTAGCATGCTTATAAAGGATTTTATCACATAAAAGATTTTATAAAG
Source organism: Scilla litardierei (assembly GCA_030789695.1). Lineage (NCBI taxonomy): Eukaryota > Viridiplantae > Streptophyta > Magnoliopsida > Asparagales > Asparagaceae > Scilla > Scilla litardierei. Next base: position 391,322,107 of record CM061142.1, read on the forward strand.
CAACTAAAAATAAAATCTCATTTTAACATTATCTCATAAAGTCAAAAACGGATTTTAAAAGTAGATTAAAAACATACATTCAATTAACATATTGCAGTCCTTAGATCACATGTGGACCTACGCTCCGATACGAATGTTGGGGTTTTAAGGACCCTCAGGGCACAAATCTCTATGCATGTCCTACGTCGGACGAACGATAGAGGCAAAACGAAAGCCGCGGAAAGAAAACTCGTTAAAGTATTCAACGAACCCCTAAGGATTCAAGACCCTAGCAGAATCTCTGCCAACTTGAGGTGGGTCTGACCACCCCAAGAAGGATCTAAGCTACTGCAATATATTAAAAGAAAGCAATTAAACTACATACCCGGAACCTTACTTGCACCGGCAAGGTGTACCGAACCGCGTCCCGTGCCGCTCCTTGTCCCGAGCCGAACCGCGTCCCGGATCGCACAGCATCCCGAGCCGAACCGAGTCTCGGACCGCACCGCGTCCCGAGGCGAGCAACCCCCTTGTCGCTGAGCCAATCACGACCCGAAGAAAGTTTCACTTGAGTGGATCCTCCGTCAAGACTTCGGATCAAATCCGAGCCCCTTCGTGACTTTGCTAGAGCCCTTCAGGAGCAAGGCAGAAATTTACGGAGAAGATAATTAATTTTAAGCTTAGATCCGAGCGTGGTCCAAACTTTTTGGGAGACTATCAGATCTAGAGCTTTGGGACCAGTTTAGAGGAAGGGGTGAGACCTCTATTTATATAGGCAGCTGACCCCTCCCCTTTACGCCACTTCCGATGTGGGACTAAATATTTGGAGTTAATAATTCAAGGTAGTTTGCCTTTCATAAAGGCCAAACTTCCATGAATTTTAACTCCCTCACCGTTGAGCATCACATTTGATACAAGCTATCAAATCGAAGAGCGCTGAACAGTGAACGCGTAGGAAAAAATGAAACATCAATCCGAGTCGGTTTTACCCTTCAATTAATTGTCCAAAGATCAGCCCAAAGCTATTTTTCGTCCAAAACAGCCGTCAATAAACTGCACGCTGCCTTAGGGTATTGAACCCATTGTGGGGCCCACAAAGTGGGCCCCACAGCCCTGCACGCGCTGTGTCCAGCAGGGCAGGTGCCATGCATGCGCCCTGGCTGGGCGCGTGCATGACACGTGCCCACTTGGGATGTGTGTCATGCACGCGTCTCGTGGGTGCTTAGCAATTTGCACACGTGCAAATGGATCCGGCCTTTTGGCCGGGTCCCCTAAAATTTTTTTTTGTTTTGTTTCTCAAACAACAAAAAGAACTTTGGGCCTGGTTTTGGGCTTCTATTTAAAACACTTTTAAATAGATTTATTGGGCTCATTTGGACTCCATTTTTGACGCGGTTTGAACCTGCGTTTAGAGCGGGACGATCCCGTCATTCAAGTAACCTTTTCCTCGCGTTTATTATATTAAATATTGCCGTAAAAAAATTACGATACATTTAACTCAGTTTGCATCATATGCAAAACAGTCCCCTAGCTAAGCTTAAAAAATATCATTTACATCAAATGCAGCTTTCTATTTCTTGCATCAAATGCACATTCTCCCTAATGTTTCTACCTATTACTAGACGAAAGGTCGCACTCTGTGTGAGACCCGACAACTTGACCCTACTACAGGTGGGGCTCGAAGCCCCAGACGACAGTGACCACGAGCAGTAGGTACCGTCCCTGTTTCAGTATCATACTTATGTGGTTAACTCATTGACATGAGTGTTGTCGGGACCACCCTGACTGTGTCCGTAATGAATTCCACAGTTTTAGTCTCTTCTCAAAACTATGTCGTTTAGTTCATGCCTAGGGTACGGTCAAACTGTCAACCCCAATAACTCGAAGCTGGTTAGTCTACATCGATCTTTTGTCAAATAATGTTGGACATATTCCAACACACTCTGGCCAGAGTTTTCACTATAGATCGAACTAACACTACGACACTAACTCCCATTGACCGGGAGAGATGAAACCTATCTTGGTCATTACTCTCCTTGCACGTTTCAAATGTCACACAACCAAAAACCGTTCAACGGGGCTTACCCGAGGCTAGATCAGTGATATAAGTAACACCGTTCACGAACATGTTTGTACAATCACCTCAAGTCAAAAGATCAATTTGCCTATCATTACTAAGAGTTATCATTGACAGATGCGTCAATCATAACCATATGATAACTCTTGTTGGGTCGTTCAGTGAACTCATTCTCCAATGAGCACCTGTGTCTCCTCTTCGACTTCACCAAGTCAAACGATCATGAGATCATCGTCACTGCTATACGGTGAAGACTAAGACACAATGGTCTATCCGATGTTTCGATATTCTTTTCTCGAAACATCTACAACCACGAACGTTGCTAGACTTATGCTACTAACGGTCAAGCACTTCTCCATGATCGAGATCCTTATCTCGATACATGTTTGATCCTTACCTAAGTTTCTAATGATAACTGCATTATTGTTAACTTAGATAAATTCTTACCAAATAGCTTACTGTTATTTCGAACAAGATGTTTGTACATATACATATGGATAAATTTGCCTCAAGGGCATATCTATCTCGCTACACAAAACAAATCCACCCTTAAACAAATACATACCCAAGTAACCAAGGACCAAAATATGAAACTGAGTCATCCCCAAGGTCCCCATATTGAAACTGCTACAAAAGCATAGGGTTCAAAACAAAGACACACATAAATGTAAGAACCGTCTACCTTGTAATACTAGCAACAAACACTCTAGGGGAGTGGGCAATAAATTGTGCAATTAAAATTTAACTTGCAAATGCGGAATAATAAATGCAAGAGGAATTAATCAACACAATCAAACCAAACGCAAACATAAGATTTTACCCTGGTTCCACAAACTTGGGTACGTCCAGTCACATCAATATTCACTATAACTCCCACAAAGAGAAGTTAATACAATCCCACAAAGAGATACCTCATACAGAGGATTTTGTCCTACACAAGAACTAAACCAACCCTACACAAGGGTCAAATGCCTACACAGAGAATTATGGTTAGTCCTACACTAGAACACCAAACTCCCACAAAGAGAGTAACTTCCACAAAGACAGTAATCAACTCCCACAAAGAGAGTAGCTAATTCCCACAAAGAGAATTATGGTTTCATAAAAACAAATGAAGCAAATAAACTCTTACATATACCTTGAGATGAACTTACTCATATGAAGATGAAGGCATGGAAGAGAATAACCAAGTGCTTGAGATTTAGCTTGATTGCACTTGGATGATTTCCCTTGAGAAAAGCTTCAATGCATGTAGAGAGAAATGCTCATGAGAGGGAAATGAGAGAATTTGAGAGTGGCTTAAAGATTCTCAAATAATCTTCAATAGTTCCAAGAAGTTCAAATGAACTCAGCCATCTCCTATATATATGAAGCCAAAAGAAACCCTCAAACCCAAGGAAAAATGCCAAGTCAGAAAATCTGCAACGGCTAGAATTTGGTAGATTACGGCACAGACAAACGACTGATGATCAACTGACAGTCGACTGGTCAACGGCTATAAACATCCTAACGACTATAATCTGAGCTAGGATAGGCGACTGTAGATGACTACACAGGCGCCTGTACAATGGGCAGGTGCCTGTATATCCTTCAGCAGGCGACTGTCACTTGGGATGAAAATGGAGCTGGAAGATGCAACTTTTGCACTAGCACCTTTAGACGATAGATGACCATTTTACAAGTGACTGTACATAGACAGGCGACTGTAAATACTTCATCAGTCGACTGACTTGCAAATTGGGATGAAGCCCAGAAAATGCAAGTTACGCACAGATGACTGTAAAACAATTCCCAGACACCTGTTTGAAGACATGCGACTGTAAAATGAACTTCAGTCGACTGATGCGAAAGTTCAAGTAGACATCTATAAAAGCTTGGCTTGAGCTGTGCATTCCAGTTGGCTGTAGAAGGCTGGGCATGCGCTGGAATCACCCAGTTGCCCGTGTGCCTTCATCAATCGCCTGTAGGAGAGCCAGAGACTACAATAGTCATTTGGCATGATGAACCTATTGGGTTGGATTTTATGATAATCCTAAAGCTTACTAAGATGGTTATATGCATATGCATGAATAAGTAGTCCATCTACCAAGGCATTACATTAAACCTAGACTCAAAAAGAGAAAAGCAATAAATGAAATATTACATGGATTACATTGATTCGCTTAGAGTCTATGGCTTCAACCTAGATGCCTTGATGCTCCTCCATCAACTCCAAGCATTGGCACCTCATGTCCAAACTTTGGCATTGCTCCACTTGATTCCTTCCTTACACCAAGCTATTAGTCTCCAAATCATGCCATTCTCCATTTGATAAGAATTAGACTAAAACATGAGGGTCATTAGCAACATCATAATGTTGTGATCATCATCAAAAAACATTGGTATGAAACACCAATACTCAACAATCTTCCCCTATTTGATGATGACACACATTATGTAAAAAAATAAATAGATCACAATGCTAATAAGCTCCCCCTACTTATATGCACCAATTGTAAAATGAGATACACAATTGTAAATACTTATTATACCAATTGGGATAATAAGACAAAATGGTGACATATAATAAGCATGGATTACATAAACCAATTGCAATAAGAATATTACATGCTCCACATGAATGATTTACATAATCCCATATATCTCTCCCCATGTGTGTGTGTGTGTGTGTGTGTGTGTGTGTGTCCCAAAATGCATATGTATGATAAACATTATTTACATAATACATATATCTTTCCACTTGTCATTGTCAAAAATGTGGAAATCAAATATATCCCCCTTGTTATTCTGATTAAAGATGTGACAATATGCAAGAGATAAAGAGATGTATGATACCAAATATAAAAATTTAGTGGGTAATCACTATCACATGCTCCCCCTAGATCATAGAAATGGTCAAAATTTTGACTTCTAGGATCTAATACCAATTGTAAAGAAGGAGATTATCAATTGTAAATTTTTTTTGAAGATAATCCTCTTTACCAATTGTAAATAATGCTTGGATCCATGGGCCTAAAGTGTACCAAAGCATATATATGGAAAAATCAAACACATTGATACACATGACATTGCCAAAAGAAAATATAACATTAAAAGATGACAATATCCAAGGGTTGAATTTGAGACCAATAATAACCAATTGTAAACAATGATCTCAAGCCAACTCGAAATGAGAGTTAAAATATGTTTTAAAATATTTAAAACATACTTAACATATTAACTCCCCCATTGACATACATATTGATCAACAAGTGCATGTATGCCAATGTAGTTTGCAAGATCAACATTTTCATGAAAAATAAATTTGAAAGCATTTTCAAAATCATGAAACATCATACGAACAATGGGTATGCTAAAATAGACATTGATCACTCCATATTTTACACCTTTTTTCTGCATATTTGCATGCCATTTCGGTTGCTCATATTGCGATTTTCACGATTATTCGATGATATTGTGTTACTTTTCACTGTTTCTTGTTTTTGTCGGATTTCAGGAAATATTAGCAATTGGGAGCAAAAATGAGCTTAAAGGACTTGCACGCATAACGGAGCATCGCTCATGGACTTATTGAGGACCTATCAGCGATAGAAGACGGGTGGAAGAAGAAAGAACGTTGTAGGAGCGACGGGGAAGCGAAAAGATGAAGTTTGGGCATTTTCAGCATGCCACTCGGCCGAGTGAAGGACTCACTCGGTCGAGGAAAGAAGCCCACTCGGCCGGCCAGATCGGACACGCAATTACTTGAAGATTAGCGTGCACTCGGCCGAGTGACGACATCCCACTCGGCCGAGTATGGAGACACCACTCACCCGAGTGGCACACGAACGACGGCATCCAAAAGACCAAACTTACTGTAATCCGTCAGTCGACTACGAGCTCCGACTCGGCCGAGTACCAAAAGCCCCTCGGCCGAGTGACATTTGCCACTCGGCCGAGTGATGCCGAGGACACACAGCGCCCAGAATTTCAGACCGCCTCTTAATCTTTTGAAATATGCTATCATTCTAGCCATCAAAGTATTTTTATCATATTTTTTATGGATAGTAGACTTCATGACGATTCCAACGCCGCCAAGAACGCGCAAATCGGAGGTCGGATGAAATCTGGGGAATTTCTACAAGTCGACACTGCAGTGCTGGAATTCTCACTCGGCCGAGTGCGCTTTCCCCACTCGGCCGAGTCGTAACTTGCCCAGAATCCAAGTTGTACGCAGACTGTGTTTCGGGCGCGGGTTTTAGAGTTTTTTGGGGGGAGTTTTTCTAGGGTTTTTGGGGGCTATTTAAGGGGGTTTGTAGCCGTCATTGAGGGAGTTCCCAATATGTTTTATTAGTGATTATTTTAGAGGTTAGGCCATGCCCTAGGCCCCCTCTTGGATCTAAAAGCTTGTATTTTAGATTGAAGATCTTCATCAAAGCTAAGTATTTTGTTCTTATTGCTTGAATCCTTGTTTTGATATCTTTATATATGCAAGCAATGTTTTTTATCGATTTCTCTATCGTTATTGCTATGCTTGAGTAGATTTGATGTTCTAGGGCATGTGGATGAACCCTATGGATCTAATTTCAGATTTGTGATGAATGAATTGAGATGTCGCTAGAATTTCTAAAGGGGTTAGGTTGTGATTGATTTATTACGGATAGCTAGGAATTTCCATCGATTGGGGTTTGCAAGAGATTGGATTCTAATCGATGGGAAGGCCTAGATATTCGATTTAGGTTTACAATCGGATTTCTCTAGATTTGGTTTGCAAGAGATTGGACCAAAGCTAGGATTTTTAATTGTAAATCTATACACATATTCGTTTACAAGAGATTGGACGAATACGTACTATCACAACCTAGATCGTGACTCGAGTTTGCACGAGAGTGGGCTCGAGGGGAGATTGAACGATGATGTCGATCCTAATGCTAGCGGCTTAGGCTAGGGTTTACAAGAGATTGGGCCCTATCTTAGGGTTGCTATAGACCGGTAATAGCGAGAGAGTGTGAGCTTGGTTCTATATTCAGTTACGACTAGTTCGCCTCAACACAAGCCTAGTAATATTGAGATTCACTATTTACAATGATGCATGACGATCCGTAGTAGGGATTCCCTTGCTCTAGACACTTCTATTATATTTTTTTTGAATCGATATTTGACCGACTTCTTTATCACCGACATCGACATCCACCACCATTTCCATTACATCATTCCATAACCATCTCCACCAATAAAACATTCATAGTCAAACCAACCTAGGATAGATTGGAGCCAACACCACCTCCTCGTGTTCGATACCCGCTCGCCACTTGACCGTGCGCTTGCGGTAAAACTACAATCGTTCTTCGGGTGTATATCCGGGCCCGACCAAGTTTTTGGCGCCGTTGCCGGGGATTTATCTCCGTGCATTTGCGCCATACTAGGTTGTGCTCTAGGGTTGCATTTTGGAGCGATCAAGTTTTTGGCGCCGTTGCCGGGGAGGTGTTTCCCGTTGGGTGCCAATTTGTCACAATTAGGTTGATTAGATTACATTAAAAACAAAAAAATCAAAAAAAAAACCATTGAGAGACATTTTTTTCCCACCACCTGCTATTATTATCTTTATCTCTCTTTGTACCACTGACGTCTTTTCCTGGTTGTTTACTTTGATTGATCAGGTACAGTTGTTGCAGCGATGGTGCTTCTAAAGAAACTGCGAGCGGGCTCTATACAATCCTACATATATCTCGCTGCATTCTATCAGGCTGATGGAGAATCCTTCGGGGAAGCCTTGTCTAGGTTTGAAGGAATGTTAGAAATGTTCCAGACGGAGTCAGACCATGAGTGGAATGACTCCACGCTATTTGATATCTTCACTAGAAGGCTAAAGGGACCCTCACGTGAGTTTTTGAAGAGGATGCAAGTGGGGAAGTTCAGTGATCAACAGTTGGCAGCAGCCTTGGAGCAAATGATAGATGATGCTCGTTCTACCGGTTCACTAACCGTTACGGTAAGTAAACCATACGACCAAGTATTCATCGATTTTGTTATGGCTTATGTCTCTAGCGCAGGTACTATCATAGATGGAGTGTATGCTTCACTTGAAGGTGATCATATCCACCTTTACACCATAAACACTCCACAAATAGAGACATCTGAACTGTCAAAGGAGGACACATATATGGACCTATTGAGAAACATTGTTGACGTAGTTCGTGATTCCTGTCCATTAACAATAACGGCAGGTGATCCTTTTGAGCTTGAATTTCAAAACTTTATTGCTCATTGTATCTCTTCCACAGGCACAATTGATGATGGAGTCTATGCTCTAGTTGAGGGGCACAAGACCCATTTTTACACCACGTTCGAGATACATGAGCCTATAGAACCACCTTGCGCCGCCTTCTCCTCCCCCTGCCACCCATCTGAGTCAGAGCAGCCTATACCATCAGATGATATTATTCAGGAGGTCATGCCTATAGTAGCAGAGCAGACCATCGAGGAGGACGTGGCTTTGGACGATGACATCTGCACACAGATGAAGCCCGAATTGTGCCCCCCTCCTTTCGAGCTACCGCAGCCATCCCCACCTTCTATAGAGGCTGAGCATCCATCAGAGGACCACCCTTCCACTGACACAGAGGACGATCCCATGGAGCTTATGGCCCCCATTCAGGGAGATCTCTTTACTCCCTTGCCATTTATATTTGATCCACCTCCCGTGTATGATGTTTACTACGATTCAGATTTTGACGACTCATTGCACCTTTTGCAGGATACACATACATATGATCAAGAGGTACGATGGGACGTATACGAGGAGGAGAGTGAGGAGTTAGCACCCATGGATGCTATTGACTATGATCAGGATTTGCGATGGGATAAGTCTGACGATGATGAGGAGCTGCCTGAAGAGACCTACGCTTATATACCCAAGCTACCTGAACAACCTGAGGCGAACAATGAGGAGTTGATCGACGTGGTATACGAGAGTGGAGATTTATTTCCAGGGAAGTGTTGTCACCCGTCTTTAATTTTAAATACTTATGTTGATGACCCTCTTTGGAATACATTTATTTTGGGGAAGAATTATCCACATCAGATTGATGCGGCTTATCTCTTGCAGGGTATAGGTGGAGTCCTTGGAGAGGTGCTGGGAGCCGCATTGCTGGAGTCTGATGGAGTCCGTGGACACACGCATCTGGCAGAGCCACGGAAAGAGCAGTTGGAGCAGTTGCATGCACCGGCAAAGATACTGGATCCGCCTTTTGCTATAGGTGATATCAATCCAGTAGTGTAGAAATTTTTATGCTTTCAATAAACCCGAATCCTCTCGACAGCGAGGGGACCGTATAGATTTGATTGAATAAATATCACCTCTTATGACGGCACCAAAAATTTTTACACCCCAAACCCATTATATATATTAATTGCCCTCTCCATATTTTGATGTGTCACATCCTTTTGCTCACCACATTCGAGCATTTCTTTCAAGTGAAACCTTACTTTCTTATTCGTTTGACTTGATCACGCTTTGCAAAGCCATGAAATTTTTGGTCAAGTCATTTGAATAGGATTGTTTGGTATAAGCTTGGGGGAAGGCGCTCTCATGCATCATTGTATGTGCATGTAGTTGCATTAGGATTTCATGTCATTCATTTCATCATTTTTCATTCACCCCCTTATTATTATCGTTGTTCCTCATATTCTTTCATTATGATCTCATTGAGGACAATGTGAAGTTTAAGCTTGGAGGAGTGTATTTCCATGCCATTTAGATGCATTAGTTGCATTTTTACTTTATTTTAGGGTTTTTTTAGAATTTTTCAAAAATTTGCATCATCTTTTTGAATTTTCCATCTTATTTTCCTTTTATGTGTGTTCATGCATCATGTTGTGTGCTTGTTTTTCTTTTCTTTCCTCTCTTTTATTTTATATCTTTATTTTCTTTTCCTCCTTTTGCTAGATTTGTTCCTTACGATGATATCTCTTATTGCTTTAGTAGCCATCGCGATACTTATTATTCCTTGCCATGCTACTTTGAGTATTCCATAGTCTTTGTACCCATGTGCTTGCTTATATATTCTTTTGATGATTCCTCTATATGAATGCATGATATTAATTGAAACTGAATGTATTGATTAGTGTTTAGTATGCTTTTGTTGGAAATGCACCAAGATTCACGCATCATTAGTATATCTGAAGTATCAGTTTTATTGTCTTATACACCTTCTGTTGCATGCCTGATATGGTTGTAAACTTTACTGCTTGACTTCACTATTTATTGAAATGATTGAGAATATCCATGCTTACATATGAGTTTTAGTTGAAGTATTATTTTATTGAACCGTTCGAGCACATCTTAGAGTGAACCGAGTGTTACATTATTTACTTCTCCACATATATCTTTTTATTCTCTACATGTCACTTGAGTTCACCTCCTAAAGCTACTTATATCGCATCTATTTCCCAAAAAAAATCCCTATAAAAGAAAAGTTAGCTCCAAAAAGTCCAAAAAGCCAAAAAGGAGCCAAAATCCAAAAATAAAAATCAAATTGCTCCTACAAAAATCAAAGAAGAAAAAATGAGAAACAAAGTCCAAAAGAAAAAGAAAAATGTTTCTCTACCTCATTATTGGAGACACAAAATACTTGGGAAAACCAAGGCAAAAATCCCATTTTCCACTATCATATTCCTTTAGATGCGATGCCTCAAGCTAAGCTTGGGGGAGGTGAATTCATTTGACCATATGAGTGAGTGCAACATTAGAGTGGAGAGGTGCACGAATGGGGAAGTTTGATAATGCTGAAACTTAGCAAAATACTTTAGTTATGGAGATTTTTTATGAATCGATGTAAATATGTGAATGCCATATCTCTTATTCCATTCTCTATTGCATGTTTGGTGTGATTCTTATATGCTTCTGTTATAACTCTTGATTGAAAAGTGCATCGCCAACATTTGTATATTAAATCCTATGAAATACGTGACGTGGATATGAATTGATTGTATGAATTTAGAGAATCCCTTTTGTTGTTCTTAAAAGCTTGCAAATACCATGTTTATGTAAGATATGAAATCCTTATAGCATGTGATTTGTATTTTCCAAGTTATCGTGATGTGTAGCTTATGGCTTGAGATCTGAGAGAAGAATCTAGCGACCCCTTCCACCTCGTGTTCTTTCTTTTTCATTTCATTTTCTTTATTTTCATCTCCCAAGTTCGTCTCTCTACTTATCTTCCTCGAGGACGAGTAAGAGGTAAGCTTGGGGGATTTTGATCACTCCATATTTTACACCTTTTTCTGCATATTTGCATGCCATTTCGATTGCTCATATTACGATTTTCACGATTATTCGATGATATTGTGTTACTTTTCACTATTTCTTGTTTTTGTCGGATTTCAGGAAATATGAGCAATTGGGAGCAAAAATGAGCTTAAAGGACTTGCACTCATAACGGAGCATCGCTCATGAACTTATTGAGGACCTATCAGCGATAGAAGACGGGTGGAAGAAGAAAGAACGTTGTAGGAGCGACGGGGAAGTGAAAAGATGAAGTTTGGGCATTTTCAGCATGCCACTCGGCCGAGTGAAGGACTCACTCGGTCGAGGAAAGAAGCCCACTCGGCCGGCCAGATCGGACACGCAATTACTTGAAGATTAGCGTGCACTCGGCCGAGTGACGACATCCCACTCGGTCGAGTATGGAGACACCACTCACCCGAGTGGCACACGAACGACGGCATCCAAAAGACCAAACTTACTGTAATCCGTCAGTCGACTACGAGCTCCGACTCGGCCGAGTACCAAAAGCCCCTCGGCCGAGTGACATTTGCCACTCGGCCGAGTGATGCCGAGGACACACAGCGCCCAGAATTTCAGACCGCCTCTTAATCTTTTGAAATCTGCTATCATTCTAGCCATCAAAGTATTTTTATCATATTTTTTATGGATAGTAGACTTCATGACGATTCCAACGCCGCCAAGAACGCGCAAATCGGAGGTCGGATGAAATCTGGGGAATTTCTACAAGTCGACACTGCAGTGCTGGAATTCTCACTCGGCCGAGTGAGCTTTCCCCACTCGGCCGAGTCGTAACTTGCCCAGAATCCAAGTTGTACGCAGACTGTGTTTCGGGCGCGGGTTTTAGAGTTTTTTGGGGGGAGTTTTTCTAGGGTTTTTGGGGGCTATTTAAGGGGGTTTGTAGCCGTCATTGAGGGAGTTCCCAATATGTTTTATTAGTGATTATTTTAGAGGTTAGGCCATGCCCTAGGCCCCCTCTTGGATCTAAAAGCTTGTATTTTAGATTGAAGATCTTCATCAAAGCTAAGTATTTTGTTCTTATTGCTTGAATCCTTGTTTTGATATCTTTATATATGCAAGCAATGTTTTTTATCGATTTCTCTATCGTTATTGCTATGCTTGAGTAGATTTGATGTTCTAGGGCATGGGGATGAACCCTATGGATCTAATTTCAGATTTGTGATGAATGAATTGAGATGTCGCTAGAATTTCTAAAGGGGTTAGGTTGTGATTGATTTATTACGGATAGCTAGGAATTTCAATCGATTGGGGTTTGCAAGAGATTGGATTCTAATCGATGGGAAGGCCTAGATATTCGATTTAGGTTTACAATCGGATTTCTCTAGATTTGGTTTGCAAGAGATTGGACCAAAGCTAGGATTTTTAATGGTAAATCTATACACATATTCGTTTGCAAGAGATTGGACGAATACGTACTATCACAACCTAGATCGTGACTCGAGTTTGCACGAGAGTGGGCTCGAGGGGCGATTGAACGATGATGTCGATCCTAATGCTAGCGGCTTAGGCTAGGGTTTGCAAGAGATTGGGCCCTATCTTAGGGTTGCTATAGACCGGCAATAGCGAGAGAGCGTGAGCTTGGTTCTATATTCAGTTACGACTAGTTCACCTCAACACAAGCCTAGTAATATTGAGATTCACTATTTACAATGATGCATGACAATCCGTAGTGGGGATTCCCTTGCTCTAGACACTTCTATTATATTTTGTTTGAATCGATATTTGACCGACTTCTTTATCACCGACATCGACATCCACCACCATTTCCATTACATAATTCCATAACCATCTCCACCAATAAAACATTCATAGTCAAACCAACCTAGGATAGATTGGAGCCAACACCACCTCCTCGTGTTCGATACCCGCTCGCCACTTGACCGTGCGCTTGCGGTAAAACTACAATCGTTCTTCGGGTGTATATCCGGGCCCGACCAAGTTTTTGGCGCCGTTGCCGGGGATTTATCTCCGTGCATTTGCGCCATACTAGGTTGTGCTCTAGGGTTGCATTTTGGAGCGATCAAGTTTTTGGCGCCGTTGCCGGGGAGGTGTTTCCCGTTGGGTGCCAATTTGTCACAATTAGGTTGATTAGATTACATTAAAAACAAAAAAATCAAAAAAAAAAACCATTGAGAGAGATTTTTTTCCCACCACCTGCTATTATTATCTTTATCTCTCTTTGTACCACTGACGTCTTTTCCTGGTTGTTTACTTTGATTGATCAGGTACAGTTGTTGCAGCGATGGTGCTTCTAAAGAAACTGCGAGCGGGCTCTATACAATCCTACATATATCTCGCTGCATTCTATCAGGCTGATGGAGAATCCTTCGGGGAAGCCTTGTCTAGGTTTGAAGGAATGTTAGAAATGTTCCAGACGGAGTCAGACCATGAGTGGAATGACTCCACGCTATTTGATATCTTCACTAGAAGGCTAAAGGGACCCTCACGTGAGTTTTTGAAGAGGATGCAAGTGGGGAAGTTCAGTGATCAACAGTTGGCAGCAGCCTTGGAGCAAATGATAGATGATGCTCGTTCTACCGGTTCACTAACCGTTACGGTAAGTAAACCATACGACCAAGTATTCATCGATTTTGTTATGGCTTATGTCTCTAGCGCAGGTACTATCATAGATGGAGTGTATGCTTCACTTGAAGGTGATCATATCCACCTTTACACCATAAACACTCCACAAATAGAGACATCTGAACTGTCAAAGGAGGACACATATATGGACCTATTGAGAAACATTGTTGACGTAGTTCGTGATTCCTGTCCATTAACAATAACGGCAGGTGATCCTTTTGAGCTTGAATTTCAAAACTTTATTGCTCATTGTATCTCTTCCACAGGCACAATTGATGATGGAGTCTATGCTCTAGTTGAGGGGCACAAGACCCATTTTTACACCACGTTCGAGATACATGAGCCTATAGAACCACCTTGTGCCGCCTTCTCCTCCCCCTGCCACCCATCTGAGTCAGAGCAGCCTATACCATCAGAGGATATTATTCAGGAGGTCATGCCTATAGTAGCAGAGCAGACCATCGAGGAGGACGTGGCTTTGGACGATGACATCTGCACACAGATGAAGCTCGAATTGTGCCCCCCTCCTTTCGAGCTACCGCAGCCATCCCCACCTTCTATAGAGGCTGAGCATCCATCAGAGGACCACCCTTCCACTGACACAGAGGACGATCCCATGGAGCTTATGGCCCCCATTCAGGGAGATCTCTTTACTCCCTTGCCATTTATATTTGATCCACCTCCCGTGTATGATGTTTACTACGATTCAGATTTTGACGACTCATTGCACCTTTTGCAGGATACACATACATATGATCAAGAGGTACGATGGGACGTATACGAGGAGGAGAGTGAGGAGTTAGCACCCATGGATGCTATTGACTATGATCAGGATTTGCGATGGGATAAGTCTGACGATGATGAGGAGCTGCCTGAAGAGACCTACGCTTATATACCCAAGCTACCTGAACAACCTGAGGCGAACAATGAGGAGTTGATCGACGTGGTATACGAGAGTGGAGATTTATTTCCAGGGAAGTGTTGTCACCCGTCTTTAATTTTAAATACTTATGTTGATGACCCTCTTTGGAATACATTTATTTTGGGGAAGAATTATCCACATCAGATTGATGCGGCTTATCTCTTGCAGGGTATAGGTGGAGTCCTTGGAGAGGTGCTGGGAGCCGCATTGCTGGAGTCTGATGGAGTCCGTGGACACACGCATCTGGCAGAGCCACGGAAAGAGCAGTTGGAGCAGTTGCATGCACCGGCAAAGATACTGAATCCGCCTTTTGCTATAGGTGATATCAATCCAGTAGTGTAGAAATTTTTATGCTTTCAATAAACCCGAATCCTCTCGACAGCGAGGGGACCGTATAGATTTGATTGAATAAATATCACCTCTTATGACGGCACCAAAAATTTTTACACCCCAAACCCATTATATATATTAATTGCCCTCTCCATATTTTGATGTGTCACATCCTTTTGCTCACCACATTCGAGCATTTCTTTCAAGTGAAACCTTACTTTCTTATTCGTTTGACTTGATCACGCTTTGCAAAGCCATGAAATTTTTGGTCAAGTCATTTGAATAGGATTGTTTGGTATAAGCTTGGGGGAAGGCGCTCTCATGCATCATTGTATGTGCATGTAGTTGCATTAGGATTTCATGTCATTCATTTCATCATTTTTCATTCACCCCCTTATTATTATCGTTGTTCCTCATATTCTTTCATTATGATCTCATTGAGGACAATGTGAAGTTTAAGCTTGGGGGAGTGTATTTCCATGCCATTTAGATGCATTAGTTGCATTTTTACTTTATTTTAGGGTTTTTTTAGAATTTTTCAAAAATTTGCATCATCTTTTTGAATTTTCCATCTTATTTTCCTTTTATGTGTGTTCATGCATCATGTTGTGTGCTTGTTTTTCTTTTCTTTCCTCTCTTTTATTTTATATCTTTATTTTCTTTTCCTCCTTTTGCTAGATTTGTTCCTTATGATGATATCTCTTATTGCTTTAGTAGCCATCGCGATACTTATTATTCCTTGCCATGCTACTTTGAGTATTCCATAGTCTTTGTACCCATGTGCTTGCTTATATATTCTTTTGATGATTCCTCTATATGAATGCATGATATTAATTGAAACTGAATGTATTGATTAGTGTTTAGTATGCTTTTGTTGGAAATGCACCAAGATTCACGCATCATTAGTATATCTGAAGTATCAGTTTTATTGTCTTATACACCTTCTGTTGCATGCCTGATATGGTTGTAAACTTTACTGCTTGACTTCACTATTTATTGAAATGATTGAGAATATCCATGCTTACATATGAGTTTTAGTTGAAGTATTATTTTATTGAACCGTTTGGGCACATCTTAGAGTGAACCGAGTGTTACATTATTTACTTCTCCACATATATCTTTTTATTCTCTACATGTCACTTGAGTTCACCTCCTAAAGCTACTTATATCGCATCTATTTCCCAAAAAAAATCCCTATAAAAGAAAAGTTAGCTCCAAAAAGTCCAAAAAGCCAAAAAGGAGCCAAAATCCAAAAATAAAAATCAAATTGCTCCTACAAAAATCAAAGAAGAAAAAATGAGAAACAAAGTCCAAAAGAAAAAGAAAAATGTTTCTCTACCTCATTATTGGAGACACAAAATACTTGGGAAAACCAAGGCAAAAATCCCATTTTCCACTATCATATTCCTTTAGATGCGATGCCTCAAGCTAAGCTTGGGGGAGGTGAATTCATTTGACCATATGAGTGAGTGCAACATTAGAGTGGAGAGGTGCATGAATGGGGAAGTTTGATAATGCTGAAACTTAGCAAAATACTTTAGTTATGGAGATTTTTTATGAATCGATGTAAATATGTGAATGCCATATCTCTTATTCCATTCTCTATTGCATGTTTGGTGTGATTCTTATATGCTTCTGTTATAACTCTTGATTGAAAAGTGCATCGCCAACATTTGTATATTAAATCCTATGAAATACGTGACGTGGATATGAATTGATTGTATGAATTTAGAGAATCCCTTTTGTTGTTCTTAAAAGCTTGCAAATACCATGTTTATGTAAGATATGAAATCCTTATAGCATGTGATTTGTATTTTCCAAGTTATCGTGATGTGTAGCTTATGGCTTGAGATCTGAGAGAAGAATCTAGCGACCCCTTCCACCTCGTGTTCTTTCTTCTTCATTTCATTTTCTTTATTTTCATCTCCCAAGTTCGTCTCTCTACTTATCTTCCTCGAGGACGAGTAAGTGGTAAGCTTGGGGGATTTTGATCACTCCATATTTTACACCTTTTTCTGCATATTTGCATGCCATTTCGATTGCTCATATTGCGATTTTCACGATTATTCGATGATATTGTGTTACTTTTCACTATTTCTTATTTTTGTCGGATTTCAGGAAATATGAGCAATTGGGAGCAAAAATGAGCTTAAAGGACTTGCACTCATAACGGAGCATCGCTCATGAACTTATTGAGGACCTATCAGCGATAGAAGACGGGTGGAAGAAGAAAGAACGTTGTAGGAGCGACGGGGAAGCGAAAAGATGAAGTTTGGGCATTTTCAGCATGCCACTCGGCCGAGTGAAGGACTCACTCGGTCGAGGAAAGAAGCCCACTCGGCCGGCCAGATCGGACACGCAATTACTTGAAGATTAGCGTGCACTCGGCCGAGTGACGACATCCCACTCGGCCGAGTATGGATACACCACTCACCCGAGTGGCACACGAACGACGGCATCCAAAAGACCAAACTTACTGTAATCCGTCAGTCGACTACGAGCTCCGACTCGGCCGAGTACCAAAAGCCCCTCGGCCGAGTGACATTTGCCACTCGGCCGAGTGATGCCGAGGACACACAGCGCCCAGAATTTCAGACCGCCTCTTAATCTTTTGAAATCTGCTATCATTCTAGTCATCAGAGTATTTTTATCATATTTTTTATGGATAGTAGACTTCATGACGATTCCAACGCCGCCAAGAACGCGCAAATCGGAGGTCGGATGAAATCTGGGGAATTTCTACAAGTCGACACTGCAGTGCTGGAATTCTCACTCGGCCGAGTGAGCTTTCCCCACTCGGCCGAGTCGTAACTTGCCCAGAATCCAAGTTGTACGCAGACTGTGTTTCGGGCGCGGGTTTTAGAGTTTTTTGGGGGGAGTTTTTCTAGGGTTTTTGGGGGCTATTTAAGGGGGTTTGTAGCCGTCATTGAGGGAGTTCCCAATATGTTTTATTAGTGATTATTTTAGAGGTTAGGCCATGCCCTAGGCCCCCTCTTGGATCTAAAAGCTTGTATTTTAGATTGAAGATCTTCATCAAAGCTAAGTATTTTGTTCTTATTGCTTGAATCCTTGTTTTGATATCTTTATATATGCAAGCAATGTTTTTTATCGATTTCTCTATCGTTATTGCTATGCTTGAGTAGATTTGATGTTCTAGGGCATGGGGATGAACCCTATGGATCTAATTTCAGATTTGTGATGAATGAATTGAGATGTTGCTAGAATTTCTAAAGGGGTTAGGTTGTGATTGATTTATTACGGATAGCTAGGAATTTCCATCGATTGGGGTTTGCAAGAGATTGGATTCTAATCGATGGGAAGGCCTAGATATTCGATTTAGGTTTACAATCGGATTTCTCTAGATTTGGTTTGCAAGAGATTGGACCAAAGCTAGGATTTTTAATTGTAAATCTATACACATATTCGTTTGCAAGAGATTGGACGAATACGTACTATCACAACCTAGATCGTGACTCGAGTTTGCACGAGAGTGGGCTCGAGGGGCGATTGAACGATGATGTCGATCCTAATGCTAGCGGCTTAGGCTAGGGTTTGCAAGAGATTGGGCCCTATCTTAGGGTTGCTATAGACCGGCAATAGCGAGAGAGCGTGAGCTTGGTTCTATATTCAGTTACGACTAGTTCACCTCAACACAAGCTTAGTAATATTGAGATTCACTATTTACAATGATGCATGACGATCCGTAGTGGGGATTCCCTTGCTCTAGACACTTCTATTATATTTTGTTTGAATCGATATTTGACCGACATCTTTATCACCGACATCGACATCCACCACCATTTCCATTACATCATTCCATAACCATCTCCACCAATAAAACATTCATAGTCAAACCAACCTAGGATAGATTGGAGCCAACACCACCTCCTCGTGTTCGATACCCGCTCGCCACTTGACCGTGCGCTTGCGGTAAAACTACAATCGTTCTCCGGGTGTATATCCGGGCCCGACCATGTTTTTGGCACCGTTGCCAGGGATTTATCTCCGTGCATTTGCGCCATACTAGGTTGTGCTCTAGGGTTGCATTTTGGAGCGATCAGACATTAAGCATAATACCTATGTAATATGCCTATGTGTGAGATACCTAAAAGGGAACCAAACCTAAGATGAGTTTGATTTCCTAATGTAATCAAATGAGTTGATCACATCCCTAACTAGAGAATTGATGTATCTATCCCTCTCTTGCACACTACACCTAGTGGGAATCCATAAACTCAAGGATTTCCTAGGCAAGGGGTTTGCCTTTAGGGGTGGATGTGGCATGCTTAGGTGTAGAAATGAATTCCTTGGCATGCAAAGAGTGATGATTTTGCTTCTTAGCAAAAAAATGAAGGATTTTCATTTTTCCTCACCACCTTGTCATTTACATGCTTCTTGTTGGTGTTATTGTTATACAAGAAAGCATGTTGATTCTTATTAGGTGCTTTAGCAATATTTCTTGAATTTGCACCAAAATAAAAAATAGAGTTCAGTTTGGTAACCATCTTTGGATTGTATCCCAAACCTCCTCTATGGTTTGTCGGATGTTGTTTTTCAAGCAACCCGTGGAGTGAATCCCTAGCAGAAACAAAGCTAATAAGCTTTTGTTGAGTATTGATTCCCCGGATTTGGTTTTGATGATGAACAAATATAAATATCGTGAACTAACTCCTTGTGAGCGCAGTTATGGAGATCGTCGCCAAAAGTCTACGTATATCAAATGCGACGTCTCAAGACTTCTCAAAGCGTGGGATCGTGTGCCTGAAGCTTCGTTGAAGCTCTAGGAGCATTATTGAAGTCAAGAGATTCGGATTGAAGCTTTGAAGACGGTTCGTCAAGTTTATTTTATAGTCTTCTAGTTTCTTTCCGTAGAATGTTAAGCCTTGAGTAGGTCTTACCTTATTAGAGCTAGGATTATCATAGAAGCCCATAGAAACTTTCCCGAAGCTTCGCACTTCATTTCGCAGCTTCTAGTGCATCTTAGTTGGTTCAAGAAGAAGGACCAACCGACTAGATTGTCATCTAGTCGGTTAAGAATCCTTCTTGAACCGACTAGATCTCCTTGCTCAATTCAGCTCATTCACTGTTGACTAATTAGTTGGTCCAAGAAGGTTCACCGACCGACTAGTTGTCAAACTAGTCGGTTAGGAATCCTTCTTAGACCGACTAGTTATTGTAGGATCCTGCCAAAACAGAGTTAGGATCGATAAATAAAGTTGAGACTTACGCTTGCGTATGCGGCACGGTAGTCTCGGAACTTTGCCTTCGGATTCGCCACGACGGATCGAGTCTTCTCACGAACGGAGTAAGGCTACTAAATCCACAATCTAAATCTCTACTTTAGATTAAGAACTTGGATAAAGAGAGAGGAAGGATTTCGGCAGAGCTTCGCTAGAATGAAATGCATGCAAGAAATGCCATGCAAAAGTGTAAGGAAAATGGCTAACCCTTGGGTCTTATTTATAGCCCCCAAGGTAGTTATTTTAGGAGTAATTGTTCCTTTGGAACAATTTAACTAAGGTGTACCATCGTACATGGCATATTATAAGCTTAAGTTGTACCATATGCATGGTACAATATAAGCTTAAGATATTACCCCTTTATTAGCCATATGTCGCATGCACTTATGCACACATAATGCCACTTTCCCATCAATCTAGAGATCCTCTCCGCAAGGGAACATATTCCCTTTGCGCACGTCTTCGTGTACGTGACGTTCGAGGTCCGTATTCCCTCGTACATCCCCTACAAGGGTGTACTAACGTCTTCCATATCCAACATCTCCCACTCACACTTGAGGGGATTGTAAGAGAACGTCTTTCTCTTAGTTCTTTCATCTATCATACCGAGAAATAGACCGTGCGACCGTCATGCGCGTAGAGTCTGTTGTTGTGCACTTGTTAGAGATACACAACGACCTCGAAGGTGCAAAGTTGAGTAGTTCAACGCATGCTTTACCCTAGATTATTTCTTCACATTTCTTATACTTTATATTCAACAATTGAATCCCATCTGGATCACAATTGGCTGGCCAGCTTTGAATCATTAAAGTCCAAATGTGAATATGAAATCAATCTTCCTCTTCTTGCGAACCTTCTGATCTTGATTAGACTCGCTTTTCTAATGTGCCCCGCCGAGCCGAATTATCATAGCCCATAAGTAACACGCTAAGATAGCGATCATCTCGTCAAATCTAAAGGAACCAATTGGAGTCCTTGAGGGTAAGAGTTAAGGCCCATATGGCCTTTGAATCTCACATAATAGCAAACACTATTGCTACTAACTCAGTGGTCGAAAATGCATACGTGGTATGAACACGTATTACAACATCGCTCCTTTCCCAGGGAGTGTATGTCTCAATGATGTTGTAAGGATGATGATAAGACACCACAATGTCTGACTTTGAGTCACTTATTCTACTCAAATAGTCCTTTGGACTCACATCCCGCATTTAGACAGATAGGATTTTCAAAAAATCCTCTTAGATCTTTTGTAAGCATCCATATGATGCAGATCTTTCATGCGACCATTTTGATTAAGTCATGACTCTTAAATCATCCGTCTGATGATTTTGACTTCAAACAGGTCTCATCTCTATTCCATCCGTCTGATAGAATAAGGCGGTTGCTCATGTGAGAGAGCCAACCTCAATCTGTCCGACATACTAGAATTCAGCTGAGATTTCAAAAACGTACACAAAAATTTCTTAAGAAATTCATATGCAATGTTTGAAAAAGAACTTATTCTTTTATTAATTTTGATCATTTACAGACATGGAAATTTACATTGGTACAACTCAGCTCTTACGCAATCCTTGAGATGATAAGTGTTTGTAAAACACATCTCTGGGGATAGCCTTCGTAAGCGGATCCGCTATCATCTCATGCGTAGATATGTACCTTATGTCTACCTTCTTGGTATTATCATAGTCTTTTGCAAATTTGTAGCGGATATCTATGTGTTTGGTCTTACAATGGAATTTCGGATCTTTGACATAGGCTATAGATGCTTGACTGTCGCTGTGTATGTGTACAGCACCTGAGTCATTTGCATTAATTAGCCTGTCTAAGAACTTCCTAAGCCAAACAGCCTCTTGGACTGCCATGCTAAATGCTACAAACTCGGCTTCCATGGTTGAAAGTGCGATGCAGGATTGTTTCTTGCTACTCCAGGATATTGCACCAGATCCGAGTAGAAAAACATATCCTGAGGTCGATCGTCGCTCATCGAGATCACCCGCCCAATCAGCATCAGTGTAGCCTTCGAGCCTCAAGGCATCTCTTTGATAGCATAAAGCAAAGTCGGCAGTTCCTTTGAGATACCGCATTATCCTCTTAACCGCTTTCCAGTGTTCTTGCCCTGGGTTGGATTGGTAACGACTTACCATTCCAACGGCAAAACAGATGTCCGGTCTTGTACACATCATAGCGTACATTAGACTACCAACTGCACTGGAATATGGAACTTTTTCCATAATCTCCTTCTCTTTTTGGTTCTTCGGACATGATTTCAGACATAAATTGTCGCACCTGCTTATTGGAGTATCAATGGACTTGCAGTCCTGCATATTAAAACGTTCTAGAACCTTCTTTATATAAGTCTCCTGTGAAAGAGAAAGAAGTTTCTTCGAACGATTCCTTGAAATCTTAACTCCAAGGATATATGCGGCTTCTCCCATGTCTTTCATCTCAAAAACTGATGAAAGCCAAGCCTTGATATCCATCACAAAGCCCTTGTCATTTCCGGCTATTAAAATGGCATCTACATATAGAGACATAATAACATACTTGTTCTTATTCCTCTTGATATATACACAGTTATCTTCATCAAGCATGGAAAATCCATTTGATAAGACAACCTCTTGAAATCGTATATACCATTGCCTCGAGGATTGTTTAAGACCATATATGGATTTAAGAAGTTTACAAACCTTATGTTCATTTCCTTCTTTTACAAACCCTGTTGGTTGTTCCATATAGATCTCCTCGTCCAATTCTCCATTGAGAAAGGCAATCTTTACATCCATTTGATGTAATTCGAGGTCTAAGCAAGCTACCATTGCCAGAATCAGACGAATTGAGGTAAAACGAACAACAGGTGAGAAGGTCTCTTCGTAGTCTATCCCTTCCTGTTGCGTAAAACCTTTCGCGACAAGGCGAGCTTTATATCTGTCAATAGAGCCATCAGCCTTATGCTTGATCTTGAGAACCCATTTGTTCCCAATAGCTCTACGTCCTCTGGGTAAGTCAACTAAGTCCCAGACTTGGTTAACTTTCATGAATTCTAACTCCTCTTGCATCGCTTCCATCCATTTGTCTTTAGCAGGGCAAGATACGGCCTGTTTGAAAGTAGCAGGCTCGTCATCTTCTTGTAGTAAAGTCATAAAGGTTTGCGGAAATTCATCCTCAAATCTTAGAGGAGCCAACCTTGTACGACTACTACGTCGTATTTGAGATTCTTCAAGTCCTTGTTGACTTGAGTTTAGATCAATTCTAATATCACTCCCACTTGGAATGTCGTTAGAATTGCTCCCACTTGGATCATTATTCCCGTATGGAATAGGATAATCGTCATTCGTATAATCCATTGGTGAAGGTTGAAACGTATTTTCATTTTCACCAAGAATTCTCCCACTCGAATGAGGTAATCCTTCTTGATCATAAATCTCAAATAGAGATAAGTCCTGACTTATCTCGCCCTGTCTTGGAAACTCGTTTTCCAAGAAAGTGACATCCCTCGATTCAAACTCAATTAGCCCGCCATTGTCTTCCTGACTAACAAAAACATAACCTTTGGAGTTTTCTGCGTATCGTATAAAGATACATTTCCTTCCCCTTGGCCCAAGTTTGCCATACTTATGGGAGGAAATATGTGCGTAGGATGCACAACCCCAAGGTTTCAAAATGTTTAAGTCAGGAGACCTTTGGTTCCACAACTCATAAGGAGTGGAGCTAACTGATTTCGAGGGTACGCGGTTTAAAATGAAAGCGGCCGTCAATAATGCATCACCCCAAAAGGTGATTGGCAAGTTAGCTTGCGCCATCATTGAACGGACCATTTCCATTAAAGTCCTATTTCTCCTTTCTGCAACACCGTTTTGTTGAGGAGTATAAGGCATAGTTACATGATGTACTATGTCTTTTTCATCACAAAGTTCCTTAAAACTTATTGATTGATATTCACCGCCCCTATCGGTTCGCAAAACCTTAATCTTGCAATCTAATTGATTCTCCACTAAACTCATATAGTTTTTAAAGCAAGCCAAAGCTTCACTTTTGTGGGATATCAAATAGATATGTCCAAATCGGGTGAAATCATCAATAAAAGTGATGAAATAGGACTTTCCGCGTCTTGTCTTGACATTCATCGGACCACATATGTCCGAATGGATAAGCTGTAATGGAACCTCGGCCCTTGTGCCGGTTCCAAACGGCTTGCGACAAGATTTCCCCACAAGGCAATGTTCGCAGGTCGACATTTCAACCTTTGAAACATTGGATAGAAGGCCACGTTTGGCAAGTATATCCATACGCGTTGGTCCAATATGACCAAGCCTTGCATGCTAACAAATCACATCAGACTCATAAGTCTTAGAATTTGCAATAAGGAAATTTTCATTACATGAGGAATCATACATTGTACTCATTACAATAAATCCTTTAAATACAAACCCAGTACCAATAAGAGTATTATTACAACTTAAGTCCACATTACAATCATGAAAAAACTAGTTATAGCCAAGACCCATTAATACGACCACAGAAATTATATTCCTTCGAATATCTGGAGCGAAGAGGACATCATGAAGTAGGAGAGTGCGGCCGTTGTCCAAGACTAGCTTGCAAGTCCCAACGCCTTTCACTTCAACACGTGTGTTGTTTCCTACATAGATCCACTTCGTTCCTTGGGGTATCTGGTGATACTCCACGAAGGACCGTCTGTCCCTTGTTATGTGGTCGGTGGCACCTGAATCAATTATCCAAAATGGATTAGATTCCACAAGAAATATTGAACTAGAAACACATATGTAACTAGTATATTTACAAGTTACCTCGTCGCCTCCACTCGTACACGAACAAGCAAAGTGACCGAGCTTGTTGCACTTGAAGCACTTGATCCTCTTCAAGTCTTTCTTCTTGTGCCATTTCTTGTGCCCACCCTTATGTTTGGGTTTCTTGGTAGACTCAGGTTGCTTATTACGTTCATTAGTGAACTTCGAACGATCTTTCCGTTTCTTTCCCCCGTGTGAGGATCTAGCAACCATGTGCACTTCTGCACTTGGCTTGGCAGCCGCAAGCCGCTCTTCCTCTAATTCGAGGTGCTTGGAAACGTCGCTGAAGGTCTTGATGCTCTCATTGTGAGTGAGATGCATCTTCATTTGCTCCCACCCATTTGGTAGGGAACGTATAACTGCTTGGATTTGTTGCTCATCAGTGAGCACATGACATGCGTCCTTTAACTCCGAGATAAGGTTCGCCATATGTCGCAGATGTTTCCCCATGGAATGATCTGGACGTTTCTTATATGTATCGAACCTTATAGTTAAGGCGCGAAGTTTGGACACCGATGTGCCACCGAACTTCTCCTCTAGCTTGGACCATATGTCCATGGCTAGGTCATGTTCTCGGAAGATGCACATTATGTCATCAGCCATACTGCTTAATAACGTAATGCGCGCTATCTTGTTCTTCCGAGACCAAGCATCAAAAGCTTCCTTGTCTCGTCGGTGTTGGGCCGTAGTGCCCAACTCGGGTTCAATCATAACGTTCTTTAGAGTTTCGAGCACTTCTTGCTCCTCTAGAACGTATTGTATCTTGATGGACCAAAGGTTGTAATTATCGCCGTTGAGTTTTTCACCTCTGTTTAACTCAGCGACGATATTCTTTGAAGCGGAAGACATTTTACTTTTAAAATGCTGCAAAAGACATAAAACCAAAGGTTCGATCAAAACATTGCATAAAAATTCTTAAAATATAACTCCCACTTGAAATGATAATAGAATATCCCATTTGGATAGTTCTAAAAATTCAAATCCCACTTGGAATTATATTATAGTTTATAAGTTACTTTCGAAAAATATTGAAGATGTTGTTCTAGAATCGAAAAGGTCTCTATGATTCCAATCACCATCTAGAACAACCTTCAATATTCCCCCATCACTTATCAAACAATCGTACTCTTATAGTACTTCGCAGCGGAAAATTACTTTTGAAAAACATATCTTTCAAAATGGAATAGGTGAGAGTTTGCGCAAAGAATTTTAGCGCAATAATTGCCAAGCCACGAGACCTGTTCTACACACCCATGGGTTAGATAACCATGGCCGGATCGTGGTAGGACTTGAAATTCTAAATTGCGCTATCCCGATTAAGGACGGGACATAACCTATTTGAAAACATCTTTTTTAAAAAATTTGAAATACATTGGCTAATCTCCGTAGAGTAGAGCACAACGTCATAAGTACATTGGCTAATCTCCGTAGAGTAGAGCACAATGACATGGCTAATCTCGCATGAAGTAGAGCATTACGGCTAATCTTCAAGGAGTAGAGCACTACGGCTAATCTCGCATGAAGTAGAGCACTTAGGCTAATCTTCAAGGAGTAGAGCACTTTAGACACCCCGTATGGGCTAATCGACATGTTCATGTGCGACCAAGGCCTTTTGCCGAATTGGTCGAACAAAACACTAAGATTGGTCGACCAAAAAAAAATTCACGTATGGATTTGCACCCTCCTGGCCGGCCAGGGCTAGTACCTTGACCGGCCAGTGGCCATGATTGGCCGGCCAGGGCCTCTGCCCTGGCCGGCCAGGGGTCCTGGCCCCTCGGCCAGGGCCTCTGCCCTGGCCGAGGCCAGGGCATTGGCCCTGGCCTCTGCCAGGGCCGGGCAGGCCGGCCATTGCCGGCCTGGCCTTGGCCGGCCACTGCCGGCCACTGCCGGCCTGGCCATGGCCGGCCATGGCTTGGCCATGGCCGGTCATGGCCAAGGCCATTTTGGCATTGGCCGGCCATGGCCCCTTTGGCCATGGCCGGCCACCCCCTTTGAATGGGGTTGCCGCACACCCCGTCGGAGGGGTGGCCGTGGTGGTTATTGGCCGTAGCCAACCCCCTCCACATGGAGAGGGGGATGCATGGCCTTCATAGCCCATTTGGCCATGGTGCACATGCACTAAAATTCATCTTCCCCGATGGGAATAACCACCACCTTCTTCCTCGATGAAGCACCCGTTCGTCGATGAAGCACCCGTTCGTCGAGAAAGTGGTTATTTTCTAATGGCCGTGTGCCAAAAATGAAAAATAACATACTACGTGAACGGTCGGTTCTTCCCGTCACGGAGAGTTCCTACCATATCCGTAATGATAGGAGACCCTAGCGTGAAAAGAACAACCGCTGCGTTCTCTCCGTCACGAAGCGTTCCTACCATATCCGTAATGGTAGGATACCCATTCGTGAAAAAGACAACGACTCGTTCATAGTTTCGACGGGACGCGGTTTGACCGGGGCGAACCTGTATGGCTCTGATACCAATGTTGGATCCTGCCAAAACAGAGTTAGGATCGATAAATAAAGTTGAGACTTACGCTTGCGTATGCGGCACGGTAGTCTCGGAACTTTGCCTTCAGATTCGCCACGACGGATCGAGTCTTCTCACGAACGGAGTAAGGCTACTAAATCCACAATCTAAATCTCTACTTTAGATTAAGAACTTGGATAAAGAGAGAGGAAGGATTTCGGCAGAGCTTCGCTAGAATGAAATGCATGCAAGAAATGCCATGCAAAAGTGTAAGGAAAATGGCTAACCCTTGGGTCTTATTTATAGCCCTCAAGGTAGTTATTTTAGGAGCAATTGTTCCTTTGGAACAATTTAACTAAGGTGTACCATCGTACATGGCATATTATAAGCTTAAGTTGTACCATATGCATGGTACAATATAAGCTTAAGATATTACCCCTTTATTAGCCATATGTCGCATGCACTTATGCACACATAATGCGACTTTCCCATCAATCTAGAAATCCTCTCCGCAAGGGAACATATTCCCTTTGCGCACGTCTTCGTGTACGCGACGTTCGAGGTCCGTATTCCCTCGTACATCCCCTACAAGGGTGTACTAACGTCTTCCATATCCAATAGTTATGTCTTTCATTTTTCAGCCTGAGCTATTGTTTACAGTTAGTCGGTCAAAGAACAACTATCGACCGACTAGTTGTGAAACTAGTCGGTTGGAATTTGTTCTTAGACCGACTAGTTCAACTTGTATTCAGCCTATTTGATTTCATCTCTTAGTCGGTCAAAGAACACTCATCGACCGACTAGTTGTGAAACTAGTCGGTTGGTAAGTCTTCTTAGACCGACTAGTTCTCTATCTCCTGAACTTTACATATTGGGTGTTCACCTCTTAGTCGGTTCATGTTGAATCACCGACCGACTAGTTGAGAAACTAGTTGGTCAGTGATCCTTCTTTGACCGATTAGAATGCTTCAGAATAGAGCCGTTGGAGCATTAAATGCCACGATTTTTGCTCTCTCTTTCCTCTATCCTATATATACTTAAAGGGCTTCTTGCTAAGCATTCAAGGCTGATATTATTGAGGTTTAGAGAAATCAAAGAGAAGTATTCAACTCCATTTCTAAAGCTTTCTCTTCTCACAAGAATCTCTCCAAATTCATTGAGCCCTATTTCCTCAAGAGAGATTCTCTTCATTGTGAGCCTCTCAAGCCAAGAGATTGATCCAAGGTCACCAATCTCTCCCTAGCCATCTATTGCTGGTTATCTTGGTGGAGCTAGGGTTTGGTGCCTTCTTCTTCCTCAAAATCCTTCTTGCCCTAAAATTGTAAGTTTACTCAAGGCATATGATTTTGTTGGTAAGTATTTCATTGTTTCATTTACTTTGATTGCAAGTTGTTCTCTCGGTTGTGAAAGAAGTGTGTGATCCCAGGTTATAGGAGTCACATTTCATTTGTGTATGATTTGGTCTTGTGGAGGTTTTTCTACAAGAATTTCATAGTGCGAAACTTGGGTTAGTGGTTTCTAACTCAAGTGTCCGGAGGGGATCCGGGTGATTGGGACGTAGGATCACCGGGAACAAGTCGGGGAGACTTGGGTGGATCCGAACCCGTTATATCGATTGTTTGCATTGTCTTTTATTCTTGTTGTTTGTAGTTATTCCGCATTGTTGTTTGTGTTTTGTACAATAATTAGGAATAACACTCTTGATTATTTTAAAGTACTATTCACCCCCCCTCTAGTACTTGTGCAGTAGCTACGCAGGGCATTACATTTGGTATCAAAGCCAAGTTCATAGCTATGACAAACAACGACTACAACGTCTTCAGGAACCGTGAAGGAGCTTCTTTGGTGATTGAAGGACACTCCTCAACTAGGCCTCCTTTCTTCAACGGTACCAATTACGGGTACTGGAAATGCCGGATGGAAACGTTCCTCCGGAGCACTTCACTATGGAGAGCCACGATGACGGAGTATGTCGAGCCCGCCGAAGAATATTTTGTGAAGTGGACTACCGCGGAGGTTGCCGCAGAGGTAAACAATGCCAAGGCAATGAACGCCTTGAAATGTGCTTTGGAGCCCGAAGACTTCAACAAGATATGCACATGTAAGAGTGCATATCAAATCTGAAACTCACTCCTCATCTTGCATGAAGGAAAGAGTAGTGTAAGAGACTCCAAACTCACTGTTGTAAATAAAGATTACGAATTATTTCACATGCAACAGGGTGAGAAGATGAAGGAGTACTATGCTCACTTCGTTGACATTACCAACGAGTTGGAGGCTCTTGGAAAGACTTACACCCAAAAGGAGAAAGTCTCAAAAATCATTGACGGACTTCCTTCTTGTTGGGAAAAGCGTACCTTCGCCATCGAGGAAGGTAATGATATGAATAAATATACTGTCGTTCAACTAATGGGTACCTTGATGTCTTATGAGGTACGCAAGGACAGTAAACTAAAGATGCAGGACAAGATGAAGTCGTACTTGAACCAAGACGAGCCAAAGAAAAAGACAATTGCGTTCAAGGCTGCTCCATCTACATCTACCGATGATGAAGAATCGGAAGACGAGTTGGACATAGAAGCTTTGGCCGATTTGGCAAAGAAGTTCGACCGATTTTTCCGAAAAGGTAAGTTCAAGAACAAAGCTAAATTTAGCTCTTCTAATGCATCTACTCCTTTGTGTTATAAATGCAACAAGCCAGGACACATCAAGCCGGATTGTCCTCTCAACAAACACAAGGAGAAGTGGAAGGCACCCAA
The DNA here is from genome assembly GCA_030789695.1 of Scilla litardierei. NCBI lineage: Eukaryota > Viridiplantae > Streptophyta > Magnoliopsida > Asparagales > Asparagaceae > Scilla > Scilla litardierei. The sequence continues at coordinate 391,352,558 of CM061142.1, forward strand.
GTACGACAAGTCGAGAAAGTACAAGAAAGGGTACAAGAAAGGGCTTGTCGGCTCATTCACCGACTCCGAGGAGGACTCCTCAAGTGGAGAGCCGGATGATGAACAAGTGGAGAAAGCAAACATGTGCTTCATGGCTAGAGAGGAACATGATCAAGAGTCCTCCTCCGATGAAAGCGAGGATGAAAGCGAGGATGAAGGCGATGATGTAACTATGGATGAACTTAGATTAGCTAACGAACAACTTTGGTCTAAGTTTTCTAAATTGGCTAGTAGATATATTAAGATTAAAGATGAGCTAACTAGTCTCCAAACCTCACCTAAGCCTATCATCATCATCAACGACACCGTTGTTGAAGGGTTGAGAAATGAGATTGTAAATCTCAAATCTCAACTTGAGCATGTTCATATTGAGAATTCGGATGAACACGCGATAGCGGATTGGATTTCTCGAAACTCAACTTTGAGTATTGAGAATGAGAATCTCAAGTCTCGTGTTTATGTACTCACATCGCAAGTGTCCACATTGGATGCTTCTATGCATTCTCTCACCGAGAAGTATAAGTGCACATTAGGCCGAATTAACAAATTCAATAAAGGTAAGGGACATTTGGATAATATCCTAAATGATTTACTTCCGACCAATCATCGCATTGGTTTGGGGTATAAGATGGGAGACTCATCCAAATCATCTACCACCTTTGTTAGGCCAACTTCCGATGCCTCAACGATTGGGAGCAAACACTCCATTGGTAGTTCATCTACCAATGGTGCTTCCACTTCGTACACACCCCCGTTTGGAAAGAAACCCACTTTGGGTGGACCTCCAAAGAAGGGTCTTGCATTTATGTACACCAATGCTATGCCACGTAGGAACACACCTCCTACTCCACGTGTTCACACTTATGATGGTTTTTATGCTACACACCCACGAGCACGTGCAAATACTCATTTGAGACACTCTCATGCACGTACTCATGCTCATGCACCCCCACATGCTTATGATCACACATCACATCCACATGTGCATGCTTATTCTCATGATCATCCTCATGCATACGCACTTCATATTCATCCACATGCACCACGTAGAAATCAACCTTTTGTGCATGCAACCACTAGGAAGAGGATACCCAAAACGTACACTATTTGGGGTCCGAAGAACACTAGCAATCATGCTAAGAATATGTATGTGCAATCGTATATTCATGATATTATTTTGAATGATGATTATGTTGGGAAATCATGGTCCTCTTGGACTTGGTTTCCGAAGGGTTAGTCTCCGTTGACCCTTCATTGCTTGGTACCATGAGTTTATATCCATTTTATGGGTACCAAAGCATTTGTGTTAAAAATTGATTTCCATTGCATGTTTATTAGTAAATCATTGTGTGTGTGTGATTACATTAGGATATGGGTTACAATAACTTGAATTTAGTTTGTTGAATTTGTTGCCTAACCCATAGGATCCAAAAAGGTTTTTGGATACCAAGATTATGTTTTCTAGGTTCAATCCACATTGGGATACCAACCCTACCAACTCCTTGATTTGCAAAGACTTTCATTCAAATGGAGTTGATGGTGCCTAAGTGATGCATCAAAGTAGGGGGAGCTTAATGTTGTAAGTATATTCTTACATTTGGTATCCATGTGTGTTTAATGCATGTAGATGTCACTGTGTGTTTTAGACTATCTCATGCATATCTTGATGCTAGTTTTGAGCTTATGTTATAATTCTTATCTTTCTTATGCTCATGGCATTCCATGCGTTTTATTGACTCATTTAGTGAGTATCTCTTTTGGAATGCATGCTAGTTCTAGAATTGTGTATGCCATATGTGTAATGAAGTTCTATCTATTTTTGGCTTAACACTTTTGCATGATATTGATAGTTGATATTCATATTACTTTTATCACCTTGTCACATCACATCGCACACTTCACTTTGATTTGTGATCCTTTTCGATCGATGTTGTGGCATTTGGTGTTGTTTGATGTGTACATCATGTTGCCATTCGTTTCTTGTGCACATTGTATTTATGTCTCTGATATTGACTTCGTCGCTCGATGATTATATTGATTTAATAGAATTGTTTCTATGATAGCATAGAATTGTTTTCCATGCACTAAATTCATTAAAAATGTTGATATTGGAGAGTATGTTCCATGACTCAATACGTGAAATTGATTTGAGTTTTGATGATTTCGTTTTTCGATTTTTGTCTATGGTCTCGTTGGCACACTTTGATTTTCTTCGTGATTTTACTTTGATGTCATTTGGAACGTGGTCATATTCTTCGACTCTCGTGCTTTTATTTTTTAGACATTGTTGTTGTCGTTGATCTCCTCCCGCTCTTTTTGCTAATGCCAAAGGGGGCGAGAATTAATAATGACGATGTGCTAAATGATAATTTAAATCAATTTACCATGAATCTAATTTGATATGTTAGATTCAGGGGGAGTTAAGATATAAAAATGAGTTTAGATCCTAAATTGCAATAATAGGATTCATATTTTATAGCTTCCTCGTCTTCTTGATGCGTATGATTATTATTCAATACGGAACTAACATGTCATCAATGCAGGGGGGTAAGTAAATTTCATTTGAATCATTATTATTGATTATTATTTATGTTGGTTTGTCATCACCAAAAGGGGGAGAATGTTGAGTATTGATTCCCCGGATTTGGTTTTGATGATGAACAAACATAAATATCGTGAACTAACTCCTTGTGAGCGCAGTTATGGAGATCGTCGCCAAAAGTCTACGTATATCAAATGCGACGTCTCAAGACTTCTCAAAACGTGTGATTGTGTGCCTGAAGCTTTGTTGAAGCTCTAGGAGCATTATTAAAGTCAAGAGATTCGGATTGAAGCTTTGAAGACGGTTCGTCAAGTTTATTTTATAGTCTTCTAGTTTCTTCCCGTAGAATGTTAAGCCTTGAGTAGGTCTTACCTTATTAGAGCTAGGATTATCATAGAAGCCCATAGAAACTTTCCCGAAGCTTCGCGCTTCATTTCGCGTCTTCTAGTGCATCTTAGTTGGTTCAAGAAGAAGGACCAACCGACAAGATTGTCATCTAGTCGGTTAAGAATCCTTCTTGAACCGACTAGATCTCCTTGCTCAATTCAGCTCATTCACTGTTGACCAATTAGTCGGTCCAAGAAGGTTCACCGACCGACTAGTTGTCAAACTAGTCGGTTAGGAATCCTTCTTAGACCAACTAGTTATGTCTTTCATTTTTCAGCCTGAGCTACTGTTTACAGTTAGTCGGTCAAAGAACAACTATCGACTGACTAGTTGTGAAACTATTCGGTTGGAATTTGTTCTTAGACTGACTAGTTCAACTTGTATTCAGCCTATTTGATTTCATCTCTTAGTCGGTCAAAGAACACTCACCGACCGACTAGTTGTGAAACTAGTCGGTTGGCAAGTCTTCTTAGACCGACTAGTTCTCTATCTCCTGAATTTTACATATTGGTTGTTCACCTCTTAGTCGGTTCATGTTGAATCACCGACCGACTAGTTGAGAAACTAATCGGTCAGTGATCCTTCTTTGACCGATTAGACTGCTTCAGAATAGAGCCGTTGGAGCATTAAATGCCACGATTTTTTGCTCTCTCTTTCCTCTATCCTATATATACTTGAAGGGCTTCTTGCTAAGCATTCAAGGCTGATATTATTGAGGTTTAGAGAAATCAAAGAGAAGCATTCAACTCCATTTCTAAAGCTTTCTTTTCTCACAAGAATCTCTCCAAACTCCTTGAGCCCTATTTCCTCAAGAGAGATTCTCTTCATTGTGAGCCTCTCAAGCCAAGAGCTTGATCCAAGGCCACCAATCTCTCCCTAGCCATCTATTACTGGCTATCTTGGTGGAGCTAGGGTTTGGTGCCTTCTTCTTCCTCAAAATCCTTCTTGCCCTAAAATTGTAAGTTTACTCAAGGCATATGATTTTGTTGGTAAGTATTTCATTGTTTCATTTACTTTGATTGCAAGTTGTTCTCTCGGTTGTGAGACAAGTGTGTGATCCCGGGTTGTGGGAGTCACATTTCATTTGTGTATGATTTGGTCTTGTGGAGGGTTTTCTACAAGAATTTCATAGTGTAAAACTTGGGTTAGTGGTTTCTAACTCAAGTATCCGGAGGGGATCCGGGTGGTTGGGACGTAGGATCACCGGGAACAAGTCGGGGAGACTTGGGTGAATCCGAACCCGTTATATCGATTGTTTGCATTGTCTTTTATTCTTGTTGTTTGTAGTTATTCCGTATTGTTGTTTGTGTTTTGCACAATAATTAGGAATAACACTCTTGATTATTTTAAAGTACTATTCACCCCCCTCTAGTACTTGTGCAGTAGCTACGCAGGGCTTTACAGCTTTTGGGATTCCTCTTCGCATTTCAACGTAAGTTGTTGAATGCGAGTTTCTAAGATAAGGTTTTGAGCTACTAATTTATCATTGGAAGTGCTCAATTCCTTAACTTGAGAGAGAAGTATGTATATCTCACTAGTGTCATAAATATGCATATCATTATTGTTTACACTAGAAGATTCTAAAGCATGCACCCTAATCATAGCATTCTTAAATTTTTCTTTCAATTTAGCATAGAAGTCGATACACTTACTTGCGACGTTGGATGCCACATTGAAACGATAGTCAAGCTCCTCATATGGTAGCTTTGGCTCCTCCTTTTCTTCACAATCACCTTCCTCCTTGCTAGAGCTTGACAAAGATTCTTCCCCTTTTATCGTGAAGCAAATGTGGGCTTGCTCCTTGTCATCATCTTCTTCATCACTTGACGAGTCCTCATCCGAGTCATCAAATGTGCCGACAAGTCCCTTATTTTAGTTCTTGAATTTGGACTTGTCGTTCCAATGTTTCGTCCCTTTTCCCTTGTAGTAATCTTTGGAGGGTCTGGAAGGGCATTCGGTAGAACGTTGACTAATAAGTTAGAATCTTGTTAGAATTGGAGGCAAACTTTGACAAAGATTTACCTTGCTACCCATGATGAATGCCTTGAATTGCTTGGCAAGCTCGATGAAATCATCATCGCTGGCATCATCTTCTCCATCATCTTCACTCAAAGCTTCTCGATGGAATTTCTTTCTCCACTCAAAGCTTCTCGATGTAATTTCTTTCTCCACTCGATTGGCTCTTTCTCGGTATAGAATGCAATTCCCTTTTGCTTCTCTGGCTTCTCGGGCTTCGTTGGTTGAATCTCTTTCTTATGTTGAAGGTTCACTTCATATGCCATGAGATTCCCAATGAACTCCTCAACGGTATATTTGGATATGTCGTTAGACTCCAAAATCCCGTTGGCCTATGACTCACATTGAGATATAAGCGAGTCAATGATTTTCTCCACTCGATTCTCTTGGGAAATCACCTTCCCAAGTTCTTCCAAATCGTTCACGATTTCTGTGAACCTTGTGAACATCTCCGAGATATTTTCACCTTCATGCATCTTAAATAACCCATATATAGATCTAAATACGCATTGATTAGATTTCTTTACCTTCGAAGTCCCTTCATGAGAAATCTCCAATATATACCAAATTTCGTTGGCTGTTTTGCACTTGGAGATGCATTGAACTCATTGTGAGTGAGGGCGTAATGCAATGCATTCATAGCACTCGCTTTGAATTTGATCGAGTCTTAAGCTTTTGTTCTTAAATCCGTGGGTGTAGTAGGCTTCTCAAATGGCGACTCTGTGATGTCCCATAGGTCTTGACCCTCCAAGTAGATCATCATCTTGATATTCCAACTTGGGTAGTTGGTTCCGTTGAAGAGCGGGGGTTATACGTTTGATAGACATTCTTCATGAGACGCGGATATAGCGTTGAATGCCATGGTTGTTGTATGCTATAACCTCACTCTGATACCAATTGTAAGGACTGTCTACCTTGCAATACTAACAACAAACACTCTATGGGGGTTGAATAGAGTAATGACAATAAATTGTTCAATTAAAATTTAACTTGCAAATGTCGAATAATAAATGCAAGAGGAATTAATCAACACAATCAAACCAAACGCAAACACAAGATTTTATCCTAGTTCCACAAACTTAGGTACGTCCAGTCACACAAATATTCACTATACTTCCCAAAAAGAGAAGTGAATACAATCCCAGAAAGAGATACCTCACACAGAGGATTTTGTCCTACACAAGAACTAAACCAACCATACACAAGGGTCAAACTCACACACAGAGAATTAGGGTTAGCCTACACTAGGACACCAAACTCCCACAAAGAGAGTAATCAACTCCCACAAAAAGAGTATCTAATTCTCACAAAGAGAATTAGGGTTTCACGAAAACAAATGAAACAAATAAACTCTTACCTATGCCTTGAGATAAACTTACTCAAATGAAGATGAAGCCATGGATGAGGATAACCAAGCGCTTGAGATTTAGCTTAATTGCACTTGGATGCTTTCCCTTGAGCTAAGCTTCAATGCATGAAGAGAGAAATGTTCATGAGAGGGAAATGAGAGAGTTTGATAGTGTCTTAATGATTCTAAAATGATCTTCAATAGTTCCAAGAAGTTCGAATGAACTCGGCCATCTCATATATATATGAAGCCAAAAGAAGCCCTCAAACCTAAGGAAAAATGCCAAATCAAAAAATCTGCAACGACTAGAATTTGACAGATTACGACATAGACAGTCGACTAATGAACAACTTACAATTGACTGGTCAATGGCTATAAACATCCCAACGGATATAATCCGAGCCAGGATAGGCGACTGTAGAAGACTACACATGCACCTGTACAATGGGCAGGCACCTGTATATCCTTCAGCAGGCGACTATCACTTAGGATGAAAATGGAGCTGGAAGATGTAACTTTCACACTAGCACCTTCAGACGATAGATGACCATTTCACAGTCGACTGTAAATAGACATGCGACTGTAAATACTTCATCAGTCGACTGACTTGCAAATTGGGATGAAGCCCAGAAAATGCAAGTTACGCACAGACGACTGTAGAACAATTCCCAGGCGCCTGTTGGAAGACATGGGACTGTAAAATGAACTTCAGTCGACTGATGCGAAAGCTCAAGTAGAAGTCAATAAAAGTTTTACTTGAGCTGTGCATTCCAGTTGGCTGTAGAAGGCTGGGCAGGCGCCAGGAATCACCCAGTCGCCTGTCGTGCCTTCACCAGTTGACTGTAGGAGAGCAATAGACTCCAATAGTCATTTGGCATGATGAACCTATTGGGTTGGATTCCATGATAATCCTAAGGCTCACTAAGATGGTTATATGCATATGCATGATTGAGTAGTCCATCCATCAATGCATTACATTAAACCTAGACTCAAAAAGAGAAAAGCGATAAATGAAATATTACATGGATTACATTGATTCCCTTAGAGTCTATGGCTTCAACCTAGATGCCTTGAAGCTCCTCCATCATCTCCAATCCGTGGAACCTCATGTCCAAGCTTTGGCATTGCTCCACTTAATGTCCATCCTTACACCAAGCTATTAGTCTCCAAATCATGATATTCTCCATTTGATAAACATGAGACTAAAACATGAGAGTCATTAGCAACAACATAATGTTGTGATCGTTATCAAAATAACATTGGTATGAAACACCAATACTCAACAATAAATAGAAAAATCCACAAGGAACCAATCACCAAAAATTGAAACTAATACGTCACCAAAGTCCCCATACTGAAAATGATACATAAGCTAAGGTTCCAAATCAATGCCACCATTAAACATATGCATACCCAAGTACCCAAGCACCAACATATGAAACTAATACAACGCCAAAGTCCCCATGATGAAACTGAGCCCAAAGCGTAGGTTACAAAACAAAGCCAACATCAAACAAATACAAACCCAAGGATCATATAAAACCAAAATATGAAACCGATACATCTCCAAAGTCCCTTAATGAAAATGCAACAAAATCATAGGCTCCAAAAAACCCACACATTAACAGAAAAATCCACAAGGTACCAATCACCAAAAATTGAAACTAAAAATTACCAAATTCCCCATACTGAAAATGATACATAAGATTAGGTTCCAAAACAAAGACACCATTTAACAGTTACATACCCAAGGAACCAAACAACAAATTATGATATCGAGACATCCCAAAGTCCCCATAATGAAACTGCAACAAAAGCATAGGGTCTAGAGGATAGCCAAACATGAACAGAAAAATCCACAAGGTACCCAGCACCAAAAATTGAAATAGATACAACACCAAATTCCCCATACTTAAAATGATAGATAAGCTTAGGTTTCAAAACACCGCCACCAATAAACAGATACAACCCCAAGGAACCAAGCCAAAACAAATGAAACTGATACATCCCCAAAGTCCCCAAACTCATACTGATACATAAGCTTATGTTCCAACACAAAGCCACCCAAGCACCAACAACTGAAAATGGCTTGCATATAAATCAAACCCTTACTGAAACTGAATGTAGCAGGCAAGAAACATTAAAATAAATTAAATTTATTGCCCTCACGAAAAACTGTATTTTATAATGAACATAAGTTGGTAATAGGCAGTTGCTCCATGCAGGAATCTTTCAGCCAAATTCCAACTATTTCTTAATAACATAGGGACAAATTGCTCATTATATGTTCATCATCATAGGGCTATAGGAAAAACTATTGGTAATAGGCAGTAGTTGGGGCTTGGTTCATGGGGGATGTATCTGCTTTTGTGTGGCTTTGTTTTTGAACCGAAGCTTATGTATCAGTTTCAGTATGGGGACTTTGGGGATTTATCATTTTCTTTTTTTGGTGCTTGGTTCCGTGTGTATGTATCAGCATGCACTAAAAATTGCAAATACATCAAAAAACAGTCACAGTGAGAAGCTCCAGAATATAATGCATTGTGCCCAATATTCAGTGGGTATAATGACACAAAAAAATACAAATTGGAGGCAAGAATTAGAAACATCACATATTTTTATAGACCTTAGGAAAAAAAATCAGTTTATCATGAAAATAAATTGGTATTAGACAGTTTCTCCATTAATATCACCCATCATTTCAACTGCAGCATTATCAGTTAGATACAGATATAATTAATCCATATAAGTGCATATGAATATCCATGTCTCTCAATAACACATTGGGGAATAAAGGAACCATCAAGCCATATACAAATTCTTTCTTAATAACATAGGGACAAAATGTTCAAAAATTGTTCTTCATCATTGGGCTTTTTGCAAAACAACTCAATATACATCATAAATAAAATATCAAAGCCAGTTATTAAACACTTAAATTGGTCAAAACCTTTAAGAATTAACTGTCATAAACAGCAAAGACACAAATTGAAATGAACCTGGGAAGCAATGGCAAGCATGAGGAAGCTAGCCTAATTCCAAATCAAAGCCACCCAAAAACTAATACATCCACAAGGACCCAAGCAACACAAACTAAAAATGGCTAGCATGAGGAAGCTAGCAAAGTAGAATTGAAACCAACATATACATGGGCTACATGATATAAATATATAACAAATTGAACCCAAAATATCATGTCTAGTGCTTACACATATATTTACAACATAGTGATTGTGTGGTAACATTAACAACAACAAAAAACCATCCCCATAAAAACTGCCCGAACCCACCTCAAACCCATCCCCAACCCCCATAAAAACCATCCCCAACCCACCAAAAACCCATCCTCAACCTACCAAAAAGCCAACGTCGCCACCCATCATCATCTCAGACCTTTATCATATCCTTTTTCATATCCAGCATCTCGCAACTCCCTATCCATATCATCAATTAAAGAATCAAGCATAAGTTTCCTACCCGATTGTAGCACTGCCAAAAATCGGTGAGCTTCCATCTCATCCATACTTAGGTCCTTAAACAACTTCAACAATAGGTCGGCCATATACTCTGAGAACTCGTACACATACTGAGAAAGCGTTTCGATCCAGTGCGAGTGTGCTCTCCTTATCGCATCTGCGACCTCTTTAACATTAACAGCTATATCTCGCATGACGTCGGGATCATCCCTCACGGCTCGTCGACGTTGTTTCTTTTTTCCCAGCGAGGGTGGGGTAGCATGGCTTGTCCCTCCTGGACAATGACCTGTCGACGCATTGGGGGATGTCCTGCAGGGCATATTGGCATGGAGAAGGAATAGGTGTCAGTTCAGGACTTGCGGGCTCTCCTTCGACACCATAAAATGTGCCTCCAAAGTTGTCGTACACCAACTTACAAAAATCACCCTTTGTAGAGTCATCCCCTATGGTGACCACAAGATCGTCAAACCATGGTATGGGATGGTTCACATATGCTTCCTTCCTATGGTTTGCCTAAACGATTAGAAGAGCAATTATGAGCATGTTTATTCATAGCTATCCTATAAAGAAGATAGAAGTAAATACCGCGTCCCAGGTTGCATATGTTAGGATCAAGTTCAATGATCTTCTTATCATCACACAATCCGGCCCCGCTCATGTGCATGCACTCATATACATCTTTGAGACGTGTCTTCAACGCTTTCATGTGATTTTTCACATTCCCACTTGTGAAGGTCGTCCCATGAATGTTATTGATGTGTGATTCAGCATCATTGAATGTAGTCCCTTTAAAAGTCTTATCGACTTTATGCCCCTCCTGTGCAAGTTCCGTAAGTAAAGGAATAAGTGTCTCGTCATGCTCGGTCTTCCATAATTTGTTGTGTTGGGAAGATGAGGATGGTTGCTTGGACTTTTCCTCGGACTTGACACCGACCCATCGGCATCCTCGCTACGCCGGCTCGACTTTCTAGAGGAGTCACTACCGGGTGTTTGTTCATTACCACTTGGAGGCGTGGGCATAGCGAATGCACCTTGCAGCGAGGAGCTTCTGAAAGTAGGGATTTTCCCCCTTTGATCATATTCATATACACAGGTCCACTTGGCGAGGGCATTGGCATTGGCGTGCTGAAATTGGCATATTTTGGATGTGTTATACCAGGTCTACCTACTTGGAAGCCATGTATGGGGAATTGCATATTAGGCATCCTCCTAGGCATAAGTCGGTTTATAAGGGGATCCAGCCTTCTTTTTGCATCTCCTAATATTGTCCCATATACAGTTTCATAAAATTGTTGCATGGGATCAATATCGTCATGTAATGGAACACCCCCATGCCCTGAATTGGATGACCCTTCCATCCCTACAACATCAATAATACGAAATTGAAAATGCAAATTTTGGGATATAAACGTCTTACCATCATATAAACCGATACTATAATGTACGTGGTATAAAAATGCAGAATTAAACTACTGATTTTAATGCAGTTAATGGATACGACAAATCATGCACCAATTGTCTTACGCAACATAGCAACCATAATGTAATACTCAAGTTACAAGGTTACAATGTTCAGCCTGATTAGGCAAAGTCTAATACAACCCCTTATATCCCATGCTCTACCGTGTTCCCATTATTATTTATGTTACAGAAGTCCATCCACATTTCCCAATCTATCTCCTCTCTACGTCGTTTTCATTGATCCCATTGTTCGGTTTGTTCACGAACGGACAACTGTTGGGATAGATCCATAACATCGTCATCATGCTCATCAATAACATCTACATCCTCTTTAAACCCATCAACATCTTCTTTTAGTTGGGGGTCAAGAGGATCTGCTATTTGGATGCAATTATGCAAACAATGAAAACTAGGATGGTATCGACCTACCTGTTGAATGGGTAGTGAGGCTTGGCAGATAAAATTTTAAACTTGTTTTTTAGGATACTAAATGTCAACTCGATCTGTGATCTTAAGGTAGAATGTGTAAGTTGAATAGCTCTTATCGGTTTCGAGGAACCCGATCAGTATGGTCCTTCAGATGGTTTCTGCCCCTGTATGGCGATATGAAAACGTGCATTGTAGTATATCTAGCATCGCAAAGGCAATATTTACCTACATTCAAAAAATAAACCCAGCTTATGATCTAATGATTTCTTAGAGATGTATATATAATTTTTAGGAAAAATTATGCCTATTACCTTCATACACTTGATTATGAATAAATATTGCATATTCTAACCTCATAATCCTCTCCTCTTGTGCATATAACCAATGGAATCATGCTCTCATAACTACATTTACACTAATTCACCATTTGTGAGCATATGATTTTATTCTTGCACAATTTCACTTTCCAAAGCATTATAAATGTCTATTATATTTATAGGGATTTTTTTTGGATTTTTCAGGTGTCCCGAAAAGGGACTAAATCAACCCAAGAAGAGGAGTGCAAAACAGGCGCTTGTTGAAGCAACGACAGACGCCTGAAAAACCCAACAGTCGACTGCCCAAACAACAGCAGTCGCCTGCCTTTAAAGAATTGAAGCTGGAGAAGATGAAGCCCAACGGCAGTCGCCTGTAAGAGGATGGACAGTCGGATGTAATATTTTACAGTCACCTGTCATCTTTGCATCAGGCGACTGAAATTTCAGATTCCTGAGGGAGCAAAAAGGGCCAACTCTCTGTTATTTTAACATTTCTGCAGCAGGCGACTGAAGAGCAAACTACAGTTGCCTGTAGATTGCATAGACGACTGTGAGTTTTAAAGACAGTCGCCTGTTGCCTTTTGGTAGGAACGACAGTCATCTTCGCATCAGTCGACTGTCGTTTGTTCGACAGTCGACTGATCGGGATTTTTCGGTGGCAGTCTGGGTTACGAGAAACGGGGTTTTCTTAATCAGATTTCTCTCCAGTTGCTGTGAATCGTTGTATGATGTTGTGGATGGATGAGATGTAACCCCTAGGGGGTATAAAACACTACTATTCCGATGTAATAAGGGAGAACGAAATAGAACTTAATATTTTGCTATTTTTAGGTCATCTTCTTCCTTGAGAAGGGGATTATGGGTTTTGAGAGTTTGAGCTTTCTGATTTCGTTTTTGCTATTGATGAGACTGATTGCTGATTGAAGAAGCTTGTATTTGATGAAAAATCTCCAACCCTCTTTCTAATACATATTTGCTTTCATCCTTTGCATTGAACTATGTCTATTTTTATGAATGTTGATTCTGTTCTTGATATGCTAGGCTAGGTTCATTGTGTGGGTGTTTTGGACTAATGTAGGATGTATTGATTGCCTTACTAATGTTAATTTCCAGCACCCCTTGTTAATCCATGTTGTTGGGTGAATTAAACTTATGATTAATTGGGTTTGATACTATCCATGGAGGAGCCGAAGAACGGTGGTGCTTCGTAATTATTGCATCTATGTATCCAATGGGTATTGCATATCTTGAAATGATTGCAAGACCCTTTCAATCCATATTTCGTAATTTAGAATTTTAATTCATCCATCAATTCAAATTGTTAACTGGGTTGTGACCCATCTATTGAATCGTGCATTACCCGAAAGGGGCCGCAGAACGGTGGTTGTGCGCTGCGAACCACAACCTATATGTACTACTCTCACATACCTTGAAATGGTTGTGACAGTGATTCATGAGCTTCAATTAGGGGAAGGACCCAGTTAGCAATTATCTTTGGTGCACCCCATATGTGTTTAATTGATTTATTTCCCGATCCACATACCTTGAAATGGATGAGTGATCGGGTTATCATGGAATTAATATTTAGTAGAGAAATTGAGTAATCCTACCGATATCCTCAACACCCACACTCTTTCTCTCACTTGCATCCAAACCTTAGGACATCACCCTAACTCTAGGGTATTTAGAAAACCCGATTATCCAAATAATCATTTACCCCCATAAGGTGGTAAGAACCCTTAACCATTCTTTACATGCTCTAACTATTTGTGTGAATTTACCGGGTATATTATTTGTTCCGTCTCTGTGGATACGATCCCGTACTCACCGGGTATATTATTTGTCGACCTCGTACACTTGCGAGTATCACCTTTTTGGGAGAGTCAACCAAATTGGCGTCGTTGCTGGGGACGGCATATCTTCATTTCACACTTTGGTTTTTGTCATGAAAATTTGGTGAGATCTTTCCATTCCATTGTTTATATTCATTGTGAATATCCGAGTTTGTTTTTCAATTTTTATAATCATTGACACTATAAAAAATTTTGGGCTAATCTGGGAATGTTTTGGCTTGAACTCAATTGTTTAGTTTATGCGGTTAAGGACTCCTCGAACACATAGACTAGTAAGAAACATAAACATGGCCGATAACAATACCAATACCAATGGTAATGACAACACCAATCATAGTAAGGACAATCACTCTCAACATGGGGGTGATCGAAGTTTGAGATATGTGTTGAGGCCGAGTAGGTCTGCTATCGGCTCATGCATTGTGCTTCCATGCGATGCTAATTCTTTTAGCACAAGACCTAGGATATTTCAAATTCTTCCCACTTTTCATGGTGTAGAGAAGGAGAACCCTTATCTACACATAAAGGAGTTTGAAGATGTCTGCCTCACATGTTCTGATGGGAAGGCAAGCAATGAAACCATTTATCTAAAAATGTTTCCTTTTTCTTTAAAGGATAAAGCTAAAATTAGTTTCATGCTATACCCCCTCATACTATTAACTCCTGGTTAGCAATGCAAGCTGAATTTCTGAAAAAGTTTTTTCCCTTGCACAGGACTCAAGGATTAAAGCGGAAAATGGCAAATTTTTCTCAGATGCCAAACGAAAGCTTTGATATCAATTGGGAAAGGTTCAAGGAGCTACTACTAGCATGTCCACACCATGGATTTGATGAATACTGTCTCATCGGTTTCTTTTATGACGGACTCATCGCATCCATGAAGCAATTCGTGGAAATGATGTGTAACGGGATAATTCTTGGATAAGACACCGGAGGAGGCATGGGACTACTTAGAGTCCATAGTGGAGAATGCACGAAGTTGGGAGGCGACTCCTGAATCTGAGAGAAGAGAATTACCTCAACCTTTGGCCAGTGGAGGTCTCCTTACATTGACCCAAGAGGAAGCCTTAGAAGCAAGAATGGAGGCCATCATTTGCAAGAGACTTGAAAGGTTGCAGTTGAAAGGAGTGAAGGCCGTGACGATTGGTAATGAGGGGCTATGTAACCTTTGCAGTAGCGCAGACCATGGTAACACTCAATGTCCTAACCTACCGCTAGCAAAGGAAGTGCTTCAAGACCCCACTCAAGTGAATTATGTGGCAAATTCCAACCAAGGGCAAGGATACAACAATTCCCACAATCAAGGCCCGAGTTGGAGGAATAGTCCGAATTTGAATTGGGGATCCCAAAGACAACAACAAACTCAACCATCGTATTGTCCACCCTTCAACAACAACAACAATCAACAAGGCATCCAAAGGAGGAGGGATGAAACAAATGAACCCCAAGTGCAATCTCTGAGCGACACATTGCAACAATTCATCCAAATGCAAACAACGCAAAATCAAGCCAATTTCCAACAATGGCAACAACTACAACAAACCCAGGCGCAACATCAACAACAATTTCAACAACTCAACGAGAACATGGCAAAGCTTGCGGCAACTCTAGAGAAGGGCAAGCTTCCGGCACAACCACTACCCAACCCCAACATGAATTCGTCATCGGGAGGATCCAACGTTAAATCGTGTCAAGCGGTGAAACATTGAGGAGTGGTCGGGAAATATCGAAGCCGGAGCCACCGAGAGTCGAGGCAGAGATAGTTGTGGAGAATGAAGCTACCCCAAATGAAGACGTGCAAGAGGAAATACTGGACAAAGGCAACCATTTCGAAGAGATCGTCATTGAAGAGCCCGAGCCGTACATTCCTCCGGCACCATTCCCTCAAAGGCTTCAACCTCCACGAAAAGATAAGTTTCAATCCGAAATCCGTGAAATATTTCAAAAATGTCAAATTAATATTCCTCTTCTTGATGCAATAAATCAAATTCCCGCATATGCTAAATTCTTAAAAGATTTATGCACCGTTGAGAGGAATGTTAGTGTTAAGAAAAAAGCCTTCCTAACGCAACAAGTTAGTGCTATGGTGCAACATAACACCCCTCCTAAATACAAGGATCCCGGCTCACCTATAATCCTATGCATCATAGGAACCCAAAAGATAGGGCAAGCCCTCCTTGATTTTAGGTTCGAGTGTTAACATTTTGCCATATAACCTATATATGCAATTAGGGCTTGGAAAATTAAAATCTCCATCCATTATTCTCCAATTGGCCGATAAAACCATCAAGGTCTCCAAGGGTAGCATAGAGGATGTACTTGTCTAAGTGGACAAATTTTACTACCCGGTGGACTTTGTCGTGTTGGATATCCTTGGGCCTCAAACCAAAACACCAACCCCCATCATCTTAGGTAGACCATTCCTAGCCACAAGTAATGCTATAATCAATTGTAGGGATGGTCAACTTAAGATCTCTTTTGGCAACATGACCCTTGACTTAAACATTTTCAATGCTTGTAAGTTGCCATCGGGGGATGGTGAGTTTGAGGATGCTTGCATGATTGAGACTCTAGTTGAAGAGCATTTTGATGCAGGGTTTGTTAAAGAGCTTTATTTTGTTGATCATTTTGTGAAAATATTGACACCGAGTGTTTTTCGCAGGAAGTTGGCAGGGTCACTAAGTGGATGCCATCTTTTGAGCCGCTACCGTTGGACACGCCTTACCAAAGGCCGTCGAAGCTAAAGCACCATCCTTGCATTTGAAGCCATTGCCACCATATTTGAAGTATGCATTTCTTGGGGAATCCGGCACATTCTTCATGGTAATATCGTCTAAACTTTCTAACGATCAAGAAGTGCAATTGCTAGATGTGCTTAAAACTTACAATGGGGTAATTGGTTGGACAATTACCGACATTGAAGGTATTGACCCCCTCATTTGTAAGCACCACATCTACTTAGAGGATGACACCAAACTCACTAGAGAAATGCAATGTAGGCTAAATCCTAACCTAAAGAAAGTGGTAACGGGTGAAATCCTTAAGCTTCTTGATGCAGGTATTATATACCCTATTGTCGATAGTAGATGGGTTAGCCCCATTCAAGTTGTACCTAAGAAATCGAGGCCGACGGTTATTAAAAATGAAAATAATGTGTGAGTCCCCATGCGAGTCACCACAGGATGTCGCATGTGCGTTGACTATAGGAAGCTTAATTCTAAGACCCGTAAAGACCAATTCCCTCTCCCATTTCTTGATCAAATCCTAGAGAGAGTGGCCGGACACGAATATTATTGCTTTCTTGATGGCTATTCTGGTTATTATCAAATTGAAATAGCACCCGAAGAACGAGAGAGGACCACATTCACTTGTCCCTTTGGCACTTTTGCATTCCGGAGGATGCCATTTGGCCTATGTAATGCTCGTAACCTTTCAACGTTGTATGCTTAGCATTTTCCATGATATGGTTGAAAAGATTGTTGAGGTATTCATGGATGATTTCTCTGTGTATGGTAGCTCATTTAATAATTGTTTATCTAACTTGGCTTTGGTGTTAGATCGGTGCATCGAGAAAAACCTTCTCTTGAATTGGGAGAAATGCCATTTCATGACAACCGAAGGCTTAGGCCTCGGTCATATTGTATCCAATGAAGGTATGCACGTCAATAAAGCCAAGATCGAGGTAATAGAAAAGCTACACATTCCTCGTTGTGTAAGAGATGTTCGATCATTTCTTGGGCATGCAGGTTTTTATATGAGGTTCATAAAAGATTTTAGTTCTATATCTCAGCCTCTTTGCATGCTTTTGAAAAATGATGTAGATTTTGCTTGGAATAATGATTGTCAACTTGCTTTTGAGAAGTTGAAAAATTTGCTCACACGTTCACCTATTCTTCAGGTGCCTGATTGGACATCACCCTTCGAAATCATGTGCGATGCTAGTGACTATGCGGTTGGTGCCATGCTTGGACAACGCAAGGACAACGTCCCCGTGGTGATTTACTATGTAAGCAAGAGCATGAATGAGGCTCAACGAAACTACACCACTACAGATAAGGAGTTTAAGCCGTTGTCTTCGCGTTGGAGAAATTTAGGAGCTACTTATTGGGATTTCCAATTACAATCTTCACCAACCATGCCGCTCTTAAATATCTCCTTTCCAAGAAAGACGCTAAGCCTAGACTAATCCGTTGGATTTTGCTCTTGCAGGAATTCAACATCGCCATCAAGGACAAGAAGGGAGCGGAAAATCATGTTGCCGATCACCTTTCACGGTTAACGATGAGCATGGAGCTGGCAACCATCCCATTGAATGATTCGTTTCCTGACGAACATCTTTTTGCGGTCTCCCACACACTCCCATGGTATGCCGACATAATAAACTACTTGGTCACCTGTAAGACTCCTTCTACTTGGTCTCGCCAAGATTACAAGAGGTTCATCTTTGAGGTAAAATCATTTTTTTCGATGACCCTTACCTTTACAAGTATTGTAATGACCAAATAATAAGAAGATGAATACCCAACCATGAGTTTGATAGTATTTTACACTTTTGCCATTGTGGTGGTCATTTTTCTGCCCAAAAGACCGTAGCAAAAAATTCTACAATGTGGTTTTTATTGGCCTAGCATGTTTAAGGACACTTATACATATTATAAATCATGCTTAGCTTGCCAAAAGTTGGGGGGAATTACTAAAAGAAATATGATGCCGCTAAACCCCATTCTTGAATTAGAAATTTTCGACTGTTGGGGCATTGATTTTATGGGGCCATTTCCCCCATCCTTTGGGTACATATATATTTTTCTTGCTATAGATTATGTATCTAAATGGGTTGAGGCTATTCCTTGTAGGACCAATGATGCGGCTATAGTGCTTAAATTCATGAAAGAAAATATTTTCGCACGATTTGGGATGCCAAAGGCTATGATAAGCGACGGAGGGTCGCATTTCTACAACCGCCTCTTCGCAAGCTTAATGAAGAAGTTTGGGGTGAAACACAAGGTTTCCACACCATACCACCCCCAAGCCAATGGACAAGCAGAGTTGGCGAATCGGGAGATCAAGAACATACACCAAAAGACGGTGAATCCATCAAGGAATGATTAGAGTATGCGTCTTCCCGAAGCATTGTGGGCGTATCGTACCGCCTACAAAACTTTTTTAGGGATGTCCCCATATCTAATAGTTTTTGGAAAATTTTGCCACTTGCCCATTGAACTTGAACACAAATCCTTTTGGGCAATTAAAAAGTTTAATTGTGAAATTGACCCCTCTTCTCGTAAATTGCAGTTAGTGGAACTCGAAGAGATAAGGAGGGAGGCATACAACAATTCCAAGATTGTGAAGGAGAGGCTTAAATGCGCCCATGATCCAATCAACTTGAGGAGAGAATTCACCCCGGGGGAGAAAGTGCTACTCTACAACTCAAGACTTCATCTCTTCCCCGGAAATCTTCGTTCGAAATGGATTGGACCTTTCATTGTTCGGGAGGTGTTTCCACATGGCGCGGTGACCATTGCCAACCCACAAAATGGTAATGAATTCAAGGTAAACGGCCAACGCTTAAAGCACTATCAAGAGCCGTGGAGCAGAGAAGAGTACACCATGGAGCTTACGGAACCACCGCCGGGTGGAACCAACTAGGTGTGTTCGCTCCAAAAATTTCCTATCTAGTAATATGTAGTAATGAATGACTCTTGCTCAAGCTTTCTTATCCTAGTTTATCCATCTTCATGCATATACTTCATCTCACCCTTCAAACATTGAGGACCATGTTTATTTTTAGTTGGGGGTGTGGACTAGGATATACAAACTTCTTGAGCATGTTTTTATTATTTTCATCCTTTTTGTGAATAAATCGAAGGAAATATAAAAAATTTCCATCTATCACCAACATTTCTGCAACCCATAGCTTTTTGTTAGATCCATTGGTTAAATGTGATGATTCTTCCCAACTTTGGTAAAAATGTATTCTTGAAGTGGATTGGCAAATTAGGGTGTGTTGTATATTTATGTACTAGGGGCAATTAATTGTCTCTCTTCATACTTACACTTGGCCCTTTAACTTGAAGCTCATGACAATTACCACCATTTGAAACCCTATAGTGATGTAGAAACCTTGGTATCAACAATCAATTGATTTAGCCTTAGAAATTTTAAAAATTCGGCTAGGTTTATAGTCATGGATCCTAAGATAGTGACTTGGAAGTTGAAGTTGCTCAAATGAATGCTATCAAATGCTACAATAATAAGTGCACTAGTGTATATTTGAATAAGGCATGAACTTTTGCCATGGTACTTGGAATAAGGCAACAATTGATTTAGCCTTAGAAATTTAAAAATTCGGCTAGGTTTATATTCATGGATCCTAAGATAGTGACTTGAAAGTTAGAGTTGCTCAAATGAATGCTATCAAATGCTACAATAATAAGTGCACTAGTGCATATTTGAATAAGGCATGAACTTTTGCCATGGTACTTGGAATAAGGCAAAAATTGCCATGAAATTTGAGTAAGTGCATGAAATTTGAACCACAACTCATTTCCATGATCTTTTGAGGGAGCAAGTGTTATATCCCATAACCTCGAGAGTTCCTAAGGATCTTATATAATGAGATTGTGACATATTAAGGGGTATACTAAGATTAGGTGTAGATGGTGGAGTGTGTAAGAGGGACGAGATTATAGTCTTAGGGAAGAGTGTATAGACTTGAGAACTGTGTCCTTATATATATGATTTCAACACCCTTTAGTATTGCCAATAATCCGTGGATGGGGTCAACATTGTATTTTGGAATTAATTACTTATTTTTGCTAGGCTAGCAAAACGCAAGTTGGGAGTGTGATTATGAATAAATATTGCATATTCTAACCTCATAATCCTCTCCTCTTGTGCATGTAACCCATGGAATCAAGCTCTCTTAACTACATTTACGCTAATTCACCATTTGTAAGCATATGATTTTATTCTTGCACAATTTCAGTTTCCAAAGCATTATAAATGTCTATTATATTTATAGGGATTTTTCTGGATTTTTCAGGTGTCCCGAAAAGGGACTAAATCAACCCAAGAAGAGGAGTGCAAAACAGGCGCCTGTTGAAGCAACGACAGTCGCCTAGAAAACCCAACAGTCGACTGCCCAAACAACGGCAGTCGCCTGCCTTTAAAGAATTGAAGCTGGAGAAGCTGAAGCCCAATGGCAGTCGCCTGTAAGAGGATGGACAGTCGACTGTAATATTTTATAGTCGCCTGTCATCTTTGCATCAGGCGACTAAAATTTCATATTCCTGAGGGAGCAAAAAGGGCCAACTCTCTGTTAGTTTGACATTTCTACAGCAGTCGACTGAAGAGCAAACTACAGTCGCCTGTGGATTGCACAGGCGACTGTGAGTTTTAAAGACAGTCGCATGTTGCCCTTTGGGAGGAACGACAGTCATCTTCGCATCAGTCGACTATCGTTTGTTCGTCAGTTGACTGATCGGGGTTTTTCGGCCGTAGTCTGGGTTACGATAAACAGGTTTTTCTTAACCTGATTTCTCTCCAGTTGCTGCGAATCGTTGGATGATGATGTGGATGGATGAGATGTAACCCCTAGGGGGTATAAAACACTACTATTCAGAAGTAATAAGGGAGAACGAAATAGAACTTAATCTTTTGCTATTTTTAGGTCATCATCTTCATTAAGAAGGGGATTAGGGGTTGTGAGAGTTTTGAGCTTTCTGATTTCATTTTTGATATTGATGAGACTGATTGCTGATTGAAGAAGCTTGTATTTGGTGACAAATTTCCAACCCTCTTTCTAATACATATTTGCTTTCATCCTTTGCATTGAACTATGTCTATTTTATGAATGTTGATTCTGTTCTTGATAAGCTAGGCTAGGTTCATTGTGTGGGTGTTTTAGACTGATGTAGGATGTATTGATTGCCTTGCTAATGTTAATTTCCAGCACACCTTGTTAATCCATGTTGTTGGGTGAATTAAACTTATGATTAATTGGGTTTGATATTATCCTTGGAGGAGCCGAAGAACAGTGATGCTTTGTAATTGTTGCATCTATGTATCCAATGGGTATTGCATATCTTGAAATGATTGCAAGACCCTTTCAATCCATATTTCGTAATTTAGAAGTTTAATTCATCCATCAATTCAAATTGTTAATTGGGTTGTGACCCATCTATTGAATCGTGCATTACCCGAAAGGGGCCGCAGAACGGTGGTTGTGCGCTGCACACCACAACCTATATGCACTACTCTCACATACCTTGAAATGGGTGTGAGAGTGATTCATGAGCTTCAATTAGGGGAAGGACCCAGTTAGCAATTATCTTTGGTGCACCCAATATGTGTTTAATTGATTTGTTTTCCGATTCTCATACCTTGAAATGGATGAGTGATCGAGTTATCATGGAATTAATACTTAGTAGAGCAATTGAGTAATCCTACCGATATCCTCAACACCCACACTCTTCTCTCCCTTGCATCCAAACCTTAGGACATCACCATAACTCTATGGTATTTAGAAAAACCGATTATCCAAACAATCATTCACCCCCATAAGGTGGTAAGAACCCTCAACCACTCTTTACATGCTCTAACTATTTGTGTGAATTTGCAGATTAGTTCCGTCTCTGTGGATACGATCACATACTCACCGAGTATATTATTTGTCGACCTCGTACACTTGCGAGTATCACCTTTCTGGGAGAGTCAACACTCGCAGCCCCATTGGGAGGGGGTAAAGACAAGGCATTTTTCAAGACCGTAAAATCATTTGCGGATCCTTCCCACCCGGTCATAACATATGTGAATCTTTTATTTGGAGTAACAGCTGCTAGCACAGTTTGCTTAACCCCTTTACGACTCTAAAGCGGGGTACGAGCCTGGTTGGGATCATGGCATCTATGTGCGTCCCATCAATGAGACCAATACAATCCTACAATATAATCAATAAGCCCAATTTGCATTCACCATGACTATACTTATTATACTGACACATATACAGATAATCACTCATATCTTAAAAAATGGAAACCAATTAGGATTATTGAGCTTGCTTCATGAACATATCCCAAAGTGAACACACTCCCGCCATAACTTTATTAAAATGTCGGCTAACTGTCCCCCTCCCCTTATAAAATCCACTAGCATGACGCTATTTTTGACTTGTGCCCTACAATATACAGAAGCATGGCCACCTGCTCCTCTATGGAGACATGAATAGTGTCCTTGAGATGACCTCGATGTCGCATTAATGATGCAAGATTCATAAAAGCATGTCTGCGCATTCGTGAGTAGTGCAAACAACTACTGTCAGACCCATACAAAATTCTCTACATGTGGAATTTTCTATGCAGATCCCGCATATTTGAGGACTCTCTGGGTATACGGTCGGCACTACCGGATTTGTGAAGTTGTAATGCTAAGATGACAAACATTATTGCTGCAGAGGCAGATGTACATAACTCACTAGCCGAATGGTCTCTTTGTATATCCATGTCCACCTTATTTGCATCAAACATAACTTAGCGCGTAAGTGATGACTGACATATGATATTACCATAAAGTAGGGCATGGGAAAAAGAAACCCGTCGCTATCCAGTATCCTATATAACTTATGGTATGGAAAAATAAACCCTTTAATATCCACTATCGATTAACTCCATATCATAGAAATATATGAAATAACCATTTCATATATAAGTGTGCATATAAAAAAAATTGGCCCTCGGTAAATATGTTTAATCAGTTTCACAACTGGTTGCTATGCCGTTGCTCCTTCCATTTCAACCCAGAAATCAACCGTCATAAATCAAGGGAAAACCCCACTTAATAAATAATCCACTCAACCATTGTACTCAAGTAAACTAGGGCAGATTAAAACAGATATAAAAAGACTTAAATTTTGAAAATTTAACATGAAATCGACATAAAGTAAAAGATTCAAAAAAAATCCCTTTCATTGCTTATGTATCTCCAACACTTAAAAAACAAATTGTTGAATAAAATGCACCATCGAGCAAGCTATCCAGCATGTATGGCAGTTGCATAGCCAAGCCAACCTAATTCATTTTAAATTTTACATCATTGGGCTATTTGGAATAATGCACATGTCATTTCCTTCATCTATTACCCCAACCGTCTAGCATTATGAATTATTCAATAATGCATATGTAACGTCTACGATTCACTTGCATGCAAACTACAAAGCATGCATGATCCCAATCACATCAAATTCACATCTTAAGAACTGCAAAGGTCATAAACCCCAAAATATGAAACCCGAGTAGCATGAACCCAGTGACAACAAGAGTCCATTGCAAGCACCCATGGCATTCATGAATCGAGGTACAATCTGAAAATTAAACTTAACCCATGACCAATTGCAGTCAGGAACCCATGGCAGCTAGAGAACAATGCAACGAAAAAATAATAGCTTCAGGAATTATACCTCGTCGAGCAAATCGAAGAAAAAATCCACCCTAAGCTCACCGATCCTTCCGATCTCCTCCTCGATTCGTACGACACCGTCAATCGAGGCACACCCGAGGCTGCTCCGACAATGGGTATACCGTCGGCAACCAAGATCGACGGAAAACTCCCACCAGAGCTTAGGGTTTTGGACAAAGCGTCGATGGAGCTGCAATGGAACAAGCTTGGCACTCCCGATGGAGATCCGACCAAGGAATCAACGTCGGCAACCAAGATCAACGTCAAACCCCGTTGGAGCAAGGGTTTTTGCAGACACAAACTGGATCCCGTGAAAATGGAAGGGAAGAGGGGGGTGAGATGAACGTGTTGGGCCCAAATCGAGGATTCCAGCTGAAATCCCCGTGAAATCCACGTATTTCAGATGGAGGATTTTGCCCCACCACGTCGGAGACACAGAGGCAAGAGGAATCGTAGCGAAAGTCACCGAAAGGAACAAATGAGAGGGAAGGGGTGAGAGAAAATGAGTGAACAGCGAAGGAAGTGAAACGTAATAGTGAATAAAATTCACTTTCTAACCCCCAAGCAACGAAAAGAAACAGGCCCTAGAGAGAGATTGCGGCTGAGGCTCCAAAATTTTGTTCCCCTCTCTTTTTGGTCAGTTTTAAAAACCCTTTTTTTGGGAGAATGAAGATAGAGATATTGACTAGCAAACTCTAAAAGTACAAAGTTTTCAAAGTTTCAAACTTGTGGATTTCCGCCCAACACGTTTCCCACCAAAAGTTAAGATTTTTCCTCCCCAAAATTTTCTCAAAACCTCATCTCAACCGCTGATTCCTCAAGATTAAATCTGAACCATCTTTCTATCAACCTTTTGTCATAGTCAGCTTGTCCTAGTCAACGAACCAATTCAAAAACATCTCTCAAATTTATAATAGATAATTGTTAAAAAAAATTGACTAAATTTTGACTATAAGTTTTTGGTTGAGAGCAAATGCAATATATTTTTTTGTAATTGAATATTGAGCATGTCTGAAAGATCAAGTCACTTACATAGTTGCCATTGGCTTTTGGAAAATGTGCAACAATGAGATGTACCATGCATTACCAAGAGCTATGAATACATCACTTAGTATTAACGAGATAAGATCAAATGAGTTAATCTTACAAAATGGAGACCAGTATCCATATTCAACCTTAAAGTTAGCTAAATCAAGTACCTTATTTTAGGCATGAAGGTAGTCGTCCGGAAAGTGGAAGGCTCCAAACTTGGACACTTAGCATCTCAAGGAGATGCAGGCAAATTGGTAGTGTCATAGAATGAGCTCACATTTTAGTGACCTCGTCATCAAATCCAATTTGTGAAAGGATCATGATTGACTTAATAAGCGACATATAAATGGTGAATGTGCATCTTTTTGAGTTGGCCAGACCTTTTATGACCACTTGCGAGCGAGGTGAAAGAACACTTGAAAGAACACACTGCAATATTTCATGAATTTTAGTTACACATACAGGGGACCCCAGTGAAACTTGCTTCCTTAATGGCTTAATCAAACAGACATCCATCGAGTCATGGCGTAAGGGCAGTGGTTACTTGAGCGTTAATCGCATCGTTTTGTCTAGTTTTTAATGCCCCCGACACTTTATTACATCAAAGTGATTAAGGTTTTCCTTTGAATACCAAAAATTCAAAAAGTTGACAATCATTTGCATTTTAACACGGAGGTGGTTTCGATGGGTCTTCCCAAAATTTGCTTCTAGTTTAACTCACCCTGCACTGAATTAATCTCTTCCCCAGCGTTTTCCAGTATTTAAGAGGCAAAGAGCATTCAAGTCTCAGATCCCCACACGCTCCTCAGTATAAATACTCCCACCGGCTGGCAACTCAAAAATGCAAACAAACAACCCCCTACGGCACAAAAGCATGGACGCAAGGCAAGGGATGCCCTCCCTCATCTTCGGCCTCCTCCTGTGCTGGATATCCATCTGGGCCCCGCCGTCCGAGGCCCGCTACCTCACATGCCGCGGGGAGGCACGGTGGCCGTGCCTGCGACACCGGGGCTCGTTCCCGGGGGTGGGAATACTGCCGTCGCCGATGCTGACCGACCCGGTGGTTCGGGCGTGCTGGGCGCCGTTCCGGCCCATACCGGGGTGCTCCTACTCTCTCTACCGCTCGGCGAGGTCGGGCAGGATGGAGCTCACCTCGGAATGCTGCGACGCTGTGTTGCGGACAACCCCCGAGTGCTTCTACAACGTCTTCTTCGTCAAGCCTTTTGCCCCCGACTTTGGGCCGTCGGTGAAGCAGTACTGCGCTTCTTCTCTTCCTTCCACCAACCGTAATGCGCCGGCGGCTGCGCCTGCCGTGAGACGGTAAGTACGTGGCGATTTTTCGGTTTTGGGTATTCCATTGCAAGGCTAAGTAGCAAGAGGGACATCGAGGAGAACCGGACGGAGGCGACTGAAAGGCTTAGAACTTCGTTTTCGTAGCCATTTTCTCCCCAAGCCAAGAAATGGATGGATGTTTGATGAGGCATCAGGGCAATTCTTGAAAATGAATAAATGGACTGTTGGGCTTCTTGTTTGTTTCTTTTTTTTATACATCTAATTGAACCTACGACATATCACAGGCGAATAATAAGGATGAATACCGCTAGGCCAATTGACACAGTTATAATTCAGATATTAGATGATTGGGTAATCATCTTAAAAATTAAAGGACCGACAAAAGGAACAACTTTTCTAGCTGTACCAGTTAGTTTGGCTTTAAAATACAACATTCCAAGCTGCAATAATAAGTTTGGCTCGCAAATACAAGCTGAATTTCGCAAAGGGAGTTGCTGTGCGACCGTAACTTTTTGCTCAGTTCACGTGCCGCTAAATTTTGGAAATTGCTATGCAAACAAACCTTTTTGCGCAGTTCGCATGCCACGTAAAATGTTGAAAAATGCCAAAAATACGCTCAAAATTGCTCAGTTCACGTATCCTTTTGCTCCTCACGTGCACGCCTAAGCCCGCCTAAAAACTAAGTTTGGGGTATTCATGATTTCTAGACTAGTTCCTCTAACCTGCTTTGATACCACTTGTTAGATCTGGATCTAAGCCTAGAGGAGGGTGAATAGGCTAATAAAAATTCTCGTGAACACACAAGTAATCACAGGCAGTTATAATCAGATGCAGAGTAAATATATGCAATCACAGAGTGCGCAACATATTTATCTTGATTCGGTCGCCCCAACGACCTACTACAGCCCCAAAGCAGATACTAGCATTAATATGTTACTGGGTACAACTACAATGAGCTACGAGCCCCAACTCAACTCTCACCTAGTTCATACCGCACTCTCCAAAGTGCTAAACACTATCAATCTAGTAAATACTCTCTCTTGACAAACCCCAACTCGTCAAGACCCTCTTGTCTAGCCCCAACTAGACAAGACCCCAAAAGAATAAATAAGTAACCTACAAAGATCAACACACCAATACACGAATATAAATAAGTATGGAGTTCAGAAAATCTCAGTTCGTGTAGATGTCGTCGTCTCTGTCGTTCAGTGCTGGTCAAATGTGATCTGACAATATATAGTATCCAATCTGAAGTCGTGGCACGTCCAAGATGTTGAGGCAATGTGTAGGACCACCTTGAAGCTTGTGCAATAAAGGAGAAGCCCCCTTGGATGTTGTAGCCTTGGAGATGAGCCTTGATGCTTGCGCAATGTGGGAGAAGCCCCTTTCTTCACGTTGCGGCAATGGGAAGATAGCCCTCGAATGTTGCGGCCTTATAGGTGTTGAAGATGAAGCTTGGCAAGATCGCTTGAAGGAGGTGGCGGCAATGAAGAGAGCCCCTTGCAAGTTGCGGCTAAGATGAAGACCTCCTTGATGACTTGTGCAATGTTGAAGATATCCTACTCATTGTAGTTGCGGTAAGGATGTGATGAAGCTCCCTTGGATCGTTGCGGCAATAGGATGTGATGAAGCTCTCTTGCACCTTGTGGCCTTAGGGATGAAGCTCCTTGATGACTTGCGCAATGGGGAAGAGGAGAGACTCTCTCTTGGCAATGGAAGCTTTGGCAAGGAGATGTTTTGGCAAGGGATTGGGATGTTACGACACCTCCTTGATGTTCTTCCTTCTTCTCACAAGCAAGGCAATAGATAGATGTGGCTTGTTGCTTGCGGAAAAGGTGAAGAAGATGGCTATAGAGCTTGTGGCTTAGGAGGATATGCAAGGTAGATGCTATCCGACAATGGGCTTCAAAACCTAAAGAATATTTCAACAAGAGCAAGGGATTTGGAGCTTGGGATTTCTTCTTGGGTTGGCCGCATTGAGGCTTTGTGGCTATATGGTTTCTTTGTGTATATGTCGAATTGTTTCTTGGTGTATGCCGCATGAATTCGTTCCTTTGGATGGAGGGTTTATATAGGAGTAGAGGAGAATCTCATTGGCTCAAATAGAATCCCATAAAATATGAAGATTTGATGGAATCCTAACTTGAATAGGATTTGAAATAATCATATGGAAGATCCCTTCTAATCACAATAGGTTTGGAGTTTGATTTGGATTTGGAGTTTGATTTGGATTTGAATGGCAATGGGATTAGAATTGGATCTCATTTAATCACAAATTGATTTGCATGAGATTTGGATCAATCACTTTTGATATGAACGGGATCTCTCCATATCTCTCCATATTTGACCAAGTCCAAATTGCAAATGAATTGCAATTTCTTCATCACTTTGACTAAGTATTCTTTTGTGTAGCAATTTTCTCCATCACTTTGACTAGGTCATCCTTTGAGTATTTACGAGCTTGCCATGCCTGAAAACACATAGCACACACATCAAATCGTTCACACACGTTTGTTATCATCAAACTTGAAGTCATCGATCGTTGTATCCAACTACACGTTGCATCCAACAATCTTACCCTTTGATGATGACAAACCAATATAAGATTTAAGCAATAACGCTTCAAATAAAATCATCGTGACATGTGTGTGTGAAGTGTGATGATGGAGGAAATAATACAAATACAGTGATGTGCAATGATGTTCAACATTTATGCATGCTCTCCCTTTAATCTTGCTCCCCTTGAACACATATTCATTAAGCACAATATTCACATATTCACATTATTCATTAGGCCACATTAAGCATTAAGCACATCATTCAACCAAATCTTCTCAATATTCTCCCCACTTTGTTATCATCAAAAGTGCACAACGAAGTCAATTTCAGAGTATTATAAATTATAGCAAACACTTGCATGTAGTCATTCTTAGAATAAACAAGTCAAATCCAGTGAAAATTATAACAGAGACTTCTACACCATTGTGTAAGTGTGATGATTAAACATTGAAGCACATAAGGAGAAATTTCAAAAAATTCAACCAAAACCAATCCACTTTTCCATGTAACATGATATCATCTAGGATTGATTTTTCCCATCTCATTGAAAATGAGTTCAAGTTACCACACCCAAAACATAGCCTATGAGTACTCTTAAATGTGGGGTGGCATTGCTTGACGAGTATAACACCAACGCTAAAGTTTACTCTTAAAGCTTATGTTGGATAATCGTGGGTAGTGTCGTTGCCATGTATCGTATCCATTTTTCATACGGAGCTCTTTTCTTTCTTTTTCATTTATATATGTATATTTTTTCATTCAATTCTTTTAAGCTCTATTTTTTATCCAAGGCAAGACACATCATATACCTTAGATTTTCAGTTATTTTTCATCCTACATTCACTTTCCAATATTTCATAAAATATTTCTCCGAATGTACAGCAACATTTAATACTTGTGGAAGTGAAACTGTAGGTGTAGTGATTCGAAGTGAAAAGTGTATATTTATACCCCCTAACTACCCCCATTTTGTGCTAAGAATTATACTTAATATTACTCTTTTGAGTGAATTTTCAATTTATGTTTCATTTTAGGGCTTACTCTTATTCTTGGCACAAAATATGGATTTTATTGGCTTCCTGAAATTTTTTTATATGCTCCTGGTATTATTTTATATGAATTTTGGGAGGTCAATATTAATTTATAATAGTCATTATATTAATTTTCTCATCATATGGACTATTTTATCCTTCTTATATTTTTCAGGTGCTCCTGGGCGTCTTGGAGATTTTTCAGAATTTTCTAGGATTTTTTCTGAGATTTCTGAGTATTTTTGGCGAATTAAATGGAGGATAAATGAGGTTTTAAAAGAAAATCAGAAAAGGGGGTTTAATAGAGCGCCGTGTGGCGCAATCTCGTTGCGCCATGCGGCGCATATCTGGCCGCCCAATGCGGGCGGCCCGGTCAAAAAACTGAAGCGGGCTTCGCCCCGCTTCAAGAAGTGGGAGCGGCCCGCTTCAATTTTTGAAGCGGGCTTCGCCCCGCTTGTTTGCTCCCAGGCACGCGCCTTTTGAGCGGTTCGGGCGCAATTTTGTCTAACGCCCGACCCGTAATTCATTAAGATGGCCTGATGCATTTTTTCAAGGGAAGTTCGGTTTATTCTTTTTTTTACAAATTTTGGGGGTTTTGGAGCCCTCTTCTTTCCCAAGAGGCTTGGGCTAAGGCTTGGAGTCCATGGGAGGAGGAGCAAATTGGAGGAGGCTAGGGCTCATTTGGGGAGATCTTGGTGAAATCTTTCCTCTTCCCCTTTGTATTTTGATATCTCTCATTTTGTAATGAACTTGGGTTAATTTTGAATGAAATTTCCATCTTGCTTACTATGATTGTGTAGTGTTGATTTGGTGTGGGTTGTGATTCATAATGATGGGTTGTTAATCTTGGCTCTAATTTCCTCTTGCTCATTTTCAATGTTGATGTTGGATGTATTTTTAGGGCACATTTTAATTGGCTAAGACCCAAGTGGGCACTCTTTGAGAAGTGACCATGTTCAAATTTGATTAGTGCTATGATGATACATCCATCCCTATTGCTAATTATTGTGTTCTAGAATGCTAAATTTTCTAATTGAGTTTCCTTAGCCGGATGATCAATTGAGTTATATGCGAGTAATTTGAGCTTGATTAACACCAATCTTAGTAAACCCACAACCCATGCTTTCTCTCCTAGCTATCCTAACTCCCCATTTGGCTCTCTAACCCTACCCACTTAGGATAGGATTGTAGATTTACCTCACGTTTTCCACTCATCTACCGTTAGTTGAGGTTGTTGTATCACGCTTTATTTTTCTTTATCGATCAAACTTGCGAATGTAGAACGACTTGTCCCTGTGATCTGACCTGGTACTTCTCGGTTATTTATAAATTTATTGCATTGATGCTCCTACGCTTGGGAGTGGAAGGCGTGCTCCTTGCGCGTTTTTTGATACAATCAATTGGCGCCGTTGTCGGGGACAACAGTTTCTACTACTTGCATTTTTTGATTGATTTTGAAAGTTTTACTGTGATACTTCAATCTCTTAGTGTTGTGTCTTTCCATTTTATTTATTTTCCACTTATTGAGTCTTTTGGTTATTTATTTTTATTTTCTTGAGTAATTTTTTTTACAATCAAATGGCATCATCTTCAAATTTTTCTGACTTTGATTTGGAGGATATTCCACTCCCACCATATTTTCATGGTTCGGAGTGGGAGAACCCTCATTTACATATGAAAAAATTTGAAGAATGGATGTATTCTTGTCTTGGTGGAAACATTTGCGATGATTGCATATACTTTAGATTTTTTCCCTCTTCTTTACAAGATGATGCTAGATTATGGTTTGATTCATTGTCTCTCGACTCATATTTTACTTGGTTGTCATTTCAGGCTGAATTTCTCCGGGGTGTTTTGCCTACTTTCTTAGAGCAGGTACAGGAGCGGCAGGCCATGGAGCAGCATATAGCGAGCTTTACCCAAGCTGATGGAGAGGCCTACCATCAGGCTTGGCAGAGGTTCAATGATTTGGTGCTTGCGTGCCCACACCAGAGCTTTCACGAGGATCATCTCCTGCAGATCTTCTACACAGGATTATCTCCATCTGGGCATGACTTCGTGCAGATAAGCTACGGTGGGAAGTTCTTTGATTATTCGATCGAAGATTCATGATGTTATCTGAGGGACCTTGTAGAGTATGAGGAGACAGTCCAGCAGGTCCAAGACCAGCCTGAGGAGCCAGCTGAGGGCTCATTCCATTACGGCCCTACAGAGGAACAAGCAGAACATGATGATGGGGCGCATTGGAGCCAAGTAGAGGAAGCTGAATGTCCATATTTTGAGGAGTCAGAGGAGATGGATGATGGAGTGCGTGTCGACCACGACAGTGACACAATGCATTTTCACTTTGAGGTTGATGATGAAGCAGATGTGCATGATGGCCAAGAGCATAGTGAGGACGCCATGGGGCCTGAGCCACAATCCACTTTAGAGTTAGCTTCATAGGTCGAGGCGGTTGAGTACTTAGGGAGGACGACTGAGATGAACTATTTCTGGGATGACGAGGATGATGCATGCTTGGATTTACCCGAGACATGTCTACCTCCAGTCCTGTTACAGATGTCACTTCCTTCGCCTCAGGATGCACACTTGCCAGTCATTGAGGAGATTTGTCAGGAGTAGTTACCAATTGTGGGGAGTGCCGAAGAGATTGTTGATGTTGACGTCGAGGAGAGGATAGTGACGGGGATTGCGACATGGTATATATTGAGCCCGAGCTCCCTCCTACTCCAGTTTTCCCTCTGCAGCCACTTACACCTCCTCTTGAGGCCATGCATCATCCCGAGCCTAGCATCACATCTCAGGGAAGTTCCCATCTTTCTTTTCCCTCCACCTCCGAATCAAATTATTTAATTCCATATCATAATGATTTGGATTGTCGTCATTTGATTGTAAGTTCATTTATTCATTTCGACGACCCATTTTGGCAAGCTTTTCACTTGGACGGGCGCTCTCGCCCAATTATTTTTCACACGACCTATCTCCCCCATTTAGCAGGAACACATCATAAGGAGATGCTCAGGGTTGTGTCGCTTGCCACTAATGCTCGCAATGGGGGTAGAGCATTGGACGTGGCGATGCTTGCAGAGGAGCGTAAGGATATAATTGAGCAGTTGCCACCACTGTTATACATTCGAGATCCGCCTTTTGCCACGGTGTGTTCTTTCCAATAGTGTAAATAAATAAATGTTTTATTTTAGTGCTTCGTATGTTTTTCTTTTCTTTTCTAGGATTTTTTGCCGAGATCTAATACTCTTCCAACATTGAGGACAATGTTTATTTTAAGTTGGGGGGAGAGTGTTAGAATCTTTAGGATTGTTAGGATTTGATGTTAGCGTAAAATTTTTTTTTGAGATATATACCTCCATTTTGCCATCACCAGTTGCTCTTTATTGCATATCATATTTTTCCTCCTCGTCCCTACACCGTTAGCTTTATACGTAGTCCCTACATGCTTTAATGACATGCAATTTTTTCGGATTATTATTTTGGTATCAACTTCTTCGATGTTTGATTGGCATGTTTTAATTTCTTTTCCATTTTGGAGTCAAATGTTAATATGCCATGTATGAAACTATTTTAGATGTTGTGATATTCTCTTTGAGTTAATTTTGGAAAAGTTTGGTGTAAGTGACTGCATGAGTTGGGATGAATGGTGTAAGTGACTGCATGAGTTGGGATGAATGGTGTAGTTTTTGATTGGATTGGGTGTGGCCAATGGTACATCTTTTGTTTTCCTCTTAAGGAGTGGGTGGATGAGTTGATAATTCATGTTTAGAATGAGAAAAAGAGTTATATGAGTGAATGGTTCTTTCTAATCAAATCTAGTAGCCGGTGCCCCCACAAAACATTGGGGAGGACGCCAAAGATGAGATTTAGGGGATCATTCTATCCATTTGCCTATATAGCATTATCGCGTGTACGCAAAAGGGGGCGGTGTTTGCATTTCATAGCGTTATCGTGTGAATGCAAAACATTAACATCCAAAAAAAATGAATGAACAAATGAGTGAATAAGTAGCATGAATGATGCAATCTCATCTCCCACAACTTAGGGGAAATTTCTTTTGTTTTGGCCACTTCCTTAAAAATCGGAAACTTTGACATCATGATATTTCCTAACGAATGCGATACGGTGCTTGCTACTTCACTTTTATTTGAATTGGATTGAGGGGAGTGTCATTTGTCATTTACTTTCATACATTGTGTATATTGGCTTTGAAATCATTTGGAAATACCATTTGGAGTATGCCATGAGGATATCTTAAAATTGGTGCATGTTTTCATTTTAATTCGAATTTATCGCATATTTTGCTAGGGACTAGCAAAAAGCTAGTTGGGGGTGTGATTCGGAGTGAAAAGTGTATATTTATACCCCCTTACTACCCACATTTTGTGCTAAGAATTATACTTAATATTGCTCTTTTGAGTGAAATTCACTTTATGTTTCATTGTAAGGCTTACTTTCATTCTTGGCACAATATATAGATTTTATCGTCTTTATTGACTTCTTGATATTTTTCATCTACTCCTGGTATTATTGTGATCATATTGTCAATTTTTGAGAATTATTTGAGTAATGGATTATTTTATATGAATTTTGGGAGGTCAATATTAATTTATAATAGTCATTATATTAATTTTCTCATCATATGGACTAATTTATCCTTCTTATATTTTTCAGATACTCCTGGGAGTCTTCGGGATTTTTCAGAATTTTCTGGGATTTTCCTGATATTTCTGGGTATTTTTGGCAAATTAAATGGAGGAGAAATGAAGTTTTAAAAAGAAAATCGAAAGGGGGGTTTAATAGAGCGCCGTGTGGCACAATCTCGTTGCACCACGCTACGCATATCTGGCCGCCTAATGCGGGCGGCCCGCTCAAAAAACTGAAGCGTCCTTCGCCCCACTTCAAGAAGCGGGAGCGGCCCGCTTCAATTTTTGAAGCGGTCTTCGCCCCGCTTCATGAAGCGGGAGCGGCCCGCTTCAATTTTTGAAGCGGTCTTCGCCCCGCTTGTTTGCTCCCCAGCGCGTGCCTTTTGAGCGGTTCGGGCGCGATTTTGTCCAGCGCCCGACCCGCAATTCATTAAGATGGCCTGCTGCGTTTTTTTCAAGGGTAGTTCGGTTTGTTCTGTTTTTTTACAGATTTTGGGGGTTTTGGAGCCCTCTTCTTCTCCAAGAGGCTAGGGCTAGGGCTTGGAGGCCATGGGAGGCTAGAAAGCTTGGTGGAGGAGCAAATTGGAGGAGGCTAGGGCTCATTTGGGGAGATCCTGGAGAAATCTTTCATCTTCCCCTTTGCATTTTGATATCTCTTATTTTGTAATGAACTTGGGTTAATTTTGACTGAAATTTCTATCTTGTTTACTATGATTCTGTAGTGTTGATTTAGTGTGGGTTGTGATTCATGATGATGGGTTGTTAATCTTGGCTCTAATTTCCTCTTGCTCACTTCAATGTTGATGTTGGATGTATTTTTAGGGCACATTTTAATTGGCTAAGACCCAAGTGGGCACTCTTTGAGGAGAAACCATGTTCAAATTTGATTAGTGCTATGATGATACATCCATCCCTATTGCTAATTATTGTATTCTTGAATGCTAGATTTCCCGATTGAGTTTTCTTAGCTAGATGATCAATTGAGTTATATGCGGGTAATTTGAGCTTGATTAACACCAGTCTTAGTGAACCCACAACACATGCTTTCTCTCATAGCTATCCTAACTCCCCATTTGGCTCTCTAACCCTACCCACTTAGGATAGGGTTGTAGATTCACTACAAGTTTTTCCACTCATCCACCGTTAGTTGAGGTTGTTGTATCACGCTTTACTTTTTCTTTATCGATCAAACTTGCAAATGTAGAACGACTTGTCTCTGTGATCCGACCCGGTACTCACCAGTTATTTATAAATTTATTACATTGACGCTCCTATGCTTGGGAGTGGAAGGCGTGCTCCTTGTGCGTTTTCTGGTTCAATCATGTAGAAGTCGAATTATTATAATCATTAAACATGTCATGGTTATCTAGAAAATCAAACATGCACATGTAGCTATAACAATAATACATCAATTTCTACATGGATATGAATATCATCATTAATACCACTTTCATGATCCTAAAGAAGGATACGCATTAAGCACCATTTTTATACCTTTTTGTATTTTTCATTTTTTTGGTTTTGTGTTTATCACGAACTAAAGCATCCTAACAAATGAACTAGCACACAATCGAATGAACTAGCACACAAAAAACAAATCAAGCACACAAAAAGCTATGAAGGTATTCATTACGCTTAATCAAGAAAACATACCTTCGCGATGTCGTTTGGCTAAGGAACTTTTTAATGAAATGCGACGTCCAATCTATAGTTCCTCGCCACTCCATCTTACATACACGAAAGATGTTATGTGTGACCTTGGAATCCAATAAGGTCCACTCATGTTAGTCATCAAACTCTTAGGAACCCAAATTTGTTTAAACTTTATTTTTTGTTCCTATATTTTCAATAATGAGAAGTATGACCAACACAACCATATGTAAAGCATTTTGCATGAATATATCTTGTTGTCTCAATGTGAAGTTTCCTATATTTTGACTTTTCAACACGTTTCAAATCATATCCAAGACCACGCCTATTACTGCATATATTTGGTTTCCAAGAATTATATCCAAAGATTGTTTCCCCACACCAAATTTCTTAATAGTAAATTCTAGTTTCGTGACTCTAGATTTCAAATTAGTATTTTCGTTCACAAGTAAAGTGCATTTACTGACGAAAGCTTCCTTATTGTCCTCTTCATTCTTTTTCATGTTTTCAGCTTTCTTTTCAAACTTAATCATTTTTCCTTTAAGCTCTATGATTTCATTCTTTAGTATGCATGTCTTTTCATTAAGCTCTCTATTTTCAGTTTCTAGCTTAATCGTTTTTTCTTTATGCATGTTATTATTTTTTCATAAAATAGGACAATTATGGCATTCAATTTTTTCATGCATGCTAGATTTCTCCTTTTTAGCAAGGTGATGGTAGAATTACATGCAACAAGTTTTTTTTCATATTATCAATTTCTTTAGACATGTCACAATTTCTTGTTGCAATTCAAAGTTACCATTCCTATAGCAATCTAAAGTAGATTCTAGCTCATCAATTTTATCTTGCATTCATGCACAAATATTCAAAAGTTCAGCTTTAGTACCTCTTTTTACCTCATCATGATTTCCCATCAAGCAAAGGGATGTATGAGCATTCTCCTCAGTCTCATCCTCGCTATCATCGTCCCACGTCACTGTCAAAGACTTTTCGTTCTTCTCCGTAGTGTTATTCTTTTCTTGTGGGTAATGTTTCATAAAGTGTCCATGCTTCATGCATTTAAAACATAGCATACTCTTAGTAGTATTCTCACTAATAATCTTAGACACACAAGCATCATTTTTATTTAAGAGAACTTTTCTTCCCTTTTGCTTCTTCTTATTTTGTATTCTCTTTTCATTTCTGCTGAAAGATTGTTCGCTTCCATATGTTGTCTCCAACGTCCTCTATATATCCTGTGCAGAAGAGCAATGCGAGATATGATCAAATATTTTTCTATCTAAAACACATCTTTAAGGATCAAAATATTATCCCCAGATCCAATCTATATGAGCCAATACCTTCCACATCCAGATAGGTATTATTCACCGTATATATATATATATATATATATATATATATATATATATATATATATATATATATATATATATCATCTGATCTCCTTTCTTCAGTTCCTGAAAGTGGATAATACATCCTTCGTCATTGTTATATGTCGAGTTGCTCCTGAGTCAATACAACAACCATCAGCTTTAGTTGTTGCGGTGTTACATTTAATAAAGCCAATAAACTATCTTTCCAGATCCTCCTTGTTCTAGGCGTTTAGAATGGGAATTGATTCGCGCACCCACCGTTTTACTACCGGGCACATACAACTTATTATGCGCACATACCACTTATTCCTCTTTACCTTAATCTTCCTCCCCCTGGCACCGTCGACAAGGACTCCAATGAAGATTTACTAGTGTTTGGAATGGGCAGTGTGGAAGTGGAATAGGGGGACCCGATGCCGTCGATAAGGACTCCAACGACGATTTACTAGGGTTTGTTATGGGCAGTGTGGAAGAGGGAGAGGGAGGACTACAGAGGTCAGAAAAGGTAAGGGGGCAGTGGAGGTCGGATGAGGGGAAGACAAAGGGGGCGACAGAAGAGGGAGAGGGGGTTGGTAAGGTTGGAGGATGGGGCAGTGGAAGAGGGAGAAGGTGGCTGGGGAGGTCGGATGAGAGGGGGCTCGGAAGGTCGGATGCAGCGGCATTGCTACCTGCCAATGTTCATCATTGGAGGGAAAGAGGGAGAGAGGAGACTGAAAAGGTCGGATGAGGAGGCAATGGAGGGGACTAAGGAAAAGGGAGAGGGTGGTTTGGAAGGTCGGATTAGGGGGCGACAGAGGGGGCAGGGGCAACGGGAGATGGGGCTGGGGAAGTCGGAGATGGTGGAGGTGGGGCTGGGGAGGTCGGAAGAGGGGGCATCGTCGTCGCCCGCCACCGTTCGCCCTTCGAGGGAAAGAGAGAGAGGAGTGTTGGGGAGGTCGGAAGAGGGGGGATTGAGGTTGGGGAGATCGGAAGAGGGGGCGGTGGAGGGGGTGGCGGAGGAGGGTGAGGGGGCTGGGCAGGTCAGATGAGGGCAAGGTGGGGCTGAGGAGGTCGGAGGGAGCGGCATCGCTGCCCGTTGTCGTTCGCCCTTCGAGTGGTCGTTTTACTCACAGTGCACCCAGTGGCATTTTCGGAAATTTGGCCCTATGAGTGCGCGATGCGTAGTTTCAGTGGAAAACTTGTAAATATGTGGTATGTGCGCAGAGAAAAACAGTTGGTGTGCAAATCAATTTCCGTTTAGAATAGCCATTATTCTTTGTCTGAGGATGGTTGGATTTGAAGTGAACAAACTTCATACAAATATAATAAGATTCAAGATGTCTTTTCTAACCGCGAGGGTGGTGATGGCCAGGTCCTTTAAAGGAGGGTTTTGCTAGTCCAAAACGATGGTTTCCTTGTTTCTTTCGATATTGTGCAGCATTAACTTGTTCACATCTGATCTCTTCTAGCTACTATGTCGTGTTGCATTGCTAACTGAGTTGGCAAGTCAGTGACACGCTTAATGGTTCTATTAAGCCTAAGATTTGTAGCAACCATATCTATTGACGGTGACAGACTATACAAAATAGTTGCAACCTATAACTTTTAAGGAATTTCATATCCTAAAGTATATAGGTCCTTGGCCATATCAATCATCTTATTCATATGTTCGGTGACACTTTCACCTTCTTGCATACGACATGAATTATACATTTGCATCAGTATTTGTTTGTTCACCTTCGAAGTGGTGCCATACTTTTCATTAATAGCATGCCACATTTCTTTGGTAATACTATAGTTTTCAAATACCTTTATTAGACTATCTTCCATAAATAAGAGCACCATGCTTTTAGCCTGTTTGTCATTGAGCTACCACTGGTCAAACTTTCGTTTCTAAGTATCAGTGGGATTTTCAGCGAGAGCTGGAGCAAACGCCTCAGATACTATCTAAATTTTCATGTATAAGTATGTATTTTATTATTATTTGCCATATGTTATAATTGGAAGTTGGAACCATTAAATGTTGTATCTTATCACGTTCAGATGCAATCAGCTTATTAGCCATTTGATTAGTCACTATGTTATAATTTGAGCAATAAAGTTTTAGATGTTGATGCTAATTGTTTCACCTTTTTTATTTTAATAATTAAACAAATAAAATTATTCATTTTAAGATATAAATTTTAGTTTTCTACTTTTATGTGTATATATAATTTTATTTTATTAAACTAAAATTTTCAGTTATGTACATTTCAGGTTTTTTAATTTTGACACAATTTCAGTTTTTATTAATTTTAATATAGTTTCAATTTTTAATAATTAGAATTGTATTATGTTATTATTATTACATTTAAAATAATTTCAAAAATAAAATTTCGGTTTACTGTTTTAAATAAAAACTGAGTTACCATTTTTTTTAAAAATAAGTCCAACATAAAAATTAATTTCGAAAAAATATGTAACAGTTATTAAATTAAATTTCAGTTCTTTTACTTTTAATTTAATAGAAATAAAGCTCCTTTTTTATTAAAAATGATATGATGTCGAATTTTAATTCTCAAATTCAAAAAAATTTAATTAATGTATAATACCAATTTTAATTAGGTTTTGAGGGATCAATGTCACGCCCCGCTTACCAAAACTACGGAGGCGAAGCGTGACTAAGGCCTGCTTGAGCCAGAGCTGTGAAGCTCGGACCCAATAAGCGTCTGTAGGGATACCATTTTAAAATTTTGAGGTTCTGGCATTTATAAAATTCGGAACAACTGAAAGTA
Organism: Scilla litardierei; assembly: GCA_030789695.1. NCBI lineage: Eukaryota > Viridiplantae > Streptophyta > Magnoliopsida > Asparagales > Asparagaceae > Scilla > Scilla litardierei. The sequence goes on from CM061142.1 coordinate 391,393,224, forward strand.
CAGAAAGAAAGTTGCTTTCATTAATATAAAGAGATAATATCCAGCGAGTATAAAAGTCTAAAAAGAGAAGCCTAATCATGGCAACAAACTACCGAAATAAAGTAAGCTAAAGTAGTAACCTCTGAAAGGCAGCGACGAAAAAGACCTCTAGGTCTGGTCCTCGTCAAGAACGTACTCCGTGTCAACGTCCTCTGGCTCCACGTACTCGGGAAAGTCCGGCTCGTCAACGTACTCTGGCTCAACACCTGACGTACAGCACCCAAGAGAAAAGGAATTGAACGTCAGGTAAAGTCTATAAGAAAGAATTAGACTCTACTGCAAGTGTAATATGATTAAGAGCAACATTTTACTTGTTGATTAACATGCAGGGGTTATGCCAAAGCAGAAAGTAAAACTGTGCTGGAAAGTAAACGAGACAGACAGTAGCCGTAGCGTGTGCTACCGGCTACGGGACTAAGCTAGACGGGACAAGACAACCAAGACAAGACGTGAGTGTGACACCAAAGAGAGTGCACGCCTGCAGCGTAGAGAGTGGCCAAACTCTCTATCTGGTGGCCGTTCACCCAACCCCACACCAAGTGCTCAAGACAAGACAAGACTGGACTGTACGAGTACCACTCACACCCTTGGTGAGTGCCTCTCCCCATGGTCAGCCGGGGCGCTCACTCCCCTAATGAGACGATGAGACTTCCCGTAAGGTGTACACGAAAGGTACGGTCTGCCAGGACGCTCACTCCCCTGATGAGACGTCGAGACTTCCCGTAAGGTATGCTGCATGAACTAAAGAGGACAAGACATGACCAGTTATGAACGTTCTATTATTCAGTTGTTGTTCTAGGGGGTCCACACCACGCACACACAGAAAAGCCCTAAGGTGTCAGTTGTTGTTGTTGAGATTAGACTTCATCGTCAAGTCTAAGCTATCAAGGGGGGTCCCGGACACTATCATTTCACGTCCGGTTCTCTTTAAATGTTCTTTAACTTCCTAAGAAGGGTAAGGCCTAAACATGGCCGTAAGAACACAAGTGTAAACACTTGCCTGCGGTGGCGAGAGCGTCGTCTGTCCGGAGCGTTCCGTCGAAGTGGCGCATCAACAATGGTCTGTCTGAAAGGTGTCAATGACGGTGTCAGGACACATTTTCATCATTCCTATTAGAGTTCATTTCTAGGTTCAACGGGGCTATCCTGGCAGTCAAAGTCACGTTTTCGTTTCAGTTCCGCCTAATTGACGATTTATCCAATGTGTACAGAAATTCAGTCCTTCGTCGATGTCTAATATTAGCAAAATTTTAAAGGTGCAGAAATGAAATTTAGTTATTTTTGACGATTTTTAGATTTAAGTTTTCGTTTTGCAACGGTGGGGGTTTTTACTACGCGTTAGAGGACTAACCTTTTGACGTCGTTCAAAAAGCAGATGTCGGGTCTGAATGGCGATGGATCGACGTCGTCTGCAACGTCTCGGCCGTGGGTTGCATAGCAAGACACCTCTGGATAAAGAGGTGGTGACACGAACAGCGAGCAAGCGACGATCTCCCTCCTGTTGCGGGTAGCGCAACGGATCTTCACGACGGCGACGACGTCGGGTAAAAACATGTAAGTACGGCGACGCACATGAACTCCGAGGGTCCAAGGGGCTGTCGGTGATTAAAGTAGGTCAGTGGGAGTCGCTCGGCCCGGTGGGTGGCCGACAGCGTCAGCGCATGGCGGTGGGTGGCCGTGAGAAGTTGAAGAGGACAGATTCGTGCAACGATAGTTGTCGCACGTCTCAGCGGAAAACCAGTGATCAAAAAAGTCAAAGGAAAATTGCAGTAGCCAAAGGACTTCAAGAAGAATCCAACGGTGGTGGAGTGGTCATCGAAAGTGGTCGGAGTTGGTCGTGCACTGGCGTTGAAGATCAGCGCACAGATCTGTCAAAAACAGCCGATATGGCTTGTTTCAACGGGTTTTCAAGGAGCTAGAGGTGAGGAAAAAGCGTAAGGGTAATTGCAGATGGTAGAGGTGTCAAAGGGGAGTTGAATGGTGGTGGTGGTCGTCGGCAACAACACGAACGGCCGACGGCCATGGAGATCTCCGGCGGGTGGTTCAGATGTGCAAAATTTTTGGCCAAGGGTGATAACTCTAGGGTTTTGGGGCTCTTTGGGAGGAGGAGAGGGAGGAGAAGAAGGATGAGAGGGTGTTGGCCGGTGATGGGGGGCTAGGGGCAGCCGGTGGTGGCTAGAGGGGAAGCCAAAGTCAGCTAGGGCATGGGTTGCGTGGAGGCTTGTGTTTCGGCCTGGGTTGTTCTTTTTGAAGAGATGAGTTTGCTAATGATGTTTTAAAGAGGGTATAGTTTAGGGGGTGACTAGGAGAGAGGGTGAGAGAGGGGGGTACGTAGTGGGGAATAGTTGGGTGCTGGTAGTGGCTGAATCATAATTCATGATATGTACTAATCTCCCAAGATTTAATTAGCAACAGAATTTTGAAATTGATTTGGGCTTAATGGGCATGGGTTTTAATTAGCGATTTGGGTGGGTTAGGAGTGTCAGAAAATTACGAAAAAAATATCGAGACGACCGTGACGAAAAGAGGCTCAGGGATACGGTGGTCAATCGTGTGTTTAGTTCACATAAAATGAACTAAAAAATAAAAGATCCAGCGACTAAGTCTAACGCTACGACGACCCTGCAATCAAACTCGATTTGTGGGAGAATGACCCGTGAAATGACGTTTCCTAAAAATCCGACAAATACCTACTCTTCCTTACGGTCACAACGGTATATCACATCGCATAGTCCGAATCCAGGAAAGAGTCAAATAAAATACGTGTACTAAAAACGTACATACACGCAGAAATACATAAGGTCGGAAAGCGACCGTTACATTCTACCCACTTTAAGAACGAAGTCCGTCATCGGACTTTCTAACTTAAAATATATCTAGCCATACTAGTAACTACCCCAATTATACCACACTGTAATTCAAACTATGTATAGCTACTACAAGTGCTTATATATGCACTAGGTAGTCAAACATCAATACTACGAACAAGTACACACACACATATATATATATATGCACATTCTATACTTAAACCCATCATAGGCAGTCAGATTCATACACGTACTTTAATCATTCATATAGTCACGTACATCCCCTATATAACTATCACTCCTACTATAAATACACGAATATACATTATTCAAATACAAGCAGATACTTCATCATATATACACATCGCATACCGTCCCATAACTATATTCAAGACACAACGCACACATCACTGCTACGCGCTCATGCGTAAATACTCAATCGATATTATTAAACATAAAAAAATAATAATGACCATAGTCTTATTACTACTAATAGTACTATCTAACAACCATACTAATATTATTAATAATACTCATACATACCTCACTAAGTCATGCCAATATAGTTAGTAATATATAATAACTATAACAGGCGCAGTTAATACACTGTTATAACTCAATCAATATCATTTAGCACCAATAATAATAATAACAATAATAATAATAATAATAAAATGTTAATATCAATAAAAAGCTACACGATCATAATACACATGCATCACTAATTATTACTTCAAATATCAATACTACTATCACAACTTAAAGCGCAACACGCTTCATATAATGCAACCATACCATATAATTAAAACCAATATCGTTATTACGACAAGTAGTAGCACTTTACTAATCATATATACATTACTAACCATACATCGTTAATAATTCAACAAACAACGACTAATACACAATATTAATAATACATTGACTTCACGCCATAACTAGAATGATATTATACGTAATGCATGTGCCAATACTTCACTATACACACATACAATATCAATTAAATATATTAATGTTATAAAGCAAACATATATTTATTTATATAGATAATCCATATTCTCATACGTAAATACACCCATATTATTATTCTTACATTGCACACAATCATAATTACATATATATCTATATGTAATATAATCACCTAATACGAGTACATAATCATACTCATTATACAACCATTTTACATACTATAATAATATTACAAATATTAGTTACACGTATACAATCATAATACACCATCATATACATACATACATCGTATATTCACATACATATAAATACACGCAGACACATTTCACGCATACTATACCTACATCTTATATGCTTTCCACAAACCTACACAAATCACCGGCATACATATACTGTATTCACACAATTATACACCAACATAGTAATTTGCGTATAGCTAGTATACTATTACATATACATCCATACATAGTTATAACATGTGATAGTCAAATAGGCACATACATACAATTAGTCATAAAATAATAATATATTCTACCTATGACTAAGCACATACATATCTACGTGCGAGCACACGCACGCACGCACTAACTTATAGTTCATATAATAGACATGCACACTTACTATAAGTACACCTATCATCATTGCACCTAATAACTTTACTAACATACAATTACAAGTATTAACAAGTATATTCAAACTACATACATTCTTACTAATTCTAATGCACACAGACATCCCTATTTTGATATAACCAACCACACATATATGACTAAATAGTACACTATAATATCCTACCTACAACTTCATACATATTTATCAAGTATGATACTGAGTACGCATAACAATAACACAAAAGGCAATCATAACTTATTAACATACAAAGCGTAAACACACTCCTAAAAACATGCACCACAACGACAACTCAAATTAAACTAATGGTCTCACTATACTATACTAAGGTTGACCTAGGCAACAACAAGCACTAATGAGATAGCTAAACAATAGTGGAGAATCCGAATCGAATAGCGAAACGAAACAAGATCGGGATGAACCGGTTCGGATGGACATGGACAAGAGAATAGCTTAGTTTTATGAAACAGAAATATAGTGGTGATTAATTAAGTAGGGAAAAGAGATATATTAATATTCTTAAAAAAATGTAAGTGAAAAAGCGCGTAAATGATATAAGTTTAAAATACGAAGTAAAGTATTTTGACGAAGGAAAATAATGACTATGGAAATGAAGTGATTGTTTTGGCAAATGGAGATAGGTTCTTATAAAAACTTGGACGTGCGAATACGATGAGTATAGGACTGTCACACTAATAAGTTTAGAAAAGAATTTAAAAAATGGACGATGAGTCATTTGAAATACGTCTTAACAGTGAAGGGTAAGAAAGGGAAAATTGTATATCGAATTAGGGAACATATAAGTAAGGTTTAAAATAAATTTTTTTATATAAACGAAATATGATATTTATATGAGTATGAAAGATATAGGTTAGAAAAATATTATACGATAGTAGTTTAAAGGTTTTGGTGAGAAAATTTCGAAATTCAAAGAATAAATTTAAGTCAACTGAAAAGTAGAAAGTTTAAGTTCAGGCTAAATGTTTTCAAAGAATTTAAACTAGAAGGGAAATCCAAAAATAGTATTGAAAATACTTTTTGAATGATCAGGATGGTAATAGGAAAGAGTCAACGTTTGATGATGAACAACATGAAGGATTCACGCGAATCGGGAGCAAGAGATATGATCGCATGATCAAAACATAACTACGCCTAGGATATGACTCATGAAAAGTCACTGGGAAATCCTATGGTCGGCAACACAGATATGTAATGATTAGAAAGTTGCTAGAAATCAGAGATTCCTAATTATCGGGCCGTCTAAAGATCAGGGAAACTCAACACTAAGACTTCCTAATGAACTAGACTGTAACAGAGAGATCTCAGAGAAGTGCCCTAAGAGAAACAAGATTACGCTCTGCTGGGCCCGAAATTGATGGACCAGAGCGGACGACTAAAAGAAAGACTCTAGAAATCTAATATGGTCAGAGTCAGGTGAGAGGCTACTAGGGCATCCTAAGACGAGTATGACTAAATCTTAACTAAAGCGCCTGACTATCAGACCTGGACGTCTACCTAAGTCTTCCTATCATCTAAGACAAGAAAAACCCTATTTAGACTCGTACATGTTAAACTGGATATTAAATGAATGTGGTACTCTTATTGTTCCGAACTTTTGCATGACCTGCATGGGCCACCACTAAAACCTGTCACGTCCCGCTTCCCAAAACTACAGAGGTGAAGCGTGACTAAGGCTCGCTTGGGCTGGAGCTGTGAAGCTCGGACCCAATAAGCGTCTGTAGGGGTACCATTTTAAAATTTTCAGGTTCTTGTATTTATAAAATACAGAACAACAGAAAGTACAGAAAGAAAGTTGCATTCATTAATATAAAGAGATCATATCCAGCGAGTATAAAAGTCTTAAAAGAGAAGCCTAAGCATGTCAACAAACTACCGAAAGAGAGTAAGCAAGAAGTAGTAACCTCTGAAAGGCAGCGACGGAAAAGACCTCTAGGTCTGGTCTTCGTCAGGAACGTACTCCGGATCGACGTCCTCTGGCTCCACGTACTCGGGAAAGTCCGGCTCGTCAACGTACTTCGACTCAACACCTAACAGACAACACCCAAGAGAAAAGGAACTGTACGTCAGGTAAAGTCTACAAGAAAGAGTTAGACTCTACTGCAAGTGTAATATGATTAAGAGCAACATTTTACTGGTTGATTAACATGCAGGGGTTATGACAAGGCAGAAAGTAAAACAGTGTTGGAAAGTAAACATGACAGATAGTAGCTGTAGCGTGTGCTACCGGCTACGGGACTAAGCTAGACGGGATAGGACAACCAAGACAAGACGTGAGTGTGAAACCAAAGAGAGTGCATGCCTACAGCATAGAGAGTGGATAAACTCTCTATCTGGTGGCCATTCATCCAACCCCACCCCAAGTGCTCAAGACAAGACAAGACTGGACTGTACGAGTACTGCTCACACCCTTGGTGAGTGCCTCTTCCCATGGTCAGCCGGGGCGCTCACTCCCCTAATGAGACGCCGAGACTTTTCGTAAGGTGTACACGAAAGGAACGATCTGTCGGGACGCTCACTCCCCTGATGAGACATCGAGACTTTCTGTAAGGTATACTGCATGAACTAAAGAAGACAAGACATGACCAGTTACGAACGTTCTATTGTTCAGTTGTTGTTCTATGGGGTCCACACGCACACACGTACAGAAAAGCCATAAGGTGTTAGTTGTTGTTGTTGCGCTTATACTTCGTTGTCAAGTCCAAGCTGTCAAGGGCGTCCCGGACACTATCATTTCACGTCCGGTTCTATTTAAATGTTCTTTAACTTCCTAAGAAGGGTAAGGCCTAAACATGGCCGTAAGAACACAAGTGTAAACACTTGCATGTGGTGGTGAGAGCGTCGTCTGTCCGGAGCATCCCGTCGAAGTGGCGCATCAGCGAGGGTCCGTCTGAAAGGTGTAAACGGCGGTGCTAGGACACATTTCATCATCCATTTAGAGTTTATTTCTAGGTTCAACTGGGCTATCCTAGCAGTCAAAGTCACGTTTTCGTTTCAGTTCCGCCTAATCGACGATCTATTCTATGTGCACAGAAATTCAGTCCTTCGTCGATGTCTAATATTTGCAACGTTTTAAAGGTGCGGAAATAAAATTTATTTATTTTTGAAGATTTTTAGATTTAAGTTTTCGTTTTGCTACGGTGGGGGTTCTTACTATGCATTAGAGGACTAACCTTTTGATGTCGTTCAAAAAGCGGATGTCAGGTCTGAACGGTGATGGATCGTCGTCGTCTGCAATATCTTGGCCACAGGTAGCACAGCGAGACACCTCTGGACATAGAGGTGGTGGCATGAACAGTGAGCAAGCGGCGATCTCCCTCCCGTTGCGTGTAGCGCAACGAATCTTCACAACGATGGCGATGTCGGGTAAAAACGCGTGAGTATGGCGATGCACGTAAACTCCGAGGGTCCAAGGGGCTGTTGGTGATTGAAGTAGGTCAGTGGGAGTCGCTCGGCCCGGTGGATGGCCGACGGCGTCAGCACACAGCGGTAGGTGGCCGTGAGAAGTCGAAGAGGACAGATTCGTGCAACGGTCGTTGTCGCACGTCTCAGCAGAAAATCAGCGATTAAAAGAGTAAAAGGAAAATTGCAGTAGCCAAAGGACTTTAAGAGAAATCCAACGGTGGTGGAATGGTCATCGGAAGTGGTCGGAGGTGGCCATGCACCGGTGTTGAAGATCAGCACATAGATCTGTCAAAAACAGCCGCTAGGGCTTGTTTCAACGGGTTTTCAAGGAGCTAGAGGTGAGGAAAAAGCGTAAGGGTAATTGCAGATGGTAGAGGGGTCAAAGGGGATTTGAATGGTGGTGGTGGTCGCCGGCAATGGTGGCGAATGGCCGACGGCCGTGGAGATCTCCGGCAGGTGGTTTAGCTGTGCAAAATTTTCGGCCAAGGGTGATAACTCTAGGGTTTTGGGGCTCTTTGGGAGGAGGAGATGGAGGAGAAGAAGGAGAAGAGGGTGGTGGCCGGTGATGGGGGGCTAGGGGCGCCATCGACGGTTGGAGGAGAAGCAAAAGTCGGCTAGGGCATGGGTTGCGTGGAGGCTTGTGTTTCGGCCTGGGTTGTTCTTTTTGAAGAGATCAGTTTGCTAATGATGTTTTAAAGAGGGTATAGTTTAGGGGTGACTAGGAGAGAGGGCGAGAGAGGGGGGTACGAAGTGGGGAATAGTTGGGTGCGGGTAGTGGTTGAATCACAATTCAGGATACGTACTAATCTTCCAAGATTTGATTAGCAACAGAATTTTGAAATTGATTTGGGCTTAACGGGCTTGGATTTTGATTAGCGATTTGGGTGGGCTAGGAGTGTCAGAAAATTACGAAAAAAATATCGAGACGACCGTGACGAAAAGAGGCTTGGGGATACGATGGTCAATCACGTGTTTGGTCCACAAAAAATGAACAGAAAAATAAGAGATCCGGTGACTAAGTCTAAAGCTACGACGACCCTGCAATCAAACTCGATTTGTGGGAGAACGACCCGTGAAATGACGTTCCCTAAAAATTCCACGAATACCTACTCTTCATTACGGTCACAACGGCATATCACATCGCATAGTCTGAATCCAGTAAAGAGTCAAATAAAATACGTGTACGAAAAACGTACGTACACGCAGAAATACACAAGGTCAGAAAGCGACCATTACAATCAATGCATAAGTTCTAGTGAACTGTAAATTAAATAAATAAATAAAATTAAAAGATGAACATGTGACTGTAGATCAACTGGATCAAAACTAACGGATCGGGGCTGACGACGACGGATCGGGGCAGTTCAGGGGCTGACGGCGACAGATCAGGACAGGTCAGGGGCTGATGGATCGAAGATGTGACCATGATGCCAAGTTTTAATTATGTTGGTTACTAAATCAATTTTTTCTTATTTCATATGATTTATAAGCATTAAAATTTATAATAAAAAATATATTAAGAAACAATCGATGCTGGGTTTTGATTATGTTGGTTACTAAATCAATTTTAATTAATGTATAATACCAATTTTAATTAGGTTTTGAGGGATCAATGCATAAGTTCTAGTGAACAGTAAAATAAATAAAAAAATAAAATTAAAAGAGGAACATGTGACTGTAGATCAACTGGATCGAAACTAACGGATCGGGGCTGACAGCGACGGATCGGGGCAGTTCAGGGGCTGACGGCGACGGATCGGGGCAGATCAAGGGTTGATGGATCAGAGATGTGACCATGATGCCAAGTTTTAATTATGTTGGTTACTAAATCAATTTTTTCTTATTTCATATGTTTTATAATCATTAAAATTTATAATAAAAAGTATATTAAGAAACAATCGCTGCTGGGTTTTGATCCTGCAACCTTCACTTCAATAATGTCCCATGATTGATTCTGATGACCATCCAACCCAATGAACTTTCTGTGAAGCCATTGCCCATAAACCAGTATTTCTTATGTTATGTACACTACTAACGCATTTCAATTATTCAACTAAAGTTACAGGTTTTATTTTTCCTTGCTTGATCATTTCAAGTGTCCATAATATTTATTACTGTAATTACAATTCTCAGTTATTATAAATGCCAATTATAGGAAAGTTATTCATTACATTTGGATATTAATTATGTTTTATTAGAATCCATATCTTAGATATTATGATCTGGTTAAGTTTAAAAAATTTAGGTACACCAAAGTGACCGAAATTCAATGTCTATTTTATAGTTGTTTATTCATATCTCTAATGAAATTAAATGCATAATAAGTATTTGATGAATGTTCATTGATTGTTAAATTTTACAATTTCCTAAAGGAAATTAAATTTTCTATGATCAATGAACATAAGAATGAAAATTGGACTTCTTGAATTAGATACATTTTTCTCCAAAGATATCGTGTATGTTTCTTTGAGATGTTCAATCTCGTATGAATAAATTTATGGCATTTACTTGTAATTATATGTTGTAGAATTTTCCAAAGAAAAACTACAACATATTGGAATATATGTTTATCTCAATTTTTATAACTTTTTATGATAATTTTTGCAGTTGTTACCCTTCATTCGCAAGCCTCATCCGTAACAATATTTAATGGCTTGAACTTTTCTGAATGGAGTGAGTAAGTCAAGTTTCACTTAGGTGTCTTGGATCTTAACTTAGCTTTACTAGAGGAAAAACATGATGTTATCACAGATGATAGCACTGAGGATGAGGAGTTCAAGATGAAATGATGGGAACGGTCTAATAGGTTAAGCTTGATTTTATGCGAATGATCGTGGCAAATAACATTAAGACGACAATCCCACTAACTGAAAAAGCAAGCAAATATCGTAAGCTTGTGGAAGAACGCTTTCGTTCTATGGATAAGTCTCTTGCTGGTGCATTAATGTCTCAACTTACGTCCATGAAATTCAATGGGACTAAGAGCATGCAAGAACATATCGTTGAAATGACAAACATTGCAACAAGACTTAAGTCGTTGGGTATGCAAGTGGATGATTCCTTCCTTGTTCAGTTTATGCTGAACTCATTACCTTCTGAGTATGGAGCTTTCCAAATTAATTATAACACTATAAAGGATAAGTAGGATATTAATGAATTAACTGGAAAGCTCATTCAGGAGGAAAATAGGTTAAAGAACTTGGGAGGACACTCCATTAACCTAACCACTCATGGAACTACAAAGTTGCTCAAGCCAAAAGGTAAGAAATTCAAGAAAAAAGGATTTTTTTTTAAAGGTGAACACTCTGGAAAGAATGATCATCTGGAAAGAAGGAACATTATGCAAATAGGTGTCGTTTCTGCAAAAAGGAAGGACATTAGCAGAAGGACTGCCTCAAACGTAAGGCATGGTTTGAAAAGAAAGGTACATTAGAACGTTATGTATGTACTTTTGAATCTAATTTGATCAATGTTCCTTCTAATTCTTGGTGGCTTGATTCTGGAGCTACTACTCATGCATGCAATATGATGCAGGGATTCCTTTCGATCCAAACCACAAACCTCAGTAAGAACTATCTCTTTATGGGGAATCGCATGAAGGCTCCTATTGAAGGCATAGAAACTTATCGTCTAGTCCTTGATACTTGCTATCAATTGGATTTAAGCATGACTCTTTATGTTCCTACAATTACAAGGAACCTTGTTTCCCTTCCGAAGTTGGATTTGTGTGGTTATAAATGTAAATTTGAACATGGATGTTTTAATTTGTACAATCATGTTAAACTTGTTGGTTCAGGTGTACTTATTGATGGATTGTATAAGTTGAAGCTTAATAATGAATTTTCTGAATCCTTGTTGAATGTAAATCATATTATGAATATTAAGAGTAGAATGCAAAATGAAAATTCTGCATTTTTGTGGCATAAACGATTAGGTCATATATCTAAGGAATGACTACAGAGATTGGTAAGGAGTGAAATTCTTCCCAATCTAAACTTTACGGATTTTGAATTATGCATAGATTGCATCAAGGGGAAGCAAACTAGGCATAACAAGAAAGTAGCCACAAGAAGTACTAAGCTCCTTGAAGTAATACACACTGACATATGTGGACCTTTTGATGCTCCACCTTTTGGTGGAGAGAAATATTTTATCACCTTTATTGATGATTTTTCACATTATGGTTATGTCTACTTGCTAAAGGAAAAATCTCAAACAATTGATGCTTTTGAGAAATATATAAATGAAGTTGAAAGGCAATTAGACATGAAAGTGAAAATCGTAAGATCTGATAGAGGTGGTGAATATTATGGAAAACGTGATGAAATGGGACAATGTCCTGGTCCATTTGCAAAATTTCTTCAAGAACGTGGTATTTGTGCACAATACACTATGACATACACACCATAACAAAATGGTGTGGCTGAAAGGCGTAACCGAACATTGATGGATATGGTTAGAAGTATGATAAGTAACTCTTCTTTACCCAAATTCCTATGGATGTACGCATTGAAAACAACAATGTATCTACTAAATAGGGTTCCTAGTAAAGCTGTTCCAACAACTCCTTTTGAGTTATGGATAGGTAGAAAACCTAGTTTAAGGCACCTATATGTTTGGGGTTGTCCATCAAAAGCAAGAATCAATAATCCACATATAAAGAAGATAGATTCTCGAACGATTAATGGGTATTTTATTGGTTACCCAGAGAAATCAAAAGGGTATATATTTTATTGTCCTAATCATAATCCTAGATTTATAGAAACTGGTGTTGCAAAATTCCTTGAGAATGAAAGGCTTAGTGAGAGTATGGAACAACATGATATGGACGTAAAGGAAATTAAGATGAACATTCCTTTATCAGTAAATGTCCCTTCACCTATAACCATATGCGTTCCATCTTCTATAGCTGTTTCAAGTGTTGTTCCAAATATTGCATCAAGTCTTGGCACTAATGAACAAAACTATAATGATGATACACATATGGAAGAAAGTAACCCACATATGTCTGAAAAAAATATACCTTTGAGGAGATCTCAAAGAATAAGAAAACCTGCTATTCCTAGTGATTATGAAATATATTTGCAAGAAATAGACATTGGAATCAATAATGATCCAGTTTCATTTACGGAAGCTATTGAAAGTAACGAGTCCGAAAAATGGATTGATGCTATGAAAGATGAGTTAAAATCCTTGGACGATAATCATGTCTGGGATATCGTTGATTTACCAAAGGGGGTGAAGCAAGTCGGCTGTAAGGGGGCTTTCAAGGCCAAGCGTGACTCTAATGGTAATATTGAACGATACAAAGCAAGACTTGTTGCCAAAGGTTTTACTCAAAAGGATGGCATAGGTTATAAAGAGACATTTTCACATGTCTCAAAGAAGGACTCGTTACGTATAATTTTAGCTTTGGTAGCTCATTTTGACTTGGAGTTACACCAAATGGACGTCAAAACTGCCTTTCTAAATGGAGATCTTGAAGAAGAAGTTTATATGGACCAACCAGAAGGTTTTCCATTTAAAGAAGATGGTCATAAAGTATAAACTTAAGAAATCCATATATGGACTTAAACAAGCTTCTAGGCAATGGTACATTAAGTTCAATGATACCATTACATCTTTCGGTTTTGAAGAAAATAAAGCTGATCGCTGTATATACCGAAAGATCAGTGGGAGTAAAGTTATGTTTTTAGTCCTATATGTTCATGACATCTTGCTAGCAACAAATGATTTGGGTATGATGCACGATACGAAAACTTATCTATCGAAAAATTTTGAGATGAAAGATATGGGTGAGGCATCATATGTGATAGGAATAGAAATATTCCGGGATAGATCACAAGTAGTATTAGGATTGTCTCAAAGAGGCTATATCGAAAGAGTTTTTGAGAAATTCAGAATGAAAGATTGTTCTGGTGGAGTTGTTCCAATTCAAAAAGGGGATAAGTTTAGTCTTATGCAATGCCCAAAGAATGACTTAGAACGAAAGCAAATGGAATCTGTTCCATATAGTTCTGTTGTGGGAAGTCTCATGTATGTGCAAACTTGCACAAGACCAGCCATCAGTTTTGCAGTTGGAATGCTGGGTACCAAAGTAACCCTGGAATTGATCATTAGAAAGCTGTAAAGAAAGTCTTGCAATATCTTCAAGGAACAAAAGATTACATGCTCATGTACAGAAGATCCAACCACTTGGAAGCAATTGGGTATTCGAATTCAGACTTTGCTGGATGCCTTGATAGTAGGAAGTCAACTTTTGGTTACTTATTCTTACTTGGAGAAGGAGCTATATCATGGAAAAGTTCTAAGAAATCCATTATTGCTTCATCCACTATGGAAGCTGAATTTGTGGCATGTTTTGAAGCCACAATTCAAGCATTATGGTGGCAGAACTTTATTTCAGGGCTTGAGATAGTTGATACTATTAATAAGCCACTGAAAATTTATTGTGACAACACCGCAGCCGTATTTTTCTCTAAAAATGACAAGTATTCAAGAGGCGCCAAGCATATGGAATTGACGTACTTTGCTGTTAAGGATGAAGTTAAGAAAAATGGAATAATTATTGAGCACATTAGGACGGATCTCATTATTGCCGATCCTAACTAAGGATTACAACCAAAGACATTTAAGGAACATGTAAATAGAATGAGTCTTGGTTGTATTTAGTATGATAAATAATGATGTAATAATGTTAAACATTCTGAGCTCATATATATATTTATGAAATTTACGTGTTTTCAAAAACACTATTGTGGACCATTATGAAACTTATATATAAAGAATAGACCTAATATGATGAAGTCATAGTGTTTGTGGTATATGGAAGGAAGTATGTCTTTCATGATAGATTTACAACTGCCATAACCCAGACTTATTATTTCAATCATATCTTGGTAAATTATGAGGATGCATATAATGTAATATGTTAAAGAATTATCAGGCCAAGTGGGAGAATGTTGAAAAAAACATTTAATAATAATCAATTTATTATTATAATAACCGTTTTTCGGTTATGGCCTGATATTTATAACTTTCTAGGAGTTATAACTTTCTAATCAATCTCATCCATTGGATCTAGTGCTTGATGGACGCACTAGATTAATTTAGGAAATATATAAATAGGTCCTCTCCCTATCCCTTACTACATACTACGATCCATCACAATTTGTGTACGTAAGTTTACAGGGATCAAGGTAGAGAAATCTGTTTATTAACTAAGCAACATAATGTCTTCCAACCCTGAAGATTATAAATATCTAAGTTCCTACATTTAACTAATGCTTCCGCGTTATGTATTAATCAAGTTTACAGGCTTTCCTCAACGGATTGTGGTGTGGGTGTGATCGGAGGCTGGGATGCTCAGCTGTTGCTAGATCTGATATTGGATCGAGTTGGGGAGAGCGGTTGCGATCATGTCTTGAATGAGAATCGAGATCGGAGCAGAGGTCGAGGATGGGTTGCTCCGATCGGTTATTGTCGGCAAGCAAGTGGCGGGGTGTCTTATCAGAGAAAGACCTTTGAGGCTCAAACGTCTCGCCCATCGAGCGGATGCTCAAGGTTCAAAGAGAAAAGGAGAAGAAAGACGCGGAGGTCATAGATCGAGATGGGGAGGGTGCTAATCCTTTTTTGTATTGAGCGAGGAGTGTGGCTGTAACGGCCATTTTTCTTAATGCACATTTTTCTGTAACGTAGATTTTTTTCAAACGATTTCCATAATAACTAAATGATTTTCCTACTATTTTTTGTCATTCAATCTTAAAATAGACTTCGTGTTCGTACTTCTTGCGAGGATACGAACCCTTGGCATTCCCGTAATTTCCGGAATAGGTTGTGAAATCGGTATTTTAATGTATAATCACTCTTCTCTGATCACATTTACCTTTCTACCATCCACTAACTTCAGATCTTGAAACCTAAACAAATATCAGAAACATCAAACCCATTTCAGATCCAAAAACACACAATTTCAAATCATACAGACAAACATCTTCAAAAAACAAATCAAACCCTCAACAAATCTCCATCCTCCTCCCATTCTGCAAAACACCAACCTTCTTACCAAACAAATTTCACAGAACCAAAGTCTACAAATCAGCCCCCAAAAATCAATTTCCAATAACTCTTCCCAAAACCCATATCCAAAACACCCTCAAACTGAAATTGAAGAGGAGGAAGACATCAAATCTAAACCCATTTCAGATTTGTTCAAAGTTCAGATCTGAAAAAAATTCAAACCAACTTCATCTTCAACCAAACCCTCTTCCTCTTCCCTCCATCCTCTTCCCTCCATCCTCTTCCCTCTTCCTCCTCCTACCTCCCCTAGGCCGGCACCACCCTCTACCTGCGCGCACCGCCCAGCGTCGGAAGCCCGCCGCCACCACCCAGCTGTGCGCCGTCGCCCACTACCGTCGGACCGCCGTCGTGAACGATGGCCTCCCTCTCTTCCGCGTGCACGTGCGTGGCCTTCCCCTACGTGAGTCCTCTTGCTGCAAAACAAAGATAGCAAAAAAAGGAGAATAAGAAATAGAGAGTGACAACAGAGAGGGAGTAATAGAGAGTGACAGAGAAAGGGGGGTCTATGAGTAGGTAGGGAGGAAGCATATGTTAACATCCTATTTAATAAAAGAGAAGTATAAAAGATTAAAGAAAGAGAGTAAGAGAGAATTGGTGTTAAAATAGTGTATGAGTAAGTAGAGGGGCATTAAATAGAATGTTAACATACCATTAGCTTACGCTAATAATGGCTATGAATAGGTTGTTAGTTTTAAAAGTTAAACTTGTTAGAATTAATATGTTAGTATTAATTTTAGAATGATTATTAATTGTTAAATGATGTTAGGTTAATAAAATTAGAAAAAAAAATAAGGCGTGCCATGTTAGTATAATCCTATATAAACGTTACACTAGCCGTAGAACCTGATAAAAATTAGACGATCCCAATTCAGTGATTAACTTGATATTTTGGTCATCTCGTAATATATCTAATTCGGTGATTTGTTTAACTAAAATAGAGAACCACTATCACCGTAACGAAGTACCCGTCAAGACGAACCCAACGACACCAAAATCACCGAAAACAGGCAAGTATGCAATTTATATTGAATTTTTGAAGGTAGATATTCTTTTAGCTTTTTGCATGTAAAGCTGCATAACTCAAAACCTGCACATGAAATGACACGTGAAAACACTACCGTGACATCCGTGGCTAAAAATGTGATCCAATGGCATATAACTTGATATAACTTAGTTTAGAACAATAACAAGAAAAATCAACTTTCTGTCCGTTTTCGTTAAACTCGCAAGTTCACCCTTTTTGCTAAATTATTGTGAATGATGTTTTGATACCCTTGTAATATGGAAAATGCTGCATGGAAATAAATGATTATGTTATTTAATTGCTGCATGCCTTGAAATAATTAACTAGCGTGAGACATCGTGAAATCGTACGCCTCGAAGGCGAAATCATGATTTTCGTGATGTCATGTGAGTTGGCAAATTCGTGAATTCGTGCTTGTAATATGGCTACTCCGTCGATCATGTGTGACTAGTCTGGCTCGTGTTCCAGTAGGGTCACATATGACTAGTCTGGCTCGTGTTCTAGTATATGTCGGTTTAGCCCCTGGCTCGTGTCCAGCACAACATTCTTGGGTGGGTTAGGTTGATCGGCTACTAGGCGTATGACGGTGTACTCTCTTCAAGGGCATCACCCGTATGCGGTGGGTTAGCACTAAACACAGTAGGCCTCCGTGTGAAGAACGACCCACTCATCACGACCTAAAGGCGAGAACCCTATGCATGATAGAGAGCATTGCATTGTAATTGTAATAATCGTGTTACTTGCTCGCACATCAGGATTGCCATGTTATAGTGTTACTTTTTACTTCGTTATAACTGCTATGTCATAACTGCTCACCTTACTTGTTAAACTGCTTAGAACTGCATGCTAGGATGTACTTTACTTTACTTCATTATTCTTAATCAGCATGTCTAAACTTGTTGTCATTATCCCGTTTAATTCTTTAATTGTCTCTTAAATCCAGTATAAATTTGCATACCTTGCCTTGGGTTCTAACATCTACTTGCAGACCCTTGCTGACATACATTCATGTTTTTGGATGTATGTCAGATCCCGAGCTATAGCACCAGGAGGACTAGTTGAGATAGCTGAACCACTGGACCAAGAACTGTCAAACTAGAGAACTTTCATTGCACTTCTTTTCACTTATTGTACGGGTCATAAGTCCCACTCTTCTTTTCTACATTTGTTGTAATTCCGTTGAGACATTTGAGATTGTAATAATGTTTTTTTATCTGCGTTATTTTTAAGTAATGCAAGCAAGATCCTACGGTTTTCACACAGACGCTTATTGTGTTAAGTCAAGGGGGAAAGAAAAGCAAAAGTACCTCCTCCTGACTTGCATAAGCGGGCCCGTTCGCGTCCTCGCTCCCAAATCTAATGGAAAGCGGGGCGTGACAGGTTTTAGTGGTGGCCCATGCAGGTCTATGCTCATGCAAAATACTCTAAAACAGCATGGATAATATTACAATCTTAACTCTCAAACAACACTTTCCCTAGAATCTTCTACCCCGATCAAATTCATTAGAACATCCTAGTCCTAAGTTTCCTTATCCTTAGTCAACCAAATAAATATATCCTTGATTTTAATCTCCCTTCCTTTTTCATTTCACTTTATGACCTTTGTAATCCATCGTAGCCTTTCACTAATCATTTCCTACCTATACTCGCATTTGATCACCCTACTCAAATCATTGCTCCCGATCCACGTAATCTTCCTGACGGCCATCATTATCATTTTTTCATCCACATTATTATACTGTTTCAAAATTTTGCTAATAACTTCCTTCGTCGATAATCCCAGTAATCTTCGATATGAATAAAACCGTACAATTGATAAAGACTTAATAAAAGTCATTAACAAAACCTAAAATTTTGAATTTTAGGATTTAACTAGTTAATAGGATAAATTAGTTGTTATATATAAAAACCCCTTTGTTGATGGCACGCATATAAATGATAAACTTCCTTCAATAGACCATAATCCGGTCAATGTGCTTGGCTAAGTTTATTGGATCACCCTAGCTAGACTGGGGGTAAGTGATCATGGCTTAGTCACTTCCCTGGCCGTGTCCGCTGGACCGCAAGGACGTAAATCATGATTATGTAACGCCGTCGATCTTCTTCATTATCAACCTCCCTTTAGCTTGATGACCCTTCGATTGACCTTCTTAGTACATTTGAACTCTAGCTATGAAGAGTAGCGTTCGAATTTTCGATCATCAGAAGTTTAAGTTCGACAATTGAAGCGATCGAAAGGACGCTTAGAAGTAATCGAGGATGGTACTGGAGAATTTAAGACGAGACAAACGTGACGTGCACGTGTAGGCTGTTGCATTTTCATCCTTTTGATCTTGTATTTCTTTTCTAGCCCTACTTTCATCATGTACCTGATTTTTTCAATGGGTTTAAATCTTTTACCCACCTACCACCTCCCCTTCATTATCGCCTTTTGTCCTCATCCTCTTCTCGGGCCCCGATCTCGCCTAACCTAGCCTAGCCTACCCTACCCTACCCTATTGCCTACTTTCGGCGCCCCTTTTTCAAGCTCACCCCCTCTTTTTAAACCCATCCTCTTCTTCCTAACCAAGGCACCCCACGGCTTCCCCTTCGCCCCGATACCACCCTCTCCCTCACCTTGCCTCCCTCTCGACGAGACCAACCCATCTTGCCTCGAGCTCCTCTGGCCTCATACAAAGCTCCACCCCATCCCGGAAGCCCCCGCCACGTTGAGCCGTTGCCGCCATGGATCGACAGTCGCCGATGGCCCACCGACAACCTCGGGGACTGTTGGGCTTAGTAACAACCCTCGTCGCCACCCTTGCTATTTTCATGAGGTTGAGATCTTGGAAAGCCGCTGTTCTTGGTGTTCTTTCGAGCTCCTTGTCCTGGGTCTTACCCCTTAAGTTGCCCCGCTTCGTTTTCTCCTTAGATCCGCTCCTTCGAGTCAGTTGGACCGTGAGCTTTTGGTCGTTATATTGTTTAGGGCTGATGGTGATAACCATAGATGTCGACCAATGGTGTTGGTAAGGAGTATCATTGGGGATGAGTATTGGCTTGTTTTTTGCCTTAGGTGTTGAAGTTGGATGTCAGTCTTGTGCTCGGATTTGGGAGATGGCTAAGATGTTGACTTCTTGTTGGATGTTGTGGAGATTGCTGGAAGAAGTGGTAGCGATGATCTTGACCCTTGAGAATTGGCATTATGTTTGCCTTTTAGTGTCGATCTGGATATTGGCTTGTAATTTGGTAGCATGGCAGATGAGGTCTTTTGTGTTCGGCTGGTTAAGTTATAACAGCGCGAATGCATATGAATTAGTCCGTATGCCTATGTACGCTATATCGATGATTTACTTGGTTAGGACCTAGTAGTCATCTTTTGGCAGGAGTTGAAATTTTAAGCTTTATGTTCTTCATTTTTGATGTGGTTTAAATATAGCTTGCTGCTGACTTATCACCTCAGGCTCCAAGTTCGAACGGATGTCGTCGTCATAATAGCCCTCATTTTCATGTAATGCCATTATCTCATATTTTGGCTACTTGATAGATCAGAAGTAACTATGGTGATGAAGGTACTAGAAATGATACGTTATATTGATGGATAGTTATGCAGACTGATTGAAATTGTTTAAAACAAGATACAGTGGAAAATGGCAAGATGTGATTTAGTAGTTTGTTTAAGTATGGTGAATAAATTTATGAGTTGTCACGAGGAAGGATGTGTTGGGAACAGGACAAATATTGATTGTAGATAGTGATGTATACTAGGCGTAATTGTAATGGTCGTCATACATTAGCAACTGGTGTATCATCATTATATTGATTACTTGATATAAAGATAAGATTGGAGTTGGGAGAGGTCACAATTGTAGTGCTACCAGTTAGGTTATGCAATGGACAATGTGATGATATGTAATGGACGAGACAACTTAGGAGAATAAATACTTTTGGAGAATTTGGCTATAGATGAACTATACATTATAGATTTCATAGGAGATGTTATTGCTCTAATATCAATAACAAGTGAAGGGTGAAGAAATTTTCAAATGGTATTGGTTGAGGATACTTAGTGTTTTTCCTTTAAAGGTTATTTAGTATAGAGCATTGATTATTTTGGAGCAAGGACCTTGAGTTAGAATTCGAAAGACAAGGTCGGATATGTAGCTAAGTTTTATGATATGCTTATAGTTGTAACATGATTTAGTGATGAGACGAGTAGTGATGATTTATTTGAGAAATACTTGATTGAGATTACGGGTTTAGCGTGCAATATGTTAGAATATGGAAGTTGCAGTTGTAAGTATATATATATACACACACATTGCTATTCATCACTCATCCTCATCCCTGCACATCTTGGGTATTCGTCACTAGTCTTTTCTCTTGCCTACTAACGATTAAGGCCATCGATGGTGCTTAGTCATCCGAACCTTTTTTGAAACTCAATCTTAACCACATCACACGTATCACTTCCTGACTAGTTTCACTATTTCATCTTGAAGTATTTCAAGATCATAGTTTACCTCGTAGAATACGACGAGATACATAAGTACTATCGGCATCTCTTCATGAAACCAAATACTAAGAAATTCCGAGGACGGAATTTTTATAAGGTGTGTAGAATATAACGGCCATTTTTCTTAGTACACATTTTTCGGTAACGTAGATTTTTTTCAAACGATTTCGATAATAACTAAATGATTTTCCTACTACTTTTCGTCGTTCAATCTTAAAATAGACTTTGTGTTCGTACTTCTCGCGAGGATACGAACCCGTTGCATTCCCGTAATTTCCGGAATAGGTTGTGAAATCGGTATTTTAATGTATAATCACTCTTCTCCAATCACGTTTACCTTTCTACCATCCACTAAATATTTTTACTCATTACTTTTACTAATCAGTTTATTAAATTACCTTTATCATCTACTAATTAACTTTAGTAATTACATTTACCATTTTCTAGGTAACCTTATTAGAATTACTGTTTATACTCACTAATTACATTTACATAATTACTTTACAAATCTATTTCTTACCCCTAATTATCATCTACAACCCTCCTCTTCAATTCCCACCGAATTGTGAGGTGAGATCCAACAGCTCACCCCACAAACAATCACTACCTTCATTCTCCTCCCCCACAACCAGCTCTCTCCCTTTGAATTTGTCTCCCCTTTCACCGTTCGTATGTCAACAGCAGCAAGGAATGCTGCCAACAACAATCTTCATCTCCCTGCAAGCCTTTCTCTTCCCCTGCAAATCAACTTCCCAAACCAGCATCAAATAATCTACATCAACCCAAAAATCAGATGCATCATCTTCCAAATTCGAACTGAAAATTAGAAGCGGGGAGAAGCAATACCCAAACCAAACACAAATCTGAAACAAACTTCAGATCTTGAAACCCAAACAAATTTCAGAAACATCAAACCCATTTCAGATCCAAAAACACACAATTTCATATCATACAGACAAACATCTTCAAAAAACAAATCAAACCCTCAACAAATCTCCATCCTCCTCCCATTCTGCAAAACACCAACCATCTTCCCAAACAAATTTCACAGAACCAAAGTCTACAAATCAGCCCCAAAAAATCAATTTCCAATAACTTTTCCCAAAACCCATATCCAAAACACCCTCAAACTGAAATTGAAGAGCAGGAAGACATTAAATCTAAACCCATTTCAGATTTGTTCAAAGTTCAGATCTGAAACAAATTCAAACCAACTTCATCTTAAACCAAACCCTCTTCCTCTTCACTCCATCCTCTTCCCTCTTCCTCCTCCTACCTCCCCTAGGCCGGCACCACCCTCTACCCGCACGTGCCGCCCAGCGTCGGAAGCCCGCCGCCGCCGCCCACGACCGTCGGACCACCATCGTGAACGCCGGCCTCCCTCTCTTCCGCGTGCACGTGCGTGGCCTTCCCCTACGTGAGTCCTCTTGCTGCAAAACAAAAATAGCAAAAAAAGGAGAATAAGAAATAGAGAGTGACAACAGAGAGGGAGTAATAGAGAGTGACAGAGAAAGGGGGGGCTATGAGTAGGTAGGGAGGAAGCATATGTTAACATCCTATTTAATAAAGGAGAAGTATAAAAGATTAAAGAAAGAGAGTAAGAGAGAATTGGTGTTAAAATAGTGTATGAGTAAGTAGAGGGGCATTAAATAGAATGTTAACATACCATTAGCTTAAGCTAAAGATGTGTATCAATAGGTTGTTAATTTAAAAAGTTAAACTTGTTAGAATTAATCTGTTAGTATTAATTTCAGAATGATTATTAATTGTTAAATGATGTTAGGTTAATAAAATTAGAATAAAATAAGGCATGCCATGTTAGTATAACCCTATATAAACGTTACACTAGCCGTAGAACCTGATAAAAATTAGACGAGCCCAATTCAATGATTAACTTGATATTTTGATTATCTCGTAATATATCTAATTCGGTGAATTATTTAACTAAAACATAGAATCACTATCACCGTAACGAAGTACCCGTCAAGACGAACCCAACGGCACCAAAATCACCGAAAACAGGCAAGTATGCAATTTATATTGAATTTTTGAAGGTAGATACTCTTTTAACTTTTTGCATGTAAAGATGTATAACTCAAAACCTGCATGTGAAATGACGCGTGAAAACACTACCGCGTCATCCGTGGCTAAAAATGTGATCTAACGGCATATAACTTGATATAACTTAGTTTAGAACAACAACAAGAAAAATCAACTTTCTGTTCGTTTTTGTTAAACTCGCATGTTCACCCTTTTTGCTAAATTATTGTGAATGCTGTTTTGATACCCTTGTAATATGGAAAATGCTGCATGGAAATAAATGATTTTGTTATTTAATTGCTGCATGCCTTGAAATAATTAACTAGCGTGAGACATCGTGAAATCGTGCGCCTCGAAGGCAAAATCGTGATTTTCGTGATGTCATGTGAGTTGGCAAATTCGTGAATTCGTGCTTGTAATATGGCTACTCCGTCAGTCATGTGTGACTAGTCTGGCTCGTGTTCCAGTAGGGTCACATATGACTAGTCTGGCTCGTGTTCCAGTATATGTCGGTTTAGCGCCTGGCTCGTGTCCAGCACAACATTCTTGGGTGGGGTTAGGGTTGAGCGGCTACTAGACGTATGACGGGGTACTCTCTTCAAGGGCACCACCCGTATGCAGTGGGTTAGCGCCAAACACGGTAGGCCCCCGTGTAAAGAACGACCCACTCATCACGACCTAAAGGCGAGAACCATATGCATGATAGAGAGCATTGCATTGTAATTGTAATAATCGTGTTACTTGCTCGCACATCAGGATTGCCATGTTATAGTGTTAATTTTTACTTCGTTATAATTTCTATGTCATAAATGCTCACATTACTTGTTAAACTGCTTAGAACTACATGCTAGGATGTACTTTACTTTACTTCATTATTCTTAATCAGCATGTTTAAACTTGTTGTCATTATCCCGTTTAATTCTTTAATTGTCTCTTAAATCCAGTATAAATTTGCATACCTTGCCTTGGGTTCTAACATCTACTTGCAGACCCTTGCTGACATACATTCATGTTTTTGGATGTATGTCGATCCCGAGCTATAGCACCAGGAGGACTAGTTTAGATAGTTGAACCACTGGACCAAGAACTGTCAAACTAGAGAACTTTCATTGCACTTATTTTCACTTATTGTACGGGTCATAAGACCCACTCTTCTTTTCTAATTTGTTGTAATTCCGTTGAGACATTTGAGATTGTAATAATGTTTTTTTATCTGCGTTGTTTTTAAGTAATGCAAGCAAGAACCTGCGGTTTTCACACATACGCTTATTGTGTTAAGTCAATGGGGAAAGAAAAGCAAAAGTACCTCCTCCTGACTTGCATAAGCGGGCCCGTTCGCGTCCTCTCTCCCAAATCTAATGGGAAGCGGGGCGAGACAGTGGCAATTTTTCCCGACGCCAACAGAGGAACACTCGGACCGAGACAGTGGGAGGGTGCGCTCAAATTGAGACAGAGGGAGACAGTGCAGCAACTGATAGATTTGATGCGGACGGGTGGTAATGGTGCACGGATGTAAGAGCAGATCCAAAGTCCGTATATATTGTTGCTCCTTCCTTACAATAGCGAGCTGCTGTCAAAACAGCAAGTTCCAACCACTCGCTTGTATCACTCGTCAAATTAGAGAAACAAGAGGGAGCTCGTCAGATGTGACGAGCTCCCTACAAGCTCGCCAGAATCTTTTTAAAATATTTTCAACGTCTTCAATCTGCTGATGCCGCTGCATCTCTGTTGTTGTAGTCCATACAGTCGTGTGGAGGAAGCCACACGACAGTTGGCCTCTTTTCTTTGGTTGGAAGGAGAATGCCACGGCCGTGTGAAGGGAATCATGCGGCAGTGGCCATGTCACTCTTTTCTTTTTGGCTCACTTCTCCAACGGCTACTTCTCCAACGGCCAGATTATTTTAATATTAATAATTTTAAAATACTGGATGTTAGCTAAAGTGGAGAGTGTGGTTGGAGTGAGTAGCTAAAAAGTGGTTTCCTAAAATAGCTTTTTAGCTACAATAGCTAACATTTAGCTAAAATTTAGGGAGCCACATTGGAGATGCTCTAAGGGTCTGTTTCTTTTGTTGAGAGTGTGATTTGGAAAAGTTGGATGGGTGTGGAATCTTGGGAGAGAGAAAATAAGAATTTTTGTGTTTCTTTTGTTGAGAGTTGGTTTGGAAAGTGTAATTGAGAAAGTTGAATTGTGCACACTAAACTTTTTTGTGTTTCTTTTGGTGTTGAAGGTTGGATGAAGAAAGTTGGGATTGGGGTGTGGTGAACCAAGGTGAGATTACCTCCTAGGATTTCATGCTTCACAAGCATCTCCAGTTAATACAACAGTGTAAGAACGCATGCAAGGCAAAGAAAGCAGGCAACAGAAATCAAAATCCCATTGCATATCCAAGTTAAAAAATTATGAAACTACAATTGCAGTAAATACAATAGAGTAAGCACGCAAGCAAGGCAAAGAAAGCAGGCAACAGATATCACAATCACATTTCATATACAAATTTAAAAAATTATAAACTGCAATTGCAGCAAATACAACAGAGTAAGCACGCATGCAAGGCAAGTGAAGCAGGCAACAGATATCACAATCACATTACATATCCAAATTAAAAAAAATATGAAACCCACTCCAGCAAATTCAACAAAGTAAGCACTGCAGGAAAGTCAAAGAAAGCAGGCAACAGATATCAAAAACCCATTTCATATCCAATTTAAAAAATATTGACACTGCATCTCCAGTAAATACAACAGAATAAGCACGCAGGCAAAGCAAAGAAAGCAGGCAAGAGATATCACAATCCCATTTTATATCCAAATTAAAAAATTTGAAACCCACATATCCAGCCAATACAACAGAGTAAGCACTGCAGGCAAATCAAAGAAAGCAGGGAACAAATTTCAACATCCCATTTCATATCCAACTCCAGAAATTTTGATAATAGCATAGACAACAGAGTAAAAACGAAGGCAAGGCAAGGAAAGAAGTTTACAGATATTCAAACTCCATTTCATACTATCAACAAAAAACCTTCCTACCGCATCTCTACCAAAGACACCAAAGTAAGCACGCATAGACAAAATACGTATCCTATCCAAATTACAATCTCATTGTTCATACCCGGCCATTGACATAACATACATTACTCAAGCTTTACATTGTAGCGTCCCCATCAAACACTCTTGTTAATCAACAACAACAACAAACAAAACATCAATCCTATAAGCGAAAACAAAACCAACTTACTGGTTTTGTAATCGAATAGGAAGGTGTCCATTTTCACTGTGTTTCGCTCAAATCGACTCACGAGCGTAGCCAACCGCCCCTCTATCTCTAACAGCCTCCTATCGGAGAACATTGTGGAAGAGGATGCATGGTTGGGTCTTCTTTCATGCTCATCCATTAACTATAGTATCACATATGTGGACCAGTCCGAGTGTGGATGATCCTTCCATTCGTAGAATTTGCATTGATTCCCCGCGATGGACAGCTCCAAAATCTTCGGCCAGGGGTTTTTCGGGTTCATGATGTCTTCCTGGCAACCCTCAGCCCACAGTGGCAAAACCAGATGTCATCTGCATCTGCATCCAACTCACCGGCTACCGCAACTTTGGGTCGGGATTGAATAGAAGAGCTGGACCCGTTACTCATTTGTACCTAGCACGAAATAAAGATCGACAAGGTAGGCAGACAACATATATACATATTACATAGACTCCGCATATCATTTGTGTTTCCCAAATCAAATCCAAATAAAATATTAAAAAGTCAATGAAACCAAAAAATAAGAACAATTGGAAACTGGTTTCTTATCATCACTCCATGTCATACTCGTACCCATCTTCACACTCACAATCAATATGCAACGCAACATAAAAATTACCATAGCCAATATAGGTTCCATACCGGAAGAACATTACATTACCAATAAGGGCATGTTTCTTTTGTTGAGAGTTGGCTATAAAATGGCATTTATATGTGCTATATTGTATATGAGTGTGATGGGGGAATAAAGATAAGTGTACCATAGCAAGGAAACATATAGTTCCAGCTTCAAAATTTGCACCGTTCATAAGTTTTAGTGTGAAACATTCATCATGGGGCTCCAGCAATGAAACCAAAGTAATCAAAGGTAAGGCAATGCAACAAGAAAACTGATAACCAAAAACCCTTTTCAGTATCCATATCTAACCCCTGTTGCATGCTTCACAATCCAAAAAAAAGCAGCTAGCAACTAGGTAAGGCAAGGCAGGCATCAGAAATCCAACTTACATAGCATTTCAAAATCAATAAAATTTGGATACTGCATCTCCAGCAAAGAATTCATAGTATGCATGCAAGGCAAGGCAAGGCAAGGCAAAAGATAATCAATTTCCATGTTTTAGAGAAAAACACATATTGGTGTTATTTTGGCTTGAAGATAGCCAAATTCCATGTTCTAACCTAATTCCGTTTCAAATCCATATATAAAATATGTTGCACACTTCAAAAGCCAAAAAATAGCAGCAATGCATCAATGTAAAGCAAGGCAAAGAAGCAGGCAACAGAACACCATAACAGTTGAAAAAAAAATTGTTAATTCATCTCCTTCAAAGAGACCATAGTATGCAAGAAGGCAATGCAATGCAAGGAAAGCAGGCAACACATAAACAATGTCCATAATAAGGCCAAAAATAAATTCTCATTTTCATATCCACCTCCTAATTCAATGTCATATCCAAATCCAAATTCAATTGATGAAGTCAATGCAAGTGATGAAGGCATCACATATAAAATTTATATGTCATATCCAACTCCATAAAATTCAACAATTGCATCAACATCAATGAAACCAAAGTATAATAGAAGCCAAGGAAAGGCAACAAGGAAACTGATAATCTGTTGCAAGCATCACAAGCCAAAAAAACATTAGCTTACATCTACTTAGGCATGGCAGACATCAGAAATCCAAAAACCATAGCAGTTGAAATAAAAAAAATTGGATACTGCATCTCCAGCAAATACAACATAGTAAGCACTGCAGGCAATGCAAAGAAAGAAGGAAACAAATATCACAATCCCATTTCATATCCAATTTAAAAAAAATTGAAAGCCACATCTCCAGCAAATACAACAGCGTAAGCACTACAGGCAAGGCAAAGAAAGCAGGCAACAGATATGAAAAACACATTTCATATCCAACTTAAAAAATATTGAAACTGCAACTGCCAATGCATGCAAGTAACTGAAAACCATAATCCATTGCATAGCCACGTAAAAAACCAGACACATGGTGCAGCTCCAGCATACACTGCATTGTGCACAATATTTAGTTGGTATAATGAAACAAAAAATACAAGAGCAGGCAAGAATCAGAAACTTCAAATATTTTTATAGCCCTCAGGAAAAAATTCATTTTATTATGAAAATAAATTGGTACTAGGCAGTTGCTCCATCAATTTCACCCCAACATTTTAACTGCAGAATGCTCAGATATTAAACAATAGGGACAAAGTGTTCAAAATTAGTTCATCATCATAGGGCTATATGCAAAACAATTCAATATACATCTTACATCAAATATCAAAGCCAGTTATTAAACAGTCAATGGGGTCAAAAACTTTAAGTATCAACTGTCATATACAGCAAAGACACCATTGAACTGGAGCAAGGAAGCCAATGCAAGCTTAAGGAAGCTAGCCAAGCTCCAAATCAAAGCCTTCCAAAAACTAATACATCCACAAGGACCCAACCAACAAAAACTGAAACTAGCTAGTATGATTAAGCTAGCAAAGTAGAACTGTAACCAAAATATCATTGGGCTACATGATAAAAATATAGAACTAACTGAAACCAAAATATCATGTCTAGTGCTTACACAAGCATAATATCCAAGCATGCAATGTCAACATAATAATCACCTTACAATAATCCACCATATTATATATTCCATACGTAATCACCCCCAACCCACTTTACCAAGCCAAACGCTAACCCCTTCATGAAACTACATTTCATTTAAAGGCCACATCCATCATCATCTCAATCAAGGTCATCGACATCATCACACATAGCCCTCTCAATCTTATCAACTTTCTTCTCACTGTGTCGCTTCCTAGCTGAGGTTGGCACAGCCAAAAATCGCCTCGTGTCCATCTCATTCATGCTAAGGTCCGTAAACACCTTCTTCAAGACGTCTTCTAGATACTCTTTAAACTCATACACACGTGTAGCTAGTGTTTCGGTCCAGTGGGAGAGAGATCTTTTTTACTTCTGCGACCTCTCTAACAATATTAGCCATGTCCCGCATGAGGTCAAGATCATCCCTCAAATACGCAGTTTCTTTTTTCCCACAGAGGGTGGGCTAGCTTGGCGTGGCCCACCTTAAAAAGGACATGTCGATGCAGTGTGGGGGGATGTCATGTGGGGCATCTTGACTTGCTGAAGGAATAGGGGTAGGTGAAGGACTTGCTTGCTCTCCATATCCAGTAGAAAATGGGCCTGCAAAGGTTTTTTAAACCACCTTCCTATAATCCCCCTTAGCAGCATCATCACCAATGATGAGCACAAGATCATCAAACCAAGGTAAAGGTAGGTTTACATAGTCTTTCAACCTATGGTTTACCTGCACGAATAGAACATCAATTATGATCAAGTTTAATCGTAGCTAAATTTATTTTATTTTTAGCTATCATATAATATAGATAGAAGTAAATATCGCGGCACAGGTTTCATATATTTCAGGATCAAGTTCTATCATCTTCTTATCATCACACCAACCAGCCCCACTTATTTCGAAGCACGACAACACATCAGTGAGACGTCCAGACAGTGCTTTCATGTGATTGCATACATGGTGGCTTGTGTAGTCCATCCCATGTATGGAATTGATATGTGCAGCGCAGCAGTGAATGCAGTCCCTTTGAAATTCTTATCGACTTTATTCTCGTGTAGTGCTGTTCTGCAAGGAACGGAATAAGGGTCGCATCATGCTTAGGCTGCCACACTTTATTCTGTTGGGCCTTTGTGGTTGGTTTCTTAGTTCTTTTCCCTGGACTTGACACCGATCCATCTGCATCCTCGCTACGACGGCTCGACTTCATAGAAGAGTCACTGCCGGCAGTTTGGTCATTCCCACTTTGTGACGTAGGCATCACGAAAGCACTTTGCGATGACGGTCTTCTGAATGGATGGATTGCCCCCTGGACCATAAGCATATATCCAGGGACATTCGGCAAGGGCATGGCCATAGGCATTGGCATTTGCATGCTAAAATTGGGAAATTGTGGAAATGTCATACTTTGGCCAACTTCTTGGAAGCTATGCGTGGGGAATTGCACATTACTCATCCTCCGCGGCATAGGTCGGGCCAGAATGGGATCCATCCATCTTTTTGCTTCTCCCTATTGTGTTCCTTATGCAAGGTCATAAAATGTTTGCATTGGATCATTACCTCCCCACATTGGATCACTTCCTTGACCAGAATTTGATGACCCTTCCCTCCTTACAACATCAATATTATGAAATTGAACATGCAAAATTGGGTATAATCACATCCAACCACCTTAAATACAGATAATATAATGCAGGGAGTAGCAAACTGCAGAATTAAACTACTGATTAAAATGAAGTAAATGGCTAACACACATCATGCACCAATTGTCATAATCAACATAGCAAACATAATGTACTACATAAGATTCTTAATTAAAAGGTTCAGCATAAATCGTAAATAAACGATCCCCTCATAGCCCATGATCAACAGTATTCTCATTATTATATATGTTACAGTAGTCCACCCACATTTTCCAAGCTAGCTGATCCCTGCGAAGTTTCCATTGATCCCTTTGTTCGGTTTGTTCACGAACGGGCAACTGTTGGGAAAGATCCATAACCGTGTCATCATGCGCATTGATAACATCGTCATCCTCCTCAAACACATCAACATCTTCATCTAGATGGGGGTCATGAGGATCTTGCTATTTGGATGTAATTATGCAAAACAGCGCAAGCTAGGACGGTATCAACCTGACTTTAATTGGGTAGTGCCGCTTGGCAGACAAAATTTTAAACTTTTTCTTTAGGATACCAAATGTCGACTCAATCTTTGTTCTTAAGGAAGAATGATGCAGGTTGAAGAGCTCTCTGCGATTTTGAGGAACGCGATCAGTATGGTCCTTCAGATGGTATCTAACGCCCATGTATGGAGATATGAAACCGGGCATTGTAGTATATCCAGCATCGCATATGTAATATTTACCTACATTCGAAAAATAAACACATTTTATGATTCAACGCTTTCTTAGAGACGTATATATAATATTTATGGAAAAGTATGCATATTACCATCATACACTCGTAGACCCAGTGGGGGTAAAGACAAGGCATCTTTCAGGATCGTAAAATCATTTGCGGATCCTTCCCACCCGGCCATTACGTAAGTGAATCTTTTATTTGGAGTAACAGCTTCTAGGACATTTTGTGTACCTCATTTACGACCTCTAAAGCGGGGTACAAGCCTGGCTGGGAGCATGGCATCTATATGAGTCCCATCAATGAAACCAATGCAATCCTACAACGTAATCAGTAACGCCCAAATTGCAATCACCATAACGATATTTATTATACTGACACATATACAAAAACACACACATACCTTTAAAATGGAAACCAATTAGGATTATTGACTATCTCTGGTGGAGTCTCATTAGGAGCTTGCTTCATGAACATATCCTGAATTGTACACACTCCAGCCATAACTTTGTTAAAATAACAGCTAACTGTCCACCCGCCCCTTATAAAACCCACTTGCATGACTCTATTCTTTGACTTGTGCCCTATGATATACAGGAACATGGCCAACTGCTCCTCTAGGGAGACATGAATAGTGTCTTTGAGAATACCACTCTGTCGCATTAATGATGCAAGATTCATGAAAGCATGTCTGTGCATTCGTAAGTAGTGTAAACAACTACTTTCAGACCCATACAGAATTCTCTGCACGTGGGATTTTCTATGCAGATCCCGCATATCTGAGGGCTCTCTAGGTATATGGATGGCACTACCGGAATTGTAAAGTAGTAAGTGTACGATGACAAAAATTATTGCCGCCACAGTCTAGGTACATGTTTTACAGGCCAAATGGTCTCCTTGTATATTCATGTACAATTTATTTGCAACAAACATAACTTCACGTATAAGTTGTGAATGACATATGATTTTAACATAAATTAGTGAATGTGAAAATGAAACCCACTGATAGTCAATATGAAAATATTGTCATAATAACCCACTGATATGAAAAGGAAACATAAAAAATCATAACCAATAAATATGCAAGCATCAATGATGTAGCCCTCAGAAATTATGTTGAATCATATTAAAACTGGTTGCTTTGCCATTGATCCAACAATATCATTACCAAAATATTTTGTGTAAAATCAAGAAAAACCTAGCCAATTCCTTTCAGTTGTGTAAAATCCATATCATATCCCAAGCATACTAAATCTTTGTTGTGTAAACCCTTCCATACATCAGTTCAATTGCATACAAACCTCCAAAACAGTCTCAAAACAATTGGGGAATAATTGGAACCAACAAGCAAGTCATCCAGTATAAACGACATAACCAAGAGCCAAAAATCGGTATTAATTTTTCATCATCGGGCTATTAGAGAAAAAAAATAAAAAAGTGAATTATGAAGAACCAAAAATGTCTTGCAGGCAAATTTGGAGTTGAGCAAACATAGCTAGGGTTAGCCAAAATTCATATACCCAACCATTCATGAACAAAAAGCTCATCAATTTCAGATCGAGAAAACCA
This sequence comes from Scilla litardierei, assembly GCA_030789695.1. NCBI lineage: Eukaryota > Viridiplantae > Streptophyta > Magnoliopsida > Asparagales > Asparagaceae > Scilla > Scilla litardierei. The sequence goes on from CM061142.1 coordinate 391,426,523, forward strand.
CATAATTTCCCCACCATCATGGCGATAAATCATCCAATTTCCTAAACCCAATCAGTCATAAAACCCTTATCACAGCACATGCATTTGATGCATTTGATTAGAACCATACCATGGCCAATTTTAAGGAAGGATAGAAAGAAATTATACCTCGGAATGCAATTAGAATTCCATATCCACCCGAAAATGTTCACAAACCCACAATCACCAGGAGATCTCCTAGGGGTTTTACACACCATTGATGGATCGAAAAGGGCTCAAGAAAGGCAACGCGAGGCAGATCAGCCCAAGTTGTGACCGTCGGAAACAAAGATCGACAGAAAAAATTGTCGCCGCCTAAGGTTTTGCGCTAAAATTTCTTCAAAGGAGCGAAAAGTGGAAGGAGGCAGCAGCGATGAGAGGTGAGTATAGCGGGTAGGACCCAGCACGAAGGATTCCAAGCGTAATCTGCGTGAAATCCGCGGATTTTGGCCTCGAGATTTTGGCCTCCACGTCGGCTCCACCTTGGAGCCAGCTCCCCCCAAATTCGTCGGGCCAAATCTCACCAAAGAAACACGAGAGAAAACGAGCATGAATTCAAAGCTACAGTTCGTAAACATTGTGATGAATAGTGGCCCAAGCCCAAAATCTCACCAACTATCCACCAAAGAAACATGCCCTAAGAGGAGTAGGTGCTGACTGCTTTTTGTTTGAGACTTTCAGATCGAGAGCTCTCTGATTATGTTGGATCATCGACGTAGATAAGAGAGATAAATAGAAGAAATGTCTTTTTTGGAATTCCAGAGAACAGATTAGTCCTTCATAATAGAACATATTAGCATTTCATAATAGAAGAGAAAAATTCTTCTTTATATATAGACTACATCTACTCTCTTTACCCACAATAACCATCCAAATATTCCTCAAACAACCCCACAATACATAATAGAAAATCACGTAAAAACTTCCCATTAGTTGAGAAAATCTATCATATATCTCAACTAACGGGTCAGGTTTTGATTCATTGGGCCAATTAAGGCCAAAAACAATTACAAAAAGAAGGTTGTGTTGGATAATGAGAAGAATCAGTAACCATGGCACAAAGCCATGGTTCTCTAGTTATTAAATCAATGGAAACCCACAGGCCATATGATAACCAAAGGTCCCCATTAGTGGGGATGATGTGGAGTAATGATGGGGATAAAGATGAGGGGAGGCCAAAGGCCTCCCTCATTCATAACACTCCCCTTTATCCACTCATTACTTTGGTCTTAGTGTAAATGCTAAGGTGGTGGATACTTCTGGATACAGAGTAATCGTGTTTGCCTCGTTAAAAACTTAGCTGCAGAAAACCTAGTGGGAAAACACAACAGCTTAATGAAAAAGAGTGCAACCCACAGGTTACTCCCCCTGATCCATACAAGCCTTATCCTTGTAGGTCTTTCAGCTTTCATTAGAGGTTTAGGGTCCAGAGTTAAATGAGGTTGCCTCATTAAAACCTTTTGGCTATGAAAAATCCAATGTGAGCACCCATAGCTAAGAAAAAAGAGTACAACTCTAATATGAACTCCCCCTGATCTGTACAAGCTTCAGGCTTGCAGATCTCCTGTGTATCTATACAATCATTTCCTATTCGTCCATACATCCATCATGTTCTGAATACAATCATCACTCATCTATACAAGTTTCACTCATATCTAGCGGCTACTGGAAAACAGTGGCGCTCAGAAGTGATACGCTTTATGAATTTTGGTAGATGGCTCCACGTATGTATTCCTTCACTCAGTCTTCACTGTGTCTGCAAGGTACTGCTGGACCTGGATGAGCATATTTTAGATATGCTTTTTGGATGATTAGCCTCTTAGAAGATGTGGACTTTTGGAAGATGATGTGTAGATGTTTAGGAGGTGGCCGGCCATTTGTGCTTAGTCATCGCGATGGTCTGTAAACCTGCATATGTGATTTTTATTCCTTGGATGCTGATCCTTGACCCTTAGAAGTTGCGCAGAAGCAGCTTATTCTTGGTCCAGTGGTGCTCTCCAGGGCAGCACTGTATTTGGCTAATAGCTTTACTACAGACGTTCTATTAGAGACACGTGTAGTTGGCCAGACAAAAGAGTGTAACTAGTACACTAGAGCTAGGTTCTTCAGGACCTAGGATGTCCTCCCCCTCTTCCAGCAACTGGAAGGCGTCATAAATATGCATCCATTTTTAATAGATTGCAAATGGATATCATTCTTCATAAACTCCAGGTGTATGGAGAATCTTAAAGGGTTCCACCACGAAGGTGCTTAATCTGTAAGCCGAGACAATACATTGTTATGCCTAGGTATTTCATTTCCAATGTATGCTTAAGGCTATCAGATATCTCAATGGTCTCTGCATGAGATGCTAGTAGATTTAAGTCGACCACATATACGGCGACTATCACAAATCCTGTCAACGATCGTTCGAAAAAGATATACGGGCAGAATATTGCTTAAGATCATCTAATGATCTTAGAAGCTTTTATGGAGAAGACGTTTCTACGTCTCTCTTTCATCTCTGGGGGTAGAGTATACCCTTCTGGAAGTTTTATATAGATCTCTATGTCTATATTGCCGTATAGATATGCAGTCACAACGTCCATAAGCTGCATTTATTGGCTTTTTCAGAGATGTTTAGGCTTAGTAGGAAAATGATCACATTTCCTTCATTTCAATTTCTTATGAAATCCAACTTATATTCCACATGTTTTACACATTCAGGTGTATGGACTACTGGTCCAAAGACTTTGCTTTTCAAAAGTGAGTCTAGCTCTACTCTTATTGCATCGTCCCACTTCAGCCAATCTATGCATTTACGCTATAGAAAAGTGGTTTGACGTCATCGTCGTATTTAGCGACATGAACGGCAATAGAGAAAGCAAAACCGTCGTCGACGACTGTGCTATATCTATCCAGTACCTCTCCAGTACGTACGTAATATAATGATTTTTCTCCTGTTGTTTCCTCTGCATGGGAAATTAGGAGGGGAGATGTTACTGGTCTGAGCTCAGCATCCTGTGGAGTGATCATTTTAATATATCCAGGAATCTTCCTCTTTCGAGAAACTTTATATTTTGAACCTGGCGGGCGTCCTCTTTTCAATTGAGGTACAGCCAATTCTGCTGTCGGTGGATTGCATCCATCTTTGGGGATGTCAATCCTAGCTGGCGTGTTGGCAGCAGGGACGTGTGAACGAACAATCTTCTGGTTGTCTGTAAATTTATCCGGCAATTGATGTACTTTAGTCTGAATGTGAAGGATCTTCTGGATCTCATCTTCACATAGAAAAAGTACGCGGATCATAACGAGATTAGGACCTTTGTGTCATATGATATGGTCTCGGAAGCTTCAGGCTTTTTTAGACTGCGTGCCTTTTATAATGAGTATTTGATCATCAAAATCACAGTTATCAAAACGTGGTGATATGGGGACATATATTAGCACATCCAAACACTCTCAAATGAGATATGTTTGGTGGTGAACCATAAGCAAGCAGCATCGGCAATAAGATATGGCTACAAGAGGGTCGTATCGTGATAAGCGATGCGGATTGCCGTATGGCGTATCCCTAAAAATCCACATGCCAGTGGGATGTAACAATGGACGTGAAATCCATTGGAGTCTCTTTATCAGAGACTCTTGATAACCCATGCTGAGTATGAACATACTACATGATGTTCAATTTCAATGCCAGTTGCTTGGCAGTAGTCTTGAAAGACCTGTGCAGTGAATTCACCCACATTATCAGCTTTTGAGAAAGCTAGGTTGCAGGTGAACAAAAAGGCATACATAAGACCATCTATTAGATGCATCTATTAGTACATTGAAGTACTAAAATGGGCCACTTGCGGGGTGAAATAAGCCCACAAAGGTCACCATGTATTCTCTCAATGAAGCCAGGAGACTTCCGATCCCACTTTCAGGAGGGAATGTCTCTCTATAAGTTTTCCCTTATGACAAAGGGGACAAGGAAACTCAACCCTTTTGAAGAATCTTCAGGTTATCCAATGGATTCATTTGATGATGCGACCATCATCGCTGATCCAGGATGACCAAGTCTATTGTGCCAGAGTTAAAAACTCTGGCAATGAAAGGCACTTCTGGTGCTCAGTCAAGTTGGCTTTCTATAAGATGAATATTTGTAGTGATAGGGACCCGATGGGGGTCCAACGAATCGTGCGTAGATGGTCTTCTGGCCATCCTTTTGACGAGTTACATAAAGATATTCATTATCCATAGTTTTCAAGTTATGTTCATATAAACGAAATATCCTTGAAACTTGGGAAATTCATATATGTTTAAGGAGAGAAGTTTGCATCTTATAGTCTCGTTGTATGTGGGAGCAATATTAATGCTACACCAGTGCAACGAGGCACTGTTCACAATATTTCACATTCACTACTGGAAAATTGGACATTAGCCACGGACAATTCCGTGGCTAATACCCCAAAATCCGTGGCTAATACCCAATAGCCACGGATTTTTATAAATTCCGTGGCTATTGTTCCGTGAGAGAAAGTGGCATTGCAAATGTGAAAAATCCGTGGCTAAAGAAAGAAATTCCGTGGCGGAAAAGTTAGCCACGGAACTATAGCCACGGAATTTTCGTGGCAATTGTTCCACCTATTGCCACGACAAATCCATGGCAAAAGAATATTTGCTACGGCAAAGTTCTCCGTGGTAAAGTTCATTAGCCACGGATATTCCGTGGCTATTATTCCAACCTTTGCCACGGATATTCCGTGGCAAAAAGTTGTTCGTTACGGAAAATCCACATCTCTATATAACATTAGCCACGGAAAATCCGTGGCTAATACGCAGTAACCACGGTCAGTTTTACGGATTGGCGGTGGCTAATGGATATTAGCCACGGATTGGCGGTGGCTAATGGTAAATTTGTTTTTTTTTTAATTTAAAAAAAATCAAAATATTACTCCGTATCAAAATATTATTCTCATTTCAACCAGTAGCAACATTCTCTTGATTCAAAACAACCTCCTAAACATAAATCAACATATTACTAACAATAATTATATTAGAAAACTTTCCAACATGTGTCAATATCAAAACATTCACAAACATATCCCCATTACAACAAATATACAACACACACACCCCAATCTCCATATACAAAACTCACTACCAACTCACACAACCACACAACCACTACTGGAAAATTGGACATTAGCCACGGACAAATCCACTAGTTGTTGATGATAGTCCATTGTCCACTTCTATTTGTTTTATTGGTCTTCATGTCTGCAAAAGTAATTGAACAAAAAAATTGTGTTTTTGTTTACGGATCTGAGAATAAACTGGTAATGTTCCAACAAATCGATACAACTGAAAATAATATGCACATCACAAAAATTTTGGCCAAGAAGGAAATGCCAATAGTGACAACGAGGATAAGAGGAACTTTTCAGCTGCCACTTACAAAATTTATCGGTGTCACTCACTACTTATCCTTCTCTTTCTTAATTTAAATAACTTAACTATAATAACTTCATATCCATCTATTTCTAATGCATTTTACGGCTATCTAAATGTGCCTTATATAACAAATAATAGATAGACAGTTTTTACCCAGAAATAACGATGAAAAGAAAACTAAATAATTCGAATAAGTTGATGATTGTATCCAAACAGATACATTAGATTATTTCTCATATTAGAATCTATAATTCTAATATATCGCTAAGGTGATCGACTTCAATAAAGATTTCGCAAGTTCTCTCATTAATGAAAAAGCAACATCTGCTCATTCTTGTATCAGTATTATTTTCAATTGTATCAGTATTATTTTCAATTGAAACATATAATGTACATAAAAGCATAACCATCTTTTTGTTTCAAAATCATGAATAGCTTAAGATTTTTAGTTCATTGCTATGGCAATTTAAACTCAAAAGCTATTAACCATGTTCATGCACGCTATATTCAGCAAGCATATAGCCTCCTCCTAGAAAATACATCTTACTACTATTAAATTGTATAACAAGAACTTCCTCTCCAGTATGGCAGATTGCAGAACATGCCTCATAAATAACAAATTACAGCTATTTCCAATCATAGAAAGAGGACATTTTTTTCCAAATGAGATAAACAGTCAAAAAAGAGAATTGGCAAATTATTATATGTGGGACACTTGTCCCGATGTAAAATTGGCATCTGGCATAGGCAAACACAAATGCTTAGTTGCCCCTTGAGGTTGAGGTTGGTACGTTAGATTTTTTCAGAGATGCATAGAGGGAGTTGTGTTTGAACTTTGAAGCATATCACATCAGAAGTTGATCCAACCCTAACCTTCATTTGGAGTTAGTGCAAGAAAATGCATAAATATTTTTCAAAATGGCATGATTGCATCTATCATTATCCTCCATAATTTTTGTCCGTTTGGCTAGGGTTAGAAGTACTGAATCCCTACCAATGCATCAAAACTCCAGAATTATGACGGGGTTGAGGGACACATTTTTATACTCTAATACGCCCTGTCAAGTTGAGAATGATTTTTTATATGCTGAAAGATGGACTTTTTTATACAGTGGAATTTTTTAATCGACTTTTTGGGTGTGTCCAGTGGAATTGGAACCATACCATATTAAATCACATCTGCATTAAAACTCTAGAGTTGTTATGCGGTTGAAGGATATATTTTTATACTCTAACAAGGAGTAGTTAATGGCTAACCGCACACCAACCCACAGAGCCAAACACAGCCAATAAGTGTCCGTATCCTTGTCAATTACTTAGAAATGCATAGACAGTTCAATTGATGATGAAAATTGTGTTCAACGTGAAGTATGTTGTGAACAACAAATCAAACTGTTCAGACTATTTTCCTAAATCATGTAATTTCACACATGGATAACAGCCTAATCATAGTATGCGTCTAACATGAGTATGCCTGGAAGAAACATGCATGTATAGGCACGCCATCATGTCTGGATTTTTGACAGTTTCCACATTGAAGTGTGGGCATCCATTCTATTTTTTACAAATCATAGATTTTCCCTCTTTTCCAATTCATTATGTAAAACCCTAGTCATGCCCAGGAAAAGCTATGCTAGCACATCATTATGGCTTGTACTCCCTTTTTGTTGCATATTCCGACAGCAAACCAACATCCCGAATGTACTGTTGTATTTGTTATTAGTACGTAAGCATAATATACATGAATCTATATTGTATATCTTGTAATAATGGCTATCTTAATGATATAAATTAATAAAACCTAGGTTGTACGCTGCTATTGTTGTTTATTATGATAGAAACATCATCTATCAGAAGAGAGACATCATCCATCAGTTTACACATTGATACAACAAGTGTATTGATAGTCTGTGATAAAGGCAAACATTAGAATAAACCTGTCTCTCGTAGTTGTCCTAAGCAGTATGCCACCGCTTGTGCTCCCTATCCGCAGAAGAGAGGGCATGTTCTTTACTTTCAATAGCCATATAAGATTCCTCGAACTTTAATTTGTAGTTGCTCTCAAGTTCGTGAGCCTTGCTCCGAAAAGATTCAACTTCATCTTCTAATGTCTTCTTCAGTTTCTCTGCCTGCATTAAGTGATCAGAGTTGTTATAGAAGGCACTAAAGGAACATTAAAAAGGTTGGTTATGCTAATCACATAACACATTTTCTGAAAATATTACATTTTATTTACAAGTTCTCTATTATCTTAATACATATTCTATCTTAAGTAAAATTCTAATTCTACCATTTTCTTTCTTCACTTCACTTCACATATCTCCTCCTCCTCCTCCAACATCACCATTGCCACTGCCGCTGCCGCTCCGCCACCTTCTCCTGCCGCCACCTCCCGCGCCTCCTCGATGCCGCCATTTCTAGTTGCTCAGGTTCTAAAAAATTCAAAATCATTGTGTCGGGTTCAAAACCAACTTGAGTATGCCTGCAGATCACATACTCATGTTTCTTCCATTTCATCCAGGATATCATGCAAAATAAAGAAGAATTCCTCCTGCAACAAGCATGACTAAATTCAGTGCAACTACACCATTTAAAGAATCCAAGAATTGCATATTAAACACATGAAAAATAATTCAAAGATGAAACATAAGAAAGAAGAGACCTCTCGATTAAACATAAGATGGTCCAACACAAAGAGTATCAATATCAGCCCCTGGGCCATGAAACTGCAATAAAGATTACCCAATACAAATCATGTGCTTCCAACACATTCAAGCATGAATCAACATTAGCACACACAAAAAGACAGTTAACTTTCTTTGAAAATTCAGCAGAAAGTTGTTTTATGTTGTTAGGGAATATGTTATAAGATTAATCATTCAGCACGTTGTTAATCATATAACTAAGCATCAATCTACTGCACAAAACGAACAAGTTTAGAAAGCAGTAAGAAAAAGAAAAATTCAATGACTAAGGTTAGAAATATTATAGTTTCCCCTGGCAAATCGAGAATGTTGGGACGTTGGATAAAGATTGAAGATCAAGTTTGCTGTTGAATTACGCCATAAATAATTTATAGAATGAAACTCGAAATGTACTACCATAGATGTGAGATGCTGAATCGGTATCACGAAGAAACACTATGAAGTAGTAACAGGTTATGAGTTGATGATAGAAATGATTGTAGCATGTCGATGGATGCGGGGCATTTGATCCGGATCTATCTTGATGATTTGAAACCCAATCGGAGAAGCGATTAAACAAAGAAGCATAAGCAACTTATTAATAGGCAAACACTTACCATGGTATCAAAATCAGAACCATATGAAGTTAGGTTGTTGATGCTTAGGTTCCTGCAAGAACCCCCAATTATTTAAGTATCTCTATAGATGAAATTACACAAAACATAGCAGTCATGGCAAAAATTTGAAAAGAATGGAATTGGGATTTTTTACAATATTTCCAATTTCTGTAGGCTGCCCAAATTCATAATCCCTCCACCAAGGGATTTTAACAATATTTTTCCAATTTAACCAATCATATAACAAAGATCCCCTCTTCGTCTTGTGTGGTATCATCCTTCAAAAATGAACAAAACAGGTCCAAACTCGAGACACCTCAAAAACCATAATCCTAACCGTAGAAATAAAGTAAAAAATGATACCATGGCAGCGGTGAAGGGATCCAACCCTTCTCCGTTGCTGCTCGCCCTGCCTCTCGTGCGAGGCGAACACAATCCCCTGCGGGGTGATTTCACTGATTTGGAGAGGAAGCAACTAATAATTTTTGCCTTCCAGTTGGAAGAGAAACTATGTATAGTCTTAGCATTAGAAGCATACCCACCACAAAAGGATTAATGGTATGCTTGTATTAAAAAGAATGCTGAACAAGAACAATTTATAACCAAAATCAATACAATAGAAAGGGAACAATACACGAAAGCATAAAGTGCCTACCTTTAGTGGCTCATGGTTACCCTCTGCAACTGGAATCCCACGACAACCTGGGAGCTCACACTATCCTTTTGTAGATTGTTAAATAATAAGTAATGATGGATATGTCCAATTGCCTCAAAATAATATTGAACAAGATAAGTAATCAACAAGAAAATTAGTAGTTCCAACATACGCCATGAAACAGGCACATACCAGAAGTAACGCATTCCGGGTAGAATATTCAGTATTGCAATTACCAAATACTGGTGTCAAGCTCAGGACTTCTATCTCTGGTGTTTGAAAAGCCATCGTCATGCTATCATCTGTACATGAGCCACTAAAGGAAGGCATAAAGCATATAACATCTCAATAATGATTTGTTTGTATGTTGCTAAATTTGTTGGATACAACATGAGAGCGACTCGACTCTCCCATCTTAACTTTAGATATATCAATCTTCGATTAAAAACGCATTCAAATCAACTGGAACTAGATAATTTTCTCACTAAAATATACAAAATTAAGTAAAAGAAACCGTATCAAGCTTCGATTTTGAAGTCATCCCATTACAGAATTTTTCAAACGAAGCACATACAACCAAAGAAATCAAAATTGACTAAACCTGAAAGAGGCTGACGAGCCCCGAGATCTCAAATGGGAAGGACGCAAGAGCACCTGCAGCATGAAATCTACCGCCGGCCAGCACCCAACACGGCCGCACTGCTCGTCGGCGCACTCTCAGACCACTCTCGGCAGGTGCCCCACCTTCCCACCGTCCATTAATACCCCAAAAGAAGCACCAGAGCTTCATACCCGACCCCGTACCCGCCCAAAACCTCGCCAAGCTCCAATCTGGAACTCGATTCATCGTCCCTCTCGGCGAAGATGTCGAAGAAGAAAGGGCGGCGGGTCGAGAGAACGCAGCGGTTGAAGGCGAGCTCGTTGGATTAATTTGGCGACGAGGGTGAAGTCGGAGAAGTTTGTGAACTGAGAGTTGAAGAGTGGGGGATATGTTGGAGGTGAGTCGGTAAAGCGCCTCATTGTCAGGCGGCGGCGACGGCGGCGGCGGCGACGGGGACGGGAACGCGGGGCAGCTGCCGCTGTTGACCGAATCGGAGAAGGTCTCCATTCGATTAGCGTTGAGATTAGAAAGGGGTTTAATTTTTAGTAAACTTGGGGTCTCGGAGACGAGAGAGCAGCCGCCGCTGTTGACCGAATCGGAGAAGGTCTCCATTCGATTAGCGTTGAGATTAGAAATGGGTTTAATTTTTAGTAAACTTGGGGTCTCGGAGACGAGAGAGCAGCATCCGCCGCTGTTGACCGAATCGGAGAAGATCTCCATTCGATTAGCGTTGAGATTAGAAAGGGGTTTAATTTTTAGTAAACTTGGGGTCTCGGAGACGAGAGAGAGATGGGGGGAAGAGAGACATACCTTGGGGTCTCGGAAAGAGAGGCGGCCGGTCGCCGATAGCAAGGTGTCTCAGAGAGAGGGGCCGTTCGCCGATAACGGCAATAGAGAGAGAGCAGAGATCGAGACAGAGAGAGAGAATAGATTGCGATCGATCGAGTAAAGCCCGCCATCGACCGCCCAAATTTGGGGAAAATTTCATCCCTATCCTTCACGGAAATATCTGTGACGGATGTGCATATATCACGGACAGATCTGTGACAGATAGAAATCTTCCATGGATATTTCCGTGTTTGATGCATCCGTTAATCTACCAGTGGCAAATGGTTTACTGTCACGGAATTTCCGTGGTAGATAAGACTTATCTGCCACGGATTTGTCCGTGGTAGATGTTCCGTGACGAATGTTACTAATCAGCCACGGATTATTAGCCTCGAACTAATCCGTGACAAATGATTAAACATTTGCCACGGATTCTGTCCGTGGCTGATAATCCGTAGCTAATGTCCAATTTTCCAGTAGTGATTTCATCTATATTAATGCAAAGTGGAAATTTATTTGAGTAATTCAAACTAAAGTTCATTCAAAGCAAACTACAGATGAAGCTATATAAATTTAAATGCATAGATATGAAGATAGTGCTCAATCGAGCATATCGTCATTCTCGAAGTCTTATGCAGTGAACTTGGTCAGAGTTTGAATATCTGCCAGGTTTATTTCAAGGGGAGGCTTCAGGCTCGCCTGATACAGGTCCTGGAGGTAGCGAGGAGTGCGACAGTTTCTGAACCAATGTCCAACCATGCCACATCTATGGCATTTATCCTCCCAGATCTTCTTAGGAATTGACACTGGATCAGCGTTCTTATGCTTCCAAGAGAGGTTTCTCCTCCTTTTGTTGTTGTTGATTTGGGGAGGTGCTCCTCTTGCTGGCTTCATTACAGCTTCCCCTTTGTTCTTTCTAGCCTTCTTCTTGTTTTTCCACTTCTGGGGGGGAAACATTGTGGGCTTCAGGGATAGGGGAAGTACCAGCAGGACACAAATTATGAGTGGCAAACAGTAAATCTCTATTCTGCTCTGCCTTAAGAAAGCAAGAGATCAAATCAGAGAACTTCGTGAAGTTTCGTTCACGATACTGCTGCAAGAGGATTGCATCTTTCTCGTGAAAGGAGGTAAATGTCTTTTCCAACATGCGATGCTCAGTCACTTCTTCACCGCACAATTTCAGGCGTGAGGTGATATTATGAAGTGCAGAGTTATACTCAGCAACGGACTTATAGTCCTGAAGTCTGAGGTTTTTCCACTCATAACTGCACGTGGTAATATTATATCAATTTGATGTTTATACCGTGCCTCCAGCGCTGTCCACAACTCAATTGGGTCCTCTACCGTTAGGTATTCGGCCTTTAAGGTCCGATCTATATGTCTCCTAATATAGATAATGGCTTTCGCCTTATCCACATCAAAGACAGTGGTAGGAGTGTTGCTAGATGATTGGGCCGCTTCTGGGGCCTTACTAGAAGAAGCATCGGAAGCTGCTGAGGGCCGATGAAGGAGCCACAATTGAGCCAAGGAGGGTCATAGAACGCAAGTTGAACTTCAAGCCCACTCGCCAACTCAGGTAATTTTTTCCTGCAGCATCAAGAACCCTGAAATCGATGCTTACCAATTTTGCCATTTTATCTATGCAATTTAAAATAAGCATGAATTAATTAAAATGTAAATTCATGCATAAAGAATAAAATAAGTAAAATGTGGAGATTGGCCAGATACCCAAAAACGTACAAAGTCCAAAGTCCGATTTACATTTCATAAAGAAAAGAAAAAATACAAGTTGGAAACCCAGAAAGGGTCCCTTTCTTTTGAAAATTTCACCTCCATCTTCATATGCTGGTACACCGGTCTTTGGTATTTATACATACAATCCTCACTTACAAATTCTCTCAAAAGAAAATAAAAGTGCAAGGAAATTAAAGGTATCAAACTGGCCGATCTCAAAAACACATTTTAACTTATATAAACATCCATGTAGTTATATATGCGACAGGCAAAATAAGACAGTACAAAAATCTTCAAGCCCAAATATTGGATAAAAATTTTTTTATTTAAGTTAAAAGGATTAATTGGACCATAGGGAAACGTCATTCATCTTTAGGTTAGTTAACTAAAGACAGAGCGATCTCAGGATCCGTTTAACCAATTTAATTTAAATAAATGTATTTATCCAATGCTTAAGATAATTTTTAATTGTAAAGTAGCAGATTAAATAACATAAACCGCAAGTCCTGTGGGCTAGGGGCAGGCAGCAGGCCCGATTGCAAAAATAATAATCATATTAATTTGCAATTTTATTAACTGGACGTCTGGCCCAAATAAACAGACAAAATAAATTATGGTTCTAATTTGGGCTGCAGGCCCATAAGCAAAATAAAATTTAATTTAATTGTCATTGTTATGAATTGAGCTTCAGGCCCAATAAACAGATCAAATAATATATAATGCAGTTTTGGGCTGCAGGCCCATGGGCTGTAATATTAATTAAAATGTCCAAAAAGGAGTAAATGTCCTTTAAAAATATACAAGCCCTAAAACCCAATTTTAGGGTATTAGTGAAGGAATGCAAAAATACCCTACATCAAATTCTGAAAACTGTTGCTTATGTGTTTTGGTTAGCCTTATGTTTCAGAGTGTTTTCTCACTACAAAGCGTTGACCGTGGATAACCCGGTCAACGTGGTCAAGGGGCCCGTTTGGGTCTCTCGGGGGCTTCGAGTCGGTGCGGATGGGGCGAGGGGAAGCCTCGGCCCTGATTGAGACGCTCGGTCTCGGACGGTCGCGCACGGACTCGGAGGTAGGACAACGAGGGGTAGCCTCAGTCGTCCAGCTAGATGCGCGGTCGGCGAAGGGCGAGGGGAAGCCTCGGCCCTGGGTGAGACGCTCGGCCTCGGCGGGATGTGCTCGGCCTCGGCGGTCGGACGATGAGGGGAAGCCTCACTCGTCCAGCTAGATGCGCGGTCGGCGAAGGGCGAGGGGGAGCCTCGGGGCTGAGGCTTCCCCTCGCCCTTCGCCGACCGCGCATCTAGCTGGACGACTGAGGCTACCCCTCGTTGTCCTACCTCCGAGTCCGTGCGCGACCGTCCGAGACCGAGCGTCTCAATCAGGGCCGAGGCTTCCCCTCGCCCCATCCGCACCGACTCGAAGCCCCCGAGAGACCCAAACGGGCCCCTTGACCACGTTGACCGGGTTATCCACGGTCAACGCTTTGTAGTGAGAAAACACTCTGAAACATCTGGCGCCGTCTGTGGGAACGAAGACCGTCCCACGAAGTAGCAAACCACACCAACAATGGCACGAGCCAGCAATGGAAGGAAGCGCATGCCCCCCATCCCGGAGGAAGGGAATGTCGCATCAAACGGCAACCCCGAGGGCATGCCCGTCGGCGACCACCCCGCCCTCTCAACCGAAGAGACCGGCGGCTCAGAACTGGCCACGCAGGGACAGCTCCGCGCCCTGGCTCAGGAGACCAACGCGAGCCTCCAGACATTGGTCGCGACGGTACAGCAGCTCGTCGGCCCTGCGCCGCCCAACGGAGGCACGTTGGGCGATAGCCATCGGTGGGCGGGGGGTCCCCCGCACTTGCGGTCCGCCGTGGTCGACGACCACGGGACCCTGAAACCGAACACTGAGCATCGATTCACGCTACCCGGCTCTCGTCAGGCGAGGCCACGCGCCTCCTCCCCTTATCGTGAAAGGAGCCGAAGAGAAACCGAAGGGACGGAGGGCGAATCGATGACGGCATCATCTCGTCGGTCACGGTCGTCCCGCCGCAGGAGAAGCGAACGACACCACTCAAGAGACCGATCGCGGTGGAGCAGGAGCTCCCGCAGGAGGAGTCGGGAACGTCGGGTCAGCCCTACCCCAAGCGTGGCGAGGGTCGCGGAGCCAGCCCCGCCGGCGCCTGTGCTTCCTCCACCCCCGATCGAGCCGGAGGCAGGCGAATACCGCATCCCCGGGGGCATCCACGGAGACCGGTGCCCCTTATCACGGAGAATAACCGACGCACGGGTCCCTTCTCGATTCAGGATCCCGGTGCTGGGGAAATACGACGGAATAGGGGACCCGGGACACCACGTAATGGACTACGAGGGGGACATGGCCTTCCAGGGAGCTGACGATGACCAACTTTGCCGGGGCTTCTATTCTACTCTCAGGGGAGCGGCAAGGACCTGGTACCACAGCTTGCCCGGCCGCTCCATCGATAGCTTCGAGCAACTCACCCAGTTGTTCTGCAAACAGTTCATGGCGGGGAGGCTGATCAAACCTGGTGCTGAACATCTGTTCAACGTAGTGCAAGGCCCGGCCGAGCCGCTCCGACAGTTCATGCGCCGCTTCAATGCGGAAAGGCTGAACGTGAGCAACCCACCCGACCTGGTGGTCCAGACGGCCCTTAAGAAAGGGCTTCGCCACCGAGGCCTCAAGAAGTCCCTACACAACGATCCCCCGAAGGACCTCCCCGGGATCATGGCGAGGGCCGAACGCTTCATGCTGACCGAGGAGGCCTTGGCCGAGGATGCAGGAAAAGCCACTCGAGGGACCAAGCGCGGCGACGGCGGGCGAGTCAGCCCCGAAGGATACCGGACCGAGAAGAGGCCGAGGAACAGGCAGCGGGGAGAAAGCGCGAGGGACACCACCCCAGACGCCGTCCTCGCCCAAGTACAGAAGGAAGAGCGAGCTGATCGCCCCCCGCCGAAGGCTAGAAGAGGTGGGAAGAACAAGGAGAAGTACTGCAAGTACCATAAGGACGATGGTCATGACACCGAAGATTGCTGGCATTTGAAGAAGGACATTGAGAAGCTGATGAGCCGGGGGCACGCCAGGAACCAGGCCGACGAGCCGGCCCACGGAGAAGGGACCTCCACGCAGCCAGACAAGGGGAAGAAGATCAACACCGTCCAAGGTCCCCTTCGCATCATAGAATGAGCGGGCGATGTCTCTCCCCCCGGTTGCAGCCTAGTAAGAGGGAGTTATCTAGGTTTACATCCCTCTGTCTAGCTTCATTTCCTTTCTTTTTCCTTTTCCTCCAAATGTACCGGTCCGACAGGACTCTTGAGAGTACAAATGCATTCCCTTTTTTGTCTTTTCTTAAAATCCCCGACGGAATTGACATGTCACCAATAGCGCAAAAGGATGGGGACCGCCGCCTCACTGGAGGAGGAAGAGGAGCTTTGTCCTCGCCGACTGACTCCTGCGCTCATAAGACTGGGGGCAATTCCCCCGACCGGTCCGAAGCCGAGGAGCTTTGCCCTCGCCGACCGACTCCTGCGCTCATAAGTCTGGGGGCGATCCCCCCAGCCAGCGCGAACGCCGACCGGTTCTAAGTCGAGGGACTTTGCCCTCGCATACCGACTCCCGCGCTCATAAGCCTGGGGCGGTTCCCCCCAGCAGGCATGGACGCTGACCGGTCCTAAGCCGAGGAGCTTGGCCCTCGCAGACCGACTTCCGCGCCCATAAGCCCGGGGCAGTTCCCCCAGCAGGCACGGACGCCGACCGGTCCTAAGCCGAGGAGCTTTACCATCGCCGACCGACTCTTGTGCTCATAAGTCTGGGGGCAACTCCCCCGAGACACGGACGCCGACCGGTCCTAAGCCGAGGAGCTTTTTGCACTCGCCGACCGACCTCCGCACTCAAAAGTCTGGGGAGAATCCCCCCAGCCAACGCTAACGTCGTCCAGTCCTAGGCTAAGAACAAGGCGACAACGCAAAGTACACGAGAAGTCCGAGTAAGTCAATTTCGTTTATAATAGTTAACCAGAGTACAAAAATGTGTCTTATTTACAGGAGATCGAGGCGAAGGAAACACCCTACAAACAATCTACTCACAACGAATGACAGAGTTCTTCGCCTATAGAAGCTAGACAGAGCAAAATTGGTTGACAAAAGACCCAAAGTAGGTAGCCCAAGCTAGCAGCCATGCAACCAGCAATTATTGGCCACGGAGCCAACGACGAAGCCGAAGGAGATAGCGGGGGCCAGGGATCCATTTCAAGTAGAATGGCCCAAAGCGAAGCGGATGCTAAAAAATTTGAGGATAAGGCCGGGAGGGACTGCTTAAGGAGCCCGAGCTCGGGAGGACACATCCTCGGGCACTTCGCCCTGCTCGGAGCGAGGGGGATCGACCGACGGAGGGGCTTGCCGGACACGCTCCGCACATTCCCGGAAGGAAGACTGGACGACTTCGACGATCCGAGGGGCAATGAGGTCTACATACTTGCCAAAGGCCTCCCTGAGGACCTCGAAGATCCTCTTCCCCAGGGTCTCGACGACGCCCTTCTCCACCTCCTCTGCAAGCCGCATCACTTGGCGCCGATCCGACAGTTCCCTCTGAAGCTCCTCCCTCTCTAGGCGGAACGACTCCGCCGCTTCCTCAGCCGACTGATGAGCATCCTCCAGCTTTCCTTGGAGGTCACCCACTTGTCCCTCCAACGCGGCCACACGGAGGTTGAGGCGCCGAGACTCCATCTGGGCCTCCGTCATGGCCACCTCGGCCGCCCCGGCCCGCTCCAGAGCCTTCATGGTGGACTCCTCCAGCTTCCTCAAGAGGATGGCTCGCCGCTACAGCTCCACGGCGAGCGTCGACCCCTGGAAAACGGGACATGAGCTAAGAAGGGAATGAAGGGAAAGAAAGGACTGCGAGAGGGCCGAACCTGTTGAAGGGCTCAAACCAAAGAATCCGACACCTTGTCGGCGGGAATCTTCTCGAGGGTGCTGCGGTCCCGGGGGAAGACGGAGCTCTCGGCCACCTGCTGGGCCAGGGCTCGGTCGACGAACACCGAACTCCCGGGGGCAACATCGAGGGGAGCCATATGGCTCGCCAATAGCGCTCCGATTCCCGGGGACGGAAGCGGGGACGCTGCGATGGGGGTGGTTGTCAGAGTCACCTGAAGATCCCCGGTGGTGCCTGCAGGAGGCACAGAACTGGCCGGGCTGGAGGGCTCCGCATCCTCCTTCCTCTTCTTCCCACCGTGAGGCTCCACGAGCGCCGAAGGAGAGCGCTTCCGCCTTGCCCCATCGCCACTCTCGGGGACGGGAGGGGACGCTCCGAGGGCAAGGGGGACTACATCGGACCCGTCATTACCCCCTGCCTCTCGGGCTGGTGGGGCAGGTCCGGCCTTTACTACGCCCCCGGGGAGGAGATCGCCAGAAGAAGAGGCAGGAGGCACGACAACTACCTTGCCCACGGAGGGCTCGGCTCGACGCACCTCCTCATCAACGGTCCGTCGAGGCACCCTTCCGGAGGTACTGCCTCGGCTCCGAGCAGCTCCACGACGGATCAGCTCATCGACGTCACGGACGAACTCGCGGCCTGCCATCCCTGCAAAGGAAACCGAAATCAGGATGAGTCACAGGGCAGTCCGAGGAGGAAAAAGCGACCTACCCGGGGACCACAAGATGGCCTTCAGGAGTAGGTCATCCAACAAAGACCAGATGGACTTCGATTCCAAAGGAAGAGCCAACAGCGTCGCGGCGGCTGCCTGATCAACATCCGAAAGGGCTAGCGGCGGGCGAGGTTGGACAGACGCTCCCCAACTTGTCAAAATCTGGGCCTCACCCAAGAAGACCACGAAGACATAATCCGAGTTCCAATCCCCTGACCAGCGGGGCAACCCGATCAGGCATTCTCTCCTCGAACGGGCTCGGAGTAGCAGCCATGACCCCGGACCGACCGTCCGGACCTGGTAAAAGTGGAAGAGAAGTGGGAGAGACGGCTCCAGACCACGGGTACAGCAGAGCGTTACGAAGCCCGTCAGTACCGCGATCGAACACGGGGTGAACTGACACAGGGACACCGTGAGATGTTCCATGACCTGGATGAAGAAGGGATGGAGCGGGAAGCGAAGACCCAGGCGGAACATCTCGACGTAGACTGTAACGACTGCTTTTCATGTATCTGGATTTAATATGATATAATATATGTTTTGGTGGATTTTCTCCTCTTGTGTGGTTTTCGTCTCCGTAGATTTCATTTTCGATCGATTCGTCGTATTTTTCTCGTTTCTTCCTTAGGATTGTCGATTTCGAAGTATGTCACTCGTGACGGACTTCATAACGGTCGTATCTAACTGTTAGATCAAGCCTAGGAGTCTTAGGAATCGATCCCGGGGCCCCGCGCTCCGTATCGGTACTTTTCTGTGCTCATTAGCCGGTGTAAGAAGGGCCACCGACCGACTAGATGACGATCCAGTCGGTCGGCAATCCTTCTTGGACCGACTAGTTAGCTTTCTAAATTTCTCAGGAGTTACTGTTTATCGTTAGTCGGTCTAAGAACGTTGGTTGACCGACTAGGTTGCAAACTAGTCGGTCAGCAATGCTTCTTGAACCGACTAACTCATCATCTTATTTTTGTATCAGTTACTGTTTACTCTTAGTCGGTCTAAGAACGTTCATCGACCGACTAGATGCTAAACTAGTCGGTCAGTACTTGTTCATGGACCGACTAACTCTAGAATCCTATTTTCGTTCAGGAGTTACTGTTTGCACTTAGTCGGTCTGCGTTGGTCGACCGACCGACTAGTTGCCAAACTAGTCGGTCAGTGGTTGCTCTTTGACCGACTAACCAGTGTTAAAACCCTAATTTCTGGGCAGCCGCCAGCTCAACCTATAAATACCCAACCCAATCGTTTTCTTCTTCTCCAACACGACCCTAAGCCCTAGTTTCTTCCCCTCCAAGCCACCATCTTCCTCCAAGCTTCAATCCTTCATTCCAAACCCTAAATCCATCATCCAATCCATCCATTCACTCTATCTACCACTCATCTTCCCCAAAATCTCACCAAAATCCATCAAATCCCCAAAATCCCCCAAAACCCTAGTTTCCTCAAACTTCTCCATTAGCTTCCAGATCTGGACCTAGGGTTCCCCGGAGTGTTTTCTTCCGCCTCCTCTCGGTAAGAAATCGATCTACCGTTGTTTTCTTATCCTAATGTAATTTTTATGAAACCCTAATAAAATACTTGTGTTTTGATGATTGTTCCCCATAACAGCGATTCCCCGTAGGCTAGCATCCGCGGAGACGAACTTTCGTAACCGTCGTCCCCGGTGATAGGCAAGTGAAACTTGCATCTCTTGATTTGGGCCATGTCTTAGGCCATTACCTTGTTTTAGCGTAAAAGAGACTAAACGGTGAAAGGATAGCCGTTTAGACGCCATTGACCTAGCTTGACAACGAAGCTTGGTCCGTCACCCTCATCATGCTTGTATGTCACGTTTAAATTCAATTAACGGTACGCAATCATTTGTTCATGTCATTGCATAGTAATAAATTATTGTGATTGTGTAGCACACGCTACAACATTATATTCCTGGCTCGTGTTCCAGAAGCGAGCCCTGTAGTTGGAAACCCCAACGCTCGGATACCGGCTAGGCACCCACTTTTCGTGGGCACAACCCTATGCCAAATACACTTCCTGGCCCGTGATCCAGAAGCGAGCCAGTGTGTTGGCATTGCCAATGCTCGATACACATATGGGTGGGGTAAGAGATATGCGTCACCAGAGCACGAGATGGCCTGATCCGCCACTCCAGCCTGCAGGCGAAATCTCTAGTGTTTAAGTGATTAACAGTGATAAGTGAAAACAGTGATAAGTGATTCGTGAACTAGTGAGTTGGTAGCTTTGGCTACATTATGCATGCTTGTCTCTCTTTTAAACTGTTGCATCATATTCAACTGCCATGCCATTGTTTAACATTTAAATGCTAGGTTGTTAGTCACTTTCAGTTTCCTTGCTCAAGTCTTTTAGACTTGCTGACATGTGCCCCTTTCTCTTTTGGGTGACGCATGTTAGACCCTGAGCCTGAGTTGCCAGGCGGAACATCTCGACGTAGACGCCGACCTCATTACTCCTCGGAAGGCAAATCCGCTCGTCGACAAATGGAACTCGAACCTCGTATGGGAAGCAGAGATATCTTTCCCGGATCTCCGCGGCCACCGAAGGAGGAGTCCTCGACGGCGTACGGAGGACAACCGGGGGCACATTAAGCCGCACGGCAGCCGACGCCACGTCATCACGGGCGTAGTCTGGAAAAAGTTTCCCCTTCCCCTTATCTTGAAGAGAACGACTCCCGGCGGGGGAACCTGATTCCCCTAGCCGGGGCACGCCCCGCCTGGACTCCGGAGGATCCCTCGCCCTTTGAGCAGAACCGCCTATCCTAAGAGCAGCCATAAGATGAAAGCGAGAGAGGAATTACCTTTTTTCGACTAGTTTGGGGAAGGCAAGGAAGCAAAGGTGACAGGAAACTCCGAGTTGTGGAAAGCTTTGAATACCGGGAGGAGCAAGAGAAAAGTGGAGATCAACGCGGCTGAGGATCTTATATACCGGGCGCAGGGGTGAATTCGAAGCGGCTGACAAGAACGCGCGGCAGGCTTCGAAGAACTAGCGGCGTTTCGAAATCGGCGCCAGGGGAAGTCCAATCGATCCGCCTCATCATGACCTACATTTATGACCACGCCTCGGCTGAAGCGCCACTCGGAACCCCAGGAGGCGTAGCGGTTATACCAAGCTAGCCGAGGCCGATCGATCCCACCGATGGCGGCGCCCGAACCCCTCAGCTTCCCAATCGAAGACGGCCCCGCGAACGGTGGGGGTAAGTTTGCAGCCACACGTGGCGGCATCAGAGGACCAACGGCGCTTCGGAGCCCGCGCCTTAAGAATATCGAACGGGCCCACTCATGATGACGACTAATAAATGAGTCGGCATCGATCGGCGAGCTTGTCAAAATCGGCAGAAGTCACATCGGCCGAGCCGAACAGGCCGAAGCCAATCAACTCGACCGATGGGGGCAATTGTTACGCCTATTTGACCGAGACCCAAAAGACACGAGCCCAGGAGCCCAATTGCTGGCCAGGAGCCCATCTACGTATACCGGCCCGTCTCACAAGACCCACTAAGGGACCCCCCCTGCTATCGATCCGACCCGGCCCCAGTACCCGCTGGTCACTCGCCCACTCCTGCGATAACCGCTCCCCCGGTTCCGCGACCACTAAATGACGGTAATGGGGAGGTGCGGGCGTGGCGCAAGGGGCGGCGACGGGGGGCGGATTGAGGGGGCACGATTGAGGGCGGGCGAGGGAGGTGGGCCAGAGGAAATCACGCCGGGGGCTCTACAAAAAGGCTAGGGAGACGACAAAGAAGAGGACCGCATCTCAGGTATCTAAAAATCTAAGGTACTCCATCAACGACCTAGTTCCTCCTTTCCATCTCCTTCCTCCCCCGCTTGTGCCGTGAGACGCCGTTCAGATCTCCTCACGAGTCGAACCGTCTCCGCCGGGCCTCCTCTTTCAGATCACTGTCTGACTTAGGCATCGGAGGGGATTTGGCCGGAACCAAGGTCTGGCCCCCTGACGAGCGTTCTCGTCTACGCAGGAGGACATCTGATCAACGGGCCGAGGCTCCCCCTCGCCCTTCGCCGACCGCGCATCTAGCTGGACGAGTGAGGCTTCCTCTCATCGTCCGACCGCCGAGGCCGAGCATATCCCGCCGAGGCCGAGCGTCTCACCCAGGGCCGAGGCTTCCCCTCGCCCTTCGCCGACCGTGCATCTAGCTGGACGACTGAGGCTACCCCTCGTTGTCCTACCTCCGAGTCCGTGCGCGACCGTCCGAGACCGAGTGTCTCAATCAGGGCCGAGGCTTCCCCTCGCCCCATCCGCACCGACTCGAAACCCCCGAGGGACCCAAACGGGCCCCTTGACCACGTTGACCGGGTTATCCACGGTCAACGCTTTGTAGTGAGAAAACACTCTGAAACATATATCAAAATTCATGCTCAAAAATGTGATCTTGTGCAGGAAAAGCTTTTAAAACAGAAGGCGAAAGATGAAACAGTCAAAGCTATGCTTTTAGCCAAAGGCGGCAATCCGCTTTCTCTGACTGAGTTTGACAATCTTCTTTCACAATTACGGGCAGAGGCAAATAAAGTGCATGATGAAGTTGTTGTTTAATTAAATGCCATTTTCTTTTTCAATGAAAGCACCATGTTGTAATTTCACAGTATCATATCAACCTAACAATTTAATTTGGTTGGACATGGTGGTATGGAGCTATATGTACATATAGACTTTTTTCCTCTGCAAGTTTTAGTTAAATCAGTTTAACAGATTGATGTTCTACATGGTCATTTGATATTAATCAGATAATTGCAGATTTGTACAAGCCTATAGAAAAGCAGTGTAAAATCATAGCAAACGATATTTTGTAATTATCTGCGGGATCGAAAAAATTACCTCTAGATCAAAGATCTAGGGACGATCGAAATAAGAAAAAGCCGTAGATCGAAATCCCGCTCCCGATACGCCTAAAAGATCATCGCAACGGATCGCCGCAAACCGGATTGCCGCAACAATTAGATTCCTTAGCGCGTATGAGGTTAAATTTGAGGGAATACGGGCGAAAAAGCTCAAAGAATTGAGTGCTTCGGTGCTGATAACGTGTTGGATAATGAGAAGAATCAGTAGTCATGACACAAAGCCATGGTTCTCTATTTATTAAATCAATGGAAGCCCAAAGGCCATATGATAACCGAAGGTCTCCATTAGTGAGGATGATGGGGAGTAATGGTGTGGATAAAGATGAGGGGAGGCCAAAGGCCTCCCTCATTCATAACAGGTTGGAATTTTGGGAAATTTATGGTGACAATCATGAAAATTTAGGGCGCATGAAACCCTTTGGCCTCCCTCTTTCATAACAGGTTGGAATTTTGGGAAATTTATGGTGACAATCATGAAAATTTAGGGCGCATGAAACCCACAACGGTCCCAAAGATCCTCACCGGCACAGGTGGTGGTGGTGGGATACTCCCAGAGAGGGAAGTGTCCATCAAGCCGAGACTATCATAGAGAACTGATGAATTTAAATCTGATTTTGGTGATGTAGTCGAACAAGCCATTGGAATGACTGTGCCTATTCCCTTCAGTATCTTTACACAATGATCTAGCTCAAAAACAAGAAAGGAAATATAACTTGCAGCTAAGAAGCAGGCACTCCACCTTCGGATACGCCCAGATAGTTCCAATCTGGAGCAGTCCTTTGACATGGCGCACAGCAAATGGCAACGGATCTGTCAAGTGAGACCTTTCCGATCTTAGCATATAATCAACAGAGCGGAAGAGCTCATCATTTTGCTGGATCCCTCCATTTCAAACCCTACTACTCCATTCTAATAGATCATAATCATAGATGGATCAATGCTAGAGCAACCAGGCATAAACAAAATGACAGCTGCAACAATTTCCCAGTCTCACTAGCTCTGGCATAGTAAAAGCTAACTATCCTTTTTTTCACCTATGATGCCTCAATAGAATCTACATACTTTTGAACCCACTTAATACAACCCTTAAAATCAATCTGTGCAGGAGATGCCAATATTTGACAATTAAGTGTCATTGTGTAGATAATAGCTAAAAGGTAGCTGTGAAGATTTCTGTTCTCGAATCACTGATACATCAATAGTGATTTCTCAATACAATATACTTAGATCCATAATTACAGGTACCAAGGGTAACAAAAACATGTAAATACATATTGAGGAAGGCTTCATATGGGAGCAAACGAAATTTTACAACTGACCAACTAAACCAACATCAACACCCCCCAGGTTGCTGCAACCATAAACTTGTTAAACTTGCTTTGGAATTTGCGATTACAAAATGACCAGAGAAGAATCTGAGACAAGCCATGAGCAACGGAAAACACCTTGCTTTAAAACAGCCAAGTTGTAAGAATGTGGAAGCATCCATGGCCACCAGGTATCAAAGAGTTCATTTACTTATAATTTCCAAGCAGGCGAATTCATCAAAAATAGAAATTGGTCTCACTTCTTATTCTACAGTCTAACTGAAAAATGTATGATGAAGCAAAGTCAATGTCCCCAAGTACTCTAATATATGATTGTGACAACATTCAATTTCCCCGGTCCATGTTCAGGTATTTACAATGGTCTTTCTAGCTATATACCATGTACTCCAGTTGGGTACATGCATTCTCTTTGCAGGTCCTAATGAAGGCCTCTGCTCTAGCTCAAACTTTAATCGGGTCCATTCCAAAAAATTTTCGCTGTACTCAAAGGTTATCGAAATATTCTCAAATTATCTTTACTGTTATAATGCCAACTACCCCCTCTATTCCAATTGAGATTGAGATTTCTATGGAGATATCATGAACTAATGTAACATTTGTTAGGGATAAAAATGGATTTAAATTTTTAAACAGTTTAATTTCATGGCACTGCCTTCATTAAATCACGCAAACTCCATAATCAGATCTCTAGTCACCAACAACATATCGTTTAAACAGACACCATGCATTTTCCTGCACCAAAAAAATCCAAATTCTTGACGAGTAAACTTCTTTACAATTTGACCAGGTGCATAAGCACTGTAGAAGAGCCGAGTCATAAGGATAACAAGTGTTTGGTAGTTGATAACCATAACTATCGCTATATTGAATAATATACACTTTTTGTGGGATACTTGATACTTTAAGTTGGATTCCATGTTTTTTTAAAACTA
This sequence comes from Scilla litardierei, assembly GCA_030789695.1. NCBI lineage: Eukaryota > Viridiplantae > Streptophyta > Magnoliopsida > Asparagales > Asparagaceae > Scilla > Scilla litardierei. The sequence goes on from CM061142.1 coordinate 391,451,858, forward strand.
ACATGACCATCAAACCATCACCGCCACCCTGAGGGCCTGAACATATGCATACTGCATTATCTTCTTTGCATTTGCTGATGAATTGATGCAGATGATACCTAGTCCCTGCCGGGTATTCTCATTCACCTAGATAATTTTGTTAATACATTGTATGCTGCCCCCAAGCTCATGCATTCGTTTCGTTTACTAAAGAACTAACACTCGGACTAGTTATAAACATTAAGTTGCCTTCCTTTTTTCCATTCTCTGCCCGTCAAAAATCCCTAATTACCTAAAGCAAAATATGCTAGCACAGCAAGAGATGAAAATCCTGCACCTTGGAATTTTGTTAGCAAATCAATCCATCTCCCAAACCATGCACATTATCATTCTCATTTCCAATTTTATTGAGAAAGCATCATGCATCCTAATCATCATTCATATACAAAAACTACTACTACAAGTTATATATCAATTCTCTAAAACTCAGGAAGAAAAATGTGAAAAAGATGGTATCTTTGAGTTACCAATCTCCAATTATGCTCTTCTCGCCACTACCGATGGTCCCCTGCTGCCCCCTCTGGTGTTTCCGGCCGCAGCAGCATCCCTCGCATTCTCCCAACTCTTCCTCCCGCAATTATCGTTCACCTCCAGAAACTTTTTTCTTGACGCCTCGATGCTCTCCTTAATGGACGCGCTCTCCTTTCTGATCTCCTCCACCTCCCTTCCCATCCAGAAGCACATCCCTCTCATTGCATCAAAATCCTTCTCGCTCCACTCCTTCGCCTCTCTCTTCTTCTCCTCCACTGCCTCCTCATCCTCCTCCGCTCTCTCAATGCTGATCTTGTCCACAGTCAAGTACGGCAGCCTCCCGAAAACACCGGGGCCCCTAGCCTCCGGCGGAAGCTTCACCGCCCACCTCACCTTCAGCCCCGCCCTCCGGCCTGCCGGCACCGACGTCCTCACCCTCACCCCCACCCCGCCGGCGACCAGCTCGTCGAGCCCGCCCCGGCTTAAAGAAGCCAAGGGGATCGGGTGGTGGACCCCACCGCCGTTCTCCTTGGGGTAATTAGGGTCGTTAGGGTTGGAGAAAGAGGAGGAGGAGGAGGTTTTGGTCAAGGAGAAGTGGCCGAGGCTGGGCTTGAGGGTGACGTGGAAGCTAGGGTTAGGGTTTGGAGAGAGTTTGAAGGAGATGTGGAAGGGGGAGTGGGCTGGGGATCCGAGGTGGCCGGCGCCGGACTTGAGGGTGAGGGTGAATGGATTAGGATTTGTATGGGTAGGAGGGTTCGGGTGGTAGGAGAGCTTGAGGGATGGGAAGGAGGGGAAGGAGGTGAGTAGGTGGAGGGCGAGGTCGGAGGGGTCGCCGGCGGTGACGGAGGCGGCGAAGGGGAGGCTGAAGATGGAGATCGGAACTTTCGCTCGCAGCAACGGGGGTTTGTCCTCCTCCCGAAGCTTGATCGACGCCTTCATTTTTTTTATTTCTGTTTTTTTTTTTGGTTTTTTCGCAAAGCAGTGGCTCTCGGACCCTCGGTTGCTCGCTTTTTAGTTGTGCCACTTGTGGTGGAGTTACCACAGACCGTTATCCTTACCGTTGGCGATGTCATAGAATTATAGAAAGTTGCGTAGGGCCTGTTATTTTGGGGGAAAGTTGGAGAGGTGTGAAACTTGAAGAGAGAAAGTTGGTGTAGTGTATTTCTTTGGTTAGAAAGTTGGATGGAAAGTGTATTGAAAATGGATTGTGTAGCCCACTAAACTTTTTTGTGTTTTTTTTGGTTAAAGAAAGTTGAATGAAAAAAGTGAGAATGTGGAGTTTGGTGAACCTAGGTGAACATATGTAAGTTTACCCCGCTAGAGAAATTTTAGGGTTTGCTCAAAAAAACGCGAAGGGAGAAGCAGCAAATGTGAAGAGCCAGCCTCGCGTGAGATGATAACACCAAGTGGGACCCACAAAGACAGGAATCCTAGCGTAATCCCCGCAAAACCCGGGGTTTACAAAGTTGAGAAAATCGCAGCCAGCAAGCAGCCACGTAGGAGCCAACGAGGCAAGTATTCACATCTCCCAAATGAACAAAACGAACAGATGAAAGGAATCCAAGCGAAAAAACCCCGCTACAGTAGCATGAATGGTGCCGAAATGGAGGAATCTCGCCCACACTCCACCAAAAGAACAGGCCATTAGTACAACCAAATATATATATAATATAAAAAATGAAATACATTATGAATTACGTAGGCCTGTAAAGGCCAATGTAAGGCATATCATATCAAGTAGCCGATTAAGAATTTGTATCCTACATAACCACTGTATTCTACCATTGTATGAACTCTTCTGTATTCCCCTATAAATAAAAGCAAGTGGTCTCCCCCAGAAAGCGCATCACAACACTGTTATCAGCATTCTCTTCCATGTGAGAGAGACCAGACATTGCGAGAGCATTGGCCGACGACCAATCAAAATCAAACGTACGTCTTCATCGATCTTGAGGTATACCAAAAACCCAGTATAATTAATTATGATCATGATATTTATCACATTAAACTACCCAAGATCAAATCAAATTAAAAAATTGGGGATATGTCAGCAGCCACCAGTCGTCGACCCTAGGACATCGGCCAACTGACCGCCAGCCTAGCTGATGTGTCCATATTTTACATTCATTTTCTACATCATTTCATATCGTATTCGCCTCCAAAGTCCACATTTTCATATATTATCGCGCATCTAACACTATATTCGAGTTTCGTATAGCTTTGTAGATTTTCAGGAGTTTTGGAGCGAATTGGAGCAATTTAGGAACATGGATAGATTCTGCACGTCCGAGACGTCATTGGCGAGGTTCCATGAGAGTTCATCGAGGCAAGGAAGAAGATTGGAGGAGAGGATGAGAAGAGAGCGAGAGATGAGAACTCTAGGCCCACTTGTGTTAAGTTTCCCAGGCTACTCGATCGAGTGCATCAACACTCGACCGAGCTGACACGCAGACATTGCAGTGGAAACAGACACGCCCCACTCGACCGAGCAGCAAGGCCACTCGACCGATCTGATCATCTACTCGACCCGAGTCGCAACCAAACAGAGCAGCATTCTGGAGGGAGTCCAGACCTACAGTAGCTCGACTGAGTGGAGGGGCTACTCGATCGAGTAGCCCGTATCAGCCAAAGTTAAAGCAGCAGCAAAGCAGCAGCCGCATGCAACTCGACCGAGCGGCGCCCTACTCAACCGGGTAGGGTGACGCGGCCAGACAAGTTTGTGGGCCCAAGTTCCCAGATTTTCTGAGATTTTTTTCCGGTCCCTACCCCTTGTATATAAGCACAAGTTTTACCCTTTCTTAGGGAGTTGGCTTATTTTCCTTAGTTTAATTTTAGTTTAAGTTTTAGAGAGAAGTTCTAGCTGTCGCTATTTCGTAGAGACCAAAGTTAATATTTTTATCGGATATTTTTGCATGAAATCTTGTTCTTCTTAATTATCTGTGATTGGCTATCATCCTACGACGTGTTGGTAACGATTCCCTAAACTTTCTATGCTTTCTTGATGTTTTCTATCGCTATGATGAATTCTCTTGCCTTTATTGAATCTTTCATGTCTCTTAGTATGATCCATGAGTAGTTCTATCTAGGGCTAATGGATTAGCCCTAGGATCTTAGGATTTAGATGTAAAGTTAGGATTTTTAGGTTGCATTGGTATAAAAGGGGAGTGTTTTGGTTGATACAGCCAAGTTGGTAAGATATCTCGAACTGGGATCATGCCCACGGTCGATGGCACACGCGCGCTTAAGGAGTTTCCTATGACTTAATTAAGAGGTTACTGGATTCAATTAGGGTTTGCGACCATGCCCGGTGCACTCCTTGATGGGATCCACCGACATCCTATATTACTAATTGACGACTATCACCCTTGCATCAATGAGGGCCACCAAAATACACATCAAAGTTCTATCCACGAGAGTAGATTGAATGGAGATCATTCTATCTACGAGAGTGGCATGAATAGTTGTCGATCCTAATGCACAGATATGTGAGGCCACCCATGAGAGTGGGGGTAAGCGTGCGATACATTAGACAAATGGTACTAATTTTAGCTGGCCATTGTTCTACATCTTAGATGTGACAACCCCTAATAAAGCCAATTCAACGTAAGAGTTCTAACCTAGCATCGACATCCGACAATTCTAGTGGTGAGTCCTAACGCCCTAGTCTTTTATTATTGATTAAAATCTTGCTTGAAACTTAACTCTGCAACAAACAATATTCTGAAACCGACTGCTAGCATTATTCTAGATATTTAGAGATTACCTAAGACAATAATAGCATTCATCTCCCTGTGGGGTCGATATCTTTTATATTATAACTTGACACAGTACGCTTGCGGTACTCTCCGGGAGTTACATTTGGGATACATTTAGCATTGGCATTCGTGCCATTGCTTGGTGGGTTTAGGTGTTAGTTCCGGGCGCATCAAGTTTTTGGCGCCGTTGCCAGGGAGATAACAGTTATTACTTGGGTTATTTCTTTGTTGAAGATAATTGTTAGCAATTCTTACAATCTCTTATCTTTCCATATTTTATTTCCTTTTATTCCTTTGCTACTGAAGGTATTTCTCTGAGTTTTTGTTGTGCATGAACACTCGCCTCGGGGGCCTTGACAAAGAATTATTATTTGACCCCGAGATTGAAAAGACCGCAAGAAGACTCAGAGATGAAAAAAGGAATAATATTATTTTTGAACCAATGGCAGAGGGTAATGCTACTCCTCATATAGGATCCATTCAGAACCATATAAAGCCAAACTTTTTAGCACATCTTCTATCTTAAGGCCGCAGCTCGTGGCGGGAAGCTTTGAGCTAAAGACCAGATTGATCAACCTGATGCAGCAAGACACCTTTCATGGGCACGCACATGAGAACCCAAACCATCATATAGATCTCTTCCTGGCGAAGTGCGACACCTTCCATGCAAGGACGTAAGCGATGACGCCATCAAGCTCAGACTAATTCCGTTAACTCTGAACGACAAACCTCTATTGGTTGCGAGTGCACCCTTCAAATACATTCATAACTTGGGAGCAGTTGGCTCTAGCCTTTATGAACAAGTTCTATCTATCATCCAAAACGGTAAGGATCCGAAGGGCGATCACTAATTTCAAGTAATCCTCATGAGTCGTTTTATGATACATGGGAAAGATTTAAGGATCTGCAGCATCAGTACCCCCACCATGGAGTCCCGGAGTGGGACCTTATTCAGAGCTTCTATAATGTGCTACAGCCAGGTACCGAGATGATTATCGATGCCTCCGCTCAATGCGCTCTTTTAGACTAGCTACCTAAGGAGGCCAATGGCCTCGAATAATCAACAATGGAGCGATGAACGCTCAAACATCAAGGATCCCGAGTTGAAGATTGCCACGCACCTAGATGGGCAACTCGAGACCCTCTGCAAGCAAGTAGTAAGGATAGAACAGAGGTTGGATGATATTCCTCTCACTCCTAGAGCTCTGGTATATGCTACTCATGAAGACTACGTCAAACAAGGATACACCCCCAATAGAAGTGTCCGACGAAGGAACGGACGTACCAGCAGAGCAAGTCCATTATATGGGAGGAGAGGGGAGAAATCAATGGCAAAATTCGACGGCAAGAAATCATCTTGGTTTTTCTTATTGCAACCCTAATGGAGCATTGCAACCTCCACAGCAACAAAGGCCACCACAACCACCTCCTCAACAACAAGGACCTCCTCCTCAGCAACAACAGTATGAGTTTAGGCCATCTGCACCTTACAAACCACTGGGGTACAACAATAGACCACCACCACAACAATATCAATCGGCAGCCCCAAGATCTAATTTGGAAGCGACCTTGGACGCATTTATTAGCGGGCAAATGAAGAACAATGCTGAAACTACAGCCCACTTTAGGTTCCTTAACACCTCCGTTAATAAGTTAAAAGCTCAAATGGCTCAATTAATAAAGACTCAAGGAAGATTGCCCTCTCAACCTGAGTGAAATCCTAGAGGGCAAGTCAACGCGATGGTTGCCATCACTAGAGGGGAGGAAAGGTCACCGATGATGTCATGGTGTCAGTTTCCAAAAAGGTGAGCCAGAGATCATCCATTCCTACTCAAGAGGAAGACACCGCTATTTTAGCCCTTATTGTGGCCAATGAAGAGGAGAGGGCTACAAAGGATCCACATGCGAGAGGGAAGCTCCGCCTTCAATACTTCCTATTCCCACCACTACGGCACCGACGGACGATACTACTACTTCAAATCAATCTATTCCGAAGGATACCACGAGAGACAATGCAAGCCGACCTCCACCTTCTTATCCTCAAAGGTTATCCATGGCGAAATTAGAGAAGAAATACGCCAAGTTCTCCGAGCTTCTCAAGGGAATCCAATTGAATATCCCCTTCATAGACGCAATCACGGAAAACCCCATGTATGCTAAGTTCTTAAAGGACTTAATAACAGGGAAGCGTAAACAAGAAGAGGTGAAGCTTTTGGATAATTGCACCTCCGTTATCAATAATCATCTACCTAAGAAGTTACCGGATCCCGGGAGTTTCACAGTGCTGTGCTCCGTTGGCGGCACCCCAATTAGTAGAGCCTTGATCGACTTGGGAGCGAGCATTAGCTTGATGCCGCTCACTATCTTTAAACGGCTAAATACGGGAATGGAACTTGAGCCTACCGACATGAGCATCCAATTGGCAGACCAATCGATTACCTATTTGATGGGCATAGCACGTGACATCATATTGCAAATACCACCCGGGCTATGCATGTCGGTAGACTTTGTTATCATGGATATGCCAGAGAAGGGTAGTTCACAAATTATATTGGGGCGTCCAATCATGGCGATGGCCGGAGTATTGATCGACGTCCATGAGGTGACCGTTATCTTTGAATGTGGGCAACTTTGAGGTTGAATTCCGCTTGCAAAAGCCGATGAGGGACCGCACCCCACAAGAAGATGCGAGCTATCTTAAGCTCTTAGAAGACGAGGCAACCAATGAATATGCCATGGAGGAGTTCTCTAGAGATCCCATGGAAAAAGCTTTGATGATGACAGAGACGTCGTATAGGACAAGGCGTTGGCTGCCTATTTGAGCATACTAGATAAGGAGCTGCCCGGTGTACCATTGCACAATCAAGAACCGGATGCTACGATCTTCTGGGCCGAGGAGGGCCAACAAGGAGAAGCGCGCCAACTCCCACCCCATGAACTCATCGGGAAACATGACGGGCGTATTTCATACGCGCCCAACATCCCCACCGTCGATTAAAAATCTTGAGGGGGTCGAGCTTATGACTTAAAACAAGCGTGTCACTCCCCGCTTCCCAAAACAACGGAGGCGAAGCGTGACTAAGGCCCGCTTAGGCCGGGGCGAGAAGCCCGGACCCAATAAGCGTCTGTGTGGTACTCCAAGTCGAAGGTACAGGTCCCTGCATGTTAGTACAGAACAATAAAAGTACGAAAGAGAAATACAATCATTTTATCCCAAATAAATCCAAAGTACTGAGAGTCTAAAACCCCCGAAGGGCTACAACTGCAGAAAAAGGAAACTACCGGTGCAAGCACCCAACCTAGACAGGAAAAACAAAAGGGGTGCTACGCACCCAAACAACTAAGATGGAACCTCCGGATCAGCAGTGGGGATCTCTAACTCTGGTCGTCCTCGGGCACGTACTCGGGATCGACGTCCTCCGGCTCTACGTCCTCTAGTAGCTCGGTCTGGTCGTCGTACTTCGGCTCGACACCTGACGTACATCACCAAAGAAAGGAACTGTACGTCAGGTAAGGTCTACAACAGAATGTCAGACTCTACTGCAAGTGTACTGAACTATTAAACATCGTTTTACTGGTTGATTAACATGCTGGGGTTATAACAAAGTAACAACAGAAGTAACGTAGCAGGAAAGTAAAGCGTAGCAGGCAGTAGTCGTAGCGTGTGCTACCGACTATGGGTCTAACCTAAAGGTGTCAGGACAAGACGAAGACAGACAAGACAAGTAGGACACGACACGACACGACACGACACGGCACGAAGGGTTCACGCCTTACGGGTTGAGGGGGATCAGACCCTCTCCTCGTGCGCACGCTCAACCCTACCCCAAACCCCAGAACTCAGGACAAGAAGTACAGAGATCACTTCCGCTAAGGAAGCACCTGAAACGCCCGCAGGCTTTTTGTAACACGGAGATCACTCCCGCAAGGAAAGCATCTGAAATGCCCGAAGGCTTTTTGTATCACGGATATCACTTCCGCTCGGGAAGCATCTGAAACGCCCGAAGGCTTTTTGTATCACGGAGATCACTTCCGCTCGGGAAGCATCTGAAACGCCCGAAGGCTTTTTGTATAACAGTGACAAGACACGACCAGTGTATAACAGTGACATGCCACGACCAGTGTACGGGAGAGTTATTCTAGGGTGTCCACATGCACGCACACACACGATAATCCTAAAGTGTCACAAGTTGTTGTTCGTCGGACTTAGACTTCATCGTCAAGTCTAAGTCGTCAGGGTGACCCAGACGCTATCATTTCACGTCCGGAATCTAAACACTCATAGTCTAACAGTTCTAACAATTTAAGACCAAGACGCGGTCAAAAATGCAAGTGGGTACACTTGCCTGCGGTGGCGAGGGTGTCGTCCGTCCCGGGTGTCTCGTCCAGTCGTCGCATCCGCGGTAGTCCGTCTGAAACAGTCACGACGACGGTGTCAGGTCACAATTTTAGAAATTCCTATTTAAGTTCATTTCTAGGTTGAGCGTGGCTACCCCAACAGTCACGAGTCTAGTTGTCCGATCAGCCTATCCGATGATTCTATCCTATGTGCACAGTCAAAAGTCCGATCGTCGGTCTACGGTTCCACATCGTTTTAAAAGAGCAGAAATTAAATTTAATGAGTTAAGTTGCCGTTTTTAGTTAGGTTTCAGTTTTGGTTACGGTTTGGGTTGCGCTACAAGTTTTGGGAACTAACCTCTCCGGGGCTTTGGCGCGAACGGGAAGTAGAGTCTGAACGGCGACCAATCTGAGTGGTACGGCTACGGAACGTCTGTTAGCGGCGTCTCGGCTACGGGTAGCATAGCCAGACACGCTCTGGTAGTGGACAGAGAGTACAGACAGCGGGCTAGGGGCTGGACAGCGAGTAGGAGCGTCGGGAATGCGTTCTACGGCTTCCGGAAAACCGTAACAACAACTCGGGGCAAACGGTTCGACGCACGCTACGCCTACGACGTCGAGAGTCGCAAGTGATGTCCGTGACGTCGGAAAACGCCCTTAGTGGATGCAGGAGGCTGTCAGATGACTCCAACAGCGAGAGGAAGCGGTGAGATCGCAGCGACGCGTCGGAACGATGCCAAACACGCAAAACAGCGAGCAACACGCTGTTTTCAGAGGGTACGCGGCCTGAGATCGCTGTCAACGGCGAGAGGGGGCAGCGGGGGATCCACGGCGGCGGCTAGGGGCAGCGGCGGCGGTGGCAGCGGCGGCGACGGCCGCTGCAGGCTGCTGCTGCTGCTGTGCGAGTTTTCCGGTGGTTTTGTGCTTTGGCGGCGGCGACTGGCGTCGTACGGGGTCGCAGGCGAGAGAGGGGAGTCAGGGGAGGCAGCCGGAGTTTGTCGACGGCGGCAGCGGCCTTCAGCGTGGGTCGGATCGAAGGGGAAAGGGTTTTTGCGTGGGTGAGGTTGTGTGTTAGGGCCGGCTACGGGGATAAAAACCCTATGCTGTGAAAAGAAAACGCAAACCCCAAGGTGATTTTATAGGGGTGGGGCCCACGTGAGAAGGAGGAGGGATTAAAAGTGGGGCTGCCAATTATTTAGGTCTAGGGTAAATTTTTAGGGTTAAGTTGTTAGGGTTAAAATTGTAATAAGTTGGGTCTAAACGTGCACATAGCTCAAACGGAGCCCAAAAATTATAAGAAAAATACCGGGGTGACCGGGACGACAAGAGAAAGAATTCAGAGGAAACGGATCACAAGTTCGATGACAAGAAACGAAGTTAAAAATAAAAACGTCTCATGCCAAAAGCGAGAAACGCGACGTCTCTTCAGATATGGTCCAATCGTGGGAGAACGACCCGTGAAATGATGTTGCAAGTCAACCCCACAAATGTAGTACTCTCGGAGAGGGTCACAATGACATATCACACAATAATGTTCCAAAACAAGTAGAGTCAAAAAAATAAACACGTGCACGATCAAGAGCACGTGCACACAGATAGTACAATCGGAAACCGACCGTTACATCCTCCCCAACTTAGAAATGATTCCGTCCTCTGAATCAACATCAAGCACTGCTCGGGAAAAGATGCGGGAAACGCTCTCTCATATCATCTTCGCGCTCCCAGGTGGACTCTCCAGGTGATCCGTGCCGCCACATCACTCTCACCAGGTCGACTATCTTATTCCTCAACTGCTTCTATCGACGGTCCAAGATCTGCACAGGCTGCTGGTCATACGTCAGGTCCGGGCGGACCGTAATCTCTGAGAAATCCACAGTGTGCGATGGATCACTGACGTACCGACGTAACTGAGATATGTGGAATACGACATGAACGCCCTCCAAAGATGGTGGCAGAGCAAGGTGGTAGGCCACTACTCCTACACTCTCCAGCACATCAAATGGTCCAATATACCTCGGACTCAGCTTTCCCTTCTTCCCAAAACGAATAACTCCGCGGTTCGAAGAAATCTTCAGGAAGACGTGATCTCCATGCTGAAACTCCAAAGGTCTCCTCTTAGCATCTGCCCAATGCTTGAAGCAATCCTGTGCAACTCTAAGCTTCTCCCTGATGTCCCTCACAACATCCACAGCTTCCACTATCATTTCTGGACCCAACAGCTCCCGATCTCCGATGTCATCCCAGCTCAGTGGTGATCGACACTTCCTTCCAATAAGGCAGCAAACGGCGCCATGCCAATGCTCGCCTGGTAGCTGTTGTTATAAGAAAACTCCACCAAGTGAAGATGGTCCTCCCATGATCCCTTCAAATCGAGCGTACAAGCTCACATCATATCCTTCAAAATCTGAATAGTCCTATCGGACTGGCCATCAGTCTACGGGTGGTACGCCGTGTTGAAACTCAGACTCATACCCAAATTCTCCTGCAGACTTCTCCAGAACTGAGATGTGAACCTCGTGTCTCGGTCAGAAACAATGCTCATTGGGACTCCATGTAAGCGTACAATCTCCTGCACGTACACGGCCTACATCACGACCATTTCAAAGAGAAAATCAAAATAGAAGTAAAAGTAGAAACGGAATTTTACCTCCAGATATTTCGTCGCCAAAGCTTCCGTAGACTGGCCCACTCGGAATGGAATAAAGTGCGCAGACTTGGTCAACCGATCCACAATCACCCAAACTGCGTCGTTCTGCCTCGGGGTCCGAGGTAAACCAGTCACAAAATCCATCGTAATATGTTGCCACTTCCACTCTGGGATAGGAAGTGGTTGCAGCAACCCAGCCGTACGATGGTGCTCGGCCTTCACCTGTTGGCATATCAAACACTTGGCAACGCTCCGTGCCACACTTCTCTTCATGCCAATCCACCAATAGTTCAGACGGAGATCCTTATACATCTTGGTGCCTCCAGGATGTATAGAATATGGCAAGCTATGAGCCTCGCTCAACAGCTCCTCACGAACATCACCTGCAGGTACACAGAGTCTGCTACCGTACCGTAGCGAACCATCCTCATGAATCACGAACTCCGTCCGTAGCCCAGCTTCAACCTGCCTCCTGATCCTCTGCAGCTTCGGATCTCCTGCCTGTGCTGCCTTAATCTGATCCACGATCGTGGACTGAATCTGCAAATTCATGAATGAATGAACTACACCAGGTAGGACAACCTCCAAATCCATCTCTCTCAGCTCCTGCTGAATCCTCCAGTCGGCGGTATGCATCATCGCAGTAGGAAGTCTACTCAAGGCATCCGGCACTACGTTCACCTTCCCTGGGTGATACTACAAATCAATCTCGTAGTCAGCCATGAGCTCTAACCATCGTCTCTAACGCATGTTGAGCTCCTTCTGCGTAAAGATGTACTTCAAGCTCTTGTGGTCGGTGAAGATCTTCACGCTCTCACTCAGCAAGAAGTGCCTCCAAATCTTCAGTGAAAAAATCACCGCTGCCAACTCTAGATCGTGCGTCGGGTAATTCTTCTCATGTGTCCTCAACTGACGAGAAGCGTACGCAACCACGTGGCCATGCTGATGCAAGACGCATCCTAGGCCCTTCCCTGATGCATCACAATACACTTCGAAGCCTCCGCTCCGATCCGATACAGCCAGAACGGGTGCTGTGGTCAACCTCGCCTTCAATATACTGAAAGCCTCCTCACAAGCATCAGACCAAAGGAACTCCACATCCTTCCTCGTCAGCTTCGTCATCGGCTCCGCAATCTTTGAGAAATCCTTGATGAACCGCCGATAATAGCCTGCTAAGCCAAGAAAGCTCCTGATATCTGACGCTGACTGCGGAGTCGGCCAATCTCTGACTGCTCTGACCTTCTCCGGATCTACTGATATGCCATCACCGGACACCACGTGTCCCAGAAACACGACCCTGTCCAGCCAGAACTCGCACTTACTATACTTGGCATAAATCTTGTGTCGCCTCAGCATCTCCAGCACCGTCCTCAGATGACAGCTGTGCTCCTCCTCAGACTTCGAATAAATAAGAGTGTCATCAATGAAGATGACAACAAACTTGTCCAGGAAGTCGTAGAATATTAAATTCATCAAATTCATGAACACAGCTGGTGCATTGGTCACACCAAACGGCATGACCACGAACTCATAATGTCAGTACTTCATCCGAAAGGCTGTCTTCGGAACGTCATCCTTTTTCACCTTCAACTGATGGTACCCGCTCCTCAAGTCCAACTTCAAGAAGACTCTCGAACCTTCATGCTGATCAAATATATCATCGATGCACGGCAGCGGATACTTATTTTTCACTGTGACAGCATTCAGCCCTCGATAGTCGACGCACATCCTGAGGGACCCATCCTTCTTCTTCACAAGCAAAACAGGTGCACCCCACGGTGACACACTAGGGTGGATGAAACCCTTCTGCAGCAGCTCATCTAACTGCTTCCGCAGCTCCTCAAGCTCAGCAGGAGCCATCCGATATGGCGCCTTCGATATCGGCTGCGCCCCCGGCATAAGATCAATACCAAATTCTAGAGCTCTGTCAGGTGGCAGACCCGAGATATCCTCCGGGAAGACGTCGTCGAAGTCTCTGACGACTGCTGGTCACTCGATCTCCATCTCCATCTGCATGGCTGCAACAATCGGCACCTCCGGCTTGGCCTGAAATCTGATGGGCCCAAGCGACTCATCTCTGCTACGGAACTCGAACTCCGGATGACCTGGAATCCGGAATACAACCCTCTTGTTGTGGCAGTCAATCGAGGCGTGGAAGTCTCCCAGCCAATCAATGCCAAGAACGACATCGAAATGCGGCAGGTCGTGGACGATGAAGTCTGCAAATAGTTCATGTCCACTGACCACTAAAGGAATCGATCGACAACCCATGTTCACAGTCACCACTCCGTTCCCTGTGGTGATGTCCCAACACTTAGGAAGTGGGTGGGTGGGAATGGAGTACTTTGTTATGAACCTCCGGGATAAGATGCACATGGATGCACCGGAGTCAAACAAAGCCAAGGCTGGGTGAGAGGACACTAGAATGGTGCCTAAGATATAAACAACTACGTCAAACCAAGCTACTCTAACAAGCAAGTCAACAACCAACACAAATAATAAGATGTAAACTATGAAATGAAGGACTAGGATCAAGAGTTACCTGCAATAACTCCATCCAGCTCCTCAGTCTCCATAGCAGTCATGGTGTACGCTGGCCTCTGGGGCTGTGTTGCTCTCTGAAACATCTGCCTCTGTGGCGCCAAAGGTGGTCCACGAACAGCAGGTCCTCTCTGAACTGGAGCAGGCGCTCTCATCTGCAGCGGGGCTGGTGCTCCGACCATAGCATGACGCACTCTCGAACAATCCTTCGCAGCATGCGAGGCATCTCCACAAACCAAGCATAGTCCCAGCTTCCTCCTACAATCCTTCTGAACATGTCCTGTCTTCCCGCAGTAATGGCATGGTCCCTTACTCTGAATCTGCATATGTGCTCCTGGCCTCTTGAAAGGCACTGTCTGGACTGGCCTCATCGTCGGCCTAGCAGGTACTGCTCCATGGGACGCTTCCCCTTATCAGCTGGAGGGTCAGGTAGGAGCGAAATAAGCTCATGATTCTTCGCAGCATCTAGCACCTCCCTCATAGTCATGAAACTCGCCGAAGACATGGAATCCTGAATCTTTGGACGCAGTCCCTGACGAAAGCGATCAGCTCGCTTCTCCTCCTTCCTTACCATATGCGGAGCGAAACGGCTTAGCATCTCGAACTCAGCTTCATACTCCTCGATAGTCATATCCCCTTGTTTCAGATATATAAACTTGCTCAACAGCTCCATCCTCGCAGACTTGGTGAAATACTTATCCTTAAACATCGAGCGGAAAGTCTTCCACTCCACTGGCTTCTCCAGACGCCTCTCCTCAATGCGCCACCATTTCCTTGCATTCTCTATCAGCTGCATCTTCGCTATCTCCACTCGGGTATCATCTGGAATCTTTGCAGCAACTAACTTCTCCTCCATGCTCTGGATCCACTCGTCAGCAGCTAGGGGTCCCTCTTTCCCCGAAAAAGTCCTCGGCTGGAGCTCATTGAACTGCTTCACTCCTAGAGCAGCTCGTGGGGCAGGCGGAGGTGGTGGTGGTGCAACTGGGGGAGCCTGAGCAGCAAGCTGAGACTGCTGAACCAACTGATCCTGCACCTCCAGCATCTCTCTCATCACACCCAGAAACTGACAGAAGTCTCCGCTCTGATCCTCCGGAACTCCATCGCCTGAGTTCCCGGATCGGGTCACGCGTCGTCCTGCCATCCTATTGTCAAGAAATACAGAGATTAGACTCGTACGATTACTGGATATCATAAAATGAATGTCCTGACTCCTATTGTTCTGTACTTGCAGAAAGAATGGGGTGGGACCTGTATGGGCCACCACTAAAACCTGTCACGCCCCGCTTCCCAAAACAACGAAGGCGAAGCGTGACTAAGGCCCGCTTAGGCCGGGGCGAGAAGCCCGGACCCAATAACCGTCTGTGTGGTACTCCAAGTCGAAGGTACAGGTCCCTGCATGTTAGTACAGAACAATAAAAGTACGAAAGAGAAATACAATCATTTTATCCCAAATAAATCCAAATTACTGAGAGTCTAAAACGCCCGAAGGGCTACAACTGCAGAAAAAGGAAACTACCGGTGCAAGCACCCAACCTAGACAGGAAAAACAAAAGGGGTGCTACGCACCCAAACAACTAAGATGGAACCTCCGGATCAGCAGTGGGGATCTCTAACTCTGGTCGTCCTCGGGCACGTACTCGGGATCGACGTCCTCTGGCTCTACGTCCTCTGGTAGCTCGGTCTGGTCGTCGTACTCCGGCTCGACACCTGACGTACAGCACCAAAGAAAGGAACTGCACGTCAGGTAAGGTCTACAACAGAATGTCAGACTCTACTGCAAGTGTACTGAACTATTAAACATCGTTTTACTGGTTTATTAACATGCTGGGGTTATAACAAAGTAACAACAGAAGTAACGTTGCAGGAAAGTAAAGCGTAGCAGGCAGTAGTCGTAGCATGTGCTACCGACTACGGGTCTAACCTAAAGGTGTCAGGACAAGACGAAGACAGACAAGACAAGTAGGACACGACACGACACGACACTACACGACACGAAGGGTTCACGCCTTACGGGTTGAGGGGGATCAGACCCTCTCCCCGTGCGCACGCTCAACCCTACCCCAAACCCCAGAACTCAGGACAAGAAGTACAGAGATCACTTCCGCTAGGGAAGCACCTGAAACGCCCACATGCTTTTTGTAACACGGAGATCACTCCCGCAAGGAGAGCATCTGAAACGCCCGAAGGCTTTTTGTATCACGGAGATCACTTCCGCTCGGGAAGCATCTGAAACGCCCGAAGGCTTTTTGTATAACAGTGACAAGACACGACCAGTGTATAACAGTGACACGACACGACCAATGTAAGGGAGAGTTATTCTAGGGTGTCCACACGCACGCACACACATGATAATCCTAAAGTGTCACAAGTTGTTGTTCATCGGACTTAGACTTCGTCGTCAAGTCTAAGTCGTCAGGGTGACCCAGACGCTATCATTTCACGTCTGGAATCTAAACACTCACAGTCTAACAGTTCTAACAATTTAAGACCAAGACGCGGTCAAAAATGCAAGTGGGTACACTTGCCTGCGGTGGCGAGGGTGTCGTCTGTCCGGGGTGTCTCGTCCAGTCATCGCGTCCGCGGTAGTCCATCTGAAACAGTCACGGCGACGGTATCAGGTCGCAATTTTAGAAATTCCTATTTAAGTTCATTTCTAGGTTGAGCGTGGCTACCCTAACAGTCACGAGTCTAGTTGTCCGATCAGCCTATCCGACGATTCTATCCTATGTGCACAGTCAAAAGTCCGATCGTCGGTCTACGGTTCCACATCGTTTTAAAAGAGCAGAAATTAAATTTAATGAGTTAAGTTGCCATTTTTAGTTAGGTTTCAGTTTTGACTACGGTTTGGGTTGCGCTACGAGTTTCGGAAACTAACCTCTCCGGGGCTTTGGCACGAACGGGAAGTAGATTCTGAACGGCGACCAATCTGAGCGGTACGGCTACAGAACGTCTGTTAGCGGCATCTCGGCTACGGGTAGCATAGCCAGACACGCTCTGATAGTGGACAGAGAGTACAGACAGCGGGCTAGGGGCTGGACAGCGAGCAGGAGCGTCGGGAATGCGTTCTACGGCTTCCGGAAAACCGTAACAACAACTCGGGGCGAACTGTTCGACGCACGCTACGCCTACGATGTCGAGAGTCGCAAGTGATGTCCGTGACGTTGGAAAACGCCCCTAGTGGATGTAGGAGGCTGTCGGATGACTCCAACTACGAGAGAAAGCGGTGAGATCGCAACGACGCGTCGGAACGATGCCAAACACGCAAAACAGCGAGCAACACGCTGTTTTCAGAGGGTACGCGGCCTGAGATCGCTGTCAACGGCGAGAGGGGGCAGCGGGGGATCCACGGCGGCGGCTAGGGGCAGCGGTGGCGGTGGCAGCGGCGGCGGCGGCCGCTGTAGGCTGCTGCTGCTGCTGTGCGAGTTTTCCGGTGGTTTTGTGCTTTGGCGGCGGCGACTGGCGCCGTACGGGGTCACAGGCGAGAGAGGGGAGTCGGGGGAGGCAGTCGGAGTTCGTCGGCGGCGGCAGCAGCCTCTGGCGTGGGTCGGATCGAAGGGGAAAGGGTTTTTGCGTGGGTGAGGTTGTGTGTTAGGGCCGGCTGCGGGGATAAAAACCCTATGCTGTGAAAAGAAAACACAAACCCCAAGGTGATTTTATAGGGGTGGGGCCTACGTGAGAAGGAGGAGGGATTAAAAGTGGGGCTGCCAATTATTTAGGTCTAGGGTAAATTTTTAGGGTTAAGTTGTTAGGGTTAAAATTGTAATAAGTTGGGTCTAAACGTGCACATAGCTCAAACGGAGCCCAAAAATTATAAGAAAAATACCGGGGTGACCGGGACGACAAGAGAAAGAATTCATAGGAAACAGATCACAAGTTCGATGACAAGAAATGAATTTAAAAATAAAAACGTCTCATGCCAAAAGCGAGAAACACGACGTCTCTTCAGATATGGTCCAATCGTGGGAGAACGACCCGTAAAATGATGTTGCAAGTCAACACCACAAATGTAGTACTCTCAGAGAGGGTCACAACGACATATCACACAATAATGTTCCAAAACAAGTAGAGTCAAAAAAATAAACACGTGCACGATCAAGAGCACGTGCACAAAGATAGTACAATCAGAAACCGACCGTTACAAAGCGCTTATTGGAAGGCAACCCGAGTTTTCTTTCTTTAGATTTTATTTTTCTTTTTTGTTCTTCCCTTTTCTATTGAAAAAAAAGAAACAAAACCCAAAATAAAAACGTTTTTTAATTCCTTAAAAATACAAAACATAAAAATTTGATGAGTTCTTTCTTCGACAGGTTGAACATTGGAGAGAGCACGACAAACGACGAAAAGAAAGAGAAGGAACCAAGAGAAGAGATCCATAGAAAAACACTAGCTTGGGGGATGAGTAGCAGGCCACTCGACTTAGTAGCTACCCTACTCGGTCGAGCCGTAATCAGCTCGAGGAAGCAACTAAAAGAGCACTCTGGAAATCAAATGGACTCGACCGAGTAGCTCCCTACTCGGTCGAGCTACAATCAGAGCTCTATTAGACCAAAATCAACACTCTGTTTCTAATTCGACTCGACCGAGTAGCTACCATACTCAGTCGAG
The DNA here is from genome assembly GCA_030789695.1 of Scilla litardierei. NCBI lineage: Eukaryota > Viridiplantae > Streptophyta > Magnoliopsida > Asparagales > Asparagaceae > Scilla > Scilla litardierei. The sequence goes on from CM061142.1 coordinate 391,470,254, forward strand.
CTACAAAAGGAGTCCAAATAAGCTGAAAAGGGCTCTCTGAAAACTTAATGGACTCGACCGAGTAGCTACCCTGCTCGGTCGAGCTACACAGAGAGCAAAAAGAGCTGAAAACACCACTCTGTTTTAATTCAGCTCGACTGAGCTGAGTAAGCAGCTCGGTCGAGTACTAGGACGCTAATCTGGGGTTTAAAATTTTTATATCTTTTGAGCTCGATCGAGCAGCTATCGCTGCTCGACTGAGGAGAGACTAATGGGCGGGGCTCGCTCTTCACTTAAACCCGCTCGACCCTGCATTAAAAACCGCTCGGGCCTAACCTAATCCTATTTTAATTCGAAATCCCCCAGCGCCCGAGTACCCTAACCCTAATCCCATGCTCGATCCGACTATGTACGCTGAAGCTCCGTCGCCTCTGCCTGAGCTCCATCGTCACCCCTGCTGCTCGGTCCGACCTCTCTCTCTCTCTCTCTCTCTCTCTCTCTCTCTCTCCAAATCTCTCTCTCTCTCTCTCTCCAAATCTCTCTCTCTCTCTCTCTCTCTCTCTCTCTCTCTCTCTCAATTCCCACAACCACCCCCCCATTCTGATCGCCGCCGCCACCTCCGCCGCTAGCACCGTCACCACCTCCGTCGCTAGCACCACCCGAGCACTGCCACCACTTGCTCGATCCTCCACCTTCGCCCACATATCTCTGACCCTGTTCACCCCCTATTTCTCCCCTTCTCTCTCTCTCTCTATAAACCCCAATTTCGAACCCCATTTCTAATTCTTTCTATTTTAGAACCCCATACCGATTCATTTTCTTAATTACCTACTGATCCTATTTCATTGTCAATTGCATGTACTATTGGAGCTATTCGTAGAGACGATCGGCTTGGGATAGCTTGGGGGATCGTTTTTGTTGAGGTTATGCACGTGCACGAGACACTTGCTTTCGCAGCGACACTTGATTTCGGTATACTCGCTCCACTCACTATCTTTTATTACCGTATATTGTGCTCATGTCCTTAGCCCACATTTGCACGATGCCTCTAGGTTGCAGCCTAGGAAGCCTCCACCACCAGGAAGAGGAAGGTCGGTGATCCCGGTTCCTCCTCTTCTCGGCCGTCACGCCGTCGCTGCCGCTCACCCACACCTAAGGACCACTGGGCGGACTCCATGTCCTCCTACTCACCCTCACGATCTGTAACGACCTGCTCTCGGGGGGCCCGTTACTTATTTGATATTTGCGCAGGTCCTGCAGGTTACCAGTGAAATCAAAATAGCCACGATGCAGAGATGTACAAAAATACCCAAATAGTGTCCAATTATTACAATCCATACTATACAAGATGTCCCAATAGATATACATGAAAGAAGAAAAGTACATAAGTGAAAATAACTCTGGAAGCTGCGGTCGAACTCTGGCGCTATTAGCTCAGGAGCATCTATCTTCATCTGTTCGTCGTCTGCGGTACCACGAGGATGGAACCGTAGGTAAGTCACAACAATTCTAAGTATAGAAAAGAAGCAGTGCACAAGTATGGCAAAAGTAACTACGTACAAGCAGATCAGAGTGAAAAGTAAAGTACTGAGTAACAACTGTACACAACTGAAAAGTAAAGGCAACTGAACTGAAAGGAGGGAACCATTACACTGTGGTAGTGCAAGTGTAAAGCAGGCTAGGCAAGTGAAACATACTACTGCTGTAGCTAAAAGTACGACAAGTAAAGTACTGGTGACTGTACAAGTGTAGCAAGTAACGTGCATGGAACGTGTAAAGTAAAGGTGACTGTAGTGCGTAAAGTAAAGGTGACTGTGCAAAGGTAGCTACACTACGTGACTCAAGTCGGAGAGTACAATATGTGACCATCGAGTTCATCTCTTGCCTGGGCGCGACCCAGACGAATGCCGAAAACACAGGCAACTAGACAGGATGCTGACACGGGTAGCATATTTTTGTTTGTCGAAACACAGGTAGCTAGACATGATTGCCAAAAACCCAGGCAGCTAGACATGATTGCCAAAAACTTAGGCAGCTAGACATGTAGATTGAACTCCAGTCACTCTCGCACTCTCTCAAACTATGAGTTACCCTAAACCCCAGTGATGTGTCAAGTGTTCTATGTACATTTCCTTTTCATGATGTTCCACGAGATGTTCCACACGATATTTAACAAGATACAAGCTGTTCCACATGTTGCTAGTCAAACCAAGTCAACTGGTTGACTTTCTTATTGAAAACTAGAAAGCCAGACATTCTTTCCAAAGCAAGCTGGCAAAGGGAAGTGAGGATAAAGACAAGTCCAACATTCGGGGTGTCTAGTATTGTTTCAAGATGTTATCAATTCCTTGTTCACGATGATAGATGTAACGGCCACTTTCCGACCGTATGTATTTTAGCACGTAGCTGTGTTTCATGTGCGTTTTATGTAATTGATTTTTATTACCGTTTTCCGTAGCTCGGACGTGTGATCGGACCTCGTATTCACGACCCTCTCGGAGGCGCGATCGCCCGGGTATCTTCGTTGTAATTTTTGGACGTCGAGTGACCAATCTGCTATACTACTACTATTAATTTTTTTTTAAAAACTTCTTTTAATTTCAAATCCCAAAAATTCGTTTACTGGGTGGGTACGTTTTTTTAAAATCAAATTCTTTAACTAGTTGTAACTGAGGATGTAATTCTGTGAGTGTTTTTTAAAGGGAATCATAAACCCTGACCTTTTAAAAAAATCAGCATTCGTATGTTAGTTTTTTTTATTATCACATCGAATCTTTAAAATCTTAACCAGTTAATAATCTAAGCATATCCTATTAGAGTCTGACCCTTTCGTTGTAATATCCCAACAACCCAGGGAGAATCTCCCCACGTACTGTCTCTTCCCTCTCCCCACGAACACGTCTTTCATCTAGCCTTTCCCCTACAAAGCAACCAAAAACCTAGGTCTATAGCCTGTCGCGCAGCCGTAGGCTATTTTTCTCTCAAACCCCAAGCCTTTGCGCTCAGTTCTTCTTCCATCCCCGAGTCTTTTTCTCTTCTCCCTCCGAGCGGCACACACGCAGTCGTTGATCGCCATCACTCCGCTTCGAGCAACCACGATAGCCCTCAAACCTGGAGCCGCATCTTCGTTTTCCTTTACACCCAAGCACACGCATGTTAGCCGAGCATCGCCGGCGGACACCTCCCAGTCCGGCCTCCTCTCCCTCTCCCTCTCTCAACCCCAGACGCCTGCTTCTCCTTCACTCCAGTCCGGCGACCTCGCCCTCGTGCGCACAACTGCAGTCCGACCAGCTATCAGCCATGCCCGTGCACATTTTCTCCTCTCTTCCCGGCTCCTTCAACCATAGGCCTACCCCCTCACTTTCCGTTCAGCCACCCAAGCCCCTGTCCGTGCATCACCCCCCAGGCCGTTGTCCTCGCTGCCACCCACCGGCCTGTTCTCGCGACAGACCCAAGCCCAGTCTGGTGGCCTCCCCTGCCTTTTCCTTCGCTCCCCACTGCCGACGCCTTGCTCCTTTCCCCTGCTCAAAACAGAGCATCGCCTCCCGCCATTGCCAACACATACCCGAGCAACCGCAGACCTCTCCTCTCCCCATACCTGGCCGCACAACCCAGCACGCGTGAGTCCCCTTGCTCCGAGCAAACTCACGCGCCTGTTCCTTTTACTCTCTCCGCTCTCATTTTTGGCAACCCTAAGCTCCGACGCGTGCCCAGGTATCTCTTCGCCATCGAAACCCACCTCCTTTTCCAGCCAGCACCTCCGCTACAAACCCCTCCTCTGTTTGAGAACAGAGCCGGCCACTTTCCTTCATCTTCTTCCCTCGATCACCCGCCTTCGCTCCGCCCACACCCTACAAACAGTGACACGGCTAGCCCGTTCCCCTCGTCGCCGCCCGTTGTACGATGCCCCGGCCATATTCCCCTCCGTTCGGGCGCTACCCCGCACCTCCAGCGCCTCACCTCCTCGTTTGCCGCCCAGTTCCCTCTTCTCTGCTCCTTTAGCCCCTACCGTTGGTGTCATCCACATGCCACCATGGTCCAGCGCCTTGCCCTACAACCGCGCCGCCGTCCCCTGACCCGCAGTGCCCTGAGCTCCGTCCCTCCGGTGCTGCCGCCTTGTCGCCGTCCAACGCCTAGCGTCCTTGAAAAATAAACGTAAGTTTGTAGGATGAAATGGTTATATAGGCTTGCATGATGATTGATGAGTTATAGCATACAAGATGCCTTGTCACAGTTTCCCTGAGAGCTTAAGAAAAGAAAACGTATTTCTTATTAAAATGATATTTGGGTTATAAGTTGGGTTGGTACAGGGAGCTTTACCCTATGATGAAATTGAATCATGATGACCTGTAGAATAATAGGATGATAGTAGAGCTTATAATAAATATTATAATATGAGCAATCACTCAAACTGGCCATTAAAGGGTAAGTGTTTATATATATGTATTATAAGTGGAGTTGTGCAAGTTATATACCTACATTAATATAGGTGTTATTTTGAGGTATCGTAGACATACTATCAATATTTAAATATATGTTAGAATAGCTATTTATAACTCTATTAGTATGAGTTAGATTTTAATGGTATTATAGTTATTTAAATTCTTTACATTGATATCGTTAATCTACGATGCAGATCCATCGCCGTTCAGACCTGACATCCGCCCTACGATCAAATGTCAAAAAGGTTGGTCCCCCTAACGAGTAGTAAAACCCACACCGCAACTCATCAAAACCTAATCTAAAATTGGTCAACGTGAACTAAAGTTATTTTCTGCATCTTTAAAATGTTGTCCACCGTAGAAAAGATCGACGAACGTACTATTTTTCTGTGCACATAGGATAGATCGTCGAATAGGGGCTGAACATCAAAAATGTGATTTCTGATGAATAGGATAGTCCCGATAACCTAGACACGAACCCTAATAGGAATTACTGAAAACGCGACCTGACGCCGTCGCCGTGACCTGTTTCAGATGGACTACCGTGGACGTGACGACTGGACGAGACACCCCGGACAGACGACACACTCGCCATCGCAGGCAAGTGTATCCACTTGCACTTTTGGCCGTGCTTAGGCCTTAGTTGGTTAGAATTGATAATTGTGAACAAATAGAACCGGACGTGAAATGATAGCGTCCGGGACGACTCCTGACGGCTCAGACTTGACGACGAAGTCTGAGCCCGACAACAACAACTTTTGATATCGTAGGGATATCATGTGTGTGCGTGTGTGTGGACACCCTAGAATAACCCTTCCTGTCTTGTCACGTCCCGTCCCGTCTTGCACAGCCCGCTGGGCAATAGGGCACTCTCCGAGTGATCCCTTGTACAGATTTACAGCCTGCGGGCAATATGGCACTCTCCAAGCTAGAGAGTGATCCCTTGTACGGATACACAGCCTGCGGGCAATAGGGCACTCTCCAAGCTAGAGAAAGTGATCCCTTGTACTGTTTCTCAGCCTGCGGGCAATAGGACACTCGCCAAGCTAGAGCGAGTGATCCCTTGTACTGGTGTCTTGTCTTGTCGTGTCTTCCTTGGGGTTTGGGATTGGGTTGAGCGTGCGCAAGGCAAGAGGGTCTGATCCCCCTCAAACCGTAAGGTGTGAACCCTTTCGTGTCTCACTTGTCTTGTCCCGTCTTGTTCCGTCACATCCCGACTCGTCATGACACCTGTAGGTTAGTCCCGTAGTTGGTAGCACACGCTACGACTACTACCTGTCCCGTTTTACTTTCCTGCTACGTTACTTCCTGTTGTGTTACCCTGTTATAACCACAACATGCTAATCAACCAGTAAACTATTGTGTAAAAGAAACTCGGCATGCTAATCAACCAGTAAACCGTTGTTTAAAGCTCGGTGCACTTGCAGTAAAGTCTAACACTTCTTGTAGACTTTACCTGACGTACAGTTCCTTTCTCTTGGGTGCTGTACGTCAGGTGTTCAGCCAGAGTTCGTGGAAGAGGCAAACTCACTGGAGTACGTGGAGCCGAGGACGTCGACCCAGAGTGCGTGCCTGACGAGGACCAGATCTTGAGGTCTTTTTAGTCGTCACTTTCAGAGGTTACTGCCTTTAGTTGCTTTTAAATATTTTGTTGCCATGCTTAGGCTTCTTTCTAGACGTTGTACTCGTTGGATATTGTATCTCAAATTTAATGAATGCAACTTCCTTTCTGTACTTTCTGTTGTTTCGAACTTTATTAATGCAAGAACCTGAAACTTTTAAAATGGTACCCCTACAGACGCTTATTGGGTCTGAGCTTCTCAGCTCTGGCCTAAGCGGGCCTTTGTCACGCTTCGCCTCCGTATTTTTTGGGAAGCGGGACGTGACAGGTTTTAGTGGTGGCCCATGCAGGTCATGCAAAAGTTCGGAACAATAGAAGTACCGTATTCATTAAATATCCACGTACAAGTCTGAATTAGGTTCCCAGTCTTAAATGGTAGGAAGACTTAGATAGACACCCAGGTTGACAGTCTGACGCCTTGGTTAGGAATTAGTCATCCTCGTCCTAGGATACCTTAGTGGCCGCACTTGACTCTGACCGTGTTAGTTTTCTAGAGCCCTTCTCTCTTAGTCGTTCGCTCGGGTCCATCGACTTCGGGCCCAGCAGAACTAACCTTGATTCTCTTAGGAACCTTCCCATTAGATCCTGGTTACGGTCTAGCTCATTAGGAAATCTTAGTGCCGAGCTCCCCTGATCTTTAGACGACCCGATGACTAGAACCCCTGACTTCTAGTGTCCCTCTGATCATTACCCTTTCGTGTGATCGACCGAAGAATCCCATCGTAGCTCTTCGCGATTCATATCCTACACGTATTCTTCATGCGACCATTTTCCTTTCTCCCGATCCACGTGATTGTTTCCTGACGATTATCGTTGATCCTTCGGATCTTTCTCTTTGCCAATTCTGCCTCCTCTAAGAGTATTTTCGAAATTCTTTATTAAGTCCTTCGCTCAGCTTAATCTCTTTGAAACCCTTTTGAAATTTTCGTTGTTACTATCTCGTACTTATTTTCAAAACGGTATCTCTCATATTTTCAGTTTTAAAACCTTGTCAACATTTTGATAATTCAATTTATACTTTTTCTGGACTGCAAGATCTATTTCTAATCACTTATCGTACATACTTTTTTAAAAAAATATTTTCTAAACTAGAGGGAACTCCAATTATTTTATTATTATTATTATATCAGTTCTATGTTCTTCGTGACACATTTCAAAATCTTTGTGTAAACCTATCTTCATTTGCAAAACAATCGTTTCTCACCCCACCTGTTACGAGGTGGAACTCGCGTACAATGAATTTGAATTATGGGGAACCAAGGGCACGATGGTTATATGGAGAAGAAGGTTTAGGTAGGTTGTTTTACAAGTGATTAGTGGGGTGAAGAAGTTGGATCCGTTGCCGGTGGCGCTCACGGGGTCGAATCTCGCCGGATGCAGCTGAGGAGGGTTGGACGGCAGGGGGCTGACGCTGACTTTGGTCAAGGGGCGAGCTCTCCTGCAGCACGAACAACTCGTCAGAAGGGCAGGGTTGGGGTTCAACCCTTAGCCCCTCCGATGCCTAAGTCAGTAATAGGGCTTAAAACGGGGGGCTAGACACGCCGGCCGGACTAACGGTGTGTCGACCGCACGTGGCGAGCTATGGGTGGGAGAACAAAGATATGGATGACCCTTGTTCTCGTGTGTGAATTATAGGTTAAGAGAGAATTTTCCAACCCCCTTTCCGTAAGAGGAGAGGGGGTATTTATACCTGACGGGTGATGACTAGGCGTGCTGAGCTGGCTCGGGTGTCAGCGGAAGCTTCGGACAAGGACGTCGGGAACAGGAATTCCTGACCTGCTTTTGTCAGGCGGCGCAACGGCCAAGGGGTGCTTTTGTCGGGATGTCAGGGCCGAAAGCGCTAACCGTCAGTCGGTCGGGTGACGTATGTGTCAGTCGTGTCCTTATCCTAGGTCGTTTGTCGTTGGTGACGAACTAAAGGTCGGGCCGTATCATTCTAGGCGCCGCGGTTCAGGGGAATCAGGCGGGTCGTACCATTCGGTCATGAGCCATGGTCCACCTGTGCGGAAGGATACGTCCGTGCCTGTCAGTAGGCCCGGCTTAGCTACTCAAGCGTCCCCAAGCGCGCTACCCCCGGTGGGTCGAGCGGCTGTGGTTGTTCGCCTCAACCGGGTCGGGGAACGCTACAAGGCGCGCCCGTCTCCATATTGCCCCGGATTTTCGGGGAGGCGACCCTTTTATGAAGCAGAGAGTCCGTGGATCATGTGGGTGGATTCGGGTGGTACCCCTACGATCTTTAGGTCGTAACAATTGCCCCCGGCCTTCGAGTCCGGGGCGGCAGCCCGGCTCGGCTCGGAGTGCGAACCACCTCCGACACTCCGGACCATCAATATGGGCCTTGGACCCACCGGGCAGTGACGGCGGCGGCTTCGGAACTCCCGCCTTAGTGGTCATTATTATGATTTGAAAAGGGGGCAGAGGAAAACGAAGCGTCTCTGCGATTGAGTTTGCGACACGTGGATGAGGTGATTTGGCAGGTCTGTCCCATCCATCGGGTTGTCTGCCAGCCACGCCTGCGTACGCGGGGCGTCCGTGGAGAGGCATGGTATGCCAGTGGAGCTCCAGTTCCCATGCCTTAAGTTGTCTAAAGGAAGGAGGGGAGCAGCAGGCTGGGCAACCGTCGTGTAAGGGGAATATCATGTTGGGGGATCGTTTACTTTGGCAGTCGGCGAAGCTCGCATTTTCCGCGCATTTTTAGGGGGAGAGGGTGGCAGAAATGATTAGTCTTTCTCCACATCCTTTCTCTCGCCTTCCTCCCCCCCTCAAGGAAGCTGAGGGGGGGGGGGGAATTTATAATGGTGTATTTCTGCCCTCATTTCCTCTTCATGGAGAGTCGGGGCCGTCTCGGAATTTTGCTCTTTGGGGAGCGTTCCCGATGGGTGACGTGTGATGTGACTCCTCAGACCCCGTTTTTTGGCAGGCGTGCCATTTGTCCTTGGCGTTCGTCCCGAGTGTCCTTTTGGGTTGAACAAGTCATTTCGGGCGTCGGCTTTATGGGGGTCAGGCGTTACTCCTCAGGGATGGCTCCGCTTTGGGGTTGCCTTGATTCGCGGACCCTGATTCGTTTTCCGAGGTTTGAGGAGGGGGGTGACAGGCCCTTTCTGGGGAGGGAGGGTATTGGTCCGTTGGGAACCCCGCACAAGGAGCTCCGGTTTGGGAGGCCAGGCTCGGTGGACTTGCCCCGGAGGTCTTCTTTGGGGGGGCGAGTACGCAGCTCGGCCCGTGCCCCTCTCCGGTTTGGGTGGCGAGGATTGGTCCTGTCCCGGAGTCTTTGAGAGGGCTGGTATCGGGCTGTCGCCTCCCAGCAGCCTCTATAGTCGGACGGGTATTGGGCCGTCGCCTACCCCGCATATGGCACTCCGGTTTGGGTGGCCAAGCTCAGTGAACTTGCCCCGGAGGTCTTCTTTGGGGGGGAGCGAGTTCGCAGCTCGGCCCGTGCCCCTCTCCGGTTTGGGTGGCGAGGATTGGTCCTGCCCCGGAGTCTTTGAGAGGGCGGGTATTGGGCCGTCGCCTCCCCGCAGCCTCTATAGTCGGACGGGTATTGGGCCGTCGCCTACCCCGCATATGGCGCTCCGGTTTGGGTGGCCAAGCTCAGTGAACTTGCCCCAGAGGTCTTCTTTGGGGGGGAGCGAGTACGCAGCTCGGCCAGTGCCCCTCTCCGGTTTGGGTGGCGAGGATTGGTCCTGCCCCGGAGTCTTTGAGAGGGTGGGTATTGGGCCGTCGCCTCCCCGCAGCCTCTATAGTCGGACGGGTATTGGGCCGTCGCCTACCCCGCATATGGCGCTCCGGTTTGGGTGGCCAAGCTCAGTGAACTTGCCCCGGAGGTCTTCTTTGGGGGGGAGCGAGTTCGCAGCTCGGCCCGTGCCCCTCTCCGGTTTGGGTGGCGAGGATTGGTCCTGCCCCGGAGTCTTTGAGAGGGCGGGTATTGGGCCGTCGCCTCCCCGCATCCTCTATGGTCGGACGGGTATTGGGCCGTCGCCTACCCCGCATATGGCGCTCCGGTTTGGGTGGCCAAGCTCAGTGAACTTGCCCCGGAGGTCTTCTTTGGGGGGGAGCGAGTTCGCAGCTCGGCCCGTGCCCCTCTCCAGTTTGGGTGGCGAGGATTGGTCCTGCCCCGGAGTCTTTGAGAGGGCGGGTATTGGGCCGTCGCCTCTCCGCAGCCTCTATAGTCGGACGGGTATTGGGCCGTCGCCTACCCCGCATATGGCGCTCCGGTTTGGGTGGCCAAGCTCAGTGAACTTGCCCCGGAGGTCTTCTTTGGGGGGGAGCGAGTACGCAGCTCGGCCCGTGCCCCTCTCCGGTTTGGGTGGCGAGGATTGGTCCTGCCCCGGAGTCTTTGAGAGGGCGGGTATTGGGCCGTCGCCTCCCCGCAGCCTCTATAGTCGGACGGGTATTGGGTCGTCGCCTACCCCGCATATGGCGCTCCGGTTTGGGTGGCCAAGCTCAGTGAACTTGCCCCGGAGGTCTTCTTTGGGGGGGGGGGAGGGAGTACGCAGCTCGGCCCGTGCCCCTCTCCGGTTTGGGTGGCGAGGATTGGTCCTGCCCCGGAGTCTTTGAGAAGGCGGGTATTGGGCCGTCGCCTCCCCGCAGCCTCTATAGTCGGACGGGTATTGGGCCGTCGCCTACCCCGCATATGGCGCTCCGGTTTGGGTGGCCAAGCTCAGTGAACTTGCCCCGGAGGTCTTCTTTGGGGGGGAGCGAGTACGCAGCTCGGCCCGTGCCCCTCTCCGGTTTGAGTGGCGAGGATTGGTCCTGCCCCGGAGTCTTTGAGAGGGCGGGTATTGGGCCGTCGCCTCCCCGCAGCCTCTATAGTCGGACGGGTATTGGGCCGTCGCCTACACCGCATATGGCGCTCCGGTTTGGGTGGCCAAGCTCAGTGAACTTGCCCCGGAGGTCTTCTTTGGGGGGAAGCGAGTACGTAGCTCGGCCCGTGCCCCTCTCCGGTTTGGGTGGCGAGGATTGGTCCTGCCCCGGAGTCTTTGAGAGGGCGGGTATTGGGCCGTCGCCTCTCCGCAGCCTCTATAGTCGGACAGGTATTGGGCCGTCGCCTACCCCGCATATGGCGCTCCGGTTTGGGTGGCCAAGCTCAGTGAACTTGCCCCGGAGGTCTTCTTTGGGGGGGAGCGAGTATGCAGCTCGGCCCGTGCCCCTCTCCGGTTTGGGTGGCGAGGATTGGTCCTGCCCCGGAGTCTTTGAGAGGTTTGAACTGAAATTTTCATGCAGAAGAAGCGAAATTCGAAGATAAGAAAGGGAACAAGATATTTCATTCATGACTTACAGTTCCCGGCTATACCACGACCGGCGCTCCACGTCCCTTGGAGTGATTAGCACGTCCTTCTCAGGGGGGCTCTGGGGGGCACGGCCGGTTCTGTTCCTCTTTGCGGTGGCATCGGCTGGAGCTAACTCTGGATGGTAGTGGTCATAACTCCGCCCGGGTGAGTCAATCTTCAGGTTCATCTCCGGTCCCTTGTGCTTGGTCGACCCCACGTAGCAGCTCCTAGACAGCTTCTGGCTTCCCCGTACGATCCCTACCCCCCGGGGGGTTTGGAACTTGACCATCTGGTGGAGAAGGCTGGGGAGCGCTCCGATGGCCGCCATGTAAGGTCGTCCTATGATCCCGTTGTACGCCGACGTAATGTCAACCACAACGAACAGTGTCATTCGAGTGACGACTTGTGGCTCTTCTCCGAGGGTTATCAGCAACGTGATCACTCCCATGATGGGGGTCGAGTGACCGGTGAATCCGACGAGGGGTCCGGTACAGGGTCTCAGGTCCGCCGGCCTTAACCCCATCTTTTCGGTGGTGGACATGAACAGGATGTCGTAGGAGCTCCCTGTGTCGATCAGGAGGCGGCTGACGATGGCCGTCCCAATCTGGGCCTCGATGACGATGGCGTCGTCGTGGGGCTGCTCGACCCCCTCCAGATCCTCGTCGCTGAAAGTGATGGGAGGGTAGGCCATCCTTCTCCCTCTCCGGTCCCCTCCAAGACCCGCCGTCATCACTTGCCTCGCATACGCCTTTTTGCTTGACGACGATGCCCCTCCTGAAGATGGCCCGCCGCATATCGTGTTTATGCGCATGATGGGTTTCGGGGGGTGAGGCTCTTCCCGCTCGCCGTTTGCAGGAGGGTCCGCCCTCCGTGCCCTTCGGTGGTTTCCATCTTCTCGATCCGATCTCCAGCCTCCGACGAAGTCCCCCAGGTGGCCCGCCTGGATCAGCCGCTCAATTTCCCTTTTGAGGGTGAAGCAGTCTTCGGTGTCGTGGCCGTGGTCCCGGTGGTATCGGCAGTATTCTTAAAATCTCTCCGAGCGGGGTCCGACTTCATTTCTCGGGGCGGCTCCGGCAACAGTCCGGCTCGTGTAGCCGCGGCCATCACCTCGATCAGGGGAGCATTGAGTTGCGTGTAATGCGCCCGTAGGGGGCCTTCTTGTCTCGGGACGACTCGAGGGAGCCCTTGGGCCGGAGCGAACTCGCGCGTCGGGCCAGGTCGATCTTGCGGGCGAGGCCCGAGCGGTTCCCGCCTTGGTCGGGCCAGCTGGTCGCGACCACGGTGCCCCTCTTCCTGCCTCGGCCGTGGGTGTGACCGGGGTTCGCCTTGGGAGGGTTTCGCCGGGGGGAATAAGGCCTTGGCACCGAGAGTCTCCTCGGCCAACGCGTGCCTCTCCGCCATAGCAACCAATGCCTCATAGTCGGTTGGCAGATCCCGGAGCAGGGAATTGTGGAGGCTCCGAGTCCGCAACCCCGTTTTGAAGGCCAGCATAAGAACCTCATCGCCGCATGTCACCACCGCCCGTCTCTCCTCCTGAAAGCGGCGGAGGTATCTACCCGTTGTCTCTCCCTCCCCTTGGACTATCGTGCTGAGATAGTCCAAGGGCTTCTTTTTCGTTCGCTCGGCCCGGAACTCTTGGCAGAACTTGTGGGATAGTTCGCCAAAGCTCCCGACGGACCTCGCGGGCAAGCCAAAGTACCAGTCCAACGCGGTGTCCCTCAGGCTTTGGGATAAATGTCGGCATACGAACGCCTCATCCACGTCCTGCGCCTCCATCGCCCCCCGGTATTGCTGCACGTGCGTGAGGGGGTCGCCTCTCCCATTGTATGTGGCCAAGTGAGGGGGTTTGAACCTTATGGGCCTTGGGGCGGACGTGATCCACCGTGCAAGTGGCGTGGCCTCCTCCGGGTAGGTTGGGCGATCCGGCGCATCCCCTCTCCGCCATTCGGGGGTCTGGCTTCGGTCGCACCTCGGCCGCCGACGGTCCTCCGTCACCGGGGAGTAGCCCGACGGTCTTCTGGCGGGGCTCCTTCATTGGGCCGAGGATTCGACGGGTTGCGGGCTACGGTTCTCCCAGCGCCAGCGCCTCCCGGCCAGCTCTCCTCGGGCCTCCCTCCGTTCTTGATTCTCCCAAAGGAGCCTTTCGCGCTCGGCGGTGAGGAAGCGTAGTTGTCGACAAACGGCTTCCTCGTGCTGGGTATCGGAGGGGTGGTGCAAGCGACGCGGGCTGCCTCCTCCGGGTGGGGACCTGTTCAGTAACGGGTCCCGCCCGTCCCCGAGCCGCCGACCTGTCACCGTCTAGTCCAGGATTTCTCGGTTGCTCCTGTTTTCTCTCCTTAGCCTCCCGCGCTCCGCGACGATGAGGCGGAGTTGGCGGCGAGCGGCCTCTTCGTCCTGGTAGGCCCTTCGGGCGGTCTCTGCCGCTTCGTCCAAACGCCTTTGCGCAGCGGCTACCTCCCCCAGGCGCCTCCACCGCCGTGCAACTTCCATCTCCTCTTCCAGGAGCCTTTGCTGCGCCGCAACCTCCTCCGCGAGCCCCCTGTTCTCCCCCTCCTCCTCGAACTGAAGGTGGAGGTTCCGCCTCACGTTCTGGGGCTCTGAGGGGCCGGGCGGAGGCTCCGTTCCAGCCGTCTGATAGCCTCCCCTGGCCTGAGTGACGGCATCGAAGCTCTTCAGGACGGCGTGGGCTGAAGAAGGTTCAGTTTCGGTGCCCGTCCCCAGAAGGGGGTCGGACGCCGGGGTGATTTGTAGGGAGAGCGATTCCTGACCCACGAGATCTTTGCCATGGTCAGGGTTCCACGAGATCGGCATGGAGTCTAACATGGGTGTGACCCTTCATTCCCACAGACGGCGCCAATTGTTACGAGGTGGAACTCGCGTACAATGAATTTGTATTATAGGGAACCAATGGCACGATGGTTATATGGAGAAGAAGGTTTAGGTAGGCTGTTTTACAAGTGATTAGTGGGGTGAAGAAGTTGGATCCGTTGCCGGTGGCGCTCACGGGGTCGAATCTCGCCGGATGCAGCTGAGGAGGGTTGGACGGCAGGGGGCTGACGCTGACTTTGGTCAAGGGGCGAGCTCTCCTGCAGCACGAACAACTCGTCAAAAGGGCAGGGTTGGGGTTCAACCCTTAGCCCCTCCGATGCCTAAGTCAGTAATAGGGCTTAAAACGGGGGGCTAGACACGTCGGCCGGACTAACGGTGTGTCGACCGCACGTGGCGAGCTATAGGTGGGAGAACAAAGATATGGATGACCCTTGTTCTCGTGTGTGAATTATAGGTTAAGAGAGAATTTTCCAACCCCCTTTCTGTAAGAAGAGAGGGGGTATTTATACCTGACAGGTGATGACTAGGCGTGCTGAGCTGGCTCGGGTGTCAGCGGAAGCTTCGGACAAGGACGTCGGGAACAGGAGTTCCTGACCTGCTTTTGTCAGGCGGTGCAACGGCCAAGGGGTGCTTTTGTCGGGATGTCAGGGCCGAAAGCGCTAACCGTCAGTCGGTCGGGTGACGTATGTGTCATTCGTGTCCTTATCCTAGGTCGTTTGTCATTGGTGACGAACTAAAGGTCGGGCCGTATCATTCTAGGCGATGCGGTTCATGGGAATCAGGCGGGTCGTACCGTTCGGTCATGAGCCATGGTCCGCCTGTGCGGAAGGATACGTCCGTGCCTGTCTGTAGGCCCGGCTTAGCTACTCAAGCGTCCCCAAGCGCGCTACCCCCGGTGGGTCGAGCGGCTGTGGTTGTTCGCCTCAACCGGGTCGGGGAACGCTACAAGGCGCGCCCGTCTCCATATTGCCCCGGATTTTCGGGGAGGCGACCCTTTTATGAAGCGGAGAGTCCGTGGATCATGTGGGTGGATTCGGGTGGGACCCCTACAATCTTTAGGTCGTAACACCACCCATCCTTCCTTCGTCTTACTTTTCCAAAAAAAATTTAAATTTACTACACCTGCCCACTTTTAAGTGTGTATATATATATACATATATTTTTTTAAAAGTATTTGATACCATATTTTACACGTAATTCTTCTTTCATCTAACTAATTTAAAAATAAAAAATAAAAAATAAAAAAATAAAATTTGTTCCATCCAACCAACCATCTTCTTACCCCGCCTTATTTGAACTCGTTCTTGCCGATTTATTTCGTTACACTTTTGGTTTCTGTTTCCTTTATTGGTGTAGACATTAGTCCTTGTAGTTGTCCATGCTATCTCCAGTATAGGAGTAGGCCCTTGGTAGGTGATGTTGTCGTGATGCATGAGTATAGGTAGAGTGTGTAGACCTGTATGAGTGTGCCATCTTTAGGACCCTGATAATTGCCTTTTGTGTCTCGAATTTGTACTCTGTGTTAACCATGATATGATTGAAGTTGTCTGAATGACGGTATTCATACGTATATAAATAGGGTCATAGCAAGCAATCTCCTTAGACGTAGCTTTTCGCGATTATAGAATAGCTTATCTTTGACTGCATGTGATTATATCAAGACTTTGTTTTTCTTTTAAACCAACCCTTTAAAGTTTTTGAAATTAGCACACAAGATCACAAATCAATTATCCTTCCTCAGCCATTACCACGACTCCACACGTTTTTCCCACATGTTTTAAAAAAAATGTGTCACTGGTTTTAAGTTTCCCTTTCTCCTCTCTCTCTCACCATTTAGAAATGTTATGTTATGGTTGTTATAGTTTTGGGACTAGCTATTATAGTTGTAGGATTTTGTTTGTGGGTAGGCTCAGGGAGAGATGAGACTTGTTATAGCAATGATTAACCGATTTTGGAACAATAGGATATTGGAATAGATTTCTTTCGGATGAAAAGAATGGACTGTCCAAGACTTATTTATAAAACCGAAGTGTGGCGGACTCAATGGAGAATTCTGGTTGAATGAGATTATATGCGTGAAGATGAGAACTTATCAAATTTGAGGCTTAGACGAATGGTAGATAGGGATGGCTACGGAGTATAGTATGAGTTAGGGTGATCATGAGGATGAGTAGAGCATTTTTAAAGCATCAAGACTTGATTGTTAAGTTAACGTGAGAAGACATTGGGAATAATACGACGTGTTGAGATAAATGGATGGTTAGATAGTCGGACTTAATATTGCTTGGGATTAGTTATAGTAGGTAGGTTAAGATGTGATCTTGATAGTCCAAATTATTTGGTGGGTAAATTTATGGGAAGATATGACAAGAATGTATTGAAGACACGGCGATTGTTGATTTGTGAAGGTATTATAAGATAGACAAAGTTTTTGTTTTGGATTGGTGGTTGACTAGAATCTCATTTTTTGGAGATTGATTAACATTGGGAAGAGATTGAGAAATTTAAAAGATGTTATTGAGCGATGATGTTTAGTAGAGTGGTATGGTATGAAAAGATGATTCTTATTCTTTTATGAGAACTTGGAGTTGGAAATTTGAACAGCAGTGATGGGTCTATGGTTAAGTCTTAGGATGTGAGATTAGTCGTGGCATTATCCAGTGAAAGGAAGGGTTGTGAAGGATTAATTAATTAAAGAACATTAGTTGAAGTTATAAGATTAGCGATCTATAGGTGTAGTCATGAGAGTTTTGGGTATAAGGTTATATAGATGTTATTATTGTTAGTATGAGTGATTCCGAGGGCGGAATCATTTCTAAGGTGGGTAGGATGTAACGGCCACTTTCCGACCGTATGTATTTTAGCACGTAGCTGTGTTTCATGTGCGTTTTATGTAATTGATTTTTATTACCGTTTTCCGTAGCTCGGACGTGTGATCGGACCTCGTATTCACGACCCTCTCGGAGGCGCGATCTCCCGGGTATCTTCGTTGTAATTTTTGGACGTCGAGTGACCAATCTGCTATACTACTACTATTAATTTTTTTAAAAAAAATTCTTTTAATTTCAAATCCCAAAAATTCGTTTACTGGGTGGGTACGTTTTTTAAAATCAAATTCTTTAACTAGTTGTAACTGAGGATGTAATTTTGTGAGTGTTTTTTAAAGGGAATCATAAACCCTGACCTTTTAAAAAAATCAGCATTCGTATGTTAGTTTTTTTTATTATCACATCGAATCTTTAAAATCTTAACCAGTTAATAATCTAAGCATATCCTATTAGAGTCTGACCCTTTCGTTGTAATATCCCAACAACCCAGGGAGAATCTCCCCACGTACTGTCTCTTCCCTCTCCCCACGAACACGTCTTTCATCTAGCCTTTCCCCTACAAAGCAACCAAAAACCTAGGTCTATAGCCTGTCGCGCAGCCGTAGGCTATTTTTCTCTCAAACCCCAAGCCTTTGCGCTCAGTTCTTCTTCCATCCCCGAGTCTTTTTCTCTTCTCCCTCCGAGCGGCACACACGCAGTCGTTGATCGCCATCACTCCGCTTCGAGCAACCACGATAGCCCTCAAACCTGGAGCCGCATCTTCGTTTTCCTTTACACCCAAGCACACGCATGTTAGCCGAGCATCGCCGGCGGACACCTCCCAGTCCGGCCTCCTCTCCCTCTCCCTCTCTCAACCCCAGACGCCTGCTTCTCCTTCACTCCAGTCCGGCGACCTCGCCCTCGTGCGCACAACTGCAGTCCGACCAGCTATCAGCCATGCCCGTGCACATTTTCTCCTCTCTTCCCGGCTCCTTCAACCATAGGCCTACCCCCTCACTTTCCGTTCGGCCACCCAAGCCCCTGTCCGTGCATCACCCCCCAGGCCGCTGTCCTCGCTGCCACCCACCGGCCTGTTCTCGCGACAGACCCAAGCCCAGTCTGGTGGCCTCCCCTGCCTTTTCCTTCGCTCCCCACTGCCGACGCCTTGCTCCTTTCCCCTGCTCAAAACAGAGCATCGCCTCCCGCCATTGCCAACACATCCCCGAGCAACCGCAGACCTTCTCCTCTCCCCATACCTGGCCGCACAACCCAGCACGCGTGAGTCCCCTTGCTCCGAGCAAACCCGCGCGCCTGTTCCTTTTACTCTCTCCGCTCTCATTTTTGGCAACCCTAAGCTCCGACGCGTGCCCAGGTATCTCTTCGCCATCGAAACCCACCTCCTTTTCCAGCCAGCACCTCCGCTACAAACCCCTCCTCTGTTTGAGAACAGAGCCGGCCACTTTCCTTCATCTTCTTCCCTCGATCACCCGCCTTCGCTCCGCCCACACCCCACAAACAGTGACACGGCTAGCCCGTTCCCCTCGTCGCCGCCCGTTGTACGACGCCCCAGCCATATTCCCCTCCGTTCGGGTGCTACCCCGCACCTCCAGCGCCTCACCGCCTCGTTTGCCGCCCAGTTCCCTCTTCTCTTCTCCTTTAGCCCCTACCGTTGGCGTCGTCCACATGCCACCATGGTCCAGCGCCTTGCCCTACAACCGCGCCGCCGTCCCCTGACCCGCAGTGCCCTGAGCTCCGTCCCTCCGGTGCTGCCGCCTTGTCGCTGTCCAACGCCTAGCTTCCTTGAAAAATAAACGTAAGTTTGTAGGATGAAATGGTTATATAGGCTTGCATGATGATTGATGAGTTATAGCATACAAGATGCCTTGTCACAGTTTCCCTGAGAGCTTAAGAAAAGAAAACGTATTTCTTATTAAAATGATATTTGGGTTATAAGTTGGGTTGGTACAGGGAGCTTTACCCTATGATGAAATTGAATCATGATGACCTGTAGAATAATAGGATGATAGTAGAGCTTATAATAAATATTATAATATGAGCAATCACTCAAACTGGCCATTAAAGGGTAAGTGTTTATATATATGTATTATAAGTGGAGTTGTGCAAGTTATATACCTACATTAATATAGGTGTTATTTTGAGGTATCGTAGACATACTATCAATATTTAAATATATGTTAGAATAGCTATTTATAACTCTATTAGTATGAGTTAGATTTTAATGGTATTATAGTTATTTAAATTCTTTACATTGATATCGTTAATCTACGATGCAGATCCATCGCCGTTCAGACCTGACATCCGCCCTACGATCAAATGTCAAAAAGGTTGGTCCCCCTAACGAGCAGTAAAACCCACACCGCAGCTCATCAAAACCTAATCTAAAATTGGTCAACGTGAACTAAAGTTATTTTCTGCATCTTTAAAATGTTTTCCACCGTAGAAAAGATCGACGAACGTACTATTTTTCTGTGCACATAGGATAGATCGTCGAATAGGGGCTGAACATCAAAAATGTGATTTCTGATGAATAGGATAGTCCCGATAACCTAGACACGAACCCTAATAGGAATTACTGAAAACGCGACCTGACGCCGTGGCCGTGACCTGTTTCAGACGGACTACCGTGGACGTGACGACTGGACGAGACACCCCGGACAGACGACACACTCGCCATCGTAGGCAAGTGTATCCACTTGCACTTTTGGCCGTGCTTAGGCATTAGTTGGTTAGAATTGATAATTGTGAACAAATAGAACCGGACGTGAAATGATAGCGTCCGGGACGACTCCTGACGGCTCAGACTTGACGACGAAGTCTGAGCCCGACAACAACAACTTTTGATATCGTAGGGCTATCATGTGTGTGCGTGTGTGTGGACACCCTAGAATAACCCTTCCTGTCTTGTCACGTCCCGTCCCGTCTTGCACAGCCCGCTGGGCAATAGGGCACTCTCCGAGTGATCCCTTGTACAGATTTACAGCCTGCGGGCAATAGGGCACTCTCCAAGCTAGAGAGAGTGATCCCTTGTACGGATACACAGCCTGCGGGCAATAGGGCACTCTCCAAGCTAGAGAGAGTGATCCCTTGTACTGTTTCTCAGCCTGCGGGCAATAGGACACTCGCCAAGCTAGAGCGAGTGATCCCTTGTACTGGTGTCTTGTCTTGTCGTGTCTTCCTTGGGGTTTGGGGTTGGGTTGAGCATGCGCAAGGCAAGATGGTCTGATCCCCCTCAAACCATAAGGCGTGAACCCTTTCGTGTCTCACTTGTCTTGTCCCGTCTTGTTCCGTCACGTCCCAACTCGTCATGACACCTGTAGGTTAGTCCCGTAGTTGGTAGCACACGCTACGACTACTACCTGTCCCGTTTTACTTTCCTGCTACGTTACTTCCTGTTGTGTTACCCTGTTATAACCACATCATGCTAATCAACCAGTAAACTATTGTGTAAAAGAACCTCAGCATGCTAATCAACCAGTAAACCGTTGTTTAAAGCTCGGTGCACTTGCAGTAAACTCTAACCCTTCTTGTAGACTTTACCTGACGTACAGTTCCTTTCTCTTGGGTGCTGTACGTCAGGTGTTCAGCCAGAGTTCATGGAAGAGGCAAACTCACTGGAGTACGTGGAGCCGAGGACGTCGACCCAGAGTGCGTGCCTGACGAGGACCAGACCTTGAGGTCTTTTTAGTCGTCACTTTCAGAGGTTACTGCCTTTAGTTGCTTTTAAATATTTTGTTGCCATGCTTAGGCTTCTTTCTAGACGTTGTACTCGTTGGATATTGTATCTCAAATTTAATGAATGCAACTTCCTTTCTGTACTTTCTGTTGTTTCGAACTTTATTAATGCAAGAACCTGAAACTTTTAAAATGGTACCCCTACAGACGCTTATTGGGTCCGAGCTTCTCAGCTCTGGCCTAAGCGGGCCTTTGTCACGCTTCGCCTCCGTATTTTTTGGGAAGCGGGACGTGACAATAGTTAACCAGGACCACTGGTTTAAAACCAGATAGTAGAGCAAAGTTGATGCTAAGAAATTTGAGGATAAAGACAAGTCCAACAAACATGGAATACAAAAACTGTTGGTGTAGGGGTGGTAGTTTCGTTAGCACACAATTTACCCAAAAGTGATGATTGTGTGTTATAACCACCAAAGTTGAAAGTTGGCAAAGTAATCTATAGTTGATTACTTATTAGATTAGGTTTCTAGTTCAGTTCAAGTCAAGTAGCCGTTCTAAGACTATAATGGTGTCCTAAGTTCATACGGGTACACTTATCTAATTTTCTAATTTTAGAATTAGTCGTGACTTACCAATTTCGAGGCTCGTCGTAGCAAGACGAGGTTGGAGCTAGAGGAGCTGGTGCACGAGAATTGGTACCTGCAAATACAAGAAATGACCGGTTAAAGAGTACACTATTTTCTTAACGTGTTTGTATTTTTATAGCGGCTTAAAAATCGTCAAAATATGTACTAAATATTTTTAGATGGGCTAGATGGGAGTAAAATAATTTTGTCTAGGAAGAAAATATTTTTCTAAAGCTCCTAGGTATTTTTCATAATTTTTAAAAGCTTAAAATCAATTAAAATCTATTTTAAAATGAGAAAACGATTTTTCATTATATATTTCAAAGATTTCTTCTAGGTGAAAACTATACGTCCGAATTCTTCCAATGAAGTAGTCAAAACGACCGTCTCGAAGAGTTCTAAGACATATATTTTTATCACGTATTAGTTTACGTGAAAATATCAAGTTACTGATTTTTGAACAAAAATAACGTATTTATCTTTTAGGGTTAAAAATTAATTCTGGGAAAACTAAGCGTCTGATCGAGATGAAACTAGCGCCATCGTGTCCAGAACGTCATTTCTGATTTTCTGAAGCTGGCGTCACATTTTTCTGTGGCTTATATAATTAGTTATTGATTTAAAACCATAATACACATTTAATAACTAATTAATAATACGTAAATACGAAATTACTTCGTATTTACGATCATGCCATCGAGAGTTACCGTTGCTTTTTGCTTCGTCCTCACGTCGACAGGGGGTGGGGGCTCTTGCCGTCATCGGCGACGTGGAGCGGGGCGGACGGAGGTCGGTGCGGCGGCGATGCTCAGCGACGGCGGCGGTGTGACATCCACGGCGGCGGCACGATGGCGTGGGTTTCGAAGCGAACATGCACTCAGGGATGGTGACGGCGTTCGAAGTCGACGGCGGGCGTCGCTGGCGGTTGCGAGGAAGGTCGAGGGGCGGGGCTGGGCGGTGTTGGGTTGGAAGCGAGGCTAACGACGACCTCAAGCGACGGGAACGATGGCAGCGCGGTGGCGGAGTGGCGACTGGCGGCGGCAGCGTGCAGTAGGCCGCTGGGAGGGCGGAGCTCCACTGTGCTTTAGTCGACGTCGGAGGAGCTCGAGTGTGCGGGCTTCGTCGGACGGCGAGAGGCGTGGCTTCGAGGCAAAGTACGGAGGTCTCGCCGTGGGCTGGCTTAGCGAAAATGGGATCCGAGCTGTCGGAGCGGGGAGCAGCAGCCTCCGGGGGGGGCTCCGGGTGTCGCCACGGCGGGGGGAGCGGCGGCGTGGCCATCGGGAGAGGGTGAGCATGGCGGGCATGCGTTCAAGGAGCTGTGTGAGCGGGGCGAGGGCTTTGGGTGAGTCGGAGTAAGGGAGAGGGGGTTCACGACGTTGGGAGGTGGCGGGAGTGGTGCTGTAGGCCGCCGACGACGACGCTTGGGTTTGAGCGAGAATGAGTTTGGGAGGGAGAGAGATTAACGGGGAGAGAGATGAGAACGTGCGTCCTGGGAGAGAGAAAGAATTAGGGGGGAAGATTAAATAAGGGTTAATTAAATGCTTAGTCAAATAAAAATTAATGATGTTATGTAGAGCTTTTTGACAAACGGAGGAATTTAAGCTCACCCATGAAACACATGGGCTTCTCACGTGTAGGGGTTAGGTAGGAATAAGATTAGGTAATTAACTAATTAACTAGAGTTATTAGTAAAACTTAGTAGTAAACCAACAACTTGATATTACGATTTTGTCCCTACTAGTAAACGTGTCAGAAAAATTACAAAAACATACCCACGGGATCGTATCGTCGCGAGGATGGCAAATACGAAGTCCGTTTCAGGGTTTGAGCTACGGAGATACTAGTTTTGGGCCAAAACGTTTAGGAAGCGGGTTTGCGGGTTCTCTATTGATTTGACTTCAGAAAATTACGAAATTTATGTGGGAAGCCCTTAATGATCATTGAATGTTACTGTAAAAGTTTGAAATCGTTTTGAAGATGTTTGAATAGAAAATAAATTCATTAAGCCAAAACGGTAATAACTGAAAATGAATTTTTGTCAGAAATGTTTTGAGTATTTGATGAAATCCGATCTTACTAAAATACTACATAACTAGTCTGGTACTTCAAAATATTTTTATAAAATTTTTTTGAAATCAGTAAAACTCCTTACAAACCATTATAAAATAGTTAAAAAAATTGAAACTTCGTGAATAGTTGCATTGAAAAATACGGACCGTTACACGATCACCATCCCATATGCCTCTAGCGATAGAGTCCCAACTCACTATCCCCATCTTGACACCCACCACTCTCGCTCCTCCTCGTCCACCTGCACAGCCCGCACCATTAACCCTGAGGACGTATGATATCGTCTTCAGGGACGATGCTCACCGCGAGCGTTTCGTCGCCATCTCTCACCGCACCATCGTCCTGACCCGCTTCGTCCACGTCCCCACCCTCATCAGGATGGGCATCCTACAAGGTGTCCATAGGCTTTACCAGATCATCGGTTTCGACCGACTCCTCACCATGCAAGCACCCACGTACACGCGCCTCACCCTCGAGGCGATGAGCTCCATCGTCTGAGAGGGTGACGACATCCGCTTCTGGCTGCTTGACCACGACGTAGTGGTCACGTATGCCATGATCCATGTGCACTTCAATTTCCCCGCCATCCCCGATCCATCCCTTTCCTACTCCCCAGACTACGTGCTTATCGCGTTTGATGCCGAGCAGTTTTGGCATCGTATCACTGGCCTCCGAGAATATAGCCCTAACAGAGCTAAGTCCTCAGCCATAGCCCACCCCTGCCTCTGCTATGCCCAGTGCCACCTAGCCACCACCCTCTTCTCCGGCCAGAGATCTGTTGGATATGGAAGACGTTTGTACACCCTTGTGGGGGATGTACGAGGGAATACGGACCTCGAACGTCGCGTACACGAAGTCGTGTGCAAAGGGAATCTGTTCCCTTGCGGAGAGGATCTCTGGATGAGTAGGAAAGTCGCATTATATATGCATAAGTGCATGCGACATATGGCTAATAAAGGGGGAATATCTTAAGCTTATGTTGTACCATGCATATGGTACAACTTAAGCTTATAATGTGCCATGTATCATGGTACACCTTAGTTAAATTGTTCCAAAGGAACAATTTACCCTAAAATAACTACCTTGGGGGCTATAAATAAGACCCAAGGGTAAGCCATTTCTTACACTTTTGCATGGAATTTCTTGCATGCATTTCATCCTAGCGAAGCTCTGCCGAAATCCTTCCTCTCCCTCTATCCAAGTTCTTAATCTAAAGTAGAGATTTAGATTGTGGATTTAGTAGCCTTACTCCGTTCGTGAGAAGACTCGATCCGTCGTGGCGAATCTGAAGGCAAAGTTCCGAGACTACCGTGCCGCATACGCAAGCGTAAGTCTCAACTTTATTTATCGATCCTAACTCTGTTTTGGCAGGATCCTACATTGGTATCAGAGCCATACGGGTTCGCCCCGGTCAAACCGCCGCCCCGTCGAAACTATGAACGAGTCGTTGTCTTTTTCACGAATGGGTCTCCTACCATTACGGATATGGTAGGAACGCTTCGTGACGGAGAGAACGCAGCGGTTGTTCTTTTCACGTTAGGGTCTCCTATCATTACGGATATGGTAGGAACTCTCCGTGACGGGAAGAACCGACCGTTCACGTAGTATGTTATTTTTCATTTTGGCACACGGCCATTAGGAAATAACTAATTTCTCGACGAACGGGTGCTTCATCGACGAAAGGGTGCTTCATCGAGGAAGATGATGGTAGTTATCTCCATCGGAGAAGATGAATTTTAGTGCATGTGTGCCATGGCCAAATGGGCTATGAAGGCCATGCACCCCCCTTCTCATGCGGAGGGGGTTGGCTACGGCCAATAACCACCGGCGACCACCCCATCAAGGGGGAGGAGTGCATGCGGCCACCCCATGAAAGGGGGGAGACCGGCCATGGCCGGTCAAGACTAATAGGCCATGGCCGGGCCATGGCCGGCCGGCCCTGGCCGGCCGCGGCCAGGGCCAGGGAGCCCTGGCTGCGGCCAGGCCAGGCCAGGCCAGGGCTGGCCCTGGCCGGCCACGGCCAGGGCCAGGCCGCCCTGGCCGAGGCCAGGGCAGGGGCCCTGGCCACGGCCAGGGGCCTGGCCGCCCTGGCAGAGGCCAGGGCAGCGCCCTGGCCTCAGGCCAGGGCCTGGCCGCCCTGGCCGCCGGCCAGGGCCTGGCCGCTGCCAGTGCCACGGTCGGCCCTGGCAGCGGTTGTTCTTTGGCCAAGGGCCGGTCTGATCGGCACTGGCCGAGAGTGATGAAGACCAATTTTTGGTCGACCAATTTGGGTGTTTTGGTCGACCAATCCGGCGAAAGGTCTAGGTCGATCACGAATTTGCCGACTAGCCCATACGGGGTGTCAAAAGGCCTTGGTCAAACACGAATGTGCCGATTAGCCCATACGGGGCTAACATTTTATGAAGTTTTTTTTAACTTGGGCTCTACTCCTTGAAGACTAGCCATAGTGCTCTACTTCATGTGAGATTAGCCAAGTCATTGTGCTCTACTCTACGGAGATTAGCCAATGTACTTATGAAATTGTGCTCTACTCCTTGAAGATTAGCCGTAATGCTCTACTTCATGCGAGATTAGCCATGTCATTGTGCTCTACTCTACGGAGATTAGCCAATGAACTTATAACGTTGTGCTCTACTCTACGGAGATTAGCCAATGTGTTTTCAAATTTTTGAAAAAGGTATTTTCAAATAGGTTATGTCCCGTCCTTAATCGGGATAGCGCAATTTAGAATTCCAAGTCCTACCACGATCCGGCCATGGTTATCTAACCCATGGGTGTGTAGAACAGGTCTCGTGGCTTGGCAATTGTTGCGCTAAAATTCTTTGCGCAAACTCTCACCTATTCTATTTTGAAAGATATGTTTTTCAAAAGTATTTTTCCGCTGCTGGTACCATACGGGTATCATTTCTGATTTCTTTTTACTTGAGATAAGTAAGAGGGATACTTTGAAAGTTACTTCTAGATGGTAGTTGGGAACGTAGTGAACTTCTCGATTCTAGAGTAACATTTCAACGCATCCAAGGAACTTATCAAGTGTTTAAAGAATCGAAACTTTATGCATAGAATTTTGATCGTGTTTTTCATTTTCTTTGCAGTTTTTTGAATCGAATATGTCTACCGCTTCTAAGAACATTGTCGCAGAGCTTAACAAAGGTGAAAAGCTCAACGGCGACAATTATAAACTTTGGTCAATTAAAATCCAATATATTTTGGAGGAGCAAGATGTGCTTGAAACACTCCAAAACATAATGGAAGAACCTGAGTTGGGTAATACGGCCCAACACAAGAGGGACCGGGAAGCTTATGAGACTTGGACTCGAAAGAACAAAATAGCACGTATTACGTTACTGTCCGCAATGGACAATGACATAATGCGTCTATTTCGGGAATTCGATCTAGCCAAAGACATATGGTCTGAGCTAGAAATAAAGTTTGGTGGAACTTCGGTTAGCAAACTCCGCTCCTTAAATATTCAATTTGATTCGTACAAAATGCGGCGAGATCATTCTATGAAGAAGCATCTCCGCCACATGGCGAATCTCATATCTGAATTAAAGGATGCGGGTGTTACACTGTCTGACGAACAGCAGATCCAAGCAGTCATTCGTTCACTCCCAGATAGCTGGGATAACATGAAAATGCACCTCACTCATAATGAGTGCATTAAAACTTTAAGCGATGTATCGAAACACCTCGAACTCGAGGAAGAGCGGATTCAAGCCGCAAAACCAAGTGCAGAAGTGCACGTGGCCGCTAGTTCCTCACATGGAGGAAATAAGCGGAAGAATAAACGCTTAAGGTTTGTGAACGAACGAAAGCAAGAACCGGAAACCTCAAAGAAGACTAAGAACAAAAAGTGGCAAAAGAATGTGCACTCAAAGAAGAAAAACTTGAAGAAGATCAAGTGCTTTAAGTGCAACAAGTACGGTCACTTCGCCCGTACATGTACGGATGGAAGTGACAAGGTAACTTGTAGGGCTAGTTACATATGTGTTTCTAGTTCCGTGTTTCTTGCTGAATCTAACTATTTTTGGTTGATTGATTCAGTGGCCACAGACCACGTAGCGAAGGACAGAAGGTTCTTCGTAGAGTATCGAAAGATAACTCAAGGAACAAAGTGGATATACGTCGGCAACAACACTCGTGTTGAAGTCAAAGGCGTCGGAACATGCAAGCTAGTTCTCGACAACGGCCGAACTTTATTATTGCACGACGTCCTCTTTGCTCCAGATATTAGAAGGAATATCGTATCCGTGGTCATGTTAATGTCTTTAGATTATGAATGGAGCTTCTATAAACAAAAGGTTGACCTTGTTTGTAATAGTTCTTTAATTGGGTCGGGTAATGTTTGTAATGGATTGATTGTTTTAAACACTATGTGTGATGATTCTTCTTTTATTAATGAAAGTTTCCATTTGACAAATGCTTCTAACTCTGAATCTGAGATCATTTGTTGGCATGCAAGACTTGGTCACATTGGACCAACTAGAATGGATAGACTTGCCAAAAGTGGCTTGCTATCTAATGTTTCAAA
Source organism: Scilla litardierei (assembly GCA_030789695.1). Taxonomy (NCBI): domain Eukaryota; kingdom Viridiplantae; phylum Streptophyta; class Magnoliopsida; order Asparagales; family Asparagaceae; genus Scilla; species Scilla litardierei. The sequence goes on from CM061142.1 coordinate 391,498,125, forward strand.
AGTTGAAATGTCAACTTGCGAACATTGTCTTGTAGGGAAAACTTGTCGCAAGCCATTTGGAACTGGCACAAGGGCCGAAGTTCCATTACAGCTTATCCATTCAGACATTTGCGGTCCAATGAATGTTAAGACAAGACACGGGAAGTCCTATTTCATTGATGACTTCACCCGTTTCGGTCACATTTATTTGATTTCCCACAAACATGAAGCTTTAACTTACTTCAAAAACTATATGAGTTTAGTGGAAAATCAACTAGATCGCAAGATAAAGGTCTTGCGAACCGATCGGGATGGAGAATATCAATCAACGAGTTTTAAGAAACTCTGTGATGAAAAAGGCATAGTTCATCAAATAACTATGCTTTATACTCCACAACAAAACGGTGTTGCAGAAAGAAGAAATAGGACATTGATGGAAATGGTCCGATCAATGATGTCTCAGGCAAATTTGCCTATCACCTTTTGGGGTGATGCATTATTGACGGCAGCGTTCATCTTAAACCGTGTACCCTCGAAGTCGGTAAGTTCTACTCCTTATGATTTATGGAACAATAGAACTCCAGACTTAAGCATTCTAAAACCTTGGGGTTGTGCCTCTTATGCACATTTATCCTCTCACAAATATGGCAAACTTGGGCCACGTGGGAGGAAGTGTATCTTCATCCGATACGCTGAAAACTCCAAAGGATATGCTTTTGTCGGTCAAGAGGACAATGGGGGTCTTATAGAATTCGAATCGAGGGATGTTGTCTTCTTGGAAAACGAGTTTCCAAGACAGGGTGAGATAAGTCAAGACTTATCCTTGTTTGAGAATTGGGATCAAGAAGGATCGGAACGTTCGAGTGGGAGAATTCTTGGTGAAAAAGAAAATACGTTTCAAACTTCACCTATGAATGATACGAACGATACCAATCCTATTCCGAGTGGGAGTGATGTTATTCCAAGTGGGAGTGATATCATTCCAAGTGGGAGTGATCAAACTCAAGCAAGACGTAGTAATCGAACGAGGCTAACACCTCTGAGATTTGAGGATGAATTTCCTCAAACATTCATGACATTACTACAAGATGATGACGAACCTGCAAATTACAAACAGGCCGTCACATACCCTGCTAAAGATAAATGGATAGCGGCGATGGAAGAAGAACTTCAATCCATGAAAACAAACCAAGTCTGGGACTTGGTTGATTTACCTAAGGAACGTAGAGCCATTGGGAACAAGTGGGTTCTCAAAATCAAGCATAAGGCTGATGGCTCCATCGAGAAATATAAAGCTCGCCTTGTTGCGAAAGGTTTCACGCAACAGGAAGGAATAAACTACGAAGAGATTTTTCTCCCCTGTCGTGCGTTTTACCTCCAAAGGCGAGGGTCTATGTTTGGAAATGTGTCCCAAAGATCCAAAAGAAAGCTATGGAAAAGGTTCCATACTCCAGTGCTGTCAGGAGTCTGATGTACGCCATGATGTGTACCAGACCGGACATTTGCTATGCTGTTGGTATGGTAAGCCGTTACCAATCCAACCCAGGACAGGCACACTGGAAAGCGGTGAAGAGGATATTAAGGTACCTCAAAGGGACTGCGGACTATGCATTATGCTATTTGTAGCATTCTGCATGGCGGTCCAAGAAGCTGTTTGGCTTAGGAAATTCTTAGACAGGCTGACGGATGCCACTGACTCAAGCACTGTTCCTATATACAGTGATAGTTCAAGTTTGCGAAGAACTATGACAAACGGAAGAGAGTGGACATAGGATACATATCCACGCATAAGATGATAGCGGATCCCCTTACTAAGGCGATCCCCAGAGATGTGTTTTTTCAGACACTTATCATCTATGGGAATGTGTAGGTGCTGAGCTGTATCATATAATATTTCCCATGTCTATAGAAGATCAAAGTTTAATTTGCATACAAGTTTCTTACAAATGATTTTATGTACATTTATGTTTAAGTCTCAGCTATTTTATTGTGTGTATGTCGGACAGATTAAGGTTGGCTCTCTCACATGAGCAACCGCCTTATCTTATCAGATGGATAAGATAGAGATGTGACTAGTTTAAAGTCAAAATCATTAAATGATTTAGAGTCGTGACTTAAACAAGATAGTCGAATGAAAGATCTGCATCATATGGATGCTTACAAAAGATCTGAGATCTATATCACAAGGATATTTGAAAGAGATCTCATAGGATTTTTTAAATCCTATCTGTCTTATGCAGGATGAGAGTCCGGGAATATTTCATGAGTAGTAAGGGGACTCAAAAGATAGGCACTGTGGTGTCTGATCTTTCATCCGTACAACATCATTAAGACATACTCTCCCTGGGAAAGGAGTGATGTTGTAATACGTGTTCATACCACGTATGCATTTCGACCACTGAGTTAGTAGCAATAGTGTTTGCTATTATGTGAGACTCAAAGGCCATACGGGTCTTAACTCTTACCCTCAAGGAATCCAATTGGTTCCTTCAGATTTGACGAGATGATCGCTATCTTAGCGTGTTGCTAATGGGCTATGATAATTCGGCTCGGCGGGGCACGTTAGAAAAGCGAATCAAGTCAAGATCAGAAGGTTCGCAAGAAGAGGAAGATTGATTTCATATTCACATTTGGACTTTAAATGATTCAAAGCTGGCCAGCCAATTGTAATCCAGATGGGATTCAATTGTTGAATATAAAGTATAAGAAATGTGAAGAAATAATTTAGGGTAAAGCATGCGTTGAACTACTCAACTTTGCACCTTCGAGGTCGTTGTGTATCTCTAACAAGTGCACAACAACAGACTCTACGCGCATGACGGTCGCACGGTCTATTTCTCGGTATGATAGATGAAAGAACTAAGAGAAAGACGTTCTCTTACAATCCCCTCAAGTGTGAGTGGGAGATGTTGGATATGGAAGACGTTTGTACACCCTTGTGGGGGATGTACGAGGGAATACGGACCTCGAACGTCGCGTACACGAAGTCGTGTGCAAAGGGAATCTGTTCCCTTGCGGAGAGGATCTCTGGATGAGTAGGAAAGTCGCATTATATATGCATAAGTGCATGCGACATATGGCTAATAAAGGGGGAATATCTTAAGCTTATGTTGTACCATGCATATGGTACAACTTAAGCTTATAATGTGACATGTATCATGGTACACCTTAGTTAAATTGTTCCAAAGGAACAATTTACCCTAAAATAACTACCTTGGGGGCTATAAATAAGACCCAAGGGTAAGCCATTTCTTACACTTTTGCATGGCATTTCTTGCATGCATTTCATCCTAGCGAAGCTCTGCCGAAATCCTTCCTCTCCCTCTATCCAAGTTCTTAATCTAAAGTAGAGATTTAGATTGTGGATTTAGTAGCCTTACTCCGTTCGTGAGAAGACTCGATCCATCGTGGCGAATCCGAAGGCAAAGTTCCGAGACTACCGTGCCACATACGCAAGCGTAAGTCTCAACTTTATTTATCGATCCTAACTCTGTTTTGGCAGGATCCTACAAGATCAGGACACTCTCCCTTCCTGAACTTACCCATCTTATGGGATGACTCGACTTCTGTGACATTATACTGATGGCACCATCCACCCTTTCCTACTTTCTGACGCAGCACACTGGCTGTGTCACCGCCTCCTCCAGACTGTCCATGCCACGACAGATATCTGTGGTGGTCGTATCTTCACCATCTTTGCCTCCATGCGGCCTTGCACTTCCCGCTGGTCTAGCGACACCCACCGGGCCCACTCGACTGACTCTAGATGTGCTTGCTTGCATGCACATCATCAGGCCACACAGTGAGCGTCACTGGATCTACCTACTAGGCACCCAGGGCATGCACCATCTCTATCTGCCCCGCCCTGATCTCACACGTGTTGACCAAGTCATGCTTGACTGGGTCATTCCAGGCATTTTTCCCATCCATCCCGTCCATGTCCTTAAGCCCCCAGGAGGACCAGTCGTCGATGACGACTATGACTAGGTACTCAGCTCAGATGAGGAGGAGCCCGACTTTACTGCCCTCCTACAGCCCAGCCTGCCCAGCCTGCACATCCCACGAGCACTTCTGTCCACACAGCTGTCAGTGCTCCACCCATTAGCACTACCACCACCTACACCACTTCCACACCCACCACCACCGTAGAGACCTCCGGGGCTGTCCACGCCTTTTCCCCCGAGGTCACTACTTCCGTATCTTCCGTGCCCAGACCTCAGGGCACGTTTGTCTCTGACGCTCCTATTTCTACTGTTTCACCTTTATCGGAGCCTGTCCCCACCACTGCTGTCCCCACCAGTTTTGAGTCTACCAACACCCTACCTGACCCTGTGGACCCCCTCACTTCCGTTCCTACCACTTAAGGGTCCACAGCCACATTTTCTGGCACGACTTTTGTACCCGCATCAGCTGTCTTTACTGAGAGCATCGTGGTATCTGTCACCACTTCTGTTGCCATGACATCTCCTATTTCTAATGCTTTTGCTGCTTCTATCTCTGCACCGGATCTCAGATCTATTCCATTCACATCCTCTTCCACCGAGATCCCTGCTAGACTGCTCTCTCCTGATTTTGTCTTCAGACCTCGTTCTTCACATGGACAAGGCCAGGCTGAGAGGGTCTTTTCTAGTAGTTCACGTCCCCCTCATGGTTCCTGCCATACTGACGCACGTTTGACCGCCATGGAGACCGAGGTTGCTCACTTGAAGCGTGCCTTTGATACCTTCACCAGCTCGGTCGCCACCCACCAGCAGTCAGTTGAGCGGGACCTCACTTCTATTCTTAATATTCTGAGGATATAGTGTGCCCCAGATGTCATACTCGCACACGCTCCTTCTTCCCGACCAGACCCTCCTCCCTCACACTCGCATCGCTCACTGTGCTGCATTCTCAGGCTTCTGCAGAGCCTCTCACTCTTTCCCATGAGCCGATTGCACCCCTAGTAGACCCACCTACTGCTTCACCTCCTACACCATCCATGGGCCCACCTGCCATCGACACACTTATCGAGTCGCCTCATGTTGTCCCACTTTCTGGTCCTGAGCAGCGGGACCCATCACCACCTCCAGAGGGTGGTGGCCTTGCTTGACACTCTGATTATATTATTTTTTCTCTCGCCCCTACATATTTGTGCCCATCTGTCTCTTTGGGGCCTTGTTCTTACATAGCTTGGGGGAGGACCCAATTTTGCACCATCTGTATATATCTTTCATATAGCATTTGCATTTTCCTCTTCTTACAGCATACGATCATTTGCATCATCTGCCCGCTTGTCCATATTTTTGCATTTATGCATTATGTCATGCACCCGCATTTGCATTTTCCCCTTTTTATTATTTGTACCGTACATCCTTTTTTAAGTTTACCTTTTTATTTGTCCATATTTTTGCAGTGGAAAGGCTGAGTAAATGATGGATATGAGGTCTGGACCCTAGAGACTGGGGATGTGATATGTGATTATTCCCACTCGCCTTTACCGGGAGTGGAGGGGACTTGGCGTTTGTGATGATGTGGTTTGGTTGTGGAGATGGATATGTGGAGATCCTCACTCCTGCCAGGGACGGGAGAGCTGAGAGGCCTTGTGTCGTACAGTACTCGTGTCCACTGCACAGTGTGCATATTCACCCCTACCCTTGGGGTGAAGTCCAGATCCTTATATCCATAGTTTACCCAGGTTTTCCAATAACAAAGTGGATAAATGAGCTCCTAATTTATTGAATAAGCTTACCAATAAGCTTGTGGCACTAGCCTGGCTTGAGACTCTCGTAGTCCCTTGACAGTTACAGTTGGTTGCGATACGTGTGACTTGACTCTTGGCTCCTCGTGTAGTTCCTACTTGGCCTATGCCTTATCATTATTCACTTTTGATTCTTTTACTTTATATATGATTCGTAGTACTAACTCTCTTTTGCAGCAACACATCAGTTCGGTAGGTACGTTTTCCTACTTTTACATTAACATTATATACCCATGTCTTCCCTCTCATGCTATGGTATTGCACTTCATATTCCATGCATAGTAGCTCATGCCTGTAGATGGTATACTACGTGGAGTTGGGATATCCTACTGGGACACGCATTGACGTGCTCTCGTTGACTTTCAGGTGTTGGCTCTTGGAGTTGGTAGCAAGTGGAGCGGGGGAGTCTAGTGGCAGAGTTGAGAGCGTGGGGTGGGAAGAGGTGTCGAGATAGAGAGTTGTTGTACTTGGGGTTTACTTGTGGGGTAGAACTGAGATGGTGTATCAGTTATTGCAGTATGTACATCTGGATGATGTCTTTTGGTGTTGTGCTCTGGTTGGTGTTGTTGTTATTCTGTGTGGTTCTTTGGTTATTTGTGGTCTGTAGTTGGAAACATTACAGGTGCTACTCCAGTAGTGCGCAGTGGACCTGCTTGATTTTTTGTATTCCTCTCCGTAACACTCGTTCCTACTGGGATTACCTGGGATGGATTCGTACTTTTCAGTTATCCTGGGGTGCTGGGCGTTACATTTGGTGGCCCATGCAGGTCACCGCACTGCGGCTGTGTAAGGGTGGTACGTGTGATGTTCTAGATATAGGAATTAAGTCTTAAGGTGGGAAGTGTCTAGCCTTAGGACAGAGTCCTAATGTTAGGAGCTCGAGGTATAGAGTTATCTGGGGTCGTTCTAGATTCTTGGTTCGAGATCTGTATAGGCATACCTGTATGGTATGGCTATTGACTTATGAAGTTGTATGACATCCTTGTGTGTGACTTATGGTATATTCATGTGCAAGCTACATTAAGGATACGTGCATGGATACTTAATGTAATGTATAATCTATTGAATATGTGTGTGTGTGTGTGTGTGTGTGTGTGTGTGTGTAAAGATGTGTGTGGCATCTAGCTATGTATAGAGCCTGTGGATCCATGTGTTGCCCTTGTATGCCACTTTTGTAGACGTGGGTATATGAGATGTGTAGTGTCGTTAGTGATGTAACTATTTGCTTGAATATTGATTGACTATGAAGAGACATATTGTCCTATATGGTTGAATGACTATATGACGTGTTAGGTGAGTGTATGCATATATGGTAATGATCTTATATGTAAGGCATATTGATATTGATATCTGATTGATACTGATTACTGATGAATAGTGGGTATAGTTATGTTGTACTTGGTATTGATGTGGGGAAATGAGGCCGTTTCCCTACTAGGACGTGAGTGTGATGGAATGGTTGAGGGTTCTTATTTAGGTATGTGTACTGATTATGAGTGGTGCATGGGAGTGTACATCTATTGTGATAGACGTATATGTCTTGATGAGTCATATAAGTCTACATGATGTGCTTAAGAAATGTGTATGTCGGTTGTGTGAGTGGACACCTTATGGGTGTCTGTATACATGTGTATGTATATGATCTTTGAAGATGTGTATGTGTGCATATGTGACACTTAATTGTATGTGTGTATGTATATTTGGTTGAAGGTCTGTATGTGTACCTGCCTATCTATTTATTACTTATACTTGTATGTTTATGCCTTACCTGTGTGTAGGCCATATAGCACGTGTTGGATGTGGTATATAAGCTTATTAGCACGTTATATCTATATTTGTGTACTAGGATATATATATATATATATATATATATATATATATATATATATATATATATATATATATATATATATAGAGGAAAAAGGGGATCTAAGGTGCCTCCTTAGATGAAAATCTAAGGAGGCGCCCCCATTTCCCCACATCTCCTACAATTTTTTTGGAAATGTTTTTTCATGGGGTTATTGTTTACATCATGGATGATCAACATACCAATTTCAAGGGATTCCAATACTTTTTGAGCCACCATCTACCCCTTACAACTTCAACGGTTTGAAAACGTGCTTAAAACCCCACGAAGTTGCAAGGTGTAGATGGTGGCCCAAATAGTATTGGAATCCCTTGAAATTTGGTATGTTGATCATCCATGATGTGAACAATAAACCCATGAAAATTTTTTTCAAAAAAAATGTGTGAGATGGGGGGAAATGGGGGCGCCTCCTTAGATTGAATCTAAGGAGACACCTTAGGATCCCTTTATCCATATATATATATATATATATATATATATATATATATATATATATAGGGTAAAGTGTTCCTAGGGTGACTCCTTAGATTAAATCTAAGGAGTCGCCCCCATTTTCTCCCATCTCCCACAATTTTTTTTGAAATTATTTTTCTTGGGATTGTTGTTCACCTCATGGATTATTAACATACCAAAAATCAAGTCATTCCAATACTTTTAGAGCCCTCATCTACCCCTTGCAACTTTATGTGTTTTTCAGCACGTTTTCAGACCGTTGAAGTTGCAAGGGATAGATGGGGGCTCTAAAAGTATTGGAATGACTTGATTTTTGGTTTGTTGATCATCCATGAGGTGAACAACAATACCAAGAAAAAATATTTCAAAAATAATTGTGGGAGATGTGAGAAAATGGGGGCGACTCCTTAGATTTAATCTAAGGAGTCACCCTAGGAACACTTTACCCATATATATACTATATATATATATATATATATATATATATATATATATATATATATATATATATATATATATATATATATATATATATATATATGGGTAAAGTGTTCCTAGGGTGACTCCTTAGATTAAATCTAAGGAGTCGCCCCCATTTTATCCCATCTCCCACAATTTTTTTTGAAATTATTTTTCTTGGGATTGTTGTTCATCTCAAGGATGATCAACATACCAAAAATCAAGTCATTCCAATACTTTTAGAGCCCCCATCTACCCCTTGCAACTTTATGTGTTTTTCAGCACGTTTTCAGACCGTTGAAGTTGCAAGGGATAGATGGGGGCTTTTAAAGTATTGGAATGACTTGATTTTTGGTATGTTGATCATCCATGATGTGACCAACAATGCTATGAAAAATAATTTCAAAAATATTGTGGGAGATGGGAGAAAACGGGGGCGACTCCTTAGATTTAATCTAACGAGTCACCCTGGGAACACTTTACCCTATATATATATATATATATATATATATATATATATATATATATATATATATATATATATATATATATATATATATATATGGGTAAAGTGTTCCCAGGGTGCCTCCTTAGATTAAATGTAAGGAGTCGCCCCCATTTTCTCCCATCTCTCACAATTTTTTTTGAAATTTTTTTTCTTGGGATTGTTGTTCATCTCATGGATGATCAACATACCAAAAATCAAGTCATTCCAATACTTTTAGAGCCCCCATCTACCCCTTGCAAATTTATGTGTTTTTCAGCACGTTTTCAGACCGTTGAAGTTGCAAGGGATAGATGGGGGCTTTTAAAGTATTGGAATGACTTGATTTTTGGTATGTTGATCATCCATGATGTGACCAACAATGCTATGAAAAATTATTTCAAATAAATTGTGGGAGATGGGAGAAAATGGGGGCGACTCCTTAGATTTAATCTAAGGAGTCACCCTAGGAACACTTTACCATATATATATATATATATATATATATATATATATATATATATATATATATATATATATATATATATATATATATATATATATATATATATTTCATATTTGGCCCTACAAGTAGCGGAGGGTGGTTTTGTTGTTTTGGGGGATGGCGCCTGTGCCTTAACCCATCTCACAACCATCCCTCTTCCACTTGTGAGCGTCTTGTAAATTTTACAGATGATCAATAAAGATGCAAAGCATATTCTCCATATATATATATATATATATATATATATATATATATATATATATATATATATATATGGGTAAAGTGTTCCTAGGGTGACTCCTTAGATTAAATCTAAGGAGTCGCCCCCATTTTCACTATATCCCACATTTTTTTTCGGAATTTTTTTTCATGGGGTTGTTGTTCACCTCATTGATGATCAACATACCAAAAATCAATTCATTCCAATACTTTTAGAGCCCCCATCTACCCCTTGCAACTTCATGGGTTTTCAGCACGTTTTCAGACCGTTGAAGTTGCAAGGGGTGGATGGTGGCTCTAAAAGTATTGGAATGACTTGATTTTTGGTATGTTGATCATCAATGGTGTTCCTAGGGTGACTCCCTAGATTGAATCTAAGGAGTCGCCCCCGTTTTCTCCCATCTCCCACAATTTTTTTTGAAATTATTTTTCTTGGGATTGTTGTTCATCTCATGGATGATCAACATACCAAAAATCAAGTCATTCCAATACTTTTAGAGCCCTCATCTGCCCCTTGCAACTTTATGTGTTTTTCAGCACGTTTTGAGACCGTTGAAGTTGCAAGGGATAGATGGGGGCTTTTAAAGTTTTGGAATGACTTGATTTTTGATATGTTGATCATCCATGATGTGACCAACAATGCTATGAAAAATAATTTCAAAAAAAAATTGTGGGAGATGGGAGAAAATGGGGGCGACTCCTTAGATTGAATCTAAGGAGTCACCCTAGGAACACTTTACCCATATATATATATATATATATATATATATATATATATATATATATATATATATATATATATATATATATGAGGGAAATGTGCCTAAGAATGACCTCGGGTAGAGATACCTGAGCACACCCCCGCTGTTCGGGGTTTGTGAGTATTTGTTTTTGAAATTTTTTTTTGCAGTAGGTAGTTATACTTGTTATGTAGCTCCCCACAAAATTTCAGGTCGATCCGACACCGTTTGAGCCTCCGTTCATCGATTTCAAAAACGTTGCGCAAAACTGTCCAGAATTTGGACAGTTTTGCGCAACGTTTTTGAAATCGATGAACGGAGGCTCAAACGGTGTCGGATCGAGCTGAAATTTTGTGGGGAGCTACATAACAAGTATATCTACCTACTGCAAAAAAATTTTCAAAAAAAAATACACACAAACCCCGAACAGCGGGGGTGTGCTCAGGTATCTCTACCCGAGGTCATTCTTAGGTACATTTTTTGCTATATATATATATATATATATATATATATATATATATATATATATATATATATATATGGGTAAAGTGTTCCTAGGGTGACTCCTTAGATTCAATCTAAGGAGTCGCCCCCATTTTCCCCATATCCCACATTTTTTTTCGGAATTTTTTTTTCATGGGGTTGTTGTTCACCTCATGGATGATCAACATACCAAAAATCAATTCATTCCAATACTTATAGAGCCCCCATCTACCCCTTGCAACTTCATGGTTTTTGAGCACGTTTTCAGACCGTTGAAGTTGTAAGGGGTAGATGGGGGCTCTAAAAGTATTGGAATGGCTTGATTTTTGGTATGTTGATCATCCATGAGGTGAACAACCACCCCATGAAAAATAAAATCCAAAAAAATTGTGGGATACGAGGGAAAATGGGGGCGACTCCTTAGATTTAATCTAAGGAGTCACCCTAGGAACACTTTACCATATATATATATATATATATATATATATATATATATATATATATATATATATATATATATATATATATATATATATATATATATATATGAGGAGGGATCAAATGACCCCCAAAAATAACCCCCAAAAATGACCCCTATCAAAAATCCTATGCCCCCCATTTTTTCGGAAGATCCGAACCGTTCATCTTGATCTCCACCCTCTAAATACCTTACCCACCAATTTTCAACCCGATCCCATGTGTTTTGCCCGTTCATCAACCATTCGCAAAAGTTCTATTCATGCGAAACCGTTAAATTTGGGTTGGATGGATGAACGGGCAAAACACATGGGATCGGGTTGAAAATTGGTGGGTAAGGTATTTAGAGGGTGGAGATCAAGATGAACGGTTCCGATCTTCCGAAAAAATGGGGGGCATATGATTTTTGATAGGGGTCATTTTTGGGGGTTATTTTTGGGGGTCATTTGATCCCTCCTCTATATATATATAGACACACACACACACACACACACACACACACACACACACACACACACACACACATCTATGTGTATACATATGTGTATACATCTATGTGTATACATGTATGTGTACATGTATACATATATATGTATGTGTGTGTGTGTGTGTGTGTGTGTGTGTGTATGAGGGAAATGTGCCTAAGAATGACCTCGGGTAGAGATACCTGAGCACACCCCCGCTGTTCGGGGTTTGTGAGTATTTTTTTGAAATTTTTTTGCAGTAGGTAGATATACTTGTTATGTATCTCTCCACAAAATTTCAGGTCAAGCCAACACCTTTAGAGCCTCCGTTCATCGATTTCAAAAATGGTGCGCAAAACTGTCCAGAATTTGGACAGTTTTGCGCTACGTTTTTGAAATCGATGAACGGAGGCTCAAACGGTGTTGGATTGACCTGAAATTTTGTGAGAAGCTACATAACAAGTATATCTACCTACTGCATAAAAAATTTCAAAAAAAATACTCACAAACCCCGAACAGCGGGGGTGTGCTCAGGTATCTCTATCCGAGGTCATTCTTAGGGTACATTTTTTGCTATATATATGCGAGTGTTATCTGTGTTAGCATGTGTATGTTTGCATGTGTGTCCATATGCCTCGGTGCAAGGCATATATTTATATGTGCAGTGAGTGCACATAGTGCTCTGTTTGTGTATACATATATATATGTATGTATGTATGTATACATATGTATGTATGTATGTATGTATGTATGTATGTATGTATGTATGTATGTATGTATGTATACATATGTATGTATGTATGTATGTATGTATGTATGTATGTATGTATGTATGTATGTATACATATGTATGTATGTATGTATGTATGTATGTATGTATGTATGTATGTATGTATGAGAGTGTTATCTGTGTTAGCATGTGTATGTTTGCATGTGTGTCCATATGCCTCGGTGCAAGGCATATATTTATATGTGTAGTGTGCACATAGTCCTCTGTTTGTGCCACTAAATGGATAGTGAACTGTGTGTGTGCGCGCACGCGCGTGAGTGTGTCGTTCTTGTTTGTTGTTAGTGGCCAGCTAATGCATGTCTATTCTGTGTTATGTAGTTCTTCTGTGCACTTACATTGTGTACATACGACATGTGCACATGCTGGTGCATGAGTATGATTAGATATGCATAGATATGATTGTTATAGAACCATGTGGCTGTTATTGGGCATGTGTAGAATTATACATATGGAAACTTGTATGTATATGTGTGTGCGCATCATGCCTATTCGAGTATGTTAAGTATGAGCCTAGATGTCCTTGGCTCTGTTGAGTATTGGACTTCGTCCTACTTGGTGTTAATGATGAGCAGACATAAATACTTGTGACTAATCCTCTATTTGCAGTTAATCCATTGCCTAAACATATCTTGAAGATCAATTAGCAATGGATGACACTCAAAGATCAATGAAAGCAAGAGAAGTGGATTGGATGATCAAAGATGGTATTGAAGCTCCGAGAAGACTTCAAGCACATACGTTGGATAGAAGAGAGAGTTCTACAAATGTAATCTTCTTTTTCTCTTCTAGTATGTAGCTTAGAAGTAGAACTTTGTTGGAGCACACACACATCTTCATTTCAGTCTTAAGATATCATTAGATCAACTTTCCTTAGACTTCAATTCATTTCTATCAAGAATGTGCAAGTCAGGATTTCAACAGTCGACTGCTGAACGATTTACAGTCATCTGTCTTAAAACAGTCGACTGTTCTTTGTTCTACAGTCGCCTGTTATGCACATATTTAATCAGTTGATTAATCAGTTGATTCATGGGCTTCTAAGCTTTAACTCTATCAGGCAACTGCTATACATTTCACAGGCGCCTGTCCAAGCGACAGTCGACTGTGATTTGTTATTTAGTCGACTGTCTATCTCCAGCCCAAGATCATTCTCTGTTTGATCTGGTCAGTCGACTGATGTTGTATTTATAGTCGCCTGTCCAAGGACCAGCCGACTGTAAATGCTTCAACAGTCGTCTGCCTTTGAGCTTCTCTGATGACTCTACTCTCTGGAAAATGTTAGGGTATGTGACAGTCGCATGTAGAAGGAATTACAGTCACATGTTGGATTTACAGTCAACTGTATTCTCATCATCAGTCGCATGTCCTGTATTCCCAGACTTTTTTGAGATTTCCTCAACTTACCCAGATTGCGGCCAGTCGCCTGTAAAAGGAATTACAGTCGCCTGTTGGTTTAACAGTCGACTGGCTTCTCTTCATCAGTCGGCTGTCCACGTGGTAAGTTACCTTTTGAATTCTCACCTACCCTCTAACACAGTGCAACAGTCGAATGTGTTTTGTTCAACAGTCGACTGTCGCGTGCTCAGATTCTATCCGTTGAGCTTTTTCTCACGGATTTCAAAGGAGCTTTTGGGAATTTTGTTTGAAGGGTTTGAGAAAACTATAAAGCCAGCATCTACTGTTCCATTGAGAGGGTACTCACTTGTCACGCCCCGCTTCCCAAAATGGACGGAAGCGAAACGTGACGAGGCCCGCTTAGGCCAGAGCTTTAGAAGCTCAGACCCAATAAGCGTCTGTAAGGGTACCATTTTAAAAGACTTTTCAGGTTCTTGCATTTTTACAGTTCGAAACAACAAAAGTACAGAAAAGAAATTTGCATTCATTAAATTAGAGATATGATATCCAACAGTACAAAGTCTAAAAAGAAGCCTAAGCGTGGCAACAAACTATCTAAAAGAAAACGGAAAGTAGTAACCTCTGAAAGTGGCGACTAAAAGACCTCAAGGTCTGGTCCTCGTCAAGCACGTGCTCTGGGTCGACGTCCTCGGCTCCTCGTACTCCAGTGAGACTGCCTCGTCCACGAACTCCGGCTAAATACCTGACGTACATCACCCAAGAAAAAGGAACTGTACGTCAGGTAAAGTCTACAAGAAGGGTTAGACTTTACTGCAAGTGCACCGAACTTTAAACAACGGTTTACTGGTTGATTAGCATGCTGAGGTTCTTTTACACAACAGTTTACTGGTTGATTAGCATGCTGTGGTTATAACAGAGTAACACGACAGGAAGTAACACAGCAGGAAAGTAAAACGGGACAAGTAGTAGTCGTAGAGTGTGCTACCAACTACGGGACTAGCCTAAAGGTGACAAGACAAGACGTGACGTGACGGAAACAAGGCAGGACAAGACAAGTGAGACACGAAAGGGTTCACGCCTTACGGTTCGAGGGGGATCAGACCCTCTTGCCGTGCGCACGCTCAACCCAACCCCATACCCCAAGACAAGACATGACATGACACCAGTACAAGGGATCACTCGCTCTAGCTTGGCGAGTGCCCTATTGCCTGCAGGCTGAGAATCAGTACAAGGGATCACTCTCTCTAGCTTGGAGAGTGCCCTATTGCCCTCGGGCTGTGTATCAGTACAAGGGATCACCCTCTCAACTTGGAGAGTGCCCTATTGCCCGCAGGCTGTGAATCAGTACAAGGGATCACTCGGCGAGTGCCCTATTGCCCAGCGGGCTGTGCAAGACGGGACGTGACGTGACACGACAGGAAGGGTTATTCTAGGGTGTCCACACACACGCACACACATGATAGCCCTACAGCATCAAAAGTTGTTGTTGTCAGGCTCAGACTTCGTCGTCAAGTCTGAGCCGTCAGGAGTCGTCCCAGACGCTATCATTTCACGTCCGGTTCTATACATTCACAGTCTAACAGTTCTAGCAACCTAAGACCAAAGCACGGTCAAAAACGCAAGTGGGTACACTTGCCTGCGATGGCGAGTGTGTCGTCCTCTCGAAGCGTCTCGTCCAAGCGTCTCGTCTGCAGAGGTCCGTCTGAAATATCGCCACGGCGACGGTGTCAGGTCTCAATTTCATCAAATCCTATTATGGTTCGTTTCTAGATTTTCGGGACTATCCTATTCGTCAAAAGTCACTTTTTGATGTTTCAGCCTAATCGACGATCTATCCTATGTGCACAGTCAACAAAGTCCGTTCGTCGATTTTCTATGTTCGTACAACATTTTACAGGAGCTGGAAAGTAAATTTAGTTCAAGTTGACGGTTTTTAGTTTCGGGTTCAGTCAGCTATTGTAGGGGTTTCTACGAGTTTCGGGGAACCAACCTGAACCGGAGTTTGCTGTAGATTGGATGTCGGGTCTGATCGGAGAACTCCTCAGCTTCAGATCTGGTCCTCGCACGTCTCTCCAAAAGTTCGAACTTGCGACGATGGCCTACGACGTGTCGCAACGTCGTAGACGGCAAATCCGCGAAGTAGCACGTCCAAGTGGGGCCCACAGCAGTGCTAGGGGTCCAAGGGGGGCCCACAACACCTCAGGAGCACTTGGGGGGCCCACCACAGGAGTTGGTGTGGGAGAAATGATGTTGCGACGAAGTTCGGTCGGTCGGACTTGGTCGGTGCGGGGGTTCCTCTCGGTCAGACCGAGAGGGGCTCTCGGTCGTGCAAGTTGCAGCGCAGCGGGGTCGGGAGCTTGGGCGGTGCGAGGGATTTTGTTGGTTAGACCGACAGATCCCGTCGGTCGCAGCGGGGCGGCCAAGCTGCAACGTTGCAGCTTGCAACGAAGCGGAGCAGCGCGGGCTGTTCTCTCGGTCGGAGCGGGGAGCGGCTTCGGTCAGGCGCTAGCGGGTGCGGAGCGGTGGCAACGAAGCGGGGTGCGGAGCGGGCGCTCGGTCTGACCGAGCGGTGCTCTCGGTCGGAGCGGGCGACAACGGGGGGGGCGATGCAGCGGGCTGTGCGAGCGGCGATGCGGGGGCTTGCTCCGGTCGTGCGCTAGGATTTGCGGGGGAGAGCTCCGGTCGTGCACGTTGCGATCGTCGCAACGTTGCGACGAAGCTTTGGAAGAGGAAACGGCGGCTAGGGTTTTGAGCAATGACGAAATAACTTTGCCTAGGGCTAATTTAAATAGGTTAGAGCTAGGGTTAGGGTTAGGGTTCGGAAAAACGTTATTAAAATAATTTTAAAATAATTAATTTAATTAAAATTACTCTCCTCTCCCTCACGCAAAAAGGGTGCGGCCAAAAATTCTAAAATTTTGCCTAAAAATTCCTTAATACGTTATTATAATATAAGAATTTTATTGTAATTAAAACTCTTATAAAAATAGGTTTTAAAATTATTTAAAACTTTCAAAAAAATGGAAAATAGGTCAAATTAAGTCCAAAAATTGTGAAATAATTCTGGGGTGTTCAGGACGACTAAAGAAAGAGAGTGGAGAAGACGGATCTAAATTTTGACGTCGAGGGACGAAACTAAAAATAGAAACGTCTCGCGTCAAAACAGAAAGTCGCGACGTCACGTCAAATAAGTTAGTATCGCGGAAGAACGACTCGAGATATATCGTTCCAAGTTGTTCCACAATCTAATACTTTCAGAGACGATCACGACGACATATCACACAAAAACGTACAAAAACAAATAAAGTCTAAAATAAACACGTGCACGATCAAAAGCACGTGCACGAAGAAGGTACGATAGAAACAGGCCGTTACATTCTACCCACCTTAGAAATGATTCCGCCCTCGGAATCACTCACACTAGTAATAATATTACCCATATAACCTTATACACGCGACTATCATAACTACTCAAAAAGATTTTCTAATCCTGTAACTTCGAACAACATTCCTCAATAATCCATCCTAGTTCATCTTTTCACTGGGCAAGCCACGACTAAATTCTCTTCCTATTACTTAACTATAGACCCATCACTACTGCTCAAATTCCCAACTCCAAGTTCTCATAAAAATAATAATCATCTTCTGATATCGTACCACTTCACTAAACATCATCATCACTCATTAATATCTTTTGAATTTCTAAATCTTTTCCCAACATTAATAAATCTCCAAAAAGAGATTCTAGCCATCCACCAATCCAAGACAAAAACATTTGTCTATCCTATAATACCTTCACCAATCAGCAATCGTCGTGTCTTCAATACTTTCTCGTCATATCTCCCCATAAATTCATCCACCAAATAATTGATCTGTCAGAATTACCCCTCATCCTACTCACTATAACTAATCCCTACCAACATTAAGTCTGACTGCCTAATCATCCATTTATCTCCACACGTCGTGTTATTCTCAAAGTCTTCTCATCGCCAATTCATTAATCAGTCTCATTGCTAATATAAGCTCTACTCAATCTCATAATCACCCTAACTCATACTATTCTCCGCAGTTACTCCTATCTACTACCCCTCTAAGCCTCAAGTCTGTTGAGTTCTCATCTCCTCGTATAATTTCATCCGACCAGAATTTCTCATTGAGTCCGTCTCACATCGGTATTTTAAATAGGTCTTGGACAGCTCATTCTTTTCATCCAAAAGATATTCTAATCCATCATCCTTGTGTTCCCCAAAATCAATTAATCATTGACATAATAAACTCATCTCACTCCAAGCCTACCAACAAACAAAATCCTATAACGATAATAGTTAGGCCCAATTAATATAACAATCATAAACACGAAAATTTTGTTTAAGGAAGAAGGAAAGGAAGAGAAAGAGAGGCTT
The DNA here is from genome assembly GCA_030789695.1 of Scilla litardierei. Lineage (NCBI taxonomy): Eukaryota > Viridiplantae > Streptophyta > Magnoliopsida > Asparagales > Asparagaceae > Scilla > Scilla litardierei. The sequence goes on from CM061142.1 coordinate 391,516,541, forward strand.
AAGGCCAAGGAAATATTTTAAAAACATTTGAAAAAAAACGTGTGGTGTTGCGGTAATGGATGAGGGAAGTTAAGTGATTTGTGATCTTGTGAGCTAGTTTTAAAACTTTAAAGATTTGGTTTAAAGAAAACAAGGTTTTTGATACAGTCACATACAACCAAGATAAACCATTCATTAAAACTAAAACTAAGTCTAAGGATCTGCCTGCGATGACGCCATTCATATATGTATGAGTACCGTCATTCAGACAACTTCCAGCATACCATGGTTAACGCTGAGTACACATTCAAGACACAGGAAACAAACATCAGGATCCTAAAGATGACACACATTCATATGGGTCTACGCACTCTACCTAAACTCATGCACCATGACGACATCACCTACTAAAGGGCCTACTCCTAAACCGGAGATCACATGGATATCTACAAGGTCTGATGCCTAGATAAAAGAAGGAAAGAAAACTAATTCAAAAGCGGAACGAAAATAAGATCGGAAGGAACGAGTTCAAATAAGGCAAGATAAGGAGATAGTTGGTTGGGTGGAAAACGATTGTTTTATAGATGAAAATAAGTTTACACAAAGATTTTGAAATGTGGTTACGAGGAACATAGAACAGATATGATAATAATAATAATAATAATTGAAGTTCCACCTAGTCCAGAAAATATTTTAAAAGTATGCACTGTAAGTGATTTAGAAATAGATCTGGTAGCCCAGAAAATATAAATTGAATTATCAACATGTTAACACGTTTTTTTTAAAATGAAAATATGAAAGATACCGATTTGAAATAATTACCGGATAGTAGCTTGAAAATTGACGCCCAAGGAGGTTTCAAAATCTAGGAAGGAACTTTCAACCGAAAAGCAAGAAATTTTAAATATACATAATAAAAGGGTTTTCAAGGGAGTTAAACCGAGCGAAGAATTTAATAAGTGAGTTTCGAAAACAAGAAAAAAAAAGAAATAAAAGTAGGATGAGATAGCGATTGTTTTGCAGATGAAAATGAATTTAAACAAAGGTTCTTGAAGTATGAGCACGATGAACATAGAGATGTTTATATGTAAAGAAATTTAAAATCCCCCTTTGTTTTAGAAAAGTATTCTGAAGTACGTACGCAAATGGTTAAAAGTAAATTTCGTAGGTAGAAAAATGATATATTGAATTCCCGAAATGGTAACAAAGTTTTAAAACTAAAATACGATGGATACTGATTTGAAAATAAGTACGAGGTCGTAACTTAAAACTTTCACGACCGAAAGGTTTCAAAATTTGCGAAAGAATTTTAACTCAACCGAAGATAAGAAATTTTAAATAATTAATAAAAGTTTTCAAAGAAGTCAAACTGGGCGGAGAATTTAATAATAAATTTCGAAAATACTTTTAAAGGAAGCAGGTTTTGGGAAAGGGAAAAATTCGAAAATAAGTACAAGATAGTAGAAATAAATTGTGTAGTTTATAAAAGTAATATATATAGTTTAGAAACAAGGCAAATAAAAACTGAATTTGAGGAATAATGATTTAAAACGAGTGCGAGATATTGACTTAAAATTTTTACGTCCAAGAAAGCTCCAAGTCAATTAAAAGTTTTAACTCGATCCAAAACAGCAAATTTTAAATATATAATATAGGGGTTTTCAAAGTAATCAATCTGGAGCGAAAACTTAATAAGGAAAGTCGAAAATAATTTTAGAGGAGGTAGAATTGGTCAGGGAAGGGATTCGAAGGATTGATGATGATCGTCAGGAAACGATCACGAGAATCGAGAGAAAGGAAAAATGATCGCATGAAGATTACGCGTAAGATATGAATCGTGAAGAGCTACGATGGGACTCTATGGTCGATAGCACAAAAATTTGCAAGGATCAGAGGGATGCTAGAGGACAAGGGTTCTAATCATCGGGTTGTCTAGAGATTTAGGATAACTCAGCTCTAAGACTTCCTATGAGCTAGAATATAATCAGGATCTAAAGAGAGGGTTCCTAAGAGAATCGAGGTTACGTTCTGCTGGGCCCGAAGTCGATGGAGCTGGGCGAGCGACTAACTGAAAGAAGGACTCTAAGTATCTAATACGATCAGAATCAAATGGGGATGCTAAAATAGTCTAGGACGAGGACGACTAAATCTTAACCAAGGCATCCGACTATCAACCTGAGACGTCTACCTAAGTCTTCCTACTATCTAAAACTGGGAAACTAATTCAGACTTGTACGTGGACATCAAATGAATGCGTTACTTTTATTGTTCCGAACTTTTGCAAGACCTGCATGGGCCACCACTAAAACCTGTCACGCCCCGCTTCCCAAAATGGACGGAAGCGAAACGTGACGAGGCCCGCTTAGGCCAGAGCTTTAGAAGCTCAGACCCAATAAGCGTCTGTAGGGGTACCATTTTAAAAGACTTTTCAGGTTCTTGCATTTTTACAGTTCGAAACAACAAAAGTACAGAAAAGAAATTTGCATTCATTAAATTAGAGATATGATATCCAACAGTACAAAGTCTAAAAAGAAGCCTAAGCGTGGCAACAAACTATCTAAAAGAAAACGGAAAGTAGTAACCTCTGAAAGTGGCGACTAAAAGACCTCAAGGTCTGGTCCTCGTCAAGCACGTGCTCTGGGTCGACATCCTCGGCTCCTCGTACTCCAGTGAGACTGCCTCGTCCACGAACTCCGGCTAAATACCTGACGTACAGCACCCAAGAAAAAGGAACTGTACGTCAGGTAAAGTGTACAAGAAGGGTTAGACTTTACTGCAAGTGCACCGAACTTTAAACAACGGTTTACTGATTGATTAGCATGCTGAGGTTCTTTTACACAATAGTTTACTGGTTGATTAGCATGCTGTGGTTATAACAGAGTAACACGATAGGAAGTAACGCAGCAGGAAAGTAAAACGGGACAAGTAGTAGTCGTAGCGTGTGCTACCAACTACGGGACTAGCCTACAGGTGACAAGACAAGACGTGACGTGACGGAAACAAGGCAGGACAAGACAAGTGAGACACGAAAGGGTTCACGCCTTACGGTTCGAGGGGGATCAGACCCTCTTGCCGTGCGCATGCTCAACCCAACCCCATACCCCAAGACAAGACAAGACATGACACCAGTACAAGGGATCACTCTCTCTAGCTTGGCGAGTGCCCTATTGCCCGCAGGCTGAGAATCAGTACAAGGGATCACTCTCTCTAGCTTGGAGAGTGCCCTATTGCCCTCGGGCTGTGTATCAGTACAAGGGATCACCCTCTCAACTTGGAGAGTGCCCTATTGCCCGCAGGCTGTGAATCAGTACAAGGGATCACTCGGCGAGTGCCCTATTGCCCAGCAGGCTGTGCAAGACGGGACATGACGTGACATGACAGGAAGGGTTATTCTAGGGTGTCCACACACACGCACACACATGATAGCCCTACATCATCAAAAGTTGTTGTTGTCAGGCTCAGACTTCGTCGTCAAGTCTGAGCCGTCAGGAGTCGTCCCAGACGCTATCATTTCACGTCCGGTTCTATACATTCACAGTCTAACAGTTCTAGCAACCTAAGACCAAAGCACGGTCAAAAACGCAAGTGGGTACACTTACCTGCGATGGCGAGTGTGTCGTCCTCTCGAAGCGTCTCGTCCAAGCGTCTCGTCTGCAGAGGTCCGTCTGAAATATCGCCACGGCGACGGTGTCGGGTCTCAATTTCATCAAATCCTATTATGGTTCGTTTCTAGATTTTCAGGACTATCCTATTCGTCAAAAGTCACTTTTTGATGTTTCAGCCTAATCGACGATCTATCCTATGTGCACAGTCAACAAAGTCCGTTCGTCGATTTTCTATGTTCGTACAACGTTTTACAGGAGCTGGAAAGTAAATTTAGTTCAAGTTGACGGTTTTTAGTTTCGGGTTCAGTCAGCTATTGTGGGGGTTTCTACGAGTTTCGGGGAACCAACCTGAACCGGAGTTTGCTGTAGATTGGATGTCGGGTCTGATCGGAGAACTCCTCAGCTTCAGATCTGGTCCTCGCACGTCTCTCCAAAAGTTCGAACTTGCGACGATGGCCTACGACGTGTCGCAACGTCGTAGACGGCAAATCCGCGAAGTAGCACGTCCAAGTGGGGCCCACAGCAGTGCTAGGGGTCCAAGGGGGCCCACAACACCTCAGGAGCACTTGGGGGGCCCACCACAGGAGTTGGTGTGGGAGAAATGATGTTGCGACGAAGTTCGGTCGGTCGGACTTGGTCGGTGCGGGGGTTCCTCTCGGTCAGACCGAGAGGGGCTCTCGGTCGTGCAAGTTGCAGCGCAGCGGGGTCGGGAGCTTGGGCGGTGCGAGTGATTTTGTTGGTCAGACCGACAGATCCCGTCAGTCGCAGCGGGACGGCCAAGCTGCAACGTTGCAGCTTGCAATGAAGCGGAGCAGCGCGGGCTGTTCTCTCGGTCGGAGCGGGGAGCGGCTTCGGTCAGGCGCTAGCGGGTGCGGAGCGGTGGCAACGAAGCGGGGTGCGGAGCGGGCGCTCGGTCTGACCGAGCGGTGCTCTCGGTCGGAGCGGGTGACAACGGGGGGGGGGGGCGATGCAGCGGGCTGTGCGAGCGGCGATGCGGGGGCTTGCTCCGGTCGTGCGCTAGGATTTACGGGGGAGAGCTCCGGTCGTGCACGTTGCGATCGTCGCAACGTTGCGACGAAGCTTTGGAAGAGGAAACGGCGGCTAAGGTTTTGAGCAATGACGAAATAACTTTGCCTAGGGCTAATTTAAATAGGTTAGAGCTAGGGTTAGGGTTAGGGTTCGGAAAAACGTTATTAAAATAATTTTAAAATAATTAATTTAATTAAAATTACTCTCCTCTCCCTCACGCAAAAAGGGTGCGGCCAAAAATTCTAAAATTTTGCCTAAAAATTCCTTAATACGTTATTATAATATAAGAATTTTATTGTAATTAAAACTCTTATAAAAATAGGTTTTAAAATTATTTAAAACTTTCAAAAAATGGAAAATAGGTCAAATTAAGTCCAAAAATTGTGAAATAATTCTGGGGTGTTCGGGACGACTAAAGAAAGAGAGTGGAGAAGACGGATCTAAATTTCGACGTCGAGGGACGAAACTAAAAATAGAAACGTCTCGCGTCAAAACAGAAAGTCGCGACGTCACGTCAAATAAGTTAGTATCGCGGAAGAACGACTCGAGATATATCGTTCCAAGTTGTTCCACAATCTAATACTTTCAGAGACGATCACGACGCCATATCACACAAAAACGTACAAAAACAAATAAAGTCTAAAATAAACACGTGCACGATCAAAAGCACGTGCACGAAGAAGGTACGATAGAAACAGGCCGTTACATCACTTGATACTCATCAGCTAAACCATTCAAACTTTCAATCTTCATTGATCTAAGCTCTCAAAATCCAAAAGCCCTAGAATTCCTATCTTTCATCTCTTGCTCTCCAACCTAGAACCAAAGAGAAATCTTCTAGGCATTTGGTGTAGTCAAGAGAAAGGGCTTTCCTCTCTTCAAGAGAATCATTCAACACACAACACACTCTCCTTCAAGTTCTACTTCAAGGCATATGTGATTATAAGTGTTGTTTATTTCATATTTCATAACTTGCATTATTTGATTTACTCTCGGGTTGTAAGAGTGGTTTGCTTGCTCCCAAGTTGTGGGAGTCAAGGATAATCGTGTGTACTTCGATTTCACTTCTAGGGTTTCTACAAGTGGGTTTTTAAGGAAATCTCAAGTTAGGGTTCTAACTAGAGTATCCGGTGGTATCCAGGTGGAAGAGACATAGGATTACCGGGAACAAATCGGGATTTGACTTGGGTAATCTGAACCCTTAAAACATCTCTGTGTTTACATTGTTTCATCTTAGGGTTAATTTTCATTCCGCACTTTGTTGTTGGTTAGGAATTTAATTTGGTGTAAATATCTTTTTAAATTGTAAAAACACTATTAACCCTCTTCTAGTGTTTTCCTCATAGCCAGGACCCTACAATTGGTATCAGAGCACTGGTTTAAAGCTATGGCATCCAACAACAACAACGTTCCTCCACTGACTTCGTACGACAATCACAATCATGATGTTGCGTCCATAATATTCGAAGGACAATCAACAGTGCGTCCTCCGCGTTTCAATGGAACGAATTTCGGCTATTGGAAATGCCAGATGGAGATGTTTCTAAGGAGTGCTTCCCTCTGAGAACCCTCCACAAGTAATATGTCGAGCCTACCGAAGATGATTTCGACAAATGGACGCCCTCCGAGAAATCCGCCGAAGTCAACAACGCAAAGACAATGGACGCTCTTCGTTGTGCGTTGGACCCAGATGAGTTCAACAAGATATGCACATGTAAGAGTGCATATCAAATTCAGAACTATCTAGTCGTTACCCACGGGGGAACGAATAAGGTAAAACTTTCCAAACTATATGTTGCTGTGCAAAATTTCGATATGTTTCACATGCAGGACAATGAGAGCAAAGCAACGATGTACGGACGTTTTACCGACATCACCAATGAACTGGAAGTGCTTGGGCAAACCTACACCCAACCAGAGAAGGTGAGAAAGATCATAATAGGAATGACCTCCAAATGGAAACGAAGAGCGATTGCCATTGAGGAGGTCAATGACATGAAGAATTGCACAGTCGTAAATCTCATTGGCACTCTCATGTGTTACGAAGTAAGATGGGAGAACCGATTAAAGATTCGAGCTATGATGAACCCTTCGGATGCGAAGAAGAAAGCTTTAGCATTCAAAACTAATTCTTCATCCTCCGATAGTGAAGAATCAGAAAATGAGATGGACTTGGAGGAGATGGCTCAAATGGCGAAGAAGTTCCAACGCTTCTTTCGCAAAGGCAAATTTTCCTCCAAGAATAAATTTGATTCTACTAATAACACTTCCTCTCTTTGCTTTAAATGTAATAAGCCAGGTGATTTGGGGTAAATATTGCATATTTAACACCTCACTTAGACCTATTTTGTGCTTATATGGTATGCATTTGGTCTCTAATACAATCGTATTTTGAATATGGTCATTTATAAGAGAAATCACTTGATTTAAGCACAAAATAGCAATAAACTGAGTATTTCTGCCATTTTTATATTTTTTTCATGGCTAGATCTCGATCTCACGATTCCAACGACTATTTATTTGTATTTTTCTTAGATCTCTGCTAATTACTGTGAATTTTTGAATGCAAAAAACCATTTAATTGGAGAAAGACGGCCGAAATACGCTGGAAAAACGGAGCATATACGCCGCCCGCTCCCGCATCGCCACATGGCATCATCCCGCTGGTTCCCGCTAAATCCAACAATCCAGAGGAAGTGGCGACGTCGTGTGACGAAGACGGTTCGATCGGAATCCAACGGTCAATAATGAGGCAGATAAACTTGAAGTTGGACCGTCGGATCATTAATCTAATGGCTGAGACGAAGCCCACTTCGGAGTCGGATAGAGCGCTGATGCGAGGATCCGTTAGGACACGTGGCAGGATCGAAAGCATTTCCCGCTTAATCGAGCGGTTATCAAATATGGTGACGTGGCTACTTCTTTACCGTTGGATGCTGATCCAATGGATGACATCGAGCCCGCATCAGACTCGGATCGTGAATGGATGTGTAAGGATCGCCTTACCCTTGCAATACTAACAATAACACAATAGAGGGGGGGTAATAGTGTAATGGAAATAAAATTGTCCAATTAAAATTAAACTTGCAAATGCGGAATTATAAATGCAAGAGGAATTAAAAGGCACAATCAATCCAAACGCAAACACAAAGTTTTACCATGGTTCCCCAAACTTGGGTACATCCATCCACACCAATATTCACTATATTCCTCCACAGAGAAGTGAATACAAATCTCACAAGGAGATACCCCACAAAGAGGATTTATGCCCTACACAAGGACCCAACCAATCCTACACAAGGATCAAGACTCCCACACAGAGAATCACTAACTCCCACTCAGAGAATTAGGGTTAGCCCTACACTAGGACTCTAAACTCCCACAAAGAGAGTTACTCCCACAAAGAGAGTTATTCCCACAAAGAGAATATCCTAGTCCCACAAAGAGACAACCTCCCACAAAGAGAGAAAGACCTAATTCCCACAAAGAGAATTAGAGACACAAATTCACCAAGTAAAATAAATACTCTTACCTATGCCTTGAGATGCTTACTCATGAATGAATGCAAGGCATGGAAGAGGATCTCCAAGTCTTGAGATATGCTTGAAAGCACTTGGATGAATTCCCTTGAGATGGACTTCAATGCATGAAGATGAATGAGAGCTCTTGAGAGGGAATTGAGGGAGTTTGTGAGTTGCTTATAGATCTCTTGAGATATTCAATAGAATCAAGAAGTATAAGAGATGCCAGCACACTCTATATATAGGAGCCCTATATCAAACCCCAAAACCCAAGAAAACAGCCAAAGAATCGATTCTGCAATGGCTAGAAACTGGGCAAAAACGACAGGAACAGTCGACCGATGATCAAAAGACAGTCGACTGATCAACGGTAAGAAAATATCCAACGGCTATAATCTGAGCCAGGACAGTCAACTGATGAAGACAGTACAGTCGACTGAGAACAGGACAGGCGCCTGTAAATCCTTCAGCAGGCGACTGCTGCAGGGAATGGAATAAAACAGAGAGCTGCACTCTTTCTCCAGTTAAGCACACAGGCGACTGATGTCAATAATACAGTCGACTGTCTATTAGTCAGGCGACTGTAAAACCTTAATCAGTCGTCTGCTAAATAAGATGGAGAAACGACAGAGAGATGCAGAGATTGCACTTACGCTACTCAGGCGACTGATGACCAATCTACAGGCGACTGTAAATAAACAGGCGACTGTAAACTGACCAGTAGTCGACTGTGCGTAAAGCTCAAGTTTGAGTCAATTGAAATGTTGACTTGAGCTGTGCATATCAGGCGACTATAGAAGGATCTACATGCGACTGGAAATCACCCAGTCGACTGCTATTCCTTCAGCAGGCGACCGATGGAAATCCAGAGACTCCAAATGAGTCTTTGGACAAAGTGAACCTATTGGGTTGGATTCTATGATAATCCTAAGTCTCACTAAGATGGTTAAATGCATATGCATGAATGAGTACTCACTAAGATGGTTAAATGCATATGCATGAATGAGTAAACCATGAAATAAGGCATTACATTAGTCCTAGACTCAAAAGAGAGAGAAAGCAATAAAGTAAATTACATGGATTACAATGCTTTCCTTAGAGTCTAAGTCTTCAATTTTGATGCCTTGATTGCTCTCCATCATCTCCAAGCTTTGGCACTCCTTGAGTCCAAGCAATGGTCCTTCTTCACTTGATGTCCATCCTTGCACCAAGTGATTAGTCTCTAAGAAAGATATTCTTGAAATAAAACTGAGAGACTAAAACATGAGAGTCATTAGCAATAACATAATGTTGTGATCATCATCAAAATAAGATTGGTATGAAACACCAATACTCAACAATCTCCCCCTTTTTGATGATGACACACATTATGTAAAATACAAATAACTAAAGCACAATGCTAATGAGCTCCCCCTACTTATATGCACCAATTAATTAATGAGCTACACAATAGTAAATACTCATTTTAGCAAATAAGATCATGGTGACATATAAAAGGCATGGATTACATAAACCAATTGTAATAGACAATATCATGCAAACATGAATGGTTTATCTAAACCCATATATCTCTCCCCATAGATATATCTCTTCACATATGCATATGAATATATCTCCCCATATATATTTACATAATGCATATATCTCTCCCCCTTGACATCGTCAAAAAGGTGGACATCAAATATATTCCCCTTTGTTATCTTCACTAAGATGTGACAATATGCAAGAAAAGAAAGAGATGTATGATACCAAATTGAAAAATTTAGTGGGTATCAATTCACTATCCCATGCTCCTCCTAGATCATAGAAATGGTTAACTTTTGACTTCTAGGATCTAATACCAATTATACAATTAATGGATCCATAGGCCTAAAGTGTATCAAAGCAACAGATATGGAAAAATCAAGCTTCAAAGATACACAAAGAATATTGCCAAAATAAATAAAATAAGAAATATGTTGGCAATAAACAAGAGGTTTGGTTTGAGATCAAAAATAACCAAATGTAAATAATGTCTCAAATAACCTCCGAAATGACAGTTAAAATATGTCTTAAAATATTTTAAACATATAACATATTAACTCCCCCATTGACATACACATGGATCAAAAATGCATGCATGTCAATAAACCCCAAGGTCCCCATTTTCATGAAAAATAAATTTGAAAATGTTTTCAAACCAATAAACCCCAAGGTCCCCATTTTCATGAAAAATAAGTTTAAAAATAAACATTCAAGCACAATACCCATGCAAAATGCATGTGTGAGGAACCTAAACATTAGGCAACCAAACCATAGAGGAGTTTGATTTCCTAATGTAATCACATGAGGTGATCACATCCCTAACTAGAGAGTTGATGTAGCTATCCCTGTCTTGCACACTAACCTTAGTGGGAATCCATAATCTCAAGGATTTCCTAGGCAAGGGTTTTGCCTTTGCAAGAGGGGTGGATGTGGCATGCTTATGTGTAGAAATAAGTTTCTTGGCATGCAAAGAATGAGGATTTTTCTTCTTAGCAAAAAATGAAGATTTTTCATTCTTCCTCATTACCTCGTGATCTACATGCTTCTTGTTGATGTTATTGTTGTACAAGAAAGCATGGTGATTCTTCTTAGGTGCTTTAGCAATATTTCTTGTAATTGCACCATAAGAGGAATTAGAGGGGGGTTTGGGTACCACATTTTGAATATAACCCAAACATCCTCTATGATTTGCTGGATGTTGTTTTTCCAACAAATCGTGGAGTGAATCCCTAGAATGCACAAAGCTTATGAGCTTCCAGGATTCCTCTTCATAATTCAACGTAAGTTGTTGAATGTGAGATCCTAAGCTAAGGTTTTGAGCAACAAGATTTTCATTTATAAGGCTCAATTCCTTAACTTGAAAGAGTAGTGTGTCTCTCTCACTAGTGTCACAAACATGCAAAGCATCATGAATATTTACACTAGACGATTCTAAATCATGCACCCTACTCATAGCATTATCAAGTTTAGCTTTCATTTTATCATATGAATCGATGCACTTACTTGCCAAATTGGAGGCCACATTTAGGCGGTATTCGAGCTCCTCATAGGATGTCTTTTCCTCCTCAGCTTCCTCATCGCTTTCCTCCTCGCTTGAGCTTGATGAAGACTCTTCTCCATTAACCATGAAGCACCATTCTTCTTTGGAGTTGAGCCATGCCTCTATCTCTTCATCGCTTGAGTTAGAGGAAGTTGATGAAGAATCATCAAAAGCAACGAAACATCTGTGATCATGCTCCTTGTCATCCTCATCCTCATCATTTGATGTGTCCACATCAGAATCATCAAAAGTACCGATAAGTCCCATCTTTTGGTTCTTAATATCGGACATATTTCTTCCCTTTACCCTTATAGGTATCAATGGTGGGTTTGGAGGGGCATTCGGTAGCAACATGACCTTTTCCATTGCAATTGAAACAAATCAACTTATTAGAATGAGAGGCAAACTTTGACAAAGAGATACCTTGTTTGTCCTTTAGCAATGCCTTAAAATTCTTGAATTGTTTGGCAAGCTCGATATAGTCATCATCGCTAATATCATCTTCTTCTTCACTCGGAGCTTCTTGTTGGAACTTCTTTTTCCACTTGAATGACTCCTTCTCAACATGAAGTGCAACCCCCTTTTTCTTCTCGGGCTTGGTTGGTTGAACCTCCTCCTTATGTTGAAGAAGCACTTCATGAGAAATCTCTAAAGTATGCCAAATACTGTTGGCCGATTTGCACATGGAGATGCGATCGAACTCATCCGGAGTGAGGGTGCAATGGAGTACACACATAGCCCTAGCATTGACTCTGATCGAATCCTTCTCAGCCTTAGTTCTCGAGGCCGCGGGTGAAGTAGGCTCCTCAAAAGGCGACTCTATAATGTCCCAAAGGTCGTGACCTTTCAAGTAGACCATCATCCTGATCTTCCAACTAGGGTAGTTGGTTCCGTTGAAGAGCGGGGGTCGAACGGTTGAGTGACCTTCTTCATGGCACGCGGATGTAACGTTGAATGCCATCGTTGCAGTATGCTTTAACCTCGCTCTGATACCAATTGTAAGGATCGCCTTACCCTTGCAATACTAACAACACACACTAAAGGGGGGTGAATAGTGTAATGGCAATAAAATTGTCTAATTAAAATTAAACTTGCAAATGCGGAATTATAAATGCAAGAGGAATTAAAAGGCACAATCAATCCAAACGCGAACACAAAGTTTTACCCTGGTTCCCCAAACTTGGGTACATCCAGCCACACCAATATTCACTATATTCCCACACAGAGAAATGAATACAAATCTCACAAGGAGATACACCACAAAGAGGATTTATGCCCTACACAAGGACCCAACCAATCCTACACGAGGATCAAGACTCCCACACAGAGAATCACTAACTCCTACTCAGAAAATTAGGGTTAGCCCTACACTAGGACACTAAACTCCCACAAAGAGAGTTACTCCCACAAAGAGAGTTATTCCCACAAAGAGAATATCCTAGTCCCACAAAGAGACAACCTCCCACAAAGAGAGAAAGACCTAATTCCCACAAAGAGAATTAGAGACACAAATTCACCAAGTAAAATAAATACTCTTACCTATGCCTTGAGATGCTTACTCATGAATGAATGCAAGGCATGGAAGAGGATCTCCAAGTGTTGAGATATGCTTGAAAGCACTTGGATGAATTCCCTTGAGCTGGACTTCAATGCATGAAGATGAATGAGAGCTCTTGAGAGGGAATTGAGGGAGTTTGTGAGTTGCTTATAGATCTCTTGAGATATTCAATAGCATCAAGAAGTATAAGAGATGGCAGCACACTCATATATATAGTAGCCCTATATCAAACCCCAAAACCCAAGAAAACAGCCAAAGAATCGATTCTGCAATGGCTAGAAACTGGGCAAAAACGACAGGAACAGTCGATGATGATCAAAAGAGAGTCGACTGATCAACGGCTAGAAAATATCCAACGGCTATAATCTGAGCCAGGACAGTCGACTGATGAAGACAGTACAGTCGACTGAGAACAGGACAGGCGCATGTAAATCCTTCAACAGGCGACTGCTGCAGGGGATGGAATAAAATAGAGAGCTGCACTCTTTCTCCAGTTAAGCACACAGGCGACTGATGTCAATAATATAGTAGACTGTCTATTAGTCAGGCGACTGTAAAATCTTAATCAGTCGTCTGCTGAATAAGATGGAGAAACGACAAAGAGATGCAGAGATTGCACTTACGCTACTCAAGCGACTGATGACCAATCTACATGCAACTGTAAACTGACCAGTAGTCGACTGTATGTAAAGATCAAGTTTGAGTCAATTGAAATGTTGACTTGAGCTGTGCATATCAGGCGACTGTAGAAGGATCTACATCTGACTGGAAATCACCCAGTCGACTGTTATTCCTTCAGCAGGCGACTGATGGAAAGCCAGAGACTCCAAATGAGTCTTTGGACAAAGTGAACCTATTGGGTTGGATTCTATGATAATCCTAAGGCTCACTAAGATGGTTAAATGCATATGCATGAATGAGTAAACCATCTAACAAGGCATTACATTAATCCTAGACTCAAAAGAGCGAGAAAACAATAAAGTAAATTACATGGATTACAATGCTTTCCTTAGAGTCTAAGTCTTCAATCTTGATGCCTTGATTGCTCTTCATCATCTACAAGCTTTGGCACTCCTTGAGTCCAAGCAATGGTCCTTCTTCACTTGATGTCCATCCTTGCACCAAGTGATTAGTCTCCAAGGAAGATATTCTTGAAATAAAACTGAGCTAAAACATGAGAGTCATTAGCAACAACATAATGTTGTGATCATCATCAAAATAAGATTGGTATGAAACACCAATACTCAACAGGATGCAGCGAAAGTCTTGGTGATGTGGCGCACTTGTATCTGTCGGATCTTTCATCGGACAGTCTAGGACGAATCTGAGGAGAATTTGGATTGGGCTCAGCGGAGCGGGTTCGGATCCGCTGACTTTGGCCACGTGTCGAGGCCAGGGAAGATCCCGCCTATGATCGACGGTTGAGAATTGTGCCGGCAGCGGGTTTGGGTTTAAAGTGCTAATTGGTGTGGGTTTGGACCCGCTAACACAATTAAAACCCGCAATGCTCCAATATATATGTATTTTATGGCTTTGTTGTGTATTCTCGCGTATTGGGGGCTCTAGGAGTCGTATTTTGACGTGAAATTTGGAGGCACTGGAGACAGAGGTCAGACCTATCATCTGAATGAGATTGAGGCTATTTGGAGAGATTTGGTAATATTTTTCCTATCTTTAGCCTTGTATTTCATGTATTTAGCTTGTATTTGGAGTATTATTCACATATTTTGAGGTTTTGATGATGTATTTGTCTATGACTACTGAATATATTCTCTTTATGCGTGATTAATCTTCATATGTGTTGGTGTTGATGTAGTTAGGGTGTTGTAATCATTGATTTCAATATCTTTTTGCTCTATTTGCATGTTATAATCACGTATTTTGTCGATTTCTACATATATCTTATTTGGGTATGCTATACGGAGACATGTGCATGCTTGAATTGAATATGATCTGAGTAAGACTTATTTGTGATGTGATCCGAGAGGACTTATTGTGATCCGAGAGGGCACTAGTGCATATTTTCCTTATGAAATTGACGTTATACGTGATTACTTTTTGGCACGTTTTTATGCGCTTTATCGCCATACTTTCCGACGTTCTCGTGCCCTAGCCGGATGAAATATTGAGTTAGAGAAAAGATATTAATAATCATTGATTGCATATATCCTAACGAAATCATAACCAACACATACTCTCCATATTAGCACCCTAATATCGAATTCACCGTAACTATTGTAGGATATTCGTTTATTATTTTAAACTCTTGATACCATATCTTTATACCTGATAGGTGGTTGTTTCTCGTTGTTTTAGAACTCTTTATAAACTGAGATTCGTGGTTTTGCAGGTCAGTTGTCCCATGGATACGATACCTGGACTCACCAGGATTATTACTTGTTCGATCTCCTACACTTGGGAGTAGCGCTCACACATTTTGAGACGAGTCAAGTTTTTGGCGCCGTTACCGGGGATAGCAGTACTTGTGATCTACGATTTCAGTTCGTATGGAGGAACATTCGGTGAGATCCTTCCATCTTATAGTTTAGGATTTTTATTAGTTTTTTCGTTTTGTTTTCTCTTTTAAAAAATTCAAAAAAGTGGAATACATGAATTTCTATTGCACAAACAACTGGTATGATGCTGAGTACGATGTTGCACATAAGCATAGAATGGAGAAGCTCAAGATCGTTAATTTTAATCAAAGAGATTATGAAACTTTCTTTCAGGCCTGGAGGAGATTATGAAACTTTCTGATTGCCACTTACTTAGAAGAAAGTAATTATTTTGAAATTTAATTTCAAGAATCTAATATGAGTTCATCTTCTATTGCATGTATATCAAGCGAGCCATGTCACAATGAAAGCACAAATCATAATATTCACATGGCTGGAAGCATGTGCGACGGAGAGGACGAGCTAGCAATTTTGGATGAATAGGAGGACGAGCCAGCTAGGGACTTGGGTTTAGAGATTATCGCTATGGAGCCCGAACCACCCTTTTCCCTAGTTTTTTTTCCCAAAATCATTCATCCCTCTCCCTAATGACTGAGCATCATACCGAGAGCAGTGCACATTATTCAGGAAGTTGTCATCAACATGCTTTATTTTATTTTACTTACTTTAATGACTATATTTGGAATATGTTTATGACAAATAATCTTAGACTAAATTGGACTGACGTAACTCATTTCTTGCAGGACATACATAATCACTTTATAGAGATGCTTGGAGTTGTGTTGCTGGGGTCCTATTTAGCTAGTGGAGGAAGAATACTCGCCGAGGAGCGCAAGGAGAAAATAGAACAACTTCCTCCACCATTAAAGATCTGGGATCTGCCATTTGACCACGGTGTGTTCTTTCCATTAGCGGAGATTTTTATATGCTTTTTAGGAGCTTGCTTTTGAATAAACTCGTACCATTTTCGACATTGAGGACAATTTCCATCTTTAGTTGGGGGTAGTGTATGAGGCCTTAGGATTTTTTTAAAAAGCGAGAGAAAAGAATAAATCACCAATTCTTATCATTTAAAACCCCTTCACATAGCACAAAGGCGGATGATTATGCATTGACTGAGTTCTAAAAATTGTTTATGGCTTGAATTAATTATTTTTCCTTCATGGAATTACTTGTTAATATGTTATTTATGAAAACATTCAATTGCCATGATTAATATCTCGAAATAGTTTGAATTTATTTCATGTATGCCATTGTGATGCAAAAGCTCAAGTATACACGATTTATTAGAACAGTCTTCAAGTTGAAGAGGAATTTGGCCTTTGTTATTAATGTTTATGTTCGATTTATGGGTGTTGAGTTGCTTACGAAAAAAAGAAAAAGAAAAAAAAGTGAAAAAGAAAAAAATGCATCGTTCCCTTGAGTTCATTGATTAGCCGGGTCTTCGTGACTCAGGAAGCATTGGAGATCCACGGTGAAATATGGATGAATGGGGAGTGCTTTCAAAAAAAATAAGAAAATAAAACTTAGATGATTCGAGTATTAAGTTCGAGGGGCTCTTCTAAGCCTAATGTCCGAAGGTCGTCTGGCCTAGGAATCATTAACCGAAAGCTCGCTACATGGATTATTCTACGCCGTCAAAAGAGAAGAAAAAAAGAAAAATAGAAGAAGAAGAAATGGTGAATAAACTAAGCAACTTCAATACCCATGATTTGAACGATCTTTTTGAGATGCCAATTCCTTGGAAATGAGAAAACTAGAATATAACGACGTGTTATACTTTTGCTTGCGCAAAACGATGTGTGCATGTTATTTATTCAAATTAAATTAGAGAAAATATCATGTGATTGATCTTATTCATGGGTTGTGTATATTGATGGACAAAATCATGCTGGAAAGCATATTATTGAGCCATGCCATAAGCGATTGATAGAATTTATTGTATTACTAATCATCCGACTTCATCGCTCTTTTTGTTAGGGACTAGCAAACTGCTAGTTGGAGGGTATGATTTGGGGTAATATTGCATATTTACACCTCATTTATTCCCATTTTGTGCTTATATGGTATGTATTTGGTCTCTAATACAATCGTATTTTGAATATGGTCATTTATTAGAGAAATCACTTGATTTAAGCATAAAATAGCAATAAACTAAGTATTTCTGCCCTTTTTATATTTTTCATGGCTAGATCTCAATCTCACGATTCCAACGACTATTTATTTGTATTTTTATGAGATCTGCGCAAATTACTGTGAATTTTTGTGCAGAATACCATTTAATTGGAGAAATACGGCCGAAATACGCTTGAAATATGGCGTATATACGCCGCCTGGCCACGTGGCATCATCCAGACGGTTCCTGCTAAATCCAACGATCCAGAGGAAGGGGCGACGTGGTGTGACGAAGACGGTTCGATCGAAATCCAGCGGTCAACAATGAGGCAGATCAACTGGAAGCTGGACCATCGATCGTTAATCCAATGGCTGAGACGAAGCCCGCTTCGGAGTCGGATAGAGCGTTGATGCAGGGATATGATAGGACACGTGGCAGGATCGGAAGCATTTCCCGCTCAATCGAGCGGTTATAAAATATGGCGACGTGGCTTCTTCTTTACCGTTGGATGCTGATCCAATGGATGGCATCGAGCCTGCATCAGACTCGATCGTGAACAGATGCAGCGAAAGTCTTGGCGACACGGTGCACTTGTATCCGTCGGATCTTTCATCGAACGGTCTAGGACGAATCAGAGGAGAGTTCGGATTGGGCTCAGTGGAGCAGGTTCGGATCCGCTGACTTTGGCCACATGTCGAGACGAGGGAAGATCCCGCCTATGATCGACGGCTGAGAATTGTGCCGGCAGCAGGTTTGGGTTTAAAGTGCTAATTGGTGCGGTGTTGGACCCGCTAACACAACTAAACCCCACAATGCTCCTATATATATGTATTTTAGGGTTTTGTTGTGTATTCTTGCGTATTGGGGGCTCTAGGAGCCGTATTTTGACGTGAAATTGGGAGGCCCTGGAGACAGAGGTCAGAGCTATTATCCGAAGGAGATTTGGGGCTATTTGGAGAGATTTGGCGATATTTTTCCTATCTTTAGCCTTGTATTTCATGTATTTGGCTTGTATTTGGAGTATTATTCACGTATTATGAGGTTTTAATGATGTATTTGTCTATGAATACTGAATATATTCTCTTCATGCGTGGTTAATCTTCATATGTGTTGGTGTTGATATAGTTATGGTGTTGTAATCATTGATTTCAATATCTTTTCGACATATTTGCATGTTATAATCACGTATTTTGTCGATTTCTACATATATCTTGTTTGGGTATGTTATACGGAGACGTGGGCATGCTTGAATTGAATATGATCTTAGTAAGACTTATTCGTGATGCGATCTAAGAGGACGTATCGTGACCCGAGAGGGCACTAGTGCGTATTTTCCTTATGAAATCGACGTTATACGTGATTACTTTTGGCACGTTTTTATGCGCTTTATCGCCATACTTTCCGATGTTCTCGTTCCCTAGTCGAACGAAACGTTGAGTTATAGAAAAGATATTAATAATCATTGATTGCATATATCCTAACGAAATCATAACCAACACATACTCTCCATATTAGCACCCCAATATCGAATTCACCGTAACTATCGTAGGATTTTCGTTTATTATTTTTAAACTCTTGATACCATATCTTTATACCTGATTGGTGGTTGTTTCTCGTCGTTTTAGAACTCTTTATAGACTGAGATTCGTGGTTTTGCAGGTCATTTGTCCCGTGGATATGATACCTGGACTCGCCAGGATTATTACTTGTTCAATCTCCTACACTTGGGAGTAGCGCTCACACATTTTGAGACGAGTCACCAGGGCACATCAAGAAGGATTGCCCAATGCTCCGAAACAAAGAAAAGTGGAAGGCTCCGAAGTACCACAAGAAAGATAAGAAGAAAGGACTTGTCGGTACATTCGATGATTCAAGTGGAGACTCATCAAGCGAATCCGATGATGAGAAGGGCGAAAGCGCCCACATGTGCTTCATGGCATGGGAAGATCCACTCTCCGATGAGAGTGATTCTGACATCAATGAACCCGAGGTAACAATGGATGAATTGCATATTGCTAATGAAGAACTATTTGCTAAGTATCAATCTCTAATGCTTAGATATACTAGTTTAAAGAAATTGAATGTTAGCTAGCCATCCATTCCATGCATTATCAACAATGACACCACTATTGATACATTAACACTTGAGAAAACCTCTTTGGTCTCTGAAAATGTCATATTGAGAGATGAGGTGAATTCCCTCAAATCTCAACTAGATTAAATGTATCCTAAGGATAATAGTGATCTAGCTTCACAAAACACAAAATTAGGTTTAGAGATTGATTCTCTTAAAACCCAAGTGCACGAGCTCAAAGCACGGGTGTCCACCTTGGATACCAATATTTCTTCTCTTAAGAAGAAATATGAGCTCATGTCCTCCCGTATTATGAGATTTAATAAGGGGAAAGGACAATTGGATGATTTGCTATCAAACCAATTTCCGGTCACACATCGTGTTGGTCTTGTTTTTGTGGAAGCAAATGCATCCAATGCTCGCACCTCCTATAGTGGTGTCACTACGAGTGGTGTCAAATACACTATGGGTAGCAAACTTACCAAGAAAGCCACCACTCCACTATCACTTCCTTTTGGTAAGAAACCCACTAAGGGTGGAACCAAAAGAGAGGTCATGCTTACTTGTAAATCAACATTCATCCACGTAGGAAATCTCCTACTTCACAAGTGGACACTCATGACACTTCTATGCTCCACACCCACGGACACGTGCAAATCCACACATGAGAAATACTCATGTACGTGCTCCTAAACACTCATATGCTCTTATGCATCATTCTTCCACGTATGCACATCCACATCTTGCCATGCATGCCCCATATGCCTTATATAACATGCATGTATCTAAGGTTGAATACAACCCATATAAGTGCAATGCTTATCCACCTTCATTATCATATGCTAGAAAGCATGTTCCTAGGATGCACACACCACATAGAAATCAATCAATTGTGCATGCAACTATGAAAAGGACTCCCAAAACATATACAATTTGGGGTCCTAAGGACACAAGTTTAAATGATAGGAATGCCTATGTTGATTCCTATTTTAATGATATTATTAATAGTGGTAATTATGTTGGGAAGCGGAAGTCCACTTGGACTTGTCTTCCAAAGGGCTGATCTCCTTGGACCCAAAAGCTTATGGTATATCATATAGGTACCCAAGAAAAATAAAGAGAGCAATAAACGTCTTATTGGCTCTAAAAGGAAAGGATGGATAATCGACAGCGGGTGCTCCAAACACATGACAAGAGATCCCTCACTACTCTCTGAAGTGATTAGCACCAAGGATGGTGCGACGGTCACTTTTGGAGGTAATCAAAAGGGAACCATCATTGGAGTAGGTAAAGTCGGTAATCCTTCCAAACCACTCATTACTAATGTTTATTTAGTTAGTGGTTTATGTCATATCCTTATCTCCATTAGTCAACTTTGTAACAAATGTTACAAAGTTAACTTTGGAGAGGGTATGTGTGAAATTATTGATTTTGATTCACATGTTTTATTTACCGGTATTAGGCGTAAGAATATTTATTATTTGAGCTTGCCTAAAACCGTAGAACATTGCTTAGTTGCTAATACAAATGAACAACTATTATGGCATCGCCGTTTTGGTCATGTTCATTGTAGACACTTATATAAGTTAGCTAAGCATGATCTAGTACAAGGCATTCCGAAAATTGCTTTTAGTAAAAAAAATTTGTGCTTCATGTCAACGAGGTAAACTTATTAAATCATCTTTTAAACTTAAAGAAGGCATAACTTCTACGGGGCCCATAGAATTACTTCATCTAGATTTATTTGGGCCAACTAGAACCGCATCTTTAGGTAATGCTCACTATGGATTAGTTGTCGTAGACGACTTCTCTAAATTTACTTGGGTCTCATTCTTAACCAATAAGAATGAAGCCTTTGAAGAGTTTACCGTATTTGCAAAGAAGATTCAAAATTTCTTAAGATCGACCATTATCACTATTCGTAGTGATCATGGAGGAGAATTTGAAAATGAGTCTTTCACAAAGTTTTGTGATGACACCGGGATAACTCACAATTTTCCTTTTCCTCATGCACCACCACAAAATGGTGTTGTAGAGAGAAAGAATAGGACTCTTATTGAGTGTGCCCGTACCATGCTCCATGATAGTCATCTTGGACTACGATTTTGGGCAGAGGCGGTGCACACGACATGTTATGTGCTCAATAAGATCCTAGTGAGACCCTGAACGAACAAAACTTGTTTTGAGTTATTTTATGGCAAGAAACCACAAGTTAAATACTTTCGTGTTTTTGGTTCAAAATGTTTTATCAATAACACCTTTGGTAACTTAGATAAATTTGAGCCAAGATCCGATGAAAGAATCTTTGTTGGATATTCCACACGTAGCAAAACCTACCGGATATACAACAAAACCTCTTCAACGATTGAGGAATCACTACACGTATCATTTTATGAAGATTTTGATTTTCCTAATGTGGTTGATGATAGTGTAGATGCTTTTTGTGATTCTCTTAGTGATGTTAAAATCAATGATTCTATTATTGAGACTAACAATACTAATGAAGCTGTTGAATATGTTCCAAGTGATGCATAGATTCCCAAAGCTTATCATACCATTCGTAATCACCCCCATGACCAAATTATTGGATATATTGGTGTGGGTGTTCGAACGAGGTCAAGAATTGAAGAATTCTCTCATTGTACATTCGTCTCTACCATTGAGCCAAAGAACATCCAAGAAGCGTGTGAAGATAGCTCTTGGATAATGGCAATGGAAGAAGAACTCGTGCAATCCGAGAGAAATGAAGTTTAGGAGCTCGTTCCTCTTCCAAGTGGTCACCAAGTGATTGGGACCAAGTGGATCTTAAAGAACAAGACCGATGAGAACGAGGTCATCACAAGAAACAAAGCAAGGTTAGTAGCTCAAGGTTATCGACAAGAAGAATGTATTGATTTCGAAGAATCTTTTGCCCCCGTAGCTAGACTAGAATTTCAAATTATTTCAAATGGATGTTAAAAGTGCATTTTTAAATGGAATTGTCAATGAAGAAATTTATGTCTCTCAACCACCCGGTTTCATACATGAAAAATTTCCATACCATGTTTTCAAACTTAAGAAAACGTTATATGGGTTGAGACAAGCTCTTAGAGCTTGGTATGATCGACTCAAAACCTTTCTTTTGGATTTAGGTTTTAAAATGGGTGATGTTGATTCAACACTTTTTATTAAGGTTTAGAAAAATGACATCCTTTTAATTCAAGTTTATGTAGACGATATTATATTTGGTTCTACTAACTTTGATCTTTGCCAAGAATTTTCTAAGTCTATGAAGGATGAATTCGAGATGAGCCATATGGGTGAGCTCAACTATTTCCTTGAACTGCAAATTCGGTAAATGAAGGATGGGACTTTCATACATCAAACCAAATACACATGGGAGCTTATCAAGCGATTCGAGATGGAATCGTCTTCAAGCAAAAGGACTCTCATGAGTACAACAACCCATCTACACAAGGATGAGAACGAAAAAGATGTAGACGTTCGTCTATATCTAGGTATGATCAGTAGCTTACTCTATTTAACTTCTAGTAGGCCCGATATCATGTTTTCCATATTTCTTTGTGCTAGATATCAAGCTAGGCCTAAGGAGTCACACTTGATTGAGGTTAAATGAATTTTTCGTTACCTCAATCATTCACTAGATTATGGGTTACTTTACCCTAAGTATAGCACATATAAGTTAATCTCATACAGTGATGCCGACTTTGCTAGATGCAAATCCGATAGGAAGAGTACTAGTGGCACTTGCAATTTCTAGGAAATTCCCTAGTTTCTTGGTTTTCCAAGAAACAGAACTCGGTATCATTGTTCCCGACTGAAGCAAAATATATTGCTGCGGGTCTTGCATATGCACAAGTTCTTTGGATGAGACACACTCTTAAAGACTATGGTGTCAATTGTGATACTTGCCCTATCATGGTTGATAAGTAAAGTGCTATTTGTCTCTTCAAAAAATCTGGTACATCACTCCCGTACAAAACACATAGATGTGAGACACCATTTTATTAATGATCATGTAGCTAAGAAGGACATCATCTTACAGTACATTGAAACCCAAAAACAAATCGCCGACATCTTCACTAAAAATCTTAAAGAAGATTCATTTGTGAGGTTGCATGGAGAATTAGGGATAACGAGTGAATATGAAATTTAGGAGTTCAACCTTCATATTATATATTTCTTGAACTCATATCATTATTTTACTTCTCTTCTTATGATAAATCATATGTTTTACTTATATTTGTTTTTAAGAGATGTATTTGAGATTTTTGATGATTTCGATTGTTTGGATTGATTTATGAGAGTTTTATGTGAATCTATTATATTGTGGTATAGATTTCATGATTAGATTTGTGTTAGAGTATAGATCCTAGGGTGAGTTGTATCTATCCTCTAGATTTTATCCTCTCTGTGCATTTCTGGACCAGGACAGATGACTGTCGTTCCTTCGACAGTCGACTCCCCTACTCTATTTTCTTATACAACAGACTGTATCTTTCGCACAGTCGACTGATGACTATTATACAGTCGACTGTTAGTTCGACAGGCGACTGCATTTTGGTCATCAGGTGCATGTCCAAATCTTTAGAGATCTCTGGTTTTTATCATCATATTTTTAATTCACTGTCAGTCGATTGATGTGTAAGGAACAGGCGACTGTCTCTCCGAGAGGCGACTGTGAATTACCCAACAGTCGACTGTCTGTCAACCCAAGCTTATTTCTATCTTATCAACCAGTCAACTGACAACTGTTCATCAGTCGACTGTCAACTGCTGTGGCGATAACTTGATCTGAGCCGTCGATTTTTCGATTCTACGGCCCAGATTCCTTAGAACCCTCCTTATATCTTCGAGTGCTGTCGATTCTATCATTTGTTTTCTCTCTCATCCGACGAAAACTCCCTCGTTCCTTCGAACTCCATTGTTCGTCGATCTCTCGTCGTTTCGTAGCTTCTGTCGACGATCACTCCTACAATCTTCAGATTGTTTGTTCGACTGACACTCCCTTCGTCAGTCGTCAAGTCTTAAGTATCGCTCTCTTTCATTTATCAACTCGTGCTTACCCTAGATTCTATCAATCGTACTTCATGGAACCTGTTGGTCCTCCATCATCAGGTGAAACTTTGGATATCTTTCTTACTGAACCCACTCCTCCACCTGCTGACCAGCAACCCTCTTTGCCACCATCCTCGGGGGAGTACTTGGGTATCTCGATTGGTGACCCTATTCCCTCAGAAAATGTCGTTGAACCCTCTCCTCCACCTACTGACCAGCCACCCTGTCCTCCTCTGTCTGTTCCGCTGGAAGATTTTCTACTTGCTCAGCTTTGTGACCGAGTCTCTTCGATCGAAAAGCTTGCGTCCTCCATGGATCAGAAGCTCTCTCTTCTCTTAGAGCTTCAGTACAAGTCGTTCTTGCTTCACGGCTTCTCTATTCTGGCTGATCTCCTGGCCATGTTTATTCTGTCTGAGGATACTACCCATTCAGCTGTCCCCACTTCTCCAGGCTTCGTGCCTCTATCTTCTGTTGTTCAGCCCAGTGTCCCTGATCTTGTTGAGCCTCCTTCTGCTGGTGCTTCATCATCAAAGAGGAAGGCTTGTGTGTACCTACACATCGCTCCGTCAGATTGATGTTTCGTCAGTCTAGTCGCCCTTTAGACCTATCAGTCATCCAGATTGACTGATGCTGACTGCTGCTGATGCTGGATAGACTCTCACCATAGGATTTTTTTGTTATTTTGGTTGGAGTGTCTGTTTGTATCTCTCTTTTATTATGGGATGATTTATGTATGCTGATGTATGGGATGAGGTATGTATTTTGATCACTTTTTGGATGTACATGGTGTTTATGGATGTATGTTGTACCCATGTAACTTTGATCTTATATATATGAAATTGTTGTTATCTTCATTTTTTGTTTCACATATTGACTCATTGTTTATCTTATATATGTGAATATTATGAAATTGTCTCCTTGTATGCGATATCATTTATATGATGTGATTTGAGATGATTTTTAACATGTTGCTGTTAAAGTTGATATT
This sequence comes from Scilla litardierei, assembly GCA_030789695.1. NCBI lineage: Eukaryota > Viridiplantae > Streptophyta > Magnoliopsida > Asparagales > Asparagaceae > Scilla > Scilla litardierei. Next base: position 391,541,989 of record CM061142.1, read on the forward strand.
GGACCCTCATTTCTTTAGTCAACTAAGTTTTAATGTGTTTTACGAGTTTTTTATTTATATATCTTTAGACTCTTATGATTGTTTTAGTTCTTATTTAGCACTATTGTTGTTGTTTTTCTACTCCCACCTTTTGGATAATGCCATAGGGGGAGAGAAATAAACATATTCATAATTATATGTGCTAAGTAAATTCTAATTCAAAACTTGAATCTAAGATTGAAGTTGCCTTAGATTCAGGGGGAGTAAGATACAATGAATGTGGATTATAAAATCCTAGTTTCATGGATTCAAGCATATCATTCCATTCATGCATATCTTACTCATTTGCTTCATTTGATCTATACATGCCCTAATATTTATTGACTAACTTGATTGGCATCTACGTAGGGGAGTAAGTTTTCTTTAAGCAGAATTATTTATCCTTTTGTTTATGTTTGTTTGTCATCATCATAAAGGGGGAGAATGTTGAGTATTGGACTTCTCCCTACTTGGTGTTAATAATGAGCAAACATAAATACTTGTGACTAATCCCCTATTTGCAGTTAATCCATTGCCTAAACATATCTTGAGGATCAATTAGCAATGGATGACACCCAAAGATTAATGAAAGCAAGAGAAGTGGATTGGATGATCAAAGATGGTGATTGCAGCTCCTAGAAGACTTCAAGCGCATACGTTGGTAGAAGAGAGAGTTCTACAAATGTAATCTTCATTTTCTCTTCTAGTATGTCGCTTAGAAGTAGAACTTTGTTGGAGCACACACATCTTCATTTCAGTCTTAGGATATCATTAGATCAACTTTCCTTAGACTTCATTTCATTTCTGTCAAGAATGTGCATGTCAGGGTTTCAACAGTCGACTGCTGAACGATTTACAGTCGCATGTCTTAAAACAGTTGACTGTGTTTTGATCTACAGTCGCATGTTATGCACATACTTAATCAGTTGATTCATGGGCTTCCAAGATTTAACTCATCAGGCGACTGCCGTACATTTCACAGGCGCATGTCCAAGCGACAGTCGACTGTGATTTGTTAATCGGCCGCCTGTCTATCTTCAGTCCAAGATCATTCGCTGTTTGATTTGACCAGTCGACTGATGTTGTATTTACATTCGCCTGTCCAAGGACCAGTCGATTGTAAATTCTTTAACAGTCGTCTGTCTTTGAGCTTCTCTGATGACTCTACTCTCTGGAAAATGTCAGGGTTTGTGACAGTCGCATGTAGAAGGAATTACAGTCACGTGTTGGATTTACAGTCGACTGTCTTCTCTTTATCAATCGCATGTCTTGTATTCCCAGACTTTTCTGAGATTTCCTTAACTTACCCAGATTGCGGCCAGTCGCCTGTAGAAGGAATTACAGTCGCCTGTTGGTTTAACAGTCGATTGTCTTCTCTTCATCAGTTGACTGTCCACGTGGTAAGTTACCTTTTGAATTCTCACCTACCCTCTGACACAGTGCAGCAATCGACTTTGTTTTGTTCAACAGTCGACTGTCGCGTGCTCAGATTCTATCCGTTGACCTTTTTCTCACGGATTTCAAAGGGGTTGTTGGGAATTCTGTTTGAAGGGTTTGAGAAAACTATAAAGCCAGCCTCTACTGTTCCATTGAGAGGGTACTCACTTGATACTCATCAGCTAAACCTTTCAAGCTTTCAATCTTCATTGATCTAAGCTCTCAAAATCCAAAAGCCCTAGAATTCCTATCTTCATCTCTTGCTCTCTAACCTAGAACCAAAGAGAAATCTTCTTGGCATTTGGTGTAGTCCAGAGAAAGGGCTTTCCTCTCTTCAAGAGAGTCATTCAACACACAACACACTCTCCTTCAAGTTCTACTTCAAGGCATAGGTGATTGTAAGTGTTGTTTATTTCATATTTCATAACTTTCGTTATTTGATTTACTCTCGGGTTGTGAGAGTGGTTTGCTTGCTAAGAAGTTGTGGGAGTCAAGGACAATCGAGTGTATTTCGATTTCACTTGTAGGGTTGCTACAAGTGGGTTTTTAAGGAAACCTCAAGTTAGGGTTCTAACTTGAGTATCCGGGTGGAAGGACGTAGGATTATCGGGAACAAGTTGGAATTTGACTTGGGTAATCTGAACACTTGAAACATCTCTGCGTTTGCATTGTTTCATCTTAGGGTTAATTTTCATTCCACACTTTATTGTTGGTTAGGAATTTAATTTGGTGTAACTATCTTTTTAAATTGTAAAAACACTATTTAACCCCCCTTCTAGTGTTTTTCTCATAGCCATGGACCCTACAGGCTCTTGCCTCGTGTTGTGTATATGTAGTAGGCACACATAGTGATTCTGCGTGCCGTTAGATAGCTATTAGAATGTATCTATGATGTGTATGTGACACGGTTGTATATGAATAACCGTGAATCATATAATGCATATAAGTGTGATGTATGTATTTTTGTGTTTTTGGGTGGTGAGATCATTCTACCCAGTGATCCTTGGTGAGACACCGTGACTGTGATACAGCATGAACTTTGCTATGTCTGGGTGTGTGCCCATAAGTATATGAGAGAGAGAGAGAGAGTTGTGTGTGTGTGTGTGTGATGTGCCTGATGTATTCTGATATGTATTCGCTAGTATATCGTAATGATGTGATAATACTTGGTATTTAATAAGTGATAGTAGCCAGTGTGCCTGATGTATTCTGATATGTATTCGCTAGTACATCGTAATGATGTGATAATACTTGGTATTTAATAAGTGATAGTAGCCAGTGAAGACTTGCACATTCTGCCATATATGTACACTTATATTATGTGATGTGAGCACACACTGGTGCAGAAATATGATTAGATAGATGGTATGGTATATTTGTTACTATGTGAATGTATATGCATGAATATGGTTGGTGTAGTACCATGTAGCTATTATTATGTATGTGTATAACTATACACATGGGTGGAATATATGTATATGTGTATCTCTATGTGTGCGTTTTTTGGTACAGTGCTGGTTGTGTTATATGGGTATGAAGACCCATATACCCGTTGACCGTTGGCGAGACCTTCCCTTGCCCTAGAAAGTCCGAGGACACACTTTATTTTAAGGTGGGTAGGATGTCACAGTCTGATTTGCTGTATACATTGAACTACACATGAATCGTCTTCATATACATGTAGAAGGGTGTCAGGTGTTGATATGATACGCTATGAGCGTAAGGGTAGCTAGTGGCAATCATGTAATTCCCTAGGTTGAGTAAGGGCGTTTTGGTCATTTGGTAATAGGTGATGGGTGTAGTGTACATGCATGAATAAGATGATGCATGGGTGTGTGTGACTGGGTGTGTAGGGTTGGTGTGGAGGGACTAGTGTGAAAGGGGCTAGGGTCAATGGCATGCTTGTAAATTTTTGGAAAGGCAATGGGCAAAATGGTCATTTGACTAAATGATGGGTGTGTATAAAGTGAAGAGGTGTGTGCCTAAAGTAATGGCACAATGGTAAATATTTAGAAGGGGATGGGCATTCTTGGTGAGGGTATTATGGTAATTAAATAAATAGTTTGGCTTATAGCATAAGCCAAAAAGAATTCTAGGGTTTGCTCTCATTCTTATCCTTTCCTTTCTTTTCTTTTCATTTCATTTTTCTTCCACACTCTTCTCCTCTTCTCCTCCTCCTTGGCCATACCCATCCCATCTCCCCTCTCCCCTCTTGCTGGCCGAAATTCCTTCATCAAAAAAAGAGAGAAAGAAAGAAAGAAAGGAGAAAGAGAAGGAGAAAGAAAAAGCAAAGGAAACCCAAGGAGAGGAAGAGGAAGAGGAAGAAGAAGGAGAAGAAGGAGAGAAGCTCGCATCATCTTGGAGAGAGGTAGGATTCCCATCTCCATCTTGTATTTCATTTGCATGCATGTTTTCTTGTGAATTAACTTAGCTTTTATGTTCATGGATCTGTTCTGAAATTTCCAGCAGTTTCAGCCTCTGTTAAAACGTGCATATCTCTTAACCTAAATCAAAATTGAATTTGAAACAAAAATATTCATGTAGTTCACGAAATCCTACCCCAAAATCATATAAAATTTGACATATTTTCCATTCAGTAGTTCGTAGTAAAAATTCCATCTTTACAACATGTCTGATTGACGTTCAGTCTGGACACAATTTAGTAAAATTGATCTCAGTCCCTGCACACTTCATAGAATTTTGTATTCTTGGTCTCGATGTAAACTTAACAACTTTTCCTACAACTTTGTCACAGTTCATTATTTCTTGATTCGATCTGCAATATGACTTAAAACAGCAATCTTTACAGCCCTCAGAATCTGTCTGAAAAACAGTCTGAACATATTTCACCAAATAATTCACCATAAATCACCTACTTTATATTTTTACATGAAATTTTATATGTCAATCCACAACTACGAGATCTACAAATTTCATTTAGGAAAGTTTGTCAAATTCTCAACGAAAACTGATGATATATGGCCAATTGTTGTAACTGTCTGTAATTTCCAGCAAGTTGAAATGTTTAAGGGAGGCTATAACTATGAGTTGATGCTAAATTTTCCTCTATTAAGCATGTGCATTGTTGTTACTTGAAGTAGGAGTTCATTGTCGTATTTGCTCTTGGATTTACTCATGTTACAATGGCCATGTTAATGACTCCGGCATGTGTTCGTTGAAATGCCTCAATGAAGGCAATATCCGGTAATTTGAAAAATGTGCATGTGTTAGTGTTGGCCTTGAGCCACATTCATGATTGGTGAAGTTAAAGTCTTGAATGGCATGTATACATTTTAATTATGAATGGATGATGTGTTGTGATAGAGGGCATGTCACGCGAGTGCAGGACCCTATGTCTAGTGATGGACAGCTAAGGTGATGTGCATACCCATGCCATCATGACCCCTAACGTGTCACTTATGATGTTAACTTATAAAATTGAATATGTCTCAATCCTCTCTAATGAGGGTGAGTTAGCAAAAACCCGGGTTTTGGATGAAAAGGCTGAGTAAATGATGGATATGAGGTCTGGACCCTGGAGACTGGGATGTGATATGCGATTATTCCCACTCGCCTTTACCGGGAGTTGAGGGCACTTGGCGTTTGTGATGATGTGGCTTGGTTGTGGAGATGGATATGTGGAGATCCTCACTCCTGCCAGGGACGAGGGAGCTGAGAGGCCCGGTGTCGTACATTATCTGTGTCCACTGCGTCGTGTGCATTTTCACCCCAACCCTTGGGGTGAAGTCCAGATCCTTATATCCATAGTTTACCCAGGTTTTCCAATAACAAATTGGATAAATGAGCTCCTAATTTATTGAATAATCTTACCAATAAGCTTGTGGCACCAGCCTGGCTTGAGACTCTCATAGTCCCTTAACAGTTACAGTTGGTTGCGATACGTGCGACTTGACTCTTGGCACCTCGTGTAGTTCCTTCTTGGCATATGCCTTGTTGTTATTCACCTTTGATTCTTTTACTTTATATATTATTCGGAGTATTAACTCTCTTTTGCAGCAACACGTCAGTTCGACAGGTACGTTTTCCTACTTTTACCTTAACATTATAGTCTTCCCCCGCATGCTATAGTACTGCACTTCATATTACATGCATAGTAGCTCATGCATGTAGATGGTATAGTACGTGGAGTTGGGATATCCTACTGGGACACGCGTTGACGTACCCCTAATGACTTTTTAGGTGTTTGCTCTTGGAGTTGGTAGCAGGTGGAGCGGGGGGAGTCTAGTGGCAGAGAGCGTGGGGAGGGGAGAGGTGTCGAGATAAAGAGTTATTGTACTTGGGGTTTACTTGTGGGGTAGAACTGAGATGGTGTATCAGTTATTACAGTATGTACATATGGATGATGTACTTTTAGTGTTGTGCTCTGGTTGGTGTTGTTGTTACTCTGTGTGGTTCTTTGGTTATTTGTGGTTTGTGGTTGGGAACATTACAGGTGCTACCCCAGCAGTGTGCAGTGGACATGCTTGTATTTTTGTATTCCTCTCCGTAACACTCGTTCCTACTGGGATTACCTGGGACGGAATCGTACTTTCCAGGTATCCTGGGGTGCAGGGCGTTACACATATTTTCACGTCCTTTCCTTTAGATGTGATGCCTCAAGCTAAGCTTGGGGGTGAATTCATTTGATTATATGAGTGAGCACGACAATAGATCAGAGAGTGTGCATGAATGGGAATATTTGTTAATAATTAGACTTTGCAAAATATATTAGCTATGGAGATTTTTCATGATTTGAAATAAATATGCGAATGCCATGACTTTTATTCTATTCTCCATTGCATGCTTGGTGTGATCCTTATATGTTTCATTTATATCTCTTGATTGAAAATGCATCACCAACATTTGTATATTAAACTCTATGAATTACATGATGTGAATATGAGTTGATTGCGTGAATTTACAGAATCCATTCCTTTGCTCTTTATGGCTCGCAAGTATTATGTTTAGTCAAGATATGAAATTCCTATGGCATGTATTCCGATTTTTCAGAGTATCGTGATATATAGCTATGGCTTGAGATCTGACCGAATAATCTTGCACCTCTATCCATCTTTCATTCTTTTTCTACTTCTTGTTTTTATCGCCCGGTGAGCCTCGTATTCGTCTTTCTCGAGGACGAATAAGAAGTAAGCTTGGGGGATTTTGAAGTGACCATATTTTACATACATTTTCTGCATCATTTCGTATTATATTCGCCTCCAAAGTCCACATTTTCATATATTATCGCGCTTCTAATGCCATATTCGAGTTTTATATATCTTTGTAGATTTTCAGGAGTTTTGGAGCGAATTGGATCTATTTAGGGACATGGACACATTTTACACGGCTGGGACATCATTGGCGAAGTTCCATGAAAGTTCGCCGAGGCAAGGAAGAAGATTGGAGGAGAGGATGAGAAGAGAGTGAGAGATGAGAACTCTAGGCCCACTTGTATTCAGTTTCCCAGGCTACTCGGTCGAGTGCATCAGCACTCGACCGAGCTGACACGTAGACGTTGCAGCAAAAACAGACACACCCCACTCAACCGATCTGCAAAGCCACTCGACCGAGCTGATCATCTTCTCAACCTGAGTCGCAACCAAACAGAGCAGCGTTCTGGAGGGAGTCCAGACCTACAGTAGCTCGACCGAGTGGAGGGGTTACTCGACCTAGTAGCCTGTAACAGCCAGAGTCAAAGAAGCAGCAAAGAAACAGCCGCATGCAACTCGACCGAGCGGCGCCCTACTCGACCGAGTAAGGCGACGTGGCCAGACAAGTTTGTAGGCCCAAGTGCCAAGATTTTCTGAGATGTTTTTACGGTCCTACCCCTTGTATATAAGCACAATTTTTACCCTTTCTTAGTGAGTTGGCTTATTTTCCTTAGTTTAATTTTATTTTAAGTTTTAGAGAGAAGTTCTAGCAGTCGCTATTTTGTAGAGACCAAATTTGATATTTTTATTGGATATTTTTGTGTGGAATCTTGTTCTTCTTAATTATCTACGACTGGCTATCATCCTACGACATGTTGGTAACGATTCTCTAAACTTTCTATGCTTTACTCGATGTTTTCTATCGCTATGATGTATTCTTTTGCCTTTATTGAATCGTTCATGTCCCTTGCTATGATCCATGAGTAGTTATTTCTAGGGCTAATGGATTAGCCCTAGGATCTTAGGATTTAGATGTAAAGTTAGGATTTTTAGGTTGCGTTGTTATTAAAGGGATGTGTTTTGGTTGATCCAGCCAAGTTTGTATGATATCTCAAACTGGGATCATGTCCACGGTCGATGGCACATGCATGCTTAAGGAGTATCCTATGACTTAATTAGGTGGTTAGTGGATTCAATTAGGGTTTGCAACCATGCTTGGCTCGCTCCTTGATGGGATCCACCGACATCCTATATTATTATTTGACGACTTTCGCCCTTGCGTCAATGAGAGCCACCAAATACACATCGAAGATCTATCCACGACAGTGGCATGAATGGAGATAATTCTATCCACGAGAGTGGCATGAATATTTTTCGATCCTAATGCGCTGATCATATGTGAGGCCACCCATGAGAGTGGGGGGTAAGCGTGCGAGACGTTAGGCAAATGGTGCTAATTTTAGCTGGCCATTGTTCTAGATCTTAGATGTGACAACCCCTAATAAAGCCAATGAAACGTAAGAGTTCTAACCTAGCATCGACATCCGACGATCCTAGTGGTGAGTCCTAATGCCCTAGTCTTTTATTATTGATTAAAATCTTGCTTGAAAAATAACTCTGCGACAAACAATCTTCTGAAACCGGCTGCTAGCATTATTCTAGATATTTAGAGATTACCTAAGACAATAATAGCATTCACCTCCCGGTGGGATCGATATCTTTTATATTATAACTTGACACCATACACTATGGTACTCTCTGGGTGTTACATTTGGGAAACATCTAGCCTTGGCATTCGTGCCATTGCTTGGTGGGTTTTAGGTGTTAGTTCCGGGTGCATCACCAACCCCTGGGGAGAGGGCAGCAGGCAAGTGTCCCGCCAGCCCTACCAAACGGCTAAAAAAGAAAAGAAAATTAATATCTCAGCCGGCCGACATACCACCGAAACAAACCTCCCCCGCCCCTCACCCATCTGACGTCGCTAAAGTGGCGATACGCTGTCGTCGCTGGCGAGGGCGGCCCGAAACCTTACCTAGGATTCTTCGAAAAACCCCCTCTTTCTCAATGAATTTTCCTTAATGCATTCTTCTTTCTAAATCACATTTAGACATTTCATGTCCTAACACAAATATTAGATGTGCAAGCATCATTTGCATCCCAACACTTGAGCTTTACAACCTTGAGAAGACTCAACAAGTTGTTCATCTCAAGATCTAATTTGGATACATGGTCTTGCACCGCTCTTACACTCATCTTTGAGTCAAATAGTTTGATCCAATTTTCGAACCTTGCGGATTGAAACTATTTTTCATACAAACTTGAGTAGACTCAAAAAGTTGAACGGAGAAACATGCTTTGAACATCAGTATGTTCAAGCTTTCCATGCTCATAGAGGCGAGTGTTAAGTAGCATGCTTTTATTGTGATAAATATTAGAGCTTAAGGAAATCATTGTCCTTAACTCAGTGCCAAGAAGGACACTTCAAGGGAGGGGTTAGTGAGAATATAGTTTGGTTTATCAAATATTCCTTAAACAATCTTTTGACCAGTTGGCTTATTCTTTTAGGATATTATGACTTGGATTCTACCCGGTAAAACATAGAACTATCCTAGTTTAGCATATATCCATGATTTTTAAAACATAGAACTATCATAGTTTGGTTTATCAAATATTCCTTAAACAATCTTTTGACCAATTGGCTTATTCTTTTAGGATATTATAACTTAGATTCTACCCGGTAAAACATAGAACTATCCTAGTTTAGCATATGTCCATGATTTTTAAATATAGTTAAAATGGTTTATATCCAACTGTATCCTCCAACTATATCCTCCTATTAGTTAAAATGGTTCCTTAAACAACCTTTTTTGAGATGATACATACAGATATTCTTGTTCGTTTACATTTGCAGTTTCTAAGTGAAATCAGTTTAAACGGAAGCTTGAAACTTAATAAGTTTCTTTTTGAATTCGGAGAGACGATACATCCTTTATTTTTATTTCTGTTCCATTTAAGAGCAACAGTGTGGCGTTCCCTGAACCTTCAATAATATTTGATGGCCCTGAAATTATATTTACTGGGCTTTCATATGGTATAATGCTACGAAAATAGCATTTATGTTGAAGGATCGTATGTGTCGATGCACTGTCTATTAAGCAGTCATGAGAGCGTTCCAAATATTAAAAGATGAATCATATAAACACATTTACTTTCAAAAAAACATAATCAAATTTATTCATACTTCATTTAAACATTCAAATAGCTCTCATAACATTATTTTTCAATAAAGATGAAAATGGCTAATCAAACAAGTCGTCTTTTTCGAAGTCCTCTGCAGTGAACTGAACTGGAGCATGGGTGGTCACCCAATTTGTTTCAGCTTTTTTCTTCGGGATTTCTTTCTACAAATCTTGGAGAGGTTGCGGAGTTCTGCACACTTTAGACCAGTGGCCTTTCATGCCATAGTTATGGCACTGATCTTTTCATTCCCTTCTAGATGGGGGTGCATCATTTCTGTTGTTGTCATTTCTGCGCCAAGTGATCTTCCGTCTCCATTCATTTCTTCGCTGGTGGACTTGTCCTCTGGCCTTCAATTTGGTCCCTCTAACTGTGATTTTTCTTTTCCTTCAATTTGGCAATCAGCTTCGAATTCCAGAGAGTTTGGGCTTTTGACCCGGTCACTGAACCGACCGGGTGACTTCTTGTGAGCTCCAAGCTGCGTCTGGGTGGTGCACGCGTGCATCACCCGATCGGTTGACAAGTCAACCGACCGGGTGAGTGGATGAAAGATGATATCATCGTCGTTTGACCCCCTGGATCACACGTCACTCCTCCCGTTGCTCCGGGGACTTGCGATATCATCGTTTTATGTCCCTTATGCCAGTAAACTCCTGCAAAATACAGAAAATACGGAAAAGTGAAAGAAAACAAGAAAACAAGAGAAAACAATTATAAGACGGCAGTAAAATACGGAAAAACACGGAAGAAAACGTGCGCAAATATATGAAATATAAACGCACGTCACCTTCCAAGCGACCCACTTCCCGAGCCGAAGTGGGGCCCCGCGCGACCCTCGTCGAGAACACACACGTTTGGAGGAACCAAGGGATCCCAATCGACCCATTGACCACGTTGACCGTCAAACAGTCAGTCAATGATCCTGTGGTGAGAAAACACACGTAAACATCTGACGCCGTCTGTGGGAAACTAGCTAACACCCACTTTGAAGGCCAGAGGATAAACATGACAACAGCTAAGAATACTTAGTGAACTTTCGTTCACAGTATTGCTACACCAGGATCGCATCCTTTTCATGGAAAGACGTATATGTCTTTTCCAGCAAGCGATCTTCTGAGACTTTCTCACCACACAACTTCAGGTGTAAGGTAATACTAAAAAGAGTTGAGTTGCACTAAAAAGTCTCAGGTTCTCCCACTCATAACTGTAAGGTCCCTGGCCATGAGGAAAACACTAGAAGGGGGGTTGAATAGTGTTTATGTAATTTAAAAAGGATAGTTACACCAAATTAAATTCCTAACCAACAACTACTGCGGAATGGAAATAAACCCAAAATGAAAGAAATGCAAACGCAAGGATGTTTCAAGGGTTCGGATTACCCAAGTCACTTCCCGACTTGTTCCTGGTAATCCTACGTCCCTTCCACCCGGTTAACAACCGGATACTCAAGTTAGAACCCTAACTTGAGATTTCCTTAAAACCCACTTGTAGCAACCCTACAAGTTAAATCGAAATACAATCGATTGACCTTGACTCCCACAACTTGGGAGCAAGCAAACCACTCTCACAAACCAAGAGTAAATCAAATAACTAAAGTTATGAAATATGAAATTAAGCAACACTTACAATCACATATGCCTTGAAGTAGAACTTGAAGGAGAAGTGTGTTGTGTGTTGTGTGTTGAAAGTCTCTCTTGGAAGAGAGGAAAGCCCTTTCTCATGATTTCACCAAATGCCTAGAAGATTTCTCTTTGGTTCTAGGTTGGAGAGCAAGAGATGAAAGATTGGAATTCTAGGGCTTTAGGATTTGAGAGCTTTGATCTTGAGAGAAAGAAAGCTTGAATGATTTAGCAACTTGGTTATCAAAGTGTCTAGCCTCTCAATGGAACAGTAGAGGCTTCTTTTATAGGTTTCTCAAACCTTCTAACTGAATCAACAAAAACCCTTTTGAAATACGTGAGGAAAAACTCAACGGATAGAATCTGCACCAGAGACAGTCGACTGTTGAAGAACTTATAGTCGACTTTTGCACAGTCAGTAAGGGTAGGTGAGAATTCATAACGGTAACTTACCACGTGGACAGTTGACTGATGAGGTATAGACAGTCGAGTGTTGAACCAACAGGTGACTGTAAATCCTCTACCGGCGACTGGCCGTAAAATGGGTAAGTTGAGGAATTCTGGAAAACGTCTGAGATAACATGACAGACGATTGATGAAGAGAAGACACTCGACTGTTAAACTGAACAGGCGACTGTAATTTCTTCTACAGACGAATGTCAAGAACCTTAGATTTTCCAGAGAGTTGAGTCATCAAATAGGTGTAAGGACCCTGGCTATGGAGAAAACACTAGAAGGGGGGTTGAATAGTGTTTAAGCAATTTAAAAAGATAGTTACACCAATTTAAATGCTAACCAACAAAATATTGTGGAATTAAAATTAAACCCAATTAGAAACAAATGCAGACGCAAGGATGTTTCATGAGTTTGGATTACCCAAGTCACTTCCCGACTTGTTCCCGGTAATCCTACGTCCCTTTCACCCGGATACCTCCGGATACTCAAGTTAGAACCCTAACTTGTGGTTTCCTTAAAAACCACTTGTAGCAACCCTACAAGTGAAATCGAAATACAATCGATTGACCTTGACTCCCACAACTTGCGAGCAAGCAAACCACTCTCACAACCCGAGAGCAAATTCAAATAACGAAAGTTATGAAATAAGAAAGGAACACTTACAATCACATATGCCTTGAAGTAGAACTTGAAGGAGAAGTGTGTTGTGTGTTGAAGACTCTCTTGGAAGAGAGGAGAAAGCCATTTCTCTTGACTGCACCAAATACCTAGAAGATAACTCTTTGGTTCTAGGTTGGAGAGCAAGAGATCAAAGATTGGAATTCTTAGGGCTTTTGGATTTGAGAGCTTTTGATCTTGAGAAAGAAAGCTTGAGAGATTTTGCAATAGCCTAGGTAACATCTCAATGGAACAATAGATGCTCCTTATATAGGTTTCTCAAATCCACAAAATAGAATTAGCAAAAACCCTTCTGAAATCCGTGAGAAAAATCTCAACGGATAGAATCTGTGCTCGCGACAGTCGACTGTTGAGGAAACTACAGTCGACTGTTGCACAGTTAGCAAGGGTAGGTGAGAATTCAAAATGGTAACTTACCACGTGGAAATTCGACTGATGAAGCATAGACAGTTGACTGTTGAACCAACATGCGACTGTAAATCCTTCTACCGGTGACTGGTCGAAAAATGGGTAAGTTGAGGAAATCTGAAAAACGTCTGGGAGAATAGGACAGACGACTGATGAAGATAAAATAGTCGACCATTAATCAGAACAGGCGACTATAAATCCTTATACAGACGACTGTCAAAACCCTGAGAATTTCCAGAGAGCTAAGTCAACAAATTGGCTCACAAACAGACGACTGTTGCAGCATAGACAGTCGACTGATCCAATGGACAGTCGACCGTAACTCCAATATAAGTCGACTGGCCGTATAAGACAGATCAATAGAGTTTGGGCAAAAGATAAACATGCGACTGATTTACAAAACACGGTCAACTGTCACTTGGACATGCGCCTGTGAATCGTTCATGAGTCACCTATGGGAATTGAGACCGAGAAGCCCAAAACTTGATTGTAAAAGTTTGTGCCTAACAGGCGACTGTAGAACAAAACACAGTCGACTGTTTTAAGACAGGCGACTGTAAAATATTCAGCAGTCGACTGTTATAAACAATACAAGCACAATCAAGTAAAGAAATGAATTAGAGTTTAAGGACGATTGATCTAATGATGTCCTAAGACAGAAATGAGGATGTGTGTGTGCTCCATTAATGTTCTACTTCTAAGCTACATCTAGAAGAGATAAAAGAAATTTACATTCACAAATTCTCTCTTCTATCCAACGCATGAGCTTGAAGTCTTCATGGAGCTTCAATCATCATCTATGATCATCCAACCCATTTCATTTGCCTTCAATGAACTTTGAGTGTCATCCATTGCAAGCAGATCTTCATAATAAGCTTAGGCAATGGATTAACTGCAAAATAGCGGATTAGTAGTATTTATGTTTGCTCATCATTAACACCAAGTAGGGAGAAGTCCAATACTCAACAATAGGCTCAAAGACAGGGGAGTATAAGATTTATATAAAATAGTCCAACACTAAGAACTATAAACAATCAAGGAGTATGATTTATATAAAAACAAAAACTCATAAAGTCACATCATAAACATATGTGAATAGAGGAATGGAAGTCCAATATCAACATTTGAGATATAGGAAGAGTATAAAACAACTCAAAATACATCACACACATATATAATCCAATATTAAGTCCAATATTGTCTCAAAACATACCAGAAGAGAATATATCATTCATAGAGACAATATCACAATCATCACACAGATAAGATAATCAGTTATACAATGTGTGAAATATAAGGCGAAACTGCTATATATATATATATATATATATATATATATATATATATATATATATATATATATATATATATATATATATATATATATATATTAAATGAAACATGAGTACAAGTCAAATGGACATCTACATGTCCAACAAAATACATCATCAGATAACATCATACATCATCAGATAACATCATACAAACACAAACACTGAAGAACCACTCAACCGAACCAAAAAAGACCCAAAAAAATCTAGGTCACTAGGTGAGTGCACAAAAAGAAAGCCAGATGTAACATCAGTCAAAGTGAATGACAGAAGGGTCCGAGGGATGTCCAGAAGAGCGGAACATCAGCCTAGCAGAGCGACGAGTAGGAAAAGATGGAGTCTTCCTCTTCGAAGACGAAGCACGGGCAGCAGAGGATTCCGTATGGGCAAGAACTGGAGTCTGGACAACAGGGTTCTGGACCACTGAAGATACAGGCACAAAGCCTGGAGGAGGAGGAACACCAACATGGGCAGTATCCTCAGATTTGGAGAACAGATCCTGAAGCTCGGCAGGAATGGGAAAACCATGAAGCATGAGAGATTTGTACTGAAGCTCGAGAAGAAGATTGAGCTTCTCATCCATGGTGGCAGTAAGCTTCTCGAGAGAAGAGACACGGTCACACAATCTACAGAGAAGAAAATCATCAAGGGGTACAGACGAAGGAGTACGAGGAGGATGATCAGCCGGCTGAGAAGTGGGTTCAGCAACATTCTCTCGGGGAACAGGGTCACCAACCACGATATTCAGGAAATCCCCAGATGAAGAAGGCGAGGAGGGAACCGGATTAGTGGGTTTAGGGGAAGGAATCGGGTCATCGAGGAAATCGAAAGATCCTTTAGGAAACAGATGACCAAAAGGATCCATGAGCTCACTCGACTGAAAGTTAGGTCAAGCAAGCTACGAGCAACGAACGGACACGATTCCCGCGAGAATTCGATCTTCAGGCGAACAACACACGATCAACCAAACGAAGGAGGAAGATCGCGTTGCCAAGAAGAAATCGGAGGATAGATCGACAGAGAATTTCGAGCGGGAAAAGAACAGTTTTCAGTCGGAGGAGAGAGAAAGACGTGTCGAAAAGATACGTCTCGATGTATATAAGGAAGGGGAAATAATCTGAGCCGTTGGATCAAAGAATCGACGGCTCAGATTGAAGCAGTGAACCGTCACAATAGTAGACAGTCGACTGATGAACAAAAGTCAGTCGACTGGATGAAGTGATAAGAAATAAGCTCAGGATGACAGACAATCGACTGTTGAGTAAACCACAGTCGCTTGTCCGAGGGACAGTTGACTGTACGCTACACATCAGTCGACTGACTGAGAATCAATAAACTTCAACAAAAAGACAGAGCACTGGAAAAAATTGACAGAGAAGACAGTCACCTAATGACTAAAATGCAGTTGCCTGTTGAAATAACAGTCGACTGTAAAATTTTCATCAGTCGGCTATACGAAAGATACAAGTTTCTGACTGAGAAGATAGAGTAGGGCAGTCGACTGTCGAAGGAAAGACAGTCGTCTGTCATGGTCCAAAAATGCACAGTGAGATAAAAATCCAGAGGATAGGAACACCCACCCTAGGACCTATACTCTAATCACAAACTCATCATAAAAACAATGTAAAACAATATATCAATTATAACATAAATCTCTAAAATCAATCTCAAAGGATTCATGAAATCACATAAACCTCAATTGCCTTTCTTAAACACATATATAAGATATATCAAATGGAGATAGGCAACATGATGATATGAACTCAAAAAGTGTTATAACATATATGTTGAGCTCCTAAATTTCAGATTCACCCATAATTCCTAATTCTCCACGCAACCTCACAAATGAATCTTCTTTAAGAGGTTTTGTGAAGATGTCGGCAATTTGTTTTTGGGTTTCAATGTACTATAAGATGATGTCCTTCTTAGCTACATGATCATTAATAAAATGGTGTCTCACATCTATGTGTTTGGTACGGGAGTGATGTACCTGGTTCTTGGAAAGACATATAGCACTTTGGTTATCAACCATGATAGGGCAAGTATCACAATTGACACCATAGTCACTAAGAGTGTGTCTCATCCAAAGAACTTGTGCATATGCAAGACCCGCGGCAATATATTCCGCTTCAGTCATGGACAATGACACCGAGTTCTGTTTCTTGGAAAACCGAGAAACTAAGGAATTTTCTAGAAAATGGCATGTGCCACTAGTACTTTTCCTATCAGATTTGCATCCGGCAAAGTCGGCATCACTATATGAGATTAACTCATATGTGCTAGATTTAGGGTAAAGTAACCCATAATCTAGTGACTGATTGAGATAACGAAATATTCGTTTAAAACTGCAATCAAGTGTGACTCCTTAGGTCTAGCTTGATATCTAACACACAAGCATACTGAAAACATGATATCGGGCCTACTAGCGGTTAAATAAAGTAAGCTACCGATCATACCTCGATATAGACGAACGTCTACATCTTTTTCGTTCTCATCCTTGTGTAGATGGGTTGTCGTACTCATGAGAGACTTTTTGCTTGAAGACGATTCCATCTCGAATCGCTTAATAAGCTTCCCTGTGTACTTTGTCTGATGTATGAAAGTCACATCCTTCATTTGTCGAATTTGAAGTCCAAGGAAGTAAGTGAGCTCTCCCATATGGCTCATCTCGAATGCATCCTTCATAGACTTAGAAAATTCTTGACAAAGATTAAAGTTAGTAGAACCAAATATAATATCGTCTACATAAACTTGAACCAAAAGGATGTCATTTTCATAATCTTTAATGAAGAGTGTAGAATCAACTTCTCCCATTTTAAAACCTAGATCCAAAAGAAAGGTCTTGAGTCGATCATAACAAGTTCTAAGAGCTTGTCTCAACCCATACAACGCTTTCGAAAGTTTGAAAACATGGTTTGGAAATTTTTCATGAATGAAACCGGGAGGTTGAGAAACATATACTTCTTCATTGACAATCCCATTTAAAAATACACTTTTAACATCCATTTGAAATAGTTTAAAATTTTTATGAGATGCAAAAGATAAAAGCAATCTAATAGCTTCTAATCTAGCTAGGGGGCAAAGGATTCTTCGAAATCAATACCTTCTTCTTGTCGGTAGCCTTGAGCTACTAACCTTGCTTTGTTCCTTGTGATTACCTCGTTCTCATCGGTCTTGTTCTTGAAGATCCATTTGGTCCCAATAACTTGGTGACCACTTGGAAGAGGAACAAGCTCCCAAACTGCATTTCTCTCGAATTGCATTAGTTCTTCTTCCATTGCCACTATCCAAGAGCTATCATCACAAGCTTCTTGGATGTTCTTTAGCTCAATGGTAGAGACAAATGCGCAATGAGAGAATTCTTCAATTCTTGACCTCGTTCGAACACCCACACCAATATCTCCAATAATTTGGCTATGTGGATGGTTGCGAACGGTCAGATAAGCTTTGGGTATTCCTGCATCACTTGGAACATCTTCAACAATCTCATTAGTAGTGTTAGTCTCAATAATGGAATCATTAATCTTAACATTACTAAGAGAATCACAAATAGCATCTACACTATCACCATCAACATGAGGAAAATCAAAATCTTCATAAAATGATACATGTAGTGATTCCTCGATCGTTGAAGAAGTTTTGTTGTATATCCGATAGGCTTTGCTACGTGTGGAATATCCAACAAAAATTCCTTCATCGGATCTTCACTCAAATTTATCTAAATTACCAAAAATGTTCTTGATAAAACATTTTGAACCAAAAACTCGAAAATACTGAACTTGAGGCTTTTTGTCATAAAACAACTCAAAACAAGTTTTGTTCGTTCGGGGTCTCACTAGGATCCTATTGAGCACATAACATGCCGTGTGCACCGCTTCTGCCCAAAATTGTAGTCCAAGATGACTATCATGGAGCATAGTACAAGCACACTCAATAAGAGTCATATTCTTTCTCTCTACAACACCATTTTGTGGCGGTGCCTGCGGGAAGAAAAAGTTATGAGTTATCCCGGTGTCATCACAAAACTTTGTAAAAGATTCATTCCCAAATTCTCCTCCATGATCACTACGGATAGTGATAATGGTGGATCCTAAGAGATTCTGAATCTTCTTTGCAAATATGGTAAACTCTTCAAAAGCTTCATTCTTATTAGTTAAGAATAAAACCCAAGTAAATCTAGGGGAGTCGTCAACGACAACTAATCCATAATGAGCATTGCCTAAAGAAGCGGTTCTAGTTGGCCCAAATAAATCTAGATGAAGAAGTTCTAGGGGCCTCTTAGAAGTAATGCCTTCTTTAAGCTTAAAGGATGATTTACTAAGTTTACCTCTTTGACACGAATCACAAAAGCTTTTCTTACTAAAAGCAATTTTAGGAAAACCTTTGACTAGATCATGCTTAGCTAACTTATATAAGTGCTTGAAGTGAACATGACCAAAATGGCGATGCTATAGTAGTTGTTCACTTGTATTAGAAACTAAGCAATGTTCTACAGTTTTAGGCAAGCTCAAATAATAAATATTTTTATGCCTAATACCGAAAAATAAAACATTCGAATTAGAATCAACAATTGTACACAATCCTTCTCCAAAGTTAACCTTGTAACCTTGGTCACAAAGTTGACTAATGGAAATGAGATTGTGACATAAGCCACTAACAAGAAATACATTAGTAATTAAGGATTTTGAAGAGTTACCGACAATACCTACTCCAATGATGGTTCCCTTTTGATTACCTCCAAAAGTGACCGTTGCACCATCCTTGATGCTAATCACTTCGGAGAGCAATGAGGGATCTCCAGTCATATGTTTGGAGCAACCACTATCGAGAATCCATCCTTTCCCTTTAGAGCTAGTTTGACCTTTATTGCTCTTCTTCTTTCTCTTGGATACCTACATAATATACCATAAGCTCATGGTACCCAATGTTTGTTGGGTCCAAGGGGATTAGCCCTTTGGAAGCCTAGTCCAAGTGGACTTCCGCTTCCCAACATAATTACTATTCTTAATAACGTCATGAAAATAGGAATCAACATAAGCATTCCTATCATTTAGGCTAGTGTTCTTAGGACCCCAAATGGTGTAAATTTTGGGAGTCCTTTTCCTAGTTTCATACATACTTGTTAGATTTCTATGTGGTGCATGCTTCTTAGGAACATGGTTTCTAGCATAGAAATGAGGTGGTGGATATGCATTGAACATACGAGGATGATATGTATGCTTGGGAACATGCATGTTGTATGAAGCATATGGGTCATGCATGACATGAGGATGTTGTGCATACACGTAAGAATGATGTGTATGAGCATATGGGTGTATAGGAGCACGTACATGAGAATTTCTCATATGTGGATTTGTACGTGTCCATGGGTGTGGAGCATAAAAAGTGTCATGAGTATCCACTTGTGAAGTAGGAGGTTTCCTACGTGGATGAGTGTTAGTGTACATGTAAGCATGGCTTCTCTTTTGGTTTCCACCCTTAGTGGGTTTCTTGCCAAAAGGAAGAGATGGTGAAGTGGTGACATTCTTGGTAGGTTTGCTACCTATAGTGTCTTTGACACCACTTTTGGATGCACCGGAGGAAGGCCTCACAAAGTCTATAGTGATACCACAATAGGAAGTGCGAGCATTGGATGCATTTGAATTCACAAAACCAAGACCAACACGATGTGTGGCCGGAAATTGATTTGCAAGTAAATCGTCCAATTGTCCTTTTCCCTTATTGAATCTCATAATACGGGAGGACATGAGCTCATATTTATCCTTAAGAGAAGAAATGTTGGTATCTAAGGTGGACACCCATGCTTTGAGCTCGTGCACTTGAGTTTTAAGAGAATCATTCTCTAAAGCCAATTGTGTGTGTCGTGTAACTAGATCACTATTATCCTTGGATATGATTGATCTAGTTGAGATTTGAGTGTTCACCTCATCTCTCAAAGTGACATTTTGAGAAGCTAAATTTGTTTTCTCAAGAGTTAAAGTATCAACAATGGTGTCATTGTTGATAATGCATGGAATGGATCAATTGCTAACATTCAATTTCTTTAAGCTAGTATATTTAAGCATTAAAGATTGATATTTAGCAAATAATTCTTCATTAGCAATACGAAGTTCATCCATTGTTTACTCGGTATCATCCGTGTCGGAATCACTCTCATCGGAGAGTGGATCTTCTCGTGCCATGAAACACATGTGGGCACTCTCACCCTTCTCATCATCGAAATCACTTGATGAATCTCCACTAGAGTCATCGAATGTACCTACGAGTCCTTTCTTCTTATCTTTCTTGTTCTTGTCGGACATGTGGTACTTCGGAGCCTTCCACTTCTCTTTGTTTCTTAGCATTGGGCAATCCCTTTTGATGTGCATTGGCTTATTACACTTAAAGCAAAGAGAGGAAGTATTATTAGTAGACTCAAATCTTTTGTTAGAGGGAAATTTACCATTGCGAAAGAAGCGTTGAAACTTCTTCGCCATTTGAGTCATTTCACCCAAATCCATTTCATCTTCTGAATCTTCACTATTGGATGATGATGAATTTGCGTTGAATGCCAAAGCTTTCTTCTTGGCCTCCGAAGGATTCATCATAGCTCGAATCTTTAATCGGTTCTCCTGTCTTACTTCTTAAGAGAGGAGAGTCCCAATAAGATTCACAACTGTGTAATTCTTCAAATCATTGACCTCCTCGATGGCGATAGCTCTTCTTTCCCATTTGGAGGTCATTCCCATTATGATCTTCCTTACATTTTCAGGTTCGGTGTATGTTTGGCCAAGGGCTTCCAATTCATTGGTGATGTCGGTAAAATACAATGCTCTCATTTTCCTGCATATGAAACAAATCGAAGTTTTGCACAGCAATATATAACTTTGAAATTTTTACCTTGTTCGTTCCCTATGGGTAACGATGAGATGGTTTCAAATTTGATATGCACTCTTACATGTGCATATCTTGTTGAACTCATTCGGATCCAACGCACAATGAAGAGCGTTCATTGCTTTTGCGTTGTTGACTTCGATGAATTTCTCGGAAGTCGTCCATTTTTCGAAATCCTCTTTGGTGGGATCGACGTATTCCTTATGGAGGGTTCTCCAAAGAGAAGCACTCCTTAGGAACGTCTCCATTCTACATTTCCAATAGCCAAAGTTCGTGCCATTGAAACGTAGAGGACGCACCGTTGATTGACCTTCGAAAAGTGTGGATGCTCCATCACGTTGTTGTTATTGGATACCATAGCTATAACCTTGCGCTCTGATACCAATTGTAAGGACCCTGGCTATGGAGAAAATACTAGAAGGGTGGTTGAATAGTGTTTAATCAATTTAAAAAGATAGTTACACCAATTTAAATGCTAACCAACAAAATATTGCGGAATTAAAATTAAACCCAATTAGAAACAAATGCAGACGCATGGATGTTTCAAGGGTTCGGATTATCTAAGTCACTTCCAGACTTGTTCTCGGTAATCTTACGTCCCTTCCACCCGGATACCTCCGGATACTCAAGTTAGAACCCTAACTTGAGGTTTCCTTAAAAACCACTTGTAGCAACCCTACAAGTGAAATCGAAATACAATCGATTGACCTTGACTCCCACAACTTGGGAGCAAGCAAACCACTCTCACAACCCAAGAGCAAATTCAAATAAAGAAAGTTATGAAATAAGAAAGCAACACTAACAATCACCTATGCCTTGAAGTAGAACTTAAAGGAGAAGTGTGTTGTGTGTTGAAGACTCTCTTGGAAGAGACGAGAAAGCCCTTTCTCTTGACTGCACCAAATGCCTAGAAGATAACTCTTTGGTTCTAGGTTGGAGAGCAAGAGATCAAAGATTGGAATTCTTAGGGCTTTTGGAATCGAGAGCTTTTGATTTTGAGAAAGAAAGCTTGAGAGATTTTGCAATAGCCTAGGTAACATCTCAATGGAACAGTAGATGCTTCTTATATAGGTTTCTCAAATCCACAAAACAGAATTAAAAAAACCCTTTTGGAATCCGCGAGAAAAATCTCAACGGATAGAATCTGCGCTCGCGACAGTCGACTGTTGAGGAAACTACAGTCGACTGTTGCACAGTCAGCAAGGGTAGGTGAGAATTCATAACGGTAACTTACCACATGGACAGTCGGCTGATGAAGCATAGACAGTCGACTGTTGAACCAACAGGTGACTGTAAATCCTTCTACCAGCGACTGGCCGTAAAATGGGTAAGTTGAAGAATTCTGGAAATCTTCTGAGATAACAGGACAGACGACTGATGAGGATAAAACAGTCGACTGTTAATCACAACAGGCGACTGTAAATCCTTATACAGACGACTGTCAAAACCCTGACAATTTCCAGCGAGCTGAGTCAACAAATTGGCTCACAGACAGACAACTGTTGCGGCATAGACAGTCGACTGATCCAATGGGCAGTCGACTGTAAATCCAACATAAGTCGACTGGCCGTAAAAGACATATCAACAGAGTTTGGGCAAAAGATAGACAGGCGACTGATTTACAAAACACAGTCGACTGTCACTTGGACATGCGCCTGTGAATCGTTCATGAGTCGCTTGTGGGAATTAAGATAGAGAAGCCTAAAACTAGATTGTAAAGGTTTGTGCATAACAGGCGACTGTAGAATAAAACACAGTCGACTGTTTTGAGACAGGCGACTGTAAAATGTTCAGCAGTCGATTGTTATAAACAATACAAGCACAATCAAGTAAAGAAATGAATTAGAGTCTAAGGACGATTAATCTAATGATGTCCTAAGACACAAATGAGGATGTGTGTGTGCTCCATCAATGTTCTACTTCTAAGCTACATACTAGAAGAGATAAAAGAAATTTACATTCACGAATTCTCTCTTCTATCCAATGCATGAGCTTGAAGTCTTCATGGAGCTTCAATCATCATCTAAGATCATCCAATCCATTTCATTTACCTTCAATGAACTTTGAGTGTCATCCATTGCAAGTAGATCTTCATAATAAGCTTAGGCAATGGATTAACTACAAATTAGGGGATTAGTCACAAGTATTTATGTTTGCTCATCATTAACACCAAGTAGGAAAAAGTCCAATACTCAACAATAGGCTCAAAGACAGACGACTGTTGAAGCATTGACAGTCGACTGCTCCATTGGACAGTTGACTGTAAATCCAATAATAGTCGACTGGCCAGACTAAACAGAGAAAAAGAATTTGGGCTAAAGATAGACAGGCGACTGATTAATAAAACACAGTCGACTGTCACTTGGACATGCGCCTGTGAATCGTTCATAAGTCACCTGTGAGAGTTAAAGCTAAGAAGCCCAAAAACTCGACTGAAAAAGTTTGTGCATAACAGGCGACTGTAGAACAAAACACATTCGACTGTTTTGAGACAGGCGACTGTAAATCGTTCAGTAGTCGACTGTTATAAACATGACATGCATAATCTAGATAGAAATGAATTGGAGTCTAAGGAAGGTTGATCTAATGATATCCTAAGACTGAAATGAAGATGTGTGTGTGCTCCAACAAAGTTCTACTTCTAAGCTATATACTAGAAGAGAAACAAGAAAGTTACATTTGACAAACTCTCTCTTCTTTCCGACGCATGAGCTTGAAGTCTTCTAGGAGCCTCAATCACCATCTACGATCATCCAATCCACTTCATTTGCTTTCAATGATCTTTGAGTGTCATCCATTGCAAACAGATCTTCATAATAAGCTTAGACAATAGATTAACTGCAAATAGGTGATTAGTCACAAGTATTTATGTTTTCTCATCATTAATACCAAGTAGGGAGATGTCCAATACTCAACATTCTCCCCCTTTTTGATGATGACAAACAAACATAAACAAAAAGATAAATAATTGTGCTTAAAAAAACTTACTCCCCCTACATAGATGCCAATCAAGTTAGTCAATAAATATTAGGCCATCTATATAACAAATGAAGCAAATGAGTAAGATATGTATGAGTGAAATAAATCCATGAAATCTAGGATTTATAATCCATATTAATTATATCTTACTCCCCCTGAATCTAAGGCAACTTCAATCTTAAATTCAAGTGTTATTAGTATATACTTAGCACATTCATTATGAATCTGTATTGTTTATTTCTCTCCCCCTATGGAATTATCCAAAAGGCAGGAGTAAAATAACAACAACAATCGTTCTAAATAAGAACTAACAACAATTACAAGAGTCTTGTCACGCCCCGCTTCCCAAAAACGTGGAGGCGAAGCGTGAGAAGGTCCGCTCAGACTTGAAGCTGCAAAGCTACAAGTCCGATAGCGTCAATCAACTTTAAACTGCAGGTCCTTGCAACGCGAAACGAAACAAAGATGATAATAAGGAAACGAGACAAAAGATAAATCTCAGAATATCCATAATAATAAATTCCAACATCGCAGAAAAGCCACCAGGCTAAAAGAAAAGAGTCTAAAAGAGGCCCCAACATGGCCAACAAAAGAACAAAGTACAAAAGCAAAGTAATGGTGCTACGCACCGACAACTAACAGCAACCTAAGCAAAAGCAACTCAAACAGTCTCTAATACCGGTCACCGGTGTCCACCAACTCCTCGTCAAAAGCAGGCTCTGGCTCAACGTCAGCAAACACCACGTCCTCAGCTACGGTCTCTGGCTCAGGGTCTAACATGTGACACCCAAAAGAGCAAGGGGCACATGTCAACAAGTCTACAAGAAACTTGTGCAAGGAAACTGAAAGTGAAGGTAAGCAACCTAGCAGTTCTAGCATGAATGCAATGACATGGCAGTTAAAGTATGAGTGCAACAAGTAAAGTAAAGTAAAGTAAAGTACGTGCATGGCATGGATGTCAAGTTTTACAAGTAACACTCACTAGTACAAGACAAGTAAAGTAAGCACCTCGTGCACAGAGATTCCGCCTTTTGGCTAGAGTGGCTGTGCGGGCCAACTCCTAAGCTCAAGTGATCGTTTATCCCTACACCTCCACGTGTATCGAGCCAGGGCCTTACCCCCGAACGGGAATGCTCGCTTCTGGAACACGAGCCAGGAAGTGTTTTATCTTGTTCGCCTAGGGGTGCACCTAGCCGGACAAGGAAGTACAAGTACAAGTATTGTAGCGTGTGCTACGAATGCAACATTTAACTTGGATGACATGTAAGATGCAATGTATGGCAGTTAAGAGTGCGTACAGTTAAGGAATTTAAACGTGACAAATATCAATGCATGCATGACATGGCAGGATGACGGATCTAGCTTCGTTGTCAAGCTAGACCCTAAAGTTGCGTCTAGACAGCTATCATTTCACTGTCTAGTCTCTTTTACGCTAAAAACAAGGAAGTGGCCTAAAAACATGGCCCTACACAAGAGTTGGCAAGTTTCACTTGCCTGCAAGTACAACGTCAGAGAAACATCGTCCAACGAGTCCAAAGTCACAATATCCTACGTGCAAAAGTCCACCGGCCTACATCCGTTTTATTAATCTTGATTAGTGAA
Organism: Scilla litardierei; assembly: GCA_030789695.1. NCBI lineage: Eukaryota > Viridiplantae > Streptophyta > Magnoliopsida > Asparagales > Asparagaceae > Scilla > Scilla litardierei. The sequence goes on from CM061142.1 coordinate 391,567,777, forward strand.
TTCTAAAACATTTGAAATACTTTAAAAACATCAATTTTAGTCTTGATTAGTAGGCAATGGGTTTGGGGGTCCTAAGGGTGCAAAGCATTACCTCAACACGACGCGAAAGCTACACTGGCGTCGGGTAGCGACGTCAGGGGTTGGAATAAAAGAACACGCTCCAAGTCCTGATTCCAATATAGATTCCTTGCTGGAAAGTTCAGAGCAGCAACCGGAGCAACGAATCCAGATTCCAAAGCTAGCACGTGCGACGACGGGCTACGACGTGTCGCAACATCATACGCGGCAAATCCTCGGAGAGAACGCTCCTAGGTGGGGCCCATAGTAGACCTAGGGACCAATAGGGGACCCACAATACCTCTGGAGAACTTGGGAGGCCCACGGTGGCAAGTGGTGCAACGGGTGCAGGGTTGCGATGAATGGCTCTCGGTCAGACACCCTCGATGCGGGAGATCGGCTCGGTCGGTGCGGGGGAACAGCTGTGTGCAGCGCAGCGGGTCGGTCACAGCAGCGGGTGCAGGGCTATGTCTCGGTCGGTGCGGGGGAACAGGCCGGTCGGGCGCTTGGCGGGGGTGTTGCAACGTTGCAACGTTGCAACGTGCAGTGATGCGGGCGTGAGCGGGCTGCTGCTTCGGTCGGGCACGGTGCGGAGCGGGCGACAGAGCGGGCACTGAGCGGGGTGCGGAGCGGGCGAACGGAGCGGGCGGGTCTCTCGGTCTGACCGAGAGAATCTCTCGGTCGGACACGGCTTGGTGCGGGGGCGATGCAGCGGCTGTGCAGCGGGTGCTGACGGGGCTTGGTGAGGGCGGAAGCTTCGGTCGGTGCGGGGGTTTTGGGCTGTTTTCCTCGGTCGGTGCGGGTGACGGCCGTCGCAACGTTGCGACGAATCGTCGCAAGCGTGAATTGAGTTGTGGAAACGTCTAGGATTATTTTCTTGCGAAAATAGGTCTTCCTAGAGGTTGTTTATATAGTGTAGAGGGGTTGACTTGGTCTAGGGCTAATCCTAATGGGATTAGGAGTTTAAAATAATTTAAAATTTGAATCTCACCCTCTCCAATTTGCACAAGGCTTGTGTACGGCCCAAATGAGCTGAGATTTGGCTCAAAAATATTTTGAAGTATTTAAAACGTAATAAAATTTTGTTTGGCCGAAAATAATTTAGAACCTAATTATTAAAACTATTATAAACCTTGTAAAAAATGTAAAAGTGGTCAAATAAACTCCAAAAATTATAAAATAAATATCGGGGTGATCGTGATGACGAAAGCAAGCTAACTAAGAAGACAGATATCAATTTTGACGTCAGACGACGAAACTAAAAATAGAAACGTCTCCCGTCAAAAGTGAAATTCGCAACGTCTCATCGACTAAGATTAAATTGTGGGAAAACGACTCGAGAAATGTCGTTCCAAATTAGTGACACTATTTAATGCTCTCAGAGACGTTCACAACGGCATATCACACCAAAGTGTTCGCAAACAACCAAAGTCTAAAATAAACACGTGCACAGCCAAAAGCACGTGCACGAACAAAGTACAACGAAAACAGACCGTTACATCCTCCCCACCTTAGAAATGATTCCGCCCTCGGAATCAACATCAAGCACTGCTCAGGAAAAGGTGTGGAAAGTGCTCTCTCATCTCATCCTCACGCTCCCAGGTGGACTCACCAGGGGAACCGTGACGCCACTGCACTCGAACCAAGTCGACGGTCTTATTCCTCAGCTGCTTCTGTCGACGATCCAGAATCTCAACTGGCTGCTGATCATTAGACAGATCCGGGCGAACCGTAATCTCTGAGAAATCCACAGTATGGGATGGATCACTAACGTATCGACGTAACTGGGATACATGAAATACGTCGTGAACTCCCTCCAGCGACGGCGGCAATGCCAAGAGATAAGCCACAGCTCCAACTCTCTCCAGGACATCAAACGGCCCAATGTACCTCGGACTCAGCTTGCCTCTCTTCCCAAATCGAATAACTCTGCGGTTCGGAGAAATCTTCAGGAAGACATGATCTCCAGGCTGAAACTCCAAAGGCCTCCGTTTATCATCAGCCCAATGCTTGAAACGGTCCTGCGCACTCCTCAGCTTCTCCCGGATGTTCCTCACAACATCCACGGCCTCCACAATCATCTCCGGTCCTAACAGCTCCCGATCTCCAATGTTATCCCAGCTCAGTGGCGATCGACATTTCTTTCCATATGGCGCGACGAAAGGCGCCATTCCAATACTCGCCTGGTAGCTGTTATTGTAGGCAAACTCAACGTGATGGAGATGATCCTCCCAAGATCCCTTAAAGTCCAACATGCACACTCTCAGCATGTCCTCCAAAATCTGAATCGTCCTCTTGGACTGGCCATCCGTCTGCGGGTGGTACGCCGTGCTGAAACTCAGACTCGTACCCAAGCTCTTCTGCAGACTCTGCTAAAACTGAGATGTGAATCTCATGTCTCTGTCCGACACGATACTCACAGGGACTCCGTGAAGTCGTATGATCTCCTGCACCATTCACGTTACATCACTATCTAAGCTAGAAAAAGAAAATAAAATCGGAGTGTAAAAGAATTTACCTCCATATACCTCCTCGCTAGCGTCTCAGTAGACTGTCCTACTCGGAAGGGAATAAAGTGCGTGGATTTGGTCAATCGGTCTACGATCACCCAAATCGCGTCATTCTGCTTCGGACTCCGAGGTAGTCCAGTCACGAAATCCATAGTGATGTGATGCCACTTCCACTCCGGAATCGGAAGCGGTTGTAGCAACCCTGCCGTACGCTGATGCTCCGCCTTTACTTGCTGGCAAACCAAACACTTGGCTACACTCCGAGCCACACTCCTCTTCATACCATGCCACCAAAAGTTCATGCGAAGATCCTTGTACATCTTTGTCCCACTAGGATGCACAGAATACGGCGAACTGTGTGCCTCCACCAATAATTCCCCTCTGATATCTCCAGCTGGCACATACAACCTGGCTCCAAATCTCAACGAACCATCCTCGTGAATCAAGAATTCAGTCCGCAGACTGGCTTCCACCTGCTCCTGAATCTTCACCAGCTTAGCATCTCCAGCCTGTTCAGCCTTGATCCTATCCACGATCGTCGATGGTATCTGCATGCTCATCAACGAAGAAGTCTCTCCAAGAAGAATAATCTCGATACCAGTCTCGCAAAAATCCTGCTGCAGTCTCCACTGCGAGGTCAACATCATCACCGCTGGAAGTCTGCTCAGCGCATCCAGAACCACATTCACCTTGCCAGGGTGATACTGCAAGTCAATCTCATAGTCTGCCATGAGCTCCAACCATTGACGCTGTCGCATGTTGAGCTCCTTCTGCGTAAAGATATACTTCAAGCTTTTGTGATCGGTGAAGATCTTCACCTTCTCACTCAGCAGGAAGTGCTTCCAAATCTTGAGCGCAAACACGACTGCAGCCAACTCCAAATCATGTGTCGGGTAATTCTTCTCATGTGCCTTAAGCTGACGAGAAGCATACGCAACCACATGCCCATGCTGATGCAACACACATCCAAGACCTTTGCCAGAAGCATCGCAAAAGATCTCGAATCCTCCACTCCGATCAGGCACAGCAAGTACATGGGCAGTCGTCAATCTCTCCTTCAGAATATCAAAAGCCTTCTCGCAATCATCAGACCAAACATATGGTACATCCTTCTGTGTCAGTCTGGTCATCGGCTCAGCAATCCGGGAAAAGTCCTTAATGAAACGCCGATAATAACCTGCAAGTCCAAGGAAACTCCGGATCTCGGACGCTGACTGCGGAACAGGCCACTCTCTGATAGCCATAATCTTCTCGGGATCCACCGAAATTCCATCACCTGACACCACATGCCCGAGAAAAGCAACTCTATCCAGCCAAAACTCGCACTTGGAATACTTAGCATACAAACGATGCTTCCTCAAAATCTCCAACACTATCCTCAAGTGCGATGCATGCTCTTCCTCCGACTTTGAATAGATCAGAATGTCGTCGATAAAGATAACGACAAACTTGTCTAGAAAGTCGTAGATGATCAGAATCATCAGGTTCATAAAAACTGCGGGTGCATTGGTCACACTGAAAGGCGTAACCACGAACTCGTAGTGACCTTACTTCGTCCTGAACGCTGTCTTCAGGATGTCCTCCTTCTTCACCTTAAGCTGTTGGTAACCACTCCTTAAATCCAACTTAGAGAACACACTCGATCCTCCGAGCTGATCAAAGATGTCGTCTATACGAGGCAAGGGATATTGATCCTCGACGACGACGGCATTCAGCTCCCGGTAATCTATGCACATATGACGCGAACCATCCTCCTTCCTCCGGCAGTCGATCGAAGCGTAGAAACTCGCAAGTTAGTCCATCCCAAGCACTGCATCGTAGTTGATGATGTCGTGGACAATATAATCAGCGTAAAGCTCATATCCACAGACCACCAAAGGACAAGAATTGCAACCACGATGCGCCGGGATCACGCCATTTCCTGTAACGATATTCCAACTCTTGGGAAGAGGGGAAGTCGTCAAGGAAAGCTTCTCCACGAAGCTCCGAGATATAATGCACATCGATGCACCCGGGTCAAAGAGGACCCGTGCAGGAAATATGCAAACCAAAATCACACCTAACAAACAGTCTACAATCAAACCCTATTCTAGAAAACAATCATATGCAAGCAACCAAACATGATTTAACAAGCCAAAACTAAGGAAAGAAACGACTAGGTCGAGAGTTACCTGCGATAACCTCATCCACAGCCTCGCTCTCCACTGCCGTCACCAGATAAGCCTGCTCCCTCGGCTGCATGGCCTGCTGAAAAGCCTGCTTCTGCGGAACGAGGGCTGGTCCATGAATTGTAGGTACAGGTGCTCTCTGCTGTAACGGATGTGCTGCGATTGGTTCCTTCCAAGGCTGCTTAGACTTCGGGCACTCCTTCATAGCATGAGTAGGGTTTCCACAAATTAGGCACTGGCCTAGCTTCCACCTACACTGTTCCTTCTCATAACCAATCTTGCTACAATGATAGCACACCTTCCGGCTTGGCCCAGTTACTGGTGCTTCCTGCTGCGGAATTCCATCTGATGCTTTCTGCAGTTGATTTGCATGTCGACAATCCTTCGCTGAATGAGTAGCAGCACCACAAATCAAACACCAGCCTAGAAATCTTCTGCACTGCTCCTTGACGTGACCGGTCTTGCCACAGAAATAGCAAGTCTTCAGAGTATGTCCACCACCAACTCGGGTCTGTCGTCTTCTCGCCATCTAACGACATAGAAAACGAACAAAAATTTAGACTCAATAGCTTAATGACTTAGATGTTATAATTTATTTAATGGACATTCCGTTATTATCGTTGTTCCATTAGTTTGCAATTGCAAGATGTGACCTGCATGGGCCACCAACAAAACCTGTCACGCCCCGCTTCCCAAAAACGTGGAGGCGAAGCGTGAGAAGGTCCGCTTAGACTTGAAGCTGCAAAGTTACAAGTCCGATAAGCGTCAATCAACTTTAAACTGCAGGTCCTTGCAACACGAAACAATACAAAGATAATAATAAGGAAAAGAGACAAAAGATAAATCTCAGAATATCCATAATAATAAATTCCAACATCGCAGAAAAGCCACCAGGCTAAAAGAAAAGAGTCTAAAAGAGGCCCCAGCATAGCCAACAAAAGAACAAAGTACAAAAGCAAAGTAATGGTGCTACGCACCGACAACTAACAGCAACCTAAGCAAAAGCAACTCAAACAGTCTCTACGACCGGTCACCGGTGTCCACCAACTCCTCGTCAAAAGCAGGCTCTGGCTCAACGTCAGCAAACACCACGTCCTCAGCTACGGTCTCTGGCTCAGGGTCTAACATGTGACACCCAAAAGAGCAAGGGGCACATGTCAACAAGTCTACAAGAAACTTGTGCAAGGAAACTGAAAGTGAAGGTAAGCAACCTAGCAGTTCTAGCATGAATGCAATGACATGGCAGTTAAAGTATGAGTGCAACAAGTAAAGTAAAGTAAAGTAAAGTACGTGCATGGCATGGATGTCAAGTTTTACAAGTAACACTCACTAGTACAAGACAAGTAAAGTAAGCACCTCGTGCACAGAGATTCCGCCTTTTGGCTAGAGTGGCTGTGCGGGCCAACTCCTAAGCTCAAGTGATCGTTTATCCCTACACCTCCACGTGTATCGAGCCAGGGCCTTACCCCCGAACGGGAATGCTCGCTTCTGGAACACGAGCCAGGAAGTGTTTTATCTTGTTCGCCTAGGGGTGCACCTAACCGGACAAGGAAGTACATGTACAAGTATTGTAGCGTGTGCTACGAATGCAACATTCAACTTGGATGACATGTAAGATGCAATGCATGGCAGTTAAGAGTGCGTACAGTTAAGGAATTTAAACGTGACAAATATCAATGCATGCATGACATGGCAGGATGACGGATCTAGCTTCGTTGTCAAGCTAGACCCTAAAGTTGCGTCTAGACAGCTATCATTTCACTGTCTAGTCTCTTTTACGCTAAAAACAAGGAAGTGGCCTAAAAACATGGCCCTACACAAGAGTTGGCAAGTTTCACTTGCCTGCAAGTACAACGTCAGAGAAACACCGTCCAACGAGTCCAAAGTCACAATATCCTACGTGCACAAGTCCACCGGCCTACATCCGTTTTATTAATCTTGATTAGTGAATTATAAAACATTTGAAATACTTTAAAAACATCAATTTTAGTCTTGATTAGCAGGCAATGGGTTTGGGGGTCCTAGGGGTGCAAAGCGTTACCTCAACACGACGCGAAAGCTACACTGACGTCGGGTAGCGACGCCAGGGGTTGGAATAAAAGAACTGGCTCCAAGTCCTGATTCCAATATAGATTCGTTGCTGGAAAGTTTAGAGCAGCAACCGGAGCAACGAATCCTGATTCCAAAGATAGCACGTGCGACGACAGGCTACGACGTGTCGCAACGTCGTACGCGGCAAATCTTCGGAGAGAACGCACCTAGGTGGGGCCCACAGTAGTCCTAAGGACCAATAGGGGACCCACATTACCTCTGGAGAACTTGGGGGGCCCACGGCGGTAAGTGGTGCGACGGGTGTGGGGTTGCAACGAATGGCTCTCGGTCAGACACCCTCGGTGCGGGAGATCGGCTCGGTCGGTGCGGGGGAACAGCTGTGTGCAGCGCAGCGGGTCGGTCACAGCGGCGGGTGCGGGGCTATGTCTCGGTCGGTGCGGGGGAACAGGCCGGTCAGGCGCTTGGCGGGGGCGTTGCAACGTTGCAACGTTGCAACGTGCAGCGATGCGGGCATGAGCGGGCGGCTGCTTCGGTCGGGCACGGTGCGGAGCGGGCGACAGAGCGGGCACTGAGCGGGGTGCGGAGCGGGCGAACGGAGCGGGCGGGTCTCTCGGTCTGACCGAGAGAATCTCTCGGTCGGACACGGCTTGGTGTGGGGGCGATGCAGCGGGTGTGTACGGGGTTTGGTGCGGGTGGAAGCTTCGGTCGGTGCGGGGGTTTTGGGCTGTTTTCCTCGGTCGGTGCGAGTGACGGCCGTCGCAACGTTGCGACGAATCGTCGCAAGCGTGAATTGAGTTGTGGAAGCGGCTAGGGTTATTTTCTTGCGAAAATAGGTCTTCCTAGAGGTTGTTTATATAGTGTAGAGGGGTTGACTTGGTCTAGGGCTAATCCTAATGGGATTAGGAGTTTAAAATAATTTAAAATTTGAATCTCACCCTCTCCAATTTGCACAAGGCTTGGGTACGGCCCAAATGAGCTGAGATTTGGCTCAAAAATATTTTGAAGTATTTAAAACATAATAAAATTTTGTTTGGCCGAAAATAATTTAAAACCTAATTATTAAAAATATTATAAACCTTGTAAAAAATGTAAAAAGTGGTCAAATAAACTCCAAAAATTATAAAATAAATATCGGGGTGATCGTGATGACGAAAGGAAGCTAACTAAGAAGACGGATCTCAATTTCGACGTCAGACGACGAAACTAAAAATAGAAACGTCTCCCGTCAAAAGTGAAATTCGCAACGTCTCATCGACTAAGATTAAATTGTGGGAAAACGACTCGAGAAACGTCGTTCCAAATTAGTGCCACTATTTAATGCTCTCAGAGACGTTCACAACGGCATATCACACCAAAGTGTTCGCAAACAACCAAAGTCTAAAATAAACACGTGCACTGCCAAAAGCACGTGCACGAACAAAGTACAACGAAAACAGACCGTTACAAGTCTAAAGATATATAAATCAAAAACTCATAAAACCACATTATAAACTTAGGTGATTAGAGGAATGAGAGTCCAATATCAACATTGAGATACACGAAGGAAGAATATTGTCTCAAATCACATCACATATAGAATATAGCATATATGGAGACAATATCACAAAATTCACACAAATATCATAAACAATTATACAATGTGTGAAACTGACGAAGAAACTGCACGTTCATTTTTTCTGACAAGTAAGTATGGACTTCATTAATCTCAAAACAATACAAAACACCACAAGGGAAGCCAGGCAAGTTGTAGAGAGAGGGGGGGATAGGGCACAAGCGCCGTCACCCTCTACTAACTGCTACCCACACTAGCAAGCCCTATGGAAAAGAAAAAATAAACAAATACAAACATACACAAACATGTACAAAGTACATAGGACTATATCTTAAGGAATGCCCAATTAGAAAATGGGGTAAACGATGTCGGGTCATCCCAGTCTATGTCTTGAAGAGCAATAAGAACATCGGCCTGAATGGCCTCAAATAAAACCGTTTTCTCAACTCCTCGTCCTTCGAAAATCCGGCCATTATATATATATATATATATATATATATATATATATATATATATATATATATATATATATATATATATATATATATATATATATATATATATGTTGACTAGGATCCATTCGGATGGATCAAACATGCGGATCCATCCAAGTGGAATTTAAAGCTAGACAATGTAAATAGAAAATTCGACCGTTGGATGTCTTCTAACATGTCTAAACTAGCTCCAAACAAAATTTCAACTAATTTGGACATGTTTTGCACATGCATCAAGTGGTTGGAAAATTGATGTTTTTGAATAGTTATAAAATCGGCTAATTTTGCAACCACTTGATACATGGGCAAAACATGTCCAAATTAGTTGAAATTTTGTTTGGAGCCAGTCTAGCCATGAAAGAAGACATCCAACGGTCGGATTTTCTATTTACATTGTCTAGTTTTAAATTCCACTTGGATGGATCCGCATGTTTGATCCATCCGAATGGATCCTAGTCAACCTATATATATATATATATATATATATATATATATATATATATATATATATATATATATATATATATATATATATATATATATATATATATATATATATATATAAGATCACATGGGTACAAAATACATGAACATCACCATGTGCATCAAAGAGAACAAAATACATCATTCATCCATATATCATCACTATACAAAATAGCATCATACATACAACACTCAAAAACTCTAAAAAAATCTAAGAATGAGTGTCTCGAGGTGCAGCAGAGGAGGAAGCTGTCTCTGGGTCAACGAGGACATCCTCTGGAGGAGGAGGAGCAGTAAACCCTGAGTAGCAGATACACCAGGATGCAAAATAATCTCAGTGATTATAGGAGGTGGAGGCTGATGAGGCTGGGGTGGAACAAATCGTCTGAGGTGATCAGGGAAGGACATACCCTGATGCTGGAATGACAAGAAGGCCAACTCATAAAGACCAGAAACCATCTCAAATAGAATGTCATGAGAGGGAGGAGTAGAGGTAGATGGCTGGTCAGCAGGAGAAATAGTGGAAGAAGACGGAGCAGAAGTGATTGCCTCTTCTTAGATGCAGACTGCAGAGCCGAAGGAGACTTCGACTTTGCGGAAGCATCGAGAAGAGGACCAAAAGGCGAAGGCTCGTATGGAGTCAAATCAATCCCAAAATGGTGAAAAACAAGTGTAAGAAGACCACCATAAGGAATGTGGAAGGAAGCAATAGTAAACTCGACCTTGTCCATCCTATCAAGGAGGAAGCCGGCCCAGTTTACTGACATGCTAGAAAAGATTGCGTACATACACCTAAGGATCTCCTGGAAAGGCTGGTCTGAAGATCCATACTTCGGCGGGATGTTGGACTTCACCACAAGGTGAACAGCCCAACCCCTCGCCGAGAATATGGATGACCGAACACCAAAAGAAAGAGCAAAGGGTATCTCACGAAACATGTCCCGGAGGACAGACTGATCAAGCTCATCAACATCTGAAATGGAAATATCAGTAGGAAGGGATCCAGAGGAGGGAATCCTAAGAATGGTCCCTAAAAGAATAGGATCAATGCGAATGTCGGTCCCCTGGATGACAGTGTCAATAACGCCCGTGGTCGCATACTCACCGCGAATGCGGCTAGCATAGAAAAGGTTAACTAAAAATGGGTAAGCACGAGGGGATTCGTTGTGATAGAAGCGAAAGAGGTCAGCCAAGTGAGTAGCGGATAGGATATCAGATAATCTCTCAGCGGTGAAAGCGGGATAGACAATGAATCGCTCTCTAAGAAGTTTGATCCCGAGGAGAGAATGAAATTTTGCCTAGCACAGGTCGTCTCAGCAAATAGGAATGTGGGGATCAGAGGGTGGCACGGCGGGGGTTCTTCATCGGAGCTCGACACAGAAGGTGAAGGAGAAGCCTCAGCGCAAGGCTCATTGATGCAAACACCAATAGGCTTACGTGGACGCTTCAAGAGGCGCTCAGCTTCAGATGAGCAAGAAGTAGATGAAGGTGAATAACCCCGCAAAGAAGAGTGAGAGGGAGAATCGGGTTTCTTGGTGAGGGCCTTGTAGGGTTGTTTGTTTTTGGCAATAGTTGGCTTGGAAACCCTAGCACGCTTAGGAGCAACCGATTTCCCCTTGTTCTTGGTTTTGGGAGCCATAGCACAATCAGCCGATGGAATTGAAAGGTAACGCACGAAAGAGACAACGAGAGGAGGCAAACCTAATTCGAGACGGAAGAGAGATAGTCGACGAAGCACAAGAGAGACGCAATCGACAGATCGACGAGACGAGTTGATGGAAAGCGTCGGCAGAGAGATCGACTGTGAGTTTGAATTGGAGGATACGATGCGAATTTTCAATCGGATGAGAGAGAAGCTGAATAGTCGAATCGAAGGATCTCAGTCATATATTGAAGGGTCAAATGAATCTGGGCTGTTGGATCAAGAAATCGACGGTTTAGCTCAAAATAACGAACCGCCACATTAGGAGACAGTCGACTGGTTGAAATAATAAGAGAAGAGCTTGGGTTGACAGACAGTCGACTGTTGGGTAACTTACAGTCACCTGTCAGTGAGACAGTCGACTGTATTATACTCATCAGCCGACTGACTGACAATCAATAAAAATGATGATAGAAACAGAGACTACTGACGAAATGGACAGGCGCCTGATGAAAAAAATGCAGACGCCTGTTGATCCAACAGTTGACCATAAAGTCGTCATCAGTCGACTGGGCGAAAGATACAGTCTGCTGAAAGAGAAGAAAGAGTAGTGCAGTCGACTGTCGAAGGAAAGACAGTCATCTGTCATGGTCCAAAAATGAACAGTGAGGTTAAAATCCAGAGGATATGCACAACTCACCCTAGGACCTATACTCTAACATAAACTCATCATAAAATCAATATCAAAAGATAAATTATTTATTACATAAATCTCTTAAGATAATCTGAAAACTCATGAAAACAACGAAATCTCAATAGCCTTTCTTAAAACCAATATATGATATATCAAATGAAGAGAGGCAACATGATGATATGAGTTCAAAAGATGATATAACAAGTAAGTTGAACTCCTAAATCTCAGATTCATCCATAATCCCTAATTCTCCACGCAACCTCACAAATGAATCTTCTTTAAGAGGTTTTATGAAGATGTCGGCAATTTGTTTTTGGGTTTCACTGTACTCTAAGATGATGTCCTTCTTAGCTACATGATCATTGATAAAGTGGTGTCTCACATCTATGTGTTTGGTACAGGAGTGATGTACTGGATTCTAGGAAAGACATATAGCACTTTGGTTATCAACCATGATAGGGCAAGTATCACAATTGACACCATAGTCCTTAAGAGTGTGTCTCATCCAAAGAACTTGTGCACATATAAGACCCGCGGTAATATATTCCGCTTCAATCGTGGACAATGACACCGAGTTCTGTTTCTTGGAGAACCAAGAAACTAGGGAATTTCCTAGAAAATGGCAAGTACCACTAGTACTCTTTCTATCGGATTTGCATCCGGCAAAGTCGGCATCACTATATGAGATTAACTCATATGTGCTAGATTTAGGGTAAAGTAACCCGTAATCTAGAGAATGATTGAGATAACGAAGATTCGTTTAACCGTAATTAAGTGTTACTTCTTAGGTCTAGCTTGATATCTAGCACACAAGCATACGGAAAACATGATATTGGGCCTACTAGCAGTTAAATAGAGTAAGCTACCGATCATACCTCGATATAGACGAACGTCTACATCTTTTCCGTTCTCATCCTTGTATAGATGGGTTGTCGTACGCATGGGTGTCTTTTTGCTTGAAGACGATTCCATCCCGAATCGCTTAATTAGCTCCCATGTGTACTTGGTTTGATGTATGAAAGTCCATCCTTCATTTGTCGAATTTGTAGTCCAAGGAAGTAGTTGAGCTCACCCATGTAGCTCATCTCGAATTCATCCTTCATAGACTTAGAAAATTCTTGACAAAGATTAAATTTAGTAGAACCAAATATGATATCGTCTACATAAACTTGAATTTATAGGATGTCATTTTCATAATCCTTAATGAAAAGTGTTGAATCAACTTCACCCATTTTAGAACCTAAATTCAAAAGAAAGGTCTTGAGTCGATCATACCAAGCTCTAGGAGCTTGTCTCAACCCATACAATGCTTTCTTGAGTTTGAAAATATAGTTTGGAAATTTTTCATGTATGAAAACGGGAGGTTGAGAAACATACACTTCTTCATTAACAATACCATTTAAAAATGCACTTTTAACATCCATTTGAAATAATTTGAAATTCTTATGAGATGCAAAAGATAAAAGCAATCTAATATCTTCTAATCTACCTACGGGAGCAAAGGATTCTTCGAAATCCATACCTTCTTCTTGCCGGTAGCCTTGAGCTACTAACCTTGCTTTGTTCCTTGTGATGACCTCATTCTCATCGGTCTTGTTCTTGAAGATCCACTTGGTCCCAATAACTTGGTGACCATTTGGAAGAGGAACGAGCTCCCAAACTTCATTTCTCTCGAATTGCATGAGTTCTTCTTACATTGCCACTATCCAAGAGCTATCCTCACATGCTTCTTGGATGTTCTTTGGCTCAATGGTAGAGACAAATGTGCAATGAGAGAATTCTTCAATTCTAGACCTTGTTCGAACACCCACACCAATATCTCCAATAATATGGTCATGTGGATGGTTGCGAACGGTTGGGTAAGCTTTGGGTATTCCAGCATCACTTGGAACATCTTCAACAATCTCATTAGTAGTGTTAGTCTCAATAAAAGAATCATTAATCTTAACATTACTAAGAGATCACATATAGCATCTACACTATCATCAATAACATGAAGAAAATCAAAATCTTCATAGAATGATACGTGTAGTGATTCCTCGATCGTTGAAGAGGTTTTGTGTATATCCGGTAGGCTTTGCAACGTGTGGAATATCCAACAAAAATTTCTTCATCGGATCTTGGCTCAAATTTATCTAAGTTACTAAAGGTGTTCTTGATAAAGCATTTTGAACCAAAAACTCGAAAAATATTTAACTTGAGGCTTTTTGTCATAAAATAACGCAAAACAAGTTTTGTTTGTTCGAGGTTTTACTAGGATCCTATTGAGCACATAACATGCCGTGTGCACCGCTTCTACCCAAAATTGTAGTCCAAGATGACTATCATGGAGCATGGTACGAGCACACTCAATAAGAGTCCTATTCTTTCTCTCTACAACACCATTTTGTGGTGGTGCACGAGCAAAAGAGAAATTGTGAGTTATCCCGGTGTCATCACAAAACTTTGTAAAAGTCTCATTCTCAAATTCTCCTCCATGATCACTACGGATAGTCATAATGGTGGATCCTAAGAGATTCTGAATCTTCTTTGCAAATATGGTAAACTCTTCAAAAGCTTCATTCTTATTAGTAAAGAATGAAACCCAAGTAAATCTAGAGAAGTCGTCAACGACAACTAATCCATAATGAGTATTGCCTAAAGAAGCGGTTCTAGTTGGCCCAAACAAATCTAGATGAAGTAGTTTACTAAGATTACCTCTTTGACATGAATCACAAAAGTTTTTCTTACTAAAAACAATTTTTGGAAAACCTTTGACTAGATCATGCTTAGCTAACTTATATAAGTGTTGAAATGAACATGACCAAAACGGCGATGCCATAATAGTTGTTCATTTGTATTAGCAACTAAGCAATGTTCTATGGTTTTAGGCAAGCTCAAATAATAAATATTTTTACGCCTAGTACCGATAAATAAAACATGTGAATTAGAATCAACAATTTTACACAATCCTTCTCCAAAGTTAACCTTGTAACCTTTGTCACAAAGTTGACTAATGGAAAAGAGGTTGTGACACAAATCATTAACTAGAAATACATTAGTAATTAAAGGTTTGTAGGAGTTTCCGACTATACCTACTCCAATGATGGTTCCCTTTTGGTTACCTCCAAACGTGACCGTTGCACCATCCTTGATGCTAATCACTTCGGATAGCAATGAGGGATCTCCCGTCATATGTTTGGAGCAACCACTGTCGAGAATCCATCCTTTTCTAGAGCTAATTTGATCTTTATTGCTCTCTTTCTTTCTCTTGGGTACCTACATAGTATACCATAAGCTCATGGTACCCAATTTTTGTTGGGTCCAAGGGGATTAGCCCTTTGGAAGCCAAGTCCAAGTGGACTTCCGATTTCCAACATAATTACCATTATTAATAACATCATGAAAATATGAATCAACATAGGCATTCCTATCATTTAAGCTAGTGTTCTTAGGACCCCAAATGGTGTATGTTTTGGGAGTCCTTTTCCTAGTTGCATGCATAGCTGTTAGATTTCTATGTGGTGCATGCTTCGTAGGAACATGGGTTCTAGCATAAAAATGAGGTGGTGGATATGCATTGGACATATGAGGGTTGTATGCATGCTTGAGAACATGCATGTTATATGAAACATATGGGTCATGCATGACATGTGGAGGATGTGCATACATGTAAGAAGGATGTGTATGAGCATATGGGTGTATATGAGCACGTACATGAGTATTTCTCATGTGTGGATTTGTACGTGTCTGTGGGTGTGGAGCATAGAAAGTGTCATGAGTATTCACTTGTGAAATAGGAGATTTCCTACGTGGATGTAGGTTGGTGTACATGTAAACAAGGCTTCTCTTTTGGTTTCCACCCTTAGTGGGTTTCTTGCCAAAAAGAAGAGACGATGAAGTTGTGACTTTCTTGGTAGGTGTGCTACCTATAGTGTCTTTGACACCACTTATGGATGCACCGGATGATGGCCTCACAAAGTCTATAGTGACACCACTATAGGAGGTGCGAGCATTGGATGCATTTGCTTCCACAAAACCAAGACCAACACGATGTGTGGCCGGAAATTGGTTTGCTAGCAAATCGTCCAATTGTCCTTTCCCCATATTAAATCTCACAATACAGGAGGACGTGAGCTCATATTTCTCCTTAAGAGAAAAAATGTTGGTATCCAAGGTGGACACCCGTGCTTTGAGCTCGTGCACTTGGATTTTAAGAGAATCATTCTCTAAACCCAATTGTGTGTGTCGTGAAACTAGATCACTATTATCCGTAGGATGTGTTTGATCCAGTTGAGATTTGAGGGTATTCACCTCATTTCTCAAAGTGACATTTTGAGAAGCTAAATTCGCTTTCTCAAGGGTTAATGTATCAACAATGGTGTCATTGTTGATAATGCATGGAATGGATGGATTGCTAACATTCAATTTCTTTAAACTTGTATATCTAAGCATTAAAAATTGATACTTAGCAAATAATTCTTCATTAGCAATACGCAATTCATCCATAGTTACCTCGATTTCATCCATGTCGGAATCACTTTCATCGGAGACTGAATCTTCCCAGGCCATGAAACACATATGGGCACTTTCACCCTTCTCATCATCGGATTCGATTGATGAGTCTTGTAACGCCTCGCTTCCCAAAAGACACCGGAAGCGAGAGCGTTACGCGGTCCGCTTGAACTGGAGTGGTGAAGCTCGAGTTCAATAAGCGTCTGTGATAAAAACACAGAAGAGGTCCTTGCATTTGCGTATCAGAACAATCAGGAAAAAAACCTTTCATTAAATAAAAAAGGCACTTCCAGAATTGTACGTACAAGAAATAAAACAACTGGCCTCAGCATGGCCAAAAAGAGACTACAACAAAAACACTAATCCTACTACAATGTACTAAAGCTAAAAATCCAAGTAGAGACGGAAAAAGAGCTCTAGTCTTCCGCAGAAAGCGGCTCGGCGTCTACGGCGAACTCTGGCCCTCTAAGTCAGGCGTCTCGAGAGAATCTTCCTAGTGCTCAAACTCGGGATCTGACATACATCCAAAAACATGAATGTATGTCAGCAAGGTCTGCAAGAGAAGATTAGCATCCCAAGGCAAAATATATGACAGATATATGAATTTTAGAAGCATTAATAATTTAAGGAAACGACTGCAGCAATTTAATATTGAACAATTTGATTGAAGCATAAGAAGCACTCCTAACATGCAGTTCTAGACGTTTGCAAGTTTAAAGTTGGGTTTTCTCTGAATTCATTAACATTTCCATTATCAAGATGACCAAGTTAGCGTTGCAAGTTTCCATGTCAAGTGTTAGCATTCTAATCTAGGGTTCACGCCTGTAGGTCGTGATGAGAAGGTCGTTCCTCTCACGGGGGCTTACTGTGATTGACGATAACCCACCGCGTGAGGGTGGTGCTCTTGTGGAGAGTACCTTTCATACGCCTAGTGGCCGCTCAACCCTAACCCCACCCAAAAGTTTTGCCGGAACACGAGCCGGCCTAGTCGACTCACACGACATCACGATATCACGATACCGCCTTCGAGGCGCATGATTTCACGATGTCCATATTGTTAAACATGTCAGGACTCACTGAATTTTACTGTTAACAATATTAAAGTTTTATGGTGACAGTTCTACAAAGCGAAAACGGGTCGAACGACCGTTACCGCAATTTCAAATAATGACGAATATGTCATGTTTGTTCAACTTGCTACAGAAATGATTTCTTTCTCTTATTGTTTAAAATGGGGATATATCGTATGATATACCGTTGGATCCCAAATTTCGTCCTAGTCATTATGGTGTCAGTTTTGTACGTCATTTCATGCCTAGTTTTTGAGTTATACAGCAATACATATAGATGGCGCAAAAGTGTCAAAACTTCCAAAAATCATATAAAATCAAATACTTGCCTGTTTTCGACGTTCTTGGTGTCGTTGGAATCGTCTCGATGAGTACTATGCTACGGAGGGTTTGGTTCGCTGTTTTGGCAGAACATAAAATCAGAATTCTTGTTTCTTGTTCAGGACAGATTTGCAAAAGTACTCCTACGATGTCTAATCACCCAGTTTTATTAAGTTTTCTACTTTACGGTGTGGGTTAAGAGTTATAGGGGTAGATCTACTAACCTGAAGTGTAGCGAGGGATCGGATGACGATCACGAGCAACGACGACATGTACGCTGCTGAAACTTCGACGTCCATGCTCCGAACTTGTAGCGGCAGCGAGTAGGCGACGGACAGCGGCTGTCAGCGAGATCCGGGGGCTGTCGGCGTCAGATCTGAGCGGTTGGATGGAAGCACGGGCTGTCGGAGGCTCGTTGTAGTTGTGAGGAGAGCTATGAGCCGTGAGGGGGCTGTGGATGAAGTGGGGGGGAGCTCGGGTGTGGTGCAGGCCGTGAGGGGGTGGTCTCGGCCTGGCTGCGGATGAAGGGAGGACTTGTGTGGCCGTGGGGAGGAGATGGAGGGGAGCTCGGCCTGTGGGTGGAGCTTTGCGTGGGTTGGAGGATGATGGTTGGTTGCGGGCTGTGGGGATGTGGGTTTTGCGTGGAGATGAACTCGGCCTGGAGATGAAGTGAAGAGGAGGAGGAGGCTATGCGTCGGCCTGGAGGTTGCGGATCTGGGTAGAGGAAGGAGAAGAGGAGGAGTCGGGGTGTTGGGGAAGGTTGCGGCTGTGGGGAGAAAAGAGGAGGAGGCCATAGGTTTTCGCAAGAAGAAGAAGGAGGAGGAGAGTTCGGCGTCTGGAAGCTCACGGCGTGGGCTGCGTGGGTGTGAAGAGGAGGAAGAAGAGGCCGTGGGGGGTTGCCTCGCGTGGGGAGGTCGGCGCGCGAGCGTGAAAGGGGCTGGCACCGAGGGTGTTTGCCGTGAGGGTGCTGCGGGTTCTCTTGTGTGGACGAGGGTGAAGAAAGGGTCGCCGTTGATTCTTGCGTGTATAGGGAGGAGAGGGAGAGAAGAGGCTATCACATGAAACCCTAGGTCTAGGGTTAAGCCTAGGAGCTCACGGGTTGCAAGGGGATATGGCGGCTGAGAGTTGTGCTGTAGGGTGAAAGAATAGACCTATGTTTTATTAATATAGGAGTAGATGGCTGCTGATGTGAGGAGGGTCTAATGGCTACTCTAGGGTTTTACAACATAACTTTAGGGTTATATAAATATAAAAAGATGTCGGGAGCTAGGGTTAGTTTATTATATAGGAAATGTGAGAGGGCTTGCCAGAATGTGAAGAGGGTCTACGGCCTATAAAATAGTCAGGGGGTTTTGCAAAGACCCATGTGAAGGCTAGGCTAGTTCTCTTATAAAAATAACCTTGTTTGCAAAAGGTTCTAAAAAGTAACAGCAGGAGAAAGCTATAATTTTAGGTCCTCATCCTAGTATTATTTTATTATTATTCTCTCTGTGTGTGTGACGAAAACTGGTGCGTGTGTATTGGGGGGTGCGGCCTGTAGGACACAAAATAGTGTAGGGTTTAATGCCATGTTATAAAAGGAAAAGATTTGAATTGATAATAAAGGGATTCTAATCAATAGGTTATAGAAGGGAAATGTTAGCTATTCAATTTGTTTAATGGGTTTAAAATAGGAAAATTTGATTTGAATTTCATTTAATGAAATTTTGTATTTAATAGGTTAATCAAGGAAATTAGGGCTCATCAATTAGGTCTAATAAGAGTTAATATGGGTTTAAATGAGTCATATCTAGGTAAGTTTTCATTTAAAAAAAATTAAAAGTTAATAAAGATTTTGAAAGTTGAATTTGAATTTGAAACTTTAAATTAATTATAGAAGAGATGTTAAAAATAATAACAATAGTAATAAAATTTAACTAAGTGGTTTAAAAATAATGATAGTAATAGTCAATATGAAAAATATTAGAAATAGATATGTGTACGAGGACAGGAAAGCCTAACAACGGATATGGGAAAAATATACGCGAGAGGAAAATAGAAAAATTGCATCGATAAAAACCTGGTCGTTACATCCTATCCACCTTAAAGACGATTCCGTCCTCGGAATCTTATCGGCTAAGTGATTCGGGTTCAATATTACATATTTAACCCCCCCATTTAGCCCTATTTTGTGCTCATGTGATGCTACATTGTTCTCTAATTCATACGTATTTTCTACACATTTATTTATTAGAGAAAACACCTTATTTGAGCACAAAACAGCATTTAACGATGCAATTCTGAACATTTTATATTTTTCATAGCTTGTTCTCGATCTCACGATTCCAACGACTATTTATTTGTATTTTTCTGAGACCTGTGCTAATTACTATGAATTTTTGAATGCAGAATACCATTTAAATGGAGAAATACGCACGAAAATACGAAAATACGGTCGCCGACCAATCACCGCGCGCCACGTGTCAGCCATCCGCCGCTTCCCGCTCGATCCAATGGCCCGTAGCGACATAGAGGCGGAAATACGACGGGGCGACGTGGCTCAATATCAGCGGTTCGATCATCATCCAACGGCGCCAGGATCTCCGCTGCGAGTTCGAATACGCTGGCGATGTGGCGAAATCCAGGCCATCCGTTTCCCATCCAACGGTCCACGTTCGCCCCGCATTTTGAGTTGAGAAGCGGTCGAAATCGAGCAATCGCAGCCGTTCGTCCATTGATCCGACTGTTAGGAGCGAAATCCAGGCCATCGAACCCGATTTCATTAGCGGGCAGCGGGCGCCGAGCGAAGACCCGTTAAGAGTGGACACGTGGCGAGGCGTAGTTAAATCCCGCATTTTTGAAAGATGATCGGACGGCCGGAATTTGCTCCGCTCGAGATGAACGGCCCAGATGCATTCGGGTATGATTTTGGATACGGGTTTTGAACCCGATAGCGCAGTAAACCCGCAATGATTTATATATAAGCGTATTTAGGGTTTTTTGAGCGTATTGAAGCAGATTGGGGCGTATTTTGGGCATATTGGAGGCTCTAGGAGCCGTATTCTCCCCCTGAAAAATTCTGTAAAATTCCAGAGGCTATTTTCTTATTTCCAGAGAGTTTTGATGTCTTTTCAAGGATATTTGGTGATGAATTCTTAACTTAAACTCCTTATTTAGTGCTTTTTCTACCGTATTTTGCTATAATCTTGATGTATTTGGCTATGGAACTTGTTTATTCTGAAATTATGAGTAGCTAAAACTTAATTGTGCTTGGTATGGAGTAGTTAGGTGATATAATTTGTGTTTATTTGGTTGTATTCCTCGTGCTAAACCGTAAAACGTCGCTAAAGTTGTAATCTTTGTTCGTAAATCGACTTTTTTTAGATTCCAAAAGAATTAATTTAGTTGATGATCGCCCCAAAAGGGTGGGTTTTGATCTCCCCAAAAGGGAGTTTCATACCGTAGTTTTGATCTCTCCAAAAGAGAGTTTCATATCGTATTATAACTTTAGCGACGATCTTTTTGAATATTGTGTTTGAACCCCCAAAAGGGCATCTTCCGATGAATTGCTCCCAAAAGGAGAATTCATTGAGTTATATTGGATATTTTTCCCGGTGAATTGCTCTCAAAAAGAGAATTTATTGTGATATATTCATCAACCAAATTAATACGAATCGTTGATCCTAACGAACACATAACATGCACATACTCTTTATAGATATTTTCTTACACATATTTCTATGTTTATATTGTTCACGTGTTCACATCACCATCACCGTCACCATTTGTGAAGTGGTTAGTTTCTTTTCGATAGATTTCTATTTGATTTGAATTGTGGTTGCAACAGATTTCTTCCCGTGGATTCGACATCTGGACTCCCAGATTTTACTACTTGAACGGACTCTTGCGCTTGAGAGAGAGCACCTTTTCGGTCCCACCGAGTTTTTGGCGCCGTTGCCGGGGAGGAATGGTTTGTGACTACGGTTTATTTCATTTAGAGGACCTTCGGTGAGATCTTTCCACTTTACTGTACATAAACTTTTTTTATTTATTTATTTTATTTTAATTTTTTTTGAAATGGAATATATGAACTTCTATTGCACAAACAATCTTTATGATGCACGATATGCTAATGCACACAAACATAGAATGGAGAATCTCAAAATTGTTAATTTTAATCAAACTGACTGTGAAACTTTCTTTCAGGCCTGGAGGAGGTTCACAGATATAGTATCGAGCTATCCGCAGCATGGGTTCACAAATGAAGAGCTTATGGCGTCCTTCCTAGATGGACTACAACCACAGCTGCAGGAATTATTGGGAGACATGACGCCGACAGTGGCGTGGGAATACATGGAGTCTCTGCAAGAAAACGAAGAAACCGTGGAAGAGATTTCAGAGAGCGATTCAACGGAGCCTTCGTGCCTCGATCAAGAAGAGCAAAGCGTAGACGTACCTTTGCAATCCTTGAAAGAGGATGCTTACCTGACTATTCAGACACAGGAGGCCACATCCCATCAATTCCAGGAGAATTTCCTTGCTCGGAGTCGGCAGATTCAAAAATCCATTGAAAATCTTAATTTGATTACCGCTTGCTTAGAAGAAGGTAATGCTTTTGAAACTCGATTTCAAGAATCTAATACGATTTCATCTTCTATTGCAGGAATACCGAGCGAGGACACGAATATAAATATCCACATGGCAGGAAGTGTGTGCAAAAGAGAGGACGAGCTAGCAATTTTGGATGAACGAGAGGAGGAGACAGCTAGGGACAAGGGTTTTGAGATTATCGCCATGGAGTCAGAACCATGCCCTCCTCCAGTTTTGTCCCAAAATCATTTATCCCTCTCCCCAATGATCGAGCATCGTACAGAGAGTAGTGCATATCTTTCAGGGAGTAGTCGTCAACTTATTTTAATTTCTTTCACTTATTTTGATGACTACATTTGGAATAATTTTATTTCGAAGAATTTTAAACTAAAATGGATTGACGTGACTCATCTCTTGCAGGATATAGGTGGACATCTTATAGAGATGCTGGGAGTTACGTTGCTGGGATCCAGTTTAGTCATTGGAGGAAGATTACTCGCCGAGGAGCGCAAGGAGCAAATTGAACAACTTCCTCCACCATCAAAGATTCGGGATCCGCCATTTGATCACGGTGTGTTCTTTCCAGTAGTGTAGTTTTTAAATGCTTTCTAGGTCGCTTGCTTGAATAAACTCGTACCCCTTCCGACATTGAGGACAATGTCCATCTTTAGTTGGGGGGTGTGTATGAGACCTTAGGATTTTTTTTTGAGAAGAATAAATCACCAAATCTCATCATTTTAAAACTCATTCATATGCCTCTAATGCGGATGATTATACATTAATTGTGTTCTAAAAATTGTTTATGGCTTGATTAATTATTTTTCCTTCATGGAATTGCCGTTAATATGCTATTCTTGAAAATTTTCAATTTCCATGATTAATATCTCGAAATAGTTTGAATTGATTTCATGCATGCTAATGTGATGAAAAAGCTTAAGTATACACGATTTATTAGAAAAGTTTTCAAGATGAAGAGGAATTTGGCCTTTGTTATTAATGTTTATATTCATGTTGATGGGTGTTGAGTTGATTACAAAAGAAAAAAAGAAAGAAATAAAAGAAAAGAAAAATAAATGATGAAAAATGAATGAATAAGTATGTCACTAATAAATAACTTGGTTGGCTCGAGTAGTACAGTCCGAGGGGTCCTTTTTGGCCTAATGCCCTATTATCGTCTGATTTGGGAGCCATTGACCGGAACCTCACTCATTTGATGGAACGATCCAAGTTATACTTTTTTCTGCGAATGTTGCTTGATGCGCGTTACGCAGAACGAATAAAAGAAAAGAAATGGTGAATATACTAAGCAACTTCAATACCCATGTCTTGAATGATTGTTTTGATAGGCCAATTCCTTGGAAACATGAAAACTAGAGAAAAACGACGTGTTATACTTTCGCTTG
The DNA here is from genome assembly GCA_030789695.1 of Scilla litardierei. Classification (NCBI taxonomy): domain Eukaryota; kingdom Viridiplantae; phylum Streptophyta; class Magnoliopsida; order Asparagales; family Asparagaceae; genus Scilla; species Scilla litardierei. The sequence continues at coordinate 391,591,286 of CM061142.1, forward strand.
CGCAAAACGATGCTTGCATGTTATTTATTCATACTAAATTAAAGAAAATTTCATGTGACTGATTTTGTTCATGGATGTGTATATTGATGGCCAAGACCATGTTGGAATGCGTATTATTGAGCCATGCTATGAGCGATTTGAAAGAACTTATTGTTTTATTAACCATCCGTATTTATCGCTCTTTTTGCTAGAGACTAGCAAATCGCTAGTTGGGGGGTGTGATTCGGGTTCAATATTACATATTTAACCCCCCCCATTTAGCCCTATTTTGTGCTCATGTGATGCTACATTGTTCTCTAATTCATACGTATTTTCTACACATTTATTTATTAGAGAAAACACCTTATTTGAGCACAAAACAGCATTTAACGATGAAATTCTGCACATTTTATATTTTTCATAGCTTGGTCTCGATCTCACGATTCCAACGACTATTTATTTGTATTTTTCTGAGACCTGTGCTAATTACTATGAATTTTTGAATGCAGAATACCATTTAAATGGAGAAATACGCACGAAAATACGAAAATACGGTCACCGACCAATCACCGCGCGCCACGTGTCAGCCATCCGCCGCTTCCCGCTCGATCCAACGGCCCGTAGCGACGTAGAGGCGGAAATACGACGGGGCGACGTGGCTCAATATCAGCGGTCCGATCATCATCCAACGGCGCTAGGATCTCCGCTGCGAGTTCGAATACGCTGGCGACGTGGAGAAATCCAGGCCATCCGTTTCCCATCCAACGGTCCACGTTCGCCCCGCATTTTGAGTTGAGAAGCGGTCGAAATCGAGCAATCGCAGCCGTTCGTCCATTGATCCGACGGTTAGGAGCGAAATCCAGGCCATCGAACCCGATTTCATTAGCGGGCAGCGGGCGCCGAGCGAAGACCCGTTAAGAGTGGACACGTGGCGAGGCGTAGTTAAATCCCGCATTTTTGAAAGATGATCGGACGGCCAGAATTTGCTCCGCTCGAGATGAACGGCCCAGATGCATTCGGGTATGATTTTGGATACGGGTTTTGAACCCGATAGCGCAGTAAACCCGCAATGATTTATATATAAGCGTATTTAGGGTTTTTTGAGCGTATTGAAGCAGATTGGGGCGTATTTTGGGCGTATTGGAGGCTCTAGGAGCCGTATTCTCCCCCTGAAAAATCCTGTAAAATTCCAGAGGCTATTTTCTTATTTCCAGAGAGTTTTGATGTCTTTTCAAGGATATTTGGTGATGAATTCTTAACTTAAACTCCTTATTTAGTGCTTTTTCTACCGTATTTTGCTATAATCTTGATGTATTTGGCTATGGAACTTGTTTATTCTGAAATTATGAGTAGCTAAAACTTAATTGTGCTTGGTATGGAGTAGTTAGGTGATATAATTTGTGTTTATTTGGTTGTATTCCTCGTGCTAAACCGTAAAACGTCGCTAAAGTTGTAATCTTTGTTCGTAAATCGACTTTTTTTAGATTCCAAAAGAATTAATTTAGTTGATGATCGCTCCAAAAGGGTGAGTTTTGATCTCCCCAAAAGGGAGTTTCATACCGTAGTTTTGATCTCTCCAAAAGAGAGTTTCATATCGTATTATAACTTTAGCGACGATCTTTTTGAATATTGTGTTTGAACCCCCAAAAGGGCATCTTCCGATGAATTGCTCCCAAAAGGAGAATTCATTGAGTTATATTGGATATTTTTCCCGGTGAATTGCTCTCAAAAAGAGAATTTATTGTGATATATTCATCAACCAAATTAATACGAATCGTTGATCCTAACGAACACATACCATGCGCATACTCTTTATAGATATTTTCTTACACATATTTCTATGTTTATATTGTTCACGTGTTCACATCACCATCACCGTCACCATTTGTGAAGTGGTTAGTTTCTTTTCGATAGATTTCTATTTGATTTGAATTGTGGTTGCAACAGATTTCTTCTCGTGGATTCGACATCTGGACTCCCAGATTTTACTACTTGAACGGACTCTTGCGCTTGAGAGAGAGCACCTTTTCGGTCCCACCACTAAGGCACCAAAAACATAATGGTAACGCTCGCATCTCCCCTTCTAATGTATACACACCATAAATAACTTATACACTCACAATCTACACTGATATAGTACCACATGTCACATAAACATACCAATAATAAATATACAATCATCCTTAGTCAATTTAACACTTCAATTGTACAACCACTTTTACATACCGCATATCACCATATACACACATAATAATAGAAACCACTACACGTATATACATGCACGTAACACATTACACACAGATTTATACAAGCCTTACTCCTAGCGCTAGGGTCATCGTAATCTACCCACCTTAGGATCAAGTCTGTCTCCTGACTTCCTTAAAAAGGCCGACGTAGAGGTGGGGACTTAGACACTAAAGTCGTTCTATCCTGGACACACATACAATATAATGAAACCATATACATCCATATACACACACTTAATCATATAGCACACACTTTCAAATTCTCATACATACATCAATTTTACGTACCTATACATACTCACACTACTACACTCTTATCTCGTATCTATATAGGTCACATATACACTCACCGGTATACTCAACCATGGTAATCTACATAGGTAAGTATACTATTTCATATATTCACATATACGTAGTCACAAACATATGGCTACGCATACCTCCTGGTATACACATGCCCACACATCATCCCGTAAGGGTAATATTATAATCTTACTATGCATACAACACACTCATTCATACAATACATATATATACACACCTATAACTAACCACATACATATATATGCACAAGTACACCGATATGCTATCACACAATAATCTGCACGCACAACTATGCGTACACCTATCAACATTGCACTTAACACGCATATCACCATACTAGCATCCAATTACAAACATTAATAAGTACAACTATGGTACATATACTCCTAGTAACTGGCCAAAACTAAATCTAATATTCCTATAATGATATAGTCAATTACTCGCCTAAGTATAAACATAACACTTACTATTCTATACCCGCCTATATACATATATATCACAAATTACCGTATATGCACATATGACACAATAGACAATCACCCCATAGTAATATCCTAATGGTAAGCACACTCATACATGGGTGGTATATAGAGATTAGCATACGCGGGTCCACAGTCACTATCCATATACATGCACCACAACACCATAATCAAGCTAATGGTCCCACTATACTTGAACTAAAGCTGACATGAGGAAAGATAAGCTCTAATGTGATAACTAAGCAAGGTGCAAGAATGAGGCAACGAGTTGATGTTGTGATGGACGGTTTCGAAGATGGTATGGTTAAGAGAGTAGTTTGGTTGGGTGACAAAAAAAATATTTATGAACCAAGGTAAGAAGATAAGGATGATGTGTGTGAAAATAATACCATCGTAAAATAGCGAACATATGGTATAAGTTAAAATGTAGAATGTGATTAGTCAAATAATAGGTGAAGAGTAATACGTGCCTAGTGATGTGGTGCTTGTTTTGCAAATGGAAATGGGTTTAAAAAAATGTGAAGGCAATGATTTTTGAAACTGACACACAAGATTTTGAAGTTCTATTTAACTTAGTAAGGTATATATATATATATTTTTAAACTATAAAGGAATGACTGTTTTTGAAATATGTTGGTAAGAAAAGATGATATTTTGAACTAGCAAAATAGAAATAAAGGTTTTTTTTCGAGGAAGTTCATTACATGAGGAAAATAGAGTGGCTATACAAGGTTATGCGAAATAGAAGTGCGGAGAATGTATGTTGGAAAATTGCTGTAAGATGGTAACTAAGGATCGTGTCGGAAAAGTTTCATAATCAAGGTTGGGTTTAAGTCGACCGAAGTGTAGAAGATTTAAGTGAAATTTTCGAAAGAATTTTAAACTTAGCGAAGAATTCAAATAATGAAATATCGAAAAACACTTTTGGAAGTCCAGGGATCTGCAATGGGGAGGTTCAAGGTTAAAGATGGCGGATCTGAAGAGTTTATGTGAATCGAGGACAAGGATCAGGTTCGACGATTGAAACGTAAGTACGACTAAGAAGTAACTCCGTGAATACGCTACGATGGCTTCCTACGATCATTAATATGGAAGTGTAATGATTGGAAAAGTAAAATCAGGGGGATATAATCATTGGGTCGACTGAGGTTTAGCACTAAGGTTTATCGAGGAACTAGACTGCGATAGGGAAGCCGAGGTGAGGGTTCGTAGAGGATCAAGATCGGGATCTTATGGATCTGGAATATCTTACGCCTCGAAGTCTACTCATTGCAGGCGTCTCAGGTTCGACTTACACGGCGACAATCGCTAATTTCGGTTCGGCCATAGATTCGATAAATCTAAGTAAACGACTAGCGAACTTAAAAATCAAATATGGTCAGAGCTGGATGATCAATTGCTAGGGTGACTCCTGAGATGATAATACTAAGTCGTGGCAAGGTGTCTAACTAACGAGCACAAGCATCTATCTAATCCTATCATCCTGGTATCGGTTTCCTATCGTGCAGAGAAAAGGTATTCGAGTAATTTTGCGTACGAACTATTCTGGAGGTTTTGGCTAATGAAAAGTGTTCTCATTGTTCTGAATTTCGCAGTTGCAAGACCTGCATGGGCCACCACTAAAACCTGTAACGCCCCGCTTCCCAAAAGACACCGGAAGCGAGAGCGTTACGCGGTCCGCTTGAACTGGAGCGGTGAAGCTCGAGTTCAATAAGCGTCTGTGATAAAAACACAGAAGAGGTCATTGCATTTGCATATCAGAACAATCAGAAAAAAAACCTTTCATTAAATAAAAAAGGCACTTCCAGAATTTTACGTACAAGAAATAAAACAACTGGCCTCAGCATGGCCAAAAAGAGACTACAACAAAAACACTAATCCTACTACAATGTACTAAAGCTAAACCTCCAAGTAGAGACGGAAAAAGAGCTCTAGTCTTTCGTAGAAAGCGGCTCGGCGTCTACGGCGAACTCTGGCCCTCTAAGTCAGGCGTCTCGAGAGAATCTTCCTAGTGCTCAAACTCGGGATCTGACATACATCCAAAAACATGAATGTATGTCAGCAAGGTCTGCAAGAGAAGATTAGCATCCCAAGGCAAAATATATGACAGATATATGAATTTTAGAAGCATTAATAATTTAAGAAAACGACTGCAGCAATTTAATATTGAACAATTTGATTGAAGCATAAGAAGCACTCCTAACATGCAGTTCTAGATGTTTGCAAGTTTAAAGTTGGGTTTTCTCTGAATTGATTAACATTTCCATTATCAAGATGACCAAGTTAGCGTAGCAAGTTTCCATGTCAAGTTTTAGCATTCTAATCTAGGGTTCACGCCTGTAGGTCGTGATGAGAAGGTCGTTCCTCTCACGGGGGCTTACCGTGATTGACGCTAACCTACCGCGTGAGGGTGGTGCTCTTGAGGAGAGTACCTTTCATACGCCCAGTGGCCGCTCAACCCTAACTCCACCCAAAAGTTTTGCCGGAACACGAGCCGGCCTAGTCGACTCACACGACATCACGATATCACGATACCGCCTTCGAGGCGCATGATTTCACGATGTCCATATTGTTAAACATGTCAGGACTCACTGAATTTTACTGTTAACAATATTAAAGTTTTATGGTGACAGTTCTACAAAGCGGAAACGGGTCGAACGACCGTTACCGCAATTTCAAATAATGACGAATATGTCCTGTTTGTTCAACTTGCTACAGAAATGATTTCTTTCTCTTGGTTTAAAATGGGGATATATCGTATGATATACCGTTGGATCCCAAATTTCGTCCTAGTCATTATGGTGTCAGTTTTGTACATCATTTCACGCCTAGTTTTTGAGTTATACAGCAATACATATAGATGGCGCAAAAGTGTAAAAACTTCCAAAAATCATATAAAATCAAATACTTGCCTGTTTTCGACGTTCTTGGTGTCGTTGGAATTTTCTCGACAAGTACTACACTACGGAGGGTTTGGTTCGCTGTTTTGGCAGAACATAAAATCAGAATTCATGTTTCTTGTTCAGGACAGATTTGCAAAAGTACTCCTACGACGTCTAATCACCCAGTTTTATTAAGTTTTCTACTTTACGGTGTGGGTTAAGAGTTATAGGGGTAGATCTACCAACCTGAAGTGTAGCGAGGGATCAGATGACGACCACGAGCAACGACGACGTGTACGGTGCTGAAACTTCGATGTCCACACTCCGAACTTGTAGCGGCAGTGAGTAGGCGACGGACAGCGGCTGTCAGTGAGCTCCGGGGGCTGTCGGCGTTAGATCTGAGCGGTTGGATGGAAGCATGGGCTGTCGGAGGCTCGCTGCAGTTGTGAGGAGAGCTATGAGCCGTGAGGGGGCTGTGGATGAAGTGGAGGGGAGCTCAGGTGTGGTGCAGGCCGTGAGGGGGTGGTCTCGGCCTGGCTGCGGATGAAGGGAGGACTTGTGTGGTCATGGGGAGGACATGGAGGGGATCTCGGCCTGTGGGTGGAGCTTTACATGGGCTGGAGGATGATGGTTGGTTGCGGGCTGTGGGGATGTGGGTTTTGCGTGGAGATGAATTCGGCCTGGAGATGAAGTGAAGAAGAGGAGGAGGCTATGCGTCGGCCTGGAGGTTGCGGATCTGGGCAGAGGAAGGAGAAGAGGAGGAGTCTGGGTGTTGGGGAAGGCTGCGGCTGTGGGGAGAAAAGAGGAGGAGGCCGCAGGTTTTCGCAAGAAGAAGAAGGAGGAGGAGAGTTCGGCGTCTGGAAGCTCACGGCGTGGGCTGCGTGGGTGTGAAGAGGAGGAAGAAGAGGCCGTGGGGGTGTTGCCTCGCGTGGGGAGGTCGGCGCGCGAGCGTGAAAGGGGCTGGCACCGAGGGTGTTTGCCGTGAGGGTGTTGCGGGTTCTCTTGTGTGGACGAGGGTGAAGAAAGGGCCGCCGTTGATTCTTGTGTGTATAGGGAGGAGAGGGAGAGAAGAGGCTATCACATGAAACCCTAGGTCTAGGGTTAAGCCTAGGAGCTCACGGGTTGCAAGGGGATATGAAGGCTGAGAGTTGTGTTGTAGGGTGAAAGAATAGACCTAGGTTTTATTAATATATGAGTAGATGGATGCTGATGTGAGGAGGGTCTAAAGGCTACTCTAGGGTTTTACCACATAACTTTAGGGTTATATAAATATAAAAAGATGTCGGGAGCTAGGGTTAGTTTATTATATAGGAAATGTGAGAGGGCTTGCCAGAATGTGAAGAGGGTCTACGGCCTATAAAATAGTCAGGGGGTTTTGCAAAGACCCGTGTGAAGGCTAGGCTAGTTCTCTTATAAAAATAACCTTGTTTGCAAAAGGTTCTAAAAAGTAACAGCAGATGAAAGCTATAATTTTAGGTCCTCATCCTATTATTATTTTTTTATTATTCTCTGTGTGTGTGACGAAAACTGGTGTGTGTTGGGGGGTGCGGCCTGTAGGACACAAAATAGTGTAGGGTTTAATGCCATGTTATAAAAGGAAAAGATTTGAATTGATAATAAAGGGATTCTAATCAATAGGTTATAAAAGGGAAATGTTAGCTATTCAATTTGTTTAATGGGTTTAAATAGGGAAATTTGATTTGAATTTCATTTAATGAAATTTTGTATTTAATAGGTTAATCAAGGAAATTAGGGCTCATCAATTAGGTCTAATAAGAGTTAATATGGGTTTAAATGGGTCCTATCTAGGTAAGTTTTCATTTAAAAAAAATTAAAAGTTAATAAAGATTTTGAAAGTTGAATTTGAATTTGAAACTTTAAATTAATTATAGAAGAGATGTTAAAAATAATAACAATAGTAATAAAATTTAAATAAGTGGTTTATGTTGAGAAATAGATTGGAAGAAGTGTGTAAACTAATCTCTAAAATCAAGAGTAGCCATGGCATAAGCCATGGCTCTCTATATATTCATTCACCTTTGAAGTCCAAGTGACTCCCCACTAATTTAGTGGGGAGTAAATGGTGAGATGATGAGGGGAGGGAGGCCAAAAGCCTCTCTCAACCCACAACACTCCCCATCATCTCTCCATTACCTTGGTTTAAGCATATGAATACTTCAGGATTCAGTATGCTAATGGGGTGGATACTTCTGGATCCAGAGCCACTGTGGTTGCCTCGTTAAAACCTTAGCTGTGGAAACCCCAGTGGGAAAAACCAGCAGCTAAGGGAAAAGAGTACAACTATTGAGGGACTCCCCCTGATCTGTACAAGCTTCAGGCTTGCAGATTTCCTATGTATCTATACAATCATCTCCTATTTGTCTATACATCCATCATGTTCTGAAAGCAAATACAGTCATCACTTATCTATACAAGTTTATTCATCTAGCGGCTATTGGAAAGTAGTGACGCTCTGGAGTGGAATACTCTTTGAAGTTGGTAGACGACTCCACTAAAGTATTCTTTGAATCAGTCTTCTGTGTGCCTGCAAGGTACTGCTGGACCTGGCTGAGCGTTTAAAATACTTGCTTCTTGGATGATGAGCTTCTCAGAAGATGTAGACATTGGAGGATGATGTGTAGATATTTGGGAGGTGGACAGCCTTTTGTGTTTTAGTCATCGCGATGATATTTAAACCTTCATATGCGATATATATTCCATGACCCTTGGAAGTTGCGCAGAAGCAGCTTATCCTTGGTCTAGTGGTGCTCTCCAGGGCAACACTATATCTGGTTAACAACTTTGCTACAGACGTTCTATCAAAGACACGTGCAGTTGGCCAGATAAAGAAGTGTAACAAGTACACTAGAGCTAGGCTCTTCAGGAGAGCTAGGCTCTTCGGGACCTAGGATGTCCTCCCCCTCTTCCAGTTACGGGAAGGTGTCATAAATAAGCATCCATTTTTAATAGGATGCAAGTGGACATCATTCTTCATAAACTCCAGGTGTATGAAGGATATTAAAGGGTTCCACCACTAAGGTGTTAAATATATAAGCCGAGATAATACCTTGTTTTACATAGGTTTTTCATTTCCAAGGTATGCTTAAAGTTATCTGATGTCTAAATGGTCTCTGCAGGAGATCCTATCAGCTTTAAGTCGACCACATATACGGGGAATATCACAAATTCTGTCAACGATCTTTCGAAAAAGATACCCAGGCAGAATTTTGCTTAAGATCAACTAATGATCTTTGTAGCCTTTATGGAGAAGACGTTTTTACGTCTCTCTTTCATCTCTGGCGGTAGAGTATACCCTTCTGGAAGTTTTATATAGATCTCTATATCTATATTGCCGTATATATATGCAGTCACAACGTCCATGAGCTGCATGTATTGGTTTTTTCAGAGAAGTGTAGGCGTAGTAGGAAAATGATCACATTTCCTTCATTTCAATGTCTTTATGAAATCCGAATTATATTCCACAGGTATTTACACATTCAGGTGTATGGACTACTGGTCCAAAGACTTTGCTTTTCAAGAGTGAGTCCAGCTCTACTCTTATTGCCTCGTCCCACTTTGGCCATTCTATGCGTTTACGCTATAGAAAAGTGGGTAGACGTCATCGTCGTATTCAGCGACGTGAACGAAAATAGCGAAAGCAAAACCGTCGTCGACGACTGTGCTATATCTATCCAGTACCTCTCCAGTACGTACGTAAAATAATGATGTTTCTCCTGTTGTTTCCTCTGCAGGGGAAATTAGGAGGGGAGAGGTTGCTGGTCTGAGCTCAGCATCCTGTGGTTGGATCATTTTGATATATCCAGGAATCTTCCTCTTTTGAGGAATTTTATATTGTGAACCTGGCAGGCGTCCTCTTTTCAATTGAGGTAAAGCCAATTCTGCTGCCGGTGGATTGCATCCATCTTTGGGAATGTCAATCCTAGCTGGCGTGTTGGCAACAGGGACGTGTGAACGAACAATCTTCTGGTTGTCCGCAAATTTATCCGTCAATTGATTTACTTTAGTCTAAATGTGAAGGATCTTCTGGATCTCAACTTCACACAGAAAAAGTATGCGGATCATAACGAGATGAGTACTTTTATGTCCCATGATATGGTCTCAGAAGCTTCAGGCTTCCTTAGACTGCGTGCCTATTTCAATGAGATTTTGCTCATTAAATTCACATTTATCAAGACTTGGTGGTAAACCATAAGCAAGCAGCATCAGCAATAAGATATGGCAACAAGCTGGCCGTATCGTGATAAGCGATGCGGAATGCAGTGTGATGGTCCCTAAACATCAATAGGCAACTACGATTTTACAATGGATGTGAAATCCATTGGAGTATCTTTACCAGAGACTCTGCTAACCCATTATGAGTTTGAACATGCTGCATGATGTTTAATTTCAATGTCAGTTGCCTGGCAGAAGTCTTGAATGATTTGTGTAGGAAATTCACCCACAATATAAGCTTTTTAGAAAGCTAGGTTGCGAGTGAATATAAAGGCACACAAAAGACCATCTAGTAGATGCATATATCAGTACAGTAATAAAGTACCGAAAATGGGCCACTTGCGGGGTGAATAGGCCCGTAAAGGTCACCATGTATTCTCTCAATGAAGCCAGGAGACTCTAATCCCACTTTCAGGAGGGAAGGTCTCTCTATTAGTTTTTCTTTATGACAAATGGTGACAAGGAAACTCAACCTTTTGAAGAATCTTCAGGTTCTCCAATGGATTCATTTGATGATGCGTCCATCATCGCTGATCCAGGATGACCAAGTCCATTTTGCCAGAGTTAAAAACTATGGCAACGAAAGGCACTTCTGGTGCTCAGTCAAGTTGGCTTTCTATAGGATGAATATATGTAATTATAGGGGCCCGACGGGGGTCAATGAAATCGTAAGTAGATGGGCTTCTGGCCATCCTCTTGACGATTTATATATTGATATTCAATATTTATTATCCACATTGTTCAAGTTATGTTCGTTTAAACGAAATATACTTGAAAATTGGAAATTTCCTATATGTTTAAGGGGAGAAGTTTGCATCTTATAGTCTCGTTGTGTGTGGGAGCAATATCAATGCTACACCAGTGCAACGAGGCACTGTCCACAATATTCCATACTTCATCTATAATTAAAACGAAATTTTATTTAAGTCAATGAAAAAAGACATTCAAAATAAAAGTTCGTACTTAAGCAAATTAAAGACGAAGCAATATTGAATTTTAAATGCATAGATAAAAGATGAAGCTTAATCGAGCAGGTCGTCGTTCTCAAAGTCTTTTGCAGTAAACATCTTCGGCGGCTGAACAGCCACCAAGTTTGTTTCGGGCAGAGACTTCTGGCTCGCCTGATACAGTTCCTGGGGGTGGCGAGGAGTGCGGCAGTTTCTGGACCAATGTCCAGTCATGCCACATCGATGGCATTTATCCTCCCAATTCTTCTTAGGAAGTGACACTTGGTCAGTGTTCTTTTGCTTCCATGTGAAGTTTCTCTTTCCCTTATTGTTGTTGTTAGAAAGGGGTGATGTTCCTCGTCCATTCTTCATCACAGCTTTTCCTTTGTTATTTTTAGCCGTCCGTTTGTTTTTCCACTTCTGGGGAGAAACGTGGTGGGCTTCAGGGATAGGTGAAGTGTCAGCTCGACGTAAATTATGAGTGGCGAGCAGTAAATCTCGATTTTGCTCTGCCCTAAGTAGGCATGATATCAGCTCAGAGAATTTCGTGAAGTTGCGTTCACGATACTACTGCATGAGGATTGCATCTTTCTCGTGAAACGAGGTAAATGTCTTTTCCAACATGTGTTGCTCTGTCACTTCTTCACCGCACAACTTCAGGCGTGAGGTGATGTTATGAAGTGCAGAATTATACTCAGCGACGGACTTATAGTCCTGAAGTCTGAGGTTTTCCCACTCATAACTGGCACGCGGTAATATAACATCAATTTGATGTTTATACCGTGCCTCCAGCGCTGTCTACAGTTCCTTTGGGTCCTCTACCGTTAAGTATTCGGCCTTTAAGGTCTGATTTATGTTTTCTAATGTAGATTATGGCTTTCGCCTTATCTACATCGGAGACAGTGGTAGGAGTGCTGCTGCTAGATGTAGTAGAAGCATCAGCCGCTGCTGGGGCCGATGAAGGAGCAAAAATGGAGCCAAGGAGGGCCATCGAACGCAAGTGGAACTTCAGGTCCACTCGCCAACTCAGGTAATTTTTCCCTGCAAAATCAAGGACCTCGAAATCGACGCTGGCCAATTTTGCCATTTATTTATGCAATTTAAAACAAGCATGAATTAATTAAAATTGAAATTCATGCATAAAAAATAAAATAAGTAAAATGTGGGGATCGGCCAGATACCCAAGGAAATACAAAGTCCAAAGTCCGAATATACAATCCATAAAGAAAAGAAAAATATAATTTGGAAACCCAGAATGGGTCCCTATATTTTCCAATTTTCGTCTTCGTCTTCATTTGTCGGTACACTGGTCTTTGGCATTAATACATTTAATCCTCACTTACAAATTCTCTCAAAAAGAAAATAAAATTGCAAGGAATTTAAAGGGTATCAAACTGGCCGATCCCAAAAATCACATTTTAGCTTATATAAACATCCATGCAGTTTATAATATGCTACAGGCACAAAAGAAACAACCACGCATATATATAATGCAGGCATATATAATATGGAAAAATAGACTATAAAATATAATAATCTCTCGGACCACGGGGAGACGTCATACACCGTTAGGTTAGTTTACTAACGGCAGAGCGGTCTCAGGATCCTTAAGATGATTATATTTTGAAAAGTTCTAATATTCCATAAATTAATAATAATGCAAGAGTGATATTTAACATAATTTTAGCAATTTGACAAACTGGGCGTCATGCCCAAAACTAGAAATTAAAATAAATTAATATTTTGATTGGGGCTGCAGGCCCATAAGTAAAATATTAATCATTTTAATAAGCAATTTTATTAACTAGGCTTCTGGCCCCAAAGGAAAAAATAACAAAATTAATATATTATTAATATTTGGGCTGCAGGCCCATTTGCAAAAATTTAATTAACATATTAATTTTGCAATTGGGTTAACTGGGCTTCTGGCCCAATTTAGAAGTCAAAATTAATTATTAATATGAATGGGGCTGCTGGCCCATGAAACTAATTATCATTGTTATAAACTGGGCTTCAGTCCCAAATTAGAACACAAAATTAATTATTATTCTAATATGGGATGTAGGCCCATAAGCAAAATGAAAATCATTTTAATTAGCAATTTAAATTATCTGGGCTTCTGGCCCAAATAACCAGACAAAAATAGTTAATTTTATGTAGTAGGCTTCAGGCCTAAATTAGAAGATAAAATGAATTATTGATCTGAATGGGGCTGCGGGCCCATAAAACTTATTATCATTTTTATAAACTATGCTTCTGGCCCAATAAACAACCCAATTAATTTGTTTAGTAAGAATTGGGCTGTAGGCCCAAATGTTTAAAAAAAATTAATTGAAAAGAAGCCTTCAAACAAATTTTTAAGGGAATTTGAAAGGTCCCTCAGACCCTGAATAACAGAATGTGTCTCCTCATCTCCTTTTTATCTACGAAAATCTAAACCCCCCTACGATTTGAGCAACGGAAGGCCCCCAAGGGGGGCGACGGCTCAGGCCCCCAACGCCGACAGGGCAAGGGGCATTGGGAGGAGCCCCCCAGACAAGGGGGTTAGCGGAGATGAGCCCCCCGGGGGGGTCCGGAGCCCCCGACAGAGGGGGCGACGCTATGGTTGCAAAAGTGCGTTAATATAAGGCTCCCCCATGTCCAACATAAATTGATGTTCAACGCCGCGTCCAGATAACCACATTTACAGCCAACATAAACTGTTCATCACTATTACTTATTTCTCATAATTTGAAACCACGTATAAATAAGTAAACTGATAATAAGTAATGATCAGTATAACATAAAGTGCTGATAAGAAATGTGATCTTGGTGGTTGTAAACAATATAAATAAGTAATCATCAGTTTACAACCACGTTACGCGGGGGGGCTTCGATTTCCCGCGGCCAGACAACCATCAAAATAAGGCTCCCCTTCCGTGGGGTTGCGACAATTAGGAGGAGGGGGAAAATGGAATTGTGCATGGATCCCCTTCAGGGGGAAAAAATGGGAGATATTAATTTGTTCTAATTTGATATGTTGATTTGAGTAATACAATCAACATATATATGTAATAATCAATATCTACGGGATTAGAATTTTACCTCTAGATCAATGATCTAGGGAAGAACAAATAAAATCCGTAGATAGAAAAATATAATCCCCGCTCCCGCTATACCGCGAAGGTAATCAACCGATCGTCGTCGCACCAATAGTTGCAATAGCTTTGCCGCAACTACAAGATTCCTTCGCAAGAAAGAGAAATTTGTGTGGAAGAAATTTTATGGCTCAACTTTTTTTAGAGCGAAGTGCTGATAACGTGTTGAGAAATAGATTGGAAGAAGTGTGTAAACTAATCTCTAAAATCAAGAGTAGCCATGGCATAAGCCATGGCTCTGTATATATTCATTCACCTTTGAAGTCCAAGTGACTCCCCACTAATTTAGTGGGGAGTAAATGGTGAGATGATGAGGGGAGGGAGGCCAAAAGCCTCTCTCAACTCACAACAGTTTAAAAATAATGATAGTAATAGTCAATATGGAAAATATTAGAAATAGATATGTGTACGCGGACAGGAAAGCCTAACAACGGATATGGGAAAAATATACGCGAGAGGAAAATAGATAAATTGCATCGATAAAAACCTGGTCGTTACAAGTCTCCACTCGAGTCATCGAATATACCTACTAGTCCTTTCTTCTTATCTTTCTTATTCTTTTCGGACTTGTGGTACTTCGGACCCTTCCACTTCTCTTTGTTTCATAGCATTGGACAATCCTTCTTGATGTGCCATGGCTTATTACACTTAAAGCAAAAAGAGGAAGTGTTATTAGTAGAATCAAATCTATTCTTGGAGGTAAATTTACCTTTGTGAAAGAAGCATTGGAACTTCTTCGCCATTTGAACCATTTCATCTAAGTCCATCTCATTTTCTGATTCTTCACTATCGGAGGATGAGGAATTGGCTTTGAATGCCAAAGCTTTCTTCTTGGCCTCCTAAGGGTTCATCATAGCTCGAATCTTTAATCGGTTCTCCCGTCTTACTTTGTAAGACATGAGAGTACCGATAAGATTCACAACTGTGTAAGTCTTCAAGTCGTTGACCTCCTCGATGGAGATAGTTCTTCTTTCCCACTTGGAGGCCATTCCCATTATGATCTTTCTTACCTTATCTTGTTGGGAATATACTTGTCCGAGAGCTTCCAGTTCATTAGTGATATCGGTAAAACATCCGTACATCGATGCTATGCTTTCATTTTCCTGCATATGAAACATATCGAAATTTTTGCACGGCAACATAGAGCTTAGAAAGTTTTACCTTGTTCGTTCCCTCATGGGTAATGACGAGATGGTTCCAAATTTGATATGCACTCTTACATGTGCATATCTTGTTGAACTCATCTGGGTCCAATGCACAATGAAGAGCGTTCATTGCCTTTGCGTTGTTGACTTCGGCGGATTTCTCGAAAGCCGTCCATTTTTCGAAATCCTTTTCGGTGGGCTCGACGTATTCCTTGTGGAGGGTTCTCCAAAGGAAAGCACTCCTTAGGAACGTCTCCATCCGGCATTTCCAATAGCCGAAGTTCGTGCCATTGAAACACGAAGGACGCACCGTTGATTGTCCTTCGAAAACTGTGGACGCTCCATCACGATCGTGATTATTGTACGAAAACGGTGAAGGAATGTTGTTGTTGTTGGATGCCATAGCTATAAACCAGCGCTCTGATACCAATTGTAAGGTCCCTGGCTATGAGGAAAATACTAGAAGGGGAGTTGAATAGTGTTTATGTAATTTAAAAAGATAGTTACACGAAATTAAATTCCTAACAAACAAATAGTGAGAAATGGAAATAAACCCAAAATGAAACAAATGCAAATGTAAGGATGTTTCAAGGGTTCGGATTACCAAAGTCACTTCCTGACTTGTTCCCGGTAATCCTACGTCTCTTCTACCCGGTTAACAACCGGATACTCAAGTTAGAACCCTAACTTGAGGTTTCCTTAAAACCTACTTGTAGCAACCCTACAAGTGAAATCGAAATACAATCGATTGAACTTGACTCCCACAACTTGGGAGCAAGCAAACCACTCTCACAAACCGAGAGTAAATCAAATAACTAAAGTTATGAATTATGAAATTAAGCAACACTTACAATCACCTATGCCTTAAAGTAGAACTTGAAGGAGAAGTGTGTTATGTGTTGAAAGACTCTCTTGGAAGAGAGGAAAGCCATTTCTCCTGATTGCACCAAATGCCAAGAAGATTTCTCTTTGGTTCTAGGTTGGAGAGCAAGAGATGGAAGATTGAAATTCTAGGGCTTTAGGATTTGAGAGCTTTGATCTTAAGAGAAAGAAAGCTTGAATGATTTAGCAACTTGGTTATCAAAGTGTCTAGCCTCTCAATGGAACAGTAGATGCCTCTTTTATAGGTTTCTCAAACCATTCTAACTGAATCAACAAAAAACCCTTTTGAAATCCGTGAGAAAAAACTCAACGGATAGAATCTGTGCCCGAGACAGTCGACTGTTGAAGAACTCACAGTCGACTACTGCACAGTGACAGAGGGTAGGTGAGAATTCGTAACGGTAACTTACCATGTGGACAGTCGACTGATGACAGTCGACTGTTGAACCAACAGGCGACTGTAAATCCTACTACAGGCGACTGGCCGAAAGCTGGGTAAGTTGAGGAAATCTGAAAAACGTCTGGGAGAACAGGACAGACGACTGATGAAGAGAAGATAGTCGACTGTTAAACTGAACAAGCGACTGTAATTCCTTCTACAGACGACTGTCAAGACCCTGAGATTCTACAGAGAGTTGAGTCATCAAATAGGCTCAAAGACATATGATTGTTGAAGCATTGACAGTCGACTGTTCCATTGGACAGTCGACTGTAAATCCTACAATAGTCGACTGGCCAGATTAAACAGAGAAAAATAATTTGCGCTAAAGATAGACATGCGACTGATTAACAAAACACAGTCGACTGTCACTTGGACAGGCGCCAGTGAATCGTTCATAAGTCGCCTGTGAGAGTTAAAGCTAAGAAGCCCAAAAACTAGACTGAAAAATTTTGTGCATACAGGCGACTGTAGAACAAAATTCATTCGACTGTTTTGAGACAGGCGACTGTAAATCGTTCAACAGTCAACTGTTATAAACATGACATGCACAATCTAGATAGAAATGAATTGGAGTCTAAGGAAGGTTGATTTAATGATATCCTAAGACTGAAATGAAGATGTGTGTGTGCTCCAACAAATTTCTACTTCTAAGCTACATACTAGAAGAGAAACAAGAAAGTTACATTTGACGAACTCTCTCTTCTTTCCAACGGATGAGCTTGAAGTCTTCTAGGAGCTTCAATCACCATATACGATCATCCAATCCACTATATTTGCTTTCAATGATCTTTGAGTGTCATCCATTGCAAATAGATCTTCATAATAAGCTTAGCCAATGGATTAACTGCAAATAGGGGATTAGTCACAAGTATTTATGTTTTCTCATCATTAACACTAAGTAGGGAGAAGTCCAATACTCAACAATAACGTGCCCTTGGGAGTATAACATCTTTTTGATGTGTGTATCTATCCTCAAGGGTAGTCCACAACTCCAGTTGATCCTCGATCGTAAGGTATTCAGCCTTTAAGGTCTTGTCCACATGGAGATGAAAGTAGATGATGGCTAGCACCTTATAAATGTATGTCGCCTTTTCATCTTTTGTAATTGCAGAAACGAGGGATTTAGCTCACAGTTGAAATTTAACATCAAGCTGCCAGCTCAAATAATTTTTCCTTAATGCATCCAGCACATCGAAATCAACGCTTGCGATTATTGCCATTATATCTAGAACGCACAATTTTGCATGAATTTATAATACAGAAAACATTTTCATGCAGAGGCAATGAATAAGCAATTGCATGGATCGGCCAGTCCCACATAAAACAATAATGTCCTAAAGTCCATATTACAGTCCATTTTACACAAATGAAAGCGAAAATTACAACTTTGGAAACCACGTGGGTCCCATTTGAAAATCTTCATGGTCAAGAGTGGCCTCCGTCGCCATGAAAAATAGTTATCAGTCTTGGGCATTACATATATTTCCTCACAACAATTTCTCTCAAAATAAAAAAAGTGCAGGAAAAGTAAAATGTGGGACTAAACAGCCGATCCAAACCCACAATTAGCTATCCAAGCAAAATTTGTGCTCATTAAACATGTTCCTAACACATCACAACCATCACAGATAGGATAAACACACCAATTTTAATACTTAATAAGTATTTAGACTATGGGGTGATGTCATATACTGTTAGGTTAGATAACTAACGGCAGAGCGGTCGCAGGATCTTCAAAATTATTAAGTTAATGACGCACAACATAGCATAAGTTTATCCAAGAAAATGTGGTAGAAAATGTGATACAATGCATATAAATATGATCCAAAAGTAGGTATCATATATTAAAATATGCAATTTAGTTGTTTGTGCAAAAAGGGCTAAATCAAATAAATTTTAATGGTGCCCAATTATATTATATATTGTAAAAGGAAAGAAATTTACCTTTTTATAACCCCAAAATATCCCTAAAAATCCCGAATTGCCCCAGTAAAAGTCCCTTTTCATCCTATTTATCCATATTTTTATTCATTTTGGGCCCTTTGGTTTCCCACCTTTACCCCTTTCTATTCTTTTATTTTTCTTCTTTCTTTTTTCTTTTCATATAAAACATTTGGCTTGCAGGTCTGAAGCCCGCGGTGTGGGCTCCCGCAGCCTTTTATCGTCCCCCTCTTTTTTTTTCTTTTTTAAAAAAACCATGGCCTACGGGCCTGAAGGCATGCAGCCGCTATTTCTTTTTTTTTGTTATCGTGTAGGCCGAAGCCCACAAGTCATTGTGGGGTTCGGCCCACAGCATTAAAAATATGGTTTTTATTTCGTTTTCTTGAGGGCCGGAGCCCACAAGTCGCTGTGGGCTTTGGCCCATAGTGCTAAGAGGGGGTATTTTTTTGTTATGGGGTTGGGCTGAAGGCCCAAGCAATTGGGGGGGACGGCTAGGGTTTGCCGCCACCCCTCCCATAGTAAGGGTTTGTGGGTGATGGCAGATGTGGACATCATCGCCCTCCCCCCAAACGTCGGGGGGAGGGCATGGCCTGAAACCACCTCTAACCTTGCAATACTAACAACAAACAGTCTAGATGTGGGTGAATAGAGTAATGGCAATAATTGTGCAATTAAAAAAGTAAACATGCAAATGCGGAATTATAAGTGCAAAAGGAATTTAATCAACACAATTAAACATACGCAAACACAAGAGATTTTACCCCGGTTTCCCAACTTGGGCACATCCAGCCACACCAAATATTCACTATGATCCTACACAAGGTAGTGAATACAATCCCTACACAAGGGATACCCTACACAAGGGATTTGTCCTACACAAAGACTCAACCAACCCTACAAAATGGTTAAACTCCCACATAGAAAGAAACTAACTCCCACATAGAGTATTAGGGTTGTACTACATAAGGACTCAACCAACCCTACACAAGGGTTAAACTCCCACTAAGAGAGTACTAACTCCCACATAGAGAGTTAGGGTTTCAATCACAAAGATGAAATAAATAGACTCTTACCTATGCCTTGATAAGATGAACTTACTCAATGTTGTATGCAAGGCATGGAAGAGGATCTCCAAGTGTTGAGATGAGTTTTGATGCACTTGAAGGATTTTCCCTGTGCTAACTTCAATGCATGAAGAGGAATGTGCTCATGAGAGGGAAATGAGAGATAAAAGTGGCTTATTGATTCTCAAAGATATTCAATATGTGTCAAAATGTATCAAGAGCACCATCTCTTATATATAGAAAGCCAAGAAAACTCCAAAAACCCAAGCAAAAAGCCAAGAGAAACAACTCTGCAGCGGCTAGTTTTTGGCAGAAATCGTCAAGAACTGCGCCTGTAGAACAAGAGTCAGGCGACTGATCACGACTATAAAATTCTCAACAGCTATAATCTGAGCCAGGACAGGCGACTGTAGAAGACTACACAGGTGCCTGTACAACTATGTAGGGACCCGTAAAGACTTCGTCAGGCGACTATCACATAAGATGGAATGGAACAAAAAATGTCAACTTACGCACATGTACATTCAGGCGACTGATGAACAAAGTCCAGGCGCCTGAGGATTGACAGGCACCTGAAAACTCTACATCAGTCGACTGACACATAAGATGGAGTGATGCTAAAAATGACAAGTTGCGCACTTTGGTACATAGACGACTGATGAACAATGTCCAGGTGCCTGAAGGTTGGCAGGTGCCTGTCTTTTGTACTTCAGTCGCCTGCACCAAAAGCTCAAGTAAGAGTCAAGAAAATATTGACTTGAGCTATGCAGATAGCGGCATGTAGAAGGCTGGCCAGTCGCTTGCTGAACCACCAGTCGCCTGTCAGACCTTTAGCAGGCGCCTGAAGGAAGGCCAGAGACTCCAATAAGAGTTCATGGCAAGGGGGAACCTATTGGATTGATTTCTATAAAGATCCTAAGCTTCACTAAGATGGTTAATGCATATGCATGAATGAATGAGACCATCTAATCAAGGCATTACAAATTCCTAGACTCAAAAAGAGAAAAGCAAGAAATAGGAATTACATGGATTACACTTTGCTTCTCCTAGAGTCTAAGTTCTCAAGCATGAGTAGCCTAAATCTCCCCATCTTCTTCCAAGCTTTAGTACCACTTGATGAGCTTCCTTTCATCAAGCTCCAAGCACTGGCAATGCTCCTTTTGGTGTACATCCTTGCACCAAGCTTTTAGTCTCCAAAATGATATTCTTCAACAGTTAAACATGAGACTAAAATATTGAGAGTCATTAGCAACAAAATAATGTTGTAATCATCATCAAAACAATATTGGTCTAAAACACCAATACCTAACAATCTCCCCTTATTGATGATTACACACATTATGTAAAACATAAATAAATAAAGCACAATGTTAATGAGCTCCCCCTACTTATATGCACCAATTGAAAATAAATAAACAAATAAAGATTCAAATCAATTGTAACATATAAAAGGTAAAGATTATATAAACCATATATGTATATATATCTCTCTCTCTATGTGTGTATGAATGATTTACATAATCTCATATATCTCTCCCTTGTCAATGTCAAAAAGGTGGACACAACAAACAAGAAATAATTCTTGTCATTGCTTTTCTTTTAAAAATGTGACAAATAAAACAAGAGATTAAGAGATGTTTGATACCTAATTGTAAATTTTAAGTCCATATCAATCACTATCACATGCTCCCATAGATCATAGAAAAGGTCAAAATGATACAATTGTAAATAATGTAAGAATTTTACAATAATGAAACAATTGTAAAAGGTTAAAATCCATGCATTGATACAATTTAGGCCCATGGTTCCAATTATTACTTTCAATTGGTAAAGAATTTTATAATTGGATTTAGATTATAGAAGGAACAGGCATCATTGATAGAAATGATATTGCCAGGAGAAAATATAGCATGGCAACGTCAATGGGTTGAGTTTGATACTACTATAACCAATTGTAAATAATGTAAGAATGATCTCAAAAATAACCCAATATAAGAGTTAAATATGTTTTAAAATACATTTAAACATACATAACATACTAAATCCCCCATTGTCATACACATGGATCAATAAATGCATGTATGACAATGAAATCTCCAAGGTCCCGTTTTCATGAAAAGTAATTTGAAAATAATTTCAAAATCATGAAACATCACACACAATCAATGGGTATGGAAAGATATAGAAATGAAAGCAAAATACACGTCATGCTATATTTACATGTGTGTGAGACCTAAATATTAGGAAACCAAACCCAAGAGGAGTTTGATTTCCTAATATAACCACTCCATATGCACAAACATACTGAGATTGACATTCAATGTTACATATGAATAGAAAAACTAATGCTAGCAAGCAAAAAATTACATACTCTCACAAAATCGTATAAAACATGCAAAATTGGGAGTAAAGTACACACTCACATAAATATGGGTACAAAATATAAATATACAAGTATGGTACCCAAGCAATGAATAACAATGAGTGAGCTAGCTAGGTGAAAACCAAACAAAAGTGGAGTTTGGTTTCCGTATATAGTCATATGAAATAACATTTCGAACATATGAATCTAAATACGAATTCCTATCAAGCCTAGAAACATTCTTAGGAATACACAAAGAAAGTGATTTGGGATTCATAAGAATAAGTTTAGATAAGGCAAGAGTAAGAGGTGAGGGAGCACGATTATGAGGTGGAACATAAGCATTGGCGTGCCCCGTGTGTGAAACATGCAATTTAGTATTAGAAACATTCACACAAGCATTTCTACCATGCATAGGAACATGTGAAGCATGCAAAGGATTGTCATTGATTCTAGCATGCAAGCAATGTAATTCATTACTACATGTAGAGTTATCATACATATCAACATATGAAGAAGCATTCACACCAAATGCTTTTTGAATAGGCTCTTTATGCAATGAAGTGTACATAAATGCATGATTCTTCTTTGGCTTATTAGTCGAAGTTGATGTTTGGCCAAAAGAAGACTTGATTGTGACACACGTCTTAGAAAGCTCCCCCACAAAATTGTTTCGGGTGCTTCTAGAGGTAGAGCTTGGTTTGGTCATCTTCAAAGTTGAAGTTGCCAAAGAATTATTCTTACTCAAGTTGAAACTCTCAAGTTGAGTGGACAATAACTCACATTTCTTCAACAACTAGTTTTTAGCTGAAATCGTCAAGGACAGGCTCATGTATAACAAGAGTCGGCCGACTAATCAACGGTTATAATCTGAGCCAGGACTGGCGACTGTAGAAGACTACACGTGCATCTATACAACCGTGCAGGCGCCTGAAAAGACTTCGTCAGGCGACAGTTACATGGGATGAAATGGAGCTAAGAAATATCAACTTACGCACTTGTGCATTCAGGCAACTGATGAACAAAGTCCATGCGCCTGAGGATTGACAGGCGACTGAAAAATCGACATCAGTCGACTGACAAACAAGATGAGTGATGCTTAAAAATTACAAGTTATGCACTTTGGCACGTAGGTGACTGATGAACAATGTCCAAGCGCCTGAAGGTTGGCACGCGCTCGTGTTTTGTACTTCAGTCGCCTGCACCAAAAGCTCGAGTATGAGTCAAGAAAATATTGACTTGAGCTGTGCAGGTCAGTTTCCTGTAGAAGGCTGGACAGGCGTCTGGTGAACCACCAGTCGCCTGTCTTAGCTTCGGCAGGCGCCTGAAGGAAGGCCAAAGACTCCAATAAGAGGTCATGGCAAGGGGGAACATATTGGATTGATTTCTATGAAGATCATAAGGTTCACTAAGATGTTTAATGCATATGCATGAATGAATGGGACCATTTAATCAAGGCATTACAAATTCATAGGCTCAAAAAAAGAAAAGCAAGAAATATGAATTACATGGATTGCACTTTGCTTCTCCTGGAGTCTAAGTCATCTAGCATGATTAACCTTGATCTCATCATCATCTTTCAAGCTTTGGCACCCCTTGATGAGCATCCTTTCATCAAGCTCCTAGCATTGGCAATGCTCCTTTTGGTGTCCATCCTTACCCAAGCTTTTAGTCTCCAAAATGTTATTCTTCAATAGTTAAACATGAGACTAAAACATTGAGAGTCATTAGCAACAACATAATGTTGTGATCATCATCAAAATAATATTGGTCTAAAACACCAATACCTAACAATATCCTCCTTTTTGATGATGACATATATTATGTAAATCATAAATAAATAAAGCACAATGCTAATGAGCTCCCCCTACTTATATGCACCAATTGAAACTAAATAAACCAATAAAGCTTCAAATCAATTGTGACATATAAAAGGTAAGGATTATATAAACCATGTGTGTGTGTGTGTGAATGATTTGCATAATCCCATATCTCTCCACTTTGTCATTGTCAAAAAGGTGGACACAACAAACAAGAAATAAATCTAATCATTGATTCCCTTTTAAAAATGTGACAAATAAAACAAGAGATTAAGAGATATTTGATACATAATTGTAAATTTTAAGTGGGTATCAGTCACTAGCACATGCTCCCCCTAAATCATAGAAAAGGTCAAAATCATACAATTGTAAATAATGTATGAAGTTTACAATTGTAAAGAATGTAAGAATTTTACCATAATGATATAATTATAAAAGGTCAAAATCCATGCATTGATACAATTTATGCCTATGGCTACAATTATTACTTTCAATTGGTAAAGAATTTTTATAATTGGATTTAGATTATAGAAGGAACAAGCATTATTGATACAAATGTTATTGCCAAGAGAAAATATATCATGAAAAATGTTGGCAATATCAATGGGTTGAGTTTGATACCACTATAACCAATTGTAAATAATGTAAGAATGATCTCAAAAATAACACAATATAAAAGTTAAAATATGTTTTAAAATACTTTTAAACATACATAATATACTAAATTCCCCATTGTTATACACATGGATCAAAAAATGCATGTATGACAATGAAATCCCCAAGGTCCATTTTTCATGAACGTAATTTGAAAATAATTTCAAAATCATGATACATCACACACAATCAATGGGTATGCTAAGATATAGAAATGAAAGCAAAATACACATGCAATATATGCATGTGTGTGAAACCTAAACATTTGGGAACCAAAACCAAGAGGAGTTTGATTTCCTAATATAACCACCCCATATGTACAAACATACAAAGAATGACATTCAATATGACATATGAATGGAAAAACTAATTCTAGCAAGTAAAAATTACATACTCCCCTAAAATGATACAAAACATGCAAAATTGGGAGTAAAGTACACACTCACATACATATGGGTACAAAATGTAAAAATACAAGCATGGTACCCAAGCAATGAATAACAATGAGTGAGCTAGCAAGGTGGAAATAAAAAAAAAGTGGATTTTGGTTTCCGTATATAGTTATATGAAAATATAACATTTCGAACATATGAATTTATGGACGAATTCATATCATGCCTAGAAACATTCCTAGGAATCCACAAAGAAAGTGATTTAGGATTCTTAAGAAGAGGTTTAAATAAGGAAAGAGTAGGAGGTGAGGGAGCATGCTTATGAGGTGGAATATAAACATTGGCGTGTCCCGTGTGTGAACCATGCAATTTAGCATTAGAAACATTCACACAAGCCTTTCTACCATGCATAGGAACATGTGAAGAATGCAAAGGATTGTCATTGATTCAAGCATGTAAGCAATGTACTTCATTCATATGTGTAGAATTATCATACATATCAACATACGAAGAAGCATTCACACCAAAAGGTTTTTGAATGGGCTTCTTATGCAATGAAGTTTACATAAATGCATGATTCTTCTTTGGCTTACTAGTCGAAGTTGATGTTTGGCCAAAAGAAGACTTGATTGTGATACACCCCTTAGAAAGCTCCCCCACAAAATTGTTTCGGGTGCTTCTAAAGGTAGAGCTTGGTTTGCCAAAGCCTTTTCCTTACTCAAGTTGAAACTCTCAAGTTGAGTGTAAAATAGCTCACATTTCTTCAAAAGAGAAGAAATGTCGTCATCCCTAGTGGATATACGTGAGCTAAGCTTAAGACATTGAGATTTAAGAGCCATTGTCTCATTTCTCAACGTATTATAATCGACAATGTGAGTGCGTTTAAGTGAAGCATTTTCTTCACGTAACTAACGAATTTGAGAAAGAAAAACTTCTTTCTCGGCATGCCAAGATTTAATCCTAGCAATATAAGAAGCATGAAAAAAAGTGCAATCATGAGAGTCATCATGAAAAGAATGTGCACTATACGTACGAGCAATTACAGAATTTTTATCACTAAAATCATTAAACTCATAAGAAGATTGAATTTGAGATACATCATTATCACTTGACTAAATCTTATCACCTCATGTGTACTTGGCCTCAAGGTAGCTCCACATTTCATGTGCTCCCTCCATGCCTCTAACTTCATCACTTTCATGATCCCAAGTGGAGATGCACAAAGCCCTTTTGGCGTGGACGTCCATCAAGAAGTTTGAATCTGAGACATCCGAAGTCACCGCATCCAAGAGATTGTACTTCATGAGATGTTTGATCATCTTGCTCCTCCATCTTGGATAGTTTGTTCCATTGAAGAGGGGGGAAGACAGGTTGATAGACCTTCTTCTTCAGACGATGAAGCGTTGAATGCCATTGTTGCTTGTATGCTTCAACATTGCTCTGAAACGAATTGAAAGGATCGTCTACCTTGCAATACTAACAACAAACATTCTAGATGGGGGTGAATAGAGTAATGGCAATAATTGTGCAATTAAAAAATTAAACTCGCAAATGCGAAATTATAAGTGCAAGAGGCATTTAATCGACACAATTAAACATACGCAAACATAAGAGATTTTACCATGGTTCCCTAACTTGGGTACATGACATGCGTTTATATTTCATATATTCACGCACGTTCTCTTTTGTGTTTCTCCGTGTTTTCCGCCGTCTTTCATTCGTTTTCTCGTATTTTCTCGTTTTCTTTCACTTTTCTTTGTTTTTCCATGTTTGCAGGAGATTGCCCGCGTAGGGGATGTTTAACGACGATATCTCAAGTCCCCGGAGCAACGGGAGGAGTCACGCGTGATCCAGGGGGTCAAACGACGAAGATTACATCTTTCAGCCCCTCACCCGGTCGGTTGGTCATCTCCAACCGATCGGGTGATGCACGCGTGTACCACCCGGTCTCAGCCGGAGCTCAAGTGAAAGTCACCCGACCGGTTCACAGGCCGGTTCAACGGGGGCCAACTCTCTGTCTTCTCGAGCCAAATTCCAACCGATCGGGTGACTCTCACCCGATCGGTTCATCTGTAGCTGATGCTGAGGAGCCGAAGACACGGGCACCCAACCGATCCCTTCACCCGATGGCGCCAAGATCCAACCGGTCACTCCAAGAACTCACCCGACTGGTTCATATGACCGGGTGAAAGTTTGCCGTTTTCTGTTATTATCTGTAACGAATCACCCGATCGGTTGACTTGTCAACCGATCGGGTGATACGAGAGCCTATAAATAGAACCCCTAGGGTTCCAGAAACGGGGAGCTGCTAGTTTTTACTGTTTTCTCCTATTGTGACGGCTGTAATTACTTTTCTATTGTAAGTTTTTGGATCTTTCTTAAACTTTAGTATTATCTTATTTGCTCTACTACCTTCGCATTTCAATCGCCTGATTATGATTTCAACGGTTCATTTTCGTTTAGATCGCTTTTTAATGAATTTTTGTGAGTAGTTCCCAAATCTGGGATTTTGGCGGAAACCCCTTCGGGGGCTCTTCCCGATGCATCCATAGGGTTAGGAAATCGATAGGGATTAGGAATCTAACGGTTACGCGGGGTGTTTCATTATCATCGGCGGGAAAAAGACCGCCTTTGACCGTTGGGCCAAGGGGGAATAAACTTGGCGGTTGACTCCCTAGCCATAGCTCACGCCCTTAGCGTAGACGCCGAATCCTAGCGCGCGGGAGCGGCAGGATGAGACGTTGGGAGTTATCGTTGCGAGCTTAGTGCTTCCGGAATCGATCAGTGTTAATGGACACGGGAGTGCCCACTGATCGAATCCGGGAAGTCCGGTGTATCATCCTGGGCACCGACCGGAATATCGGGCCCATGGGATGCCGGTACCACTTTCAGAGGCAACGTCTCACCATTAGACCCTAATTCCGATCGCTATCCTACCCGTAGGCCGTATCGGCAAGAGTCGCTCGTTGGAGTGGAAACCAAAGTCCCAGGTTTATTTTCTTATTGTTCATACCTTGCATTCCTTTCCGTGACAACCCATCAACCGATTCGGGCTAGCTCGCCCACGGGGTGATTTTGGTCCTCCTTGACACAAGCACATCCTAGCCTCCCTGTGTTCGACCCCCAAGCCACACTACAACACCATGCGCTTGCGGTTACAAATATCTAAACCCCTGCCACGCGGGTCACCGCCAGCGTGGCACACGTCAAGTTTATGGCGCCGCTGCCGGGAAGGCAACGTGCTTGTTATTTTAGGATCTCTTGAACCCTAGTGTCTAGCTCTTATCCCTACCTCGCGATAATTTTCGCACTCCACACTTTTCGATTTCACTTGGACATACTGTGGATAGTAATTGTATAGTGCTTCAATCGCAACTTTCGGTTCCCGTTTATGCAACCCGTGCTTTTGACGTGTTTGCCACTTGTGCAGTTCTCTCTCTCTCCTTTCGTATAAGATCCTGGCCCCACGGCGAGGATGTTGCATGCAGTTTCAGGAGACATATGGGATCACTCTCACCATATCCGCTGTTTGGCGCAGATCTTGGCGGAATCACTGAATACTTCGAATATATTATCCCTCCTGTCTGCCGCCGTGGAAAGTCAGAGGAGATATCGAGATACTCAGGAGCACCTTGCCACGGCAACTCTCTTTCCTCATGGTGAAGTGGCGTATATCGACAACCCTGGCCCCAAATTTAGTGAAGAAGAGTTGTCCGCGGAGTTTCGTCAGGAGAACCATCAGATCGGGTTTGTAGGCTACGCTGGACAGGAATCAATCTATCCATTGTAGACTTCTATTGAGCGTCCCCGATCTTTGGACAATGAGGAAGCTAGAAACAGTTGTGGGAAACCATCGACGATTGAAACCTGTTTTCACCTACAAGCCTTCTTCCCGGAAAATTATTATGAGCTTGAAAGAGACCTGGTGCCTTCCTCGATCGTTCCCACTATACCTGTCAAAACTTTGCCATGCGGAACCGCGGCCGAGGGTGAGATTCCGGATGCTGGCTTCCGAGAAATCCACGAAGAACTCCTTTCCCTTGAGGATGCTCTGCTTGAGAAGTATGCGTCGGGGCCTCAAGAAGTTGAGATGAAAGAATTACCGCCGGGGCTAAAATATGAATATTTGGGAGCTGGCTCGACCCTTCCAGTCATAGTCAACTCTTCACTGCCCGAAGACCAAATGACCAAACGTCTTGGTGTTTTAAAAAGGTTTAAAGGAGTTTTCAGATATGCAATTGAGGATTTAAAAGGGGTTAGCTTAGGCCTCTGCTCACACAGAATTCTACTTGAAGATGAGCAAGCCTCCTCGATTGAGCCACAGCGGAGGCTAAATCCCATAATGATGGAGGTCGTAAAAAGGAGATTGTTAGGCTTTTACATGCCGGTATTATATACCCTATCTCCGATAGTCGCTGGGTTAGCCCGGTGCACGTCGTACCCAAGAAAGGAGGAATGACGGTGGTTCGCAACGAGAAGAACGAGCTAATACCAACGAGGACCGTCGCGGGGTACAGGATGTGCATTGACTATAGAAAGCTGAACAAGGCTACGAGGAAGGATCATTACCCCCTCCCCTTTATTGACCAGATGCTCGAGAGACTGGCGAAGCATAATTATTTCTGTTTCATGGACGGGTATTCAGGATTTCTTCAGATCCCTATTCATAACGATGACCAGGAGAAGACGACTTTCACTTGCCCGTTCGGGACATATGCCTATAGAAGAATGCCGTTCGGACTTTGTAACGCCCCTGCTACATTCCAAAGACTTATGTCCGCTATCTTCTCCGACTACTCCCAAGACATCATGGAGGTTTTCATGGACGACTTCTCCGTCTATGGAACTAAGTTTGACTCGTGCCTCAGTAATCTAACTAAGGTCCTGGAGAGATGTCAGGAAAAGGGACTGGTCCTAAACTGGGAGAAGTGCCACTTCATGGTCCAAGAGGGAGTTGTGCTGGGGCACGTCATCTCTTCGAGGGGAATAGAGGTTGATAAGGCTAAAGTTGAAGTGATTGAAAAGCTTCCACCACCGCTCAATCTTCGAGGAGTCCGTGGATTCTTAGGACACGCGGGGTTCTATCGCCGCTTCATAAAAGACTTCTCGAAGATTTCTAGGCCGCTGACCCAACTCCTCGTGAAGGACGTGCCTTTCGTCTTCAGCGAGGAGTGTATGGAGGCCTTCCGCACTTTGAAGCAAGCTTTGGTTTCCGCGCCTATAATACAGCCACCGAATTGGAATCTACCCTTTGAGCTGATGTGTAACGCTAGTGATTATGCGGTAGGTGCCGTCTTGGGGCAGAGGAAGGATAAAAATCTTCATGTCATATATTATACGAGCAAAACCCTTGATGCCGCCCAAAGAAATTATACTACCACGGAAAAAGAATTGCTCGCGATCATCTACGCCATGGATAAATTCTGACAATATCTCGTTGGCGCCAAGGTGATCGTGCACACGGATCAGGCGGCTCTTAAATACTTATTGAGCAAGAAAGAAGCTAAGCCACGACTCATCAGATGGATTCTCCTCCTCCAGGAATTCGACCTGGAAATCAGGGACAAGAAGGGGGCGGAGAATGTTGTTGACGATCACCTGTCCAGGATGCCTACCCTCGATTTAAATGCTACGTCGATCGATGATTCACTCCCTGACGAGCATCTCTTCTCTGTCTCTTCCTCCTGGACCCCCTGGTACGCCGACATCGCAAATTATCTGGCTTGTGCCATCGTCCCCCCACAATGTGAGCTTTCAGCAGAAGAAGAAATTTTTCCATGAGGTCCGCAAATTTTATTGGGATGACCCCCACATATACAAAACCTGCAATGATGGGGTGATATGAAGATGCATCCCTGACACTGAGGCGACCTCCATCATTTCCCACTGCCATGGGCAGCAATGTGGAGGGCACGCGAGCACCTACAAGACCACCGCAAAAATTCTCCAAAGCGGATTCTACTGGCCTATGCTCTTCAGGGACACACATGTTTATGTCCAAGCCTGCGATAAATGCCAAAGAGCTGGGAATATCTCCAAAAGGAATGAGATGCATCAACACTACATCCTGGAGATAGAAATCTTCGATGTTTGGGGAGTGGACTTCATGGGACCGTTCCCTTCCTCCTCGGGGAACCAGTATATCTTGGTGGCTGTAGACTACGTGTCAAAATGGGTTGAAGCGATGGCCAGTCCAACTAATGATTCCAGAGTGGTGGCCAAGTTCTTCAAAAGCAACATCTTCCCGCGGTTTGGTGTACCTCGTGTCCTGATCAGTGACGGAGGGAGCCACTTTATAGAGAAGAAATTCAAGGCCCTCTTAAAAAAATACGGGGTACAACACTGGGTGGGGCGTGCCTACCACCCGCAGACCAGCGGTCAGGCAGAAGTCTCTAACCGGGAGATTAAAAGCATACTAGAAAAGACGGTGGCCAATTCTAGAAAGGACTGGTCATCAAGGCTTCCTGACACGCTTTGGGCCTACAGGACGGCATTTAAAACTCCTATCGGCACAACTCCCTACCAGCTTGTCTATGGGAAAGCTTGCCATCTTCCTGTGGAATTGGAGCATAAGGCATTTTGGGCAGTTAAGAATCTGAACTTCGACACCAAGAAGGTAGGAGTGCACCGGCAGTTACAACTCAACGAGCTCGACGAAATCCGGCTCAATGCCTATGAGAACGCCAAGATCTACAAGAAGAAGCCGAAGCGGTGGCACGATAAGCGAATCTTGAAGAGGGAATTCAAAGAAGGGGACTTAGTTCTCCTATTCAACTCAAGGCTGAAGCTCTTTCCTGGAAAACTCAAGTCAAGGTGGTCGGGACCGTTCCGCGTCACCAAGGTTTTCCCGCATGGGGCTATTGAGATAATGGGAAGGGATGAGCCGTTTAAAGTCAACAGACAGCGTCTGAAACACTATGCAGTTGGAGAACCAGAATTCTCTCCGGTCGGATCCCCAACGAGCGACAACTCTTCTTCTAACCCTCCGGATCCTAATTGACCACAGCTAGAGGCGTCGAGCTAAACGACGTTAAACGAAAGCGCTTCATGGGAGGCAACCCATGTTCTAAACTTATGCTTCGTTTTTTAGGATTTTTTCTACTTTATTTTTATCTATTTTTATAAATAAAATCAGCCGCAAGAACATCCGTTCAGGGACTTAGACAATCTGTTGGTTTTTACAGGAAACAAAGCCCCAACCGATCGGTTGATAACTCAACCGATCAGTTGGGATGTATTAGATACAAGCCGCAACTGTCTCCAAAGGAACCGGTCGGTTGAAGAATGGAGAGACCGGGTGACAGACCGGGTGATCTGGGGAGAATTCTCGGGAAATTTTTGGGGAATATCAACCGATCGGTTGAGTTAGAGCGCGATCGGTTGAAGCGACCGGGTGAGCAACCCTCAATTCTCAGGAAAATGAGTGGAGCGGCCAACCGATCGGTTGACAAGTCAACCGACCGGTTCGCCTGTAGCACTTCTTCGGCAAGAATTTTTGACCTAACCGTCAACCGATCGGGTGACAAGTCACCCAATAGGTTCGACTTAAAACCCTATAAATACCCCCGACCACCCGTTCGTTCCGCCCTCACCAGTTTCGAATCCCAACCCGACGTTTCGCCTCCTCCTCTTGCGCCGGACCCCGATCTTCCCCAAAATCAACCCTAATCGACCTCCCCCCATCTCCCTATCCATCCTACCATCGATTTCTCTCCATTCTCCTCGATTCCACCCACACACCAAAACCCTAACCTTCACCCGTTTTCCCCAATTTCGAAACTTGCTAAAGAAATCGCCGCGGCTTCACAGCGTGCTCCTATCGAGTAGCATCGGGGCGTCTATGAGCAATGATCTTTATCCCATTTGGGTAATCTCGCTCCTTAACTCAATTTTAATTTTGCCCTAAAATACTCCATTTGCTCGTTGGTCGTGTTTGTGTTTATTCATTGTATTTTTACATACTCACGCACACACACGACACTCGCACAATGCCTCCCCGCCGTGTTAAGCCCACCGACACCAGCTCTTCGAACCCTAGGCCCACCCGTCGTACTCGTCGCACACAGCCCCCCGCTCAACCCACCACCTCCAACCCATCTACCCCCGCTCAATTCCAAACCGACGACCAAGCCGACCGATTCTCGGCCATGATCCTCCTAGCTGGACAGGGTGGTCAGATAACCGAGGAGTCCGTCGACCGAGACCTCCCCTTTCTTCAAAGCTTCATTCGCCACATCCGTGAAGACCCACCCGATGTCTCCGAGCTCCACATTCCACCCCCCACGACTCCTGGACCCCAGCGCAGGCCCCCTTCACCACCCCCAGAGGGTGGTGCCCCTGCTTGATTTTTCTTTCCCGCTTTTGCCTACCCCTGTATTTGTGCCCATCTGTCTTTTCGGGGCCCTGCTTTTTCTCTGTCAAGGGGGGGCCGATTCACGTGTCGCATCACTTCCTTTTTTATCTTTTATTTTGATTGCCCTTGTTTGTTTTTGACTCCCCCTTGCATATTTCTGCATTTCACGATCACATTTTATTTGCTAGCACTGTCATGTCTAGCTTGGGGACGTCTATTTTGGTGTGTTGTCGTGTTTTGTTGTTTTTCTCATTTTTGTGTGTGTGCTTGTTTTTCCCCTTTTGAGTGTCGTGTCGTGTGGTTTTATTTCTATTTTCATGTCGTGTGGATTGATTTTAATCTTTCTTTATTTTCAGTTTCATCTCAGTGTTTTCCTCGTTTTCATTTCTTTTTGTGTCAGTGCGTATTCCCCCCATCTTCATTGCCCTCCCGTACTCACTCATATTGCATTGAGGGCAATGCAAGCTTCAGCTTGGGGGAGTCGCACTATGTGTGTCATTTGAGTCCTTCTTTTTCGTTTTTGAGTCGTTTTCATCGTGTTTTTTATTTTTCCTTTTTTTTCTCTTCTCTTCTTTTTATCTCTTTCTCCTAGAGATGAACCCTATGATGAATCGCCACGAAATCACACACACCTAGCATGGCATCGATAATCACACTCACTGACCCTAGAATTTCGAGTCCTCTTGCATTGCACGCATCGTGGGTCCACTTAGCTTTTTGTGAGTCGTGCATCGTGCCTAGCTATTTGGTGTGCTTCTACTTTGTGATTTTACTTTATATACCTGTCCAGGAATGACCCCTAGATTATCATGCTTCGATTTGAATATGCGGTATTTGCTTCTACTATATGCATGATATACTTATATCGTATATTTCAATTCGCATGCGTCGGGATTCCACAATTAAGGACTAGGATAACCCATTTAGCCTATGCTCTATTTAGCGAGAATAGTTTCCTTTGCCCAAGTGTTTAGATTTCGACTTCTTTTTTGTTTTACTTGGTGCAAATCCCCTCGTCGTGTACCGTTCTCCCACTTGGGAGAGTACACATGTGTATAGCCAAAAACCCAAAAATCCAAAAAAAAAGAGAAAAGAAAAGAAAAACCCAAAAAGAAAAGAAAAGAAAAATTTTGTATAGCCAAAAAGCCAAAAAAAAATACAAATACCCAAAACCCAAAAAATTTCTAGTGTGAGTATTTTTCCTATCTACCGAGAATAAAGGGAAGGCGAGAATTTGCACCGAGTGTTCTACTCCACATCATCTCAACCCCCATCGTTTTCGAAAACACTTGGCTTAGGAACTTTTTAGTTAGTATCTAGGCTATAGTGGCGTGATTTCCTTAACCCTAGTTGTGGAATCCCCGATGCATGATACGCTTCTATTCTTATACTCTTCTCATGCATGTTTGAACTAATATTCACCGCAATTTCAAATTCGAATCGGTATTTGGGTCGTTTCCTGGGTCTGTGTATATCGAGCTTTATTGCACATCGTAGATAGCGACACCGACTGCTAGCGCACGACCACACTCACTCGCGCCTCACCGCGTGGGCCCACGACACTTATTTGGACTCATTTTTCTAGGTTTAGTGATGTGATTTGACGTTTGCTTGCTTGGTGTGTCGTTTTTGATTTTGTTGGCTCTGACGGACGATCAAGGATATATAGTTTTCTTTTTCTCTCTTTCTCTCTATTTTTCCCCTCCGAGCTCCTACTCTCACTCGTCTTCCTCGAGGACGAGGAAGAGTTCAGCTTGGGGGATTTTGACGTGCGTTTATATTTCATATATTCACGCACGTTCTCTTTTGTGTTTCTCCGTGTTTTCCGCCGTCTTTCATTCGTTTTCTCGTATTTTCTCGTTTTCTTTCACTTTTCTTTGTTTTTCCATGTTTGCAGGAGATTGCCCGCGTAGGGGACGTTTAACGATGATATCTCAAGTCCCCGGAGCAACGGGAGGAGTCACGCGTGATCCAGGGGGTCAAACGACGAAGATTACATCTTTCAGCCCCTCACCCGGTCGGTTGGTCATCTCCAACCGATCGGGTGATGCACGCGTGCACCACCCGGTCTCAGCCGGAGCTCAAGTGAAAGTCACCCGACCGGTTCACAGGCCGGTTCAACGGGGGCCAACTCTCTGTCTTCTCAAGCCAAATTCCAACCGATCGGGTGACTCTCACCCGATCGGTTCATCTGTAGCTGATGCTGAGGAGCCGAAGACACGGGCACCCAACCGATCCCTTCACCCGATGGCGCCAAGATCCAACCGGTCACTCCAAGAACACACCCGACCGGTTCATATGACCGGGTGAAAGTTTGCCGTTTTCTGTTATTATCTGTAACGGATCACCCGATCGGTTGACTTGTCAACCGATCGGGTGATACGAGAGCCTATAAATAGAACCCCTAGGGTTCCAGAAACGGGGAGCTGCTAGTTTTTACTGTTTTCTCCTATTGTGACGGCTGTAATTACTTTTCTATTGTAAGTTTTTGGATCTTTCTTAAACTTTAGTATTATCTTATTTGCTCTACTACCTTCGCATTTCAATCGCCTGATTATGATTTCAACGGTTCATTTTCGTTTAGATCGCTTTTTAATGAATTTTTGTGAGTAGTTCCCAAATCTGGGATTTTGGCGGAAACCCCTTCGGGGGCTCTTCCCGATGCATCCATAGGGTTAGGAAATCGATAGGGATTAGGAATCTAACGGTTACGCGGGGTGTTTCATTATCATCGGCGGGAAAAAGACCGCCTTTGACCGTTGGGCCAAGGGGGAATAAACTTGGCGGTTGACTCCCTAGCCATAGCTCACGCCCTTAGCGTAGACGCCGAATCCTAGCGCGCGGGAGCGGCAGGATGAGACGTTGGGAGTTATCGTTGCGAGCTTAGTGCTCCCGGAATCGATCAGTGTTAATGGACATGGGAGTGCCCACTGATCGAATCCGGGAAGTCCGGTGTATCATCCTGGGCACCGACCGGAATATCGGGCCCATGGGAGCCGGTACCACTTTCAGAGGCAACGTCTCACCATTAGACCGTAATTCCGATCGCTATCCTACTCGTAGGCCGTATCGGCAAGAGTCGCTCATTGGAGTGGAAACCAAAGTCCCGGGTTTATTTTCTTATTGTTCATACCTTGCATTCCTTTCCGTGACAACCCATCAACCGATTCGGGCTAGCTCGCCCACGGGGTGATTTTGGTCCTCCTTGACACAAGCACATCCTAGCCTCCCTGTGTTCGACCCCCAAGCCACACTACAACACCGTGCGCTTGCGGTTACAAATATCTAAACCCCTGCCACGCGGGTCACCGCCAGCATGGCACACGTCAGTACATCCAGCCACACCAAATATTTACTATGATCCTACACAATGTAGTGAATAAAATCCTTACACAAGGGATACCCTACATAAGGGATTGGTCAAACACAAGGACTCAACCAACCCTACACAAGGGTTTAACTCACACAAAGAGAGAAACTAACTCCCACACAAAGAATTAGGGTCATCCTACACAAGGACTCAACCAACCCTACACAAGGGTTAAACTCCCACACCGAGAGTAACTAACTCCCACATAGAGAGTTAGGGTTTAAATAACAAAGATGAAATAAATAGACTCTTACATATGCCTTGATGAGATGAACTTACTCAGTGTTGTATACAAGGCATGGAAGAGGATCTCCAAGAGTTTGAGATGAGCTTTGATGCACTTGGAGGATTTCCCTTGAGCTAACTTCAATGCATGAAGAGGAATGTGCTCATGAGAGGGAAATGAGAGATATGAGTGGCTTATTGATTCTCAAAGATATTCAATATGTGTCAGATGTATCAAGAGCTCTAATAGAACTAACACATCTCCTATATATAGAAAGCCAAGAAACCCCCAAAACCCCAAGCAAAAAAAGCCAAGAGAAACAATTCTGCAACGGCTAGTTTTTGGCTGAAATCATCGAGGA
Source organism: Scilla litardierei (assembly GCA_030789695.1). NCBI lineage: Eukaryota > Viridiplantae > Streptophyta > Magnoliopsida > Asparagales > Asparagaceae > Scilla > Scilla litardierei. Next base: position 391,628,525 of record CM061142.1, read on the forward strand.
CATGCACCTGTAGAACAAGAGTCAGGCGACTGATCAACGGCTATAAAATTTCCAACTGCTATAATCTGAGCCAGGACAGGCGACTGTAGAAGATTATACAGGCGCATGTACAACTGTGCAAGTGCATGTAAAGACTTGTCAGGCAACCATCACATGGGATGGAATGGAGCTGAGAAATGTCAACTTACGCACTTGTGCATCCAGGTGACTGATGAACAAAGTCCAGGTGCCTGAGGATTGACAGGTGATTGAAAACCCTTATCAGTCGACTGACACACAAGATGGATTGATGCTCAAAAATGACAAGTTACGCACTTTGGCACATAGGCGACAAATGAACAATGTCCATGTGCCTGAAGGTTGATAGGCGCCTGTCTTTTGTACTTCAGTCGCCTGCACCAAAAGCTCAAGTAAGAGTCAAGAAAATATTAACTTGAGCTGTGTAGATAGCCGCATGTAGAAGACTGGCCGGTCGCTTGGTGAACCACCAGTCACTTGTCATGCCTTCAGCAGGTGCCTGAAGGAAGGCTAGAGACTCCAATAAGAGTTCATGGCGAGGGAAACCCATTGGATTGATTTCCATGAAGATCCTAAGCCTCACTAAGATGGTTAATGCATATGCATAAATGAATGAGACCATCTAATCGAGGCATTTCAAATTCCTAGACTCAAAAAGAGAAAAGCAAGAAATAGGAATTACATGGATTATACTTTGCTTTTCCTAGAGTCTAAGTCCTCAAGACGAGTATCCTAGATCTCCCCATCTTCTTCCAAGCCTTGGCACCACTTGATGAGCTTCCTTTCATCAAGCTCCAAGTATTGACAATGCTCCTTTTGGTGTCCATCCTTGCACCAAGCTTTTAGTCTCCAAAATGATATTCCTCAATAGTTAAACATGAGACTAAAATATTGAGAGTCATTAGCAGCAACATAATGTTATGATCATCATCAAAACAATATTGGTCTAAAACAACAATACCTAACATGGCCGTCGGTGGCGAGGGAGCCGCCAGCGGCGACGGTTCGTCGACTTTTTTTTCAAAATCTTTTTGAAGAACCCAAAAGGGGTTAACGCCACCACGTAGCAGCGACGTGCCTCCTCCATAGGGGGAGGAGGAGGGGATTGGGGCGGCGGAGTGTCATGGGGGATCCACGGCGGTCAGCGACTAGGGTGCCGCCGACGGGGCGTGAGATGGGTTTTACTATTTTTTGTTATTAGTACGAACCCTAAAAATAGAGTTTTTTCTAGTCCGATCTAACGAGATCGGCAATGAATGCATCATGGTCATGATAAAAATAAGGTTTTTAATTTTGGAGTAATACCTCTAAATCTTCATCCAGATCTAGTAACGGTTGATGAAGCCTGCCGTGGAGATTGAAAAAGCCCGCGTATGATGGATCTACTATCTCCTCCTAGTTTTCGCAACGAACGGATCTACGAAACTCACAGAGAGCGTGCTGATAACGTGTTGTGGATGCGTATCCTGGGGGAAGACCACATGCTTTTATTTATAGTGGATGGGAGAGTCATACATGGATGAAATACAATAGATACGATCTTATCTCTTTACAACCAATCTTATCTATCTACAACAAATAGGGCATAGTTCGGTTTTTCAAAAAAAAATTCCTGAACTAGACCACATTACCAATGCCTATAATTTATTTTTAAGCATATTACTCTATTATGATGCCTGCTTTAGGATCATGTAAATATGCTTCATATCACGTACTATCTGGCAAGTTTCTATGATATTTTTATGATTATTATCGCAAGCATTTGCTTAATAATTATGAGGATCCAGCGACCGCTCTATCGTTACTTACTTAACATAACAGTGTATGACGTTGCCCCGATGTTCAATTAATTATTAAGCATAAAATATTTAAATTTACATATCTTGTGAATATTTTGAAGGGTTCTCAGCAATCCTAAAGGCTCAAATTTGATGTCTATCCTAAGTCAGACAGATGATGAAAGCAAATAAAGCAGCAGTAAACATGACTTAAAACCATTGTGAGTATAACCCTAAAGAAAACAAACCCTATCCAGAATCTCTACTATCCTAGGGTGGGTCTGACTAGCCCCTAAGGATAGATCTATAATATTAACTGCAATTAAAACACATAAATTAGACTACTAACCTTGGCCTTGCACATTATCAAAGGGAAGAATCCCACGACCCAATGCCCCACAATGATCCTGAGTCGCTTCTCCCAGGCCGAACCGCGTCTCGAGGTGAGCAATCCCCTTGTCGCCAAGTCAACCACGCGCTCCAGAAAGTTTCACCTTAAGTAGATCCTTCGACAAACTTCGGATCTAATCCTAACTCCTTCGTTGCTTTGCTAGAGCCCGAGCAGGAGCAAGGAAGACAAAGGAGATAACGAGGAAATAATTATTTTTTGCATATTCAATCTAGGTGTGCTCTTAACTTTTAAGAGCTTCCTTGATCCAAGGCTTGGTGTGAGTTTCAAGGACGAGAGTTAACCCCTATTTATATAGGGAGCTGGCCAGTCCTACTCTCAAAATATCCAATGTGTGACTAATACAATTAGAGGAAAAAATTAATTACAAGTTTGCTCTCTACGAAGGCCAAACTTTAACAAAGGTTTGATCCTTCAACGTTAAACTCTGGAAGTGATATCTTATATCAAATCAAAGAATAATGCACGGCGAACGCATAGAAACAAACGGTGCTCAATTCCGAGTTTGTTTGACCCCTCAAACGTATGTGCAAAAATGACCCAAAACTGCAGAAAGCTGAATCTAAATAGATTGGAGTACAAATTCATTTTTTTAGCAATTGTTGCTCCCTCGCTAGTGATCCCCCAAAGGCATACAATATGTTGTTTCGTGGGGCTTTACATGGTGAACACATAGAAATAAACGGTACTCAATTTCAAGGTCGTTTGACCCCTCAAATGCATCGTCAAAGTTGACCACTTTCCAAAAACCAAATCTAAAAATTTCCAGCCATTTTTGACTCGGGTAAACCCAGCTAAGTGGGTCCCCCATTCCCTAATGCGTTGCACCAGACCCAAGCTTATGCAGCCGGTCCGGGACATTTCCGGATCCCTGTTTTGTCAAATGGATCCTTTCTATGCGTTTGTGTGTACCACATCATTAATATTCTAAGGCCTATTTCGCAAAACTTTTGCGACACAATTAATTCTCATACATCGTATGCATTATCTCCATTATCCTACCTATTACTTGACGAATGTCACACTCTGTGTGGATCCTACTGTCTGACCCTACTACAGGTGAGGCTTGAAACCCCAGACAACAGTGACCACGAGTAGCAGGTAATGTCCATGTTTCGGTATCATCATTATGTGGTTAGCCCATTGACATGAATATAGTCAGGACCACTTTGACTGTGTCCGTGATGAATGCCGTAGTTTTAGTCCTGTTGTCATAACTATGTCGCTTAGTCAAGCCTAGGGTATGGTCGACTTTCAACCCTAATAGCTTGAAACGGGTTAGTCTCCATGAGTCTTTAGTCCAATAATGTTGGACTTCTTCCAACATACTCTGGCCAGAGTTTTTTCTAAAGACCGAACTAACACATGCGACACTAACTCCCCATAATTGGAAGCGACGAATTCTCTCTTGGTCATTACTTTCCTTGCATGCTTCAAGTATCACCCAACCAAAGACCTTTCTATTGTCCTTGCCTCGAAGCTAGGTCAGATATCTAAGTGACACTGTTCACATACAGGTTTCTACAATGACATTAAGTCTAAGGACCAACTTGCCTATCATCACTGAGAGTTATCATTAACAAATTATTTAATGTTAACCAGACGATAACTCTCGTTAGGTCGTTTAGTGAACTCATTCTCTAATGAGCACATGTGTCTCGTCTCCGACTTTGCTAAGTCGAACGGACATGAGATCATCGTCACCATATCATGGTGAAGACAAAGACACAATGGTCTATCCGATGTTTCGATATCCTTTTCTTGAAACATTTACGACCACGAACGATTTTAGACTTATGCTACAAATGGTAAGCAATTCTCTATGATCGATATCTTCATCTCGATACTTGTTTGACCTCGCATTAAGTCTCAAGACTTTACTAAGTTCTAATGAAGGCTACATTATTATTTACTCAGGTAAATTCTTACCAAATAGCTTATTGTTATTCAGAACAAGATGTTTGTACATATACACATAGATAAATTGCCTCAAGGGCATACACATCTCCCAACATCTCCCAGTTGCACTCAGGCCCATTTATCCTGGTATCGCATACCAAATTTACACATAAGTCTCTCTAGACTTCTTGTGGTAGAGCCTTTATGAGTGAATCTTTGAAATCGTCTATTTGTATAGACTTAAGGAGTTTCTATGCTAGACCACGCACTTGAACCTCATCCAAATTATTTCCTTGCTCTTTTGGAATCCATAACATTTTTCTTGCCTGGATCACTTCCAGCTCATCGTCCTCACCTGAGATTTAAAACAATATCATTTACGTACCTTATGAGAATGATCCAAAATAGTCACTCGTCATCTGTACGGTTCATAACGTGTCAAACTATTTGACCACTTTGTCAAAATATATGTTCCAGCTCCTTGATGCTTAACATGCCTTTTGTTCGCTCCTACTGACCTTGAAAACTCTCTGGTTAATTCATGTAACTTCGTTCTTCTAAATCATATTTAGAAAACAGACTTTATATGCATATTCTAGTTTTCAATTTCATCACAAGCATTGACAGTGGGTCTGATCCGAATATATCTATACACGGCTGTTGGCAAGAAAGTTTCATCATAATCCATTTATAGAAGTTCTGAAGATAATCTTTCTCAACCAGCATAACCTGCACTTCACTATTTTTCATCTGTACTAATCTTCTGTCTTGAAGATTCAATTGCCGCCAATGGGAACACTTCCTTTGGGCACGTCTTTTAAGGTCCATACATTATTTACGTGACAGTACTTTTTCAGATTGCATCAAGCCATTTCTTAGAGTTCCTACTTCGAAGGGCATCCAGAAAGTTGACTAGGCCATCATCAACTATGATGTTTTACTCGACTCCTTTGTCTTATAAGAGAATTTAGGTGCTCGGGTAATCATGTAACTTCCTAACGATTGATTTGAGGAATATCAAATTTGTTGGTTCCGACAGATTTGTCTTCAAGTTAGTCTGGATTATGCTACTTGAGTTAGCAGGAAAACCACACACCTCGGTTGGGTTTCTCACTGTTCCATGTCATATATGGAGTCAATGGCACAACCCTTATCAAGACCTTATCAAGAACCTATGCATTATTATCTAGGGCTTAACCCGGAGGGAGGATTGCAACTCAGAGTCACTTGCCATGTATCGCACCATGTCTAACAGAGTGTGATTCATGCTCTCCAACACACCGATATGGTAAGAGACTTGACCTGAGAGAAAATCTCATTCTCTTTAATCATGCAAGAATTACATAGCTAAGTATTTGCCTCTTTGATCTGATCAAAGTAGTCCAAATACTTTGCCATAGTTTTCTCTATTTCATCAGACTTGTGTTTCATCAAGAACACATGTTATAATAAAATAAGAATAGCATATCATGGCTAATTTTAGACTTATGTCAGGAAACATCCATATGTACGAGCCCATGAGTTCTCCAACTCATTCTCCCATTATCTTATAAAAGGAGTTTTGGCCATCATACCTTTGAGACAAGACTAACAAGTGTCTTTCAACTCATAATACGAGAGATCAAGAGACCCCTCTTTATGTGACTTGTCAAATCTGTTCTCTTCGGTACGACCTAGTCTATTTTTCCATAGATAACCTTTCTGTAACTTGTGTATTCATGTATTAACACCTAATACAATATCATTATACAAAATACTCACATCGAAACATTGCTTCAGAACCAAAGTGAGGACATTTGCCAAAATGTGTTAGACGTCCACTATGGTCTAAGAAACAACACTTTCTCCTTTTCCAACACATGGGACAATCTTTTCCTTTTGTATAACAATTATTCTGAAACTGTGGCATCAAATATGTCCCATTTTCAGTTCCTCCAACTATGCCTTTTCTCATGATAGACAAAACAATCTTTCTCAACGGACTTTTCTTAATGCCTTCTCCTTTCTAAATCATATTTAGTCAATACATGTACTAACACAAATATTAACAGTGCAAGCATTTCATGCATCCAAACACTTGAGCTTCACAACCTTGAGTTGACTCAACAGGTTGCTTGACTCAAGATCTGATTTGGATACATGGTCTTGCACTGCTCATGCACTCATCTTCGAGCCAAACAGTTTGCATGAAGTTTCGAACATTGTGGATGAAACTGTTTTCCATACAACCTTGAGTTGACTCAACAAGTTGTACGGAGAAACTTGCTTTGAACATCGGTATGTTCAAGCTGTCCCTAGAGCAAATAGCTCATAGAGGCGAGTGACAAAAAGCGTGCTTTTATTGTGCTCGACCTAGAGCTCAAGGAAATCATTGTCCTTAAGCATGTGCTAAGAAGGACACTTCAAGGTCAATGAGAACATAGTTTATACTATCAAATTGGATTTTGAGTTGATATTCATTAACCAATCATTTTGACCAGTTAACTTATTCTTTTAGGATATTATGACTTGGATTCCATCCGATAAAACATAGAACTATCCTAGTTTAGCATATATTCATAATTTTTAAATACAGTTAGATTGGTTTTTATCCAACTATATCCTCTCACTATTTTAGTGATAATCTTAACCCATATAGATGAAAGAATAGTGATATTTAGTTGGAAAGGGACCCGACCACCTTGAGTTTCACAACCTTGACTTTGCTCAACAAGTTGCTTGACTCTGCGATTGGTAGATGGCTCTTCATCAATCACATAGAATGTGATTCCCTTATCAATTTTTACCCCTAGTCACTTATGACCTTGAGTTAGCTCAACAAATCATGAAGACTAGTCTAGTCAGACCCTTGCTTTATAGTCCAGTCCTAACTTACACCGACACTCGGTTATGTTCATGACACGACGGTTTGAGTTAAGTTGAACTACATCATATGTTGAATGGAATTGGTTCCCAAAAGATAGCCAGGTTATAGCTTGAGTTGACTCAACAACTATAACAGGAAGCACTAGTTTCCAAATTCTAACAGCTATGATGGCTACGGCTAATCTTGAAGAATATTTTAAACATATTTGACTAGATATAATCGATGGTGTCATATAAAAATAATTTGCATCCTTGTGGTCCAGCAGAACACGACCAGACGCGTTTGGCTAGGCTAGGATCACTATCCCTCTCGAGCTAAGGTAATCCACAATACTAGTTACTAACTTTCTAGACACATGTTCATAATCCTTTAAGGATGCTAATTATTTAAATGTGTGACATCGATTTAATATGGCTTCATTAAACCAGTTAATCATATCAACTAATTGAATCCTAAAATTCAAAATTATTGGGATTGGTTAATAAATTTTATTATGGTCCTTATCCACTATAATGAATTTTAAGGTGTTATCCTAATCATCTATTAAATATTTAAAAATTCAAGTTGCAACAAATTAAATCATAGACTTTTTCAAAAATTATTATTACAACAATTAAGTTACATAATAATAATTAGTTGATATGGCTACTCTAATCAAGTATTAGGAATTTAATGGTTGCAATAATTTTAAATCATAGCACATTCATCTAAAAAAATTATCTCATAAGTTTTTAGAAAGCGTTTATTGGCTAACCTAAAGGTTTTTCTTGTATTATCACATAATGAGCAAGAAATGAAATAACCATTAAAATATAAACTAAAAGTTTTATCTCATAAAAGTTAGCATGATAACAAGCAACTAAAAATTATCTAATAAATTTTAAGTTACCACAATAGATTAATAATCATCACATAATTATTAAAAACTAAATAATCAAATTATTTACGTGTTTCTAAAACATAAACATCCTATGTGTTTCATAATTGCAGAAAATCATAGATCACGTACACTGGCTCTGATACCACCGAAGGGTTTTAAGCTATCCTAATGGACTCAAAATCGACATCTTTCCTAAGTCGAACAGATGGTGAAAGCAAATAAAGCAGTGAAAAACATGACTTAAAACCATTTTGAGTATAGCCCTAAGGAAAACAAACCCTATCCAGAATCTCTACTATCCCGGTCAGTGTCTGACCAACTCCTAAGCATAGATATATAATATTAACTGCAATTAAAAATGCATAAATTAAACTACTAACCTTTGCCTTGCATATTAGCAAAGCGCAGAATCCCGAACCAATGCCCCGTGTTGGGGCTGAGCCGCTTCTCCCGGGCCGAACCGCATTTCGAGGCGAGTAATCCCCTTATCCCCAAGCCAACCACATGCTCCAGAAAGTTTCACCATGAGTGGATCCTTCATCAAGACTTCAGATCCGATCCAAACTCCTTCGTAGATTTACTAAAGCCCAAGCAAGAGCAAGGAAGAAAAAGGAGAGAAAGAGGGAATACTTATTTTTACCAATTCGATCTTGGTGTGCTCTTAACTTTTGAGAGCTTCCTTGATCCAAGTCTTGATGCATGTTTCAAGGAGGAGAGTTAGCCCTTATTTTATATAGGGAGCTGAGCCCTCCTTCTCTCAAAATATTCGATGTGGGACTAATACAATTAGATAAACAAATTAATTACAAGTTTGTTCTCTACGAAGGCCAAACTTTAACGAATTTTTTCTCCTTCACCGTTGAACTCAGAAAGTGATATCTTATATCAAATCAAAGAGCACTGAAAGATGAATGCATAGAAACAAACGGTGCTCAATTTCGAGTTCGTTTGACCCCTCAAACATACGCGCGAAAATGACCCAAAACTGCAGAAAGCTGAATCTGGACAAATTTGAGTTTAAATTCATCCTTTATTTGAGTAATTGTTTCTCCCTCACTAGTGACCCCCCGAAGGCATACAATATGTCATTCCGTATGTCTTTACATGGTGAACGCATAGAAACAAACGATGCGCAATTCAGAGGTCATTTGACCCCTCAAATACGTCGTCAAAGTTGACCACTTTCCAAAAACCGAATCTGAAAATTTCACGCCATTATTTTGACTAGGGTAAACACTAGCTAAGCCGGTCCCCCATTCCTTAACGGGTTGCACCAGACCCGAGCTTGTGCAGCCGGTCTGGGACATTCCCGGACCCCTCTTTTGTCGAATGGATCCTTTCTATGCGTTTGTGTGTAGCACAGCATTAATATTATAAAGCCTATATTGTAAACCTTTTGTGACATAATTAATTCACATACATCATATGCATTATCTCCCATATCCTACCTATTACTTGACGAATGTCTCACTCTGTATGAGACCATACAGCCTGACCCTACTACAGATGGGGCTTGAAACCCCAGATGATAGTGACCACGAGCAGCAGGTGATGTCCCTAGGTTGGTATCATCATTATGTGGTTAGCCCATTGCCATGAATATTGTCAGGACCACCCTGACTGTGTCAGTGATGAAGGTCGTAGTTTTAGTCTCTTCGTCATAACTATGTCGCTTAGCCAAGCCTATGGTATAGCTTAAAACCGGTTAGTCTCCATAAGTCTTTAGTCCAATAATGTTGGACTTCTTTCAACATACTCTGGCCAGAGTTTTTACTAAAGACCGAACTAACACATGTAACACTAACTCCCCATAAACGGCTGAGACAAATTCTCTCTTGGTGATTACTTTCCTTACATGCTTCAAGTGTCACCCAACCAAAGACCTTTTGATAGGCCTTGCCTCGAATCTAGGTCAGAGATCTAAGTGACACCGTTCACATACAGGTTCGTACAATGACCACAAGTATAAGGACCAACTTGCATATCATCATTGAGAGGTATCATTGACAGATTAGTTAATGTTAACCATATGATGACCCTCGTTGGGTCATTCAGTGAACTCATTCTCTAATAAGCACATGCGTCTCGTCTCCAACTTCACCGTGTCGAACGACCATGAGATCATTGTCACCACTCCATAGTGAAGACAAAGATACAATGGTCTATCCAATGTGTCGATATCCTTTTCTCGAAACATCTACAACCACGAATGATTTTAGACTTATGCTACAAATGGTCAATCAATTCTACATGATCGATATCTTTATCATGATACTTGTTTGACCTCGCATTAAGTCTCAAGACTTTGCCTAAGTTCTAATGAAGGCTACATTATTATTTACTCAGGTAAATACTTACCAAACAGCTTACTGTTATTCCGAACAAGATGTTTGTAATATACACAAAGATACACATCTCCCAACATATTTTATGTCTGATATGTGTTAAAACTGTCTTAAGGACAATTTTGCATGAATGGCTATATTATGGTTTTGGATCAGCCTTTTAAGTCCCACTTTTATTTTTCAGCACTTTTCTTTTTTTAAGAGAAAATGTAGGGAGGAATATAATGTAATGCCCAAAACCGCTGGCTATTTCCATGGATGCGAAGGACACACTTGATGAAGAATAATTTTTTTTGGGACCACGGGGTTTCTAAAGTTGTACTTTTTCATTTATGTAAAAAGGGACTGTATTATTTGGACTGTGTACATTATTTATTTGAGGTGACTAGTGGATCCACGCAGTTAGCCTATTCAGTTTATATTGTCTCTGCATTATATAATTTATAGTTTTATATATTAATTCATGCAATTGTGCTTTTTTAGATTAATGGCTAAAATCGCAAATATTGATTTCGAAATTTTGAAGGCCTCTAGGCAGAACTACCTCAATTGGCAATTGGATGTCAAATTCCATTTGCACGCCCAATCCCACAGTGCCACAATTACAAAAGAAAATAAGGCTACAGGTATAGATAAAGCAAAAGCAACAATCTATACTTGTCGCCACGTGGACAATACCATAAAGGGTGAATAACTTACAGTCGAAGATCCACTTGATCTGTGGACTATCCTTGAGGAAAAATATAAACATCAAAAAGATGTTATACTCCCATGGGCCCGTTATGAGTGGAAAAATATGAGACTGCATGATTTCAAATCTATAGCTGAGTATAACTCAGCACTATTGAGCATCACCTCACACTTGAAGTTATGTGGTGAAATAGTCTCATAAGAACGCATGCTAGAAAAGACTTACATGTCTTTTCATGAAAGATTCAATCCTTATGTAGCAGTACCGTGAACGAAAGTTCACTGAGTATTCTGAGCTGCTTGCATGCTTATTAATGGCTGAACAGAATAGAGAGCTTCTCCTTGTCACTTATAACATGCGCCCTCCTGGCACGGCCACTCTCCTAGAAGCTCATAATACATCTTCCAAGCAAAAAAAACAAAAGGGAAATTTCAAAATGGGGACCAAATAATAAGCATGCCAACAGACAAAGTCACCAGAATAACAAAAATGCAGGGAAGAGGAAGTTTACATGGCGGAGAAATGAAAATAATAAACATCAAGCACCCCACCAAAGAAGGATTGGGAAGATCAGTGACATCATTGTTGCATGACAGGACACTGGTCCAAAGTGTGCAGGACTTCGTGTATCCTTTAGAATTTGTACCAAGAAAGCTTAAAGAAGAAATCTGAGTCAAATCTGGTTGCAATCGACTACTCCCAAGCTCCAACGCAATTCACAGCTACATATTTCGAAAAGGACGACTTGTTCGATTGATTGATTTTATCTTAGTAGAATAAACATAGTCATGAAGAGCATTTTTTTCATAAATATGTATAGTTGTCTTTCCATTAAATGAATTAGTTATGTTTTGCATACATTATTATGCTCTTAAATGATTCATCTTTGACTAGATGGATTGCTCTCATGACTGCCTAGTCGACAGTGCCTCTACAAATACAATCCTTCAAAAAAAATGCTATTTTCATAGCATAATACCAAATGATAGCCTGGTGAATACAATATCAGGGCCATCAAATATAATTGAAGGATCCTGGAATGCAACTTTGTTGCTCCCCAATGATACACGAATAAAAATAAAGGATGCATTAGTTTCTCTGAATTCAAAAAAAATTTTACTAAGTTTCAAGGATATCCGCCAAAATGGATTCCACTTAGAAACTGACAGCAAAAATAATAAAGAATATATGTACGTAACGTCTCAAGAAAATGGACACAAATCCATACTTGAGCAATTTGAGGGCCTCTCATCGGGCCTCTATCATACAAAAATTCGAAGAGAGGAAGCAAATTTAATGGAGCACCTTAAGTACCTAATATCATCCAAGATTTACTTTGGCATTATAGACTTGGCCACCCTAGATCGGTAATGATGCATCGCATCATATCCAAATCCTATAGACATAATCTAAAGAACTCGAAGATTCTTCAAAATGGTGAGTTTCCTTGTCTCACTTGAATTCAGGGAAACATGATTACAATGTCATCTCTACTAAAAGTGGATAATGAATATCCAAGCTTACAAGGAAATATATGTGAACCAATTCACCCCCTAGTGGGCCTTTTTGGTACTTCATGGTATTGATTGATGCATCCTCAAAATGGTTGTATGTGTGTATTCTATCCACCCGTAATTTAGCTTTTCCAAAGCCATTGGCACAAATAACAAAATTGCAGGCTCATTTTCCAGGCAACCAAATTAAGAAAATTCGTTTAGATAATGCTGGGGAATTCACCTCCCAGTCATTTCAAGAATATTGTCTAGCAACTGGGATAGAAGTTGAACATCATGTACCGTATGTTCATACCCAAAATGGGTTAGCTGGGTCACTTATAAAAAGACTCCAATGGATTGCATGTTCATTATTGATGAAATCCCAGTTACCGGTTACTGCATGGGGACATACAATCTTGTATGTTGCTTAATTAATAAGACTCAAACCCTCTGGGAGTCAGAGTAATTCTCCGATACAACTTGCATACGAAACATCACCAAATATCTATCATTTGAGGATTTTTGGTTGCACAGTATATATCCTTATAGCACCACTGCAGAGGACAAAAATGGGTCCTCAACATCGTCTAGGAATCTATGTATGGTTAGATTCATCCTCTATTATTAGATACCTAGAATCCCAAACAGGTGACTCTTTCAGGGCACATCTTGAGTACTGTGAATATGATGAGACGACATTCCCCAAATTAGGCCCAGATTCAGTGAAGTCTGGCGCCTCTCAAATTATCTCGTGAAACACAAAAACATAACCCATTATGTTCCGAGAACTAAGCAATGTGAAGATGAGATCTGGAAGATCATCTACATTCAGAATACTATTCATCAGTTACTGGATTCATTTATTGGCAATAAGGAAATTGTCACATTACACATTCATGTTGTAATATTCCGGCTAGAATTGACATCTCCATGAATGGATGCAATCCACTAGCAGCAAAAGTGGATGTTCCTCAACTGAAATGAGGCAGACCACCAGGCTCTAAGGAACAAAATCATAGAAAAAGGAAAACTCCTGAAGGCCTTGAGGTAATATTACCATCGAAAAATGAGCTCATGGCCATACCCCTACCCCTCCTGGAACCACATGAAGAAGAGAAACTGGGAGAAACTGAAATATCATTAAATGTTGTATGTACTAGGGAGGTGGGGACTGAAAAAGAATAATCATCGACAATAACTTCGCGTTCTATATTGCCATTCACATCGCTGAAAGCGATGATGATATTGATCCACACTCCATTGCTGAATGCAAACAGAGGAATGATTGGCCAAAGTGGAATGAGGCAATAGAAGCAGCGCTGGACTTGCTTAAGAAATGTGCAGTATTTGGACCAATAGTTCAGACACCAAAAGGTGTCAAACCTGTAGGATATAAATGTGTATTTGTCAGAAAAAGAAATTAAAATAATGAGATCGTACTCTACAAAGCACGACTTGTATCTCAAGGATTTTCCCAAAGACCGTGTATTGACTATGAAGAAACATACTCATCGGTAATGGATGCGATCACTTTTCAAATTTTTAATAAGCTTAACAGCAAAGGAAGGATTAGATATGCAACTAATGGATGGTGTGACTGCATATCTATATAGAAATTTTGATAAAGAGATTTATATGAAACTTCCAGATTGCCTTCAATTGCCACAAACTTTAGAAGATAGACCACCGGATGTCTATTCTGTTAAGCTACAAAGATCATTATATGGTCTTAAATAATCAGAAAAAATGTGATACAACAGACTTGAATTCGTTGTACAATAAGTATTCCACAATAATGCAGTCTACCCTTGCATCTTTATAAGAGCAAAGGGAACAGAATTTGTAATAATTGCAGTCTACGTAGACGACTTAAATCTCATTGGATCTCCTGAAAAGATTACTGAGATATATGAAAGCCTAACAAAATAATTCGAAATGAAAGATCTAGGCAAAACGATATTATGTCTTGGCTTATAGATTGAACATCTAAAAGATGGTATCTTGTTAAATCAAACCACATATACCAAGACATTATTACAAAAATTTCATATGGACCAATGTCATCCACTAAGTACGTCTATGGTAGTATGTTCTCTGGATGTACTTAAAGACCCCTTCCACCCACTGGAAGAAGTGGAAGATATTCTTGGTCCTGAAGTCCCTTATCTAATGTAATTAGAGCATTTCTTTATCTGGCTAACAGCATACGTCCCGATATAGCATGTGCAGTAAATTTACTAGCCAGATATTGTGATGGGCATACAAAGCGCCATAGGACCGGAGTTAATCATCTTCTGTGCTACCTCCAAGGGTAAATAGATTTGGGATTATATTATAAGAAAGAATCATCATCCACACTTGTTGACTATGCAAATGCAGGTTACATGTCCGATCCCCATAATTAGAAGTCACAAACTGGGTATATGTTTACCTACAGTGGGACGGCCATATCTGAAAAATCTTTAAAGCAAATAATGACAGCGATCTCATCCAATCATTCAGAAATTCTCATCATCCATGAAGCAAGCAGAGAGTGTGTTTGACTACACTCAATTGTACATCACATCCTGGTGACGACCAGATTGATGGTTGGTGATCTTGAGCCAAACACTATGTTTGAAGACAATGTTGCATGTATAGCCCGGCTATGAGGAGGTTACATTAAAAGCGACATGAGAAAGCACATCTCTCCAAAGTTCTTCTGGACACAAGATTTGCAAAGAATGTCGAGATTGACGTGATGCAAGTACAATCTAGTGAAAATCTGGCTGTTATGTTCACTAAGTCCCTTCCTACATCCACTTTTAGGAAATTTATACAAAATATTGGTATAAGGCGCCTAAGAGATCTAAAAGCCTAAGAGCTTGTACAGATCAGGGGGAGTTAAAGGCGAATTGTACTCCTTTTCCTTAACTATGGTTCTTTCCCATAGGATTTTCAATAGCCAAAGGTTTTAACGAGGCAAATCTCATTAACCATATATCATGAAGTATCCACCGCTGGTGATACTCACATAATACTCAGAATCTCGAAGTATTCATGAGTATGAGTTCACACTTATGGCGGGATATGTGGGAGTGTTATGAATGTGTTATGTAGGCCTATGTAAATGTCTATGTTTGGCATATCATATCCATTAGCAGATTAGAAGTATGTATCCTACATAAATATTGTCTCTTACCATTATATGACCTCTTCCCTATTCACCTATAAATAAAGGCATGTGTTCTCCTCCAGAAAGAACTTCACAACAAAACAAAATCATTGAACTTTTTTTGCACCAATTAGCTTAAGGGAGTTGCTTTGTGCACCTACCATTTTACTTGTTCGCACAACCACTTATTTACAAGTTTGCCATTCAAAATTTACACCTCTTTTTCCTCGTCTCCCCCCACCTCCACCCCCCACCGACGGGTTTTTAGGGTTTGGAATCGCCGTTGGGGAAGAGCGAGAGTGGTGGAGGCGGCGGAGGGTGTAAAGGGCGGTGGAGGGGGGGCAGATCTGGGTAGTCGGAGGGGGGCGAAGCTGGGTAGTCGGAGGAGGGGGCGGTAGAGGGGCTGGGGAGTTTGGAGGATGGGGTGGAGGATGGAGAGGGGTAGAAGAGGCGGCTGGGGACGATGAAGATGGGCGACAAAGGGGGCAATGGAGGGGGTAGAGCTGGGTAGTCGGAGGAGGAGTCAGCGGAGAGCCTGGGGAGGTATAAGGATGGGGGGAGGAGGTGGGCTGGGGGGGAGGAGGGGGCTGGGGAAGATGAATATGGATAGAGGAGGATGTCAGAGGGGGCTGGTGAATCTGAAGAGGGGCAGCAGAGGGGTCGACAGAGGGAAGCAGGTCTAGGGAAGTCGGCAGAAGGGGCAGTGTTGCTGCCCAATGGCGGTCGGCCATTTTACTCACCATGCACAACCGGGCATTTTTTGCATTTTGAATGATTGTGCGCGGTGAGAAATTTTGAGTGGCAAAATTGTAATTAAATGGTATAGTTGTTGTACACGAGATTAAAACGGTGGGTGCGCAAAGCAACTCCCTTAGCTTAAACGGTAATGTATTTTTTAAAATTTTAGATTAACATGCATATGATATCATGTTATTTGTTAAATAACATGTTTAAATATAGAGTGTTATACTGGATATTTAAATAATATATGTAGTGATTGTTATCTTAAAGGACTAATTGCATTTTAACAAATTTTCTAATAGAATTATCAACCAAGATGAACTATTATAGAAACTGATAGTAGATGTGATGTTAAACTAGATTCGATCATCATTTAAAATATGAACCAAAAAATAACTCAACTCTTCTCTTTTCCCTTCCTTTCTTTTCTTTTCCCTTCCTTTCTTCTTTTTTTAGATGATATCTTTACCCTCTTTGCCTATTTCATTTCTTCAAAAGCAAAGGAAGTTACAACGAATTATTAGCAAAACAATAAAAGGAACTGTTGGAAAACAATAGCAAGTTGTACTATAGAGAGGCCGACATTAAGTGTTGGTTCTTGAGTCCAAGACCAATGTTGTTTTGATGATGATCAACATTATGTTGTGTGCTAATCATCTTTTATGTTTTAGTCTCAAATAATTAACAATTATTGTGTCAAGGGGAGACAAAACATATGGTGTTGGGATGATGGACTCAAGGCATGGAGCAATGGATTTTGAAGCCATGAAGAATCAAGAAGAATATTGTAAATCATTTCATGATTCTTTATGTATTTTGCTCCTTCTTTAGTAGAATAATTGTATGCCTTAATTAGATGGACACTCACACATTTTCCCTGTCATTTTACATCTTAGAGATCCATAGGAACTTCCTAGAATCCATCCTAATAGGTTGAATGGTTAAAACACTCTAGAAAACGTTTTCAGCCTTTCACCAGACGTCTGGAATACATTCACCAGACATCTGCCGTATTTGTTGTTTGATGGCCAATCGATACGAAGTCCAGACGACTGAAGTTTAGTCACTAGACGTCTGAACAGTTCCAGAAGTCTGGTTAATGAACTCCATGAATCTTATAAGTTTGAGCCAAAACTTATAAGCTCTCTGTTTCCGAAATCCATTTTCTGAAGCCAGTCTGTATTCAAACTGCAGTAAATTTTTCAGTCAGAGTTTTTCATCCATTTAAATCTCTTCTGATAGAAAATCTTGTTAGCTTTCAACGCATTTTAAATCATCTCAATCGAAGTAATATAGATGGAGTTATGACTGTTTTAGTGAGCGGGTGTCGTTCTAGACAGATTCGACAGTTTCTGTCAGACACTGTATAACGTCAGACCATATGACTGAACAGTGTAACAGACAACTGGTCACCCTTCACCAAGCTTCTGGTCGACCTCCAAAATCTATCTGTTGCATTATTGGACTAGCCGTTTATGGCTGTTTTTCTTGGTGTTTTGTGGGCTGTTTTGGGAGCTTATTTAAGCCAGTTTGAGGCCCTGTTGCTGGCATCTCTCCACACATATTGAAAGCATTTTAGAAAGCCAAAACAAGAGAGAATATTTATTACTTACTTCATTTCTCTCATTCTCCCTTAGAGCCCTTTCATGTTGATTTGAACTCCGAGCTCAAGAGAAGTCCAAAAGTGCGTCAAGCTTACATCTAGCACTCGGACATCAATCTTACTTTGCATCTACACTTCATGGTTTCGTATTGTGTAGCCACAGGTCCCCTACAAGTGGTATCAGAATCTTGGTTTGGTGGCTTTTGCAAGCAGATGACTTCATCTCAACAACCATCCTCCCATCCTCTTGTCTTCAAAGGAAAACACTTTTCAAAATGGAAGAAGAACATGTGGAGTTGGCTTGAAGAGACAAGGTGTCAAAGTTTATTACTTCGGATGCTCAAGGCCGAATTGCATTGCTCAATGCACTCTCTCCGAAAATTGCAAAGATAGTAATGGATTTTGAGACGGCACATGAGATATAGGAATATCTTAAGGTGAACTTTGGAAAGGAGAAGATCGACTCAATCGAATCTTGCGATGATGAGAGCAACGATGGAAAAGAGGTATCTCGTAAATCTCTCATTTTTCAACGCAATAATTTAAATGATAGTTATAAAGCATTGTTAGTTGAGTATAACTCTCTTAAATCTCAATTTGAGTATATGAATGAATTTCACAAATCTATGAAAGAGAGTATATATGCCACGCATCAAGTAGAACTAAATTCATGGCATACCGAGAAATATGGTCTTCTTTCTCAAATTAGTGCATTGAGAGATGATAATGCTTCTCGCAAACTCCAATTAGAGAATATGCACTCGGATAGTGACTCCGTCAATCTTGAGAGGGATTCTCAAGTTGACGCTTTGAGAAATGAGACATTGGCTCTCAAATCTCAATGTCGCGAGCTTAGCTCATGTTTATCCAAGAGGGATGCCAACATTTCTTCACTTTTGAAGAAATTTGAGCTATTTTCCATTCAACTTTTGAGTAAGGACAAGGTTGTGAGATCCTCTACTTTGAGTGTGACCAAACCAAGCTCTTCCTCTAAAAGCACCCAAAACAATTTTGTGGGGGTGTCTTCTAAGGGGATTGTCACATTCAAACCCTCTCTTGGTAAGAAATCAACGAAGATTATAAAGCTAAAGAGGAATCATGCATTTTTATATTTCGGTTATGCGGTTGCTAAGAAACCCATTTATAAATCTTTACATGATGATTCTACCCATATGAATGATATACATTGTTTGCATGCACGTATTGAACCCTCTCATTCTTCGCATGTATCACATGTTCCTATGATAGGTAGAAAACTATTTTGTGTGAATAATTTAAATGACAAATCTCATGTTTCATACACGGAGCATGCCAATGTTTATGTTCCACCTCATAAGCGTGCACACACACCTCCTATCATGCCCCTACACGACCTCTCCTTAGGAAACCCACATCACTTTCTTTGTGGATTCCAAAGAATGTTTCTAGGCATGATAGGAACACGTATATAGAATCGTATGTTCAAAATGTAATCTTTTCATTCGACTATATACGGAAATCAAACTCTACTTTTGTTTTGTTTTCTTCTTGCTAGCACTCACACACTTACTTTATTGCTTGGGTACCATGCATGTTGATCACTTTATGTACCCATTTTTAGTGTGAGGT
The DNA here is from genome assembly GCA_030789695.1 of Scilla litardierei. NCBI lineage: Eukaryota > Viridiplantae > Streptophyta > Magnoliopsida > Asparagales > Asparagaceae > Scilla > Scilla litardierei. The sequence goes on from CM061142.1 coordinate 391,648,013, forward strand.
TGTCCATAGCTCCAAATTTTGCATGATTCGTATGATTTAGGGGGAGTATGGAACATTTACTTGCTAGCATGTTTATTTTTATTTCATATGCCATGTTTCATTTCATTTCATTGTGTTGTGCATATGACTAGGTTTTCTCTAACCTTAGTTATATCAATTTGGCACCTTCCCATCTTTTTGATATGCCAAATGTGGAGAAATATGGGTTATGTAAAAATATATACCAAATGCTTTCATGCATACTCTTTGTAGGTATTGTTTTACATAACACCCATCAATATGCATTATGCTTTGATTGTTTATTTTGTGCACATATGCATATTGATAGTGGGAGTTTGTTAGCACACATTGTATTTTCAATGTTTATTTTATATTTTTACATAATGTTTTTTCATCATCAAAAAGGTGAGAATTTTGGTTCTTGAGTCCAAGACCAATGTTGTTTTGATGATGATCAACATTATGTTGTGTGTTAATCATCTTTTATGTTTTAGTCTCAGATAATTAACATTGATTATATTAAGGGGAGACAAAACATATGGTGTTGAGATGAAGGACTCAAGGCATGGAGTAATGGACTCTGAATCCATGAAGAATCAAGAAGAGTATTGTTAATCATTTCCTTATTCTTTATGTATTTTGCTCCTTCTTAAGTAGAATAATTGTATGCCTTGATTAGATGGACACACACATTTCCGTGTCATTTTACATCTTAGATATCCATAGGAACTTCCTAGAATCCATCCCAATTGGTTATATGGTTAAACCACTCTAGAAAACGTTTTTAACCTTTCACCAGACGTCTGGAATACATTCACCAGACGTCTGGCGTATCCGTTATTTGATGGCCAATCGATAGGAAGTCCAGACGACTGAAGTTCAGTCACCAGACATCTGAACAGTGGTCCAGACATCTAGTCAATGAACTCCAGGTGTCTGATAAGTTTGTGCCAAAACTTATGCGCTTTCTGTTTTCAGAATCTGTTTTCTGCTGTCGGTTTGTATTCAAACTGCTGTAATATTTTCTGTAGTTTGAAGTTTCGAGTCCATTAAAATCTCTTCTAATAGGAAATCTTGTTATCATTCCAATGTATCTTGAATCATCTCAATCGAAGTAATGTTTAGGAAGTTATGACTGTTTTAGTGAGCAAGTGTCGTTCTGGACAGATTCGACAGTTTCTGTCAGACGCTATATAACTTCAGACCAGACGACTGAACAGCGTAACAGATGACGAGTCACCCTTCACCAGACATCTGGTTGACCTCCAAAATCTATCTGTTGGGTTTTTGGACTAGCCGTTTATAGCCGTTTTTCTTGGCGTTTTGTGGGTTGTTTTGGGAGCTTATTTAAGCCAGTTTGAGGGGTTGTTTTGGCATCTCTCCACACACATTGAAAGCATTTTAGAGAGCCAAAACAAGAGAGAATCTTTATTACTTACTTCATTTCTCTCATTCTCCCTTAGAGCTCTTTCATGTTGATTTGAACTCCGAGCTCATGGGACGTCCAAAAGTGCATCAAGCTTACATCTAGCACTTGGACATCATTCTTACTTTGCCTCTACACTTCACAGTTTGTAAGTACAGTTAATCAAGGTAATAGGAGATTGTATTTGTTTTGTTTCATTGGTTGAAATATTGCTCCCATGTTGTGGGAGTGTCTCTCTAGAAAGAGAGGTTACCCTTGGAATAGGATTTGCTATCTTGCGAAAAGACAGGCTCTTGTGAAAAGAGCGGCTCTTGTGAAAAGAGCTGCTCTTGTGAAAAGAGTGTGGCACTTGTGAAAAGTGCATGTTGGTATCCCGGGAAGGGATATTGTATTTGTACACCTGTAGTGGGAGAATTGTGTGCCCTGGAAAAGGCTTGTTAGTTGATCCACAGAATGCGATTGCAACGTGGGGCTGGAGTAAGATCGCCTTGAAGTATCCAAACCAGGGTACACCTAGTGTGTTTGCGTTTGTCATTAGCATATTTCCTTTGTCTGGTTATTGTTGTTGAGATTATCTCTTTAATTTCCATTACGTTATGTGCTTAATTTTAGTAACTTTTAATTACGCACTTTTGTTTGCCTTTACACTATTCATCCCCTATATACTGTATTGTGTAGCCACAGGTCCCCTGCAATTAGAAGCGAAACGACAAAGAAGAAAAATTAAATCAAAATTAATTTTCTACAAATATTGTGGAACGACAGAACCAAGTTGATTTAATCTAGTTGATCAAATTTTGGTGATTAGATTTAGTCTTGTTGATTAAATTAATTTTCTACAAATGTTGTGGAACATCAGTACCATTATACACAAATTTATATATGGAGATAAACATGCATGGACAATAAGTTCCTTAAGATAGACATGCAAGAATTTGACATGCATATGAAGAGCATAAAATGCTTTGTTGCTCAAGATAATTCTTAATAGAACGCATGACTAATGCACGTCATTTATGTCTGCAAGTTTTTTAATGCATATGTTGATTATTAATCTCCTGCATATGTAATCCATTCCTATTGGATTACCTCAAATTCATTGTTTTATATATTTTTTCTGTCACTATATGGCATAGGAATTTGTTACGACCTCAAGACCGGCCCAGTCGATCTAAGCCCGCATGTTCAAAGCCCAAGTCTTGACCCGCCGGATCTCCATAATGAGACCTAGTTTGCCAAGGCTTAGAGAAGCTCGCCAAGGCTCAGAGTAGCCCGCACTTGCGGAGCTGCGGACTCGTCGATCAAAACAAAGAGGAGAACCCTCCGACGGATCGCATGATCAACCCCAGATCACCCCAGAGGCAGCTCGCCTACCTCTCCATCCAGGCAAAGTCTGCCCACGGAGGAAGACGACACGCCACTAGTAGTTTCACTACAGACAAGTCTGAAAAAAGTGCACATGGCTGCTTCACCGCCTGACCACCTACCGAAAGCACGCCTAGCCGTTTCACCGCCAGACAGCCTGACAAAAGCACACCTGACATTAACGGGTCTAACGGCCTGACAAAAGCGCGCCTGACACGTTTGGCTCTGACATCCTCAGCTGGATCCCTGACACCGCCAGCTCAGCTAAAGCAACCAACTCCAGCAGCCTATAAATACCCCTCTCCTCCAGCGAGAAAGGGGCTGGCTAATCTGTAAGAATTCCTAACACATCTACATATATCCAAGGCCGAATATCCTCCACATATTCGAGCCCTCCACACTAGTTCGCCACACAAGCGCCGATTTGCCTCTAAGATTGCCACGTGTGTTCGAGATTCTCCAAACAGTCACCCGCTGACTTAAGCTTCGGAGAGGCTACGGGCTGGCACCCAGCCCCGCCTTTCTGACGAGTTGTTCTCTTTGCAGGTAGTTCGCTTCTGCTGCAGGCGGTTGGAGCGACCGAGGGCGACCAACCCCAATAGACGGGCAACCTACACCGATTGAAGGGCAACCTTGAGCTTTCCATCTACAAAGCGTCTTCTAATCGAGATTGGCCTCGTCTATCCCCCAAAACTTGTAATCATTGTACCCGTGATTTCCATTTCAATACAAATTCAGTGTTAGCGGATTTTACCTCGCAACCGAATTCATATAGTAAATATATGCACGAATTATATGTTACAATTCCTCTAGAACCCCTAATGTTATATGTTAACATTAATAAAAATATTGACAATTTTAGTTTGCTAGATATTGATTATCAGAACCATCCTACTTGACTTATGATCCAGAACTAACATTGTTTTATGTAAATAATGTCATAGTATTATGAAATAATATTTTATACATATTATCAGTTTATAAGGAATATGTTTCTATCAGGATTTAGAATTTATGTTCTGTGTGAATACATAAAGTAGGTGGGTGTAATATAATATTCTAATAAAAAATGTAGGGGCTTAAATATTTGTTCAAACTGAACACGTTATAAGCATAGATATATTTTAGCAAGTGCCTTTAAAATAAAATAATGAGGTTTTTAGTTATGGATGCTGATATGGAATCTAATGAACTTTCGACTCCATACTATTAAAAAAATCATTATAATTAAAGACTAAGCTATTGGCATATATATATATATATATATATATATATATATATATATATATATATATAATTGGGCAAATCATTAATCTTCAAAATGTCTCTATTCATTGATAACTTAATCCACCCTACAAATGGCTACTACTAAAAATATAATTACTGACATTAACAAAGGATACCATCACTATGGAGACAACTTCAATGTCTGGAGGTTCTGTATCAAGTATGTCTTGGAGGAACAAGAGGTCATTAAAAGCCATTAATCATAAGATGGAAGATCTTGGTGAGGGAAATACAGCCCAGTATAGACTTTCAGTATAAGCATACAACGAATGAAAGAAAAAGGATGACACTATGTATGGTATCCTTATAAGTTCAATGAAGGATAACTTGGCTTGTAAGTACAATGATTATCCAACTGCAAGTGACATATGGAAGGTCTGTAGTGATAAGCTGGAAGGAACTTTTGTGTCGAAGTTAAGGCAGCTAACTATTAAGTTTGATACTTAGAAGATGAGCTCTCATCAAACTATGAAGTAATATCTTTGAGAGATGTCTAGAATGATTAAGAAGCTAGCTGTTGTTGGGTGCAATCTCATTGATGAATAACAAGTACAAGCTGTAATTCGCTCATTTCTAGATCCTGTGAATATATGAAAGTTAACTTGACTCATAATGAAAGTATCAAGACTTTTGATGATGTGACACACCACGTAAAGTAATAAAAAGGCTATCTTCCCTAAAACCGTAATCTCATTTCTACGTGACTGAGTCAAGTTCCAGGAGAGGACACTTTAAGAAGAAAAGGTTCCGGAAGAAGAACCATGGCAAGGATGCAGCTTTGAAATCCAAAAACAAGGGGCTAAAGAAAATTGATACGAAGAAGAAGAAGAAAATGAATGTTGATAAGCTGAGGTGCTACAACTGCCGTCAGAAGGGCCATTTTTCTTCCATTTATTGTCATAATGCATACGTGTCTAATTCTGTTATGCTTATAGAACCCAATCCTTGGTGGGTTGTTGATTCTGGAGCAACAAACTAAATAGCCAGAGCCAGAGACTACTATGTAGAGTAGCACCATGTTCCTAGTAGAACCAAATGGGTATATGTGGGCAACAACGACAAGTGGGAAGTAAATGGAGTTGGTACGTGCAAAATGGAATTACGCGGAGGGCGGACTTCACTGTTGCATGATGTATTGCACACTCCTGAAATAAGGCGAAACATAGTCTATGTTGTATCTTTAGCTAAGTTTGGATTTGATTTGTTGTTTAGACAATATGGGTTGACAATAAGTTTGTGTAATATATTTTATGGATCTGTTACTTATTTTAATGGCTTGGCATTTTTTAATACTAAAAATTATTCGTCTGGATATATGTTAACCTCATCTCCGTCTGCAACATATGAAAATGATGCATTATTATGGCATGCTAGAATAGGTCACATATGAAAAGCCAAGATGAACTGCTTGGCCAAAGAAGGACTTTTGGGGTCTCTTACCAAAAGAGAAATTCATTAATGTGAACCATGTCTAGCAGGCAAGATAACTAGGAAACCATTCGGTAAGGCAAAATGAGCTGCTACTCCATTACAACTTATACACTCTAATATCTGTAGACCCGTGAGTGTAAGGACAAGGCATGATGCCTCATATTTCATTACATTCATAGATGACTACTCTCGGTTTGGAAATGTGACCTTACATCCCATAAATCCGAGGCATTGGATTGCTTCAAATTATTTCTCAACGAGATTGAGAATCAATTGGATAAAAAGGTTAAAACCTAAAGAACAGACCAAGATGAGAATATCTATCAGATCAATCTAAGGATTTATGTGATGAAAAGGGGATTCTTTGGCAAAAAATTATTCCTTATACAACTTTGCAAAATGGTATGTATGAGAGAAGGAATATAACCCTCTTAAAGATGGTTAGATACATGATGTCATAAGCAAATTTCCAATTAAGTATTGAGGAGATGCATTGTTGACAGCAGCACATGTTTTGAACCTATTACCGTGTAAATCTGTTCATAAAACCCCATATGAACTATCGTCCAAGCTTGAATTACTTGAAACCATGGAGATTGCAGCTTATATACATGACACTTCTCATATGTATGAGAAGTTAGGACCCAGAAGTAAAACGAGTATATTCATTAGATACTATGAACACTCAAAGGGTTATGTTTTCTTGGATGAGCAAGAAGACGGTGTTGTCACCAAAAATGAATCAAGGGATGCCACATTTTTAGAGGATATTTTTCCTAAATAAGGCGAAGTTAGAAATGAAGATAATCTCTATGAGTTAAAAAATCCAGGCTTCGTAAATAGTAAGGCATTTGAGGTACAAGAGAATACTCCTCAAGTTTATGAAGTTAATAGGAGCGATGTGTCCAATAGAGGAGTCAGTCAAAATTCTCAACTTGATGAGTCAGTTAGGAGAGTCAAAAGGGTTAAAGTTTCCCGACATATATTTGAAATCAAAGTGGAAGCCCTAATTGTTGTACCTCAAGATAACGAGGAACCTCGGTGTGTAAAAGAAGCTCTATCGCATCATGATCGAGATTATTAGGCGAAAGATATAGATGAAGAAATGGATTCCATGAAAGTTAACTAAGTTTGGAATTGGTTGACTTGCCACCTAATCAAAAAGCAATTGGGAACAAGTGGATTCTCAAGATAAAAAGAAAGGCAGATGGATCCATTAAAAGGTATAAAGCTCGTCTGATACACAGGGATATACCCAAAAGAAAGGTTTAGTTTACGAAGAAACTTTTTCACAAGTTGTCAAATTTTCCTCTATTCATCGTATACTAGCTTTAGTTGCTCATATGAACTTAGAACTTCACCAAATGAATGTCAAGATAGCATTCCTAAATGGTGAACTACATGAGAAAATCTATATGGATCGGCCGATAGGTTTCATTGTTAAAGGCCAAGAGAACAAAGTCTATAAATTGCAGAATTCGATATATGGCCTTAAATAAGCATCTAGACAATGAAACTAGAGGTTTCATAAGATTATCACCTCATTTGGTTTCGAGATGGTCGAAGAAGACCATTATGTTTATGCGAAGCAATATAAGAACAAATTTGTCATATTAACATTGTATGTAGATGACATATTGTTGCAGCTTCTGATGACCATAACAGAATGGTTATCATCAAACTTTGAGATAAAAGACATGTGAGAAAAAGATTAAATACTTGATGTAAAAATCTAAAGGAATTGTTCTAAAAGATTTCTTGCAATGTCGCAAGAAACAAATATCATAAAATATTAGAACGATTAAACATGTCAAAATGTAATCCAGTTGAAACTCCAATGACAAAGGACAATCGTTTGAGTTTAGATGGTTGTCCTAGCATAGTAGAAGAAAAGAGCAAGATTTCAAAAGTGCCTTGTGCAAGTGCAATAGGTAGCTTAATATACATTATGTTGTGTACAAGGCCAAACAGATGTCATGCGGTAGGATTGGTAAGTCGATATCAATCTAATCCTGGACCAGATCACTAGAAGGGTGTGAATAGGATCGTGAGATATTTGAAGGGCAAAACCAACCACAATTTGTATTGGGAAGGTTCATCTACCAAACTGGAAGAATACACTGATACAGACTATAATGGAGATGCAGATGAGATGAAATCTACATCGGTATATATTTTCCTGCTTGGAGTTAGTGTCATATCATGGTGTAGCAAGAAACAAACTTGTATAGCTCTATCAACCATAGAAGCAGAATTTATTGCTGCTTCACTAGAAGTCTAGGAAACTATTTGGTTACTGTGGTTTCTACATAGTTTGGGTGTAAAGCAAGAACCAGTGATGGTATATTATGACAATCAAGCTACGTTAGCTTACATCAAGGACCCTAAATATCACAGTTGTGCCAAGCATATCGACTGTGATGACCTAATTTCTGGTGATCATTACTAATTTCAAGAATCTATCGGTCCCGTCGTTTACCAATGAGAACAATATTGGCAAAATGGAAATATACCGTAAAACGTACCTGCACGAGTAGACTCTAAACTCTGAACACAGCTCAAAGAAATAGGAAATAATCCTAGAACTCTGAAGCCTCCTACTGAACCTAAAAGAAAATGTATCACGAGAATAAAAGTTGATTATATCTAACTCCAAGTAAATGGTTTATGTGCAATGCAAAAGGATAGATAGAAAAAGTACAAGGCATATGAAAGTAAGTACAGAACAAAGAACAAAGATGTGACAGGCTAATAACTTAAACATTTAAAAGACAGGTAAAGAAACTACTAAACATGTTATGAACAAATAAAAGACAAATAAAGTAAGCTACTGAACTGAAATGTAACATGCTCAGAGTGTAACAAATCACAGGACAATGCATGCATATGAATTTGTAATCTAATACTATATTGAGAATGTTTATATGTTATGAGAATGTAAAGTTGTACTAATCTGTTCGAGTTATAATTATTGCAAGCGCACGTGTATTCATAGCACAATATGGGTCGATCACAGGGAAGCTATGGACTAAGTACCAAACAATTCCAGATTATATTTAGCTACGTGATTTCCAATCGGACAATGGGAATTTAACTATAGGTTTATCAGTATTAAAATATGCTAGGGCTAAGTATCCCCACTATCATGAATTAATTATAAAACCGATCTCAAAAGTCAATTCATCAAATTAATTCGTCCGGTGAGATTATTGAACTAATTCCAATCCCTCATTCTTGCATACTCTCATGGGAGAACTCGAGTCAAATTCAAGGATCTCTAAAGTAGGATCCTACTCTCGTTGATAATCCTAGTTTAGTAGCTCTAGTTAATTTAGGATCCAACTCTCATTGATAACCCTAAATTAATAGGAAATTAATCTAACCATCGAAATGCATCAAATCAAAACACCAACTATCATTGGCGAATAGGGTTTGATAACAAAGCAAGAGGTAAATTAACATGAAGTGCATCCAAGACTAAACCCTAAGCAATAATTCAATAAATTGAAGATTATGCGTTCAATTCATAATGTTCAATTCATAATATCATTCATAATAGGGTTCAACTCAACCCTGAGCAAAGAAGACTACTCACGATCCATAGAGTAAACAATCAAGCAATTCAATATCTAGATCATAAAATTGAAGGAGAAAAGGAAGAGAAAATAGTTACTAAATTGATGCAAGCATAAGAGTTTCAAGTCTCCAACCCTTGATCCAAGAAGAATCCAACAAACGTCTTCAAAAACTATAGGAGTAGCCATCAAAATACAAGAAAAAATTATCCTAGGAAAACGTGTCCATCTAAATTACAAGACTCTGTATTTATACCTCCCAAAACCCCTTAAACAATTCGGGTTCAAAAACAGAATTCAACAGGGGCACGGCCGTGCGCCAAGTTGTCGGCCGTATTGAATTTGTGCAAGAATTGGCCTTTTGCTAAGTTGACATAGCACGGCTGTGCTGGCTTCTTGTACGGCCGTTTGGTTCCAGCAGGAAATTCACCAATCTCCATATTGACATTACACGGTAGTGCTAGCTTCTTGCACGGCCGTGTTGATTTCCTACAATGAATCTCCAAGTCTTTTGTTGACATTGCACGGCCGTGTGATAGGTTGCACAGTCGTGCTACTTTGTAGCTTAATGTCTGATATTTTGATACACTTGCTGTTAGGAGATGTGTATGCCCTCGAGTCAATTTATCTCCATGTATATACATAAACATCTTGTTCGAAATAACAGTAAGCTGTTTGGTAAGAATTTACCTAAGTTAATAATAATGTAGTCTACATTAGAACTTAGGTAAAGTCCTGAGACTTGATGCGAGGCCAAACAAGTATCGAGTTGAGGATCTTGATCATTGAGAATTGCTTGACCGTTTGTAGCATAGTCTAAAATCGTTCGTAGTCGTAGATGTTTCGAGAAAAGGATATCGATACATCGGATAGACCATTGTGTGGTTATCTTCACTATGGAGTGGTGATGATGATCTCATGGTCGTTCGACTTGGCGAAGTCGAAGACGAGACATAGGTGCTCATTGGAGAATGAGTTCATTGAACAACCTAACGAAAGTTATCATATGGATAACATTAACTAATCTGTCAGTGATAACTCCCAGTGATGATAGGCAAGTTGGTCCTTAGACTTGATGTCATTGTACGAACCTGTACGTGAACGGTGTCACTTAGATCCATGACCTAGCTTTGAGGCAAGGCATGTCGAAAGGTCTTTGGTTGGATGAAACTTGAAGCATGCGAGGAGAGTAATGACCAAGAGATGATTTGTCTCTCCCGTTTATGGGGAGTTAGTCTCGCACGTGTTGGTTCGGTCTTTAGTGAAAACTTTGACCAAAGTATGTTGGAAGAAGTCCAACATTGATAGACTAAAGACCGATGGAGACTAACCGAGTTCAAGCTATTGGATTTGACAGTTGACCATACCCTAGGCTTAGCTAAGCAACATAGTGTTGATGAAGGGACTAAAACTGTGACATTCATCACGGACACAGTCAGGATGGTCCCGACAATACGCATGTCAATGAGTTAACCACATAATGATGATAACGAAACAGGGACGACACATGCAGCTCGCGGTCTTTACCGTCTGGAGTTTCGAGCCCTACCTGTAGTAGGGTCAGATTGTAGGGTCTCACACAGAGTGGGATCTTCGTCATGCAATATGAAGTCTTAAGGGAGATTATACATCGGATGTATGGGAATTAATTGTGTCGCAAAAGGTTTGCGATATAGACTCCGGAATATTAAAGATATGGTATTATTGCATATGATGCAAAAGGGTTTAAATATGTCGTAAAACATTTACGAGCATATTTTATATAATAAATGCATAGTAAAAGGATACAGGGGTTTCGGGAATGTCCCAGTTAAAACCTGTGTTCAAACCGCTCCAAAATAGCTCAAAATGGACCAAATTTGAACCAAAACAACCCAAAAGGCCAAAATGGGCATTGCGGGTTGGGCGTGCCACATGCGGGTCGGGCACGCCCGACCCACGGGCCAGACCTGTGCTCGCCATGCTGACACGTGCACAACACGTGCTCGCTTGGGGAGGCGCTATACGGGCCCGCCAGTGGGCACGTGCAACGCGCGCGCCCGCTGGGCAGGCACTGCACGCGCCCAATGCGGTGTGGGCCACTCCTAGGGCTTCGTGCCCTTTTCTGCGTTGGTTGTGTTTTTGTGAAAAGCATGTGTTTTGGGCCATCTTTGAGTCATCGTTTGAGGGGTCAAATGAAGTCAGAATTGAGCCTCATTTGTTTTATGTGTTCGCCGTTCAGTGGTCTTCGATTTGATATACGTTATCACTTGTGAAGCTCAATGTTGAGAGAGGAAAAATTTGCTAAAGTTTGGACTTCGTGAAAGGCAAACTTAATTGATTTTTCTCCTCCAAATACTTAGTCCCACGTTGGCAATTGAGAGAAAAGGAGGGGTGAGCTCCCTATATAAATAGGGGCTAGCTTCCCTCCTTGAAATTTGCACCAAGCTTCAGGTCCGTGTAGCTCCATTAAACGTGAGCAAGCCCGGATTAAAGGTTAAATTAATATTCCCTCTTTCTCCCATTTCTTCCTTGCTCCTGATCGGGCTCTAGCAAAGCGACGAATGAGTTCGGATCGGATCCGAAGTCTTGACAGAGGATCCACTCAAGATGAAACTTTTTGGAGCGTGTGGTTGGCTCGGTGACAAGAGGATTATTAGCCTCGGGACGCAGTTCGGTTCGGGAGAAGAGGCTCGGCCCCAACACGGGGCACTGATTCGTGGGATTCTGCGCTTCGCTAACGTGCGAGGCAAAGTTTAGTAGTTTAATATATATGTGTTTATAAATGAAATAGTTTGATAGATATATCTTTAGGGTTTGGTCGGACCCAACCCCGGGATAGTAGAGATTCTGGCTAGGGTTATTTTCCTTAGGGCTTGGCTTAATATAGTTTTAATTTGTTCTTTTCTGCTGCTTTTATGATCTTGTCGTCTGCCGACTTAGGCCAGACGTCGATTTTGAGCCCTAAGGGTCGGAGAAAATCCTTCACTTGCACGGCCATGCTGGGTTCTTGCACGGCCGTGTTCTCCTATTTTGGCCTCCTATCTCCTGCCTTCATTCCTCTTCGCTATGCTCATCGCTCCTTGGCTTCAATTAGCAAGATTTGACCCTGTAATGCACAAAATACACCCCGAGAGTGAAATGCAACAAAATAGCTAAGAATGCATGCTGAATCGAAACAAAGCATGAAAAATTCCTAGCAAAATAATACTGAAAACCGTGCAAAATATGCACACAACACAATCCTAGTCCGTGACTCATATCTAAAAGTATGATATGTAACTCGAAGACCATCTTGGACCACCGGGAGCTACCCCAGGCTGAGTCCAAAACAGGAAATAGGACGGGACTTGGGATCCATTGAACAAGAAAGCGGAAATGGAATCCTCCCTGATACTGGCCGAAAGTATGGCTCCAATCGCTCATGCAATATCTCTAATATGAGTTACCCCAAAACCCCATGAGTCAAGTACAATGTTATTTTATTATTATATGTGGTTTCAAGTGTTGTATATCTGGAACTGTATCTATTGTTATCATGTTTTCATGGTTTTCATGTCATAAGTTGGTGTATCATGTCTAGTGTCATGTCCAGTGTCATGCCAAATATTGTCACGCCCCGCTTCCCATTCTACCGGGAGCGAGGACGCGAGCGGGTCCGCGATGTGCTTAAAACAAGGAGGAGTACTTTTTTTTCTTTTCTTTTTGAATTCTTTTCCTTTTCTTCCTCCTTGGCTTAAGCACACTAAGCGTCTGTATAAAAATTGCAGATCCTTGCTTGCAAATTTAAGAAGCAGCTCAAACAACATTATTACATATCCAGTGTACATTAATTAAGATACAGCTTGGCCTAGCATGGCCAATACAAACAAAGTACACGAATTACATTAATCAAATATATATAAAAGTGCTGATGCGAAGGTAAAAGTCTAGTCTTCTGTGGGTAGATACTCCACGTAGCCTTCGAGCACTGGCTCGGTTTCTGCAGTAGTGTCTTCAAAGAACTCACTATCGATACCTGACGGACATTTCGTAAAACAACAAAATGAAATGTCCGTCAGCGAGGTTTACTCGGCAAGATAATCTCAAAATCAAAATGTTGGACATTTTAAATTTAAACAATGGTGAACTTTAAAGACAAGCAATAAGCTTAATTCACAAATAAGCAATAAAAGAGATAAAGCAGTTTAAAGTAGTTAAAACAGTTAAAGCAGTTAAACATTTGCAACCTGCAGCAATTAAATCATTGATAGCCATTTGCAATACCATTTGCAACCTGTAGCAATTTCAATAACAAATTGCAATACTATCAACAACCTGTGACAATTTAGCATTTAATAAACCCACTGTAGCAACCTGCAGAAAAGATGTTAGAACAATAGTCAAAAACCAGTCTATCCTAGTGATAAGTCCATGTCCAAGAGTACTAGAGATAACCAACATGCAGCCTGCGACGGGAGCAACTCCGAGGCTTACCCACCGTTCCGATATGGCAACGGTCAAGGTTCTAACCCCCGTAATGTGTTGGAGGTAATTTAGTATGGCGCATCCAGTCATTCTGTAAGACTTGTGATCATAGACTACCCCAATCCCAGGTCGAGTCATGTGGCGGTCAAAAGAATGTGTACTATCTGTCTATTATTGAAATTCCATCTTCCATCTATATTATTAAAGTTCCATCTTCCATTCAATATTGTTGAAGTTCCATCTTCCATTCAATATTGTTGAAGTTCCATCTTCCATTCAATATTGTTGAAGTTCCATCTTCTATTCAGTCAATTCAATCTCGGTGTTCCAATAGTCTGTACAACAGTCTCGTGAAAGTTCACAACTTCACGACTCGATTAAATGAAAACATCAGGATCACTTAAATAAATAAAAGAACGAGTAAGATATGATTTTAACCAAGCAAAAGAGTTTAAATTAGCTTAAAATACTTTCTAAGACTAGTAGTTATTTCTCAAGATTTTTAAACAATTTTTAAACAATTTTAAATAGCCAAAAAGCAATTTTAAATCAAGAAATGATTTTTAAAACATATGTTCAAGGAATTGTTTAGAGCAAAACGTACATCAGAATTCCTCAAACAAGGTGTCAAAATGATCGTATTCACTAGTACTACGACATATATTTTTATTGTACGTAAGTGTACGTAAAAATCACAGATTACGAATTTTAAAAGGATTTTTAAAACAGGAATTTAACATTACAACATATCTTCAAAGATTTATTCCGGGCAAACCGTACGTCGAAATTCTGTAAACAAGATGTCAAAACGATCGTATTTACAAGTACTGTAACATATATTTTTATCAGACGTACGTATACGTAAAAATTGCAAGCTACGAATTTTAAAAGAATTTTAACCTATTTAAGTTTTGCCTTTAAAAATTCACTGTGAGAAATATACTTGCCTTATGGCGATGAAACTAGCGCCAATGGATTCGTTTCGACGTTTCTGATTTTCTGGGGCTATCCACACATTTTTCTGGGCCCTGTATTTCAAGTTATAGATTTAAAACCATAAACACCTATTATTAATTATTTTAAAAACTAAAATACGAAAAATTAATCTCGTATTTACGAGATTGCCATTGAGGCAACTCACGCATCCGCCGTTCAATCGCCCGGGGGCTTCGCCGTTGGCCTCGTCGGCGGAGGCGGCGACCGGGGCGGCAGACCGCGGCGTTGGGCGGCGGCAGCGCGCTCGGGGGCGCTGACGGCGGCGGTCGACGCTGGGGAGGCTGTGCACGCGGGGAGCTCCGGAAGCAGACGTCGACGGCGTTTGGGGCGACGGCGAGAGGGAACGGCGTGGAGGCGGGGCGCTGGGGGGTCTGTCGGCGTTCGGGGCGTGGCGGCACCGACGGCGGAGATCATCGGCGGGGGCGGACGACCGAAACGACGGCGAGGCGTTTGTGGGAGCTCGTCAGAAGGCGGTGACGGGCTCAGTCGAGCTGTTGCTCGACGGCGGGAGACGTGAGCTCACGGTGGAGGCGGATGCGGAGGTCGGGGAGAGGTCGGAAGGCGGCAGGCGTGGGTCGGCGGTGTTGGTGGACGGCGGGCGGCGGTCGAGGCCGCCGGACGACGAGAGACAGAGTGAGAGAACGAGGGTGAGGGTGGGTGCGAGAGCGGGCTGCTGTTAAGTCAGTTCGAACGAAAAAATATAAAGGAGAGAGATAACTGCATGTTAATACAAAGGAGGGGGGTTTATTTATAGGGTTAGAGAATGGTAAAAATGTAATTAGTGGGGGTAGATGAAGGGGGTAGATGGGGGTTTCCTTGGTTAGCTGAGAGAGTGAGAGTTAGACAGGGATGGGTAGATACGGGTAGGTTAGGTGGGGTAATTAATTAAGGTAACTAGCGGTAATTAGGTCATTAGTAAAAACGAAATTACGAAAATGTCCCTACTAGTAAACGTTTCCGAAAAATTACGAAAACATACCCACGTGACCGTATCGTCATGTGGATCGCGAATACGAAGACCGTTCCAGGGTTTGAGCTACGGAGATACTAGTTTTTGGCCAAAACGTTTAGAAAGCGGGTTTGCGGGTTCTCTATTGAAATGGTATCAGAAAATTACGAAATTAATGTGGGGAGCCCTAAATGATCATAGGATGCTACTGCAGAAGTTTGAAAACGTTTTGAAGACGTTTGAATAGAATATAAATTCATTGACCTAAAACTGCAATATCTGAAAACGAATTTTTATCAGATCTTTTGGAGGTATTTGATGAAATCTGATTTTACTAAAATACTCCATAACTAGTCTGGTACTTCAAAACATTTTTATAGGAAATTTTTGAAATCAGTTAAAACTCCTAACAAACCATTATAAAATAGTTTTTAAAATGAAATTACGTTAACTACGGTATTGTAAAAATACAGGTCGTTACATCCTACCCTCCTTAAAAATAATTTCGTCCTCAGAATTTAAAAATATTTTTGAAACAAATAATTGATATTATAAAGAAGCTCAAGCAAATAAATGATAGAATAGATAGATCTTTGTAAATCAGGTTGTAAATAACATGAAATGTGATAAGCAAATAAGGGATGTGACTAATATATATTATCAAGTAGCCAAAATATAAGATAATGTCATTACACGAAAAGGAGAGCTATTAAGATGATGACATCTGTTCGAACTTGGAACGTAAGGTGACAAGTCAGAAGCAAGCACACCAAAGAGGAGGACAGAACGTCTATAAATGATGATTACATGGTCTCAATCATGTAAATCATCGCCATAGCATACAAAAGCGTGAGGACTAATCCAAATGCATGCAAGCTGTTACAACGTAACCAGCAGAGCACCAAAGACTTCATCTGCCATGCTACCAAATTACAATCCAATATCCAGATCGTTACCAAAAGGCAGATATAAGGCCAACTCTCATGGATCAAGATCATTGTCACCACTGCTTCCAGCAATCTCCACAACATCCAACAGTAAGACAGCATCAAAGCTGTCCTCCAAATGAGAGCACAAGACTGGCATCTCATCTCAACACCTAAGGCCAAAAGGAATCCAATACCCAATCCTAAGGATACTGCTTGCCAATACCATTGTTCGATATCTACGGCTAACACCATCAGTCCTAAGCAATTTAATGACCAAAAACTCACGAACCCAAAAACATTAAGGAGCGCCCCTAAGAAGCACTCGAAGCTGGGCAGCTCGAGGGGGAAGAACCAGAAAAAGGAGCTCCCAATGATACCCATAGCGGCGGGTTCCCAATATCCCGACCACACAGCCAAAGCAAGGGTGGCGGCGAGGGTTGCTGCTAAGCCCAACAGACCCCAAGGTCGTTGGTGGGCCATCGGCGGCTGGCGATCCACGGCGGCGAGCGCTGCGACTGGCTGTCGATCCATGGTGGGGAGGGCCTCCGGGATGGAGCGAAGCGGAAGCTGGCGGATCATCGGGTGAGGCCGGCGGATCAGAGATCGGGGCGGCGATGCGAGGTCCGATCGAGCTCGCTTGGGGTAGAGGCCGGGAGGAGGAGGGGGTGATGTCTGAGGGAAAAGGGAAAGCCACGGGGTGGCTTGCGGAGAAAGGAGATGGGTCAAAAAGAAAAGGGGGGCACCGAAGTCGTCGGTGTTAGGCGGGAACGGGGCTCGAGGAGAGGAAACGGACAGAACACAATAAAGAGGGGGGAAAGGCGGTCAGTGGGAAATGAATCAAACCCTTGGGGGAAAGAAATTGGGTACAAGATAGAAGTAGGGGCTAGAGGAGAAATACGAGCACAAAATGAAAAGACGCCAACAACCTACACTGGCACGTCAGGTTGGCTCGTCTCAAAATCTCCAGTATCATCCTCGAATACTTCTGAGCGTCCTTCGATCTGCTTCCGCGGAGGAACTTGAACTTAAGATGGTCGGGTATTTCAAACTCTACCCTCCTTTGACGACAGTCAAAGGTGGCATGAAATGTCCTTAACCAATTCATCCCAAGAACAACATCAAATGTTAGCATCTCTATCACCACGGATTTAGCAAAAAGACCTCGTCTACAAATCACAATAGAACATTGGAGGCATCCGCTGGGAACTGCCAGCGGTCTCGACCATCCAACGTGGAGTCAGAGGTTTAACAGTTATAGTGATAAGAAACATGTCCAAGCTCTAAATAATAGAGTAAGTAGCTTAGTGGAATACCTCGTACCTGGGATTTACTTGGTCTGTATCCTCAGCTTCGTCTACTGTCATGGTACAAGCTTGGCGTCTTTGGGGTAGCACCTGTTATCGAGTCTGTTGGTACACTTGTTGTTGGTTGACGTTGTTGAGCAGAGTTGGAAGGCTGAGACTTCCTCTCAGGACAGTCGCTTGCAGTGTGGCCCTTCGATTTGCTTCAGTGGTTGAACTCGAACTTCTGATGATCCAAAATTCGAATGTTGTCCTCCATAACTAGAGTTCAAGGGGACTAAAGAAAGATTCTAAGAAGGTCAATCGAAAGGTCATCAAGCTAAGAGAAGGTGATAATGATGAAGATCGATGGCGTTCCATAATCATGATTCACATCCTTGCGGTCCAGCGGACACGGCCAGGGAAGTGACTAAGCTAGGATCACTTGCACCCAATCTAGCTAGGTTGATCCAACAGACTTTAGCCAAGCACATTGACCGGTATCATGGTCCATTGAAGGAAGATCATCATTCATATGAGTGCCATCATCAACTGAAGGAAAGGTGATGAAATGAGTAGATGGTTCATCCAATGAAAATAACTATAACGGTTAGCAAAAGTGGCTACTAGGGAGGGTATAACCAAGAATGGAACACGAGTTCCTAAGCAATGGTTAAGAATTCGAAAAAGGTAATGAGGTTCAATGGAGATAGTTCGTTGCGAATTTCGTGATAAGGAGCAATAGAAAATTTCCAAATCAAGATGTGGACATGCTATAGCACGATAACATATGCTAGCAATGATAATAAAGACGATGGGTGTCAAATCAACGTAGAGGGAAAAGGTTCAGGTATACCAGTGATTACTGGCTCTGTAGCCTCAGTATCTCGGGTTGATGCGATGGATGCTTGACACCTAGCTTGGTTTAGCTCGGCCTGATGAATGACTCGATGTTGTGGAGCTAGGGGTGGTTTAAGATGTGCTGATCCAGAAACTCCTGTTGTCGTAGTCGCTTTCTTGCTAATGCTGCGGGGGCAGTTCCTGAGAGAGTGCTCAGATGCTCCACAGGCCAAACATTGATTCAGCAACAGGCGGCAGTTCTTCTTGATATGTCCCTTTCGGTTGCAATGGAAGCACACCATCGGGGATTTCTTGTTGACTGAAGATGTGGGCCTCTTGAATGTAGTCGTCGTCGGTTGGAGAGCGTCTCTCAGTGATTCCACAGGATGCTTCCTTTGGGATGCTTTACAGAGTTTGTCAACAGCCTCATGGAGAACTTGGCGTTGAATTTCCAGTATTTCCTTTACGATACCCAAGATATCGTTGTTGGTGGCGACGTGGGTATCTGGTTGACCTGCCATACTTCAAAACAAACCGCGATGTAAAGTAGGTTAGAATAAATCTATTCTAGCAGTATACTTGGATATTAATGTCATTTAAACCGATCTTAAAGTATTTGCATAAGCAAGACCTGCATGGGCCGCCACTAAAACCCGTCACGCCCCGCTTCCCATTCTACCGGGAGCGAGGACGCGAGCGGGTCCACGATGTGCTTAAAACAAGGAGGAGTACTTTTTTTTTCTTTTCTTTTTGAATTCTTTTCCTTTTCTTCCTCCTTGGCTTAAGCACACTAAGCGTCTGTATAAAAATTGCAGATCCTTGCTTGCAAATTTAAGAAGCAGCTCAAACAACATTATTACATATCCAGTGTACATTAATTAAGATACAGCTTGGCCTAGCATGGCCAATACAAACAAAGTACACGAATTACATTAATCAAATATATATAAAAGTGCTGATGCGAAGGTAAAAGTCTAGTCTTCTGTGGGTAGATACTCCACGTAGCCTTCGAGCACTGGCTCGGTTTCTGCAGTAGTGTCTTCAAAGAACTCACTATCGATACCTGACGGACATTTCGTAAAACAACAAAATGAAATGTCCGTCAGCGAGGTTTACTCGGCAAGATAATCTCAAAATCAAAATGTTGGACATTTTAAATTTAAACAATGGTGAACTTTAAAGACAAGCAATAAGCTTAATTCACAAATAAGCAATAAAAGAGATAAAGCAGTTTAAAGTAGTTAAAACAGTTAAAGCAGTTAAACATTTGCAACCTGCAGCAATTAAATCATTGATAGCCATTTGCAATACCATTTGCAACCTGTAGCAATTTCAATAACAAATTGCAATACTATCAGCAACCTGTGACAATTTAGCATTTAATAAACCCACTGTAGCAACCTGCAGAAAAGATGTTAGAACAATAGTCAAAAACCAGTCTATCCTAGTGATAAGTCCATGTCCAAGAGTACTAGAGATTACCAACATGCAGCCTGCGACGGGAGCAACTCCGAGGCTTACCCACCGTTCCGATATGGCAACGGTCAAGGTTCTAACCCCCGTAATGTGTTGGAGGTAATTTAGTATGGCGCATCCAGTCATTCTGTAAGACTTGTGATCATAGACTACCCCAATCCCAGGTCGAGTCATGTGGCGGTCAAAAGAATGTGTACTATCTGTCTATTATTGAAATTCCATCTTCCATCTATATTATTAAAGTTCCATCTTCCATTCAATATTGTTGAAGTTCCATCTTCCATTCAATATTGTTGAAGTTCCATCTTCCATTCAATATTGTTGAAGTTCCATCTTCCATTCAGTCAATTCAATCTCGGTGTTCCAATAGTCAGTACAACAGTCTCGTGAAAGTTCACAACTTCACGACTCGATTAAATGAAAACATCAGGATCACTTAAATAAATAAAAGAACGAGTAAGATATGATTTTAACCAAGCAAAAGAGTTTAAATTAGCTTAAAATACTTTCTAAGACTAGTAGTTATTTCTCAAGATTTTTAAACAATTTTTAAACAATTTTAAATAGCCAAAAAGCAATTTTAAATCAAGAAATGATTTTTAAAACATATGTTCAAGGAATTGTTTAGAGCAAAACGTACATCAGAATTCCTCAAACAAGGTGTCAAAATGATCGTATTCACTAGTACTACGACATATATTTTTATTGTACGTAAGTGTACGTAAAAATCACAGATTACGAATTTTAAAAGGATTTTTAAAACAGGAATTTAACATTACAACATATCTTCAAAGATTTATTCCGGGCAAACCGTACGTCGGAATTCTGTAAACAAGATGTCAAAACGATCGTATTTACAAGTACTGTAACATATATTTTTATCAAACGTACGTATACGTAAAAATTGTAAGCTACGAATTTTAAAAGAATTTTAACCTATTTAAGTTTTGCCTTTAAAATTCACTGTGAGAAATATACTTGCCTTATGGCGATGAAACTAGCGCCAATGGATTCGTTTCGACGTTTCTGATTTTCTGGGGCTATCCACACATTTTTCTGGGCCCTGTATTTCAAGTTATAGATTTAAAACCATAAACACCTATTATTAATTATTTTAAAAACTAAAATACGAAAAATTAATCTCGTATTTACGAGATTGCCATTGAGGCAACTCACGCATCCGCCGTTCAATCGCCCGGGGGCTTCGCCGTTGGCCTCGTCGGCGGAGGCGGCGACCGGGGCGGCAGACCGCGGCGTTGGGCGGCGGCAGCGCGCTCGGGGGCGCTGACGGCGGCGGTCGACGCTGGGGAGGCTGTGCACGCGGGGAGCTCCGGAAGCAGACGTCGACGGCGTTTGGGGCGACGGCGAGAGGGAACGGCGTGGAGGCGGGGCGCTGGGGGGTCTGTCGGCGTTCGGGGCGTGGCGGCACTGACGGCGGAGATCATCGGCGGGGGCGGACGACCGAAACGACGGCGAGGCGTTCGTGGGAGCTCGTCGGAAGGCGGTGACGGGCTCAGTCGAGCTGTTGCTCGACGGCGGGAGACGTGAGCTCACGGTGGAGGCGGATGCGGAGGTCGGGGAGAGGTCGGAAGGCGGCAGGCGTGGGTCGGCGGTGTTGGTGGACGGCGGGCGGTGGTCGAGGCCGCCGGACGACGAGAGACAGAGTGAGAGAACGAGGGTGAGGGTGGGTACGAGAGCGGGCTGCTGTTAAGTCAGTTCGAACGAAAAAATATAAAGGAGAGAGATAACTGCATGTTAATACAAAGGAGGGGGGTTTATTTATAGGGTTAGAGAATGGCAAAAATGTAATTAGTGGGGGTAGATGAAGGGGGTAGATGGGGGTTTCCTTGGTTAGCTGAGAGAGTGAGAGTTAGACAGGGATGGGTAGATACGGGTAGGTTAGGTGGGGTAATTAATTAAGGTAACTAGCGGTAATTAGGTCATTAGTAAAAACGAAATTACGAAAATGTCCCTACTAGTAAACGTGTCCGAAAAATTACGAAAACATACCCACGGGACCGTATCGTCACGAGGATCGCGAATACGAAGACCGTTCCAGGGTTTGCGCTACGGAGATACTAGTTTTTGGCCAAAACGTTTAGAAAGCGGGTTTGCGGGTTCTCTATTGAAATGGTATCAGAAAATTACGAAATTAATGTGGGGAGCCCTAAATGATCATAGGATGCTACTGCAGAAGTTTGAAAATGTTTTGAAGACGTTTGAATAGAATATAAATTCATTGACCTAAAACTGCAATATCTGAAAACGAATTTTTATCAGCTCTTTTGGAGGTATTTGATGAAATCTGATTTTACTAAAATACTCCATAACTAGTCTGGTACTTCAAAACATTTTTATAGGAAATTTTTGAAATCAGTTAAAACTCCTAACAAACCATTATAAAATAGTTTTTAAAATGAAATTACGTTAACTACGGTATTGTAAAAATACAGGTCGTTACAAATATTGTATCGGACATTACAATAGTTTCCATGTAGTCATGAGATGGGGGATTATAGAGGTGGCTTGCATGGGTTTAAAAGGTTGTCCCCGGTGTACCGTGGCACTTTGTCCATGTAGCACTTAGTTTCCAACATGTACATGTATAACATCAAGAATTTTTAATCATTGTAAGATATTTCATGAACAGATATAATATCAAGGACAGGTACCATATCCAATAAACTATGTCAAGAGCATGTACAATACTAAAAACATGAATTCAGTGTATAATATTTCATACCACTGGTATTCAACAAGTCACGTAATTGAATCACGTTTATTGTCATATAGTCAACTCTCATCAAATTATGAACAATTTATATTTGAACTGTCTAGCAAGAGCTTTTCAATGTTATGTCATTTCGTAACAAGAGCTACTTAAAAGAAACATTAAAGTACTAACATAGGGTTATTCAGTTGCAATATCAAGTATACAGTTGTTAACCCCTATTTCTGTATCAAGTGTCATGTCAGATTACTGTGGCTATTCTGTAGTTGTTCTCAAGGTGTTTACTTTCTACTCATCCTAAATTACGTAATTAAGGGTCATATGCGATAGTCTAGTGTTCAAGTACTGTTATCAACAGTAATGGCAAATCATGTGTCCAGGTATCAGTGTCAGTAGTGATATCAATATCATTATTTTTGCATAGCCCCTACCACATAATTTAGTTAATGTACTTAACAGTTTCATCATTGCAGGTGAAGTAATCAAGTTCTTTTCTAAAAGTAAATTCTTTACTTTAAACTATTAAAAGTGCGGTTAAAGAATTAAACTAAGTAATCGAAGTAAATTTGGGATTTATTTTAAGACAAAAAGAAATTAAATAATTTTCAAATGAAATGCAAATGATCATATTCATAATCTGCATCCTAATTAACTTTCCAATCTACCAACATAAAGGAGAAAGTTTTGCCGCAAAAAATCTTTAAAAATAACCAACTTATAGTGATACAGTAAATGAACCCACAAAAGCACAGCCACACATCAGAATAAGCACAAGAAACCCGTATGGGCCGAAGCCTAATGACCAAGCCCAAACAAGACTGCATACGGTTTGCTCGGCAAAAGCAGCAGTGCTAAAGGACCAAAACAGGACAGTGGTTCGAAGAAAAGAAAACCCAAAAGCGGGCCCATGAAGGAAGGCCCAACCAAAGTAACCCCAAAAAGACAGCAACGGTGAAAGTCGTCAACCAAGAAGATCGGTGACAGAAAAACCACCCCGATGGCCGACTGAGTCAACCGATGTAGCCCAACAAGTCCAATCAAAACACAAAAGAGCGTCGAGCCATGGCGTGGGTTGCCACGAGCTCAAAAGGGGTGCTAACAACTAAATCATCAAGGGAAAATCCCTTTAGAATTATCTTATGAATCATCCGCAATTTCCTAAAGTCCAACAATTTTATCCAAAATTAACTTCAGAAAATCAAAGAAAATAAATCAAAATAACTTGGAGAAGATATAGATCTATCGGTCTCTATTGTTTGGCCAAGAAATCAACCGGTCGAAGAATTCAAACTACAAAAAAGAATCGATCCAAAGAGATCCGAAAAGTTTTAGGAGAAGAAATTATATTTTGCTTACCTCATGTCTTAGAAATTATATTGGGATTTGGTTTTGTCGAGGTGGGAGGCGACAAGAGTCGAAGGGGAGAGGGGTGCGATCTAAGTGTAGGGAAATTAAGTGCGGCTGATGGATTTTAAGTGGATAGGCTTGGGCTTCTTTTCGGGCTTGGGTAGGTGGCTTTAAAGTAGGAAAAATGAAATGAAGAAAGGTGAATAATTAAGAGGCGGTGGACTTTCAGCCGGGTTTTAAAGAAGGGAAAAAGATAAGAAGAGATGAGAAGGAGCTGTGTAAGACGGGCCAAGTAAAGAGAAAAGAAGAAGGAGAAGAAAGAAAATAGGAGATGAAAAATTAAATATTAAAATTTTGAAAAATATGGGTAAAATACAGAAAATACCAAAAAATCACATTAAAATTTTGGGCCATTACATTGACATGCAATTTCATTTTGTGAGAGAAATTATGACTGGGAAGATCGTTTCTATCAAATATTTATCTACGCATAATATAGTTGTTGATCCTCTTACTAAGCACATTACAGATATATTTAAGAAACATGTAAAAGCTCTGGGATTGCGTAGAATTTGAAAATATTTGAATTTTTACTCTATAAAAACATTGACATTGTTCAATTGAAATGTTTATTTCATTCATTGTGTTAGAATGAAATATGTTTGCCCAATAATGTTATTTGTTAACACATACAAACATAAAGAGTGCATAAGAACAGTATGTCGAATAAGCATGGAGATTGACCTTCTCACAGAGAAAATCACCTCTGACGTTCTTAGGTGAATAGACAGTGATGAAATTTAATCCTCTTGTGAAAGTCGTCTTGAATAAGAAAGTTTCAAGATGAGGTCATTTTATATATACAAATAATAATGACCGAGATGAACTGATTTCCCAAGGTTTATATGAGCCTATATATAAGCCAGGCACAAATTCTTTGATCAATAAATTGCAGTAGAATTTAGTGTTAAATGTATGTGTACATTTAACTAAAGTCTGAACTGTGTTGAAATGAATTACTCCTAAGACGTATGTAATACATAGTTGCATGTGATTCATACCACATATGTGAGAGTCCACCACAATGGAAAATGAGAAAGTGGATCTCTACATCTCTACTGTGTGAGTCCCTAAAGGATTGGTTTCCTTACAATATCCTTTAAATTATTGACTATTATTTGAAGTCTCAATCTTAGTGATAGCTACTTTCGCATATTTCTTGTGACCACGAATGATTGGGTCTAAAGGGGTATGTCTAAAAAAGCAACTGAGATGATACTTAAGATGTTGAGTGCAAAAGAAAGGTCTAAGTTAATTCAGGTGAACAAAAACATTTGAAATCCGAGCAATGCAACAAATTATGAAAATTATTTTAAAAATAAACGGTGGAAAGCTTTCAACATGTCTTGTTTCTTGTAGATATATGCTCAATGTGAGTTTTCCTGCACATTGCAAGCACCCAATGGCCATGTCCATCCAGCATCCTGCCAGTGATCAGCTTCGCATGAATACACCATGATATGCTCCACAAAAGAAAAAGTGAATAAAGACAGGCAATGCAGATGCCCATTCTGCTTCGGCGACTGTACTTATTTTTACAAGTTAAGACTCAAACAAAATCAGCCAGCGGTATTAAAAAAATTGACTTAATTACATCAAAGATTATGAAAAGAACGACTGTCACCAATCTTATGGTAAAAGAGGAAAAGAAGGGTACATACAAAGCCACAGATGCTATGTGAAGCTAGAAATAGCTTACAGTGCAGTGCAGATCATGAGTCTGCCGGCACGTACACCGGTGCAGGCAAGAAAGGGAAGGGGGCGACTGACGCAAATGCAACAGGTGGGCGAGCTTGGCTGCGAGTCAGATCTCTCACTTGTTTGCTTTGATGTATGATGCTCTCATCACCAAGCGATACTGTAGTATCAGAGATCAGTAGCTCTTCTCCAGCTTCATTCAAGCTGGTCGACATGGATTCTTGGTTGGCATTGGGCAGACGGTGCAAAAGCATCCCGGACATGAAGACTGGGAGATACAAAAGACTGGCATGGAACATCCTTCGAGCACTCTTTGTCGTCCGATCATGAACAAACGACATAGCCGTGGCAGTCATGAACAGGGTGACAAGTGATGATTCAAGAGTGAACCATTCGGAAGTGATACCCCCTGCACAGCTCTCATCCATATCAGTATGCAAGGTAGAGCATTAACAAGAGTCACAACGGCATAAATTAAGCTACTTTCTAATTTTACAAATTAATAAAAACGCATGTTTCTTTTTCTTTGATAAATAACCTCTGCAGAGCTGCCATCCCTTTTTTATTCCAAATCCCCACAAACACAGTTGATGGGGAGGTTGGAGCACATGACCTCCCACAACGAAGGCCTCCAACCCCCCAAATCCTACCCCAAAATGGAAAAAAATAAAAACATAATGAATAAATTAACAAACAAACAAAAGAAGGCTAAGCATCGAATTATAATAGGCTTTAACAGCTGGTTTATAAGCATGTCCTCGCAAGTGAACACCTGACTGGATGAGCTATCAATCACGCAGTCTGATGTCAATTTACAAGGATATTTGTCAAATGCACTAAGGAGTCATCTGTGTAAACTACTACTTGAGCAACCAGGTTAGGCTTTCATTTCTTGTTTACATAGTTATAACATATAGTTCTCCGACTTCCATGACTTTGACTGTGAACTGAATGCATACCATAACTGAGCGGGAAGTACAAACCAGAATTATGTTTTGGACAGATTTAGAAGTTAATATAAAAATAAACATGTTTAACAAGGGATGTAAATGGGTTAGATACAGCTCAGATGTGGGCTCCATCATATCTGTATCCAGAATTAGTTACCGAACAATATTTCAGATACGATAGCCGTTAATAGGGAAATTTAGTATCCATATCTCATAAAAATGTATAATGGACCCTCGATGGATTGGAAAGGTTCAGACTAGATCAACATGGATGGGGACTATACTTGGTACAAATGATACATATGAGACATAGTCGCATGGATATGACAGATCCCAATATTAAAAATCAACCACTGTATTATATTCAACGGGTTTGAACTAATTAGTATGTGTAGATATATGGTCATGGATGATGGTGACTAAATATAAATGAGTTTACGAGTATAATATATTATTACAATTAGATATGCATCCCAATCTGTATCCAGAAAAAAGTCCACTTTTAATATCTGAAACCTTATTCCGACGAATAGATATTTTGATATCAATATCCAAATCTGAAAAGATATGATGAAGGTCTGATTTGAATAATTCAAACCCATTACATCCACACTTTATCCAGTTTATATTAAAAGGGGCAGTTGGTTCTACAGGTGCTAACAGATATGGATTATCCTCGTCATACCCAAATGTGTATTCCATTTTCCACTGAAGATATCTGAATTCAATGTCCGTTCAAAATAATGATACTGATGTGGTGACAGTAAAAATATCATATCCAAATAAACATCATAATATCTGGATACACTTCAAATGCACCTATAGTTCAAGCATATTAAATATTGTATGATGTGACTCTTGTACATTGTTAACATGCGAATTTATACAGTTTTAACCACTTTGCATTAAAAATATCAAAACTAGAAAGATTACTTGACTTTTCTCTACGTTTTAGTCACATCCAACAAATATCCATATTCAAATACATACCTGAGCAATATTGTTTCGAGCTAGAATATCTGTAATCATATTTGAATCTACTAAAAGAAACAGATACTGATAAATAATACATATATCCCCTTCATATCTGATCCGTTTGCACGCTTAGGTGGTTTGCAACTAAAAAGTGGCAATCGCCTAACAAATAAACAAAATGAGCACCATCCAATATTTTATATATAACTAAACATAAGAAGGTTTATAGAAAATCCTACTTTGCTGACATCTGTTCAAACTATCGGACCCACTTATAGCGAACATAATAGCATACAATCAAAAACAAGAAAAATTTATGCGGTTCAGCAATTGCCTATTCCACTGGCAATAGGGGAGGAATAAAAGTAATAACTTTAATAGTATCACAACTTTTCTCATGGAGATATCTCACGAGAGTAAGTTTTGGCTCGGAATACAAACACACACACACACCACCACCCCCCCCCCCCCCCCCCCCAAAAAAAAAAACAAAAACAAAAACAAAACAAAAGAAAACAAAACAAAAACAAAAACAAAAAAAATGGATTATACTGAAGTGTTTCCCTCACCGAGTACTAGGTGCTATAATAATCCAATTGCTTATTGCAATCTTCTTTGAATTAGAAATAATCCATTCTCTACAATCAATCTTGGTAATGAGTTTGATTTATCATAGCCCCTTCATTAAATTCAAATATGACCCAAACTCTATAAGCCCAGTCCGAATCAGCACCTTCCAGTTGAAATCCTAAGGGTGTGTTTGGTTAGTGGGAAAAGGAAAGAAAATGAAATAAATTAAGAAGGAAAATGATTTTCCATTGTTTGGCTTAAAAGAAAAGTGAAAAGAAAAAGAAAATGAAGGAAAAGATTGGAAAATAAATAGTAAAACTTTTCTTTCAAGTTTTCCTCCTCTTGACCAAAGGAAAATGAGGGAAAAGAAAGCAAAACTAACTATTCTCACATTCATGCATTTGTGTTTTTTAACAAATAAGTTGCTATTTTTAATGAATTCATAAATAATTCATGAACTTTTCCAAAAAATTATGAATGAATTTTTCAAAAATGACGAATCATTATCAAAATTTTACACATGAATTATTTAAAATTAGCAAATTATTCAAAATTCACGAATTTTTCCCGAATTTTTCAAAATAGTGTGAATAATTCAGAAATTTTTTTGAAAATCATGAATATTTAATATATTTTTATTCATGGACTTGTTCGAAAAATCTTCATGAGTTTTCGAAAAATTCGTGTAATTTTCGCATTTTGTTGAAAAAATTCGCGCATTATGCACGAATTTTTCTAATAGCTTGCAAAATATTTCCAACATTTTCATATAATTTGTAAATTATTTATGTACTATTTAATATCAAATTATTTACGAATCATGATATTTGTAGGCTTAGAGAATTATTCGTTACAATTCGTAAATTATTTGCTAACTTTCTGAATTATTCAGAACTAACAAATTTTTAATTTATTATGAGACTAAAATACCTCTTAAAATTTTTAAGCAAATCATTCATAAAGTTAGCAAATACACCTCTTAAATTATTTAGCAAAAACACCTCTTAATTTTTTTCATTTTGAATTAATAACATAATGAAAGAAATTTCCTTATTTTCCTTTCAACTTTCTTCAAAATTTTCTTTGGTAACCAAACACGAAAAAGAATCTCATTTCATTTTCTTTTTCTTTTTCTTTCTTCTTCATTTCCGTCTCACTTTTCTTTCATACATTTTCTCTCAATCCAAACACACCCTAAGTGTATCCTCCCCATGTGGTTTGCATTAATTGTAAATGTACTAGGGACACAATATCAATACCAGATTTGATTAGGTCTATGAGAGTATCTAGATTTCAAGGAAAATTCAATGTAACTTTATGGTTTGCCAAACCACCCATATGATGCCAAAAACATACTCCATCAAATGGCCACCACGCTTTGTCCTTTATGCTTTATTTTGAATGCAAGCCACCATTCAACACAACTCATCAAGCCTTGTCCAACTATTCTGGCGAGTCTACATTGAGAATTCTAAACTCTAATACTTTTTTACGTTGTGTTAATTGTGTTAATTGTCAATGCTTGAATAAATTTTTTTCTTTTTGAACTCAATTTTTTAGGTGGATTTATGAATTACTAGATATGGTAATTCGTGTGTGGTATTATTTGTATAATTAGGTAAGTATATGGTGGTTAACCATCATGTTATACAGGAGTTGAGCAGTAACAATTGGTAGCCAGTCTTATAAGGTTGTAAAAGATTTTCGTTCTAATTTTATTAGTAATGCCAGTTGCAGGAGTAGGCAAGGGATCCGAAATTCCGAATCTATGTATATTTGTATTCTTTACTTTCTGTATTTTATCTATTTGTGATTTTTTGTTATATGGTAAATTAAGCTTACTTCTGCATTAAAAAATTTTAAAAACCTATAAACACACCTCATACTGCATTTATTTCATGACCTCAATTTAGGTTTAAAAAAACAAAAAACACACACCGAGACCTCTGTATTTTGATGATCCCACCAAATCCAATAGTCACCATTTTTTTCTCCCTTACCTGTCCGAGTTTTTTTTCCTTTTAAACTTCACATTTCTCTCCTCTCAACATAAACGACATAAGTCAACTTTACCATTTCATACGTTGATATTCATTACGTACCATCCTCTCAGCCTTGAACAGGAGTTTATGGTTTGTTTTAGAACCTTTTCCATGTAAAATTTCAAGTCCCCCCCCCCCCCCCCCCCCCCCCCCCCCCCCCCCCCCAACAAAAAAAAAAATCTACTAGCCGGGACGATTCAAGGATTGAGGACAGCTTGGCTCTTGGTGAACTCATATAAGCTCACTATGAGTAGCATTATTAGCTTAACATGCCAAGCTTGGATTTCATACCCCTATCAAACTCCTTTAAAAATACGTTGCAGGCTTGTGCCTTAATAGGACTCATTCCAATCCACACGCTAATGTAATAAATAAACAACTTCTCAAAAATTAGCCAAGCAGGAATACACAATAAGGACAGAGTCTTGCCATGTTTTGTAAGAAGGTTACCAACCATGTTAACGAGTAAAAGACGGTTGTTATTTAACCAAGTCCATAATTATTTCATTCTTTTAAAAATGGAGAGATAACCATAGTTTCCCACAAATAAGTTTGCAAAAGACTCACTTAATCACCACCTTACAACATCAGAGGCATATGTTTGTATTAATGCATATAAGATATGCATGTCCCTACTAGCCAGTGTGTGCCTATATAGCACACGCACATCCATTGACAAAGATGTTGATCCTATCTCCTCACGTTTAAAAATTGAAAACGCAAGATGAAAATCAATTCTGTTGGATTGGATTAAAACATTTAAACTATTTATTAAAAACAAAATAATTTTGATATGTTATCCATTCATCAAGTAACAACTAATTAGTCAATTTTACGATAATTTCGAAACATTGATTTTTACACACTTTGCATTGGTAAAACATATCGATATCATTTGTAATTTAGCTTATAAGTAGTTTAAGTATGTTAGATTACATCCACAAAATAGATTTCCTATTTGGGTTGCCAATTTTCAAGATTGGATCAATAGGATACGGATCCGGATCATTGATACGTACCTCTCAAGTGTACCTTGGTCTAACTCTACGCTCACTCGCACATTCATGTATATATTAAGAAATGAGGTTTTGGCTGAAACCACTTGACTATTTCATTTTGGTTTCGAAGGGAAACGGTACGAAGTGTTGATGAAACTTGGTTTCGTCATGTTTTGATTGGTTTCAACTGAAATCAACTAGTTTTGATTAGTTTCATGATTGAAACCAAGTGGTTTTGACCAAAATTAGATGTCTTGGTCTCGGTTTTGGTTTCAGTTTCGGTTTGGGTCGTTCGTAAATTTAGGTTATGTTATCAGTTTCACCTGTTTCAATGGTTTCAGTGGTTTCAACGTTTCGTTTCGTTTCGTCCAAGTCAGTAGTTCCAGAAGTTTCGTTTCGTGTTTCGTGTTTCAGTTTTGGAGATACTTTAACTATATATACACATATTGACGTATTATATATATTTCATACATATAAACGCATCGATAATTTATATTAGATACATAGTTGTACAAAAATTTTTGCTAGAACTTCGCTACGACCATTGCATATCCTTCATTATTTTATTAATATAAAAGAATAACAATACAAAATGATGAGACATAAATCTGACCTTATAATACAAAAATGAATAAAATAAATCAAAAGATAAAAAATCTCATTCTAACTTAGTATACTCCAGTTGTGGTGCAGAGTAGTAAAGTAGATAGCAATATTGCATCCTTTCCTATCCTAAAAATGATACCATAATGTTATCATTGCGAAAGACCAGCTCAACTCGATAAACGGCATGTCATGACTAACTTGAATGCTAGGCTGCCCGATCACAGTTGAACCATATATGTATTGACTATCATAATCTGCATAGACATAAGAGTGCATGGACTGGGTGTATTAAGCATCATGACTATCTGAGCATCCACCGAAATATAATTCATGAATGACATGATTATCATAACCTCTATACCTATCAGAATATTAATATACATGATAATCAGATTGTCTACCGTATGTATCGTTTCATCTTTCCTTACTTTGATGCTACTTATCATGATCTCTATACACATGCAAATAAGTTGTATCATAAGCATGGTCCTCACTTCTCTGAGTAGGACAATTGTATTCCGAAGTGCAACCTACATCTGTATGACCTTGTTCATTGGGAGACGAATCATCATTGCTTTCTCGCCAAGTTGCTTCCTTCTTTCGCTTATTCGTGAGATTCACTTGACTTCGAATTGGTCGTAGTTGCTTACTTTTTGTCTGTTCCGCTTGCGCAAGCGCTTCGTCCAACCAAGTATTGTCTCTGTCATCGAGCAGTATGTCGTTTGTAACCATGGTCCCATTCCTTCAACAAATCGTCCTCGTGAAAAATTTAATCCAAGTTAATCAGTTGATCATCATTAGTTCTTCTCTTACCGTGTTTTTCTCTTAGCCTCATATTATAATGCACATAAAACCAACTTTTAAGATTTTACATTGTTAACATGTTCCTAATCTTTGTGTGAATGAGTGAGAATGTAGTCTAGTTTCATTCACAGTTGAAAGAAGAGATCATTTGGCTTAAAACATGCACATCTAAGCGTGTAAGATTTGAAGCTTTCTCTCTTCCAATGATTGACCATCATTCAACTACAGAAGTTTCTTGGGTCAGAAATTATAGAACATGTCATATTGACCATACAACGAATTAATTCTTATATATACATGGCGTGAGCTAAAGGCACCGATTTTCCCGTATAAGTCCACCTATAATTTCATGCATAATTTCAAAATATGAATGATTTGATCGAATTATATATCAAAATAAAAATATCTAAAAAAACATTTACCTCTCTGTCTATTTCAAGTTGCATCAAGATGTCTGGTTCCAAGCTCTCGACCACATGTCTAAATCTAACCAACACCTCGTTGTCATTTGTTGCATTGATGGAGTATTGGAAATAAGGATTCAGAAAATAACATGCAATTGAAGTAAATATAAATAAATGATATGCACCCCTTTAAGTTCAACTGTAAAAATACAGCATTTACTTGTGCCATGAATATCTTGATATAGCTGCCTATCACATCTTTTATCTATGTTCCAACATTTTTTGTATCATATATCAATATTCTTTTTAATTTCTTCTTTTCACCTAGTACATGGTCGCGTAACGATAACACATTTTGGCCTTATCATTGTTGTGGATCATTCTTGAAACTTTCATCAGCTACTCAAATACAATAACATTAAGGATGTCTTTCCAGAAGTCACCATCGTGAATCAGATTGTACATGTTGGTTGCAACGGTCATATCTTTTGGACTGAGTTAAGGAAAGTTTTCGAACCAATCCCTTCAGATGATCATTCTCATTAGATTATCCTGATGCACATAGATAAAGTCCAATGTAATAAACCGGTTTGCAAATATTTGTGATCACAAGCCTGATCAACTCTTTTCCAGAAATATTTTCTTATCAAGCTAAGCACCAAACCTTTATGGTATATAAATCTTGCTACCATTTGACTTTGAACGACGATATTTTTGACATCTTCTTTTGTCATATTAGAACATATCAAGTCAATACAATGTGTCACACATGAAGTCCAATATAGATGTCTTTTTTGCATTAGCAACTGCACAGTTGATTTGTAGTTTGCTATGTTGTTGGTAACTACGTGGACGATGATAGGAACTAAGAAAGAATTATGACAAAAGTTGGGATTTTTATTGATATTTTCGTGGAACTACAAGATTCGGCCTCCAATTCGAGAGAAATGCCAACTCTCCCAATAACCTAGAAAAACTAATTTAAATTACTACTATTCTCTTACAATTTTCTGCATCCCCAATTCATGACCCTTGCCTTCTTATTTACAATTATAATAAAATCCTCCCTAATGAGCTGACGCCCCTGAAATCACAAAACTGACACACCATAAGGTTTTGAGTCGTCGCCTCGAAATTACAAAACACATTGACCAATGTAACACTATTTTGCCCTGAAATCACATTCCCCAATATGCATTTCTTTTCGACAGTAGTTGCACCTTACATGTCTATGATCGTTTCCAACCATTTTACCCTTTTACCCTGAGCCCACCCAATATCCAATTGTTTCTCCTTTAGAGTTTCCTGAGACATTTTAATTTATATTTATAACTGAAGATAACGTAATTTTGAAGTTAACATTATTAGCTATCATTAGTTTAAAATATTAGTTAACATTACTATCGATTTTATGACTGAATATTTCATTAAAATTAGTTAAAATTACTTAAGAATATGTCCTTTGGGTGCTTCAAGACATATTTTAACTATCGTTTATAACTGAAAACAACATATAATGAGTTAATTGTTTATTATCATTTAATTATTAAAATTAACTCATCGCGATATAAACCATCTTACTAAACTATCTTACTACAATAAATTAAAACAGTCAAGAACATGCTACAATATAATTTTGAAAACTTAAAATTTTAAATATCAAACATTATTTCTACACATTTATCAACAGTCACATCTTACAACTTACACGAAATAAAATTCATTTACATCTAACACTATTTCTAAATTTTAACAATGAAATTTACATGATTTGTAAAGTCTACCAAATGAACATTAAAGTAAATATTGACCATTAAAATTAAAATTACAACTGATCACTACTAGTAAAATTTACAATTGTCAATATTAAATAAGAATATTTATGGGTAAATTATAATAACAATATTAGTTAAGAATAAATTTTTGGGTAAATATAAAAATTGAAGTGCAAAATACCAACAATTATAGTGCAAAATATTAAAAATTATAGGAAAAAATTGAAGTATAAATTGTTGTTCAAATACAAAAAATTATGGTGCTAAAATGCAAATTAAATATGGGTTTGCTGAATTATTAAGAGTTAGGACAACTATTCACATTACACATTTTGCTACACATACTCGTCTAAATAGTATGGCAAACTTCTGAATAAAATTCAATGTGTTTAGCAAAATATAGAATGTGAATAGCAATACGCCCCTCAAACTAAGTGCGGCTTCCAGTCAAACAACACACTTTTCTCAAAATATTACAAATATTTACAAGTTTACCATTCAGTTTATTAACAATGTTTTAAAGGTAATGGTAAACTTGTAAATATATGCAATTTTTTGAGCAAAATATGTAATGTGACCGGCAAATGTCACCCATTCATGCTGTTCGCACTATGTGACCTGCAATTATCACCCGCTGCTGTCGTTCACACTACACACTTTGCTCGACTTATTATGACTATTTACAAGTTTGCCCTTCAGTTTATTACAATGGTTTAAATGTAATGGTAAATTTGTAAATAGCTATCGTATTTTGGGCAAAATGTGTATTGTGAATGGCAGCATGTGTAAATATAGTGGGCTCTCTTTTCTTATCTCTTCTTCTTCAATAATTCACGGGGAAATCAAAAACGAAAAATGAGCTTCTTGAATCTTCTTTAATAATTTATCGAGGGTTTCAAAATTCAACCTTTCTATTCTTTGAATCCTCAGCCCCGCCCTCACGGTCGCACCTTAGCCTAGTCGTCAAACGTCGAGATATATGAAGATCACCATCGATCAGCATCATTCGACAATCGATGGTCCCGCTCTTCAAATTCACCAAACAGAGCCCTCGACAGCCAGTGAGCCTTTCTTCAAATTCGTAAGTAATATTTTTGGAGATGCTTCTTGAATCTTAACTTTTTAGGTATGATTTCTCCCCTTATTAATATAGAAATTTTTTTCTACCGTGTATTCACATGCAAATAAATAGTGATTCCCAGATTTATATTGTCCACTCATTATTTATATTATTCACTCTTGAGAAAATTTTAATACAGCTCACTCACGAATTTATTTTGTTATTTTTAGAAGAGAAAATTCGCTGATGTAATCTTCTTCTTCTATTATATGCCGAGACAGAAACTGACTGAAACTGTTCAATCTCGGCCGAAACCGAGAATATATACTGGTTTTGGTCTTGTTACCCTTCGGGACCGAAACGAAAAAGCCGATACCCATGAGTATCAGCCGAAACCGCAATCCTTCATTTAGGCAGTTATTGGTTTCAAAGGAAGGACGGGAAGCAAAAAAAGTCAAGAAGAAAGTCATTTCTCATTTATGCAAGTGCAGTGCAGCCATTGTTGGTACCAAAACAAAACTGTAATTTCTTTTTTAAAAACTACTGTATGGGATTTCTAAATGCATAAAGGATAAGACCTAAGTGTTGGATATTTCTCTACTAAAATGAAGTGATTGTCCCTGTCACCAAATCTAGAGGGACAACTTTCATAGATTTAGCCTTTAGGTTGTGTTTGGGTTGAAGGAAGTGTGAGAAGCATAGGAAACCTAGTAGAAAGTTGTTTTTATTATTTGTTTCCAAGAAAAAAAGATTAGAAAGGAAAATAAAGTGAAAGAAACATCTTTCGGAGAAAAAAATCTATTTACCTATCTGTTCTTCAACCAAATGGAAGTGAGAAGAGGAAAAAGCAGATATGTCTCGAAGTTCAGCAAATCATGATTGGAGCTAGCTTGGCCATGCCTACACTTCGCAGAATCTTGTTTGAGATTTTTTTTTAAAGTGGTTCATGAGAGCCGTAATTGGTGATTTCTCCTTGGAATTTTCTTTCACATTCCCATCAGCTTTCTAGTGAACTTAGGTGTTAAAAAGGTACTTCTTTTTTTTTTCTTTTTTTTCTTTTTCCTTTCCCGCATTCTATGTTTTTCAGTCACAGACTACAGGTACCAAACATAATGACATGAAGACTAAAATAAATAAACAAAGCATGAGGAAAGCAAATTCAATGAGCTTAAGTGGACAACTAGAATTAAAACTTACAATCATATGCCAAGAATCCCAATGGAAGTAGATAGAGGCAGTTCCTGAAAGAAACCAAAGCAGTTCTCTGACCAGAAGCATCCGAAAATGAGAACATCTGAAACCTAGACGAAGCAAACAGTGCAACATTGTGAACAATCTATTGTTTTCAGTGGTTGTCTTGTAATTTTGACAGAACATACCCTCCAGCAATGTAATCACTGCGGCACAAATATGCGAGGGCCATGAAATGAGGTAATTGCCAAAAATACAGAGCAGCTGGAAGGATCATTGCATTCATTGAGACCTCACCGCAGGCTGCTGCCCACCTGGGAGAAAATCCATGAAGTTAGTTGAAGCATATTTTCCAGGATCAAAGGGGTAAAAAGAAACTGGGGGGTCAGTCCAAAGAATTTTACATTTCAAGATCAATGACAATTGACTATATAATGTCACAAAGACGCCACTTTACTGCAGTTGCATAGATAAGTTAAATATCAAAGAATAGTAATTCAAACTTCGATTTACATCCTATACCTTGATACACTTCATGAGTGAAGTTGAGCAGGACTGATACTTTGAACAGTATGGTTTGGCACAGATACATAACAGAAGCAGTCTACTGAAGTGTTAGTTTTTAAACAATCTTTCCAGGTTCTAGTTAAGTGATGTTTTCCAATTAGGGCCTGTTCTTCTGGCCGAGAGTTGGGAAAAAATCGGGGAATTGACACTATTCATACCCTGTAGCAACCCTGTAGCAGAAGAATCTCCGGTTGCTTTCAATGTGCGTGTTCTTTTGGCGAGAAAATGGAAGGGAACGGATGCTGAGTTGGCGGCCAAAGTAGGAATCCTGAGGGCACCGCGTTTGCTCCGCGTTTCACGCGGATTACGCCGGATTCCATTCCCAATTGCGGGTCCCACACACTCACAAATGCTAATCAATGGCCATCCTGAGGGCCATCTCGTTGTTATGCTGCAATTATTAGGGACCACATACTAATTATAGGTTTTATTATTAATTATATAATTTAATATCTAATTAGTTTAGATTTAAAAGTAATAAATTAAATTTGAGTGGGCCCCACTCAACTTTCCATCTCCAACTTTTTTCAACCAAAAGAACACACTACACGGAGTGGGCCCCACCTCAACTTTCCAACTCCACAATCCAACCCTACTTTCCAACAAAAGAACACACTACACCACATTTATCTCTAATCAGATTCCACACTTCTCAACTTTCCAATTTTACACTTTCTAACAAAAGAACAGGCCCTTAACCTATGAAATTTTAATCAGTAATTGATCTCGTCTGTATGTGTTTCATAATACTAGTAACTAAGGATTTATGTTTTGGTTTGTTAAGAGTATCTTTATGTTGTAATTAGGTATTGGGCTTTGGGCATGTACATACAAGATCAGTTAGTGAGCACACACAAACACACACATATAACAAAGGTGGGGAGATTCATCTCTCTACCTATTTATTAAACCGTGGTTGAGTTTCAACATGGTATCAGAGCCTTGATGAAACAAAACCCGAACCCTAATTCCAAATAAATCACCTACCTAGTCACCATCTTTACTGCACATTCCATCATCGCTGCCTCGCTCCTTGCAACATCCGCCACCCTCTACAGTAGCTGAGGCACAGCCATCACCTGCAGCCCCCTCCTAATACTCCTTCCTTGCTGCAACTTACTCGGACAACCCCTCAATCTCATCTCCTCCGCTTCGTTTTTTTTTCATGTTCTTCCAGAGTCTTCTCTTTTTTTTCTTCTTTTTTTTAATTTCCTTTTATTCTTTTATTTTGATCTGATAATGGATCCAATCTAAATCTATCAAATCCAAAAAAAATTAGTTAGGTTTTACCCAAAAAAAGGAACCGTTTCAGACCTGAAATAGGATGTGGTACTGTTCTAGCTATGAAGAAGTACCCAAGTTCAAAAAAAACTATACCGGTACCCTGATAGATGTTGTCATTTATATTGTTTACTACTACCTATTGATGATACCTGACTAATCCTACTCGCTTCTACTATTAAATTTATCATCATCCTCTATCCTCCACATGGCAACTTCACATCCACCTTCCTCTGCTACTAAGACCCTCTTTTCGAAGACATTAACAGTTACCACCATGAAGCATGACAGCAATAATTATCTCATTTGAGCTTGTTTGTTTAAGGTCTTCATTGATGCCTAAAAGAAGATGAAGAATCTCACAAATGATCACCCAAACTCCAAATCCAATGAATATAAAGAATGATGGATAGCTATCAGTGTGTCCTTGGTTGCTGAATAGTATGGAGCCGGCTATCAGTGCAATTGTGATCTTTCTTCAAATAGCAAAAGTGGTATGGGTTACACTTTATGAGATGTACACAATTGAAATCATCCCCAGAGTGATGAGCTATATGAGTGTTTGTTCTCCTTGCAGGAGGAGGACAAGGATCTCTCTATCCACTTGAAAAAGACTCTAGATGAGTAGTACGTCTATCATCCATTGGCATCCGATATAAACACCATAGCATTATTAGGATGAACTTGTGGTGATTAAAATCTTGTCTGGACTAAATCAGTCTCGTGCCCATAAGGTACAATGTCAGATACGTGGTGGAGATTCAGTTTTTCCCCTTTAGACTACACTTAATAGCGACAGGTGAGTGTCAACTAGTATTAAGAGTAGCTCTACTCATGCCCATGAAGTTGAGAGCTCAGCTATGGCTGCACGTGGTTGTCGTAGACGTGGTCGTGACTGAGGGTGTGATGCTTTGAGAGGTCATGGATAAACACCAGATAGATAACCGGTTTCTACCTATTCTGATAGGCAGATGCCTTTTGTGCATTGTGGGCTGCCAAACCATGTTTTTGACAGGTATTTGGAAAAGTTCAACCATACAGCCTGGGTACAAAAAGTGGATACTTCATTCACTAATGCTTATACTGCTACAAATTCCTCAGGAATTGAACACAACGTGTAGATTCCATGTCGGAGTATGAATGATTCCTCCTGTTCTGGCTACACAATTCACTCCATCAGTGCATTGAGCTACTCATTTCATTGCTTCTACTTCAGGTAGTATCTTTTTAACAAATCCTAATATGCTTTGAATATTAGATTCTGAAGCATCCAATTATATGACAAGTATCAAAAATAAGTATCAAAAACTTTCATGTGTTCCTTCCATAATTTAAATGCATACTTGATGATTCTTCCTCGCCTATTTCTGGTTATGGTGTAGTGCATACCAACTCTGGCCTGGCTTTTGATAATATCATTTATGTTTCTCATTTACCAATTAGTTTGTTATCGATTAATCAGTTGAGCAAAAGCAAAAAAAACTACTTTGTAATATTGTTCCCATCATATTATGTGTTTCAAGATCCGCAAATGGAGATGAGAAAAACTAGTTTGAGTCATGAAGCTGGTGGTATGTACTGTTTGGATAATGACGATCAATATGAAGGTATGGTTGTTATTTCATCTAAGGTAGTTTTACAAAGACATCATCGTTATATATTGATCCTTCTACTTTATCTTTATAGTACGAGACTTGTGATATGTAACAATCCTAACCACTTATCGTATTTTTGTTAGTAAAGAATTTTTGTTAGTAAAAAATTATTATGTATTTTTCGGTCCAAATTATTTTAAACAAGGTATTAGAAAATTTTTTTAAATGAATGTTTTAGAGTTTATTTATATGTATTCTGTTAAAACCCATTAACCAATTAATTATAACATATTAAATTAAATTTGAATTTAATTAATTTCAAATTTTAAATTTAGGCTTCAAAATACAAAATTATTTAAATTAGATTATATACTAAATTTATTTTCAAATCAAATTAGAAATACTAACTAAATACAAATTCTAAACCCGACCCATTTACACCTAATAACTCACCTATTTAATCATAATATAATCTCAAATTAAATTTCAAATTTAAACATTCAAATCTAAATTTCAAACTTAAGAAATTATTTATAATTAAATAAAAAACAAAATCTATTTTTAAAATCAAATCAAATCCTAAATAAACTTAATTTCAATTTCAGAATTTGAACATTTTACATCTAAATTTCAAAATATAAATAATCTAAATTAAATTTTTAACATTCTATCTTAGACATTCAAAAGCAAGAATTCTAAACAAAAGCAAACTCTAATACAAGTAAGAGTTAAATCTAAATTTCAAATATGAATTAATTAAAATTTGATTCAAAAAAATTAGAGTAATTTTTAGATTTAGGGAAAAAATAAAAATAATATTAAATTCCGAAGTAAAAAAATATTTACGAAAATCAACCAAGTCTGGCCACGTCAGCAGTCAGGCGTGTGCATGGGCGCTGACTGGGGATGGTTTGAGTTGGCCACACTTGGCAAGTACGGCCAAATTGACCAAGTCCGGCCAAATTGAGTTTTCCCAGTTTGGCCGCACTTGCCAATTGCGGCCAAATCATTAGGGGGCAGTTTCGGTCAAGACTTCAAATAGATTGTTTGCATGTTGTATGATAAGGAGTCGTTAGCCTGATGATATTACTTCTTGTTTGGAGGAGAGATGTCACGGGATCAATTCCTAGTATTCCCCCTATAAAATTTATTTTTAATTTAAATTTAAAAAATATTAATTAATTAATCATCCACAGCAAGATTCGAACCCAGAAACCTACAAGCCTTACCACCAAGGCAAGTATTTCATCAATACATTGAATACAAATAATTTATTTGAAGGCTTGAAAGAAGCCGCGCTCCTAATGACTTGGCCGCACTTGGCAAGTGCGGCCATATTGTGACAACACAGTTTGGCCGCACTTGGCAAGTGCGGCCAACTCAAACCATCCACAGTTAGCGTCCAGGCACGCGCCTGGCTGCTGACACGGCCAGACTTGGTCGATTCCTGTAAATATTTTTTTCGTTCGAAATTTAATATAATATTTAATTTTTTTCTTAAATCTAAAAATTACCCAAAAAAATTATCATCTTCTAACACGGAATCAAATCCTAATTGAAAACGAATTCTACTTCCAATCCAAGTTTAAATCTAAAACCCTACCCATTTACCCCTAAAACCCAACCGGTTAATAACCCAAACCATATATGTGTGTGCGTTCCATGGCAAGCTTCTCACGAGAGATATTCTTCATAAATGAGAGGTCCCAACTAGCCAGCATTGTGTGTTATGTAAGGATGATGTCATAGAAAGTGTGGATCATCTATTTTTTGAATGCAGCTACACCCATTACATTCTTTGCATGAGCCTCCTTAAGCTTGGCACCACATCTCCAGCTCCCCTAACCTTAGCAGAGGTGGGTGATCTCTTTCTTTCTCGTTACAATAAGAAGGAAAGTGTGGGAACATTAGCTAAAACCACTTTAGCATCCATGGTTTGGCATATTTGGAAGCAGAGAAATAGCAGGATTTTTGAAGGAAATGGGGTGGAGAAAACAGCGATGTTTGAGGCTATCGCAGCTGATGTTCAAATAGCCCTTCGTGATATTGATCGTGATCATCCATCTACGGCTACCCCATTCGCAAACTGGGGTTTTTTTATTCATGACTTTGTATATGGAGTATACTTACTCTTTCTTGTTTTGCATCTTTCTTTTATAGACTTTTGTACCATAGGATAGGCTAGGTTGATAGTAGTTAGTAGGGGGTGATGGTGTTTGTGCCCTATCCCTCCTCTATCTTCTATCCATTTAGGCATCCTAAGGGTTTACTAGATTGTATTGTTTTGTATTGTTTTGTTATGAATAAAGATACTTACTCGTCAAAAAACATATATATGTGTGTGTGTGTGTGTGTGCATATATGTGTGTGTATAAAAAAGCTGAAGGCAGGGGGAGGGGGTTGGGGATTTTTCTGGGTTTTCAAAAAAAATGTGTGTGTGTGTATATATGTGTGTGTATATGTATATATATCTATTATACAAAAGAGGGATGTTATCACGGGTTTTTGGATGAGAGATGAGGAGATTGTGAGGGATAAGAGAGGAGGTGGTGCATTTTGCACTTACAACCCCGGTTTTTGCATTGTTGCCACTGGACCCTCCACCCACCCACCCACCCACCCCCCACACTTTTTTCTTTCCCCCTCATTTTTCCAGTTTTTGCATTTTGCCAATGTACCCTCCCACACACATACCCACACTTTTCCTAATTTCCCTCTCCTTTTTCCCAGTTTTTTGCATTTTATCCCATGGACCCTCTACACACACGCACACTTTTTCTTCTTTCCCTCTCCTTTTCCGACCGTTTTTCAGTTCACGTGCACGTATGCACGGTTTATTTGCTAGTACATGCATACATTTTCCAAAAAACCCTCATCAAAACCACCCCTCCTCTCTCTACATTTTTAGTTTCTTAAAAAAAGATCATAAAAGATCATATGGAAGAGAAGAATACAAACCATATCTGGGCTGCTCCTCTTCCTCCAACGAGCCACAATCCCTCAACTTCCATTTCTATCTAAGACAAGTAGGTTCCCTAGTCTTTATTTTTGGTTAAATTAATTTTTGAAATTAAATTAAATTTTAAATTTTTTGACTTATGTTGATTTCGTGAGAATTAAACAAAAATTTCTTGGAATTTAATTGAGATTCTCAAATGGATTGAATAAATTTCTACTATTTTTTATAGGACATGCTGTGGTAAACCTAAAAATTCTATTACCTTAAACAAAACGTTACCGTGAAGTAAAATCCATGAATTGGTAGTAGTATCCTTTTATATATTTTTATTATTTCTAGTTGTTTTTTAAAAATTAATTTTGGTTTAAATATTTAAAAAAAATTCTTCATGGTCATTTACTGTAGATGTAGATAGAACTTGGCATTATACTTAGTTAATGAATCAATTTGACAT
Organism: Scilla litardierei; assembly: GCA_030789695.1. Lineage (NCBI taxonomy): Eukaryota > Viridiplantae > Streptophyta > Magnoliopsida > Asparagales > Asparagaceae > Scilla > Scilla litardierei. The sequence goes on from CM061142.1 coordinate 391,692,080, forward strand.
GCTAGAGTTATCATATATTTGTGTGGATTTCTTGGATCATATCCAAAAAAATTGTACCAAGCAAAAAAGAGGTGATTTATTGATTGCTAATTGGCAATGGTTAATTAATCCACAATGCATTTGATTTACTGCACTTTAGCCATATATATACTCCTTGAGTTTTATACATGTAACCCACATTATAGCTTGAAATTGACATTATTATTCATCCTCTTGAATTAAATTGAAATGCTCTTGATTTAAATTGAAAATGATTACATGAAATGGATCGATTCTGTGTGATACCAAAAGTCGAACATGGTTAAGTGAATATTGTGACATTGAATCAAAATAATAATAATAATAATAATGAAATGTAAACATTGGCAGGTGGGATATATGTGAAACTCGTTGTCACATAGAGTGCGGGAGCAACAATGGTCGACAGATGATCATACTCAGTTATGGGTGCGGAAAGGTATTGATGGACACTACAGATTTATGACCCACAATTGTAGTCTGGATAGCAACTGGGGGAAAGGTTATGACAAACGATTTGTCAATCCAGACATTAGAATCCTAGGAAAAGTTATGACCCATTGTCCACGGATATAGCCCGGCATTTCACCGTGCGGAAGGTTATTGGTCCACATTGATCATTGTTTTGGTCGAACGAAATACCCAAATTACATATCATACTCTCAAACATGAGTTTCGTGTTTAGTCTAGGATCACCATTCTACAACTTGACACATTAGATGGTGACACTAGTATAGGCATTGATACCATAGATTATAGACACCATATTAGTTGATTTCACCATTTATGGTTGATTATGATGTACAAATGGTTGATTATGATGTACACTGTTTTATACTATGCTTGACATACTAATACATGATTGATAATTTTATTTGTTTTATGTCTTTTCTTCTGTATGTTTTTATATTTTGGAAAAAAAATGGATTTAAATTTGCTTGATTTTCGTTGGGGCTTACCAAATTCATCTCGATGACGACCTTCATGTTTTTTGTTGAATGTCAATTAGGTTCAGAGAACAGATACTTTCAGGCTAACTGATATGAAAGGCTAAGGCTTTGGTGGAAGAACTTTGGGGGATTTGGGAGAACGAAGATATTTTTATAGATTAATACAGGAAATACAAAGATAATGGCCTCAATTATAGAGAAAGACCACTATCATACCCCTTGATTCGAGAAGAAGGGCTAATCTCCCAAGATCTACACTAGTTTACTCCTACACTATACTATCTTCTTCTTCAATTCTCTTCATATCCCTAACCCTACCCTCGCTCGTATATAAAGGGCTGATTTGCACATATTTACAAAAATGCTCATCGGGCCCAAAATTACAAAATCGCTACTTGTGTGGCTGCAACCTCCAATTCCCAAAAACTACTCAGCCCCCGAACAACCATCTTGTTCCCAAGGTGGTGCAAGACGTACTTAGGCATGCTAGGGATTGCTCGTTCCCTCCCGGATCGACGGGATAATCACGGTCGTTGGATCAAAGGACCACCCAAGAGCTATGTCCTTAAAACATTGCCGCAGCTGGTCGCCACAAATCGGGGAGCCATGGGTCTCTAAAAATTGGCCCTCGTCATCGCCAAACCCCACCGGAGGCTTGCCGAAAATCCCCTCCTCCGTCAAAGACATCCCCGCGAAAGGGCCAAAAGTGTCCTTCGCGAATCAAGGAAGTCTCGCTGCGGTTGACGGCTTGCCAGAGGTTTGCCAAGCCTCCGACGTGCCCCGAATGTTCACTAGCCCCAGGAAGGGTCGCCTGGGGACCGCGAAGCACTAGCCGGACCCTGCAAGCCCGGACAGGGCCCGCCAGACCCCGACGGATTCGCCTGAGGGCCGCAAGGCCCCAGCCCAAGGCGACCATGTCGGGGCTCGCCGGACCCTAGCGGTGTCGCCTAGAGGCCGCGAGGCCCCAGGGCAACCCGCTAGGGTTTTGTCCGCCAAGTCGAGGCCGCCTAGAGGCCGCGATCCCCCCTGGCGGCTCTACCGTATGTCGCTGGGCTCCGGTGGGGGCCGCCGGCCTCGGATCTTCACCGTCGACGATGATCGGCTTCATATTTGTGTCGTTCGCCTCTTCCCCTTTTAGATCTGCGACATCGGTATCCTTCATTTGCAGATCTAGTAGATCTGAGCTCTTCTTTTAAGATCTAGAGCTCAACATCCTTTCTTCCATCATTTTCATTAGGGGTTCCAGAGCCGCTGAGATTTGAGCTGAGATCTGATGAGCAAGCCTCTCATCCACCTTATCCATCGTGTTCATTAGGGACTCAAAAGCATCTCCTTTTTTCATCGCCGTCATCGGGATCGTAGAGCTCTAATGCCACTTTGATATGCAAGGCTAGGGCTTTGGTGGAAGAACCTTGGGGAATTTGGGAGAAAGACGATATTTTTATAGATTAGTATGGGAAATACAAAGATAATAATCTCAATTAGAGAGGAAGACCACTATCATATCTCTTGATTCGAGATAAAGGGCTAAATCTCCCAGGATCTACACTAGATTACTCCTACACTTCACTATCTTCTTCTTTATTTCTCTTCTTATTCCTAACCCTAACTCATCACTCATATATATGGCTGATTTGCCATATTTACAAAATTGCCCCCCTCAGACCCAAATTTACAAAATTGTCCCTTGGGCCCAGAATTACAAAATCACCACCGATGTGGCCGCAACCACATTCCCAACAATACTCCGTTCTCGAAAACCCACCTTGTCATCAAGGTGGTGCAAGACGTCCTTGGTTGTGCTAGCCTGCTACGGATTTGCTTGTTCCCTCCTAGATCGAAGGAATGATCGCCCCCGCCTAGATCAAAAGGCCACCCAAGAGATCCGTCCTCAAAACGTCGCTGCAATTGGTCGCCACAAATCAAAGAGCTGTGGGGCTCCAAAAATTACCCATCGCCATCGGTGGAGCCCACCAGAGGCTTGTCGTTGCCCGAAATCCCCCCCCCCCCACTTTGACAGGAAAGGGTATGGCTTTGGTGGAAGGGCTTTGGTGGATTTGGCCGAAAGATGGTATTTTTATAGATTAATACGAAAAATACAAAGATAATGGTTGCAATTGGAGAGGAAGACCACTCACATATCCATTGATTCGAGATAAATGGCTAAATCTCCCAAGATCTACATTAGTTTACTCATACACTATACTTCATTATCATCTCCTTCAATTCTCTTCATATCCCTAACCCTAACCACTCACGCATATATGGGGCCGATTTGCCCATATTTACAAAAATGCACATCAGGCTCAAAATTACAAAATCGCCACCGGTGTGACACCAACCCCCTTCCTAACACTAACCCATTGATTAGGTAAAGGGGGAGGAGCAGGCTTTTCCTAAGGATTAGGTTTAGCTAGTCTTATTTTATTTCTAATTTGTAGCTTCAAATAAAATATGGACCAATGTTTGTATCGACTTTAAAGCCTTTCTTTTTCATTATTGTTTTATTATTATTTAGTTGTAATAAATAAACTCCCATTTTTGGATAGATTTTAAATACAGATTGGGATGTAATAACTTTATATTTATTATGTTTCTTGTTAATAAGTTTGCAGCAAGAACCTGTGTGATATTTTACTTTCACGCTAGGCGTATTTAAATGAAGAGGGAAAAAATTTTACATTTCCCCCCTTAATTTAGGCACGTCGCGGGCCTTCCATAACTTTCTCCATGTATTGTGAGAAGCGGTGTGACAAGTTTTTAGTGGTTGCCAATGCATATCTACGTCCATGCGAACTCTTTAACGAGCACTGAAATAATAGAAACATCCTAGTCAAATTTTTAAAAAGATATAAAATACAAAATTTCAAAATTAATTTTGAAAATAACCCTCCACATTTGTTTTTAAAGCACAACCTATCTCCAAGGCCACATATTGTATGGCCCCAGAGGAGTTAGAAGAACTTCGAACGCAGTTGGATGACATGTTACAGAAGAAGGGATTGATACGTCCTAGTGTATCTTCTTGATGAGCGCCGGTCTTATTGGTTAAGAACAAAGATGGTTCACATAGGATATGAATAAATTACGAAGATCTAAACAAGGTGACCATGAAGAACAAGTGCACACTGTCACGCATGGACAATATTTTTTAATCAACTCAGAGGATCCTGAGTCCTTTACAGCCGGGTCCACAGAGTTGTATTACCAGGCAAATGTCAAGATGGAAGATATATACAAGATGGCTTTCTTGACTAAGTACGGACATTATGAATTCTCAGTTATACCGTTCAGTGTGACCAATGCACCGATAACGTTCATAAACCTCATGAAGCAAATACTCTATGAATTTCTGGTTAAGTTCGTGGTGATTTTTATTGATGACATCTTAGTCTACTGTAAGAGCAAAGAGGAGCATGCTGAGCATTTACGGACAGTATTAGACTCTGCGAAAACATCAGGCCTATGTTAATGTTAAGTACAGCAAATGTGAATTTTGGTTTAGATAAAATGATTTTTCTTAGACATATACCTAAACGGTATATCTGTAGATTCGGAGAAAGTTTCAACTGTCAAGAATTGGCCGGTTCTTAGGACAATTATGTAGATCAACAATTTATTAGGACTACCAGGCGACTACAGACGATCCATCTAAGTTTTCTCTAAGATTGTGAAACCATGACGCGTCTTATGAGAAAGGAAGTTGGATTCGTTTGGTCCAAATCTTGTATACATGCTTTTGAGAATTTGAAGACGATTGATGGATGCACCAGTTTTGACTATTTCAGATAGGACAAGAGGATTTGAAGTTTATTGTGATGCTTTCAGAAAGGGCATCAGTTGTGTGTTGCATCAATATGGATGTGTGATGACTTTTTCATCTAGCAATTGAAGGTGCACGAGAAGAACTATCAACTTATTACAAAAATAATTTTCCCTATAAAATACATAGCTCAGAAGCAGGGGCAAGGCCTTTCGAACCATTTCAACCGCAACTTAGTCATGACCCGTATTCACTATCCCCTTTAAGTTGGTAACAGAAAGAGCAAATATAGCAATTCATGTACATAACCACATGTATCCTTAGCAAAGATTTCAGAAGAAAGGGTAAAGGGTTAAATTTCATGGTTACATTATTTGTTTAGGCATTCCTTGGCTAAGGATATTAACATTTTAGATTGTCAAATAATCATCAATTCTGAGTATGTTCTAGCAGGAAGTGCCCATCTCATGACAAAAATTTCTCCCCAGAAACCATCAGACTCATCTTTCCAACCAAAACAATAGTTCTTGACAATTTGGATTCGTGTAAGAAAAGGTTTTCCATGTGACATTGATTGACTTATATTTTTGAATCGAAATACAAGGAATCTCCTATAGGTTTCAGCAACTCACGAAACATATACAGGTTATGAACCATTCTCCTTTTAGTGCAAGACATGATATAATTTAATGATAAAAAGTCCAAAAACTGCCAATAGCCAAACAAAAATATAAAACGTGGAAGAGAAAAATACCCGAGTAATGGAGGAATCGCACCGACAATTGCTCCAACCCATGTATTAATTGGGTGTATTTGTTTTAAGGGGGTATACACAAAAGCATATAATCCCAGATTACAAGCTGCGAGAGCTGCTGCCAAGTAATTAGTCTGTGGCAACCTTGTCAGAGAAGTTTTGCGGCTATTAGTTCCCAATCACAAATATATTATGGTGCAGCAAAAAATTAAAAGCTAATGAAATATAGAAAAAAGTGTATACCCCTATTTTTTATATAATATATTTTTTGCCCCTCTTCTAACTTATCTTGCTTTTTTGCCCCTATTTTATACTTATCATCACTTTCTATACTTCTGCCGTAATGGCAAACGAATCTTATTTGGCTTAAAACTAATTTAATCCAATCCCCTCTCTCTCTTACGTAGCTTACAACTAATTTATTCCAATCCTCTGTGTGTGTGTGTGTGTAAAACATTTATCATTTAAATGTCTCTAGTAATAATTAATTGATACTAAATTATCATCTTTCTAAATACTTTCCACTTGAATTTATTTTAAAATTTCTGGTTATCTAAAAAACAGTATCGAATAGGTATCAATATAAAAATTACAAAAAATAAGTTACCCAGACAAATGAAAAAGGAAATACTTGTATAAGTTAAATTATGAAAAACAAAATTCTATGAATATTTATGAACAAAAGATTGTGAAATCTTTCACGGTTTATTTTGAAAAATTCGCAAAGTTATATTAGGTAGTTTTATAAATGAAAAAGAGAGTAAACATTTGTTCCTAGTAAAAGTAAAAAACAAAATTTCGACCCATGTCAAAAAATTTCCAATTACATACATATGACAAGAAATTTAAAAATCACTAATTCACATAGATTGAGAAATGAGTATAGACAATTTTATACATTCAAACAGTGTCATTTAAATAATTATCTCTGAAAAGTATGAAAACTAAATTTTCCATCTACTTAAAAAGGTGAAAATGAAAACGTCAGATATCATTTTGAACTGAAAGAAATTAGTATACATATTTTTATCCGATATCGTTTCCACAAACATTGTTGTAAGACAGAAATTTGGAAAATGATTTGTTTTCGTTTTATTTAGAAAAAAGTCAAAGGATTTGATAGTTTGCATAATTCAAACAAATGTTTAGTAAAAAAACAACTATTTGCTAGAATAGTAGAACAGTCAAAAATAATTCTTGTATAACTACAAATTATAACTACTAAAAAAAGTTGGATATTGTTATAGTAAAAATAAATTAGTATGAAATATTTACCATCGGAAAATGTAAGAAATGAAGTTTCTATTTTTTCAGATAAATATGGAAAGAAGTGATAGTAGCCCCATAAACTAAACAAAATCAGATAATTATAGGCCAAAAGGTCCTAGAAATCATTTTTCTATGCACTAAGATGATTGAAAAGGAAGGTAGAGAAATCCTGATTGGCTGCTTAAAAAGGCAGATACACATGAAAAATTTGGGACAAAATCATCATATTCTAGCAGGATTCACTATAAAGCGTCTTGTATCTGTCTAAAGCGTAAAAAGGGAATAAAATTATAAATCAAGGTAAACCAATAAGAAAGACCTGAAGAGGCCAAAAAAGACAGTGAAAAAAAGGACACAAACACACCCTCCCCAATGAAATAGTACACTGCAGCAAAAAATAGGTAGAACAGAATAATATAAACCTGCCAAGCCAACAAAGATGTCCCCGCAATCCCAATGGTTGATGCCCATATGGCTGCATGATGAACACCAAGACGCCCTGAAGGTATCGGTCTCTGCCTTGTTCGTTTCATTTTGGCATCATTTTGTACCTCAAACACCTGCAATGTCACAAAAGAACGAGAAGTAGCAAGGAGTAACTGCACATCTTATGAACTTTTCCAATATGGCTATGATTGCTGCATAAACCATATTAGCAGTCCAGGAATTGGTAGAACCTTGAATGAAAAAGATGGTGTCATGCATGCACGCACCCACGCATGTATGGATGGATTTCAGTTTAAACAGAGAGCAAAACAATGGATGATACAGCATGACAAAACCGGTTTATATGGGTGCTTGTATGCATGAGCTCATCCATTAGCATAACAGAATTGTGCATTCTCCCGACAAAAAATTATAAATTCAACCCTGTATGGTTTCAATTGTATATAATGGAAACAATATCCCAAAGGAAATGTTTGACGATTCTTACAAGATATGTGGAGGGACACAAAGTTCATGGTAGTAAAAGGGATTTTAATTAAATAAGCCCCTAGCAGGTCTCTTATCCAGACATTAGTAGCACAATGCAGGGTTTAGACATTATGAGTCCGTCTAATTACAGTGGTTTTCGTCTTATGATGGAATATATTGTATTGTCAGTATCCCTGGGTCCCACCGTACGAGAGGCTTATATCAAGTGTATGATTTGGTGAGGACTAATATCACGGTAAGAAATTTGGCAAGGACATGTATCATAAAAAACTCTAATAAATATAAGTAAAAATATGTTTGGTTGTATCTGAGAAAAAAGCTTTTAAGTTCACCTAACACCTCTACTAATATAACAAGAAAGCCATGAGGCTTCACCTTGCGGTGATTATGTATGTACATGCGGCATTGTAGGATCTAGAGAGGTATGCTCCATGCATGTATTGAAAGTCATGAAGGGTATAAAGGTAATTTTACGTCTATAGATGCTTCCTCTCTGCAGTTATCTTTTCTTCCGTTCTTGTCACAATCCCCTCCAATCAGGGAATTTAGCATAGCCGTGAAATTTTGAATTTGCGAATCCAAATCCTACCGCCTGGATGCCCTTCATGACTTTCAATACATGCATGGAAAGGGCACCAATCAGGGAATTTAGCATAGCCGTGAAATTTTGAATTTGCGAATCCAAATCCTACCGCCTGGATGATTCCACCCCGCCGAATTCATCATGATTATAGCAAAAGATATTAGAGATGGTTTTTTCATCTTTCCATCTCTATCAATCCAAAGAAAGAAAGAAAAAACAAGGAGAAGAAGCAGTAGCAGCTCAGGTTCACTAATTTCAAAAGCTCAAGTGAAGAAACTGAAGCATCAAATTGAGCCGTTCTTGAGAAGAAATTAATGGATCATTTTCATTGTCAAGGCATGTTGTGAAGTTTTAATCTTATTTTTGTTCCTAGGATAGGTTATTGAATTCTTTTGATTCTTTCATACTATTTTTATCCTTTTATCTTATGTTTTGTGTTCTAACAATTCTTGTGGGTGTGGATGATGCAAATTTATAGCGTGCAATGGGTGCACTCTATGCATTTGATGTAATGCCAAAGTTAACAAATAAGTATTCAATCATGTCATCCGATTAGTAAAGCATGGATTCGTTACAACCTGAAACCTTCCCTTATCGACCTCTTCCTCCCTCCTTTGTGCAAGTGCCATGAAAGGTATGTAAGGTAGGCGACAGTACTTTCAGTTTTATTCTAACCTCATCAAATATAGGTTTGATGAGCAATACCTACACACTATTAATGGTTACTGCCCATGGTTGGGTGTGGGGTGGGTTGGTTATTGAGGATAGTTTGGAATTTGGGTCCATGTGATGTATGCATGCATGTGTGGGTGCCGGTGTTGAGAACCATTTCCAGATTTTCCAAAAGTGCACGAATAAGCATTTGAGAGTTGGATCCAATAATAGACACAAAGTTTTACTCAACATTTCACCCTTTGTATGAATCAAGTCATTAAAGGAAAAAAGAGTCCATTGTAATTATAGCATATAGTGATAATCCATCAATGGGATGGTTGTATGTAGATATAAACATGCACAAGAAGGAGATCAAGACTTAATTTGAAGCGTCATAAGGAAAAAGTCAGGCTGATAATTCTTATTGATAAGAGATGAAATGACAAGCTGAAAACTCATTTGCACCTGGCCGGTCATTTGTTGAACCCTTATTTTTATTATCGGAGACGGGATGATATTGATGAAGATGGTGTGTTTGTTGATGCATTCACTGAGTGCATATTCAAGAGACAAAATTAGCTACCAGCTATCTCTATATGAAAATGCAAGCGGATCTTCTAGTAGGGATTAGTGCAAAGTCAAGCAAAAAATCATGCACTTGATGCAGGTATAGCCAAGAAACTAATATCAATTTTCTATTCTTATTATAGCAGTTTTCGATATTTTAAAGTTTAAACTAAAAGGAGTTATAATTTAGTTTTTTATTTTTAGTTAATTGGTTGCATTTGCAAGGTTACCTGAGTTGAAGAAGATGGTCATGAGAATCTTGGTATTGACCACCATCTTCTGGTAGGGATTAGTGCAACGTCAAGCAAAAAATCATGCACTTGATGCAGGTATAGACAAGAAACTAATATCAATTTTCTATTTTTATTATAGCAGTTTTTGATATTTTAAAGTTTAAACTAAAAGGAATTATAATTTAGTTTTTTTATTTTTAGTTAATTGGTTGCATTTGCAAGGTGGCTCGGCGCCTTAGTTCAAGAAGATGGTCATGAGAATCTTGGGATTGACCACCCACGTGATTGTGAAAGAAATTGGAGTGTTTTTGAGATGGTAAAACGTCAAATAAATTTTATTATCTCATCAATAGATAATCATATACAAATATCTTCTGATGGCTAATTGGTTATTATATTTTCATCAACATATTTACACGATGAGAAGAAATAGACTAAGTATCGATAAATTTCAGCAGGTCAAATTCAATGACCAGCTGAAAGAAAGATTTGAGAGCAGAAACACAGATATCTTGGTTGCTCATTCTATTACTGTGGTCAAGGTGGCCGAATGGATGTCTCAGAAATCAACAGATACTTATGTAGCTTCAGATGATGAGGATGATGAAATTTTTTCCTAGAGAATGACTGACATAGTGGCAAGTTGAAAAAGCAATGGGGCTGGTCCAATGTCACAGGCTAGTAAAAGATTAAAGACTACAAAGAAAGGAAAAGTAATCGCATCATCATTTCAGTGGAGGGGAAGGGGAAGTAACAGATGCCTGAGCAGGAGAAAGTTTTATGTTCTAATTCATGTTGCTCAAATTCATCTTCTTCAAATAGTTCTGATTCTGATGAGGAAGTAGCTGCAAATGCTGAAACATTCGTGCCAAATATATGTGCAGACGGATTTAGTTACATAATGTGAGGGTAAGTCACATTTTCTGGAAATCTTTCAATTCATTTTTTATTCATGCAATATTTTAAGTTTTAATATTTCGTTAATTTGTAGACTTGTAGTATTAGTGTACTAGTCATAACCCGTGCCTGCAGGCATGGTTCATTTAAGATTTTCCCCCGCGAAATCTTTGTTACCCAAAAAATTATTTCCTCCGTCAAAATTTAAAAGAACACTAAATTAACGTAAAAATATTTAACGGCACGGACGCCTTCAGCGTGAGCGCCTTCGACACGGAACAACAAATTCGACATGGACGCCTTCGGCGCGGAACAACAAATTAGCGTAAAAAATTTAACGGGCGCCTTCGGCGCAGGCACGGTTCATTTAAAATGTACTCCCGCAAAATTTTTTATCCCAGAAAATTATTTCCACAGCCAAAATTGCACGGAACAAATTAGCGTAAAAATATTTAGCAGCACTGTCACCTTCGGCGTAGAACAACAAATTCGGCGGGGATGTCGGCACAAAACAACAAATTAGTGTAAAAAATTAGCGAACGCCGGACGCCTATTCTTATCTTGTTGCCCCCTGCGTCGAGGAGACGATGTGCCCCGCGTTGAGGGAGAGATCATTCGATGGTTAACGTTTTTCCCCCAAATGCATTAATTGTGTGCACTCGGCTATTCCCCAGAAGCTTTCATTCCCCAGAATTTTTCATTTCACCAAAAACTTTCATTTCCCCAGAAATATTTTTCCCTCCAAAACTTTCCACAAAATCTCATCTCAACCATTCATTCCTAAAGATTAAATCTCAGCCGTTCTTCTATCAACCCTTTTGTCCTAGTCAGCGTGTCCTAGTCAGCCCTAGTATTCAAAAATAGTCCTCAAATGTAACATAGATTACATACTCGTATGTTAGTATTAGTGGTCATTTAATGGATTTATCTTACCTTTATGTGATCCTATTGATGATATTTTAGTAATATAAACAATCATGGATATTTATGACATTATAATTGTATATTTATCATGCCCGATTACCAATCCGATATTTGCTCGTATCCCTGATTTATTCCCCGATTTATTCCGATATCTGATACCTAGATGACCTATCCGATACGATACCGATGTCCGATATTTAAAACCTTGATGTCACTTGTCATGTAAGATGCTTGTACCATCTATTCATTTTCATTCTCATTTGCCAAATTCTAAAGATGCATTTGAAAATGCATTATGATTTCCATTGGTGCCTCTGTTTTCTTGCCAAATAGTTTGGAAATGATTATTGGTCCATATTGTAGACGTGTGCATCGCATGTGCAAAGCATAAATTGTCATATCATATATCGTATCTATATCGTTTTGGTCTCATATCGTATCATATATCATATTGTAAGATATTTGATAAATTGAAAAAAATTAAGTATATTACTCGAATAACTAAATATATCCAAAAATCCAATTATAAAAATTAAGCATATTAATACGCTATGGACAATGAGATATGTTAAAGTGTGTAAAACAAAATTTTTAGTATGGTAAATAATTAAACATAGACATAATCACATAAACACTATAAATCAGAAGCAAATTATATCACAAATTACAATACCAGACAAAAACATAAGAACAATGCTACATCATATCAAAATATCACTCATAAATCACTCATAGTGGATCGATCCGTCACTTTTAACCTGAGCACCATCATCTTCTTCAACAACCACATCTTCCTCCTCATCATCTTTACTCCTCACAAACTCCTCGTCCACTTCCGCATCCACTACTATTTTCTTTCCTTGTCCTTTCATGATTCTCTATACATTCAAATTTCAAGATCTTAATTGAATAAAAAAATATTAGACATTACAAAACATAAATATAAACTTATAGGTTTGGCATTGAAGAAAATTATCTAATATTAAATACATTTCTTCCTCTTCATTTTTCCACCACCGGTTCATCCTTCCTGAACCTTAATATTCTTAAATGTCCATCCAAGTAACGTCTTGCTTGAGATAATAATAATCTTTCTCGGTTACCCATTGATCAATATATTCCACATCCGATAAACAAAGCAGATCATAAAATTCCACATTCGCTTCTCTCCTTTTCTATCTCAACTCCAATTGAATATTATATTTAACAAAAACTAAAGCATTAAACCTTAATTGCTCCAATCTATTCCTTCTCTTAAAATGAATAAACTCAAAAATGCCCCAATTCCTCTCACATCCCGTTGCACTTCATGTAAAGCTCAAGATATGGATTGAAAGCCTTTAAAGCTCTTTTGCAATCCTCCCCGTAAGTATCCCACCATAGAGCTAATAAAATAAAGAAAAAGAACAAAATAAAAATAATCCTAGATTATTAAGAAAGAGTAATTATTTAGCAAACACTGATAAATTGATGATAGTAAATTAGATATTTATATTTACCATCTTGCTTCTTGTCTCTTGTTACCACAGCCATGTTTATACCAAACATTCTTTGAGCTTTCTTGAATCTTTCAAATTGTTCATCAATTTTTAATAGATCCTCAAGAGTTGGGTATATCATCTTAACAGTTGGATACTACAACCATATCTTGACTTCTATGTCCACATAAAATGTTATGCATAATGGAACCTATGAAAATTTAAAAAGTAAATAAAAACCAATAAAGTGCACGCCATCTACCGAGGATTGAAATAAACTTAAATTTCAAACATAATCTTACATTCGCACCTAAAATTAAGGGATTGTATAAAAAGGCCTATGGAGTTGTAGCACCCACCTTTCAACTCTTTAATATCTACTCTTCTTATGCTCAAAATTCTTTTCACTTTGCTTTTTAGCTCCATCCATAACCATATATATATATATATATATATATATATATATATATATATATATATATATATATATATAATACGAATGAGGATGTTGTCTCATGCATGTTTGTCCCATGTGGCAATGTCACATCGCCACATAGACGTCACATGGGACATACACCTCACCCAAAACCCAAAAAATCACCCTCAAGCTTACTTATTTACATGGTTGACATTCCCTCCTCATCCTAGAAAATCACCCCCCAAGCTCACTTATTTTAATGTTTGTCCTGGGAGGGTTTTTCCCCTATAACCCCAAGGTTTTTGCATTTATCCTTTTATCCCCCGACGATACTGACACATACACCCATAATTCTTACTACTTTCCGTTTGCGCGCGTGCACCGCATCCTTTTCGTGGGAGGTTTTGGCTTCGTGCACTATGAGCACAATTTATTCTAGCATATATATATATATATATATATATATATATATATATATATATATATATATCACATCGCAGGCTTCATATCACCATCTAGCCGAAATATTTTATCAAGGGTAGCACGTAATTTAAACAATATTTCACTTGCTTCCAAAATTACCATCTATTATAATATTGTACTTTTCTACGACATCATCTTTGCTTAAAATAAGGACTTTCTTTGATGCAAACATAGCCCTTAATGCAATTTTTTGCTTGGAGATGCTCTTCAAAATAAGGTAATTAGTAGCAAATATTGTCACTACCGACGATTTACCAACTCCTTTCCATCCATGAAGGTTCTCATCAGGTTGAGAACCTAACAATGCTGAAAAATGTAGACGATGATCTTATGGTACTTTTCAATTGTATCCTTGTGAACGGGTAAATCCCAATATCTTTCAACATATTGTTGATATGGTATGCACTATAAGAACTCCAAAAAAAGAGTCTTTTCTTCTCCTCCAACATTGCTTCAGTAACATAAGAAGAAACGCTATCAGTGACAACTTAATCCATATTTTCCTCACCAATTTTCTCCACAATGAAGTTAAGCAACTTATATAGTTCTTCTCCACACTTCGATACGGTCAAAATGTCATAGATTCTAGGAAAATTGTACCGCTTGGATTATTGATAAGAAAATTTGTGACGAACCTTGATTTCTTATAGGTCCGTCCATCGGACATCAATGTGCACCTTGTCCTCTTCCAACGCATCCTATACTTTTCTAAATCAATTGTTTCTATCTTATATGCTTCCTTCTCAAGATATGTGACTCTTACTTCATGATATGACAAAAGCTTTAGTCCTTTCCTATAGATGGTAACCGACTCAATCATAATAGATGAATATTCATCAGATTAAACAAAAGTTTGTTCCCGTATCTAAACTGAGCAACATCCTTGTACACCGTGTCTCGGTCATTCACGACTTCATTGATTATCTTTTACCCCATTTTGCCTCCTTTCACTCCTCCTTTAGTCACAAAGGAATCAAAGGTCGCATTGCTCATGTTCATTATCCCACTTCATTCATTTCAACTTCTCTTCATTTCAACTTCTCTGAAGCACTCATCCTCGACTACATTTGTCTTTCTTAACATCTCAAAGAATAATTTTCAAACTTCATCCAAATAATGTCAACACGAAGTGGTATCCGTGTGTGACCAAATGTGCTGTCATCCTTGTCATGCCACCCCAGAATTCCTTACCACAGTAATTGCTCTTCAAAAGAATTTGTTTTTTTGGTTTGCTTGAAGACAATAATCACATACTAGATCTACTTTTTAAAGCTATCCGTGCATGATCTTTCCATTTCAAAAGCTTCGAATTGACAAACTAAACAAATTACAAACTAATATTAGATAACTAAAATTAAAAACCTTAAACCAAAAAACAAAGTTAAAACTGAAATTAAAAAGTTTAAAACTTAAAACTCAAATAACTAATAAACTAAAATTAAATTAAAATATATAATTAAAAGTAATTTGAAATTAAAAACGGAAAATAAAAAGCTGATATTAAAAATAAACTGAAAAGGATAAAAACTGAAATTATATATTTAAATCAGAAATTAAAAAACTGAAATTAAAAAACACAAATTGAAATTTAAAAACTGAAATTAAAAATGAAATTAAAAGAGAGAAAATGACACAACTAAAAATTAAAAACACCAACCAAAACCAAATTATAAGAAAGAAAGAAAAGAATATTAACAGAAAATATAAAAAACAAAAAAAATAAAACTCAAAAATTCCAACAATCGGCTGCTCTCCGTCAACATCGAGCATCTCTTAGGCTTCGGTGAGCTGTTGGTCAAGCTCCTGGGCTTTGTCCTCACTGATCGCAGCTTCGTCATGTGCTTCGTGATTGTTGTTGAGTTGCTACGCCTTCGACTTCGAGTTTCAGCCGCTGCATCAATTTGTTTGGCCTCTGTTAAATGAAAATGAGTTCATTCAAGCCATAAAACCCATATGGTTTGGGTTAATAATTCTAAAAACCAAAACCCCTAACCCACACAGTAAAAACCATTAGATATCATTTCAGACAATATAAAGTTCCATATCATACAATATAGAATCCATATCGTACAATATTTTGTTAGATACGATATGAGGCTACGTTTATTGAAACATGCCGATATCATATTGTATCATATAATATGACTCGCATATTGTACGACATTGTAGCTATGATGTAAAGTACTAGTCACATGTATAACATGAGAACTACGCATGCAAAAGCTTCACAAATTGACTTTATGGCATGTCTTTGTTGGTAAAACACCAGTAGGATACTAGGAATATCACCACAGATTATCGAATGCAAGAGTTGCAGGCTGTGAATTATTAGATATTTACAGCATTGATGTGCTTACCAAGCCCTCATGCAAACATGGTTATAAAAATCAGAAATCTGCTTCGATGGTTGCCTATGCAAAGGCACCCCAACTATAGGACTAAACGTCACCAATTAGGCAACAGTTGTCTGAGAGAGAGGAAGGGTGAAAGAATTCCCTTGACGTTTTTTTGCCGCCACCAGCAACTCACAAGCAGCCAGCCGCTGCTTATTATATAAGGGGATATAGTTTTTGTTGAATATTGGACTCCCCGGATTTGGTTTTGGATGATGAGCAAACATAAATAATTCATGAACTAACAATTTGTGAGCGCAGTATTGGAGATCGTCGCCAATTTCACGAGAATATTCAAAGCGACATCTCAACACTTCCAAAAGCTCGTATTCAAGCCTAAAGCTTCGTTGAAGCTCTTGCAACGCTTTGGAAGTAATGAAGATTCAATCGAAGCTCTCAAAGACCGTTTATTAAGGTTTTATTTATAGTCTTTTAGTTTCGATTGATAGAATGTTAAGCCTTGAGTATATCTTACGTTTCTATCTTCATTTCACTCATTTCGTAGCTCTAGGATTCTTGCACATGTTCACTCTAACTTCCTCGAAGCGTCGCGCTTCGATTCGGACTTTGTTGTGCATGTTAGTTGGTACAAGAACAAGTACTGACCGACTAGATGGTGATCTAGTCGGTCGGCCACTGTTCTTGGACCGACTAGTTTCCGTCAGTTAATTCTTAGCTCTTTACTGTTTACAGTTAGTCGGTCTATGTTGACTCACCGACCGACTAGTTTGTGAACTAGTCGGTCAGTGATGCTTCTTTGACCGACTAGTTGAGACTGACTGTTCACTCTTAAGTTCTCCTAAGCTACTGTTTACCGTTAGTCGGTCTAAGAACGTTTGGTGACCGACTAGTTGACAATCTAGTCGGTCAACCTTTGTTCTTGGACCGACTAAGTCAACTTGCCTTCAGACTATGTTGTTTTGCCTCTTAGTCGGTCTACGTTCATTGGATGACCGACTAGTTGTGAAACTAGTCGGTCAGACAGTGTTCTTGGACCGACTAGATTTCTAGGTCTGAAATTCGATTTCTTCTCAGATCTGCTCTTAGTCGGTCCATGCTTTGTGACTGACCGACTAGTTGATGAACTAGTCGGTCAGTGAGTGTTCTTTGACCGACTAATTCTCACAGATTTCTTTCCGTTGGAGATTGACCTAACTTGTTTTTATGGGACCCTATAAATACGAACCTAGGTCATTTCTATCTTCAATAGAGCTGCCATTAAGAGATTCATTGAGTTCTAAAGAGATAGCTATTCTCCCTCAAATCTAAAGCTCTCTTCCTCACAAGAAACCCATTCTCTCTCATTTCTAGATCTAGAGAGAATCTTGTTCTTGGTGAGCTCTTCAAGCTATTGCTTGATTCAAGTTTCCAAATCTTCCCTAGGCACCCATTGCTGCTCATTTCCTTGGTGCTAGGGTTTGGTAACTTCATCTTCCTCAAATCCTTCATTCCACCTATTGGGTAAGAAAAACTCAAGGTATAGGATTTTGTGGTAAGAGTATTTATTTCATATTAAACTCTTTAATATTGCTTTGTGATTCTCTCGGTTGTGAGAGAAGGTTGTGATCCCGGGTTGTGGGATTCACGTTTGCCATTGCATGTATGATTTGATCTTGTGAAGGTTTTTTCACAAGATATTCATAGTGGAAATCTTGAGTTAGGGTTTCTAACTCAAGTATCCGGAAGGGATCCGGGTGGTTGGGACGTAGGATCACCGGGAACAAGTCTGGGAGACTTGGGTGGATCCGAACCCATTAACATCGTTTGTTAGCATTGTTAATTTCATTGTTGTCATTCAATTTAAGCTTCCGCAAATTGACTTGGTAGTTGTGTGCAATTTAATTTGGAATAATACGCCTTATTATTTTAAAGTACTATTCACCCACCTCCCTCTAGTACTTGTGCAGTAGCTAGTAGGGCATTACATTTGGTATCAGAGCCAGATACTCAGCTATGTCTGCCAACGACAACAAGACCGTGCCTCCACCTTCCAACTACGACACCTTCAGGAACCGTGAAGGAGCGTCATCGGTGATGGAAGGACATTCCTCTACAAGGCCTCCATTCTTCAACGGTACCAACTACGGGTACTGGAAATGTCGGATGGAAACCTTCCTCCGAAGTGCATCTTTATGGAGGACTACAATGAAGGAGTACAACGAGCCCGAAGAAGAAGATTTTGAGAAATGGACTACCGCGGAGGTCGCCGCGGAGGTAAGCAATGCCAAGGCAATGAACGCCTTGCAATGCGCATTGGAGCCCGAGGACTTCAATAAGATATGCACATGTAAGAGTGCATATCAAATTTGGAACTCTCTCCTCATACTACATGAAGGGACGAGTCGGGTAAGAGACTCTAAACTCGTTGTCGTAACCAAAGATTACGAAATGTTTCATATGCAACAGGGCGAGAAGATGAAAGAATATTACGCTCGCTTCGTTGACATAATAAACGAGTTAGAGGCCCTCGGCAAGATCTACACTCAAAAGGAGAAGTGCTTAAAGCTTATTGAAGGACTTCCCTCTTCTTGGGAAAAACGTACCTTCGCCATCGAGGAAGGTAATGACATGAACAAATATACCGTAGTTCAACTAATGGGTACTTTGATGTCATACGAGGTACGCAAAGATAGCAAGGTGAAGCTACAAGAAAAGATGAAGTCATATTTGAACCTAGATGCGCCTAAGAAAAAGGCGATTGCATTCAAGGCGGCTTCATCCACATCTTCCGATGATGAAGACTCGGAAAACGAGTTGGACTTGGAGTCCATGGCACTCATGGCCAAGAAGTTCAACCGTTTCTTCCGGAAAGGTAACTTCAAGACCAAAGGTAAATTTGGTTCTTCTAACGCCTCTTCCTCTCCTTTGTGTTTCAAGTGCAATAAGCCAGGACACATGAAAGCGGAGTGTCCTCTCAACAAACAAAAGGAGAAGTGGAAGGCGCCAAAATTCGATAAGTCCAAGAAATACAAAAAGGGGTACAAGAAAGGACTTGTCGGAGCAACATTCACCGACTCCGAGGATTCCTCAAGCGGAGAGTCGGATGATGAGAAAGTGGAGCAAGCACATATGTGCTTCATGGCAAGAGAGGAGAACGATCAAGGATCCTCCTCTTCCGATGATAGTAATGACGAAAGCGATGAGGTAACGATGGATGATCTTAGAAATGCTAACTCTCAACTTTGGTCAAAATACACTAAGTTAGTAAATAGATATACTAAGGTAAAAGATGACCTAGCTAGCATTCAAACATCGCCTAAGAATATCATCACCAACAACGACACCATTGTTGAAGAGTTAAGAAATGAGATTGTGAATCTCAAATCTAAACTTGAACATGTTAGCATTGAGGATGCGGAAGAACATGAGATAGCGGATTTAACTTCTCAAAACTCGACTTTGAGTATTGAGAACGAGAATCTTAAATCTCGTGTTTATGTGCTCACATCGCAAATATCCGCTTTGGATACTTCTTTGCGTTCTCTCAAAGAGAAATATGAGGACACATTGGGCCGAATCAACAAATTCAACAAGGGTAAGGGCCATTTGGATAATATCCTAAAAGATTTACTTCCGGCCAAACACCACATTGGCTTGGGGTATATGATGGGAAATTCATCCAAGTCGGTCACTACTTTTGTTAGGCCAACTTCCGAAGCATCAACGAGTGGGAGCAAACACTCTATTGGAAGTTCATCTTCCAATGGTGCTTCCACCTCGTCCACACCCTCTTTCGGAAAGAAACCCACTTTGGGTGGACCTCCAAAGAAGGGGCATGCCTACATGTACACTAATAACATGCCACGTAGGAACACACGTCCTACTCCACCGTCTCACACATATGATGATTTTTATGCAACACATTCTCGGGCACGTGCACACCAAGTGAGACACCCTCACGCACGTGTTCCCACACATGCATATGTACACCCACCTCATCATATGAATAATTCTCGTCGTGCACCATTCCATCATGTCCCGTATGCCTATCCACAACATGCATCACGTAGAAATCAACATAGCATGCATGCACCCAATAGGATGATGGCTCCCAAAATTTTCACTATTTGGAGCCCAAAGGACACAAGCATGGACGAAAAACAAATGTACATGAATGCTTATTTTTCGGATGTTGTGCATAGTAAGAATTATGTGGGGAAGTCTAAGTCCACTTGGACTTGGCTTCCAAAGGTCTAATCCCTTGGACCCAATGACCTTGGGTACCATGATATGAAAGTGTCTATCTTTAGGTACTCAAGGAAAAGAAAAAGAAAAGGAGCAACAAATTTAAATTTAGCTCCAAAGGGAATTGGATACTCGATAGCGGGTGCTCCAAACACATGACGGGTGACGCTCGTTTGCTCTCCGGAGTGGTTCCCATTGCGAATGGAAACCGCGTCGTATTTGGAGGCAACGAGAGCGGAACCATCATAGGTGTTGGTAAAGTCGGTAACCCTTCTAAACCATTAATTAGTGATGTTTATCTTGTTAGTGGTTTAAATCATAATCTTATTTCAATAAGTCAACTTTGTGACAAAGGTTACAAAGTTAGCTTTGCGAAAGGATTGTGTCATATTTTAAGAAAGGATAATGAAAAATTATTATTTTCCGGAACTCGTCGTAAAGACATTTATATTTTGGATCTTCCTAAGTCATATGAACAATGTCTCGTTGCCAACACAAGTGAACAACACTTATGGCATCGACGCTTTGGACATGTGAACTTTGGAACACTATATAAGCTTTCAAAATTGAATTCTATTAAAGGTTTTCCGAAGCTTATTTTTGAAAAGAAAAGTTTTTGTGATTGTTGTCAACGCGGCAAGCTTCCTAAATCTTCATTTAAACCTAAGAAAAGCATCTCTACTAAACGGCCACTAGAGCTATTACATCTAGATTTATTTGGGCCAACTAGAGTAGCTTCCTTAGGAAATGCAAGGTATGGACTTGTCATCGTAGATGACTATTCAAGATTTACTTGGGTATTTTCATTGTGTAATAAAAATGAAGCTTTTGAAAACTTCACAATTTTTGTTAAGAAAGTACAAAATCTCTTAGGAACCACCATTGTCACTATTCGTAGTGATCATGGAGGTGAATTTGAGAATGAGTCTTTTGAGACATTTTGTGATGAAGTTGGTATTACTCACACCTTCTCTTTCCCTCGTGCACCTCCTCAAAATGGTGTAGTTGAGAGAAAGAATAGGACGCTAGTGGAGTGTGCTCGTACTATGCTTGATGATAGCCAACTTGGCCATCAATTTTGGGCGGAAGCGGTACACACCGCTTGCTATGTGTTTAATAGAATACTTTTGAGGCCCGGCACTAAACAAACTTGTTATGAATTGTTGTTTGGTAGGTTGCCTCAAGTTAAACATTTTCGTGTTTTTGGTTCGAAATGTTTTATTAAGAACACATATGGTAGTTTGGACAAATTCGATCCGAGATCCGATGAGGGGATTTTTGTTGGATATTCTACGCGTAGCAAAGCCTACCGGATATTCAACAAACGAACCTCAACGATCGAGGAATCGCTTCATGTCTCATTTAATGAAGGATTTGTTCCAACTAGAATTTCAAATGATAATGATTCTATGGATGTTTTATGTGATTCGTTTGATAATTCTAAGTCTAATGATTCTATTGATTCTATTGAGACTAACCCAACTAATGAAGTTGTTGAGAATGTTCCAAGTGATCAAGGTATTCCCAAACGGCTTCATTCGGTTCGTGACCATCCCCATGAGCAAGTCATTGGCAATATCTATGATAGTGTCAAGACGAGATCGCAAGTTCACCACTTCGCAAATTGTGCCTTTGCCTCATCGATAGAGCCAAAGAATATTAATGAAGCATGCGAAGATAGCGCTTGGATCTTAGCCATGGAGGAGGAGCTCATTCAATTCGAGAGGAATGAAGTTTGGGAGCTTGTTCCTTTGCCATCGAAGAACCACACCGTCATAGGGACAAAGTGGATCTTCAAGAACAAAACCGACGAAAACCAAGTCGTCGTTCGGAACAAAGCTCGGTTAGTAGCTCAAGGCTATCGTCAAGAGGAATGTATCGATTTCGAAGAATCTTTCGCTCCGGTAGCTAGATTAGAATCAATTAGATTACTTTTGTCTTTTGCATGCCATAAGAATTTTAAATTATTTCAAATGGATGTTAAAAGTGCATTTTTAAACGGAGATGTCGTTGAGGAAGTTTACGTTTCTCAACCTCCGGGCTTCGTAAATGAAAAATTTCCAAATCACGTTTTTAAACTAAAGAAAGCTCTTTATGGTTTGAGACAAGCTCCTCGAGCTTGGTATGATCGCCTAAAGAATTTTCTTTTGGATTTGAATTTTAAAATGGGCGAAGCCGATTCAACACTTTTCATTAAGCATGCGAATAATGATATTTTATTAGTTCAAATTTATGTTGATGATATCATTTTCGGTGCTACTAACTTCGCTCTTTGCGAAGAGTTTTCTAATGTGATGAAGGAACAATTTGAGATGAGCCACATGGGCGAACTCAAATATTTCTTAGGTCTCCAAATTCGCCAAATGAACGATGCAATCTTCATCCACCAAACGAATTACACGGTGGAGTTGCTAAAGCGATTTGGAATGGAGAATGCCTCCGGGAAAGACTCCAATGAGCACGACTACGCATCTTGACAAGGATACGGGCGGTAAGGATGTAGACATTCGTCTATATCGAGGTATGATAGGTAGTTTGCTTTATCTTACCGCAAGTAGGCCCGATATTATGTTTGCCGTATGTATATGTGCTCGTTATCAGTCTCAACCTAAGGAGTCTCACTTAGTAGCGGTAAAGCGTATTTTTCGCTATCTAAGTTACACATTAGATTTTGGATTACTTTATCCGAGATCTAGCACATATGAGTTAGTCACATATAGTGAAGCTGATTATGCGGGATGCAAATCCGACAGGAAAAGTACTAGTGGCACTTGCCATTTTCTAGGAAATTCTCTTGTTTCTTGGTTTTCCAAGAAGCAAAATTCCGTATCACTTTCAACCACCGAGGCGGAATATATTGCCGCCGGTGCCGCGTGTGCTCAAGTTCTTTGGATGAGACACACACTTAAAGACTTTGGTATAAATTGTGATACTTGCCCTATCATGGTTGACAACCAAAGTGCAATATGTCTTTCCAAGAACCCGGTACATCATTCCCGTTCGAAACACATAGATGTCCGACACCACTTTTTAGATGATCATGTTGCTAAAAAGGACATCATTCTAGTGTACGTTGAAACCCAAAAGCAAATCGCCGATATTTTCACGAAACCCCTAAAGGAGGACTCCTTTGTGCGGTTGCGTCGAGAATTGGGGATTATGGGTGAATCCGAGATATAGGATTCATGTTTCATTCAATAATTTTGCATGCTATTATTTTTGGCAATATCTCATTCATGCTAGAATTATTGGATTTTTCGGGAATTTTATGTGATATCTTGATTTTTCGTTCGATTTGTGCGTAATCGTCAAATTTCTGTTTTTCGATGATTAATGGGGTAGTTTAGATGTTTATTGAGAGTTTTGAGATTTATCGTCCAAGCGTATTATGGAGAGAACTTGATTTTCAAGTTTTTGACTCTTTAGTCGGTTCATGTTCAGTGACCGACCGACTAGATTGTTATCTAGTCGGTCAGTACTTGAACGCAGACCGACTAAATCTTGTCAGTAATTCTTGGATTCAGCCACTGTTTGCAACTAGTCGGTTCAAGCTCATTGACCGACCGACTAGATCGTGATCTAGTCGGTCAGTGCTTGAACTGTGACCGACTAGTTGTGCCAGGGGCTGTTTGGTCATTTGTGAAATCGACCGACTTAAACTCAGTTTAGTCGATCGATTTTCATTCTAATCGATCGAAATCTCTTCTCTCTCCGCTCAAAACCCCGACCTCCCTCGAGACCCTTCGTCTTCCGGCCTCTTTCCGACCATTCCCGCCGTCGCCGTCCGCCGATCTTCGACCTAGGGTATCTCCTCTTCCTCCCACTCCTATCTAGGGTTCGGTTTCAGCTCTAGGGTTAGGTTGTTCAGTTGATTTCATCTCCTAGGGTTTCGATTAGGGTTTTTCTAATTCCGATTTAGGGTTTCTTCATTTCCGATTGATTGTGTCGTGTTGTGCCGAGATTATGGCCCGAACACGTATCCCGATCACTCTCTCTAGCCCCTCTGCGATGACCGTTGATCCAATCTCTTCGGATCCCGAGCATCCAACCCCTCCGAAGGGTAGAGCCAAGACCACCCATCCTTCGTCGTCTTCGCCTCCTCTCAAGAAGAAGAGGACGACGACCGCTATACCTAGAGGTCAACCGAAACCCAAACCCAAGCCTAAGCCAAAGGCCAAAATTCTTGCTTCTCAATCTTCGTTCCATACTCCTACCGATTCCGATACGGAGTATAACCCTGAGACCGAGACTCATAGGGAACCCACTCCTCCTATTCATCCCGAGTCTAGCACCCACCCTCGTTCGTCTACCCGTAAGCCTAAGGGAAAGGGTCCGATGCCGGTGGGCGGTGTCGATATTTCGTTATGTCGCGATGACCCTTTGTGTCTCGCGGCGTATAACCGTATCGAACATTGCCCTCTGCTTCTGGAGCATTTCGTCCAGTTTAGCGACTTTATAGGGTTAGCTGATCTTCTGTCGTCGTCGGGTCTTCTCGATTACCTTCGATATGACCCGAAGGCGAATCCTCACCCCTACCCTAGATTAGTGAAGCTTTTCTATGCTAATAGGATCCGGGGTCAGTACGATCAGACCCACTCTGTTGAGACGACCGTTTTGGGGACTCCTATAGTCCTCACTGCGGAAATCTTAGGAGAGATTTTGGGTATCTCTTCGTCTGGCCTTCTTCCTTCTGATATCTCGGTAGATGATATTTCTTCTCTTGATCAGACCATCCTTTCAGAGATTTTCCATCAGATCCCTCCTGCCATGATTGGCGTGCCATCTAAATCATTCAAGCCAAATGCATGGGTCCTAAATCTGATTCTGAAGTCGTGCTTGCTTCCCAAGTACGGCTCCTCATCTCTCCCGTCCCAGCCATTTTTGAAGCTTATCTATGCGATCTTCATGGGGAGCTCGATTAATTGGGCTCGAATTATACTCGATAAGATTAACTCTTTCGAGTGTATTCGAAAGTCCAATAAATCGGCTCATATCCCATTTCCATGCATGTTGACCCTCGTGTTTCGTCATTTTCGTGTCACATTGCCTCGTGACGATGAGCGTCCCCTTGGTCCTCCCCTGAATGCGACGGCCGTCAAGAAATCTCTTGCGGCGCTTCGTCACGTTCAGAGGACGACACCTTCAGCGTCTGCCCCTGCCTCTGCCAGTGCCTCGTCTTCCCCTGCTACATTGGACGATGTCGTACGCCTACTTCGTCAGCACGACTCCCGTTTGGCTCGTACTGAGGAGGTAGTCTGCCGTATGGCTCGTATGATGGGGATTGAGCTTCCTCCTTCGGTGTCTGAGGCCGAGGAGATGGACGATGAGGAGCTTGACGAGCTTGCTACTTCTTTTGCCCGTGACGATGAGGCCACTGCTGCGGCTGCTGCTGGTACTTCCACTTCTGCTCCTGGAGTTGCCACCACTTCCGGTGTTCCAGAGCCTTCTGCTTCAGCTCTTCAGCCTTCTGAGCCTGCTGCTGACCCAGTTTCCGAGCCTGCTCATGTATCTGCTGCTGCTGCTTCTGTCGAGACTCATGCTGCTGTTGAGCCTGTTGCTGAGATCTCCACTCCTGCCCCGACGATTCCATCTGTTGAGACACCTCTTCTCCCTGCAGAGCCTGAGTCCATTCCGTCGACTGGACCCACGGACGCTGCAGATCCAGCCTCCTCCTCGTGATCGTTGTTCCAAGGACTCTCCATATACGCTTTGGATGATATATTCTAGTGAGTGTGTTTTGGGTTAGGATGGGGTTGAGAGATGCTTTGATGTATTTTTTTTTGTGCTTTCTGGTTGTCGGTGTTGGATTTTATGATATGATGATGTTGATGATGATGATGTACTTTTTGTTGTTTATATAGATGATGTGTCTCACTTCATATGATGTACCTCATATATTCGATGTGATATCTTTTTGGATGTACTCATGTTGTCTATATATATATATATATATATATATATATATATATATATATATATATATGTCCATCATCGTTCACTTTGTCTTTTATTCGTCGTGCAAATTTTAATATTCGTTGAATATATTTGAAATGTGATTTCGTCGCTCGACGCATAAAAAGTTGGTTAAATGGATTTAAATTCTGTAATTTTATAGAATTGTTTTCCATGCGCAAATTAACCAAGAATATTGAATATTGAAGAGTATGTTTCTTTATTCAAGAAATGAATAATGATTTGGTGTTTTTGATGATTTTGATTTTTTTTTTGATAATGGAAAATTTGGCACACCTTGTTTTGATTTCCACAATTTTTCCCTTGGTGTCAAGTTGGTCCATTGCCTTTGTCTACGACTCCCGATGTTGGATTTTACATTTCCTAATTGTTGTCGTTGTATGCCCCCCTTTTTTGGGATAATGCCAAAGGGGGAGAGATAATGATAATAAATAGCGCAAATGAAAATTTAACTCAATTTCCAAGAATCTAGTATGCTATGCTAGATTCAGGGGGAGTTAAGATACATATAAGGATTTTCAAAATCCGATATTTCAAAAATCAATTCACTTTATTTATCTTACTCGTCTGCTTGATGCAATTCATTTATATTCATTTTGGAATTAACGTGTCATCAATGCAGGGGGAGTAAGTATTTTACATTTGAATTATTATCTTTGATTATTATTTATGTTGGTTTGTCATCACCAAAAAGGGGGAGAATGTTGAATATTGGACTCCCCGGATTTGGTTTTGGATGATGAGCAAACATAAATAATTCATGAACTAACAATTTGTGAGCGCAGTATTGGAGATCGTCGCCAATTTCACGAGAATATTCAAAGCGACATCTCAACACTTCCAAAAGCTCGTATTCAAGCCTAAAGCTTCGTTGAAGCTCTTGCAACGCTTTGGAAGTAATGAAGATTCAATCGAAGCTCTCAAAGACCGTTTATTAAGGTTTTATTTATAGTCTTTTAGTTTCGATTGATAGAATGTTAAGCCTTGAGTATATCTTACGTTTCTATCTTCATTTCACTCATTTCGTAGCTCTAGGATTCTTGCACATGTTCACTCTAACTTCCTCGAAGCGTCGCGCTTCGATTCGGACTTTGTTGTGCATGTTAGTTGGTACAAGAACAAGTACTGACCGACTAGATGGTGATCTAGTCGGTCGGCCACTGTTCTTGGACCGACTAGTTTCCGTCAGTTAATTCTTAGCTCTTTACTGTTTACAGTTAGTCGGTCTATGTTGACTCACCGACCGACTAGTTTGTGAACTAGTCGGTCAGTGATGCTTCTTTGACCGACTAGTTGAGACTGACTGTTCACTCTTAAGTTCTCCTAAGCTACTGTTTACCGTTAGTCGGTCTAAGAACGTTTGGTGACCGACTAGTTGACAATCTAGTCGGTCAACCTTTGTTCTTGGACCGACTAAGTCAACTTGCCTTCAGACTATGTTGTTTTGCCTCTTAGTCGGTCTACGTTCATTGGATGACCGACTAGTTGTGAAACTAGTCGGTCAGACAGTGTTCTTGGACCGACTAGATTTCTAGGTCTGAAATTCTATCTCTTCTCAGATCTGCTCTTAGTCGGTCCATGCTTTGTGACTGACCGACTAGTTGATGAACTAGTCGGTCAGTGAGTGTTCTTTGACCGACTAATTCTCACAGATTTCTTTCCGTTGGAGATTGACCTAACTTGTTTTTATGGGACCCTATAAATACGAACCTAGGTCATTTCTATCTTCAATAGAGCTGCCATTAAGAGATTCATTGAGTTCTAAAGAGATAGCTATTCTCCCTCAAATCTAAAGCTCTCTTCCTCACAAGAAACCCATTCTCTCTCATTTCTAGATCTAGAGAGAAGCTTGTTCTTGGTGAGCTCTTCAAGCTATTGCTTGATTCAAGTTTCCAAATCTTCCCTAGGCACCCATTGCTGCTCATTTCCTTGGTGCTAGAGTTTGGTAACTTCATCTTCCTCAAATCCTTCATTCCACCTATTGGATAAGAAAAACTCAAGGTATAGGATTTTGTGGTAAGAGTATTTATTTCATATTAAACTCTTTAATATTGCTTTGTGATTCTCTCGGTTGTGAGAGAAGGTTGTGATCCCGGGTTGTGGGATTCACGTTTGCCATTGCATGTATGATTTGATCTTGTGAAGGTTTTTTCACAAGATATTCATAGTGGAAATCTTGAGTTAGGGTTTCTAACTCAAGTATCCGGAAGGGATCCGGGTGGTTGGGACGTAGGATCACCGGGAACAAGTCGGGGAGACTTGGGTGGATCCGAACCCATTAACATCGTTTGTTAGCATTGTTAATTTCATTGTTGTCATTCAATTTAAGCTTCCGCAAAATGACTTGGTAGTTGTGTGCAATTTAATTTGGAATAATACGCCTTATTATTTTAAAGTACTATTCCCCCCCCCTCTAGTACTTGTGCAGTAGCTGGTAGGGCATTACAGTTTTCACTTGCCCCTTGCTTTCTCTCTTCGCAACAGGCAGTCTGTGATGCCGTCAACACTCCCAAAGACCACCGGTGCTGGCACGAAGCAATGACAAAATGGCTTTCTTTCTTACCATGAAAACTCGCGCTCTCTAGAATCATATCAGTCAACCAGATTTGAGTACATGAGAGGCATAGAGTTTGCATTGCACAAATTCGTGCTCCCTCTGCCGCACTGGCACCTAGGGGCCTAGGCAGTGGCTCCAGCACCCCAGTCCTCGCCTTGCCCCACCTGGTGCCTTTTAAAACCATACAAGCAACTTTTATACCCATTTCACATATGTATATAATGAGATGGTTGGATAAATTTGGGGCATTTCATTTAATCCCTGTAATCCTTCTTTTGTTCGTTCATTCTTTCTTTTGATTTTTTGGAGAGTGGAAGTGGAAGTGGAAGTGGTAGCACGACTTTGGATCACGACTTTGGATCTCTGAAGTAGCATGGTTTTCCACCAAGGTGTGTGCTTTTTTTTCTTTTATGCAAATGATGAAATATGGTTTCCTCTTTGATGAAAATTTTCATCCCCATGACATGGCAATTATAGGTAAAAAATTTCAATATTCTTATATAATATCGAAGGAATTGATTTTGGGTCACAGTAAAGACTATTCAGCTTTAAAAACTTGAAGGCAGTAAATTAGCCTTCTGTAAACAGGGTCTTTGCAAAGTAGGCCAAACGACATACCTGATTTAGAGAGTTCGCAGATGCTGCAACCATCATAGTGCCAGAACAAGTACAACAAAGCCCAGCAAAATCTATAACATGGCCACTACCAAGAACAAACCCTGCTCCAGACGTTGCAACTACAAGCATGCTGAAGGAAACGATAAATGAACGTATTTATTAATATCAAAAAAGAGATATGCCAAACTTTGTAAATAAGAAGAGAATATAAAGAGGAACTTGGACATAAATATGGTAGAATACAGAAAGAGGAAAGAAAAAGGAGGCAATATGGTAACAGAGCTAAACAAATGGTAAGGACATAGTAGAAGTGTTATATCATCATTATCATCATCCTCGGGCAATGTGATGATGCATGTTTACACATGAGAAAGAAAGGAATGTTTGGTGGAGGAAAGGAGGGGATGAGGTAGAGTAGGCAGTAATGAACAAATTTGATAATAAACAAGAATCCTTTATCACCAGCATTCTGTTTAAGTTAAGTATACATAATGTTAGATGATCAGATGGTAACACACTAGACGCTTGCCTTCATTCGCAATGTCTTCAAAGCTTTGTGGTTGCTTTTAAGTGATCTCCCAAGTTTGGTAGCCTATGGATGGCAGTATCCCATTCCCATGATCAACTTACGGACTACTGTAACTTTAAGCACACTCTATAAGCATGTTCTTTCAGGCTTAAAAATTTCTTAAGCTTCATGGTACAGTGTTCCTACTGGAGTTCTTACAATTTTGGGGGAATGAACCAAGTCAGTTAAGAAAAGGATGATATATACGAAGACAAATATGTGCCAAATGATATAACCTTTGAACCCATTGGGGCAATGTAGTCACAACATCTACAACACATATCTGACATGGGCACTTTCATGCCGAAGGTTAGGTCGTTGACACTTGGGTATTGATGCAGGCATGAAAATCAATATAAAGATTTTGGGTTCTGATACGGTCGTATACCGCAGATGGCGCGCGGGCACGGGTCGTGCCGCGGATCCGGTCGTGGAAGCAACCAATTGAGCGACTTAGTCTCTTTGCTTTATGCACTATCTTTTATACTTTTAAGTTGTAGTGTGTTTAGTCTTTTTTTAGAGAGTAGTTAAAGGGAATAACCCTAATTATGTTGGCTATCGAAGAATTGAGATAAATCGTCATTGTGATGGTTAAGGCTTGGGGGAATAGACTTGATCCCATATTTCAAGTTGGGTAGCAATCTACTCCAGAAAAGATCATTTATCTCATTGTTCTTATCAATTTCATTGTCCACACTATATTTCTTTTCTTTCTTTCCACTAAAAATCTGAACTTGTTGTTACGATTAACCCTAATCGTATCAATTTGGTATCAGAGCTTTCGACTCCATGACAAATACACGAGCGGCTGC
Source organism: Scilla litardierei (assembly GCA_030789695.1). Lineage (NCBI taxonomy): Eukaryota > Viridiplantae > Streptophyta > Magnoliopsida > Asparagales > Asparagaceae > Scilla > Scilla litardierei. The sequence continues at coordinate 391,723,113 of CM061142.1, forward strand.
GACAAAAACTCTGGAGGAGCGGCTCGATGCAGAGATCTCGGGGTTGAGGAAGGAGATGACGGATTTGATGGATGAGATGAAGGCGGATATGAACATGACCATAGAAGCGAGCATGAAGCGGATCTCGGAACAACACTCGTGGGAGATGAAAGATGGATTTGCTGAGGTAGCAAAAATGTTTCAGCAGCAATTTTTTCAGCGAGATCTGGATCCAAAAACATCTGGATCTTCAGATCTGATCTCGCAGACAACCCCGCGCAACGGCAACGGCGAAAGACAAACCCTAGGGTTTGGCGAAGGGCTTCCCCCCACCTGGGGGCGGCGCAGGGCACGGCACCGGTGAGTGGCCCCACCAGGGGGCCGCAGGTGGTCGACCGCCCCCACCAAGGGGCGGCGAGGGCGGGCGGCCCCCTCACGGGGCCGCTGGAGCAGATCCGCCCCCTAGGGGGCGGAGGAGGGTGGCGCCCCCATCTGGGGGCGCGGGGGCTATTCCGCCCATGTCGGGGGACGACGACAACTGGCGGGCCCATCTAGGGCCCGCAGGGGGAGATCCGCCTCCCGCGGGGGGCGGAGGTTGGCGGGCCCACCTGGGACCGCAGGAGGCGGGCAGGCCCCGACGGGGGCGGCGATGACAGGCGGGCCCACCTGAGTTCCACGTGAGGTTTTTCCCTTCTTTTAGGGGCGTCGATGGGTGGAGGCTATATCGGGGTCCTACAGGGGGAGATCCGCCTCCTTTTGGGAACGACGAAGGAGGGTGGCTACATTGGGGACCCCGGCGGGAGTGTGTTGACGATTGAAATAATGTGGGCGTACTCGCCAACGAGAGGGCCAGGGGAGACGAAGGGCAGTGGAGAGCAAATGAGCATACTTACCAGAAGCGTTAGGCAACCAACAGGGAAGGGCCACCACGAGGTGACGCCAATCCAGAGACGAGGATGAGGAAGTTGAAGGCACCATTGTTCGATGGAAAGGACCCCAATGGGTGGATTTACCAGATAGAGAGGTATTTTGATGTCACGGGCTTCACTGAGGCGGAGAGACTGAGATCAGTAGCATTGAGCTTCGAGGGTGAGGCTCTTGGGTGGTATATGTGGACCCAGAAGCAGAGGTCGATACGGACGTGGAGGGAGCTGACAGAGTGCCTCATGTAGAGGCTTCAGAAAACCCATGGGGAGGGCTGTTTGAGCAATTATACACCTTGAGGCAGGATGGGACCTGCGGGACCATATCACGAAGTTCAAGACACACTCGAGTCGAGTGGATGGTGTGTATGCGTAATCGATGGAGGTGAATTTTCTGAAGGGGCTGAAGCCGGCCGTGAGAGCTGAGCTGAGAGTACAAGACCATTAGGGGTTGACCGCCATGATGCAGGTGGCCAGGAGAGTAGAGGACAGGCTGACTGAGGAGAGAATGTCTAGGGGAGCTTGGACAGAGTCGCGGCACGCAGTCCAGCCCCGACTACAGTACCCAGGATCACGGCAGGGACTCCAGCAACGGAGGCCAGGCCAGGAGGGTAGACTCGCCAAATGACAGAGGTGGAGATGAGGGAGCGCAGGACCAAGGGGCTGTGCTTCAAGTGCGACGAGAGATTGACACCAGGACACAGGTGTGCGGGACGAGCCATGCAGTTGGAGGTGACTGCCGAGGATGAAGAAGAGAGAGACACTATGGTTGTACTCGACGGAGTGGATGAGGAGGCAGAGCAGCATCCATACTTGGACACCGTGGATGTGTCGCTTAGCTCCGTGGTGGATTTACTCACTATCACACCATGAAGCTGGCGGGCAGTTTGGCAGATCAGGAAGTGACGATACTGGTGGACAGTGGGACAACCCACAACTTCATTTCGAAGAAAGTGGTGTTGCAGCAGGGGCTTGAGATGAGTGAGACAGCCAATTTTGGGTGATTTTGAGCACGGGCCAGAGGGAGGAGAGCAGGGGGATCTACAGAGCGGTGATACTGGCAGTGCAGGGGACTCAGATAGTGACGGATTTTTACCCGTTGGAGCTGGGGAAGGTGGGCTTGGTGTTAGGGATGCAGTGGTTACAGACCTTGGACGACACCAAGTTCAACTGGAAGATGTTGAGGATGGGGTATCAGGAGGACGGAAGGACAGTGGTTTTGTTTGGTGATCCCAGCCTGTACTGTCGTGTGGCGTCCCTTAAGTCCTTGGCCCGAGCAGTATTAGTTGGAGGGGAGGCATTTTTTGTGACATATCAGGAGCTGGGGGCAGTGGCGGAGAAGCATGTGATGCCACCAGATGCGGGGGAGTTATTGGACAATTATGGGCATGTGTTTCAGATGCCACATGGACTTTCTCCTCAGAGAGACCACGAGCACGTCATTGTGCTGCGTGAGGGGGCGGCCCCAGTCAGCGTTCGGCCCTACAGGTAACCACATATTCAGAAAGATGAGATTGAGCGGCTGATCAGGGAAATGATACAGGCAGGAGAGATACAGCCGAGTGTTAGTCCTTTCTCTAGTCCTGTGCTATTGGTGAATAAGAAATACGGTAGCTGGAGGTTCTGTGTAGAATACTGCCCTCAACAAAGAGACGGTGGCGGATCGTTTTCTCATACCGGTGATAGATGAATTATTGGATGAGCTACATGGAGCGTCAATCTTTTCGAAGATTGATTTAAAGTCGGGATATCACCAGATCAGGATGAAGGCAGAGAATGTGCAGAAGACTGCCTTTAGGACTCATAGGGGGCACTATGAGTTCCTCGTCATACCATTTGGACTGACGAATGCGCCCGCTACCTTTCAGGCATTGATGAACAAGATATTTCAGCCGTACCTACGGCAGTTTGTCTTGGTGTTCTTCGGCGACATACTTGTGTACAGCCGTACGGTGGAGCGCATACAGGGTTTGGAGACGGTGCTGCAGGAGTTGCAGGCTCACCAGCTATATACCAACAGGAAGAAGTGCATGTTCGCTCAGAAGAGGGTACAGTACTTGGGACATGTAGTGTCGGCAGAGAGGGTAGCAGCTGATAGAGCCAAGATTGAGGCCATATTAGACTGGCCGCAGCCGACGACATTGAGGGCGTTGCGGGGATTTTTGGACTTGACGAGATACTATCGCAAGTTCGTGCAGGGCTATAGTATCATCGTCTGGCCTCTGACAGAGCAATTGAAGAATGATGGTTTCCAGTGGAATGAGGAGGCTACCGCGACGTTCAAGGCACTGAAGAGGGCGATTACGACAGTTCCAGTGTTGGCCCTTCCCGACTTTAGCAGGCCCTTTGTGGTGGAGACTGATACCTCGAGACATGGGCTCGGAGCGGTGCTGATGCAGGATCAGCGACCGGTGGCTTACTTCAGCCAGGCTTTATCATCACGGGCAAGGCAGAAGTCCGTGTATGAGAGTGAGCTGATGGTGATCGCCTTGTCGATTCAGAAATGGTGTCCTTACCTGTTGGGACGGCATTTTATTGTGCGCAAGGATCAGAGGTCGATGAAGTATTTACTGGACCAGAGGCTGGTGGCGGCGGATTATCAGAAGTGGCTATCTAAACGTGTTGAATACAAGTTTGAAATACACTATCGGCCGGTGTTGGAGAACAAGACTGCAGATGCGCTATCACGGAGAGATAAGGTCACATCTTTGGTCGCTTTGTCGGTACCACTGTTGGCAGAGTGGGAGCCTTTATGGAGGGAGGTGGAAGCCGACGAGGAGTTGTCTAGGATCCGCGAGGATTTGGTTCAGAGGAGCTGAGCACCCGGGCTATTCACTGGAGGGGCGACGGTTGTTTCGAGGGAGGTTAGTCCTACCGTAAACTTCAGTACACATACCGTTGATTTTCCAGGAGTTCCATGGAAGCGCGGTGGGGGGCCATTCTGTCGTCCAGCAAACCTATATGAGGATGGCTAGAGAGCTGTTCTGGCGGGGGATGAAGAAAGACATAGCGGAGATGGTAGCCAGTTGTGGCGTCTGACAGCGTTGCAAGTACCTTGCCATGACGCCGGTGGGGCTGCTGCAGCCCTTAGCTCTTCCTGAGCAGGTTTGGGAGGGGATCGCATAGACTTTATTGACGGGCTGCCCAAGTCGGACGGATACACGGTGATCTTGGTGGTGGTCGACCGTCTGAGAAAGTATGGGCATTTCATCGGGCTGCGACGCCCTTACACGGCAGTGACAGTTGCTACTACCTTTATCCGGGAGGTGGTTCGTCTACACGGATTTCCCACTTCCATAGTGTCGGACAGGGACACGGTCTTCATGAGCCAATTCTGGAGGGAGTTGTTCAGGGTCTAGGAGACCGTTCTGCAGAGGAGCACTGCTTACCACCCCAGACGGATGGACAGACGGAGGTCGTCAACAGGAGCGTTGAGACGTACCTTCGCTGCTTTGTGTCAGATTGCCCGAGGAGTTGGTTTAGGTGGTTGGCGTGGGCCGAGTACTGGTACAACACTTCTTTTCATTCAGCGGCCCAAACGACGCCATTTCAGGTTTTGTACGGTAGGGATCCCCCAGCGTTGGTCCACTACCGTAGCGGGACGACACCAGTATCACAGTTGGACCAGTACCTCGAGGAGTGAGATGGGATTTTGGAGGAGCTGAATAAGCACCTGTGACGAGGGCTCAGCAGATTATGAAGGCAAAGGCGGATCGGCATCGCAGGGAGGTTGACTATGCAGTGGGAGATCATGTATATCTGAAGCTGAGGCCATACCGTCAGCGATCACTAGCACGGCGCCGGAACGAGGAGTTGGCCGCTCTTTTTACGGCCATTTTCAGATTGAGGCGAAGATTGAGCACGTGGCTTATAGGTTGACATTGCCACCAGGATCTGCATTCATCCGGTTTTCCATGTCTCTCAGTTACGGCGGATAATTGGAGCGCATACGCCGGTGGCCACTCTGCCACCTACTTTGACAGCTGATCCAGAGGTACTTATGGAGCCCCAGGATATTCTACAGGTGCGACGCATTGCGGTTAGGGGCCGGGAAGTGTTGCTACGATGGATGAGACTGCCCGATCACGAGGCTACTTGGGAGTTGGAGGACATCATCACAACGCAGTTTCCAGATTTCAACCTTGAGGATAAGGTTCGATTTTTTTGGGGGGGGAGTGATAATGCGGTCGTATACCACAGACGGCGCACGTGCACGGGTCGGGCCGCGGATCCGGGCGTGGGAGCAACCAATTGAGCGACTTAGTCTCTTTGCTTTATGCATTATCTTTTAAGCTTTTAAGTTGTAGTGTGTTTAGTCTTTTGTTAGGAGAGTACTTAAAGGGAATAACCCTAATTATGTTGGCCATCGAAGAATTGAGATAAATCGTCATTGTAACGGCTAGGGCTTGGGGGAATAGACTTGATCCCATATTTCAAGTTGGGGAGCGATCTACTCCAGAAAAGATCATTTATCTCATTGTTCTTATCAATTTCATTGTCCACACTATATTTCTTTTCTTTCTTTCCACTAAAAATCTGAACTTGTTGTTACAATTAACCTTAATCGTATCAGGTTCATTGCAATAGTTTAATTTATTTGAGGAGCAGCAATGTTGTGACGTGCATGTGTCTACAAACCAAAATAATCTCTCTAGGCACTTCAGCAAACCCAAGGGTTAGTATATACTTAAGAATTCAAGGCTCAATGCAGTATTTTAATTAAGTTGAATTGTCTAATTCTTGAAACTTTTTAATTTAGTTAAACTAGGACGAGGATAGACTTTAATAACTAGTTTGGTTAATGGGGTTAATAATCACATGTCAATTACAGAACCACAATATCCAAAACTATTACATTAGGTCTTACTTTGGTCAACAACATCTAAGTTCAACTAAGAATACAAAACATCCTTAAGTCAATTAGATCTGATGCTATCACTTATTGTATATAAGAGCCAATGTTTATGATAGCCTATGTGGAGGTTGAATCTGGTTCGAAATGGTGAACAATGAATCAAACATATATGTGGGTTGTGTGTTAAATATCAATATCTGCTTGCTCTCCTCTTCTCAATCTCTTATATTCTTCTTCCTACTTCCTTGTTTTCTTCTCAAACACAGAAAGCCGGTATGGATCTTTTATAAACCCAGATTCCTCCACTTAGCCAGTACCAAAATGTCTGTCACTAGCACCAAAAATGCTTGTTATCTGCAAGTCCTGCATAACGTTAGGTATGCTCCCAGCAAAGTAGCTAGACCTAGGCAACCATTCAAGCAGTTTTTAAGAGTTTGTGATGGGCAACCCTTTTTTAAGGCACGCCAACACCGATCATTACCAACATACTGTATTCTTCTATTAGCCTACCAATTAAGGGGACCATCTCATATACAGGCAAAAAAGAAAGCTATGGCTTCAGACTTGTTTTGAGCAGCCTTGAGTTCCAAAGAAAAGCAGCTAAAAACACAGGGCCAGCTAGAAATGAATCATTGTCCTATATGAGCCTCTTTTTATTTTTCCAAACTCTCCAGATCACTTTAGCAACCTGAAAAGGCTTATGCATTCGGAACAATCCCTTCAACTGCCCTCCTCCCTCTTGTCCTCTTTTTCATATGCATCTTGAATCCCAATATGCTCCTCTGGTCACCCAGGTAGGCAGTTAAGCAACTAATGGGTTAAACACTACTGACATCAGCGGTTTGGCAAAGATGAATATCGTTATAGGTTTTAAGGTTGAAAGAGGACCTAACAATCAAGAAAAAAGCAGAGATAACATCCATTTATGTTAACTTTTAGGGAATGAATCTTCCAATAATATTCTGTCATTACTAGAAGTAGTTTTTTTTTTCCTTTTCCAATAATTTGCAAAGGGTGATGTGCATAGAAATACAAAAATTAAAAGGAGTATAGCGATATAAGGAACATTTAAGATGGAATATTAAATACCAATATGCTAACAGTCTCAAAAGTCAAGTTAAATGAGCCTGGACCCAAACCCCAATCCATAACAGAACACAATCACCCAAACAACATCTAAAAATGGCCACCAGCATGCAGGTACACCTTCCACGTTTCTATCTGACTAAATGAGTCTGACCTAAAGAAAAGTGATAATTTGCATATCGTTTTGATTGTCTACTTGGGATCTTCGGAGGAATTAAATGCATTGCATAATATTGGCATTCTTGGGATTCTTGGGTCACCAACAATCTTTAGATTAATTATTCATAGATTTCTAGGAACAACGATTGCACACCAAGCATAATTTATCAAAACATTTATTTCATTGGATACACAAAAACAGTTTTTTTAATCTAAGATTAAGAGAGAGAGAGAGGAGTGTGTGTGTGTGTTATAATTTACCCCCATAAACATTTATCGGTTAGACAAAAGCAGGCAAAAGAGAAACTAAAGATAGTAAGTACTTTGGATGTACAGAGGTACGAAGCTTATCAAATCTACTAAACATGCAACTTAAATGGCAGTTACACTTAAGATTCATTATGGGATAAAAACAATAATGCCTTCTTCTTCTTTTTCTTTTGCTCCTCTTGAATTAGCTCATTTGACTAAGGTTGACAACTCTCCTTTCTTGCAAAACCATATTTTGTTCATTGCAATAGATATATTGGGTGCTACCAAAACTGGTTGTCCCTCATTAAATACCAAGCAAACATATTTGATGCAAAACTAAAGCAGTAGAAGATTTGTCCAAGATCGCCAAACCTTCTTGAAGTTATCAAATAGGTATTTGTATTTGGATCGGATGTAGATATCATGTTTGATGATGATTAGAAATTAAAATTTAATTACTTCAAGAGTTTGCTGGGGATAAGAATTTCTTAGACTTTTTGTTTAGAAATTATTTATTTGGCCTATCTTGGATTAGAATATGTAATTAATTAAATTTTGGCATACATTAAAATTTTAGTTGCACTAGAATTCATGTGTAAACGCGATAAAACGGTGAGTTTGACATCAAATTTGGAGGTTATTGGTGAATGAAAATTTATTATTGATTTTGGATATTTTGTTGGCTTGGTGTTTCGGTTTAAGGGTTACTTCCACATCCCCCCTTAACGGGTTAGCTTGGTTTTCTATGTTAAGGATTACTTCTCCATCCCCCCTTAGAGGAATAGCTTGGTTTTTCCTGTTAAAGGCTACCTTTCACCATCACTGGTTAAGGGTAGGTTTGTCTATATTTTTCTAATCTATTCAATTCTTTCTTTCTTTTTTCTCATCAAAAGATTCTACTATAATTTTGGCAACAGAGCCGAATAGCAATCTTCCTGCTTCAATTCAATTATCCGTGTGTCGTTTCATCGTGAAAGTCTACTCCATAAAGCTTGCAGAATTATCTTGATTGGTCAATGATGTTCAAATCTTTGTGGCTACAGGTACCAAAGGACTTAATTTATTCAAAGAGGTCAAGAAGCTAAAGAAAGGATTAATGGCCTACCAATGGAATTAAAATATTCTCATAGTTGGAATTAGTTGGGTATCGTCTGGCATCCACCAGATCGTATATGCATATTTAAAATCTAGTCAAGGATGCACCAAGTTATCCACAATTCTAAAACAAATTATGTTCGCTCGCTAATAAAGGAAAATCAAGAATGTAAATGCATTTTGCATTCGTAAAAGCTAATAGAATGACAAGACTACTGCGCATCCAGCATACAGTGGAACCTAAAATCCAATGAGGCAAAAAACCTAAACAAATAACAGACAGATCAACTCTCGCAAATTTCAAATTTGGCAAGCATATTCCTAAACCCTTCCACCTGTAAATCACATGAAAATGTATAATTTCCAACAAATTCCATTTAATATGGCTTATTTCCAGCAAATTGCGTTTTGTTTGACTAGTAAAACTACCGAACCTATCGAACCGTTCATGCAAAAAAATCTTCAAAATAAATAAAACAAAGAATTAAGTAAAGAAGTCAAGTTGGAAGATAATCGACTAACCTAAGGCGCGCTTTGGAGAGCTCCCAGTAGCAGCGGCCGTAATGACGGAGGGCGTCGGAGAAATCCCTTGCCTTCTTCGCCGCCGGGCCTAGAGATCCTATCACCGCCGCCGATGCCTCGGCGGGGGAGTCGGCGGAGAACCGTACCGCTTCCCTTCGGCCAAGCTTACATTGATGCGAGGAGGTGTGGATCTCTGAACTGAGGAGGAGGCCAAGTCTTCTTCCGATGAGCAGATCGTCGAGCGAGGAGAGAGGTGAATGGGATCTCTTGTTAGGGTTATTGTTGGGGGTTGATCCCCGAGAGGGGAGGAGCTTCGTCGAGATGCTCCTCGCGGCGCTGCCTCTCCACATGGCGGCCGAGGTCTCCGACGGCAAATGGGGAATTAATCTGCAGAACGTAGACTTGCCCGCTTTCCAGTTTTTTTTCTCTCTCTTTTCTTTTGCTTTTCTTTTTGTATAACCTTTTGTTATGAATAGGGTCCTAAACTCCTAAGGGCTTGTTCTTTTCGGGTTAAATGTGAGGGAATCCCGATATTTACACTGTTCCTCGCACTGTAGCGCGAGAAAGTGGGGTAAAAAAACCCTTGGGCGTTCGTTTGTTGAAGCGTGAGAAAGCAATTCTCTCGCCCCGCTGGCAGCTGAAATTGGCGATTCTCAAATCCCTTCGAAACGAAGGGATTTCTGACGAGCCCTCGTCCTCTCGTGGGTCCCGCCGCCTACTCTCACCTCCCCTCGCTCCGTTTTCGCCTCGCTTGCTCCTACGTCAAACCCTAGCGACGGGGATCTGAGGGCAGCGGCGCTGTCTCCGTTCCTGTTTGGCCGCGGTTGCTCCGTTCTCAAACCCTAGCTCCTGCAGCGGCAAGCTCCAAGGAGATTGGTTGGGTTGCAAGCGGATGATCAACGCTTTGGTGACCTAGCCGCCATGGATCTGCTGTTGCTGAGCTGTGCTTCTTCTTCCCGTGGATTCTAGGGCTGCCGACTTTGATCTAGCTCCTGCCTACCCTTGCCACTACGATCTGACAGGATCTGGGGGTTGTGTCTGCTCGGCTTTGATTGATCAATCGGGAGGTATACCTACAAGAAATTCTCTGAATATTTGGCTAATTTCTGTGATGAATTAGGTTGCCATTAGCTGAGATTATTATCTATGATGCATGCAAAAAAAATTGGGGGGGGGGGTTATGAGCATTTCGGGTATGGCACACAGGACCAAGGGAAGAAAAAAAATCAGATTCATATGGATATCCATTTAAACTTGCACATATCAACATGCACAAAGCAATGAGCATATAGGGTCTGTCAGACAGCATTGATGGCTCCAATAATTTCAGTTGCAAAGTGTATGCAAGTTTTCCCAGTAGATGCAAAATGTAATCCGATGATTTTGTGCATTCATGTTTCATAACACAATGCAATCCTAGCAAGTTGACCCAATTTTAAGATGGTGACCCATTTGAGAAGTTGCCCTATGATGAAAGCCAAGAAATTAAATCGACACATGCTAAATGTGGATGATACGGTCGGTTCTTGATATGGTACGCCTGATAAATAACAAGAAAGCATCAAAAAAAGGATATTGGTGGGTTATTCTGAGGGCACGGTGGATAGTTGCGATTCAATGGACGGAATATTGCTATGGGTACGGCATTGTTGGATGTTGATACATGGTGTACGAAATGATATGGATATGTTTTGTGTGCGTCGAGCCCGATGATAATAAAAAATGGTTGGCGTGAAGGTTCCTTCAATATTAAAGTGGGTGTTGGTTTTGTTGATATGTTTATTTTCAAGCTATAAACAAATTTTGTTGATATGTTTTGGTGTGTGTTATTATCAACTACATGGTACCTGTTTTGGTTTTGGTGATATGTTTAATTTCAAGCTATAAAAAATCATATTTTAATGCGTTTTGGTACATATAATGAAGGAGCACACGCCAAGCCACCTAGATTTCGTGAAAATGAAATACATCAAATGTCTGAGGGCCCCTAAATATATTGAGTCAAAATGTTATAACGGTATTTTGACATAGCATCATTTTCTCGGGATTTCAAAAGAGGATTAAATGGCCTTGGGTATGCCTGACAGTCTCTATATGCTCACTGTCTTGAGAATGGTGATATGTCACAGTTTCAAATGATTACCAAATGATTCTGATGTTTTTGAGGCCCTTGGGTCTGTCTGACAGGCTCTATATGCTCCATATCTTGTGTGCAGGCTGATGTGTTCATGTATCAATTGATTTCCATATGAATCTGATATGTTCTCCCCCCTTGGTTCTGTCTGCCTTTCCCTGTATGCTCAATGTCTGCTTTGCATGGTGATATGTGCATGTTTCATTTGATTTCCATATGAATCTGATACCCCAAAAGAACACCCATGTATATCCATATGGTGAAAAAGTGTGCCAGCGGGGAATGGGAATTGCTTTCTCACGCTTCAGCAATCGAACGGCCAAGGGTTTTTTTACCCCAACTTTCTCGCGATACAGTGCGCACAACAGTGTAAATTTCGGGATTCCCTCTAAAAATAATGCTAAAGAACACCCCCTACCCTATATGCTCATTTTAGTTGGCTTGTTTATATGACCATACTTCAAATTTCTGTCTATATGCATCTGATATGTTGTTGTGGCCTTGGCCCTGTTTGCTATACCCTTCCTGCTTAATGTTTTTGCTTTGGTTATCCGTGTTTATTTCAATTGAAATCCATATGAAACTGATTATTTTTCTCGTTTGTTTGCACACTGTGTTCTGCTGTGTTGATAATCGTGTTTGTACGATGATATCCTTATGAACCTACATTTGTTTAGATGGACCACAATGATGAAATAGTGGCTGTTGAAACATGTTGCGCGGCCGCGGCGACGGTCGTTTTTTCTGTCATACAATTTCTCCTATACTACGATGATGCTATGGGTACGCGAGTCCCTAGGGAGCCTTCGGTTATGCGTGATCTGCATAGGAAATCGCATATGCGTAGAATCCTTCTAGGGAGTGAGAGTAGTTGTTTGCACTACTTACGAATGAGGACAGCTGCATTCATTAACCTGGCAGCATTAATCAGGGATAGGAATATTCTCAAAGACACTGTTTGTAACGACTGCTTTTCATGTATCTGGATTTAATATAATATAATATATGTTTTGGTGGATTTTTCTCCTCTTGTGTGGTTTTCGTCTCCGTAGGTTTCATTTTCGATCGATTCGTCGTATTTTCTCGCTTTTTCCTTAGGATTGTCGATTTCGAAGTGTGTCACTCGTGACGGACTTCATAACGGTCATATCTAACTGTTAGATCAAGCCTAGGAGTCTTAGGAATCGATCCCGGGGCCCCGCGCTCCGTATCGGTACTTTTCTGTGCTCATTAGCCGGTGTAAGAAGGGCCACCGACCGACTAGATGACGATCCAGTCGGTCGGCAATCCTTCTTGGACCGACTAGTTAGCTTTCTAAATTTCTCAGGAGTTACTGTTTATCGTTAGTCGGTCTAAGAACGTTGGTTGACCGACTAGGTTGCAAACTAGTCGGTCGGCAATGCTTCTTGAACCGACTAACTCATCAAATTATTTTTGTATCAGTTACTGTTTACTCTTAGTCGGTCTAAGAACGTTCATCGACCGACTAGATGCCAAACTAGTCGGTCAGTACTTGTTCATGGACCGACTAACTCTAGAATCCTATTTTCGTTCAGGAGTTACTGTTTGCACTTAGTCGGTCTGCGTTGGTCGACCGACCGACTAGTTGCCAAACTAGTCGGTCAGTGGTTGCTCTTTGACCGACTAACCAGTGTTAAAACCCTAATTTCTGGGCAGCCGCCAGCCTAGCCTATTTAAACCCAACCCATTCGACTTCTTCTTCTCCAACACGACCCAAAACCCTAAAAACTTCCCCCTTCAGCCCCCATCTTCCCCCAAGCTCCATTTCTCCATTCCAAGCCCTAAATCCATCATCCAATCCATCTATTCACTCATTCCACCTCTCATCTTCCCTAAAATCTCACTCAAATCCATCAAATCCCCAAATCCCCCAAAACCCTAGTTTCCCCAAACTTCTCCAATCTCTTCCAGATCTGATCCTAGGGTTCCCCGGAGTGTTTCTTCCATCTCCTCTCGGTAAGAAATCGATCTACCGTTGTTTTCTCAACCTATTTATATTGTTATAAAAGCCCTAATTAATTTCATGTGTTTGATGTTTGTTTCCCCCTTAACAGCGATTTCCCCCGTAGATAGCATCCGTGTGACGAAGTAGTCGCCATCCCCGGTGCTAGGCAAGTGAAACTTGCCACTTAGGGTTTAGGCCATGTTTTAGGCCATTTGCTTGTTGTAGGCGTAAAAGAGGCTAGGCGACGAAATGATACTCGCCTAGGCGCAAATTGGGGAACTAGCTTGACAACGAAGCTAGTTCCGACATTTAGCATGTTGCACAATTACCATGTCATGTTTACCTTCCATTAACGGTACGCAATTTAATTGCCATGTCATTGCATTTTGCCTGTCACGTTTAATTTAAATTAACGGTACGCAAATATCTGTTCATGTCTTTGCATAGTGATTATTCATCGTGATTGCGTAGCGCACGCTACAATATTATATTCCTGGCTCGTGTTCCAGAAGCGAGCTTAGTGAGTTGGAAACCCCAACGCTCGACACATATGGGTGGGGTAAGAGATAAGCGGCCTGAGCCCGAGTTGGCTTGATCAGCCACTCCGGCCAGCAGGTGGACTCTCTAGTGCACAAGTGATTATTAGTGATAGAGATAAGCGGCCTGAGCCACGAGCTGGCCAGCAGGTGGACTCTCTATGCACTAAGTGTTTAACAGTGACAAGTGATTATTAGTGATGGAGATAAGCGGCCTGAGCCACGAGCTGGCCAGCAGGTGGACTCTCTATGCACTAAGTGATAAGTGATAAGTGATAAGTGATAAGTGTTAAATGATAAGTGATTAGTGATTTGGTAGCTTTTGCTACATTGTGCATGCTTGCCACTCTTTTAAACTGTTGCATCATACTTAACTGCCATGTCATTGCTTAATACTACAAGTGCTAGGTTGTTAGTTACTTTCAGTTTCCTTGCCCAAGTCTCTTTAGACTTGCTGACATGTGCCCCTTTACTCTTTTGGGTGACACATGTTAGATCCTGAGCCCGAGTACCTTGTTGAGGACGAGGTGTTCGCTGACGCCGAGCCTGAGCTTGTGTTTGACGGGGAGTACGTGGACACTGGGGATCAGTCCTAGTGTCTTCGTGTGTTTTACTTTTGTTAGACAGTTGTTTTGTTATCGGTGCGTGGCACCTATACTTTGCTTTGTTGTTGTCGTTTCTTTTGTTGGCCTTGTTCTGGGCCTTTAGACTCTTTTCTTTTAGCCTGGTGGCTTTTCTGGATGTTGAACTTATTTGTGATGTTGGACAATATTTGTGAGATGTGAATTTTATTTCAGTCTCTCCTTGTGTTATTATTGCTATTCTGTTGTGGTTACAGGGACCTGTTTTTGTATTGTGGACGCTTATCGGGTTTGGGGCTTCACAGCTCCACTCTCGTGCGGACCTTTTCACGTACTCGCCTCCATTTTAGGGAAGCGGGTCGTGACACTGTTCATGTGTCCATAGAGGAGCAGTTGGCAATGTTCCTTCATATCGTAGGTCACAAGTCAAAGAATAGAGTCATGCAAATTGATTTCATCCGATCCGGGTCAACAGTCAGTCGTTACTTCAACCAAGTAATGCAAGCAGTGTGTGCCTTGAGGGATATGTTCATGAAGCAAGCGCCAAATGAGACTCCTCCCGAGGTTGCCAATAATCCAAAGTGGTTTCCATATTTCAAGGTATGCTTGTATGCGTGTATAGGGCCCTTAAGACTTCATTTCGTGAATGTAAATGTAACATTTGGCTGCTTTAATACGATGTAGGATTGCATAGGGCTCATCGATGGGACACACATCGATGCCATGCTCCCAGCACATCTCGCCCCCCGTTTTAGAGGTCGTAAGGGGGTGACACAAAATGTCCTTTCGGCTGTGACACCAAACAAAAGATTCACATACGTCATGGCTCGGTGGGAAGGATCCGCAAATGATTTTACTGTCCTTAAAGATGCCTTGTCATTACCACCCCCCCACGGGTTGCGAGTTTATGAAGGTAATATTCATACATAAACCTACTTTATATATTCCAATATTAAAGGGGTCGTTTGACGGAATAGTTCGTGTGCGTTTCTGTGTGTAGGAAAATATTACCTGTGTGATGCTGGTTATACTACCATGCCGGGTTTCATATCTCCGTTCAGGGGCGTTAGATACCATTTGAAGGACCATACCGATCGAGTTCCGCGAAATCGCAAAGAACTTTTCAACCTGCGCCATTCTTCCTTAAGGACGAAGATCGAGTCTACCTTTGGTATCCTGAAGAACAAGTTCAAGATCTTGACATCGAAGCCCCACTATCCCTTCCCAAGCTAGGTTGACACAGTCCTTGCATGCACGGTTTTGCATAATTATATCCAGATACAAGATCCGCATGACCCTCATCTCCAAGATGATGGTGTTGGGATCGAGGAAGACGGTGATGTTATCAATGAGCAAGATGCTTCGATTATGGATATGTCACAACAGGTGCCATTACGTGAACAAACCCAACAAAGGGACCAGTGGAAAATGCGGAGGGATTTAATTGCATGGGATATGTGGGTTGACTATTGTAAAATTCATAATAATGGCAACACAAGTGAACATGGCATGTGAGGTGTTTGTTATGTTTTAATTATGGATTTGGCATGCAAGGATGTGGACCCCGTAAGACTTTATGTTTTATTTATGCTTATGACCATGTATGTCTGTGGCCTCAATACGTTAATAATGTGGTAATTATAGGTATGGCATGCAACACTTTATTTTTTATTTATGTGTATGACATGTATGTATGTGTCCTCAATACATTAATTTTGTCTTATATATGGGTATGTCATGCAACAACGTTTTCCTATAATGTCACCAAGTGAATTTTAAATTTGAGCTATTAAATTTTCATTTCGCCTTTGATATTTTCATATCTATTATTGCAGTCATGTCTGGGAATCCGAACCAAGGTCGTATGATTGACCGGTCAAATCCAAACCAAAGTTGGAGTGAGAATACGCTGTTGCGACCGATGGCGCGTAGGGTTGGAGACTACCAATACCCAACGCAAGGCATGCAAGGTGGAGGGTCGAGTATGCCCTATCAAAACTACGCGCAATATAGCATGCCAATGCAAATTCCTTCTCCCCCTGGATACATGCATATGCTACAAGGGGGGAGATGGTGGAAGGAATGGGAAACCCCCATTATTTTACCTCGTCCCCCCCGATGGGTATCCACATGACGTCATCGCCCAGCGGGAATGACTCGATGAGGAGGGGAAGTGACTCATCGCGTAAGTCGAGTCGTCGCGATGATTCGGAGGAGCCTTCGGTGGAAAGCCCAAGGAAAAAGTCTAAGTCACCTGTGAACAAAGTCTGGCCGTGGGAGCACGATTTGGAACTTATTCCTTACCTTGCGGAGCAAGTAGATGAAGGAAATAAAGGCGATAAGTCCTTTAAACTTACTGCCTTCAACTCCGCAGCGGCCCACATCAATGCATTATTCCAAACAACATATACCGGGCTAAATGTCAAGAACCACTATAAAACCCTCCGGACTCGTCTTGCCGAAGTGAATGATTGCTTGGCCATTAGTGACGCAGGATGGTGTGATGTTACGCATACGATTACAATGGAGCCGGAAACTTATGGCCCGTGGGCGGCGGTATGAACTCAAATTTTATACATAAGGCGACATCGTCTTCATATGTATGTTACAACCCGTACAATTAAATGCGTCAATGTGTTTGTGCAGGCCAATCCTAAAAAGATTCAGTATGTGAATCAACCCATTCCGTGGCTTGCGAACCTGCGTAAAATCGTTGGAGACGATGCGGCAAGAGGGGACCATAGGAAGGATATATTCCAAAACTTTGGAGGGCCATACCCGGATGGTGAAGGGGATGAAGCAGCGAATTATCAGCAAGAGCATGATTCGACGGCCGCTGAGGGCCCCCCGTACATCCCACCGGGTTCATCGGGGGTATCTACTCCACCGGGGCCTTCACCTCGTACACCTTCATCTGTGGGGAAGAAGACAACCCGTCGGCAACGCCTACATGATGTTCAAGACATTATGGAGAAAATGGTTACATCAGTGGACAAAGTAGGTATGGCCGTTGACCATGTCGCTGAAGCTTTAAAGAACTCATGGCAGAAGGATTTGGGATCGTGTATTTTTTCCCACAACGAGTATCCGTTGGAGATGTTGGCAAAGGTGTACGACCATCTCGTCGATGTAGAGCCAAGGGGTCGGAAGTTTCTTGGGATGCCTCCAGCGGCCATGGATATGAAGATAAAGCTCATCATTGCGGAGCTTGAGAAGAAGGGAGATGACGGTTACGAAGATGGAGGGTGGGAGAATGAGAGTATTAACTAATGGGTGCTGAAGACAATTGTTCTTTTTGTATTATGTAGCTTCTGTAGTTTGACTTGGTACAATACTTTTGGTGTGTGGGTTTGTTTGACCAAGTCCGATATGATGCCATGATGTATTGTGCCCTACTATATGATGCCATGTATGTATGACCACGTACTATATGATGCCATGTCTGTATGACTACGTACTATATGAAGCCATGTTGATATGTTGATAAAGTACCATATGAATCTGAATTTTTTTCTCCCCTTTGTCCTGTCTTCCATACCCTATCTGCTCATTGCTTTGTGCTGTTTGATATGTGCAAGTTTAAGTATCTAGCCATGTGAATCTAAATTTTTTTCTCCCCCTTTGTCCTTGCTGCCATACCCTATCTGCTCATTGCTTTGTGCTGTTTGTTTTGTGCAAGTTTAAGTTGATAGCCATGTGAATCTGAATTTTTCCCCCCCTTTGTCCTGGCTTCCCGCCCCTATATGCTCCCTGTTATGTGAGCAATACCATATAGGCTCGATATGTTTACTTCATGCCCAATGATGAAGGGTGTTCACATATGACCGCTTGTCATCCTACTCCCAATTTCTTGGAAGGTTGGCTGGATGGCTCATTTTTATTATTTGTATTATGTGCAAGTTTAAGTTGATATCCATGTGAATCTGAATTTTTTTCTCCCCTTGTTCCTGCCTTCCATACCCTATATGCTCATTGCTTTGTGCTGTTTGATATGTTCAAGTCTATACAACTATAAGAATTTTCGCATGTAAACGGTATATAAAAATTGAGCAACCGCCAGCAACCAGAATTGGGAAATGATTAACTACATTTCTGAGGGCTTATAATTATATATACTCTTTTATGGTTTTTTCATGGTGATATGTGCAAGTTTAAATTGATAGCCATGTGATTCTGAATTTTTCCCCCTTGGTCCTGCCTGCCATACCCTATATGCTCATTGCTTTGTGCTGTTTTATATGGGCAAGTTTAAATTGATATCCATGTGAAACTAAAATTTTTTTTCTCCCCTTGGTCCTGTCTTCCATTCCCTATATGCTCATTGCTTTGTGATGTTTTATATGTGCAAGTTTAAGATGATATCCATGTGAATCTGAATTTTTTTTCTCCCCTTGGTCCTGTCTGCCATACCCTATATGCTCATTGCTTTGTGCTGTTTGATATGTGCAAGTTTAAGGTGATATCCATGTGAATCCGTTTTTTTTTCCTCCCCTTTGGTCCTGTCTGCCATACCATATATGGGAATTGCTTTGTGCTGTTTGGTATGTGCAAGTTTAAATTGATATCCATGTGAATTTGAATTTTTTTCCTCCCCTTGGTCCTGTCTCCCATACCCTATATGCTCATTGCTTTGTGGTGTTTGATATGTGCAAGGTTAAATTGCTATCCATGTGAATCTGAATTTTTTTTCTCCCCTAGTTCCTTGCTTCCAGCCCCTCTATGCTCAATGCTCTGTGCTTGTTGATATGTGCAAGTTTAAATTGATAGCCATGTGATTCTGAATTTTTCTCCCCTTGGTCCTGGCTGCCATACCCTATATGCTCATTGCTTTGTGCTGTTTTATATGGGCAAGTTTAAATTGATATCCATGTGAAACTGAATTTTTTTTCTCCCCTTGTTGCTGTCTTCCATTCCCTATATGCTCTTTGCTTTGTGCTGTTTTATATGTGCAAGTTTAAGATGATATCCATATGAATCTGAATTTTTTTTCTCCCCTTGGTCCTGTTTGCCATACCCTATATGCTCATTGCTTTGTGTTGTTTGATATGTGCAAGTTTAAGGTGATATCCATGTGAATCTGTATTTTTCCCCCCCTTTGGTCCTGTCTGCCATACCCTATATGCTCATTGCTTTGTGTTGTTTTATATGTGCAAGTTTAAGATGATATCCATGTGAATCTGAATTTTTTTTCTCCCCTTGGTCCTGTCTGCCATACCCTATATGCTCATTGCTTTGTGCTGTTTGATATGTGCAAGTTTAAGGTGATATCCATGTGAATCCGTATTTTTTCCTCCCCTTTGGTCCTGTCTGCCATACCCTATATGGGAATTGCTTTGTGCTGTTTGGTATGTGCAAGTTTAAATTGATATCCATGTGAATTTGAATTTTTTTCCTCCCCTTGGTCCTGTCTTCCATACCCTATATGCTCATTGCTTTGTGGTGTTTGATATGTGCACGGTTAAATTGCTATCCATGTGAATCTGAATTTTTTTTCTCCCCTAGTTCCTTGCTTCCAGCCCCTCTATGCTCAATGCTCTGTGCTTGTTGATATGTGCAAGTTTAAATTGATAGCCATGTGATTCTGAATTTTTCCCCCTTGGTCCTGGCTGCCATACCCTATATGCTCATTGCTTTGTGCTGTTTTATATGGGCAAGTTTAAATTGATATACATGTGAAACTGAATTTTTTTTTCTCCCCTTGTTGCTGTCTTCCATTCCCTATATGCTCTTTGCTTTGTGCTGTTTTATATGTGCAAGTTTAAGTTGATATCCATGTGAATCTGAATTTTTTTTCTCCCCTTGGTCCTGTCTGCCATACCCTATATGCTCATTGCTTTGTGTTGTTTGATATGTGCAAGTTTAAGGTGATATCCATGTGAATCTGTATTTTCCCCCCCTTTGGTCCTGTCTGCCATACCCTATATGCTCATTGCTTTGTGCTGTTTTATATGTGCAAGTTTAAGATGATATCCATGTGAATCTGAATTTTTTTTCTCCCCTTGGTCCTGTCTTCCATACCCTATATGCTCATTGCTTTGTGGTGTTTGATATGTGCAAGTTTAAATTGCTATCCATGTGAATCTGAATTTTTTTTCTCCCCTAGTTCCTTGCTTCCAGCCCCTATATGCTCAATGCTCTGTGCTTGTTGATATGTGCAAGTTTAAATTGATAGCCATGTGATTCTGAATTTTTTCCCCCTTGGTCCTGGCTGCCATACCCTATATGCTCATTGCTTTGTGCTGTTTTATATGTGCAAGTTTAAGATGATATCCATGTGAAACTGAATTTTTTTTTCTCCCCTTGTTGCTGTCTTCCATTCCCTATATGCTCATTGCTTTGTGCTGTTTGATATGTGCAAGTTTAAGGTGCTATCAATGTGAATCTGAATTTTTTCCTCCCCTTGTTCCTGGCTGCCATACCGTATATTCTCATTGCTTTGTGCTGTTTGATATGTGCAAGTTTAAGGTGATATCCATGTGAAACTGTATTTTTCCCCCCCTTTGGTCCTGTCTGCCATACCCTATATGGGAATTGCTTTGTGCTGTTTGGTATGTGCAAGTTTAAATTGATATCCACATGACATATGATTTTTTTTTCTCCCCTTGGTCCTGTCTTCCATACCCTATATGCTCATTGCTTTGTGCTGTTTGATATGGGCAAGTATAAATTGCTATCCATGTGAATCTGAATTTTTTTCTCCCCTTGGTCCTGTCTTCCATACCGTATATGCTCATTGCTTTGTGATGTTTGATATGTGCAAGTTTAAGATGATATCCATGTGAATTTGAATTTTATTTCCTCCCCTTGGTCCTGTCTTCCATACCCTATATGCTCATTGCTTTGTGCTGTTTGATATGTGCAAGTTTAAGTTGATATCCATGTGCATCTGAATTTTTTTCTCCCCTTGGTCCTGCCTGCCATACCCTTTCTGCTCATTGCTTTGTGCTGTTTGATATGTGCAAGTTTTAATTGATAGCCATGTGAATCTGATTTTTCCCCCCCTTTGTCCTTGCCTCCAGCCCCTATATGCTCCATGTTATGTGAGCATTACCATATAGGCTCGATATGTTTACTTCATGCCCAATGATGAAGGGTGTTCACATATGACCGCTTGTCGTCCTACTCCCAATTTCTTGGAAGGTTGGCTGGATGGCTCATTTTTATTATCTGTATTATGTGCAAGTTTATTATGATTTCCATATGAAACTGAATTTTTTTCTCCCCTTGGTCCTTGCTTCCATACCCTATATGTATTTTGCTTTGTGCTGTTTGATATGTACAAGTCTATACAATTATAAAAATTGAGCAACCGCCAGCAACCAGAATTGGGAAATGATTACCTACATTTCTGAGGGCTTATACTTGTATAAATTCTTTTATGGTTTTTTCAGGGTGATATGTGCAAGTTTGACTTGAAATCCATATGAATCTGAAATTTTTGCTTCCCTTGTTTCTGTCTTTCAGACTCTATAATTGTATAGACTCTTTTATGGTTTCTGCATTTATGTTGTTTTTGCATTTACGGTTTGTCATATTTTGTGTATGCAAAAAAATTTTCCTCTTTCTTGTTCCTCCAAGACGTCGTCTCCATTGTCATCCTTCTTATACCATCATAGGTACGTCTTTCAATGACAATTATCTCATCAGTTTCTTGTATCTTTCATATTTCCATTACTAATCTGTAATTTTGCAGGGTCTAATGAGTGCAAGCTCTAACCCGTCAGAACGATCACACCCGCGGGATGAGTTGGACTGTGATCCATCAGACTACCAGCTTTGCCACTGTGGCCTGAGGTGCCCAAGGCAGACATGTTGGTCCCGGCGCGACCCTGGGAGGAGATATTGGACTTGTTCGTCTCGCGTCGAACACTGCGGATTCTTCGACTGGAAGGACCTCCCTCACAATGCTTGGTCGCGCAACGTTATACTCCTTTTGAAGGATGCGAATGAAAGGGGACAGATTTTGGATAGCTCTTCAAGCACATTGTCGGATAGCAGGGTTTACGATCTAGAGGGGCAGGTGGGTACGGTAGTTGGACAACTTGAGAGAAACACGGAGAAAATGAATAGGATTATCGGAGATATTGACACCATTAAGTGTTTGTTGTTTTCTATATTAGGCCTAATCATTTTAATGTTGTTGGTCGTGAACACGAAGAATGTATGAATGGGTTGTCGGATAACTTGTCCTGATTTGGATATGAAACTGTTATTTTTGGTTTGACTGGGATATGTGCAAGTTTCAGTTGATATCCATGTGAATCTGATGTTTTTTCCCCATTGTTCCTTGCTGCCATACCCTATATGCTCATTGCTTTGTGTTGTTTTATATGTGCAAGTTTAAGTTGATATCCATGTGAATCTGAATTTTTTTTCTCCCCTTGGTCCTGTCTTCCATACCCTATATGCTCATTGCTTTGTGCTGTTTTATATGTGCAAGTTTAAGTTGATATCCATGTGAATCTGAATTTTTTTTCTCCCCTTGGTCCTGTCTTCCATACCCTATATGCTCATTTCTCTGTGAAAGTTGATATGTGCAAGTTTACTTTGATATCCATATGAAACCGAATTTTTTTCTCCCCTTTCTCCTGGCTGCCTGACCCTATATGCTCATTGTTCATGCCATGTTGATATGTGCATGGTTCAGTTGATATTCATATGAATCTGATTTTTTTCCTCCCCTTGGTCCTGGCTGCCATACCCTATATGCTCTTTGTTTTGTGTTGTTTGATATGTTCAAGTTTAATTTGATATCCATTGGGGGGGTTAAATTAGCTTATTCTCACCTCTCCCTACCACATACCACAATTTCATTTCTCATTCCCAACTTTCCCAACATCAAAAGAACACAAAAAAGTTTACTGGGACCCACATAACTTTTCCCCTACAAATTCCTCTCAACTTCTCCCCCCCAAAAGAACACAAAACCCCATTTTTCTCTCTCCAAAATTCCTTTTCTTCCCAACTTTCCCTCCCCTACTTCCACTCAAAAGAACAAGCCCTAATAGACATATGAATATCCGTCCACCATGTATCTAATAAGAATAATATATATATGAGTATAAGAGTTTCCTAAACTTTAATCCTTCATAACACGTTATCAGCACGATTCTCCAAAAATTTCCGAAGATCCGATCTAGCGATAGCGACAAGGAAGAGGTAGATCCACCACGCACAGCGTCATCTTCCATGCATAGGCTTCGTCAAATGCCGCTAGATCTGGAGGACGGATCTAGAGGTAATTACACAAAAACTCGATCTAACTATATTTTTTCGTAGAATATGTTTAGATCTGCTAAATCTTGGATCAAAATCGATGTTTTAAACAATAAAAATCAAATTTTTATGATGAAAACATTGATTTCAACGATAAAAACAAAATTTTTTACCATGAAAAATTAGTTTTTTATTCGTATAAGGTGATTTCTTGTTGGATCTGTACTTTCCAATATCCCGTCGTCAAAATCCTCGCCGTCGCAAACCCTAGGGGGGCAGAACCCCCCGCCGTTATTAACCACAAAAGGAGGGCCGAAACCCCCCCACCCCCCACCCCCAAACACCCCCCGCCGCTATTAAACGCAAAGGGGGGGGTGAACCCCCCTGCCGCCGCCAACTTTAACGACATCAAAGGGGGGATGGCAGCCCCCCACGACATCGAAATGGGGGGCCGATAGACTCCCAGCCCCCCAGGCAGCGAAAGGGCCGGCAGCCCCCGGCAATGCGAAAAAGGGGGTAGCCACGTTTTTCGTGGAAAACGGTCTCGAAGGCCACAATCCTAACTCGGTAATTTCCGCGACCCCGCAGGCCGCAGACATGCACTAGCGCTTTTTTTTCACGACCCTGACGGCCGGCGATGCACAAACCACAAGAAACCACCACAACCCTAAGTAGGGTTTTTGGGATAAATTTGATTGCCGGGAAATTTTTTTCGGGGCACATTATAAGATCTTGATTTATTTTCACATTTATTTCGGTCCATTCATGCCAATAATACAAATTTTAATGCATGCATCATGCTTAATTTCTATGCTATATATATACTAGTCATTACCCGTGCCCATAGGGCACGGTTTATTTAATGGCTGAGTTTTTCTCCCGCACAAATTTCAAGTTTCCCCAAATTTCAAGTTTTCCCACAAAATTTCAAGTTTCCCCCCAAATTTAAGTTTTCCCCCAAAATTTAAGTCCCCCCAAAATTGTCATTACCACCTAGGACAAACTTGCCACGTAGGACAAAGCTTTGTCCTAGTAGGATAAGATTCAAAATCTTCATAGAACTAGAAATAAAATGGCCGGAAGGGGTGAGAATAAAAAGTGTGGGTGTGTGTGTGGGGATGGTCCATAGGCAAAAATAACAAAACCGGGGTTGTATGTGCAAAATTCCCCACCTCCTCTTTTATCCCTCAAAATCTCATCTCTTATATTTTCTCTTATTCAATTTCCCTGTTTTATATAATAGATATCCGAATTCTCTTATCCAAATTCTCATGTCCAAATTCTCTTATCAATTTCTCTTGATAACATCCGTCTTTTATATAATAGATATCTCTTATCCAATTTCTCTTGATAACATCTCTCGTTTGTAATATAGATATCTCTTATCCAATTTCTCTTGATAACTTCACTCTTATCCAATTTCTATTGTCCAATATCTCTTATTCAATTTCTCTTGATGACATCCCTCTTTTATAATATAGATATCTCTTATCCAATTTATCTTGTCCAATATCTCTAATCCAATTTCTCTTGATCACATCCCTCTTTTATAATATAGATATCTCTTATCCAATTTCTCATGTCCAATATCTCTTATCAAATTTCTCTTGATAACATCCCTCTTTTATAATATAGACTAGTCATTACCCGTGCCCATAGGGCACGGTTTATTTAATGGCTGAGTTTTTCTCCCCCACAAATTTCAAGTTTCCCCAAATTTCAAGTTTTCCCACAAAATTTCAAGTTTCCCCCAAATTTAAGTTTTCCCCCAAAATTTAAGTCCCCCCAAAATTGTCATTACCACCTAGGACAAACTTGCCACGTAGGACAAAGCTTTGTCCTAGTAGGATAAGATTCAAAATCTTCATAGAACTGGAAATAAAATGGCCGAAATGGGTGAGAATAAAAAGTGTGGGTGGGTGTGTGTGTGTGGAGGGTCCATAGGCAAAAATAACAAAACCGGGGTTGTATGTGCAAAATTCCCCACCTCCTCTTTTATCCCTCAAAATCTCATCTCTTATATTTTCTCTTATTCAATTTCCCTGTTTTATATAATAGATATCCAAATTCTCTTATCCAAATTCTCATGTCCAAATTCTCTTATCAATTTCTCTTGATAACATCCGTCTTTTATATAATAGATATCTTTTATCCAATTTCTCTTGTCCAATATCTCTTATCCAATTTCTCTTGATAACATCTCTCGTTTGTAATATAGATATCTCTTATCCAATTTCTCTTGATAACATCTCTCGTTTGTAATATAGATATCTCTTATCCAATTTCTCTGGATAACATCACTCTTATCCAATTTCTATTGTCCAATATCTCTTATTCAATTTCTCTTGATGACATCCCTCTTTTAAAATATAGATATCTCTTATCCAATTTATCTTGTCCAATATCTCTAATCCAATTTCTCTTGATAACATCGCTCTTTTAAAATATAGATATCTCGTATCCAATTTCTCATGTCCAATATCTCTTATCCAATTTCTCTTGATAACATCCCACTTTTATAATATAGATATCTCTTATCTAATTTCTCTTTTCCAATATCTCTAATCCAATTTCTCTTGATAACATCCCTGTTTTATTATATAGATATCTCTTATCCAATTTCTCATGTCCAATATCTCTTATCCAATTTCTCTTGATAACATCCCTATTTTATAATATAGATATCTCTTATCCAATTTCTCTTATCCAATATATCGTATCCAATTTCTCTTGATAACATCCCTCTTTTATAATATAGATATCTCTTATCCAATTTCTCTTGATAACATCACTCTCTTATAATATAGATATCTCTTATCCAAATTCTCTTGTCCAATATCTCTTATCCAATTTCTTTTGATAACATCCCTCTGTTATAATATAGATATCTCTTATCCAATTTCTCTTGATAACATCCCTATCTTATAATATAGATATCTCTTATCCAATTTCTCTTATCCAATATCTCTTATCCAATTTCTCTTGATAACATCCCTCTTTTATAATATAGACTAGTCATTACCCGTGACCATAGGGCACGGTTTATTTAATGGCTAAGTTTTTCTCCCCCACAAATTTCAAGTTTCCCCAAATTTCAAGTTTTCCCACAAAATTTCAAGTTTCCCCCCAAATTTAAGTTTTCCCCCAAAATTTAAGTCCCCCCAAAATTGTCATTAACACCTATGACAAACTTGCCACGTAGGACAAAGGTTTGTCCTAGTAGGATAAGATTCAAAATCTTCATAGAACTGGAAATAAAATGGCCGGAAGGGGTGAGAATAAAAAGTGTGGGTGTGTGTGTGTGTGTGGAGGGTCCATAAGCAAAAATACAAAAACCGGGGTTGTATGTGCGAAATTCCACACCTCCTCTTTTATCCCTCAAAATCTAATCTCTTATATTTTCTCTTATTCAATTTCCCTGTTTTATATAATAGATATCCAAATTCGCTTATCCAATTTCTCATGTCCAAATTCTCTTATCAATTTCTCTTGATAACATCCGTCTTTTATATAATAGATATCTCTTATCCAATTTCTCTTGTCCAATATCTCTTATCCAATTTCTCTTGATAACATCCCTCGTTTGTAATATAGATATCTCGTATCCAATTTCTATTGTCCAATATCTCTTATTCAATTTCTCTTGATAACATCCCTCTTTTATAATATAGATATCTCTTATCCAATTTATCTTGTCCAATATCTCTAATCCAATTTCTCTTGATAACATCCCTCTTTTATAATATAGATATCTCTTATCCAATTTCTCTTTTCCAATATCTCTTATCCAAATTCTCTTGATAACATCCCTCTTTTATAATATAGATATCTCTTATCCAATTTCTCTTTTCCAATATCTCTAATCCAATTTCTCTTGATAACATCCCTCTTTTATTATATAGATATCTCTTATCCAATTTCTCATGTCCAATATCTCTTATCCAATTTCTCTTGATAACATCCCTATATTATAATATAGATATCTCTTATCCAATTTCTCTTATCCAATATATCGTATCCAATTTCTCTTGATAACATCCCTCTTTTATAATATAGATATCTCTTATCCAATTTCTCATGTCCAATATCTCTTATCCAATTTCTCTTGATAACATCCCTCTTTTATAATATAGAGATCTCTTATCCAATTTCTCTTTTCCAATATCTCTTATCCAATTTCTCTTGATAACATCCCTCTTTTATAATATAGAGATCTCTTATCCAATTTCTCTTTTCCAATATCTCTTATCCAATTTCTCTTGATAACATCCCTCTTTTATAATATAGACATCTCTTATCCAATTTCTCTTTTCCAATATCTCTTATCCAATTTCTCTTGATAACATCCCTCTTTTATAATATAGACATCTCTTATCCAATTTCTCTTGTCCAATATATCGTATCCAATTTCTCTTGATAACATCCCTCTTTTATAATATAGATATCTCTTATCCAATTTCTCATGTCCAATATCTCTTATCCAATTTCTCTTGATAACATCCCTCTTTTATAATATAGAGATCTCTTATCCAATTTCTCTTTTCCAATATCTCTTATCCAATTTCTCTTGATAACATCCCTCTTTTATAATATAGACATCTCTTATCCAATTTCTCTTTTCCAATATCTCTTATCCAATTTCTCTTGATAACATCCCTCTTTTATAATATAGACATCTCTTATCCAATTTCTCTTGTCCAATATCTCTTATCCAATATCTCTTGATAACATCCCTCTTTTATATTATAGATATCTCTTATCCAATTTCTCTTTTCCAATATCTCGTATCCAATTTCTCTTGATAACATCACTCTTTTATAATATAGATATCTCTTATCCAATTTCTCTTGATAACATCCCTCTTTTATTTTATATATATATATATATATATATATATATATATATATATATATATATATATAGGAGGGATCAAATGACCCCCAAAAATGACCCCCTATCAAAAATCCTATGCCCCCATTTTTTCGGAAGATCCGAACCGTTCATCTTGATCTCCACCCTCTAAATACCTGGCCCACCAATTTTCAACCCGATCCCATGTGTTTTGCATGTTCATCCATCCGACCCAAATTTAACGGTTTCGCATGAACAAAACTTTTGCGAATGGTTGATGAACGGGACCCTCTGATGTAAAAGGGTAGGGACTCACCGGTAATAACCTGGCTGGTGCCCTCTGCCTCTACCGTAGTCATCTTGAAGGTCTGGGGCCTATGGGGAGCCTAAGTCGCCCTATGGGTTGCCCTCCTAAAAGTCCACTGCCGAGGAATGAGGGGAGGTCCTCTCAGCACTCCAAGACTGGGTCTGGGATATGCTAGAAGTGGGAGCCTCTGTGGTGCTGGTGGGAGGGCCCGCTAATGAATCAGCCTAGTCGCTACAGGTACACCTGGTGCAGAAGGACGACCTTGGTGTAGGCAAAACATACTGATGTGTCCCCCCCCCACATTGTTAAGGTATCACCTCTTGTAGGGCCCACCTCCAGCTCCTGCTCCGAAGTCACCAACTCTGGTCCTAAACACCACGTGAGGTAATACATCACATCCTGACCCAGTAGGAAACCTAGCTCGTGCAGAAAGTAAATATTAAGATGTGAATATTATTTACAGACACTAAATAGTGAATGCCACGAAAGGAACCATAAGTACATTAGACAATGAAAATAGGAGTCAACATTGCAATTTTAAAACAGTTAATTATTTTAATTAATCTTCGTTTGGAAACCTGGGTACGTCGTTGAATATTAGGAACTGGACCTCACCCCAAGGTGGGGCGGTAAAGAGCACCAGCCAGTGATACACGAACACTGTTACCTTAACCGGGCCTATCACTCTACCCACACCCACATGTTGGAGTGCGAGTGAAGAAAAACTTCACAACAACACCACACTGTCACAAAGTATCCGAAACTGAGCAAGGTATGCCAACACTGTCACAACTAATACAGTCCTCATACTCTACTAGTACTCGGTTTTCCCACAACCCCCTTCTTGGGTGCTCATCTGCAATTTGGCAGACCAAGACATCCCTAGAATTTATTTGCATTTAAGTTAAGTAAGCTAACATACAACATTAAAGGTGTTATAAAGGAATGTCATATAGGATGTTATAACATGCAACATAACATTAATGATGTCATAAGGGATGTCATAGAGGATGTTATAACATACAACATAACATTAAGGACAGTATAAAGGATGTTATAACATACAACATAACATTAATGATGTCATAAGGGATGTCATACAAAACTTTCTGAATTACATTTAAATTAAAGAGTCATCATACAACATGAGAGACGACATAAAAAGGTTCCATGCTTAAAAGAGAACAACCACATGTCCTTCTTCATTTCTCCAACACAACTTTCATGTGCAATGCTCTACCACTACACAAGCCCATGGCCTCATTGAAACATGGCAATATCCACCACATAATCTATTGGCAAAAATTCATGGGAAGCAACTCGTAGCAACTTTAGTAACCAAATGCAACTTTTAGAAAAATGAACCCTTTCCAAGTGAAATCCTTAGCAACCAAATACCCACTTTAGCACATACAACACAATTCTCCATAAAGCTTCTAATTTTAACCCATAGACCTATACATGAGACTACAACTTAAAGAGGTTCACTTTAGCAAGGTTACATAGGGATTCACTTTAAAAATATAAACTTTCTTAAGACTACACAAGTAATCATCCCAAAATGTGAACTTTATATAAAACAATTAACATGTTGTTAGAAATCAAAAGAATGCGTAACCATGGCACAAAGCCATGGTTCTCTATTTATTCATAATAGTGGAATGCCAAGGGACATGTTATACCAAAGGTCCCCATTAGTAAGCTTGATGGGGAGTAATGGGGGGATAAAGATAAGGGGAGGCCAAAGGCCTCCCTCATTCATAACACTCACCCTGATCCATCAATTACTTTGGTCTTAGCGTATAAAGCTAAGGGGGTGGATACTTCTGGATCCAGAGTAGTCGTGTTTGCCTCGTTAAAACCTTAGCTATGGAAAACCCAGTGGGAAAAACCAACAGCTTAAGGAAAAAGAGTGCAACCCACAGGTTACTCCCCCTGATCTGTACAAGACTTATGCTTGTAGGTTTTCAGCTTTCATTAGAGGTGGACACTTCAGGGTCCAGAGTTAAATGAGGTTGTCTCATTAAAACATTTGGCTATGGAAAACCCAATGGGAAAACCCATAGCTAAGGGAAAAAGAGTACAACTCTACTATCAACTCCCCCTGATCTATATAAGCTTCAGGCTTGTAGATCTCCTATGTATCTATACAATCATTTCATATTCATCTATACATCCATCATGTTCTGAAAGCAAATACAATCATCACTCATCTATACAAGTTTCACTCATATCTAGCGGCTACTGGAAAACAGTGGCGCTCAGGAGTGATACGCTCTACGAAGTTTGATAGATGACTCCACGTATGAATTATTTTACTCAGTCTACACTGTTTCTGCAAGGTACTACTGGACCTGGATGAGCGTATTCAAGATATGCTTTTTGGATGATGAGCTTCTCAGAAGATGTGGACTTTTGGAGGATGATGCGTAGATCTTTAGGAGGTGGCCGGCCATTTATGCTTAGTCATCGCAATGGTCTATAAACCTGCATATGCGATATTTATTCCTTGGATGCTGATCCTTGACCCTTGGAAGTTACGCAGAAGGAGCTTATCCTTGGTCCAGTGGTGCTCTCCAGAGCATCACTGTTTCTGGCTAACAGCTTTACTGCAGACGTTCTATTAGAGACACGTGCAGTTGGCCAGATAAAGGAGTGTAACTAGTACACTAGAGCTAGGTTCTTCAGGACCTAGGATGTCATCCCCCTCTTCCAGCAACTGGAAGGCGTCATAAGTAAGCATCCATTTTTAATTAATTGCAAATGGACATTTTTCTTCATAAATTCCTGGTGTATGAAGAATATGATAGGTATAAAAGGATTCCACCACGAAGGTGTTTAATCTGTAAGCCGAGACAATACCTTGTTTAGCCTAGGTATTTCATTTCGAAGGTATGCTTAAGGCTATCAGATATATCAATAGTCTCTGCAGGAGAGCCTATTAGTTTTAAGTCGTCCACATAGACGGCGGCTAATACAAATTCTGTCTATGTTCTTTTGATAAAGATACATGGGCAGATTTCATTATTAGGGAATCCTTGTTCAGCAAGGAATTTGCTAAATCTGTTATACAACATTTTTCGTGATTGCTTAACATCGTATAATGATCTTTGAAGCCTTTATAGAGGAGACGTTCATACGTCTCTCTTTCATCTCTGGGGGTAGAGTATACCATTCTGGAAGTTTCATGTAGATCTCTATATCTATATAACCGTATAGATATGCAATCACGTCGTCTATGAGCTGCATTTCTTGGCTTTTCCAAAGACATTTAGGCTTAGTATGAAATAGGAAAATGATCACATTTCCTTCATTTCTTATTCTTATGAAACCCCAACTTATATTTCACAGGTTTTACATATTCCGGTGTATGGACTACTGGTCCAAAGACTTTGCTTTTCAAGAGTGAGTCCAGCTATACTCTTATTGTCTCGTCCCACTTTGGCCAATCTATGCGTTTATGCTATAGAAAAGTGGGTTGATGTTATCGTCGTATTCAGCGACGTGAACGACAATAGCGAAAACAAAATCGTCGACGACGACTGTGCTATATCTGTCCAGTACCTCTCCAGTAAGTACATTATACAATGATTTTTCTCCTATTATTTCCTCTGTAAGGGAAATCAGGAGGGGAGAGGTCGCTGGTCTGAGCTCAGCATCCTGTGGAGGGATTATTTTAATATTTCCAGGATTCTTCCTCTTTCGAGGTACTTTATCTTTTGAACCTGGCAGGCGTCCTCTTTTCAATTGAGGTACAACCAACTCTGCTGCCGATGGATTGCATCCATCTTTGGGGATGTCAATCTTAGCTAGCGTGTTGGTAGCAGGGATGTGTGAACAAACAAGCTTATGGTTGTCCGTGAATTTATCCGCCAATTGATGTACATTAGTATGAATGTGAAGGATCTTCTGGATCTCATCTTCACACAGAAATAGTATGCGGATCATAACGAGATTAGGACTTTTGTGTCCTATGATATGGTCTCAGAAGCTTTAGGCTTCTTTAGACTGCGTGCCTATTTTAATGAGACTTTGCAAAACCTAGGTTGCGAAAGCTTCAATGTTATTCACCCACATTATCAGCTTTTGAGAAAGCTAGGTTGTGGGTGGACAAAAAGGCACACATAAGACCATCTAGTAGATGCATCTATCAGTACAATGAAGTACCGAAATGGGCCGCTTGCATGGTGAATAGGCCCGCAAAGGTCACCATGTATTCTCTCAATGAAGCCAGGAGACACTAATCCCACTTTCAGGAGGGAAGGTCTCTCTATAAGTTTTCCCTTATGACAAAGGGGACAAGTAAACTCAACCTTTTGAAGAATCTTCAGGTTCTCCAAGGGATTCATTTGATGATGCGTCCATTATCGATGATCCAGAATGACCAAGTTTATTGTGCCAGAGTTGAAAATTCTGGCAATGAAAGTCACTTCTGGTGCTCAGTCAAGTTGACTTTTTATAGGATGAATATCTGTAATGATAGGGACCCGACGGGGGTCCAACAAATCATTTGTAGATGGTCTTCTGACCATCCATTTTGACGAGTTATATAATGATATTCACTATTATTATCCATAGTTTCCAAGGTATGTTCGTTTTAAACGAAATATCCTTGAAACTTGGGAGATTCCTATATGATTAAGGAGAGAAATTTGCATCTTATAGTCTCGTTGTATGTGGGAGCAATTTTAATGCTTCACTAATGCATCTAAGCACTGTCCATAATATATCACATTTCATCTATATATCAAAATGAATAGAAAAACTAAATATGCATTTATAAAGTTCCAAAAAAAGGAAATACAGATGAAGGAAACTAGTATTTAAAATGCAAAGATAAAAAAGCAAACTAAGTTAAGGCTCAATCGAGCAGATCATCATTCTCGAAGTCTTGTGCAGTGAACTTGGTCAGAGCTTGAATATCCGCCAGGTTTGTTTCAGGGGAGGCTTCAGGCTCGCCTGATACAGGTCCTGGAGGTGGCGAGGAATGCGACAGTTTCTGGACCAATGTCCAGCCATGCCACATCTATGGCATTTGTCCCCCAGTTCTTATTTGGAATTTGCACTGGATCAGTGTTCTTACGCTTCCATGTGAAGTTTTTCTTCCATTTGTTGTTGTTGTTCTGGGGTGGTGCTCTTGCTGGCTTCACTTCAACTTTCCCTTTGTTCTTCTAACCTTCTTGTTTTTCCACTTCTGGGGAGAAACATGGTGGGCTTCAGGGAGACGGGCAGCACCAGCAGGGCGCAGATTATGAGTGGCAAGTAGTAAGTCTCTATTCTGCTCTGCCCTAAGAAGGCAAGAGAGCAAATCAAAGACCTTTATGAAGTTGTGTTCACGGTACTGTTGCATGAGGCTCCGCGCCCAGATCCTCTTATTGTTTGGGTTGCATCTTTCTCGTGGAAAGAAGTAAATGTCTTTTCCAACATGCGATGCTCCAATACTTCTTCACCACACAACTTCAGGCGTGAGGTGATATTATGAAGTGCTGAGTTGTACTCAGCAACTGACTTATAGTCCTGAAGACGGATATTTTTCCACTAATAACTGGCACGTGGTAGTATGACATCAATTTGATGACTATAACGTGCCTCAAGTGTTGTCCACAACTCAAGAGGGTCTTCTACCGTTAAGTATTCGGCCTTTAAGGTTCGATCTATGTGTCTCCTGATATAGATAATGGCTTTCGCCTTATCCATGTTGGAGACAACGGTAGTAGAAATGCCAACTGGCTGGGCCGCTGCAAGGGACTTGCTAGCAGTTGTCTCGGCCGCTGCGGGGGCCAAAATTGAGTGAAGGAGTGCCATTGAACGCAAGTGGAACTTCGGGTCCACTTGCCAGCTCAGGTAGTTCTTTCCTGCTGCGTCAAGGACCTCGAAATCGATGCTATCCAATTTTGCCATTTATCTATGCAATTGAATATAAATGAATTAATATTTGCGAAAAATAAATTCACGTAAAATAAATAAACAGTCATGTGGGGATCTGCCAGATACCCTTAGAAACAAAATGTCCAAAAATGTCCGAATACAGTCCAAAAATGAAATACAAAAAGAAATGAAAAATACAATTTGGAAACCCAGTTTGGGGCCCAGCATAAAGCAGATTTCATCTTTGTCTTCAATTTGACTGAGCTTTGGTCATTGGCATTTCACATTATAACCTCACTACAAAATCTCTCAAAACAGAAAAAGAAAGCGAGGAATATAAAAAGGTGTATCTCAAAATGGCCGATCCCAAACCATAAGACTGAATTATTTACAACATCCACGCAGTTTATATATGCTACCGACAATATAAAAATCAACCACGCAAACACACATGCATAATCAATACAATTATTCAACATTGCAGGCAATTTTGTTGGATAAATATAAAATATTTAATAATTACTTGGGCCACGTGGAGACATATCATACACCGTTAGATTAGATAACTAAAGGCAGAGCGATCTCAGGACCTTTCATAATTATTAAATAAAAAATCTAATTAATCCAAATTATGCACATATTGATGTTATTGATATTATATGGACCAAAAACAAATAGCAGCCCAAAAAGAATATATTAATGCAACACATTAATTATCTAGATTTTTCAGAATTTCCAGTAATTTTCTGGTATGTTCTGATATTTTTCTAGGTATAATTGAATTTTTCTGAGTTAAATTTATATTTAAAACAGAAAAATAACACAACCCAATTATTTAAATAAAAGCCCTTAGGCTCGCTGCGGGCTTCAGACCCAACAACCAATTTAAAATCTCTATTTTTACTTATAATAAATGGGTCAGTGGGCTATTAGCCCATATATTTAGTGTTGCAAAAATAATATTCCTAACATTAATCCTAGGGTTTAGGATTAGATTCAGCCCCCAAAATGAGTTATTCATACTCAATATCCTCACACCGATTTTCCCTGATTTTTCTGGATTTTTTCAGAATTTATTCGGATTTTCAGGGGTTTAATAGGGTATTTTGAGAAATATATATTAATTTCTGAATTAAAATTAATTTGGCCTGCAAGCCAGCGGCCTGCGGGCTGCAGGCCCGTTAGCCAAAAATACCCATTTTTATTATCAACTTTGTTAATTACTGAGCTTCTGGCCCACCATGTGAGGCATATGCCTCATCTCCCCCTTACCCTAATTTGTGTTTTAAGGGGGGAAAATGAGGTTGGAGGGGCAGCCGCCAGGGAATGAAAAGTCCCCCTTCCCATTATTTTTTGGTTCCTCTATGAACGCGACAGGCATGTGGGATGGGGGCCAGAAAAGTGCCCTCTTCACGGCTGGGCCCACACGACTAGGGGGCGTCACTCTCCGACGAGCAGAGCCCCTGACAGGGGGGATGATCGGAGCCTCCCTCAACAGGAGGGGGGACGACGTTAAGAACGAAGGCCCCCCAATGGTACAGTTGCAATCATAGAAATTTACTCACGCCAATTTATATCTTAGAAATTTACTCAAAAAGAGAAATTTTAGTCTGTATAAATTCGATCTTCACTCTCTTCTACTCATTTCCGAGTCATCCGTCAATCGCAAGTTTCTCCCCTATATGTTCTTATCCGTGTGTTCATCTGAGATGGGTATCATCATGTAGCAGTACTGAAATATAGACGTTTGTTTCTATTGAAGCATTGCTCATGTGTGGAATCATTGGCTGCTTAACTTCGGTAAATGTTTTTATCAATTAATTTCGGAGCATTTTATTAATATTAAATTCCAGGGATTGTCAAAGAGATTGTTCCGAGAGCTACATGCAAAGCTACATGGAAAATATTGCAGAATTTCATTTCTCTTATTTCTTGCAATCATGTTGATTACATTGTTTGCTTGAGTCTGATTGTTTATCTAGATTATTATTATTATTATTTATAATAATAAATAATCTATTAAAAAAGATGTAATATTTGATTTGCAACCATAAATTTGCATTGTTGAAAATAGATATTTTCTATCACAGATTTATGCGCATGTTAAAATATTGATGTAGGGGTTTCTCAAAATTTACCTCTAGATCCTACCTGCCG
Organism: Scilla litardierei; assembly: GCA_030789695.1. Classification (NCBI taxonomy): domain Eukaryota; kingdom Viridiplantae; phylum Streptophyta; class Magnoliopsida; order Asparagales; family Asparagaceae; genus Scilla; species Scilla litardierei. The sequence goes on from CM061142.1 coordinate 391,759,600, forward strand.
GATCTAGCGAAGGCCGGAGAAGGAAGCCCTATCTGCGTCCTCGCAGTTCCTCCGTCGGCAGGGATTCGGCTCAGCTTCAGAGCGTGCTGATAACGTGTTAGAAATCAAGAGAATGAGTAACCATGGTACAAAGCCATGGTTCTCTATTTATTCATAATAGTGGAATGCCAAGGGACATGGGATACCAAAGGTCCCCATTAGTAAGCTTGATGTGGAGTAATGGGGGGATAAAGATGAGAGGATGCCAAAGGCCTCCCTCATTCATAACACATGTGTAATATTCTTAAGTAAGCAACATGAGAAAAACATAAAGGTGTCATTTTTATTTCTTAGCAACTTGTGGAAAGCATAAAGATGGCATTTTTACTACTATTTCCTAGGGAAGATATGAACTCTAACACAATAACACAAATTTTTATTTATTACTATATATCCTAACCTTCAATTTAGCATTTCTACACTAAGTCAAGAATTATACCTCAATCCAAGGGTGATGAAACCTTCTTCTATGCTAGAACTCCCCCTCTTCTTCAGCTTCTTTTTTCTTTCTTTTTTTTGTGCAAGTTCAGCCAAAATGAAAAACAAAAGGAAAATGAAAAAAGAAAAGAAAGAAAAACATGAGAAGAGAAAAGTGTGGAGAATTCTAGAAAGAATCCGAAAATATCTTCTAATCCCCCTTAATTACAACAATGCCCCTTCCAAAAAGACAAATTCCTCATCATCATAATACCTAAAAGCTCCTTTTATTTACAAGTTTACCATTGCCAAAAGTGGAAAATGTTGGACGCAACGATCTAGGATCTGTGGTTTGATGATGACAAACGTGTGTGAATGTTTTGATGTGTGCGTTAAGTGTTTGCAGGAGTGGCAACGGTGTAATTACAAAAAATGTGGCAAGCTTGTAAATATTCCAAGGGAGTTGGATGCAACCTTTTTCTTGGAGCAAAACTTTATATACAATTGCCTTTGAAGCAAACCTTAATATAAATATAAGCAAACTTTATATACATCTTTTCCAACTTAATATAAATAATTGAACACTGGTCTTTTGTGTTGGCAGGAAAACGTGTGGCCAAAGTTGTGAATGGCCAAAATTTGTGAATTCAAAAAGGAAATCAAATGGAATGGTATTGTCGTAAATATGGCCCTAAAACTAGGTCATCCAGAAAACATTATTTAAGGGCCATTGTGATCATGGTTTAAAAAAACGGAGAAGGAGATCAAACGAAAAAAAAGGCGGCTACTAAGAAACCCTTACAGACCCCTACTCCAAAAAGGTACCGGGCGGCATGTGTATTAGAAAAACAAAGGAGCAGACTCAAATGTTATAGCCGGCCTTCATCAATAATACCAGACGTCAAACAGCGGCAGGATTCCAAAGGTGCTCTTTTATGTGCAAAAGAGAGATCAGACCTCATCTTTACAAGCAACACAAAAGGGAAGCTTTGATTTGCACTATTAATTTAATAAATCTGTGCTTTTGTCTTTTCTTTTTGCAAAGTCACGCATGAATCAAAGCACTTGTATATTTCTTTAACTCTTTCACCTTTTTGTGATTTGTGTATGTAGGTCAAAAAGTAACCTGACACAATCCTTCATCCACGCTTAAAAAATCAAAGAGTCAATTGGGTGATTCAAAAGCACGCACAAACTCGGTTTGTATCACACAAAATACACAGGTTTCCTGATGATTCAAACATTTTTTGTTTGCTTCTTAACAAGTTCTTAATCCCAAGAGCATGAGCCAAATCGTTTGAGCAAAATCAACCAAGAGCCCGAGGCCAGTTGCCGACCGCATCTTCAAGCCGCACTCCAACGCTCGCTGACTGCACTATAGAGGGAGGCGCACTCTGTGCCGGTCGAAGCTGCCGACCGCTGCCCATCCAAGCACCTGAGGCCATGCCGAACAAGGGGACAAGTCGACTGCCACACATGTGCAAGGGGCCAACCATTAAAGCAAAGCTGTGTTGACCAAAGCATCAGGTTGCTTCTTGATTTTAATTTGAATAAGTAAAAGCTGCATCTTGTTGTGTGCAGGTGAACAAAAACAATGCAGAACGTTGGCCATGCATTAATTGGAGATAAGAGGGTATATTAATTGAGGGAGATAAAGAAAGGTGCTGCGGTATAAAAAGGAGCAAGAGGCCACTGAAATTGAGTGGAGTTGCTTTTACCACTCTTCCTTGCCGTAGCATCTGAGGAGCACCAAGGAGGAACGAGGGGACTTCTACATTTTGCCAGAGAACGTCTGGCCTGCGACAATTGACAGAGACGACTGCGCTACAAATATTGAGCTATTCTGAACCTTACTATTATATTATTTGTAGTTGTAGAGATCTCTGTAGGGGAAACTTTACATCTTTTCTGTGATTATTTTGGGACTTGTCTAGTTGGGACTAGACAAGTGGGACCCAGCTAGTTTGGGACTAGCTGGTAGAAAGCTTTACTAGGATTGATAGTGAGAGGAAACACTGTGTGTGGGGTACTGAGAGCCTGGCGAGTGTAGAGACGTAGAGGGTGCTCTGAGCGTGCTCTAACTTGTGGTTTTGTACCTATTGCACTATTCAATACTAGTTCTGCTTTGGGGGCTGGAGTAGGTCGTTGGGACGACCGAACCAGGGTAAATCTGCTGTGTACTCTGTGTCTGCTTTTCATTACTCTGGTTGTGCTTTTAACTGCGTGTGATTTCTCGTGGGTTGCACGAGAATTTTTTATTAGCCTATTCACCCCCCCTCTAGGCTAGGATCCAGATCCAATAAGTGGTATCAGAGCAGGTTTTGGGATCTAGCCTAGGATTGACCATGAATAACCATATGGATAGTGCTTTTGCTGAGGGTCAGTCTGTTTCCCGTCCCCCTAGGTTTAACGGAGGTGATTATGCTTATTGGAAAAATCGTATGAAAATCTACCTTATTTCTGTTGATTACAAGGCTTGGCAAATAATTGAAAAAGGATATAAACTGCCTGTAATTAAAGTAGAAAATGCTGAGATTGAAAAACCAAATGACAAATGGGATGATAATGATTGGAAATCTTATTCTTTAAATGCTAAAGCTATGAATGCTCTCATTTGTGCACTTGATAAATCTGAATATAATAGAATCTCACATTGTCTAACTGCGCAGGAAATATGGCATACTTTGGAGGTGACGCACGAGGGAACGTCACAGGTGAAGGAGTCTAGACTTGCACTTCTGAGCACAGAGTACGAGGGATTTCGCATGCTACCATCAGAGACCATATCAGAATTGTTTGCGAGATTCACCAACATCGTCTACAAGTCTAGCTCGCTCGGTAAGCCATATTCTAGCCTTGAACAGGTGAGAAAGATATTAAGAGCACTGCCAAGCTCTTTCAGACCAAAGGTCACCGCCATCCAGGAAGCAAAGGTATTGTCTCAATTGAAGGTGGAGGACCTTATTGGTAATTTGATGTCCCATGAGTTGGAACTACAAAATGTTGAAGCAAGAGAGAAACCTGAGGAGAAAGAGAAAGACATAAAGCCCCTTGCTTTGCAAGCTAGCGAAGAAGAGGATGATGATGAAGACATAGCGCTAATGGTGAGAAACTTCAGAAAGTTCATCAAGACCAAGCATGGGAGAAACGAAATGGCACCCAGGTTTAATCGTTCTAACTTTAATAATTCTTCCAAGCAATTTAATGATCAGAAATCTACTGATAGAATGCAATGTTTTAAATGCAAGGGAAGAGGACATCTGATGAAGGATTGCCCAAATGAAACTGCTCAGCTCGCTAAAGGAAAAGGAAAAGCGAAGGTATTAACATGGGATATGGATAGCGAAGCTGAAAGCGAGGAGGAACATGAAGCTCATTCTTGCATGGCTTTGAAGGGCATCCAAGACGAGACACCGTCAGGTAGCAAAGCTGAACTTCTTAAAATTTGTGAAGAAATGCAAAATCAAATAGTAGATCATGAGTTCACTATTGAATGTCTCCAAAATCAAAACTATGACATGCAAGTTAGAGATGATAAGGTGTTTAAAGAGAATGAAAAACTTAAAATTGAACTTAATGCATGTAAGTCTACTATTGAAATCATGAAGAAGGAAAAAGAAAGCTTTGATGAAAATGCTCCTTGTATTTCGTGTTCCTCTTTATTAAATAAAAATAGCATGCTTAAACAAGATTTAATGAAGCTCAAAGCTGAAAAAGAATATGAAATAAGAGAGCTTAAGGATAAATTTTGCATGCTAGATAATGACTTTAAAAGAAAAATGATTGAATTCGAGAAGAAGGAAGATGAAAACAAGAGAGTTTTTATAAGTAAATGCACGATGCTTGTGGAAGAGAATAAACAATTAAAAATCAAAGTCTCTCATCTTGAATTGGCCATTAAGAAATTCTCTATAGGAAAACAATCGTTGGACACTATTTTAGAGAATCAATTATATGGCAATAATAGAAGAGGACTTGGTTTTGGTCTGAAAAACGTTGAAAAGCAAAAATTCAAGAAATTCCACAATGCACCCTCTATTGCAAAGAACAAATATGCAAAGTGCTTTACTTGTGATAGTGTAGGCCACACTTCATATTATTGCAAATTTAGGAACACTAATATCAAGTTTAAACAAGTGTGGGTTCCTAAAACAATATTGGCTAACACTAGTGGACCTTGTTGGATTCCAAGGTCACACTTAACACCTTTCATGTAGGTATGATGGAGTTTTGACGAGGAGCGATATATTCAATGTCTCATTCTTATAGCTCCTTCGTCAAAAGGCGACGAGAAGGTATAATTTTTATCCATCTTTGCATATTCATTGCATACCTTCATAGATAGTTTTTGTGTTCTTGTTTTATTTTGTTTTGAGTGCTTGCTTGCATGATTTTTAATGTTTTTATTTCTGAAAAAAAAACAAAAAAAATTGAAAAAAAAACAAAAACAAAAAAAAAATTTGAGCTTAAAAGAATACCCTTTATGTTTTATCCTAAGTGGTATTGTATGAATGATTAAATCTATCCCTTGTAGAAGTTAATTCATTATTGTTGTAGCTACATGAACATGTTGTTATCTTTTTAATAGCCATGACATGTCTCATAAATTTCGAATTTGACTTCTACACCTACATTTGCACTTTCACGATAATAGACTTTTTAGTGCTTTTGGAGATTCTTTTGAAGAATAGTGGAAAGTGAATGTAGGAATGATTAAATTCTGAATTCTCTAAGGGATATGAAGTGTTTAGCCATGAATTAAAATTGAGCAAAAAAATTGCAAATGAAAAATATATGAAAATTGCTCCGTATGAAAAATGGATACACTTCATGGCTAATACACAACCCACGAGTATCCAACTTGTGCTAAATGGGTAATCATTAGCGTTGGTGTATATAACTCGTCAAGCAATGCCACCCCGCATTTAAAAGTCCTTTTAGGCCATGTTTCGGGGTTTGGTAACTTGAACTCATCCTTGATGAGGTGGGAAAAATCAATCCTAGTGATATTCATGAAAAATTGGAAAATGTGGATTGATTTGGTTGATTTTCTGAAATTGAATCTCCTCTTGTACTTTATTGTCTATATCACTACACTTACACTAAGGTGGAGAAGCCTTGTTATGAAATCCTACGAGCTTGGATTGTCTATTTTGTGGAAAACTCATGCAAATTGCACGCTACATAATAATGGTTTATTTTTGCATGGAATACTTTTGTGACTTCATTCATCCACTTTTGGTGATTACAAAGGGGGAGAAAGAAAATAAAGATTTGACTTGATGTCGGTATTATTTGTTTTAGGGGGAGCATGGGAAAATACTTGAATATATGTTGAAGGGGGAGCTTGAGAGAAGGGTACTTGAATAATGTTGAAGGGGGAGCTTGAGAGAAGGGGGAGCATGCTTTTATATATGTTGAAGGGGGAGCTTGAGAGAAGGGTACTTGAATAATGTTGAAGGGGGAGCTTGAGAGAAGGGGGAGCATGCTTTTATATTTACTATTTGTTGTGCATGCTTTGTAATGCTTGAATGACTAATCCATACATCATATTGCATTACACCCTTCAACAGACTTCACACACCCATCTATTGCTCAAATCTTTTATGTGTTTGTCATCACCAAAAGGGGGAGATTGTTGGACGCAACGATCTAGGATCTGTGGTTTGATGATGACAAACGTGTGTGAATGTTTTGATGTGTGCATTAAGTGTTTGCAGGAGTGGCAACGGTGTAATTACAAAAAATGTGGCAAGCTTGTAAATATTCCAAGGGAGTTGGATGCAACCTTTTTCTTGGAGCAAAACTTTATATACAATTGCCTTTGAAGCAAACCTTAATATAAATATAAGCAAACTTTATATACATCATTCCCAACTTAATATAAATAATTGAACACTGGTCTTTTGTGTTGGCAGGAAAACGTGTGGCCAAAGTTGTGAATGGCCAAAATTTGTGAATTCAAAAAGGAAATCAAATGGAATGGTATTGTCGTAAATATGGCCCTAAAACTAGGTCATCCAGAAAACATTATTTAAGGGCCATTGTGATCATGGTTTAAAAAAACGGAGAAGGAGATCAAACGAAAAAAAGGCGGCTACTAAGAAACCCTTGCAGACCCCTACTCCAAAAAGGTACCGGGCGGCATGTGTATTAGAAAAACAAAGGAGCAGACTCAAATGTTATAGCCGGCCTTCATCAATAATACCAGACGTCAAACAGCGGCAGGATTCCAAAGGTGCTCTTTTATGTGCAAAAGAGAGATCAGACCTCATCTTTACAAGCAACACAAAAGGGAAGCTTTGATTTGCACTATTAATTTAATAAATCTGTGCTTTTGTCTTTTCTTTTTGCAAAGTCACGCATGAATCAGAGCACTTGTATATTTCTTTAACTCTTTCACCTTTTTGTGATTTGTGTTTGCAGGTCAAAAAGTAACCTGACACAATCCTTCATCCACGCTTAAAAAATCAAAGAGTCAATTGGGTGATTCAAAAGCACGCACAAACTCGGTTTGTATCACACAAAATACACAGCTTTCCTGATGATTCAAACATTTTTTGTTTGCTTCTTAACAAGTTCTTAATCCCAAGAGCATGAGCCAAATCGTTTGAGCAAAATCAACCAAGAGCCCGAGGCCAGTTGCCGACCGCATCTTCAAGCCGCACTCCAACGCTCGCTGACTGCACTATAGAGGGAGGCGCACTCTGTGCCGGTCGAAGCTGCCGACCGCTGCCCATCCAAGCACCTGAGGCCATGCCGAACAAGGGGACAAGTCGACTGCCACACATGTGCAAGGGGCCAACCATTAAAGCAAAGCTGTGTTGACCAAAGCATCAGGTTGCTTCTTGATTTTAATTTGAATAAGTAAAAGCTGCATCTTGTTGTGTGCAGGTGAACAAAAACAATGCAGAACGTTGGCCATGCATTAATTGGAGATAAGAGGGTATATTAATTGAGGGAGATAAAGAAAGGTGCTGCGGTATAAAAAGGAGCAAGAGGCCACTGAAATTGAGTGGAGTTGCTTTTACCACTCTTCCTTGCCGTAGCATCTGAGGAGCACCAAGGAGGAACGAGGGGACTTCTACATTTTGCCAGAGAACGTCTGGCCTGCGACAATTGACAGAGACGACTGCGCTACAAATATTGAGCTATTCTGAACCTTACTATTATATTATTTGTAGTTGTAGAGATCTCTGTAGGGGAAACTTTACATCTTTTCTGTGATTATTTTGGGACTTGTCTAGTTGGGACTAGACAAGTGGGACCCAGCTAGTTTGGGACTAGCTGGTAGAAAGCTTTACTAGGATTGATAGTGAGAGGAAACACTGTGTGTGGGGTACTGAGAGCCTGGCGAGTGTAGAGACGTAGAGGGTGCTCTGAGCGTGCTCTAACTTGTGGTTTTGTACCTATTGCACTATTCAATACTAGTTCTGCTTTGGGGGCTGGAGTAGGTCGTTGGGACGACCGAACCAGGGTAAATCTGCTGTGTACTCTGTGTCTGCTTTTCATTACTCTGGTTGTGCTTTTAACTGCGTGTGATTTCTCGTGGGTTGCACGAGAATTTTTTATTAGCCTATTCACCCCCCCTCTAGGCTAGGATCCAGATCCAATAAGTGGTATCAGAGCAGGTTTTGGGATCTAGCCTAGGATTGACCATGAATAACCATATGGATAGTGCTTTTGCTGAGGGTCAGTCTGTTTCCCGTCCCCCTAGGTTTAACGGAGGTGATTATGCTTATTGGAAAAATCGTATGAAAATCTACCTTATTTCTGTTGATTACAAGGCTTGGCAAATAATTGAAAAAGGATATAAACTGCCTGTAATTAAAGTAGAAAATGCTGAGATTGAAAAACCAAATGACAAATGGGATGATAATGATTGGAAATCTTATTCTTTAAATGCTAAAGCTATGAATGCTCTCATTTGTGCACTTGATAAATCTGAATATAATAGAATCTCACATTGTCTAACTGCGCAGGAAATATGGCATACTTTGGAGGTGACGCACGAGGGAACGTCACAGGTGAAGGAGTCTAGACTTGCACTTCTGAGCACAGAGTACGAGGGATTTCGCATGCTACCATCAGAGACCATATCAGAAATGTTTGCGAGATTCACCAACATCGTCTACAAGTCTAGCTCGCTCGGTAAGCCATATTCTAGCCTTGAACAGGTGAGAAAGATATTAAGAGCACTGCCAAGCTCTTTCAGACCAAAGGTCACCGCCATCCAGGAAGCAAAGGTATTGTCTCAATTGAAGGTGGAGGACCTTATTGGTAATTTGATGTCCCATGAGTTGCATGGGCAAATATTGCCTTTAGTTAAAGCATGCGGCTGCCAGTGGAGGTTATTTCGGCCTTTGTTCCTTTGGTTCTCAAAGGAAGAATCGAGGGCAGCTTTTGTTTGCCCTGCACAAAACCAGAAAGAAAAGCACAAGTTAGAAAAAGATATTAATTTAATGCCCTAAAACAAACACCTGAATTTGACTCCCTCTTCTTTGAATGTGCCTCTCTGGTTTGTTCTGATTCAATTTGTAGGGCCGGGACATTCAATTTGTTGTATCTTCCTTCATGGCCGTGAGTTGTCAAGCAATGGGACTTTTGGCTTTGCGGCAACAAAAGGGAAAGCTTGAAGATGTCCCTTGCGGCTTTTAATGATTTTCCTTCCACACAAAATGGCCGAACTTGCTTGATGATGGAAGCACAGATTAATAAACTCAGAAAGGATTTGTCCAGTGCGTGAATGCCTTGGAGAAATTGTTTGGCCGGCCTCTTCTTCAATGTGTGCTGCGCCGTGCGTTTGTTGGCCTCTAGTTCACGTGAAGCTTTGTAGACCCAAACAAAAGACTATGCATTAATTGACCTTTGTCCTTCTCTTGAAAAGCTCAGCCTTTGATTTCGGTCTGGGAGAGAACAGAACTACGACTTCCTCTTTCAAATACTTTTGTCTGTACAATTTCGGCCGGACTCTTTAAAGCTTGGGACAATTGGCTTGCGGCAACGTGAGTCCCTCTTTGTTGTCCGGTTCCTATGGAGATTCACGTGTAAGATCCAATGATAATAAAATATTTGACAATAAAATCAGTTAGCCGAGATTGAATTGTCTCCCTCTTTGTTGTGCATGATGCTTGAGGCTTGGGTCAAACTTTTCGGCTTGTAGGAGACACCCCTTGGAACTTGTAGCCAGTTGATGAAGGGAAAGATTGCGGCTTTGAACTCCTCTTGTTAGCTTGTGTGAATGATGATGCAATTAACCTTTTACCTTGAGAGAGCTTCGTTTGTTTGAACCTTGCGGCTATGGGATATCTTTTCGACTTTGGCTGATGTTCTCCAATATAGGGTTACGGCTTAAATTTTTTTCTAGGGTACGTATGGCCGACTTTGAACTTTTGATATGTGCCGCACTCTTTAGGGTTCCTTGAAGAGGGGTTTAAATAGGAGATGGTTGGAGATCTTTTGGCTCATGGAGAATCCTATTTGGGATATAAAAAAGAGACCCTATCTAATCTCTAATTGGTATTTGGTTTGAATAGGATATGATGGGATTTTCATGTATCTTTAATTGATTTGTTCCAATCCCAATTGATATAAAATTGGCTCCATATATTTCCATATTGACCAAGTCCAATTTGCTAGGTGTATATCACTCTGACCAATTCCATTAGCTATGTGATAGCAAATTCTCCAACGCTTAGAATAACGACTTTGCCATTCCTGAAACTCACTTAGCACACACGTTAAATAGTTCGCACAAGTTTGTCATCATCAAACTAAAGATCCTTGATCGTTGCATCCAACAGATACTAGATTAATAATGTAACAGGTACAACCATAAAAAGCTAGAGCACCCACGTCTCTACACTTACCAGTCTCTTAGTACCCCACTCCATCGGTGTTCAACAAAACTAATCCTAGTATACACTTTCTATTGACTAGCCCCAACTAGTCAGTCCCTCTTGTCTAGTACCACACTAGACAAGACCCCAAAACAAGTATGGTAAAGTTTCCCCTACAAAGATCGCTACCACTGCACAAATATAATAATAAAGAGTTTATGAAATCTCAGTTTGTGTAGCGGTAGTCGTCATTGTCAATCAGCTCAGGTCAAATCAAGTCTGACGATGATGTAGTCTCTGATCTCAGCAACTCAAGTTGTGGCTTGCCCCCTTGATCAAACTTGTGGCCTATGGATGTTTCCACCTTGGATGAAGCTTGCGCAATATGAGAAGATCCCTCCTTGTTGACTAGCGCAATATGGGAAGAGGAACTTGAAGCTTTGGAAGGAGGTTGTGCAATGTGTCCTTGACCCTAGCAAGTTGCGGCCTTGATGGTGAACCCCCAAAGATGTTGCGGCCTTGATGGATGTGAAATGGAACTTGGAGCTTTGGCCTTGGAGATTGGAGGTTGTGCAAGGGAGCTTTAGCAATGAGATATTGGAGAGACTTACGCAAGGGAGATGTTGATGCAATGGATGTTCCTTTCAATGTTGCGCAAGATGGCTTTGGCAAGGGGATGTTGCGGCCTAGGATATGTAATATGGCAATGATTTGTTTTAGCTTTGAGGAGATGAGAAGCTTGCTTGTTGCGCAATATGAGATGGGTCTTTTAATGTTGTGCAAGGAGATGAAGATGTGAACATGTAAACTTGCGGCAATGGGCTCCTCTCTTGGTGTTTGCCGAATTTCTCTCTTTGTTTTGGTTGCATTCTCTCTTAAAATCCCTCTCTTTGGATATGGGTTTATATAGGAGAGGATGTGATCAAATAGAATCAATTAGAATCCCATAATTGATGGAGATTGGAAGGAATTCTAACTTGATTAGGATTTGAATGAATCGCCATTGATTTGGAGTTTGAATATGAATGGCTATAGTATTTGAATTTGAGTAGTTATAGGATTTCAAATAAGATCTCATTTAATATCCTATATTGATTTGCATGAGATTCTCCAGATCTCTCAATCTTTGACCAACTCTTCAATTTGCATGGCTTTATGATTTGATTCATGCACCAATTGATTTGAATCAATTCAAATATGGATTTGAGTTGATTTCTTCCTTATCTCCCCATCTTTGACTTAGTCCAATATTTGTAGCCATTATCTACATCTTTGACTTAGTCTCTCTTTGAGTATTTGCGAGAGTGCCATTCCTGAAAACACTTAGAACACACATTAAATCATTCACACACGTTTGTTATCATCAAACACGAAGTCATCGAACGTTGTATCAAACTACACGTTGTATCCAACATCAGCATCCACATTCACGATTCAAAGGACGCGTACCCAAAAATAACACAATACGTCGTCTTACACTCTACAAGGGGTTACACTATTTACAAAGAATTGCAACCACATTAAGGCGAGCTCGGCCGTCCGATCTCAGACACGTGTTGACATCTCGGTGCAGCGACGCTCCGAGTGATGTGCTCTTTTGGCGCGCAAAACATAAGACTTGGTGTTATGGTAGCCAACTTTAAATGCGTCGTGTCGACACACGTGTCACATCACCCGAACTCAACCACCACATCGGTTGAGCTCGAGAGATGGGGGCCATTGATACAGCTCTGGGCCTGTCCAATGACAGCTTAATTATTTATTTCGAGCGGACAAGCCCATCAAAGCCAGCAGCTTCGGCCTAGCAGACTAGAGGCCCCCGCGTGCGACCGATCACCTCCTCATTCAGAGATACAGCTCGATTGACCATTTGGCTGATTCAGTTAATGCGTCTGCTCATAATCCATGCATTCAATGACCGACCGTTAGACCGTTATCAATACCGACAGCTCAGGCCAAATGCAATAACACACCATAAAAGCTCGGACATTACCCTCTAACGTCTCTCAAGAGCCATCACCTATAAATAGTCCCTCAGTCAACGAGAGAAGGGATTTTTGGACGATTCTCTCAGACATTCTCTGACAACCAGATTTTCACACTCCGCTATCTGCTCCACCTAACTCCATATTTCCTCTATAGCTTGGCGCGATAGCTAGTGGCATATCTTCTAACAAAATGACCATAGTTACACTGAGCCTCCTCGAGTCATTGACGGACTTATGCATATGAGGGAATTAAATCGGATCTCAGATCCGACCCCCTGACGAGCTTCTTGTGTTGCATGCAGTCCAAAGATAACTCGGACATGAATCCAATAGCTCGGATCGGAGCCTATTCAGTCCGTGATCAGCTTGCTCAGCCCATGTTAGCCCACGTCAACAGCTGCAACCAAACTATCTTCCGACAATATCAGTAGTGAGAAAACAACCGTAAACACAATCCAACTCCAGATCGAACTTGTCCAAAAAAACCAAACAAATCCAAGCACCAGATCCAAATCTATGATCAAATCCAAACTTGTATTAAAATCAAAAGAATTTGGATTTGGATTCTTAAACCATGGTTGAACAACCCCCTCTCAACTCTAATGACTTCCGAGTTTAATCGTATGGGATCATCAACCCTAATCAACAGCAACTGCCTGCTTTGTTTGACTGATACAATAATGGTCTCCTCAAATTAAATTTTCTCACTAATTTAAACACATTGGAAATTTATTTGGCAGTCGACAAAATTCGCCCAGGCTTGGAATTCGACAGCATATAAAGAAAGCGACAACATGAAATCAAGGTCAACCGTCCAAACATACGAGATCTTGGGCCAGCCAACACCAACACACCAACTCCTAACTGTCAACGGTAAAGTCGGCTGAAGGAAACCAACAACCAAAGCGACAGGCATCGCTTTTATTCGCCGACGAAGGATCATATTATTATGAGCATTGCTTCGCGCACCCACCGTTTTACTCCGCGCACATACCACTATTTACAAGATTGACATTTTACTCCCGCGCACATAGTGGCATGAGCGCGGAGTAAAGCGGTGGGTGCGCGAAACAACTCTCTATTCCCCCACCGACGGCATGGCTATTTAAGTAATTTCCCACGGTACGGCCAACGGGAGCGGAGTTCGTGTCGGAGTCGCATTGTTGAATTCTTGAAAAGGGGGAACCCGGAGCATTCGGAGGTCCCAATTCTTCCACAAGCTCTCAACTTTTAGCGGCTGCACTAAATAAACAAAAGCCCCGCGAACTTCGATCTGCAGCAAAATCATCTCTATTTCGCTCTCGATTCTTTAATGGCGACTTCGACGGAGATCGGCAGGGTTCTGGCCAAAGTCCCGCCGACGAGGGCGGCGGAGAGGTCGGCGCTGGCCTCGACGAGGGGCCTCGGCCGGGCGATTCCGCTTTCGAGGAGGCGCTCGAGGCCTCAAGGGCGGGCGCTGGCGGTGAGATCCGTGAAGATCAGCGAGAGGATTGAGGCCGTGCATCTTGAACCGGCCAATGGAGCCGTTACTCATGTGAGTTTTGTTTGTTAGGTTTCGTTGTTTTGTTCTAATATTTGGATATATTTAGACACTTCATTCCCTTGAACCGACCAAGGGAGAAACCAAGACAGAGTTCGACCTTCATGCCGTTGCGGGCAATGAAATGAAAACACAAGAAAAGTTGCTATCTTTCTGTCACTTGTCATCATCTTTTGTTCCAGTCACGTTGTGCTACCAAACGTTGAAAACAGCGACCGACCAGAAATCTTTATGGACGTGTACACAAACGGAGACAATTGTACAAAAACTGCACGTATATTTGGATATATTTAGACAGATTGAGTTTTTAACTGGTATTTGTTGCATGGCTAGAATAATGATGCTTGTAATCAGGCTTAGTTTGTATGGTTCAATGAAAGTTTATCTTTGATTCTGTCACTTGCACTTCTATTTGTAACGACGCTTTAACTTTGAATAGGAAATACAACGGGAGGTCACAAGCTTTCGAAGGGAAACAAAGATAGTGTGCACAATTGGTCCTTCCACTAGCTCACGTGAAATGATATGGAAGCTAGCAGATGCAGGAATGAATGTTGCCCGGTTAAATATGTCTCATGGTGACCACTGTTCTCACCAGAAAACTATTGATTTTGTTAAGGAGTATAATGTGCAATCCAAAGACAACGTTATTGCCATCATGCTGGATACAAAGGTCTGCTTGCTTCTTGAAATCATTTTTGATAATTGTTTTATTTTCTCCGTAGCATTCTAGTTGCAGGTTGCAACCACATCATTTATGTATTTTGTTTACACGCTTCTTTAAATCCTAGAAGTAGGACAAATTTTCAGAATCAGCAAAATATAGTAAATAATTTTAAAAATCAACCAAATTCAAATTTAATCATAAAAACTAATCAACTTTTCGACACGTCGGTGAAGTGGCTGGTAGAAAACGGAGGGGATTGGCAACCCCGACTATTTTGAGGTTTTTGTTTTTAGACACTACAACGAACCCCGGCCATCTTGGGGCTGCACATTTGACTGACGCTTCTACGTCATGCAGGGCCCTGAAGTACGAAGTGGAGATGTTCCCAAACCAATCTTACTCGAGGATGGTCAGGAGTTCAATTTCACCATTAAAAGAGGAGTTTGCACTGAAGACATTGTTAGTGTAAATTATGACGACTTTGTGAATGATGTGGATCCTGGCGACATTCTATTGGTTGATGGTGAGTGGACATTTTGGCGGATGACTTTGTTCACATTGGAGAGTAGTCACTGCATGGTGGCATCATCTAGTAAATGCTCTATTGTTTTAAGTGAAATTCAACTGACTTAATGGCTTTGGGATATTGACCAGTGGTCCATGTGCTCTAATAAACTAGGGATGGTGGTGAAAGGATTGCTTTGCATGGTCATTGGAATATATAATATTGCTATCTTATTTGATCAAGACAGCCGTATATGCGGTAATATAGTGGTCCAATATACATGTTAACCATGAGACTATTCAAGGATGGTTTATGCTGACGCAAGATCATCGGTGTAAGTTCTCTGGAGTTGACTTGTATATGACACTGCATTCTGCCTTTGGAGAATGCCAAGCTAATTTAGAACAAAAAACACAGTTAGGTCTCTGAAATACTAGTCTATTAGATCTTTGTGTTGCCATTGTTGACATTATAGATAATACTTAAGATGCATAGCTTTCTTTATGTCATATTATAAAATAGTGGGTAATTTTTTGTTAAATTTAGACAGATTAGAGGGAAAAAAGAAACAATTTCTAGATTAAGCTCAATGACCTGCTTTGATATTCTGCCCATAGGAGGAATGATGTCACTGAAGGTGAGTTCAAAATCAGCTGATACTGTTAAATGTCAAGTCATTGATGGCGGGGAATTGAAGTCGAGGCGGCACTTAAATGTTCGTGGAAAAAGTGCTACATTGCCATCTATAACAGGTTGCTCTCTTATTTCAGCTAGAAAATACATACAACTGAATTTTCTTTCATTTTTAAATTGTGGTATCTCAGCATCCAATATCTAACGCAATTATCCAATCATGTTTCTGGTTATTTCCTCAGAAAAGGACTGGGAAGACATCAAATTTGGCGTGGACAACAAAATTGATTTCTATGCAGTTTCTTTTGTGAAGGATGCTCAAGTGGTCCATGAACTGAAGGATTATCTCAGAAGTAACCTTTTTAAATTCATTTTTCGAAATGTTCATACACCATTAGTGCTTATTTTTGACCACAATGACTTCCTTTCCTTTTTCCTTCTTTAAGGTTGCAATGCGGATATTCATGTGATTGTTAAAATTGAGAGTGCGAATTCAATACCAAATCTACATTCCATTATAGCAGCTTCTGATGGGGTATGTTAACTCTAGGCTTTCCTTTTTCCATCATAAGTGCTAGACATTTTTGCAGCTCAAGTCTTTACAGTCATACAATGTATTACCATTTATTTTGTATATCCCCTACCTGTTTGTAACCAGAGATCAGGATGCGAATGCAAACTGCTAGTATACTTTCTGGGTATGAATTGTGTTCTGCATTTTGGATTTATTAACAACTGCTGAACTTTGTGGGATTTTGGATTCTTTCTATTTCCAGTCTTTGTGCTTAACCATAGTGTGCTGGCACCGATACAATGAGCACTCACATATAATAAGCATATCTTTTTTATGGTTTTATCTGGAAATAACTGCCATCTAGTTTCTGTCTAGTGATGCATGTGTAATATTGTTGTGAAAAATACTGGTTCTCCCTACAGGATTTTTTTTTGCTGTGTTGGGATGGGCTTAGGGGTGTTTTATGTTTTTGTTTTTTCCGGTTTTGTATGTTTTTGCCCCCCCCCCCCACCCCCCCCGGGGGGGGGGGGGGGGGTCCACAAGGAAAAGTCCATGCCTGGAGCATGCTTAAGTTCGGTTACAAATCTACAAGCAGAGCTAGACATCTATGTTTTGGTCCTGTTGATCAGTACCCTCTTTTAGCTTTCTTCTTAAGAATGCTGCTAAATGTCCGCAAGCCTGTTTCCAGCAGGGAACTCTTGCAAGCCCAGTCGAGTGCAGAAATATGTAGTTGGCCAATCTGATAGACAGATCCTCTAGGATATTTGGCAAGGCATGATATCTCGGTACTGTTTGTGGTATCATGTTATCCATTTTAGTACTGTTATGTGTAGATTCAGTGGTTTTGGCATTTTCGGATTGGGATTAATACATTATTGGTATCGTTGGCTTAAAATACAAATAAATATTTAAAATAAAAAATCAATATAGGCAAATGGTAACATTGGGTGTGCTTTTTGAATAATTGTTGAAGATTATTTTTAGTATTAATTAAAACATGAATAATCAATGATTTCCAGATTGATAGAAGATTTAAATGATTAAAAACACATGAATAATTAGAATAGTTTAATGGTGTTAGAAAAATCAATTAGTTTTGTTCGTTGTTAATGAAGTTCCTTTTGATGCAGTTTTCAGTATAAATGATGATTCTTGACTGCTATGTGGAATTGATAAGGGCTTAGCACAAGCTTCTTATTCGTTGATTCTTTTCTATTTTTGTCAAATAAATCATCATTAAATATACTTTTGGTGCTTCAAACACTTTGTCTTCCCCTATATCAATATCTATGATGTTTTATATGCATTATAACATTTATAAGTTATAATTTGAGGCTGTCCGGTGATGCTAAATTAAGCAGACCACTTTCAACCTAACGTGTTAACCTTATTAGGTCTTGGACTCCACTGAATATATTATACACTCACCACCATCGTGAGGCAAAACATGCACAAGCTCCATGTACCACCTCACTGCCTAAAAAGGTAAGCATATTATGAGATTCAAACCATCTTAGGTTATATGATTTGAGCTTGACTGACTTGAGGATACACCAAATTTTTAAGCCTCATCTACACAATCATTATTGTTTCGGGGTGTTTTCTCACCACTGAATTGTTGACTGGAGTGCTGGAGGCCAACACGATCACCCAGGGCGTGCCTGGTCTCCAGGAGACGGGCGCAGCTGGTTCGGCTCGGCGAGAAGCACGCGAGTCCGTGCGTCGGCGTGCCGACGGGATCATCGGCAAGGCGACGGCCTCCGTAGGAGGCGACGGCCTCCGTAGGAGGCGACGGCCTCCGTAGGGGTAGAGATGAACAGGCTCGGGGTGAGCGCGCTAGGCTCCGGACTGGTTGGGCACCAGAGGGTAGCCTCGACGCGGCTGGATCTACTTGACCTGAACAGACGAGAAAGTTCGTCAAGGGGTTGGATCTTGGTTTTGACTAAGTCCCCTCTGATGCCTTAAGCCAGAACGGATCTGAATGATACTTGGTGGGATCTGTATGGCTCACGGGAAGATCGATAGGCGAGTCCTCAGGCCGAGCTGTGGAGGAAAATTATTAGGTGGAAGACAAGGTCGTTAGAGAGGAATACTTCGGTGTTTTGGTTATCCCGGAAGTGATGATCCTTTTGAACGTTGCTATTCGAGTCGCTTTATAGGAGTTTTCCCTGGCCACGTTTTCTTAACGTCTCCTCATCTCGTCCCGATCATCCGTCACTCTGATGGTGCCTTCATGGGTCATGAAGGTGGACGTAATGGGGCCTCTTAATGGTGATTAAGGGGGCGCGTTTTAAGGGGAGCGGTTAACTCCTGCTGTTGTGGGTTAGCGGTTGTGTCCGCTTTGGTCCGAGGCCGGCCCGACTCTGATTCTTCGTGGGGGCCTCGTTCTCCCAGGCCCATGGGTTCGCGACGCGGGCTTGGGCCGTTCGGTCTTGGCCCATCCTGGAAGGGCCGTATCAATTGCCCCAATCGCTCGGACCGTTCGGATTCTGACGGTTCTGTTCGAGTGATGTGATCCGTGTGGAATTGACAGGTGCGTCAGTCAAGGCAGCAACATTGAATGAAGATTATTATGACGCTGCCTGGTTGGACTTCTCTCGCCCTTGGGAGCGGAATTCGAAGTGCCGTCGGTTGCTGGATGTCGCCACTCATCCTTCTTCGAACGACATAGTTTTTGGGATTGTCTCTCATATAAAGTCACCGCCCTGTCAGATTTTTTCGTTTGTACTTCCTAATTTGATCTTGCTCCTCCGAGTGCTTACGAATCCCTCTTCGCCTTTCTTTTTCCAATCTTTTCAAGGTAATCTCCCTCTTCCCTTTTTGCCTATTTGATTCATCCAATGGCAGCGTTGAGAATATGGAATTCCGCTCCTGGGTCTGGTGATCCTCCCACCCCTAGGCATGGCAATCTTCCGACTCCTGGGTCTGGCAATCCTCCTGCTCCTCGGCCGGCCCTTGACAAAGTGAATGGTCTGTTGTTTGAGGATCCGGCCCGCCGGGTAGATGCCCACGCAACGGAGGAGTTCGATGTTCCTCCGACGATCATTGGATCGTCGTCCATTGTTCCTTACTCTACGGCCGAAGAGATCAGGGCGAAGTACTTTTGCCATCCGTATGACGTTCGTATTCCCTTTGCCTACGAAAGGATTTGTTTTTAAGGGAGCCGCGAGGTCGGTGTGTATGTCGAGATGTTCCGCATGGGGCTTCGCTTCCATCTCCACCCTTTCGTTATCCAGGTCCTGGAGTTTTTGGTGGTGGCCCTATGTCAGCTGACCCCTTACTCGATCACAGCGATGGTCGGATTCATCATGATCTGCAATGCGCATGGATTGGAGCCGACCCCGTCCCTATTCTTCTAGTATTTCCGGGTTCAGATGGTTGGCCAGGGGTCGTGGCAACACATCCGCGCCTGGGCGGGGAGGGAGTGTCTGCTAGGTCTGCCCCGCTGGGTTGGCGACTGAAGTAGAGATTATGTTTTCGTCACCTTTCTGGGAGACGCCGTGATCATGACCAGTTGGGGGAGCCTGTGTCGATATGACTTGACATTATCCCTTTCCGAGGCCGATCAGGCTGCGGTCAGGCTTCTGGCGTCGTTGTCGCTGCTGGAGAGGTCGGTCTGGCCTCTACTGGTCGACCTCCTCCTCAAGAGTCATGTGGTCCCTCGGTAGACGCTTTTTTCCTTCTGCTATTCTCTTTTGCTTACCCTGATCTTCCTTCTTTTTGCAGAGAGATGACGGGTCGAGAGTTCAGCCGTGGCGTGTGCGAGCTCATTCGCCGGGGGCCAATAGCGGCCGCGGAAATCCCTCTGGCAACACACCTCGGCGCACGGTGGAAGAAGTGATCCGCATGGCCGACGTCGCGGTGGGGACAGTTGAGCCGACGGTCGTCCCTACGCCACCGTCCCAGGTCGTCGTTGATTCCCCCACAGTGGGGAACTTGACCGATGATAACCCCGATCCCGCACGTGCCGAGGGGGCCGCCGGGGCACCGGATTGAGCCCCGAACACAGGCCAGGGGTCGCGGGGGAGAAAGGAAGCGCCCTCCTTCGGAGTCTAGAGGGCCCGAAGAGAAGAAGGCAGGGGAGAGCAGGCTCCCGGTGGTGCCTGACCCGCCGGTCATTTCTGTAATGCCCTAATAGCTACTGCACAAGTACTAGAGGGGGGGGGTGAATAGTACTTTAAAATAATCAAGAGTAATTATTCCTAATTATTGTGCAAACTCAACCAACAATGCGGAATGAAAATATTGACAACAATAAAAGACAATTGCAAACAAAGCGATATAACGGGTTCAGATCCACCTAAGTCTCCCCGACTTGTTCCCGGTGATCCTACGTCCCAAACACCCGGATCCCCTCCGGCTATTTGAGTTAGAAACCACTAACCCAAGTTTTGCACTATGAAATTCTTGTAGAAAACCTCTACAAGATCAAATCATATACAAAGGAAAATGTGACTCCCACAAACCGGGATCACACACTTCTCTTACAACCGAGAGAAAAACTTGCAATAACAAAGTAAATGAAACAATAAAATGCTTACCAACAAAATCCTATGCCTTGAGTAAACTTACGATTTTAAGGCAAGGAGGATTTTGAGGAAGAAGAAGTCACCAAACCCTAGCTCCACCAAGATGATCAACAATAGGTGGCTAGGGAGAAGTTGGTGGCTTGAGTTCAAGCTCCTAGCTTGAGTGGCTCACAATCAATGAGAATCTCTCTTGAGGAATAAGAGTGAGGGAGAGATTCTAGTGAGAAATGAGAGCTTGGAAATGAGAATTAAATGCTCTTCTCTTTGATATCTAAAACTCAATAATGGCAGTCTTGAATGCTATGAAGAAGCATCTCAAGATTATATAGGATAGAGAGGAGAGAGAGGGAAAATTCGTGCATTTAATGCTCCAACGGATCTATTTCTGAAGCAGTCTAATTGGTCTAAGAAGGATCACTGACCGATTAGTTTCTCAACTAGTCGGTCGGTGATTCTTCTTGGACCGACTAACTAGTTCACAACCAATAAACATAATTCAGGAGATATAGAACTAGTCGGTCTAAGAAGACTTGCCAACCGACTAGTTTGACAACTAGTCGGTCGGTGAGTGTTCTTTGACCGACTAAGAGTTGAAATACAATAGGCTGAATTCAAAGAGAGCTAGTCGGTCTAAGAACAAATTCCAACCGACTAGTTTCACAACTAGTCGGTCGATGAATGTTCTTGGACCGACTAACTGTAAACAGTAGCTCAGGCTGAGAAATGAAGTTATAACTAGTCGGTCTAAGAAGGATTCCTAACCGACTAGTTTGACAACTAGTCGGTCGGTGAACCTTCTTGGACCAACTAATTGGTCAACAGTGAAGATGCTGAATTGAGCAAGGAGATCTAGTCGGTTCAAGAAGGATCACTGATCGACTAGATGACAATCTAGTCGGTTGGTTCTTCTTCTTGAACCAATTAGGATGCACAAGAAGCCGCAAAATGAAGCGAGAAGCTTCGGGAAAGTTTGTATGGGCTTGTAAGATAATCCTAGCTCTAAGATATGAGTGTTATGAAGATTATCATGTAAAATCTACTCAAGGCTTAACATTCTACGAAAAGAAGCTAGAAGACTATAAATTAAACTTGACGAACCGTCTTCAAAGCTTCAATCCGAATCTCTTGACTTCAATAATGCTCATAGAGCTTCAACGAAGCTTCAGGCACATGATCACGCGCTTTGAGAAGTCTTGAGACGTCGCTTTAGATGTATCTAGAATTTTGGCGACGATCTCCATAACTGCGCTGACAAAGAGTTAGTTCACGATATTTATGTTCATAATCAAAACCAAATCCGGGGAATCAATACTCAACATTCTCCCCCTTTTTGGTGATGACAAACCAACATAAATAATAATCAATAATAATGAGTCGAAAGAAATTTACTTACTCCCCCTGCATTGATGACACGTTAATTCCATATTAAATAATAATCATACGCATCAAGCAGACGAGGAAAGTATAAAATGTGAATCCAATTATTGAAATTTCGGATCTAAGTCCATTTTTATATCTTAACTCCCCCTGAATCTAACATATCAAATTAGATTCACGGTAAATTGCTTTAAATTATCATTTAGCACATCATCATTATTAATTCTCTCCCCCTTTGGCATAAGCAAAAAGAGCGGGGGGAGATCAACGACAACAACAATGGTTACAAATAAAAGCACGAGAGTCGAAGAATACGACGACGGTCCAAATGACACCAAAGTAAAATCACAAAGAAAATCAAAGCGTGCCAACGAGACCATAGTCGAAAATCGAAAAATGAAATCATCAAAACTCAAATCAATTTCACATATTGAGTTATGGAACATACTCTCCAATATCAACATTCTTAGTGAATTTAGTGCATGGAAAACAATTCTATGTTTTCATAGAAATAATTTCTATTTAATCAATATAATCGTCGAGCGACGAAATCAACATCAGAGACAAAAAGAATATAATGCACACTGAAATAAATGGCAACACGATGTATATATAAATATATATATATTAAAACACAAAGGTTTTTGAATTCTAGGGCTGACTGGGACAAGCTGATGTCATGATGATGTATAAAGAGGTTGATAGAAGAATGGCTAGGATTTAATCTTGGTAAAAGAAGGGTTGAGATGAGTGTTTGGAAAACCCACCACTTTTTTCTTTTTGTATTCAAACCCCCCACAATCATTACATTTGCGCAGAATACCACCTATTTCTCATTTTTTGCTTAAAACCCATCTCATTTCACTTTTTACCCACATACCATACACACACACACGCACTTATGCACTTCCACCCTTCGCGTCGAAGGCGCCCGCTAAATTTTTTAACGCTAATTTGTTGTTCCGACTCAAGGGCGCCCTCACCGAATTTATTGTTCTACGCCGAATTTGTTGTTTCGCACAAATTTGACTATGTAAATAATGTTTGAGAACAAAGATTTCACGGGTGAAAATCTGAAATGAACCGTGCCCGCGGGCACGGGTTATGACTAGTAAATATATATAACATGATACATCAAAAAGTATACATCTGCTAACACAAATATAAACGATCCTCAGATCGGAGCACATCATACAACATGTCTTAACAGACATCAAAATGAACATACAACAAAATGTATCATCAAAACATCAAAATACATCAAAATGACATCACCACCCAACTATCCTACCCCACTCTCTCACAACCAATATATCATCCAAATGCACATGGTAGAGTCCTCTAACGCAAGCTCAGGAGGCGGAGGGAGGATCAGCAGCAGCAACAGGCTCTGCAGCAACAGGCCCTAAACAGGCTCTGTAGCTGTCTTTTGGCATTCCCAGTCGATTTTAAAGCCCCCGCACCGATTAGAACGGGAAGAGATTCCAAATGGTGACGGACATCTATGTGTTTAGAACGGGAATGGTGTACCGGATTCTTAGAGAGACATATTGCACTTTGGTTGTCCACCATGATAGGGCAAGTATTACAGTTTATACCAAAGTCTTTAAGTGTGTGTCTCATCCAAAGAACCTGAGCACACGCAGCATCGGCGGCAATATATTCCGCCTCGGTGGTTGAAAGTGATACGGAATTCTGCTTCTTGGAAAACCAAGAGACAAGAGAATTTCCTATAAAATGGCAAGTGCCACTAGTACTTTTCCTGTCGGATTTGCATCCAGCATAATCTGCGTCACTATATGAGATTAACTCATATGTGCTAGACTTTGGATAATATAATCTGTAGTCGAGGGTGTAACTTAAATAACGGAAAATACGTTTTACCGCTACTAAGTGAGATTCCTTAGGTTGAGATTGATAACGAGCACATACACATACAACAAACATAATATCAGGCCGACTGGCAGTAAGATATAATAAACTACCTATCATACCTCGATATAGACGGATGTCTACATCTTTGCCGCCCGAATCTTTATCAAGATGTGTAGTAGTGCTCATTGGAGTCTTCTTGCCAGAAGCATTCTCCATTCCAAATCGCTTTAGCAACTCCACCGTGTACTTGGTTTGGTGGATGAAGATTGCATCGTTCATTTGGCGAATTTGGAGACCTAAGAAATATTTGAGCTCACCCATGTGGCTCATCTCAAATTGGTCCTTCATGACATTAGAAAACTCTTCGCAAAGAGTGAAGTTAGTAGCACCGAAAATGATATCATCAACATAAATTTGAACTAAAATAATATCATGATTCGCATACTTAACAAATAATATAGAATCAACTTCACCCATTTTAAAACCCAAATCCAAAAGAAAGTTCTTTAGGCGGTCATACCAAGCTCGAGGAGCTTGTCTCAAACCATAAAGTGCTTTCTTAAGTTTGAAAACGTGATTTGGAAATTTTTCATTTATAAAACCCGGAGGTTGAGAAACATAAACTTCCTCAACAACATCTCCATTTAAAACACACTTTTTACATCTATTTGAAAGAGTTTAAAATCTTTATGGCATGCAAAAGATAACAATAACCTAATAGATTCTAATCTAGCTACCGGAGCAAAGGATTCTTCGAAATCTATACCTTCCTCTTGCCGGTAGCCTTGAGCTACTAACCGAGCTTTGTTTCAGATGACGTTTTGGTTCTCGTCTTATTGTTCTTGAAAATCCACTTCGTTCCTATAACGGTGTGGTTCTTCGAAGGCAATGGAACAAGTTCCCAAACCTCATTCCTCTCAAATTGAATGAGTTCCTCCTCCATGGCTAGGATCCAAGCACTATTTTCGCACGCTTCGTTAATATTCTTTGGCTCTATTGAGGAGGCAAAGGCACAATGAGCGAAGTAGTTGACTTGAGATCTCGTCTTGACACTATCAAGTATGTTGCCAATGACTTGCTCATGGGGATGGTCACGAACTGTATGAAGCCGTTTGGGAATTCCCTGATCACTAGGAACATTCTCAAAAGTATCATCAATAGGGTTAGTATCAATAGAATCAATAGACTTAGAATTACCAATAGAATCACATAAAACATCCATGGAGTCATCATCTGATGCGGACACGCCAGAGCCGAGCACACGCGGGGAGCCCACGATTGTTTACGTGCGCAGGAGGAGGCGTGGGGGCTGGAATTAGCGTTAGTCATTTCAGGGGTATTTTGGTCTAGTCAGACCAAATTAGTAAATCCCCATTTCCCTTTATAAATTAGGGCTAGCCGTCATTAGGAGGGCATGCTTGATTTGTCTTCGAACAATCTAGTTATCAATTTGATGCTGTTTAGGCTTTTAGGCGTTCAATAAAAGCTAGGAGATTGATTCGTCTCGAAGAATCTTTATCAAGTTCTCAATTTCTAATTGTTCTTCCACTATTTTCCATTTTTTCCACCTTTAAATCGCTGTTTTGATCAATTAATCGCTGATTTGATCCAAACGGCAAGCGGTTCGTATCAAATTGGTATCAGAGCGGTGAGATCTAATGGCGGGAGGAACAAGAAGCGGCGCGACGGAAGAACGGCTTCAAGGGTTTCGTGAAGAAATCAACCGCGAGATGGAGGAATTAAAGAAAGCCATGGGTGATGATATTCAATCATTGAGGACGGCCATGGAGATCTCCAACAAGGATCACGCCCATACTCAAGAGGACATCCAAGTCGAACTCAAACACATGAGGATCGAGGCGGCGAAGACGGCGAGTGAGATTGCTCAAATCCCAACGATGATGGCGATGCTCCAAACCATCTCGGCGGCCGTAGGAGGAGATCGAGGCAAGAGGCCGGAAGGGTTTTTTGTCGAAGCGGCGGCTACAAATTTTCCAAACCAAGGCGACGGCTGCCCAAATCTTCTAGGGTTTGCGGGGGAAGGGAGCGGGACCCACCCGGACCAGACGGCAAGCACGGCGGGCCCCACTGGGCCTGCCGTAAGTTCGACAGGCCCAATAGGGCCTGCCGACAGCAGCGCGCCCCCATCCGGGGGCGCGGAAGGCGGAGCGCCCCCTTCCGGGGGCGCGGGAGGCTGGGCGCCCCCAGGCGGGGGCGCAGGTGGCGGAGCGCCCCCTTCCGAGGGCGCGGGTGGCTGGGCGCCCCCATCCGGGGGCGCAGGAGGCTGGGCGCCCCCAGGCGGGGGCGCAGGTGGCGGAGCGCCCCCTTCCGGGGGCGCGGGTGGCTGGGCGCCCCCATTCGGGGGCGCAGGTGGCGGAACGCCCCCGCAGGGGGGCGCAGGTGGCGGGGTGCCCCCGGCGGGGGGCGCTGGAGGCGGTGCGCCTCTGCTGGGGGGCGCGGAAGGCTGGGAAACCCCTTTTAGGGGTACGGCAGCACATTTTGGAGGCCCGGCGAGACCACTGAGGCCTTTTGGGGGCGTGGCGGGGTTTGTTCAACCCCCTGGAGCGACGGCGAGACCCGACGGACCAAGAGGGGCTCCCGGGGTGACGATTGGGGTTCCTGCGGCCCAATTTTGGGGCCCAGGGGGCCATCTGGAGGACCGGACAGCTCCCGTTCAGCAACACAGAGGCGCTAGAGGGCCCATTTTTGCACCACCTCCTCGGCTATCGGATTGTTTGGGGAACTACATCCCTGCGGGGGATAGGGAGCGACCTCAATGGCCTGTTGAGCTGTACGAGGGCGGCGACGGAGGCCCCGGAGGAGGGCAAGGGGGCGTGATGGTGCAGGGAGGCATCCCTAGGTGGGTTGGTGCACAGTACGGTGACATAAACGCGGATCGAAGGCTGAAGAAGCTGAAGATGCCGACGTTTGATGGCACCGATCCGGACGGCTGGGTTTACCGGGCCGAGCGTTACTTCCAGGTGATGCAGCTGACGGAGGTGGAGGTCCTGCGTGCTATAGGGATCTATTTCGAGGACAAGGCCCTAGCCTGGTACCGGTGGAAGACAGCCCGCTCCCCTTTTCGTTCCTGGGAGGAGCTCTCTTCTTACCTTCTCGACCGGTTCCAGGAGAAGTCCGGAGGGGACTTCTATGAGCAGTTGTCAGCACTGCGACAGGAGGGGACAGTTCGGGACTTCGTGGAGAAGTTTGAGATGTAGGCTAGCAGGTTGCGGGGGGTGTCTGACCAGGTGTTGATCGGGAGCTTCATGAGGGGGTTGAAGCCCTCGATACGGGCAGAGCTTCGGATGCAGAGGCCCAATGACTTGGAGGATGTCCTCCGTCTAGCCCACATGGCGGAGGAGAAGCACACGGAGGAGAGGCGCATCAGAGGGGCTTGGGGAGCCCAGGGCCAGCGCAGCACGGCAGCACCAGTTCCACCACGGCCAGCAGCAGGAGTCCCAGTGGCGCCTAGAGGGGAGGTCAGGCCGGGGGTGGTACCAGGCAGGCGACTGACAGAGGCGGACATGCGGGCCAGGCGTGCAGCAGGGTTGTGCTTCCGTTGCGACGAGAAGTTTAGCCCCGGTCACCGATGTGCGAGCAAGTTGCTGCAGATCGTGATCGTCCCCGACGAGGAGTATGAGGAGGAGGTACTGGAGCCCGAGCAGTTGGCGGAGGAGGAGGCGAGTGTACACATGGACGTGGCGGAGGTCTCTCTGAACTCTGTGGTAGGATTCACTCCGAATCATACCATGAAGTTATCAGGGACGTTGGCGGAGCAGGCCGTGACGGTTCTTATTGATAGTGGGGCGACTCACAACTTCATTTCTAGGAAGTTGGTGGATCGCCATGGGTTGGATCTGAGTACGTTGGAGAGATTCACAGTGTTGCTGGGGACGGGGAAGATGGAGGAGAGCGCTGGGCTCTGCAAGGGGGGTGTGCCTGATGCTGCAGGGCATACAGATAGTGGAGGACTTTTTACCCTTGGAGTTGGGAAATGTGGACGTCATTCTGGGGGTGCAGTGGTTGAAGAAGTTGGGGGAGATGAAGGTGAACTGGAAGCTCCTGCGGATGGAGTTCCAGGACGGCGACCGGACGGTGGTGTTGACCGGAGACCCTACACTCTGCTTTTCGGTGGTGGCCTTCAAGGCCATCACTAGGGCGTTGCAGGATGAGGGTGAGGGTTTCTTGGTGGAGTGCCAGGGGTTGTCGACTGAGGAGGAGCAGCAGACAGAGATCGCAGGGGAGGTGGAGCCGGTACTGGAGCAGTACCAGGAGGTATTTCAGAGCCCACAGGGGCTGCCACCGCAGAGGGGACACGAGCATGCGATCGTGCTACGGGGGGATGGGGCTCCGGTCAGCGTGCGGCCATACAGATACCCGCATTCGCAGAAGGACGAGATAGAGCGGT
Organism: Scilla litardierei; assembly: GCA_030789695.1. NCBI lineage: Eukaryota > Viridiplantae > Streptophyta > Magnoliopsida > Asparagales > Asparagaceae > Scilla > Scilla litardierei. Next base: position 391,787,931 of record CM061142.1, read on the forward strand.
TGGTGCGGGAGATGCTGCAGGCGGGGGTGATACAGCCCAGTGTGAGTCCTTTTTCTTCACCAGTGCTGTTGGTGAAGAAAAAAGACGGGAGTTGGAGGTTTTGCGTCGATTACCGGGCGCTGAATAGGGAGACTGTCGCGGACAAGTTCCCTATTCCGGTGATTGACGAGCTGTTAGACGAGCTACATGGGGCAGCGATCTTTTCGAAGATCGACTTGAGAGCGGGTTACCACCAGATACTGATGCGGCCAGAGGATGTGCCGAAGATCGCTTTCCGTACCCATGAGGGCCATTACGAGTTTCTCGTCATGCCTTTTGGCTTGACGAATGCCCCGTCGACGTTCCAGGCACTCATGAACAAGGTGTTCCAGCCCTACCTACGGCGGTTCATACTTGTATTTTTTGACGACATCCTGGTCTACAGCCGGGATATGGAGGAGCACATAGGCCACTTGGAGATAGTGTTCAAGGAGTTATTGGCGAATCAGCTCTTCGCCAACCGGAAGAAGTGCAGCTTTGGGCAGCTGCGGATTGAGTACTTGGGCCATGTAGTGTCGGCAGAGGGGGTAGCGGCCGACAGATCGAAGATATCAGCTATGCTAGATTGGCCGATTCCTACTACGCTACGAGCCTTGAGGGGCTTTTTGGGGCTGACGGGCTACTACAGGAAGTTCGTCAAGGGTTACATCACGATTGCGTGGCCTCTCACCGAGCAGTTGAAGAATGACGGATTCAAGTGGGGGGAGGAAGCCACCAAGGCCTTTGAGGCCTTGAAGGTGGCTATGACGACGGCACCGGTCCTAGCCTTGCCAGATTTCAGCATATCATTCGTGGTCGAGACCGATGCCTCGGGGTACGGGCTGGGAGCGGTACTCATGCAGGAGGGCAGACCCATAGCTTATTTCAGTCAGGTGCTGACCGCTAGAGCACGACTGAAATCAGTCTATGAGCGGGAGCTGATGGCCATAGTCTTCTCGATTCAGAAGTGGCGGCCGTACTTGTTGGGGCGGGAGTTCGTGGTCCGCACGGACCAGCGGAGCCTCAAGTACTTACTGGAGCAGAGGCTGGTCACTGAGGAGCACCAGCACTGGTTGTCCAAACTGGTGGGGTACCGGTTTGACATCGAGTACAGACCCGGGTTAGAGAACAAGGCTGCTGATGCCTTGTCACGGAGGGAGGAGGGCATCGACTTGAGGGCATTGTCACTGCCTATGTGGTTGGGTTGGGAGCCGATGTTGCAGGAGGCAGAGGCAGATGCGGAGTTACGACAGATCCGGGAGAGACTGCAGAGTGGCGAGGACGGACCGGTTGGTTACTCGGTAGTAGGGGGCAGATTGTTGTACCAGGGGAGGATGGTGATACCCCGGAGCTCAGAGTTCATACCGGTCCTCTTCCAGGAGTTTCACAGTTCGGTGACTGGGGGCCATTCAGGGGTACAGCAAACCTACCAGAGGATGGCCAGAGAGCTGTATTGGCCAGGAATGAAGAAGAGGATCGCGCACCTAGTCGCAGCTTGTGACGTTTGCCAACGTCACAAGTACATGGCTATGGCTCCAGCGGGCCTACTACAGCCGTTGGCACTGCCGGAGAGGGTTTGGGAGGAGGTGACAATGGACTTCATTGATGGACTCCCACGGTCCGATGGGTACACGGTGATATTCGTGGTAGTGGACCGCCTGAGTAAGTACGCTCACTTTATTCCATTGAAGCATCCATACACTGCAGTGTCGGTAGCTACCGCTTTCACGCGGGAGGTGATACGGTTACATGGGGTGCCCGGGTCCATTGTGTCCGACCGGGACCAGGTCTTTATGAGTGGCTTCTGGCGGGAGATATTCAGGGTGCAGGGTACGGTCCTGAAGCGGAGTACGGCCTACCACCCCCAGACCGACGGCCAGACGGAGGTGGTCAACCGCAGCATAGAGACATACTTGCGGTGCTTCGCCTCAGAGACACCACGTCAGTGGCATATGTGGCTATCATGGGCAGAGTACTGGTACAATACTTCGTACCACTCTGCGGCAGGGACGACGCCATTTAGAGTGCTGTACGGGAGGGATCCCCCACCCTTGCTCCGTTTTGGTGATAGGCAGACTCCAGTGTCTCAGGTGGAGGAGTACATGGGGGAGATGGACAGTTTGCTAGAGGAGCTGAAGAAGCATCTGCTACGCGCTCAGCAGATGATGAAGGCCAGGGCCGATGGGCATCGTCGAGATGTACAGTTTCAGGTGGGAGACATGGTGTATCTCAAGCTGCGTCCGTACCGGCAGAGATCGCTAGCGAGGAGGCCGAATGAGAAGCTGTCAGCTAGATATTTCGGTCCATACAGGGTGGTAGCCAGGATTGGCCAGGTGGCGTACCGGTTGGAGTTGCCCGCGTCCTCAGGGATACATCCGGTGTTCCACGTGTCACAGCTGCGAAAGGCTATCGGAGATCAAGCGGTGTCTGCTACTTTGCCTCCTACCTTGACAGAGGACATGGAGGTATTACTCGAGCCCGTGGATGTGAGGGCGGTTCGTCAGGGCCCGGGGCGGCGAAAGGAGGTGCTGATATATTGGGCGGGTTTGCCGGACTGTGATGCGACTTGGGAGGCCTACGACGTGATGCGAGAGCAGTTTCCTGACTTCCACCTTGAGGACAAGGTGGCTCTTTTAGGGGGGAGTATTGATGCGGACACGCCAGAGCCGAGCACACGCGGGGAGCCCACGATTGTTTACGTGCGCAGGAGGAGGCGTGGGGGCCGGAATTAGCGTTAGTCATTTCAGGGGTATTTTGGTCTAGTCAGACCAAATTAGTAAATCCCCATTTCCCTTTATAAATTAGGGCTAGCCGTCATTAGGAGGGCATGCTTGATTTGTCTTCGAACAATCTAGTTATCAATTTGATGCTGTTTAGGCTTTTAGGCGTTCAATAAAAGCTAGGAGATTGATTCGTCTCGAAGAATCTTTATCAAGTTCTCAATTTCTAATTGTTCTTCCACTATTTTCCATTTTTTCCACCTTTAAATCGCTGTTTTGATCAATTAATCGCTGATTTGATCCAAACGGCAAGCGGTTCGTATCATCATCATTGGTAATTCTAGTAGGGACAAAAGTTTCATTAAATGAAACATGAAGAGATTCCTCGATCGTTGAGGTTCTTTTGTTGTATATCAGGTAGGCTTTGCTACGGGAGTAATATCCAACAAATATCCCCTCATCGGATCTTGGATCAAACTTGTCCAAAGTTCCATACGTGTTTTTAATAAAACATTTTGCGCCGAAAACTCGAAAATGTTTAATTTGAGGTAATCTACCAAACAACAATTCATAACAAGTTTGTTTGGTGCCGGGCCTCAAAAGTATTCTATTAAACACATAGCAAGCGGTATGTACCGCTTCAGCCCAAAATTGATGGCCAAGTTGGCTATCATCAAGCATTGTGCGAGCACATTCCACTAGCGTCCTATTTTTTCTCTCAACAACACCATTTTGAGGGGGTGCGCGAGTGAAAGAAAAGGTGTGTGTAATACCAACTTCATCACAAAAATTTGAGAAAGATTCATTCTTAAATTCCCCTCCATGATCACTACGAATAGTGACAATGGTGGTTCCAATGAGATTTTGTACTTTCTTCACAAATATTGTGTAGTTTTCAAACGCATCATTTTTATTACTTAAAGAAAATACCCAAGTAAATCTAGAAAATTCATCAATGATGACAAGTCCATATCGAGCATTCCCTAATGAAGCAACTCTAGTTGGCCCAAAAAGATCTAGATGTAAAAGCTCTAGAGGCCGCTTAGATGAAATGCTTTTCTTAGGTTTAAATGACGATTTTGGAAGCTTGCCTCGTTGACACGAGTCACAAAAGCTTTTCTTTTGAAAGACAAGCTTAGGAAAACCTTTAATAGAATTTAACTTGGAAAGTTTGAAAAGTGTTCCAAAGTTCACATGACCAAAACGTCGATGCCATAAGTGTTGTTCACTTGTGTTGGCAATGAGACATTGTTCATGTGATTTTGGAAGATCTAATATATAAATATCCTTATGGCGTGTGCCAGCGAATAACACATTATTAGTATCTTTACTCAAAATATGACACATTCCTTTCGCAAAGCTAACTTTGTAACCTTTGTCACAAAGTTGGCTTATTGAAATAAGATTGTGATTTAAACCTTTAACAAGGTATACATCACTTATTAGGGGTTTAGATGGGTTACCAACTTTACCAACACCAATGATGGTTCCGCTCTCGTTGCCTCTAAAGACTACACGGTTCCCATTCACAATGGGCATCACTCCGGAGAGCAATTGAGCTTCACCCGTCATGTGTTTTGAACACCCGCTATCGAGTATCCACCCATCCTTGGAGCTAAATTTGGATTTGTTGCTCCGTTTCTTTTTCTTGAGTACCTAAAGATAGAAATATCATTCCATGGTACCCAAGATCATTGGGTCCTAATAGATTAGACCTTTGGAAGCCAAGTCCAATTGGACTTCGACTTCCCAACATAATCATCATTATGCACGACATTCATAAAATAGGAATTCATGTATGCTTGTTTTTCATGCATGTTAGTGTTCTTCGGGTCCCAAATAGTGAATATTTTGGGAGCCCTATTCCTATCGGGAGCATGCATACGTTGTTGATGTCTACGTGATGCATGTGGCCTATGAGGAGGTGGCCTAGGAAATGCATGTCGAGGATAAGCATACGGCACATGATGAAATGGTGGTGGCGACATATGATATGGTGCATGATGGTAATTGTTCATATGATAGTGATGAGGATGAACATATGCATGTGGAGGAACATGTGCGTGAGGGTGTCTCACTTGGTGTGCACGTGCTCGTGGAGCATAAAATCATCATAATTGTGAACCAGTGGAGTAGGATGTGTGTTCCTACGTGGCATAGTATTGGTGTACATAAATGCATGACCCTTCTTTGGAGGTCCACCCAAAGTGGGTTTCTTTCCAAATGAGGGTGTGTACCTAGTGAAAGCACCATTGGTAGATGAACTACTCATGTGGTGTTTACTCCTACTAGTTGAGGCTTCGGAAGATGGCCTAACAAAGGTGGTAGACGATTTGGATGAATTTCCCATTTTATACCCCAAGCCAATGCGATGATTAGCCGGAAGTAAATCATTTAGGATATTATCCAAATGGTCCTCACCTTTATTGAATTTATTAATTCGGCCTAATGTGGACTCATACTTCTCGGTGAGAGAAAGTATAGAAGCATCCAAAGTGGACACTTGAGTAGTGAGTTCACAAACACGAGACTTGAGATTTTCATTCTCAATACTCAAAGTTGAGTTTCGAGAAATCCAATCCGCTATCTCGTGTTCCTCCGAATCCTCAATATGAACATGCTCAAGTTGAGATTTGAGATTTACAATCTCATTTCTCAAACCCTCAACAACGGTGTCGTTGTTGTTGATGATAGGCTTAGGTGAGGTTTGGAGACTAGTTAGCTCATCTTTAGTCTTAGTATATCTATTTACTAATTTAGAATACTTAGACCAAATTTGCTCGTTAGCTAATCTAAGGTCATCCATAGTTACCTCGTCGCCTTTATCCTCGCTTTCATCGGAGGACTCTTGATCATGTTCGTCTCTAACCATGAAGCACATGTGTGCTTGCTCCACTTGCTCATTATTCGACTCTCCACTTGAGGAGTCCTCGTCGGAGTCGGTGAATGTCCCGACAAGTCCTTTCTTGTACACTTTCTTGTACTTTCGAGACTTGTCGAACTTTGGCGCCTTCCATTTCTCCTTTTGTTTGTTTTGAGGACAATCCGCTTTCATGTGTCCTGGCATGTTGCATTTAAACCACAAATGAGTGGAGGCGTTAATAGAACTAAATTTAGATTTGTTCTTGAAGTTACCTTTTCGGAAGAATCGGTTGAACTTCTTTGCCATGAGGGCAATGGATTCCAAGTCCAACTCGTCTTCCGATTCTTCATTATCGGTAGATGTAGATGGAGCGGCCTTGAACGCAATCGCCTTTTTCTTTGGCTCGTCTTGCTTCAAGTACGACTTCATCTTGTCTTGCATCTTTATTTTACTGTCCTTGCGTACCTCATAAGACATCAAGGTACCCATTAGTTGAACGACAGTATATTTATTTATATCGTTACCTTCCTCGATGGCGAAGGTACGCTTTTCCCAACAAGAAGGAAGTCCGTCAATGATCTTTGAGACTTTCTCCTTTTGGGTGTAAGTCTTTCCAAGAGCCTCCAACTCGTTGGTAATGTCAACGAAGCGAGCATAGTACTCCTTCATCTTCTCACCCTGTGGCATATGAAATAATTCGTAATCTTTATTTACAACAGTGAGTTTGGAGTCTCTTACCCTACTCGTTCCTTCATGCAAGATGAGGAGTGAGTTCCTGATTTGATATGCACTCTTACATGTGCATATCTTGTTGAAGTCTTCGGGCTCCAATGCACATTGCAAGGCATTCATTGCCTTGGCATTGTTTACCTCCGCGGCGGCCTCCGCGGTAGTCCACTTAGTGAAGTCTGGTTCGGTGGGCTCGACATACTCCGTCAACGTGGCTCTCCATAGTGAAGTGCTTCGGATGAACGTTTCCATCCGGCATTTTCAGTACCCATAATTGGTACAGTTAAAGAAGGGGGGCCTAGTCGAGGAGTGTCCTTTCATCACCGAAGAAGCTCATTCACGGTTCCTGAAGGTGCTGTAGTCTGAAGGTGGACGAACGGTTTTGTTGTCGTTGGAAGACATAGCTATGAACTTGGCTCCGATACCAAATGTAATGCCCTGATAGCTACTGCACAAGTACTAGAGGGGGGGGGGGTGAATAATACTTTAAAATAATCAAGAGTAATTATTCCTAATTATCGTGCAAACTCAACCAACAATGCGGAATGAAAATATTGACAACAATAAAAGACAATTGCAAACAAAGCGATATAACGGGTTCGGATCCACCCAAGTCTCACCAACTTGTTCCCGGTGATCCTACGTCCCAAACACCCGGATCCCCTCCGGCTACTTGAGTTAGAAAGTAGCCTATATAACGGATTGCAAACAAAGCGATATAACGGGTTCGGATCCACCCAAGTCTCCCCGACTTGTTACCGGTGATACTACGTCCCAAACACCCGGATCCCCTCCGGCTACTTGAGTTAGAAACCACTAACCCAAGTTTTGCACTATGAAATTCTTGTAGAAAACCTCTACAAGATCAAATCATACACAAAGGAAAATGTGACTCCCACAAACCGGGATCACACACTTCTCTCACAACCGAGAGAAAAACTTGCAATAACAAAGTAAATGAAACAATAAAATGCTTACCAACAAAATCCTATGCCTTGAGTAAACTTACGATTTTAGGGCAAGGAGGATTTTGAGGAAGAAGAAGTCACCAAACCCTAGCTCCACCAAGATGATCAACAATAGGTGGCTAGGGAGAAGTTGGTGGCTTGAGTTCAAGCGCCTAACTTGAGCGGCTCACAATCAATGAGAATCTCTCTTGAGGAATAAGAGTGAGGGAGAGATTCTAGTGAGAAATGAGAGCTTGGAAATGAGAATTAAATGCTCTTCTCTTTAATCTCTAAAACTCAATAATGGCAGCCTTGAATGCTATGAAGAAGCATCTCAAGATTATATAGGAGAGAGAGGAGAGAGAGGGAAAATTCGTGCATTTAATGCTCCAACGGATCTATTTCTGAAGCAGTCTAATCGGTCTAAGAAGGATCACTGACCGATTAGTTTCTCAACTAGTCGGTCGGTGATTCTTCTTGAACCGACTAACTAGTTCACAGCCAATAAACATAGTTCAGGAGATATAGAACTAGTCGGTCTAAGAAGACTTGCCAACCGACTAGTTTGACAACTAGTCGGTCGGTGAGTGTTCTTTGACCGACTAAGAGTTGAAATACAATAGGCTGAATTCAAAGAGAGCTAGTCGGTCTAAGAACAAATTCCAACCGACTAGTTTCACAACTAGTCGGTCGATGAATGTTCTTGGATCGACTAACTGTAAACAGTAGCTCAGGCTGCGAAATGAAGTTATAACTAGTCGGTCTAAGAAGGATTCCTAACCGACTAGTTTGACAACTAGTCGGTCGGTGAACCTTCTTGGACCGACTAATTGGTCAACAGTGAAGATGCTGAATTGAGCAAGGAGATCTAGTCGGTTCAAGAAGGATTACTGACCGACTAGATGACAATCTAGTCGGTTGGTTCTTCTTCTTGAACCAACTAGGATGCACAAGAAGCCGCGAAATGAAGCGAGAAGCTTCGGGAAAGTTTGTATGGGCTTGTAAGATAATCCTAGCTCTAAGATATGAGTGTTATGAAGATTATCATGTAAGATCTACTCAAGGCTTAACATTCTACGAAAAGAAGCTAGAAGACTATAAATTAAACTTGACGAACCGTCTTCAAAGCTTCAATCCGAATCTCTTGACTTCAATAATGCTCATAGAGCTTCAACGAAGCTTCAGGCACACGATCACGCGCTTTGAGAAGTCTTGAGACGTCGCTTTAGATGTACCTAGAATTTTGGCGGCGATCTCCATAACTGCGATCACAAAGAGTTAGTTCACGATATTTATGTTTGTTCATCATCAAAACCAAATCCGGGGAATCAATACTCAACAATTTCTGGGACAATCCTTCTGCTGGTGGAGGTGGCCACCTTTGCCAGCCACGCTGAGCAGTCTCCGGTTGGCGCAGGGGCGCCCTATCCGTGTTTGAAGCTGGTCCGAAGGTCCCATCCGGAGGGTCGGTCTTTACCGATCGAGAAGTGGCCGTCCAGCTGGCGCATGGCTACGTCCTTCCGAGGGACCGCTCTATATTGGAGATGGTCCGCTCTGATCGTCTAGCGAACTCCCTGGCGTGGCAGATCCAGCAGGTATGTCTTTCTTTTGCTTCCAACTCCGTTTTGCTGCGGTCTTTGCTTATCCCTTCTGTCCTGCAGGCTGCCACGATGACCGTGGAGGCACAGCACCGCTCGGAGCGGGTGGACGGTCTCGAGGCGGCGTTGGCCCAGGAGCGCTTAAGGGCCGAGGCGGCCGAGAAGGCAGCCGAAGAGACCCGCTCGGAGGCTCGTCGTTCGCGGCGTCGGGTCGACGAGCTCACCTCCGAGGTGAGGATCTTGAGGGAGGCTCAGGCGGCCGCCGAGAGGTCCGCTCAGGAGGCGGAGGAGGCGTTCTGATCGACCCGGAATTAACTCCGAAACAATGTTGTTTACCACAAGCGCACGGTATAGTGGCAAGCGGGTATTGAACACGGGGAAGCGGTGTTATACTACCTATCTACTCCTAGGTTGAGTTAGACTTGCATATTTATTGGTCGATGTGGAATATGGAATGTCGTAATGGTGATGGATGCGAAGGTCGTGTCACTCGATATCGCAAACAAGGGATTCCACACAATATAAAAGAATAAAATATAAAAAGACTAAGGCCTTAGGACTCGCCACTAGGATCGTCGGATGTCGACGCTAGGCTAGGACTCTTACGTTGCATTGGTTTCATTAGGGGTTGTATATGAAGTGAATTCATGTGTCTAGGCATCATGAATCTAACGTATCGCATTAACCCCGCTCTCGCGATAGTCGCACACGACACGTGCATTAAGAATCTACAATGTTCTCACCACTCTCGTGGGTCGAATGCTCTCAACTCGTACCACTCTCGTGGGTTAGAGTTTCGAGGTATTTTGGTGGCTCTCATTGACGCAATGACGGTAGCCGTCAATTAGTGGTATAGTTCGTCGGTGGATCCCATCAAGACACGAGCCGGGCATGGTCACAAGCCTTGGTTGAATCCACTAACTCCTTAATTAAATCCGTAGGAGACTCCTTAAGCTAATCGATTCCACCGACTGTGTGCACGATCTCAATACGAGTTCTCCTAGGGATTTTGCTAGGTCAAACAAAATACAACCCCTTTATATCCAACACATCATAAAAATCTTATTTTTGCATCTAGATCTTAAAATCCTAGGGCTAATCCATTAGCCCTAGAAAAGATTATTCAAGCATAGAAAACAATATGAAAACAATAGAGATCATTGCTAGCATCATAGAAAAACAATAAGAAGAACTAAAATAAAATTAAAGAGATAAAATACTTAGCTTGATACAAGAGGAGGGGCCTATAGCGTCGCCTAACTCCCAAAAGATCGTCTCCAAAACTTCTTAGAACTCTCTAAAAACTATCTAAAAGCCCCCCTCTAATGATGGCTACAATATATATATATATTCCACTCAAAACCCTAGCAAATAACCCAAGAAATCCTCTCAAATTCGGCCCAAATCTGTTTCTGGCCGTAACTTATTGGTGGACCCCGACAGCACTCGGACCGAGTAGGAACAACACTCGGTCGAGTGCAGATTTCAGCACTGCAGCACCATCTTACAGAAATTCCCCAGATTTCATCTGACCTCCGATTGACGCGTTCTTGGCGGCGTTGGAACCGTCTTGAAGTCTACTATACATAAAAAATATGAGAAAAATACTTTGCACGCTGGAATGATAGCAGATTTCAAAAGAGTGAGAGGCTGTCTGAAAATCTGGGCGTTCGCCTTACTCGACCGAGTAGCCTTCGTGCTCGGTCGAGTAGCCCGCCTACTCGGTCGAGTCGTCAGTAGGTCGGAACTCCTCTCCAAAATGTTGCTATGCCTACTCGGGTCGAGTAGGCCCTGCTCGGTCGAGTAGTCAGAGGATCAAATATTCTTCTCCAAAACGGCACTCTGCCTGCTCGGGTCGAGTAGGGTCTGCTCGGTCGAGTAGGAATTTTGTAGGAGGAAGCTCGGAATTAAGTGACGCGGGTCGAGTCTGATCTCTGCTCAGTCGAGTAGGGTGTATCTATTTCCTCTGCGAGAATTGCGTGTTAGCTCGACCGGGCAGCTGATGCTGCTCGGTCGAGTCGCCTGGAAAACTGAAGCTGGCTGCTTCTTGGCTGCTTCTTGGCTGCTCCATTCTCTTTCTCTCCATCTAGTCTTCTTCTTTGGCACCTCAATCATGTCATCATGAGTCTCCTTGGTGCTCTCATGTCACCGATCGTCTTATCGACTCCAAATTGCTCCAATATCGCTCCAAATCCCTGAAATGGACATAAACGCTCTGAAAGTCATATTGTTCTAAATAATAGCGTAAAAGCGCATAAAATCGGGGTTTGGAGGGTGAAATGCGTCATGAAAGTATGCGATAAAACATGCAAAATAAGAGCAAATCAAAATCTTCAAGCTTACCTCTTACTCGTCCTCGAGGAAGACGAATACGAAGCTCACCGGGAGGTAAAAATAAGAATACGAAGTAGAATTCGAAGCGGAAGGGGTCGCTAGATTATTCACTCAGATCTTACGACATTCACCACAGGACACAACGACTCAGAAAGTAAATCACACACTACCACAGAGATTTCATATCTTATATAAACGAAGTACTTGAGAGTTAAGAATGAATGAAAGGTGTCTCTCTGGTATTCATACATTTAGTCTATATCAACATCCTATGTTTCATAGCATCGAATATACATAACATTGGCGACACTTTTCAATCAGAAGATATACCTGAAGCGTGGAAATTCACACAAGGCATGCAATAAAGAATAAAATAAAAATCAAGACATACACATCCTCATATCAACCGCTGCGGTTTCTACCCCCGCGAATAGTTTAGCATATTCTTTGTTGCTACTATGGGGCCCCGAAGCACAAGGAGATTTTACTCGCATAAGAAATACCCATAATTAAATTGTTTCGTTACGTTTTAGCATTATCAAACTTTCCCGTTCGTACACACCTCCACTCTAATGTCATGCTCACTCATATGGTCAAAAGATTTTTACCCCCAAGCTTGAATTGAGGAGTCGCATCCAAAAAGTATTTGTGGATTTGGAATTTTGTTTTGGTATTCTCAATAGTATATGTATTGCTCCAAGTAATGAAAATTGAGCTCTTCTTTGAATTTTGAGCTTTGTATCTTTTTTTTCTCTTTTTGGATTTTTGTAGGAGTAATAATATTTGTATTTTTGGTTTCTTGGCACTCTTTTGGCTTTTTGGATTTTTTGGAGCAAGCTTTTCTTTTCTAGGGAATTTTTGGGAATGGATGCGGTAGAAATAGCTTTGGGGAGTGAAATCGAGTGACATGTAGAGAATATAAGATATATATGGAGAAGGAATATATATAACGCTCGGTTCACTCAAAAGTGTGCACAAACGGTTCTGTAAAATAATACATCAACTAAACTCGTATAATATCACAGGTATCCTTAATCATATCAATGAGTAGTGAAGTCGAGCAGTAATATTTTCAATTGTATCAGGCATGCAATAAGAATGCGAATAAGAATTAACTGCAATCGTAGGTGTGGGTTGGCCTTCTCAATAGTAGGTGCAGGTGGCTCTATGGGCTCTCGTATCTCGGCCACGGTATAAAAGTGGGTCTCGTGCCACTCAACTAGAGCGTAGACTCCATCATCGATTGTGCTTGTGGAAGAGATACGATGAGTAATAAAGTTTTGAAACCCGAGCTCAAAAGGGTCCCCTGCCGTTATTGTTAATGGACCGGTGTGTCGAACTGTGTCCACGATGCTGCTTAATAGGTCCATGTATGTGTCCTCCTCTGGCAACTCGGATGTCTCTATTTGTGGAGTGTTGATGGTGTAAAGGTGGATATGATCACCTTCAAGTGAAGCATACACTCCATCTATGATAGTACCTGCACCAGAGACATTGGCCATAACAAAATCGATGAATACTTGGTCGGATGGTTTACCTACCATAACGGTTAGCAAACTGGTAGATCGAGCATCATCTATCATTTGCTCCAAGGTTACTGCCAACTGCAGATCACTGAACTTTCCAACATGCATCATCCTCATAAACTCACGTGATGGTCCCTTTAGCCTTCTAGCGAAGATATCAAATAGCTTGGAACCATTCCACTCATGGTCTGACTCCGTCTGGAACATTCCTAACATTCTTTCGAACTTGCACAAGGTTTCTATGAAGGAGTCGTCATCAGCCTGATAGAATGTAGCGAGATATGTATAGGATCATATAGAACCCGGTCGCATCTTTGGAAGCACCATCGCTGCATCAACTGTAACTGATCAAACAAAGTAGACAACCTGGAAAAAACGTCAGTGGTACAAAGAGAGATAAAGATAATAATAGTAGCAGGTGGTGGGGAAAAATCTCTCTATGTTCTTTTTTGTTTTTGTTTTGTTTTTTTGTTTTTTTGTTTTTAACGCAATCTAATTAACCTAATTGTGATAAATAGATAATATGGCGGAACGCATCCTCGGCAACGGCGCCAAAAACTTGAAAACAATAGAGATCATTCAAAATGTCGCTCTGCCTACTCGGGTCGAGTAGGCCCTGCTCGGTCGAGTAGTCAGAAGATCAAATATTCTTCTCCAAAACGTCACTCTGCCTGCTCGGGTCGAGTAGGGTCTGCTCGGTCGAGTAGGAATTTCGTGGGAGGAAGCTCGGAATTAAGTGTGACTTGGGTCGAGTCTCATCTCTGCTCGGTCGAGTAGGATGTATCTATTTCCTCTGCGAGAATTGCGTGTTAGCTCGACCGAGCAGCTGATGCTGCTCGGTCGAGTCGCCTGGGAAACTGAAGCTGGCTGCTCCTTGGCTGCTCCTTTCTCTTCCTCTTCCTCTAGTCTTCTTTTTTGGCACCTCAATCATGTCATCATGAGTCTCCTTGGTGCTCTCATGTCACCGATCGTCTTATCGACTCCAAATTGCTCCAATATCGCTCCAAATCCCTGAAATGGACATAAACGCTCCGAAAGTCATATTGTTCCTGATAATAGCGTAAAAGCGCATAAAATGGGGGTTTGGAGGGTGAAATGCGTCATGAAAGTATGCAATAAAACATGCAAAATAAGAGCATATCATGTTCCACCGGGAGAGGAACGTGCTCTGGGCCGAGCTGGGCGCCCTGTGGCAGCTGGACCCTGCTCGGCTTGTCGAGGAGGTGGAGATGGGCTACGAGGAGGTCTTGGCACCGAGGATGGGATTCCGGGGGCGTTCCAGGCCTACAAGGACATCCTGGCCCCGATGATCGTGGGGGCCTTTAGGGATGGGGTTCCTGAGGTTCGAGGAGTGGGTCCGGCAGACGCTTCCCAATCCTTCGACTGGCCCTGAGGGGCCCGTTCGATCTGGGCAAGGCGAGGCTCCCGGGGATGCTTCTTCTCGGGCCCCAACGCTATATGCGAAGTACCCCCGTTTTGTCCCCCTCCGTGTAAAAAGAAAGAACCTTTTTGTATGTAAGAGATAATTCCTTTTCTTTGAATCTTTTACCTTTTTGTGCGTTGCTGTACTTTCGTCAAGTTTTTATGGGATTGTGCCTGGACTGTGCCTCTGACTCGGTGTTGCCCCCCTCCTGCTGTTCATGCCGAGGCAGTTTGCTAGTTTGGGTAGCGGGAGGTTTTCCTTTTATTGGCAGAGTCATCGCCTTATCGAGGCGATCGGCCTGCTAAGGGAGTAGCCCCCGGTCTTGTGGGGGTGATCGTAGTAATCGGCCTGCTGAGGGAGTTGCCCCCAGCCTTACGGTCGACCGTTGCGATCGGCCCGCTGGGGGCGTTGTCCCCAGCCTTACGGTCGACCGTTGCGGTCGGCCCACTGGGGGTTTCCCCCAGCCTTACGGTCGACCGTTGCGGTCGGCCCGCTGGGGGTTGCCCCCCAGCCTTACGGTCGACCGTTGCGGTCGGCCCGCTGGAGGAGTTGCCCCGGAGGTTTGGGCATGGTGGAACGGGAAGAGACACAGCTGCTTTGTGCAAACTCGTATTTCATTTTCTGAACTAGGGAAACATTTGAAAGCAGAAAAGCAGGGAAGATAATGACGAGCTAGTCTCGCCTGGGGGGGAGGAGTTGCGGCTGATTGTCCTGCCTCCTCACTCGATGACGCACAGAGCTGTCTGGACGACGTTCACCTTCTTCCTTTTGTCCATCTGTTTGGACGTCGCTTCTCCGGGGTTGCCTTCGGGGCGTCGACAAAGTTCTTCCGGTGACCGCGGCTGATCAACTGGTCGATGTCTTTCTTCAGGCGCCAGCATTCGTCTGTGTTGTGGCCATTGTCCTTGTGGTACCTGCAATACTTTTCCTCGTCCCTTCTGCCACTTTTCATCTTCGGGGGTGGCTTGCCGATGTGGCCCCCTTTCTGAGCCTGCGTTAAGACGACGTCCTGAGTCGCGTTCAGCCTGGGGGGTTGTGCTTCCTCCTTGTGCTGCTTTCCCCTTGCCTTCTTCTCCCGCCGGTGGTCTTCCGGCTCGCTGCGCTCGCTTTCGTCTCGTTTGGAGCCCCGCTTGGCTCCTGCGGGGAGACCTCCTTCCTCGGCTGCTAAAGCCTCTGCCATCAGCATGTAGTGCTTCGCCCGGGCTATCACGTCAGCGAGGTCTCTCGCGGGTTCGTTGTGCAGCGACTTCTTTAGCCCACTGTGCCGGAGCCCCTTCTTCAGGGCCGTTTTCACGACCATCTCGGGATAGCTCTCAACGTTTAGGTTCTCGGCGTTGAAGCGTCGCATGTAGCTCCTCAGGGTTTCTCTTGGCCACTGTATCACATTGAACAGAAGCTCTGAGTCTGGCTTTATCTGCCGGCTGGCCATAAATTGCTTGCAGAACTTCTGGGTGAGGTCCCGAAGTTGCTGATGGAACGATCGGGGAGGCTGTTGTACCAATTCCTGGCAAAAATCATAAGAAATCATCATAACTAAATTGTTTGGTTAAGTTTCAGCATTATCAAACTTTCCCGTTCGTGCACAACGTCACTCTAATGTCATGCTCACTCATGTGGTCAAAAGATTTCACCCCAAGCTTGAATTGAGGCGTCACGTCCAAAGAAGTATTTGTGGATTTGGAACTTTGTTTTGGTTTTCCAATAGTATATGTATTGCTCCAAGTAATGAAAATTGAGCTCTTCTTTGAATTTTAAGCTTTGTTTCTTTCTTTTTTTCTTTTTGGCGATATTGGATTTTTGCAGGAGTAATAATATTTGTATTTTTGGGTTTTGGCCCCTTTTTGGCTTTTTGGAGCAAGCTTTTATTATGTAGGGAATTTTTGGGAATGGATGCGGTAGAAATAGCTTTGGGGAGTGAAATCGAGTGACATGTAGAGAATATAAGATATATGTGGAGAAGGAATAGATATAACGCTCGGTTCACTCAAAAGTGTGCACAAATGGTTCTGTAAAATAATACATCAACTAAACTCGTATAATAGCACGTGTATCCTTAATCATATCAATGAGTAGTGAAGTCAAGCAGTAATATTTTCAATTATATCCAGCATGCAATAAGAATGCGAATAAGAGATGAAAGCAAGGCTTCAGATATTCTAGTGATGCTTGAATCTTGGTGTATTTCCAATGAAAGCATACTAAATACTACTCTACATATTCAGTTTCAACAAGCTTCATGCATTCGCACTAGAGAGATCATCAAAAGAATATTTTCAAGTACTTATAATGATTAGGATTATGAAATTCTTTAAGTAGCATGGCATAAAAAATAGGCGTTGTGAAAGAGGTGAAAGCATAAGATAAAACATCACAGGAAATTCAACTAACAAAAGAAAGAAAAGAAAATAGAGAAATAAAAATAGAAGAAATAAATAAAAGAAAAACAAGCACACAATATGATGCATGAACACACATAAAAGGAAAATAAGATGGAAAAATTGAAAAGATGATGCAAAAATTTGAATTTTTTTAAGAATCCCCTAAAATAAAAGTAAAATATGCAACTAATGCAACTAAATGGCATGGAAATGCACTCCCCAAGCTTAAACTTCACATTATCCTCAATGTGATCATAGAAGGAAAATATGAGGAACACTGATAAATATGAGGGGGGTGAATGAAAAATGATGACATGAATGACATGAAATCCTAATGCAACTACATGCACATGCAATGATGCATGAAAACGACTTCCCCCAAGCTTATACCAAACAATCCTGTTCAAATGACTTAATCAAAAATGTCACGGCTTTGGTAAGCGAGATCAAGTCAAACGAATAAGAAAGTGAGTATTTACTTGAAAGAAATGCTCGATGGTGGTGAGCAAAAGGATGTGGCTCATCAAAATATTAAGATGGCAATTAATATATTTGATGGGTTTAGGGGTGTAAAAGATTATTATTGCCGTCATAAGTGGTGATATTTATTCTGAACTAACAAATCATGCAAATCTATACGGTCCTCTCGCTGTCGAGAGGATTCGTGTTTATTTAAAGCATAAAAATTTCCACACTACTGGATTGATATTACATATAGCAAAAGGCGGATCCAGTATCTTTGCCGGTGCAGGCAACTGTTCCAACTGCTCCTTCCGTGGCTCCTTCGCGTGTGTCCACGGACTCCATCAGATTCCAGCAATGTGGCTCCCAGCATCTCTATAAGGACTCCACCTATACCTTGCAAGAGATAAGCCGCATCAATCTGATGTGGATAATTCTTCCCCAAAATAAATGTATTCCAAAGAAGGTCATCAAAAGAAATATTCAAGATAAAGATCGGTCGACGACACTTCCCTGAAAATAAATCTCTGTTCTCGTGCACCACGTCGACCAACTCCTCGTTATTTGCCTCAGTTTCTTCAGGTAGTTTTAGCATATAAGCGTGGGTCTCATCAGGCAACTCATGATCACCGTCAGACTTATCCCATCACACCTCCTGACCATATTCAATAGCATCCATGGGTGCTAACTCCTCGCTCTCCTCCTCGTATACGTCCCATCGTACCTCTTGATCATATGTATGTGTATCCTGCAAAAGGCGCAATGAGTCATCAAAATCTGAATCATAAAAAACATCATACACTGGATGGGAATCAGATGTAAAAAACGAGGGGGTAAATGGATCTTCCTGAGTTGGAGCAGTAAGCTCTGGTGGGTGATCCTCTGAGGGATGCTCAGCCTCCGTAGAAGGTGGGGGTGGTGCAATCTTCTCTGTGGCCTCCTCCTGAACATTAACCTCCGGCTCTACAGTGATATTCCCCGAGTGTCTCGTCTTAGTTATCTCATCAGAAGTAACTGCAATCGTGCAAGGTGTCACTGTCTCGTCGGAGGTGACATCGTCCATATTCTCACAACGCACTGCCTCAGCCTCCTCTGGCTCCTCAGGTATAGAAGGCAATGTAAACTTAATCTTCTCCTTTTTATGCCTTCTTCCTTCCCGTCCTGGAACACGAGGCACCCTAAAGTGTGGGTTGGTCTTCTCAATAGTAGGTGCAGGTGGCTATATGTGCTCCTGTATCTCGGCCACGGTATAAAAGTGGGTCTTATGCCCCTCAACTAGAGCGTAGACTCCATCATCAATTGTGCCTGTGAAAGAGATATGATGAGTAATAAAGTTTTGAAATCCGAGCTCAAAAGGGTCACATGCCGTTATTGTTAATGGACCGGTGTGTCGAACTGTGTCCACGATGCTTCTCAATAAGTCCAAATATGTGTCCTCCTCTGGCAGCTCGGATGTCTCTATTTGTGGAGTGTTGATGGTGTAAAGGTGGATATGATCACCTTCAAGTGAAGCATACACACCATCTATGATAGTATCTGCACCAGAGACATTAGCCATAACAAAATCGATGAATACTTGGTCGGATGGTTTACCTACCATAACGGTTAGCGAACCGGTAGATTGAGCATCATCTATCATTTGCTCCTAGGTTGCTGCCAACTGCAGATCACTGAACTTTCCCACATGCATCATCCTCATAAACTCACGTGATGGTCCCTTTAGCCTTTAGCGAAGATATCAAATAGCTTGGAACCATCCCACTCATGGTCTGACTCCGTCTGGAACATTCCTAACATTCTTTCGAACTTGCACAAGGTTTCTCTGAAGGACTCGCCATCAGCCTGATAGAATATAGCGAGATATGTATATGATCGTATAGAACCCGGTCGCGTCTTAGGAAGCACTATCGTTGCATCAACTATACTTGATCAAGCAAAGTAGACAACCTGGAAAAGACGTCAGTGGTACAAAGAGAGATAAAGATAATAACAATAGCAGGTGGTGGGGAAAAAATCTCTCTCCGTTTTTTTGTTTTTTTGTTTTATTTTTAGTGCAGTCTAATCAACCTAATTGTGGTAAATAGATAATATGGCTGAACGTCTCCCCGACAACGGCGACATAAACTTGATCGAGCCGGAAATAACTCCGAAACGATGTCGTTTACCGCAAGCGCACGGTATAGTGGCAAGCGGGTATCGAACACGGGGAAGCGGTGCTATACTACATATCTACTCCTAGGTTGAGTTAGACTTGCAGGTTTATTGGTGGATGTGGAGTATGGAGGGTCGTAATGGTGATGGATGCGAAGGTTGTGTCACTCAACGTCGCAAACAAGGGATTCCACACAAAGAAAGAAAGAATACTAGGGCTTTAGGACTCACCACTAGGATCGTCGGACGTTGATGCTTGGTTAAGACTCTTACGTTGCATTGGTTTCATTGGGGGTTGTAACATCTAGGAAGTGAATTAATGCGTCTGGGCATCATGAATCTAACGTATCGCATTAACCCCGCTCTCGCGATAGGCGCATACGATACATGCATTAAGGATCTACAATAATCTCATCACTGTCGTGGGTCGAACGCTCTCAACTCGTACCACTCTCGTGGGTTAGAGCTTCGAGGTATTTTGGTGGCTCTTATTGACACAATGGCGATAGCCGTTAATTAGTGATATAGTTCGTCGTTGGATCCCATTAAGACACGAGCCGGGCATAGTCATGAGCCTTGGTTGAATCCACTAACTCCCTAATTAAATCCTAAGGATACTCCTTAAGCTAATCAATTCCACCGACCGTGGGCATGATCTTAGTACGAGTTCTCCTAGAGATTTGGCAAGATCAACCAAAATACTCCCCATTTATTGTCCAACGCATCATAAAAATCCTATTTTTGCACCTAAATCCTAAAATCCATGGGCTAATCACTTAGCCCTAGAAAAGACTGCTCAAACATAGCAAATATTATGAAAACAATAAAGATCATTGCTAGCATCATAGAAAAGTAATAAGAAGAACTGGAATAGAATTAAAGAGAACAAAAATACTTATCTTGGTACAAGGGAGGGGCCTAGAGCATAGCCTAACTTCCAAAAGATCGTCTCCACAACTCTCTAAAAAACGGTCTAAGATCTAAAAAAGTCTTCTCTAAAAATCTCCATAATGACGGCTGCTAATTCCTCTCTCTCCTCCCTTCTAAACCCTAGCAAACAACCCAAAAATACCCCTCAAATTCGTGCCCAAAGCCAAATCCAGACGCAACTTAAGTCTTGGGCCCGCGGCGACTCGGGTCGAGTAGGCAGCTGCTTGGTCGAGTCGTCAGGAAGTCTAAAGTCTTAGCCCAAAACCGCGATCTGCCTGCTCGGACCGAGTAGTGGCTGCTCGGTCGAGTAGGTAACTGCTCGTTCGAGTAGGTGGCTGCTCGGTCGAGCTGTCAGTTGATTGGAGCTCTTCCCAAAACGTCGCTCTGCCTGTTCGGACCAAGTAGGGTCTGCTCGGACCGAGTAGGCAGCTGCTCGGACCGAGTAGGCAGCTGCTCGGTCGAGTAGGCAGCTGCTCGGTCGAGTAGGTAGTCTACTCGGTCAAGTAGGTAGCTGCTTGGTCGAGTAGGTGGTATCTATTTTCTCTGCGAGAATTGCATGTTAGCTCGACCGAGCAGCTGATGCTGCTCGGTCGAGTCGCCTGGGAAACTAAAGCGGTTGATTCTTGGCTGCTCCTTTTTCTTTCTCCCACTCTAGTCTTCTTCTTTGGCACCTCAATCATGTCATCATGAGTCTCCTTGGTGCTTTCACGTCGCCGATCGTCTTATCGACTCCAAATTGCTCCAATATCGCTCCAAATCCCTGAAATGGACATAAACGCTCCGAAAGTCATATTGTTCCAAATAATAGCGTAAAAGCGCATAAAATGGGGGTTTGGAGGGTGAAATGCGTCATGAAAGTATGCGATAAAACATGCAAAATAAGAGCATATCAACTTCCAGAGGGTGGAGTAGAAGCCACGACAGAGCAGTGCGTCGTCGGCCCCCTGGAACACCATGACCCCTTCGTAGTCCATCACGTGATCTGCCAGGTCCCCCGTGTCGTCTAAGGTCGGTACCCTGAATCTGCACGGTACCCGTGCGTTGGTGATGCTTCTTGCCAACAGGCAGCGGTCGTCCCTGGGGCCTCCCGAGCCTCTGCGGCCTGCCAGTGCTTCGACGCGAGGTCCGGGTTACCACGGCGGGCTGACGGGGTTCGGGGAGAATCCGCTCGACGTCCATCCCGACTAGGGATAGGCGTTGGTCGCCGAGCGCTTCTCCTCTCGTGGCGATCTTCCTGACCTCTATGCCCCCTCCGTCGGGGGCTCCCGCTCCGACCCTGCCGATCCTCAGCGGCTCGATGGTTGGGTGATTTTCGGCGCGCTGAGAGTGGTTGCCTGGACGAGGCCGTGGTTGACTCACATTTGGTCCACTTGGGCCTCCCATCGGCCTCATCCTGGAGCGAGGTGGGGGTGAGGGATCGCACCGGGACAAAGTTCAGCATGGTGAACCGTCGCTCTGGGTTGGCGCCCTCGCTGCTGTGGTCGGCGACCACGGCCGAACGCAGTGGGGGGCGGTGCTCCTGTCGGCCGGGGATGACCATTGAGCCACCCTCCAGGAGGTGTGGGTTGCCCGAGAACTGTTGGATGGCTTCGGCCAGCGTCCGAAAGTGGGCGTTCGTCTCTTGTACGAAGAGATGGAGTTGTTCCTGGGTCACCGAGTGTGAGTCGATGGTGCCCTCGGTAGTGTGGCTGTGCCCGTTTTCGGGCGGGACGTAGTTGCCATCCTCATGGATGGGGGGCATGCGTCCTATTCCATTGCAAGCTGATTCTATTGTGGTTCGTTTGACGTGGGGCTTGTTCGGTTCCCACAGAAGGCGCCAGATGTTTCGGGGTGTTTTCTCATCACTGATTTATTGACTGAAGGGATGGAGGTCAACGCGATCACGCGGGGCGCGCGTGGCCTCCGGGAGACGGACGCAGCTGGTTCGGCTCGGCGAGGAGCGCGAGAGTCCATGTGTCGGCGTGTCGAAGGGGATCCTCGACAAGGCGACGACCTCCGTAGGGGGTGGAGATGAACGGGCTCGGGGACGAGCGCGTTCGGCTCCAGACTGGTTGGGCGCCGAGCGTAGTCTCGGCGCGGCTGGATCTACTTAACCTGAACAGATGAGAAAGCTCATCAGGGGTGTCGGACATTGGTTCCGACCAAGTCCCCTCCGATGTCTAAGTCAGAACGGATTCGAAGGATGCTCGATGGGTTCGGTATGGCTCACGGGGAGACCGATACGCGAGTCCTTAGGCCGAGCTGTGGAGGAGAATTATAAGGTGGAATACAAGGTCGTTAGAGAGGAATACCTCGGTGTTTTGGGTATTCAGGAAGTGATGATCCTTTTGCACGTTGCTCTTCGAGTCGCTTTATAGGAGTCTTCCCTGGCCACGTCTCCTTAACGTCCCCCATCTCGCCCCGATCATCCGCTACTCTGATGTCGCCTTCATAGGTAATGAAGGTGGACGTAATGAGGCCCCTTAATGGTGATTAAGGGGGCACGTTTTAAGGGGAGAGGTTAACTCCTGCTGTTGTGGGTCAGCGGTTGTGTTCGCTTTGGTCCGAGGCCGGCCCGACTCTGATTCTTCGTGGGGGCCTCGTTCTCCCAGGCCCGTGGGTTCGCGTCGCGGGCTTGGGCCGTTCGGTCTTGGCCCATCCTGGAAGGGCCGTATCAATTATCTTCTACGTTAAAATCTTTGATTTTGTCATCTGCCCAACCTACCCGCGACTCTCCAACATGAGCATCCAGGATAATACATGCTGTTTGCACTGTTACCAAGATACTCGGACACAGATTGTGTAACATGAGCTAGGGAAACAAAGGGTCGTTATAAAAGGGGGTAAGAAATTCAAAAGAATATTTGTAATTAAGTTACAAAGCGACAACAAAGTCATTACAGAAAGAGGAGTTAATGATTGTTATGTTTTTCTACTCTCAAAGTCATCGAAACCTGTGCTACGCTCTCTCTATTTCTAATAAATGATGTCAACGTCTTGGTTGGTAAACATGGAGAATTAAAGAGAGCTTATTGCTCCGCTAATATGGGAAACAATATATAGACATATTATATTAAATTATATTTGTGTCCATGTATCCTACCATCAAAGATATACCATACTGGATAGTTTAAGGCACTCAGCGTTGCCATGTGACACTGGCCACCTGTGGGGCAATGTCTTGAAGAACTTGAGAACACTGTCCACTGAAGCCTGAAAAGCTCATGCAAGAATCTACTAAGCAACACATTGTCTCTATCAGAGACAATGGACTTTGTAAGCCCATGCAAGCGAATGGCATCTCTCACAAAAACCTTCGCCACCAATACTGCGCTATACATATGTCGAAGTGGTACAAAGTGTGCATACTTGCTGAGGCGGTCTACCACAACGAATATGACTGTATATCCTCCCGACTTTGGCAGTCCATCAATGCAGTCCATGGAGAGGTCCTTCCATACCCGATTGGGCAAAGACAGCGGCTGTAGTAATCCTCCTGGGGACATCACCTGGTACTTGTGACGCTGGCAAACGTCACACTCTGCATCCATCTTTGCCACATCCTTCTTCGTTCCCTTCCAGTAGACATCCCTCGCCAGTCTCTGGTAGGTCTTGAGGACCCCAGAGTGTCCTCCTATTGCGCTGCTGTGGAACTCCTGGAGTATGGTCAGTGTATATGTCGAAGTCCTCGGCAGAACCAATCTCCCCCAATGTAGTAACCGTCCGTCCTGAATAGAATACCATAGGTACTCTGCAGATCCCTGTAATAGCGTCGCACGTATGTCTGCCAAGTCCGGGTCCTGCTCCACCTCATGCTGCAGTGGATCCCAGTTCTGGAGCACTGAAACTGCCAGCGCCGTCAACTTTACCTTCTCCTCTCGTCGTGAAAGTGCGTCAGTCGCCTTGTTCTCTAGCCCTGGGCGGTACTCAATCTCAAATCTGTACCCTATAAGCTTTCGCAGCCACTTCTGATGCTCTTCTGCTACCATGCGCTGCTCTAATAAGTATTTAAGGCTCCGCTGATCTGTGCGCACGAGAAAACTCCTTCCCAACAAGTACAGCCTCCACTTCTGAATAGACATGACAATGACCATCAACTCCCTCTCGTAGACAGATCACAGCCTGGCTCTAGCGGTCAACACTTGACTGAAATATGCAATGGACCGTTGATCCTGCGTCAATACTGCTCCCAGTCCATGCCCCGACACGTCTGCCTCCACCACGAAGAGTCTGGAAAAGTCTGGCAACGCCAAAACTGGTATGGTGGGCATGTCCTTTTTCAAGGCCTCAAATGATGCTGTCGCTTTCTCCCTCCCAAATGAACTTGTCCTTCTTCAGTAGCTCAGTCAGTGGCCATGCGATAGTCCCGTACCCCTACACAAATGTGCGGTAATATCCTGTCAAGCCCAAGAATCCCCGTA
This sequence comes from Scilla litardierei, assembly GCA_030789695.1. Lineage (NCBI taxonomy): Eukaryota > Viridiplantae > Streptophyta > Magnoliopsida > Asparagales > Asparagaceae > Scilla > Scilla litardierei. The sequence goes on from CM061142.1 coordinate 391,812,410, forward strand.
GTCCCCTCAGAGTGGTGGGGCACGGCTAGTCTATCATCGCCGCAATCTTGGATCTGTCCGCTGCCTCCCCATCTACCGACACCACATGCTCCAGATACACCACCTGTGGCTGTCCGAATAAGCACTTCTTTCTTTTCGCAAACAACTGATGGTACTGCCTCTCCTGGAACACGACCTGCAGGTGGTCCAAGTGCTCCTCCAAGGTACGACTGTACACCAATATATCATCGACGAAAACTAGTAAAAATCGTCTCAGGTAAGGGCGGAATACCTTGTTCATCAAAATCTGGAAAGTAGCTGGTGCGTTAGTCAAGCCAAAAGGAATGACTAGAAACTCGTAGTGACCTTCATGCGTCTTGAACGTCGTTTTGGGCACATCCTTCCGCCGCATCCTAATCTGGTGGTAGCCCGACTTGAGATCTATCTTGGTGAATAGGGCTGCCCCATGCAACTCGTCTAAGAGCTCATCAATAACTGGTATGTGAAACTTATCGGGTACTGTCTCCTTGTTCAAGGCCCTGTAGTCCACACAGAAGTGCCAGCTCCCATCCTTCTTCTTTACTATCAGTACTGGACTAGAAAAGGGACTCACACTAGGCTGTATCACTCTCGCCTGCACCATCTCTGCCATCATCCGCTCAATCTTGTCCATTTGATGCTGATGGTAACGGTAGGGCCTCACGCTGATGGGGGACACCCGCTCCCGCAGTACTATGGTGTGCTTGTGATCCCTCGGCGGTGGAAGACCCGTGGCTCCTGAAAGATCTCGAACTGCCCCATCAGCTACTGTACCTCTCTTGGAATATGCTGCTCTCTATTTGCCTTAGCGCCTCCCTTTCCCGTCAGTGAATATAACTACACCAAGTATCCTCTGTCCTCCGTCTGAATGGACCTCACCATGGTCTTCAGTGAGACCAATACTCTGCAAAGTCTGGGGTCCCTCTGTAGTGTGACTGCTCTCCTCTCTTCCTGAACTCCATCCTGAGCAGTTTCCAATTCACCGTCATCTCCCCCAACGTCTGCAACCACGTTATGCCCAAGATGACGTCGGTGCTCCCCAAGTCTAGAGACAAAAAATCTGCGATCACTTGTACCCCCTGTAATGTCAGCACCATCCCTCTGCAAACTCTCCGAGTGCTCTCCTTCTTTCCTGTTCACATCATGACACTGAAACTCTCACAGTCTGTCAGCTAGAGCTCTTGTTGGGCCATCACTCTCCTGGAAATGAAATTATGGATCGCCCCACTGTCAATAAGCACGGTCACCTCCTGGTCGTCGATATGTTCCCTCAACTTCATGGTATGGTTCGGTGAGAACCCACCACGGAGTTAAGAGAAACCTCCGCCACGTCTAGCTGGTGGCCCTCGGACTCCTCCTCGAACTCTCAGCGGTTTCGTCCTCCACCTCAGACTCGTCCTCCTCATCCTCTAGCAGCAATAATGGAGCTTGCGCCCCGCACATCTGTGGGTCGGTGTGAACCGCTCCTCGCAACGAAAGCATATGCCCTTCTGCTGCTTCTCCCTCATCTCCGCGTCGGTCATCCGCCTGAACTGACCCCCAGAATACGGTGCACCGCTCTTCTCCCTACTCTTCTCCCTGTTGGTTGGATCTGCTCCCGTAGTGGCTCTCTGCTGCCCTCCTGTTGATGTCTGACTCTGGAAAACTGGTCCACTCCAGCCACCCCTCGCCTTTCACTCCTCCAACTGACAATCCTCCGCCATCTGAGCGTACTCCATGACCTCCATCAGACTATGGGGCTTCTGCATGCGCACCATTGCTCGAATAATGGCCTTCAGCCCCTTCATGAAGGTGCTCTCCATCGTCTCATCTGTCACCACGTGCACCTGTCCTGATAGGACCTCAAACCTCTCTAGACAGTCTCTCACCGTGCCCTCCTGTTTGAGTGATAGTAGCTGCTCCAGCACGTTCCCTAAGTGGGGATCTCTGAACCTCTCCACTATCTAATCACTGATCTTCTCCCACGAGTGAAAAGGTCGTCTCGCATCCTTTCACTGAACCAAGCGAGGACCTTTCCATACAGACAGATGCCCGCTGCTTCCAGCTTCTGCTCTTCAGTCATGCGTGAGACCCTAAAAAATCTCTTCACCCTGTAGATCCACGAGTCCGGGTTCACCCCATCGAATATTGGCATCTTCAACTTCCTTAGTCTGTCCATATTGAATCCCGCCTGGTCCACCCGTCTGCCATATCTAGGCTGGTGGTAGTGCTGACACCTCTCTTTGTGTGTCTTAAATCCTTCCTGCAGTGCTCTCCAGCGATCTCCATGGGCCCCTTTCCTCGCCCACCATAGCCTCCAATTTGGTCCCCATACTCCTCCTGAAAGCCTCTGTATCCTCCCCCGCCATTTCCGGGGTCCCTCATAGGTGTGGGGTGGGGGACGCCATCTATCGTCGCCGTACCAAGGGTCGGGAGGGTCCCGAAACCCTTTTCCGTCATCATAATACGACTGCCCCTCTCATGTATCAAATACGTCGTCAAAAACACGCGCCGTGACCTCCGAATAGGGCGGAACGCCTCCCATAGCCTGCTGATGCCCCTGCGGTGCTTCCCACCCCCCATGGGGGGCCCACTGGCATCGGCGGGGTCCCACGGCCCCGCAGAGGGCCCACACGTCCTTGCCGAGGGAGATTGGGGCCTTATCGGCCCTGTACAGGGGCCGCGGGGCCCTGCTGATGGACTCTGGGGCCCCCGCGGCCTGCAGGGGCCTGGCGGGGTTCGCCAGGGGTCTGGGCCCCTTCGCCGGGCCCAGGCGGGGCTGGGGGGTGCGCCGCCCCCCGCCTAACCTCCTGGGGGTCCGCAGGAGGCTGGAATTGCTCCCGCGGCCCTCCCTCTTCTTGGCGCTCATCTTGGGAGCGGCGGCTAGGTCCGCCGCCCTCTCGCTTCCTCCGCTTTCCGTCGCACTTCCTCGCGATAATTTACCTTTCACGGCTCCTTCTCATCGTCGTATTTCTCCTCTACGTGGATGTTTTTCGCATCAAAAAGCTCTACTTTTTCCTTCCCCTTGACCAAAGGTGGCGCATTTCCCGCTGATTTAGGGTTCCCGTCCCTTTTTCCTCCTTTTTGTGTGTTGGCCACCAACTGAAAAATTAGTTGCGTGAATTGCTCATCGTTCTTCTCTTGTTTCACCACAACCTTTTCAATGGAGGCCGCCAATCTGTCAACGGAAGCCGTCAACTTTCCTATTGATTCCTCGTGCCCCGCTAGCGTCTTCTTTACCCCTTCGATCTTGCCATTGAATTTCTCCTCCATAGCCTGTAACTTGTTCTTTTGCCTTGTTGACGCCGTTATGGATCGTTACGTGCTCTGATACCAAATTGATAGGAACGAGGAAAATCTGAAATTATATTAATCAAAACAGCAAATAAAAAGATAAATTGGCTACAATTCTAGGGGCAACCACCCTCACAAGACGCCGATAAGCTAGGATGTCTGCATTCTCCTAAGATCCATCGAAGAACTCTCGAAGAACTCTCACAAAATATCAATAATAAGCATGCGTAAACCGGCGGCTAACCCTATGATTAAATACAAAACCACTTCCCTCTAATTACAAGTTTGCCACTCTCAAATAAGTAATTAGAAAATAGGGATTAAGTTTAACGAAAACGCCCCTAGGAAGGTTCGGCCGCTCCCCCCTTGCGCGCGCCCTGCTTGTTGCGCCTCTGATACACGGGAAGCCCATCAGATGTATGGTAATGTATTAACTTCAAAGCACGCTATTGGTTGTCTGTAGTTTATCCCAGCATTCCTTATTATCCATTATTGTTTATTGTTTGTGTTTTCCCTTTTAGCTGCTAATTAGAGTATATTGCCTGTCCAAACAACAATCCTGACCAGTCTGCGTTTCTCAAGACATTGAATTGTTCCTATAACTTCTGAAAGTCGATAAATCCTCTTTTTTCAAATGCAAAAAAAGAAAGAAAGAAGGGAGATTAGCATTTTGATATTTAACATTGATTGTCTGAGACCTTATTTTCTGTCTGATTATTGCTGCCTGTCTAATACTTGCAGGCAATGGTGGCTCGTGGGGACCTTGGTGCTGAGCTTCCAATTGAGGATGTTCCATTGCTGCAGGTGAATCATGAAGACTTAATTCATAATATCCATATTTCCATCTTTATTGATGTCTGATCCATAGATAATGCTTAGTATATGCATTACTGCAACTTCTCTAAATACTATTGAATGTTCCCTCTGTATAAATCATCCTCTTGATGTCAACTTATATAAGCAAAAGCCTCACTCATTTGTATAATAGATTTACTGGAATTCTTTATTTTTAGTGAATTGAAATTGATAAATTTTGTGTAAAACTATAGTTTGGTTCGAAAGAAACCTTTGTTTTATGATGCAACTAGGGGGTGCGGCTGCAACCAGTGTCATATTTGGTAATTTTAGGCTTTAGGAGCAATTTTGCAATTATGGACAAATCAGTCCATTATATATAGGAGAGGGCTAGGGCTATTGTTCATATGTTGAATTTGAGAAGAATATTAAGAGATAGAAAAGATTAAGAGTAGGAAACTTAGATCTTGGGAGAGCGATTCTCTTGAAAGAGGCCATCGATGTCGTATTTTTATTTATTTCATCAATAAAAATATCATCTTTTTCCCTAAATCCACTCACTATCCCTAACAATCCCACCTTCAACCATGAAAATATCATCTTGCCCCAAAATCCATCAAAAATCTTATTTTATCCCTCAAATCCAATCCCTAGAAAATCCTATCATTTTCTGTCAAAATCTTCTTTCTCGAGAGGAGTTTGAGAAAGAGAGCGAGAGGTGCTTGAGCGAGAGGTTCGAAATTTATATATCCTTAGTTATCTTCCCCCTAATATGTAGTATTTTCTCCAATTTCTTATTTCCCCATCACATTAATCTTAGATTTAGAGCCATGGATCTATTTTTTTTGTTCACTTTTTGCCGTGCCAAGCAGACTCTATGGTTTGTTCTACATATGAAGCTTTCAATGATATTAGTTACATTTGGCGCAATATTTGATTTAGATGCTTGTTTCCCTTTACAAAATCAGATCCAGTTCTGATTCTTTAAAAAAAGAGCACCAGTACTCCATGACAGGTGGTCTTCATTTGTAAATTTACTAGTAAATGATCGTGAGCAACTTTTTTTGTGGCTGATAGGTATAATAAAAGCTGTTCTTGCTTAATATATTGAACAGGAGGAGATCATTAGAACATGCCGGAGCATGCATAAACCAGTTATTGTGGCAACAAATATGCTCGAAAGCATGATTGATCATCCAACTCCAACAAGGGCAGAGGTTTCTGACATCACGATTGCAGTGCGAGAAGGCACAGACGCCATCATGCTTTCAGGCGAAACCGCCCATGGAAAGTAAGTAACCACATTCCTTGTCTTAAGGCTTTGAATAGTCTTCTTCATATTAACTATATATACACATCAGATGAATCTGCATTCTTTATTGTGATGACAAGTTATTAACTTGCCTACTTTGGGGTTTGGATCAGAGCTCTCAACTTTAATATTGTTTATGAGTAATGGATCAATTTTAAATTTACATGCTTATTCATGATTTACAGCAGCATGCATCAAACACTTGCTTTTAAAACATTTTAGATTCCGAAAAAGTAAATTAATTGTAGTCTATTAATTTCTCCTTTTGCTGTTGTAAGCACTAATAAAGGTTGTCATTGAATTACCGGTTTAGGTATCCATTGAAAGCAGTTAAAGTGATGCATACAGTGGCGTTAAAGACAGAGTCAACACTGTCTTCTTCTTTGACAGATCCAATTCTTCCTTCCGATGTCCAGGTATTTATTGTCAAACCATAAAATGATGACTGAGTGCATTTCCCCCCTTTTCTTTTATGATTTGTTGTTTGGGTGGGTCTTGCATTGCAATACATTACTTTTAAATTCAGAGTTGTAGTATTCACTAAGGTTTTATTTCATTCATCCATTTATTCATTCCTTCTTAAAATACTTCGTTTTTTCGTTTCCTTATGTTCATATGTGTTACTTTCCTGAAGGTCCCTGCTGGGGAGTATGGTCAAGGTAATCTGAGTGCAATGTTTGCTTCCCATGCGACCACAATGGCTAATACCCTTGGAACACCAATCATAGTTTTCACAAGAACTGGTTCAATGGCTATTCTTCTAAGCCATTTCAGGCCTTCTTCTACAATATTTGCCTTTACCAATGAGTAAGTTCTTACTCCTTACGTGGAAACTTCTTTTATAATTTTCCCAGCGGAAAATATATGTTACTTTATATTAATTGTGAAAAATTGTTTGAAATAGGGATACATTTATATTGCGAATCACTTACCAAAAACTTAAATTCTAGTTAGTGGGTCACAGTGTTTAAAGTTGGACGGTCCAAGTTTCTATTACTCCCCCTCACATGGAAACGTATGATGTTTTACACAGGAAAGGCAGCACACAAGGAGGAAGCACATAATTTTTTTGGCATAATTTGAACTTGCTCTCTTTTCTCATGAAGTTACTCTAGTGATTTGATAACATGTGAATAATCACTTCAGCTAAAGCATATGCTGTTAGTCTGTTAGGTAGTGTGTGCACATATTCCAACAATTCATATTCGGTAACTGAAGTAAACAGATAATTGGCAGATCTATGTTTTTTAAATATTGGTTAAGAACAGTCAATTAGCGGCCAATTGTTCTGGTACAATTCCACTTCTTAAGTTTCCAAGGCTCTTGAAAAATTAGGGTATCCTGTTCCCGGAGTATTTTTAGAATTAGGAGTGGTCGTTAAGTTCTTCGGTGGGAGGGTTGGTCCCTGGAAATTGCATTGTTTCTTGCTTCCGCCATGTCCCCAACAAGTATCCTTTTGCAATCTGGGTAGTTCGATTCCAGTGGTTCTTATGGGGTGTGTTATCCAATAACCCAATTATTATGCATAGATATCCGAACATGCCCAAAGTATGTAAGCCAGCTTGGAACATGATATGGGGTTTCGGCCCATGTTTGGTTAGCTTTGGCATAATTAGAGAGTTTATGCTTACGTCCGGGAAGCTTGTGCCTCTCCAGGGGGGCTTAAGCCTATGATTGGGGCGCTTGAGCCTGTTTAGATCGAGGTGGGCAGAAGGCCACATCAGAGATGACATTAACCAAAAAATGAATTTAACACAGAGAAGGACTCATGAAGGTGATTACGGTTTGGACTTACATATGCGGTTAGGTTTTTTCTCTATAAAGCTAGATACTTTGTGTTGTTACATACACAATCACAGGTTAATAAATACATATATTCATTGATGGCAAGGAGGTCGACTTGAGCTTCACATGTCCTTGGGTTAGGTATCATCCCGTCCTCACCTGATTAGTTTCTATCTTTGTATGCATATCCGAGAAGAAACAATCATCATCTTAGGAGAATCTAAGACCATCACCGAGGTAGCCGTAGTTTCCACCCTATACAAATTTATAGTTTGCAAACTTTGCAAGTCATGTTGCAATAATTGAACCGTTTGTGCGAAACTTATGATTTGATCCAGTAATTTTTACTTTTTTCTTCTGATGGTGAGTGGAGAAGATGCCAAAACTCCATGTTTGGAGTGTGTCATGAATGACTCGTTTTGTACTTTTGTGGAACAGATGTAGGCCTTGACCGATCTGGTGGGAACCTTGGCCAAAATAGCATCAAAAGAGACGAAGTGGGTAAGGTGATCATAGCAGAGGAGATAGAGGTAGGGTCCATCGAAACATAATCAGCAACGAAGAAGAGGTCTGTAAGAAGGGCACATGCATCAAGGGAATACGAAGATGAATGTACCTAAAATTGCAATGTTGGATGGCCCAAAAAGTGAAGCCAAGAATAGAGAGATAGACATCAAGAGTAGCTTATAAGGTAAAATAAGTGATCACACTTAGAGTCATAACCATTGCACTTTTAACTTGACAGATGAAGTTATGTCAGCCGATTGGCAAATAAAATGTTAGGAAAGTCTGGGGTTGAGTGGAAGAAATTTAGAATGTAGAAGGAAGGATGATTTTTATCGAAAAATAAAGAAGAAAAACAAGATAGTTGTTTAAATTAGAGAGGAAACCACTCTCCTACCCTTTCTCATATCCTTTGATTCAAGTAAAAAGCTAATTCTCCAAGATCTATCCAAAATCTCTCTGCTCCTATTCTTTCTTCTTCTCCAATTCTATTCTTTCTTCTTCTCTTCTTCAAATTCAACCTCCTTCAAACCCTAACCTTTCAATCACTATATATAGGACTCATTTGTCCATTTAAAAAAAATTCCCATATGGCCCAAAATTATAAAATTGCAATCTTGGGACTAAAATTACAAGTTTGCCATCAATGTGACCGTAACACACCTTCCCAACACGACTCTGCCACCGAAAAACCTTCTTGTTCTCAAGGTGGTGCCATGAATACCGTGGATATGCTATTCCGAGTGCGGTGGTGCTATTGCTCGTCCCCTCATCCTGGGTCAAAGGGCTACCCAAGGTCTTCGTCGCCATTCGGGAAGCCCGAATGTACGTCATGATGAACGCCAAGCCCGCCTAAAGCTCTGTCGTGCTCGAAGTGTTGTCACTAAGGCTTAAGAAGACATTTGTCTGCAACCCAGGGTCTACGGGACCTAGAAGGCCACCCGGGGGTTGTGGACCCTTGTGCGGCCTGTTCGGGGATGCCAGGGCTAGGGCAACCTATCCGAGACCCATCAAGGCCACGCGAGGCCCAAGACAGCTCGCCCTGGGGCCCTGGGACTTGTGGGGCCCAAGGCGGCTCGCCATGGGCTCGCCTAGCTCGGAGCAGCCTGCCGGGGGTTAAAGGCCCCTTGGCGCTCCGCCAAAGGGCTGCCATCCCCTTGGCGACGAGTAAGGGGGCCGTCGCTTCCTCCACGCGTAGATTCGATGCCCGAGTGTAGATCCGCCCCTATGTTGGCGCCAATTTTCCTTTTCTAGACCAAAGGTAATGCCTTTTGGCCCATATCTGGGATGGAGTCATGGTCAGTGACCAGATCTGAAGCCGGATCACCCTTGGGATGGACCTCCTTGTCCAAAGACATCGCCTTTGGCTTCGGATCTGCATCACGGGCTTCGTTCTTTTTCAAATCTGGATTCGTAGCTTCCTCGCAGCGAAAGATCTTCAAGAGTTCCTTCATCATGGTTATGATTCCGTCCGTCGACATCTTCCAAGATTCGATCTTTCTTGCTCTCGCCATGAGGATTAGGCTTTGATATCAATTTGTTAGGAGAGCTAGGATTGAGTGAAAGAAATTTATGGATGTGGAAGGAAAGATGATTTTTATAGAAAAATAAAGAGGAAAAATAAAATGGTTCTACTTAGGTACGAAACCACCACCCTATCCTTTGATTCAAGATACATGGCTAACTCTCCAAGATCTATTCTTAATCTATCCTCTACTCCTATTCTCTTTTCTTCTTTGTTTAAATTCAACCTCCTCCAAAACATAACCATTCACTCACTATATACGGACTCAATTTTCCATACTTTAAAAAATGCTCATATGGCCTAAAAATACAAAATTACCACCCAGAGCCCAAAATTACAAATTTACCATCGGTGTGGCCGCAATCCCCCATTCCAAACAGGAGATTATAAAGGAAGCATTGCTGTCGAAGCTTAAACTAAACCTAGACACATGATCGGCTTGGAGATCCGTTGATTACATCGTCTACTTCATTGAGACGATGCAATTGTATGATGTGTTCGATCCGTATCTATACAGAACTTACCACGCTACCTTGAAGAGAACAGCCAAGCAGTGGTACCATCGATTCACCTTAGGGTCGATACACAGCTTCATTTAGTTAGCATAGGAGCTTGTCCAACTCTTCGCCGTGAGATAGAATATAATGAAGAACCTTAACCCACTGATATGAGTGAATCGGATGAAGAATGAATTGCTGAGAAACTTTCTTAAGTGGTTCAAGAGGGAGTGGATGTATATTGGTGACGTCTCAAATAGCATGAAAGTGCGGAAATGCTGTATGTAGTCCGCAATGGTCTCCTTTTCAAAAGCTGGTGCGAGCCCGGAATCAAAGCGTTGAGGATATAAAGCACTTGCAATAATTCATGAAAACTTACGAAGCATTTCAAGCATGAAGGTAATCATGTTGAAGAAAAACAAAAAGCAAAGGAAAATAAGTCTATGAAATAGGTGAATAAGATGTCAGAGAAAGGACAACGAAGGTTCAAACTTTTGATGTGCAGAGGCAACCAGAGTACATGCCAATTACAATGGGATTGTCGCGTGTCCTCATGGGAGCAAATGCAGATGGGATGTTGACGAAGCACGCACCCAAGATTGGATTCGTTAATACTTTTATCTTTTTTGCTTTGCCATTGGAAGGAAGAAGGGCAATTTTTGCAAAGAGGCCAAAAATTAAAAATAATTAGCAAAATCAACCTAAAAATAAATAATTAGCAAAATCGATCTCCTCTTGCCCAGTTAGCATAGGAGCTGTTGACTGGGCATCCCTGGCATATGGCCCATGGGCCACACTTCCAGGGTGCGGCCTAAGGCCGCATCTTCCAAGTGCGGCCTTGAGCCGCACCTGTGAAGTGTGGCCAATAACTTGCACTGATACAGAAACCTGTTTGCTCTTCCTCTCAATATCAGCAGCAGCTGCTTCTGCTCCTACTCCCCCAATACTTCACCCCTGATTCATCACAGCATATGCATATAAATAAAAAATTGTCACAAATAATGCTCACACTCATACTTCTCACGGCCTTAGTGTTTCGCAAATATCACAAATAGTATATCACAACACATCACATCTATATCAGGAAGATCATATAAATCAAAACACAACACATCGAATTCATCAAGCTTACTAACACATATCGCAAACAACATTGAATTCATCAACCATAGTATTTTCACATTGCATATCACATCGAATTCAATAAAATTACATAAAACATATAGCAAACATACATAAAATGACCATAACAGAACATTCATGGCCATAACACAACATTTTCAGTAGAGTAACATCCACTATTGCATTATGTGCGAGATCTGCCGCGACCTTGAGATGAAGACCTAAAAGATAAGTATAAATTAGAACAACATATATATATCCACAAAAAATATACGAATTGCAAAATCAACATACACTTGTGAGAGAGGATTATTTCGGCAACGTGATTTGTAATGCCCGAGTTGAGGACAATTGCCACATTTATTTTGTCGGCTTCCTTCACGGGGAATATACATTGCCCCACGAATCCGTGTAGATGGAGGCCGATCTGGAGGTCTTCTTTTGTCGGGTGGAAGTAATTTGGGACCATCCAAGCCTTCCAATACCGTGCATCGGGTATGTGGCAAAATAAAGGTTCATATGTAAGGCGATATCTGCTAACCCTATACCATGGCGAACAGAATGACATATATGCTATGTTGGCACCATATTTTTGTCTGGACATTGCGGCGATCACATGGGCACATGGCATGTGTTGAAGCATAGGAATATTGGAAGTATATCTGCATTTCTCATCATGTAACTTAACAGTATAATCGAGGCCATCGTTGTCCACAACCTGCCACTCACAATCACTAAACCTTGTGAGCATAAATGTTCGGGGATTCTTCCATCCGTTCCCCAATAATGTCCATTGTTGTGGGTACAAAATCTGTCGTCCACCCTTGTCCACTCAGTCTTCGATGGTAGAAATATTTATTTAACCTGTAAAATGTTCTTCCTATCAACGCTTGTATTGGTAGAGCTCTAGCTCCTTTGAGCATCCCATTGAAGCTCTCAGAACAATTTGTTGTTATGATATAATAGCATTTTCCACGATCGGCATGCATCGCCCACATGCTTGCTGCCCTATGTAAATCTGCAGACATCCACTGATCTACTTCAATGAACTTGTCTCTGATTTTGACACGAAAGGCATTGTATGTAAGCAAGTCTGATGCAGTGCCAGCCATCCAGAAGTTTCCCTCCAAGGTACGTGTTCGGAATCCGTTCGACTTTTAATTTGCAATAATATGCCGAAGATAATACATATGGTGAATTTGCTGGCCAGCCCTCTTCTAGTGCTCGTGGAATTCCTTTCATTCTATCTAAAATGAGGTGATCGTTTGTCCATGAGCACTTGGTATGTATTCATATATACATGCGAAAAACCACTTCCAATTTTTGTGGTTCTCAGCTGACACAACAACAAAAGCCAAGGGAAACAACCCACCATTTCCATTCACTCCGGTTGCCACAAGTAAACACCTACCATATTTCCCATACAAATGGGTACCATCAATACTTAGGATCGGCCGACAATGCTTGAAACCCTTGATTGAAGGACCAAATGACCAGAAGACCCCAGAAAATTATGCCACATAACACATAAACCGTTTGCTATAAAGTTGATACTTCTAGTAAGAGTGTTCGTATCATACACCCGCTGACACCACGATGACGCACCGACGATCCACGTCTAAGGTATTAGATGATTTTGTGATATATAATTCATAATAAAAAGATATTTTTAGCTAATTGGTAATTTCATATGATAGGTATTTTGGTCATGCCGGAAGCAGTCGGAATGATAGCGCTTGCTTGCCGGGGATAATGTGGTCACGTCGGAAGCAGTCGTAGAATACTATGACATCCCAACCATATCCCCTGAGAGAAAGAATGTTAACGAAATGATGGAGATATTCTGTCAATGGGTTGGGCTATGCTCCAGTGGAGAATTTTCTCCTCCTGATCTCATGTATGTGATATTTTGCTGCTTCGTTGGCCGCTTGAGCCGCTGTTTTCCTCCTGTAAGATGATGAGAAATCCAGCCGCTCAAACTGCCACCGAAGCAGCAAATGGGCACGTATATGAGTTTAGGAAGAGAACTCCTCTGGAGCATAGCCCAACCCGCTGACTAAATACCTCAATTAAGCCCTAACACAACCTTTCTCTAGGGGCTATGCGTGTGTCAATTTGTATCAGCTTGTATGGATATGTATGGATACATGGAGTATGAACTTTGCTGGTACGTATCAGCTTGTATGGATATGTGATGTATGAACTTAATTATTATTATATCAAGTAAATTTGTTGAATGAATATGAGGTGTATGAATGAATTGTTATGAAACCATACATAACACATATCAAATTCATTCACGAAACCATACATAACACGTATCAAATTCATCAAATATACATAACACATATATCAAACACACAAATCATCAACGACCCCATTTGCGTCGACTAAATACACGTTCATAAAATGGCCTAGCAGATGCATTTCCCTTTTTTGCTGAGGCGACTGAGACACACCATCTTCTTCCGCATGCTCCTGTGAAACGCCGCGTCATCAAATTCTGTCTGAGGTGGCTGAGACGCGCCAACATCCACTTCCACATGCTACTGTGAAACGCATGCGGCCTCCCAGTCTGTCTGATGCCGCTGCGACGTGCCACCATGCTGTGAAACGCCTGCGTTAACCCAGTCTGTCTGATGCGGATGCCAAATGCCGGTGTTTTCCCATGTATCCTGGGTAGGCTACCAATAGCTGGAAACGTCTCATACAGTATCCCATACAGGGGGCTGCTGCCAAGCACCGGCGGCATGCACTACGTGATGCTCATGTTGCCAAGCGTTGGTGTCATGCACCACAGGATGGTCTTGCTGCCAAGTGCCGTCGTCATGCACTACGGGATGCTCCTGCTGTCAAGCGCTGGCATCATATGATTCGGGCTGTTCCTGCTGCCAAGTGCCGGAGTTATATGCTCTGGGCTGCTCTTGCTGCTAAGCGCAGGTTATATGCTCCGATATGCTGCTGCTGAGAAGGGCCGGCGTCACCCTCACCCATCCTATGAAAACGCCTCAGCTTGCTCGAATGTTAACCTTCTGGCAGATGGCGTGTACGATGTAGCACCTCATCGATATGTGACCTTATCGTAAAGTAATACCCTGGATCATGTGTTTGCAGTTCTTGGTCCGCTATATCGTATAATATAAGATATCCTCCAACCTGTAAAATAAATGAAGTACTAATCATATTAGTTATAAAAAATACTTTAAAAACAAAAAAATTGAACATATTCTTACATGTTGGCGCTCGATGGGTCCGCGGGTCATTTGTAAGAACGAGGGTTGCTGCCTCTGAAAAATTCACTTCCTGGTAATACCCCAATACCACTCCAAATAGGCATTGACCGAAACCACATACCCCTCATGAACAATGTGATCTGCTCTATTGATCCACTATGCATGAGGATACATGATTACAGGAACACCTGCGGGCTGTGATGGTCTTGTCTTCTCTGACAAGACTGGGAGTGCAGCTGGGATGTGTTGACCTAAACCAAATTGCCGCATGACGCGGTCTGGTGCATGCATCATCCGTGCTTTCCAGCAGAATATGGGTACCCTCGTACGCCATAACTCGGGATGTTCGCGACATAAGGCCGACAGCTGCTTGAGTCGCTCTACATACGGCTCCCAGTTAACCTATTAGGCATGAATGACACAAATATATCGTGTACTACATTATATATCAATTGTTTACCTGAATTTAAAAAATTTACATATACATACTTATGTACTCTCTAACAGGTTAAGCTGGTCTCTGTACGTATCGAGATTCCCATGAGCAGTTTCGATGAATGTCTGAACTCATAGGGAACGGTGGCATCGAATACATCCTGGAGGAGCATTGGTCTTCTTACACACATTCTTTCCCATGACCAAGCCTGTTAATGAATTTTTCCCAGATGTTAAATATATATAGACATATAGATATATCACTATTTTAGCTAATGAAAAAATTTTATACCTGCAACCAGAGTCCACATGCATATATAGACTTCGTTTGCTTTAATGCCATCTTACTGAGCTCAGAGTACAAGTGCACAAGCACCGCACTTTCTCATGAATATGAGCCGACCTCCTCAAAATTTTCTAGCTTGGTCAACCAACGGAGGTGTATAGATCCTTTGCTTGTATCCAGAACCAATAATGTTCCAATCATATGTAGCATATACGCCTGTGCATAATGCTAAATGTCCTCCGCCGTTGCATCCTCAGGCAACGGCTTAAATGTATCACGTAGCCAACTAAGTTTCACCTTGGCTGCTTTTCTTAATGTGGTATCTTGGCCAAGTAGGCGCTCCAACAACGTACCCCAGCTGCTATCTCGCATTTTACAATGCCATATGTGTTCCCCATCAATGTGTAGGCCTGTGATGAATGCCACGTCCTGAAGAGGGATTGTCATCTCTCTGGTGCATGTGAAATGTATTGGTCTCTGGCCTCCACTTTTCAACGAAAGCTGTCAGCAATGCGTGGTCCAACCGTACCCAATGCAATCTTGCACAGAGGTGTAATCTGGCGATTTCGATATAATCTCTGGCACAAACATCTAATCTCCATGCAGTATGTCTTTGTCTATGATCCACAACTCCTATCGAGCCATTCAAACAATTAATGGCTATAGTAATTATTTTCCTTCCAATCATAATACTTTTACTATTAATTATTTCTAAATACATGTCCTTGCCTTACATCCATCTGCAGAACGATGATGTGCTTGGTCATACAAGACCACATCAGTTATGGGTCCAGCCTCCTCCATTCTACGTAATCTTATAACATACAATTAATTATCATATATCACTACAAATTTTCCCAATTCTACAAATCAGCTCATAAACCCTAATTTTCATGCTAGATTGTACAATAAACACAAAAACCAGTCAATACTTGAGAGATTGAGTGTAGAAATTACCTGAAGCGTTGCCGATATCACACACTTCCCACAATCTTGGCCGGACTTCATAGGTGCAGCGGCGTTTTTCACAAATTTTGAAGAAGAATAACAACCGAACGGGCGGCCGCTGCTTCTTATTTGCAAGCGGCCACACTTCACAGGTGCGGCTCAAGGCCGCACTTGGAAGATGCGGCCTTAGGCCGCACCCTGAAAGTTCGGCCCATGGGCCACACGCCATGGTTGCCCAGTCAGTAGCTCCTGTGCTAACTGGGCAAGAGGGGGTCGGTTTTGCTAATTATTTTATTTTTAGGTCGATTTTGCTAATTATTTTTAATTTTTGGCCTCTTTGCAAAAATTGTCCAAGGAAGAATGACCTGATCTGATTTTTTGACAAAGAGGAAATCACTTACCTAACTTTTACCATTATTCTGCAGTCCTGTAAAGAATTGCCAGGTCCGATTGAAGCTACATTATGTGTTGGGGCCAGTGGCGTAGTGACGTATTATGAACATCTGGCTAAAAATGACAGGCAACAAGTCCATCTTTTATATGTAGCATGACTGTTAGCTATGATGCATCCCAAGACATTGGGAGCAAGCTCGATTAAGGGATGTTGAAGTGGTTTAGCATCAACTCCAATAGGTGTGAAGCAAGAATCGACGCTCGTTATCCAAAAATTATTGATAGACTACGATCTCGTTCTCATAGTTAAAAACTGTTAGACTTCATAAAAGTAGGCATACAGCAAAGCGATTAGAGTGAAGACCTATATTTGAAGCAAGCTCTTCTACTACTGTGGAGTTTATGAAGGCAATGCTCGCTTCAATCTACGTGGGCAGGGTGTCATTTTTTGGCTTTTTCTATGGTAAATTAGAAACCAATTTTGTTTCCAACTTGATGTCGGTATCATGGATGGCTTCACCGGGAGCTGCAACATCTTAATGGTTTAAGGTTGCACTGTTAATGGATCGGTGGGGGTAACTCACCACTCTTTTCTTATTCAATCTCGTGGTTGAATTTTGGGTTTGATCACGTTTAGGATTGGTGATGATGAAGGTCTCGATTTGATCTGGTATCGATGTGGATGAGTGCACGTTAGATGGAGTCTCTCTTATCTGATTGTGAAGTTTGTCGATGATCGAATCTGTTGGTGGATCTCAATAGTGGCTAGCGGTGGAAGACATGTTGAAGAAAAAAAGAACAAGAAGAAATCACTTGTTAGAAATGAAGAATGGGGAAAGCTTGGAAAAAGGTGATTGCAGGAAGTTTAGTTTTGAGGAAGATGACCGCCTGATGGTTCTTCTTTAAAGAGGATGCAAGCAGATGGTAAAGAGAAACATTAACGATCTCCTTTTAAATTTATGGAGGAAATGATTGAGGCTAAATGGGTGGGAATTTTCCTCTTTAGCATGACTTATGAAGCATCTGCGAGTGGCCAATGATTTCACGACACATGGTGGAAATTTTGAGAACACGCGTGGATGTTGTCGTCACTTCATGATGTGCTGGCTATGCGTGACTTTTAAAGTGCTACCCGCAAGGGGCACCTAAGTGCATCTCTTGAGTGCATTCCTTATGCACCATGTGACATGAAATCATGTGGAGGCTAGGAATAATCATAAGATTTCTTTTGAAGAATTCATGAAGGAAGGCAGTAATTAGTCTTCACCCACTATGAAAAAATTAATGAGCAAAGTCAAAGTATCGGTTTCATCTGGACAGTGTCTTGGTAACATTCACATAGTAGTATTGCGCAGATATTTTCTTTGAGTAGGTATTTGATTTGTTTAGGTGTTGGGTTGTCTGGATATCGCTATCAATTGTATAAGAAATGAATGTGACATCTTCACTTCATAGCCCATGCATGGTGAGCGACGAAGTGAGTGGTAATTGTCATGCATAGATATCCAGATAGGTCCAAAGCATAAAGCCTGCTTGGAATAATATACAAGGGGCTTTGGCCCATATTTGATAAGCTTTGCCTTGAAGAGGTGGATTCGGCCTGTCTCTGAGAAGCTGGGGTCCTTGTGAGGGGTTCTGTTTAGAATGGGAGGCTTCGGCTTGTTAAGGTCAAAGTAGGCCAAAGGCTCATCAGAGATGGCACCAATCTAAAAAGGAATCTAATGCGGAAAGGGATTTCTAAGGAGATTAGGGTTTGGACTTATATATGTGGTTAGGTTTTTCTTATATAAAAGCATATACTCTATTGTCATGTATGTAATCTCAAGTTATTATATACTTGTATTCATTGGTGGTAAGGAGGCTGACCCAAAAGTCAAAGTATTTTAGGTCGGACGTCAGTCCGACATCTCTTGATTAGTTCTAGTCATGCTGAGGAGGAACAACTATCGTCTTAGGGGTAACCAAGACCACCAACATAAATGAAACTGTAGTTCTCATCCATACAAATTTTTAATTTGCAATATTGCTTCCTTGTAAGTCATATTGCAACACCAATTATTGTGCCGAGGCTACTGTGTGGGTTACGTACGATGATCTAGGAAGTTAGCATTGCATTTACATAGCAAATGTTCCAATTCCTCCGGATGTTCTTTGGTGCATAGTATGCTATTAATTCATCCAGCTACTTGTATGTATTGACTCTGCAAGAATGTTTTTGTTAGTAAGCGGCAGTGTAGTATTTTGCAGATAAAACATTTGATTCCCTCTGATGTCCATGATCTTGGCCATTGTTTCATAATGCTGTGTCGTGGGTTCTGGCCACCATTCTTCAGGACCTGGTATGCCTTCTTTACACAATAATTTTCCTGACGAGTTAGGCATCCATCTAGGCTCATTGTTCATCGCCTGGCTTGGTGCCGCAATACACAGTTTCTTCAGCCAATTCGACCGATATGCTGAGAGAGTGCGCTGGTGTTCCAACCATCAAGCGTGATAAAGTTTACAAGACTAGCATCATTCATGCCTTCATAATTAATAGTTAATTGGCGCTTTTGAATTTGCAGGTCACTAACCATCCATCGTTCTGGACACTAGTGTTTTACTCCTTTCCCTATATGCATCAAGAGTTGAAATCTAGTGATGTGTTCCAGTTTCCACACAGTTTTCCATGCACTGTGTACTTAAGTTCTGTTCGCTAAAGCCATGGGTCAGGCGTCCCATTAATTATCTGAACCAATTTGTAGTTTTTTTTCCGTTATCACCTTGATTGCCTGCTTAGCAAAACAATCGTGGAACTCGCGGCATGCCCTGATGTTGAGTCGACTTGTTTTGTATTATTGGCATGCTGTGTCACATGACATTAGGTCCAGTGCACTGTTTCAACCATGAAAAGATCTCGCTTTGATGCCCGAGTATGTTGATAGCAGACTGCGGAACCTTGCATGTCCAAAAGAGGAACACATGAAGTGCAGACATGCTGAATTTAATTAAAACTAATCGCCCAGACATAGACAGTCTTGCCTTTCCGACCACCAGTTAGCTCTTGCATTTTTAATATGGCGTCTTGGATCACCATTTTCCTTGGGGAATCTGATGCGGACTAGGGTTTATAAGATGAAATTGGAGGAATCTTATTGATTGGAAATAGAGAAAACAAGGATAATGGCCAGTTTTGGGAGAGTTGGCCCCTCTCCTAGCTTTTGCTAAGGGAAAAGCCTAAAACTTTTTTCTAGATTTCAATGGAGAATTCTAGGAAATGTCAAAATGACAGCCAACAATTGCATACCCTAACCCTAGCACTCGCCTACACTTATATAGTGTTAGGCGTTGTATGTACAACAGTTACACACTAACTTATTGTGCATAAAATAATTTCCTCCAAAAGTCGGTGCGCATAGAAAAATCACTCATTCTGCCCCCTACGCCTCCTCTCGTATGTGATGACCGTATCATTATTCCCCCCCAGGAGTTTCAGCTTGTCCTCTAGGTGGAAGTCTGGAAACTGCTGCGATATCTGATCAAAAGGCTCCCAAGTCGCACTCTGGCAGTCCCGTCCAACGGATCAACACCTCTTTCGCCTCCGTAGCTTCCAACTGCACACCTGTAACCTTCTCGGGCTCTAGCAAGACCTCCATGTCATCTGTCAGGGTCGGTGGAAGTGTAGCAGACGCCGTAGCCAATCGTCCGACATAACTGTGAGATATGGAAAACTGGATGGATGCAGGAAGATGGGGGTAACCTCAGTTTGTAGGCCACCTTGTCAACCCCGGCCTCAATCTCGTAAGGCCCATAGTACCTCGCTGTCAACTTCTCGTTCCACTGCTGAGTCATCGAACGCTGTCTGTATGGTCGAAGCTTCAAATACACCCGCTCTCCTATTGCAAACTCCAAATCCCTGCGATGTGTATCTGCCTTCCCTTCATGATCTGCTGAGTTCGCAACAAGTGGTGCTTCCACTCCTCCAGGACCCGATCACGCTCTTCCAACTGCTGTTGTAGTCCCGACACCGGTGTAGATCCTATGTTGTAGTGTACCAAATGGGGTGGGTCTCTGCCGTAAACAATCTGGAAGGGTGTCATCTTTGCTGCCGAGTGGTACGAGGTGTTGTACCAATACTCTGCCTACATCAGTCAATCAGCCCACTTCTAGGGCGTCTCTGAAGCGAAGCAGCGAAGATATGTCTCCACACTCTGATTGACCACCTCGGTCTGTCCGTCCGTCTGCGGGTGGTATGCTGTGCTCCTCCTCAGTGCTGTACCCTGCATCCGGAACATCTCCCTCCAGAAGGTGCTCAAGAACACCTTATCTCTGTCAGATACGATGGAACAAGGATAGCCATGTAACCGTACTACCTCCCTCAAGAATACGGTTGCCACTGATGCTGCTGTGAACGGAGGACGAAGTAGAATGAAGTGGCTATACTTGCTGAGGCGATCAACCACAGGTCCACAACAAATATGGTAGTGTACCACTCCGACCGTGGTAACTCCTTCACAAAGTCCATCAAAATGTCCTCCCATACCCTCTCAGGCAAGTTTAAGGGCGGTAGAAGTCTTGCCGGTGATGTCGCCTGATACTTGTGACGCTGGCACACGTCACACTCTAAAACTAACCACGTGACATCCTTTCCCATATCAGGCCAATAGAGCTCCCTAACCATCCACTGGTACGTCTGAAAACCCTTGAATGTCCTCCCCCTGCACTGCTGTGGGACTCCTGGAGAAGAATGGAAATGTGTGCCGACGTACAGGGGATCACCAGTCTCCCTCTGTATAGAAGCGTATTGCCCTCCATCGATGCCCTCCATCGAGTAACCCAGGAAGTCCCATGATCCCTGAGTAATAGCCTCCTTGATCTGCCGCAACACCTCATCTGCCTCAATCTCCGCTAACAACGGCTCACTCCCAAGTATCATTGGAATGGAAAGGGCTACCACCTGCACCCACTCATCCCGACGTAAAAGCGCATCCGCCGCCTTGTTGTCCAAACCGGGCTTGTAGTGGATCTTAAACTTGTACCCGCTCAACTTAGACAACCATCTCTGGTGCTCCTCGGCCACCATGCACTGCTCTAGGAGGTACTTCAGACTCCTCTAGTCAGTCCGCACTACGAACTCCTTCCCCAAAATGTAAGGTCGCCACTTTTGTACCGACATCACTATTGCCATCAACTCCCTCTCGTAGACGGACTTCAGCCTGGTCCTGGCAGACAACACATGGCCGAAGTAAGCGATCGACCTATGCTCTTGCATCAGTACAGCCCCCAAACCAAATCCCGATGCATCTGACTCCACAACGAACTGCTTTCCAAAATCAGGAAGTGCTAATACTGGTACCGTCGTCATAACCTGCTTGCGGGTCTGGAATGCCCTCGTAGCCTTCTCTCCAGTGGAAATTGTCATTCTTCAGCTATTCGGTAAGGGGCCACGTCAGGGTGCTGTACCCCTTCACGAACCTTCGGTAGTAGCCTATGAGCCCAAGGAACCACTGCAAAGCTCGTAGCGTCCTCGGTTGAGGCCAGTCCAACATATCAGCAATCTTCGACCGATCTGCTGCCACTCCCTCCGCAGAGACAATGTGCCCCAAGTACTCCACCTGCGCCTGTCCGAATAGGTACTTCTTCCGGTTGGCATGTAATTGATGGTCTTGCAACTCCCGCATGATTATCTCCAGGTGGCCAAAGTGATCCTGTAGCGAGTCGCTGTAAACTATAATATCATCAAAGAAAACTAAGACGAACCTCCGCAGATAGGGCCGGAACACCCTATTCATCAGTGACTGGAAAGTATCAGGGGCGTTCGTCAGCCCGAACGGCATGACAAGAAACTCGTAGTGGCCTTCGCGAGTCTTGAAGGCCGTCTTCTGCACATCCTCTGTCTTCATGCGAATCTGGTGGTGCCCCGACTTTAGATTGATCTTGGAGAACACCGCCGTGCCATGCAACTCATCCAATAGCTCGTCGATCACTGGAATAGGAAACTTGTCTGGCACAGTTTCCTTATTCAGGGCTCGGTAAGCGACGCAGAATCTCCAACTGCCATCTTTTTTCTTCACCAGCAGCACTGGGCTGGAAAAGGGCTCGCACTAGGCCGTATGATCCCCGCCTGCATCATCTCTTGTACCAGTCGCTCGATCTCATCTTTCTGGGGTATCGGTAAGGATGCACACTAATGGGAGACATTCCATCTATAAGCAGGATGGCATGCTCATGATCCCTTGGCGGTGGAAGGCCGCTAGGTGGCTGAAACACCCCTGGAATCCCTGCAGCAGCTACTCCACCTCCAGTGGCACCTCCGTTGTGCCCTTTGTTTCCTCGGTAATCAACCCCTGCAGCTCTATCAGGAATCCACCTCCATCCATCTGTAGTGTATTCGTCATGGTCTTATAAGACACTGACGAACATCATAAGCTTGGGTCCCCCATCAGTACCACCTTCCATCCAACAACCTGGAACTCCATCCGCAATAACTCCCAGTTGAACTTTGTCTCCTCTAAGGACTGCAGCCACTGCATCCCCAGAATCAGGTCGACGTTGTCCAAAGTCAAAGGCAAAAAATCCCATGTGATCAATACCCCCTTTATGAACACCGACAAGTCTCGACAGATGTCTTTACTCTGCTCCATCTTGCCGGTCCCCAACATGACTCCGAAACCCTCAGTCTCGGTAAGCTGGATCCTCTGCCCCTCAATCACCCTAGAAGATACGAAGTTGTGTGTGGCCCTACTTTCTATCAGGATCACCACATCCATGTCCCGAACTCTACCGGCCAGCTTCATAGTGTGGGCCCGTGTAAGGCCCGCCATTGAACTGAGTGAAACCTCCGCGCCTTCAGGAGCAGGGGCTCGCCGTCCTCGTGCTCCGCTACTGTCCCCTTTGCTGGCTCCTTCTCTAGCACCTCTGCGTACACTTCGTGTACCTGTAAGACCTGGTTGCGACACCTGTGCCCAGGGGTGAACTTCTCATCGCATTTGAAGCACAACCCCTTCGCCCTCTTGTCTCGCATCTCAACATTTGTCATCCTCTTGTAAGGCCCCCCGGCCTTACCTCTCCTGGCCTTCCCGCACCCACTGGTGTACCTCTTGCAGCATCAGGCTGCCCTCCTGGAACAGTCTGTGGTCGGGTAAAGTTTCCTCCAAACGCCCCTCTGGCGCATCGTTTCTCAGCTAACTTGTCCTCTACCGTCTGTGCTAACTCCATCTGCTCCTCAAGCCCCCGAGGTTTGAGGTTACGGAGCTCGGCCTTGATGGTAGGCTTCAACCCGTCCAAGGAAAAAAAACCTCCACTCTGCCGGCATCTCGTGCACTCTACTAGTAAGCACCTCATACTGCTTGATGTAATTGCGCACTGACCCGACCTGCTTCAAAGCATGCAGTTGCTCGTACACCCCACCTCCATGGGACTCTCGGAAGTGGTGTAGCAATGCCTCCTTGAACTCGTCCAAGGTCCTCAAAGGTCTCTGTTGCTCCTTCCATCGGTACCAAGACAGTGCTTCCACCTCCAAACAGAATGCGACCGCCCGTAATTTCTCCACCTCCGTCAGCCGCGGCATCTCAAAATACCGCTCTGACTTGTGGATCCAACCTGAGGCGTCACTGTCCTCAAAGATAGGCATCTTGAGCTTCCATATGCGGTCATCCGCACGTGGATCTCCCCCATCGTAACGATCCGGGTGCTGCTGACGATGATGGTCTCCAAATCTGGCTCCCCCATGTCCCACCGCCTATCCTCTCTCCAATCGCACTCCTCTTCCTCCTCTTACTCATCATCATGATAGTGGTTGGGCTCCTCATACTCCGGATCCTGCCTAGTAGCTCGCCAATGCCTCACCGGAGCTTCGTCGTTGTCGTCGGAGTATTCCGTGACCCGCGCTCCCCCAGTCACCTCCGCCCCCTGCGGTCGGCAGGTGGTTCTTCTTGAGCGGCGCGGTCCGTCAGAGGTCTGCGGAGGCCCTGGCGGGCCCGCCTACCCTCGGCGGCCCCCTGGCAGGTTCGCCCTCTGTCGGCGCCCCGGTGGGGGGTCGCCTGCCGTTGGCCGCCCCCAGGCGGTCTGCCAGGGGGTTGCTAGCCCCCTGGCGGGTCGCTAGGGCTGCCACATGTGCTCGTCGCCTCCGGCGCCTCTCTTGTTCCTCCTCAAAGCTTTCTCCTAGGGTTTCGGAGAGATCCTCCCGCTAATCCTCCTCCTCAGAATTCAGATCTGCTTCTTCCAAGATCACCCCCTCATGATTGGGGATCATCTCCGTCTTTCCTCTTGTTGCGCGGATCTCCTTTATTCTCAGATCTGATTGGTGATTCAGATCTGAGGTTCCTCATTCTTTCAAGTTTGAAATTTGGGGCGTAACTTGCGCCACCAATTACTTGATCATCTCCTTCATTTGGTTCATGTCGTCGTCGACCTTCTTCTCTACGAAGGCCTTCATCTCCTCCGTCTCCGTCTTCCTCTCGACGATCTTCTCATCTAACCTTTCTTCCAAAGTCTTCGAAGTAGATGACCTTGTTGACGACATTGGATCGATGCTCTGATACCAATTTGATGCAGACTAGGGTTTATAAGATGAAATTGGGGGAAATTTATTGATTGGAAATAGAGAAAACAAGGATAATGGCCAGTTTTGGGAGAGTTGGCCCATCTTCTATCTTTTGCTAAGGGAAAAGCCTAAAACTCTCTTCTAGATCTCAATGAATAATTTTAGGAAATGTCAAAATGACGGCTAACAATTGCATACCCTAACCCTAGCACTCGCCTACACTTATATAGTGTTAGACGTGGTGTGTACAACAGTTACACCCTAACTTATTGTGCATAAAGTAATTCCCTCCAAAAGTCTGTGCACATAGAAAAATCACTCCTTCGACCTCCTACGCCTCCTCTCGTATATGATGATCGTATCAGAATCCTCTGCAGATTGGGGCTCCTGCATGCTCAAAATCTTCATAAAAAATCTTTGTGGCCATTGTCTTTGTCAGGTCCAAGTAACGGAGGGACAGTAATTCTGTATTCAGATTGATTGCTTATTTGTAGTAGCTTGGCTGATGCTTCTGAGCACATATCAATAACGCTCTTGTCTTACCCTACATCATCATTATTTTGTTGTCCCACAAGAAGTACATGATGCGGCTAATATTTGGAGGGAAATTGCTATGCACACAACAAGCTGGGAGAGAATTGCTTTGCACACTACGGTCGGGGTTATAAGATGCCAGCCGGCCCTAGTGTAGGAGGATGCAAAAATTGTGAAAGAAAGTACATTTTTTAGTTTATTATTTCTTAGATCTCTTGTATTAGGATTTTCCAATCCCTTAGATTAATTGTCTTTTCCATTCCTAGTCATTTATTTAACGAGTAGTAGTTTTTAGTTGTTTTAATCTTTATATTCAGGTCTAGATTTCAGATACAGATCTAGGTTCACATCAATTGGTATCAGAGCACTACGATCCATGGCGGCTAGGGTGGAGAAGATCAAGGCATCAGTGGAACTCTTCAAAGCGCAACAAAGCGCTATCGCCCAACAACTTTCAGATCTGAAGGTGGCTTGGATTTCAGATCGGAGGGCGGCGACAATTTCAGATTTGAGGACAGCGACAATTTCAGATCTGGGCGAAAAATCAGATCCGGTGGTAAAGGCGTCGCCTTTCGACGATGAGCTCCACTTACACGGCAAAGGTTTCAAGCGTAGATCTCCCAGATCCGGAACCAGATCAGGAGGTTTCAATTGTAGATCTACCAGATCCAGAGCTGAAGATTTTAAGCGTAGATCTACCGGGCCCGTCACCAGATTTGAAGTTTTCCAGCTTCGATCTACCTGATCCGGATAAGAGGGCAAACAACGACACAGATGTGAAGATGTCGACGCATATGGATCATCGGAGGGCCGCCTGGACTCGGGCGTCCCTTGGAGGGCCGCCCGAAATCGGGCGTCCCCCCGGAGGGCCATCCCGAGTCGGGCGTTCCCTCAGGTGGGCCGCCTTGAGGCCCATGTGCTCTGGAAAATTTTTCAGGGGGCCCGCAGGCCCTAATTTGCAGCCGGTGGCCTTAATGGATCTTGGATGAGGTGTTTTGGGCGCGACCGATTTTCAGGTGGGTTCACGGGAGATGACGAAGACCTCGTGTGGCCTTTTGACCCAGGAGGGGATGAATATGTTCATTCGAAGTAGCATGGCCCATAGACGAGATGCACCACCTTGATGACAATGTGGATTTTCGGGCGCGAAGTAGTGATGCGGCTGGAATTGTGGGCGAGGTGCATTACGTAAATCGACAAAGGTGTAATGTTTCTCTATTTATAGAGAGGAGCCGGCCCTAATGAGAGCTATGCGAAAATTGTTGAGTATTTTCCCTCGTTTATTTCTTTAGTTCCTATATAAATTGTGTTAGGAATTTCCTTATTTCTCTTAGATTAATCCCTAGCTAGTTGCTCTATATATTCGTATTCGTTAATTAACGAGTAGCTTATTTTGTAGTAATTATCATATATTTTCAGATCTGATTCCACAATAAAAATCATATTTTTATCGTTCTGTCCACCCCAAAATCCCCTTTTATTGTAGAACTTTAGCGGATCACATCACAAATGTTGGAAATTTCAGATCTGAAACTTTCAATCCAGATCTGAAATCTCCAGATTCAGATCTGAAATCTTCTCCAGATCCGGATCTGAAATCTTTTTCAGATCCAGATCTGGAATTTTCAGATACAGATCTGGAATTTTCAGATCCAGATACGAAAGAGACGGAGGAAAATGGTGCAGATATGAAGCCTGAGGCTGTCGACGATCCAGATCTGAAATTATCAGATTCAGATCTGAAATTATCAGATTCAGATCTGAAATTTTCAGATTCAGATCCGAATGAGACGGTGGAAAATGGTGCAGATCTGAAGCCTGCGGCTGTCGGCGATCCAGATCTGAAATTTTCAGATCCAGATGAGATTTTCAGATCCAGAAAATGTGATTTTTAACGAGGAAGATCCAGAAAATGAAGAAGACGGAGGCTTCGACCCGTACAACCAATAGAACGGAGCGGATTCACAAGGGTGGAAGGCCTTCCCGGCTTCCTATCCATCGCGGAAAGGAGCGGCGACCATCGGAGGGGGGCGGCAGCCCCTCCGGCAGCAGCGGTGGGGTCCGTCGAACCCCAGGGAGGGGCGGCAGGTGCCGCCCGCCCCTCCTGGGGCTGCGGTAGGATCTAGGGGCAGCGACGGAGCCCCGCCAGCCCAAATCCTGGGCCGGCAGGGGCCGTCGCCCCCTTGGGAGGCCACGACGGGTCACACTGGGGGGGGGGGGTTCCGACACCCCCCGGAGCTTCAGGAGGGGACGTCGAGTGTATGGGGGGCCGACAGCCCCCGCAGAACACTTTGGGCCCCCTTGGGCCCGGCACGGGTCTGGATCTGCACCGTTTTCGGGATTTCAGCCATCTATGGGGCTCGGGGAAGGATTCCAGCAGCGCAACGACGACAACGACCCTCCAGAGTATTTGTGGGGGACCCGACGACGCCTTCTGGAGCCCGCCTTGGCCCGACGATAGTTTTCCGGATGTCGTTGAAAGCGGAGGGGACCAATCCCATCCGTTTGACCCGGGAGAAGGATTGCAATCAACCGGACGGAATGGATGGCCCACGGACTTCAAGTACCACCTTGAGGATAAGGTGGTTTTTCTGGGCGGAGTAGTGATGCGACTGATATTTGGAGGGAAATTGCTATGCACACAACAAGCTGGGAGAGAATTGCTTTGCACACTACGGTCGGGTTATAAGAGGCCAGCCGGCCCTAGTGTAGGGGGATGCGAAAATTGTGAAAGAAAGTTCATTTTCTAGTTTATTATTCCTTAGATCTCTTGTATTAGGATTTTCCATTCCCTTAGATTAATTGTCTCTTCCATTCCTAGTCATTTATTTAACGAGTAGTAGTTTTAGTTGTTTTAATCTTTATATTTAGATCTGGATTTCAGATCCAGATCTAGGTTTACATCAATTGGTATCAGAGCGTCTACGATCCATGGCGACGACGAGACAAGACGAAATCATTGCGCAAATCTTCCAACAACTCGCTATCCACGCGGCAAAGGTTGGAAATTCCAGATCTGAAACTTTCAATCCAGATCTGAAATCTCCAGATCTAGATCTGAAATCTTCTCCAGATCCAGATCTGAAATTTTCTCCAGATCCGGATCCAGATCTAGGTTCACATCAGTACATCGTCAGCAAACATGAGATGTGATAGGGTTATTTGGAATTTCTCTACTTGTTTATCGTGACTGATAAAATGTTTGTGCAGAGGATGAAAATATAGGGGTATAGCGGGTAACCTTATCTTATCCCATTCTTTGGTTTGGATGGCAGTATACTTCTCCCATTTATTGCACGCACGTGAGATATTGTTCCCATTTGTTTTACTACAGTATATTAATTCTCAATGTCTTTGCACATGCACTTGATGGTTATTTTCCTTGGTATTTAGCCGGTAATAATGCCCTTGAAACATGCTTTGCAGAGAGAGGATTAAACAAAGGCTGGCACTTTATCAGGGCATACGACCTATATATGTGCCCTTCTCAAATGATGCGGAAGAGACCTTTTCTAGGGCAATAAACCGTTTGCTGGTATTGCACACAGTTTGCATTCTTCTGTTATATCAACAGCATAGTTTCTTTGTTAAAGCTAAATTATTTTTTATCAAATAGAAGGGTGGATTTGTGAAGAAGGGAGAATATGTGACTCTTGTTCAGAGTGGGACACACTCAATCTGGAGAAACGAGTCAACTCATCACATCCAAGTCCGTAAGGTCCAAAGCTGAAAGTGTGTACTATGGATTAGTCAATTTGTTTTTACCAAGTTTTGTTCAAGTTCAGTCTCCTATCTTTGTCCGAGTTGCTTATTATTGTTTGTAGCATTAGATTTTTTTAATTAATAGAGCATTCATTTCACAAACAAAATCTGCCTCTAATATATGTATACTATCTTTTTTTATGATATTGAAAATTTAATTTTTTTTAAAATTTGCTTTACTTTGTCGTTGAAAAAGGAAGTGTAAGGGATTGAGTGATTAAACGGATTTGATCAGTCTGTATATCTGCATCCATAAAGATATGTTTGTACATATGCTGAGATTAGAGACCAATTTATTTTATTTTCATATTTTGCACCTGATTCTGAGAATATGTAACATGGGAAGAAGTCATAACGTAACAGATATAAGATGGTAGAACTGCATGTGCTTAGCAGTTAACACAACAACGTCACATCATCAACATGTGTTTTTGGCATGCAGACATGAACATGCGTACTGTGTGTTTGTATAACTGTTTCCTCAAGTATGGATATTGTCAGTGTTTTGCATCCTTTCAAATAATTAAAGTAGTGATATGTCAAACAACTTTCAAGTGTATATTCTGCGCTGAAATATTCATGTTAGGGTGTTGTTTATTCCTATGCTAATAATGTGGTCTTTGACATTCGAATCATTTTCTTTAACCTATATTAAGAGTCTGGTACTCTGTGAGCCAGAAATGATGACAAAATTTCTTGGCAAATTTAGAAGTCATATGCCACCACTTGAGGACATCCATCACCCGAAATTGAGAAACTAACGGCAAAGAGCTAATTTGAAGCATAATATACATTTAGAATGGGTTTGTTCGATTAGCTAGTGCTGAATAGAAGGAAGAGGGTGGTTCTCCACAGACACCACTTCTACTATCCATATCTTACATGCATACCAGCATCTTTGTATTCAATCACAGCTCGATTTCCAACCTTCTCTCATTTGCATGCTCAATCTCCAATCTCCCATCCAGGGAAATGCATCGGTAACATTTAGCACAGAACACAAAGATAACCAAGTCAATGGCAACTAGAGTTGCTAGAAGGAAGTAGAACCTATCCATATGTCCGACATTGAGATTGTCCGATATCCAACCAACTTGATTACCTCTGCTTGTAATGTCCATGACTACTGTAATGAGTATGCTACTCGAATAACTCCCAACTGACATTGATGCCAGACAGAGAGCACTCCCAAAGCTTTTTAACCCGTCTGGGGCCTGGCGGTTGAAGAACTCGAGCTGACCCACGTACATAAACACCTCAGATGCTCCCATCACCACATACTGAGGGATTTGCCAGAGGATGCTTAGAGAGCTAGTGTGTTTGCAATCATTGCAGTCATTCACAGCATGTTTTATCCTCTGAGACTCCACTATTCCAGCTGCGACCATTGCGATTGCTGCAAGGACAAGTCCAATCCCCATGCTCGGAAGCTCTGTGGACACTCTAGGATTTCCCTTAAGCACCTTAGACAAGAGAGGTACTAGATAAAGTCTGTATAGAAGCACACACCCTGCCACGCCAATGATCTCGAAAATGGACATGCTTGCTGGAGGGACGAAGAAGGCTGAGATGGATGTTTTCATAGCCTCAGCTTGTTCAACAAAGAGGGAGGACATTTGAGTATACACAACTGAGTAAATTATACTGCAGAGCCAAATAGGGAGGAGTCTTATTATACACTTGACTTCTTCTACTTGTGTAATTGTGCAGAGGCTCCAAGGGCTTGGTGGATTTCGAGGGTCTTGTAGAGGAAAATTCTCAGATGAGATGATTGCCGCTCTGTCCAAAAACCTTAAGAAGACAACTATGAGAGGTCATTGCCCAATATGCAGTGAAAAATAGAAATAAAAGCTCATGTTTTTTAAGAAGATTTTTCATCTGTATAACTGTGAGTGCTGCTTACTTGAAATCTGGGGTATGTAGTATCTTTCTACCCCCATTGAATGCAGTCTTCCCCTCCACTTCATAAAGATGTTCTGCATTTATGGGCACACCAATCTTCCTTTTCTTAATGGCTGAAACAATTACCTGGCAAAGTCTTGACAAAGGGTTGCCGCGTGGCTTGAAGTGCCTAAACTTTGGAGTGCCCGTAAAAAAGAGGACCAGAGCTAAGAGCGCAGCCCCGGAAGAAACCCAGAATCCTAATACCCATTCGCCCTTGTCTTCAACATAGGCTAAGATTGTGTTGGAAAAGAGGGTTCCAATGTTGTTAGCCAAGTAAAAATAACTGAAGAAGGCAATTTTGGAATGTTGTTCTGCTGGATCGTGTTCATCAAACTGATCTGCTCCGAATGTTGTTATTGAGGGCTGGTAGGCTCCATTTCCCAGGGCAATCTGGTAGATGGATATGTAAAAAATTAGGATCTCAAGTTGGGTTGGTGGCACACAATGTGGATTGTCGTCTCCAGGGATGCAAGGTTTGAGTAGTAGAAAGTAGGATGAAAGCGATAACTCCACCAATCCCTGCCATCATTGACCCATCTGTTTATACGTTGATGGTGAAGACATTCAAGTTCATATTACTTGCAGCTGACTTGCTCATGACAAATTTTTTGCACTGGATTTTATACTGATTTTTGGAGATAACAAATCATAAAAGAATAGACAAATCTAGGGATCATGGTGGTGAGAGTGAGGATGGAATTTATACATCAATGCAAAAAGTGCTTCTTCCTATTTTATGGTCATCGAATAATTGTGAAATTGGAAGGAAAATTCTATATATGTGAGCCCGATGATGCTTCTTAGATTTGACCATTGAGCAGTTAAGAAAAATATAACAAAGAGGGAGTAGCAGAAATGAGAATGCTGACAAGGTTGAATGCCAGTTCACTACGAGATAAGATATTACTGCATCCATAAAAAGTTAGATGTTGCTTCTATGGGATATGAAATAAGAGTGGACCGATTGAGATTTGGCTACGTAAAACAGTAGTGAGTGAGATTGGGAGAAGTTGCAGGATCATATTGATGGTGAAATGAGGTCTGCTTGCAGGTCTAAATGAAGATGGGATGAAAATGTATATATTAATTAGTAGTTTAATTGAGGAGATGGCCATTAATTGAGCTGAATATAAAAAGATTTTTGTAGCACACCTGAAGACTTTGGGATAACAAATAATACTGCTACAGAATAATATGCATCTATTTGTAGTTAGTTTAGAGATAGAAATTATATTTTTTTGTTTTAGAATTAGAGTCACAAAAAAAGTCTAATTCAAGTGTTACTTCTACTTGTATTGTCTTTTATTTTTCTAGGAAATAGCCCTAATATGTCAGGTTGAGGTGTGACCTTTATTTAAAATAATACTACTAAGATTTAATGCAAACTGGAATTTGGGTACTTGGGTATTTGTAGACCCTTACCTGTTCTGTTTTTTTCCTATCTTTATTAATGAAGTGGATAGAGAAATTAACTCTCTTGTTTCCCAAATTCGTTGATTCTAAAAAGGTACCAAAGTTCCCAATCCTAATTCCACCACTAATCTAACCATAACCCCAATCTTCTTGCTTCTTTCTCCTCTAAATATCCGCCATCACTTTTCTTCTTCCTTAATGTCATTATCACATATCTCAAGCCAGTTAAATGTAGTTCTGAAATTTGTCGTCGCCTAACTGGGATTCCGTCGTCTTCTTACCTCACTCATGCTCCACAACCTTGTCGTCGTTAGCACCATTCCTAGGGATCTCATTCCCCTTTTTTGTCTTGGTGCCATCACTGTCACCTTCTGCAGATTTGACATCACCGCCGATTTTTCCCATTTGAGTTGACTTTGCCCTCAGACTTGACCATACTGGCATTCCTATCTTGATGGTCTGATCTTGTTGTTATATTATCCTTCGTCGATGGACTTTGTTGTTGTCATTCTTTCGAGGATCCAACCTTGTTGTTGGGGTTTTTTTCTCATTATCTTCTCATCCTGACCTTAACAAATCTGTTTATATCTGAATAATGATATGATATGATCTATTTTTAGTTTAGGTTAGGTTATTGTTCACCAGAAAAGAAGTTATTGTTAAAAATTTGTTTGGTTTTTAGGTATCATCTTGATGTCTGATTCCTGTTGGCATATCAATCTGGCTATTTTGCTAGTGTTTACTTCCTATCTGGGCACATTTGTTATTCTTTCTGACTACTATTTGGCTAATTATCTGATTGGTTATTGATTTTTGTATGATTGCTTCTGATATTGTTGTTGTCTGGTTGCATATTGTTGAAAAATGTGATACAAAACACAAAACACTGAAAACAAGATACCTATATGACTTATGAAATTTTTTTGAAGTTTTTTAGAGCCCAAAATTTTTTCTGAAGCCCAGAGTTGGATTATTATTGGTCCAGTTCTGTGAACAGTGCGGCTCACTACCCACTGCACGTGTGAGGCCCACGACGCAGGCGCGGCCTGTGCATAGCCTGCGAGCGAGCGGCCCATGCACAGGCAAGCGCAGCACGTGCACGCGGAACAGGTGAAGCGGTAGCGGCCGGATCCGATTCAGATTCGAATCCGAATTCTATTCTTGAGCCGTTAGGATTCAAAGGTATTTATACGGTGTTCGGCTAGAGTTTTGATGTGATTCTGGAGTGATTTTCGCTGCAAATTCATGCACAAGTTTGCGTCTACTAGAAGAAAATATAGAGGACAAACTGAGGGCTATGTACGAGATATTTAGAGCTTTCTCTATTGTTTTCTTCTCCGAATTCTTTACGGGTTTGGTTTCTATCTTGAACCAAATGCTATAACTTGTAATACAATTAGTGATCTCTCCAACTCGACGTACACCAAGTTTTGGATGGAACCGGTATAAATCTTGGTGTCAGGTGTGTGTTTATCTTTTGTTTTGCGTTATTTTCATATATATTATTCATTACGGTTTTGTAAAGAAAATCATTAGCTTTGTTAATTGCGTCAATGTTCTTGAAATTCCGTGAGGTAATTTCTTTCTTGATAAGCCCATCAAGAAAACATAAGAGCCCAAGAGAGCTGATCTTAATCACTCTAACAATTGTTATCAGAGCAAGTTAAGTGAAACAAGTCCAAGATGATGACATATAGTTCTTCTGTACAAGATGACGTTACCGAAAAAACAATTGGTTTGAGTTCGTATGTGGGTGACTCGTATGTGACGGTTAGAGAAGCGCAATACAAAATTGATAAGTTTGACGATAAGAAAAACTTCAAGATTTGTCAATACAAGATGAATGCAATCTTGAGAAAAGATCGGTCCATAGGGATGTGCGTGACATAAAGATTTTACTGATGGATATCACAGAAATGGAGATGGAGATGGAGATGGATGACTTGGCCATAACAACCATCCAGTTCAATTTATCAGACGAGATAATTTATCAGGTGTTTGAGGAGACTACAGCCAATGGATTATAGGAAGGCTCGAGAAGTTATATTTGAAAATTTCATTTACCAATATGTTGATCTTGCTGAAGACTTTCTTTACATGCAAGATCTGAGATGAGACCTTATTGAAGGATCACCTAGATACCTTCAATGGATTAATGATGAAGATGCATGCCATTAGATTGACTGTAGAGGTGGAGCATAATGCGATGATTCTGCTCCTGTCGTTTTCAGAGTGATACATGACGTTTGTCAACACCATGGTCTATAGTTAGGATACTCTCAATCTTGAGGATGTGGAGGCAGGACTTTACAGCGAGGAGTTGAGAGATCGGATGGCAGGAGTTGGTTTGAGCGGAGGAGATTCAGACAGCCAGTGCCTACTTGCTTTGGGGCGAAGCAATGCAAGAGGATGCAACATGAGGAGATCGAGAGCGAGGACCAGAGGCACGACATGCTTCATTTGCAAGAAACATGGACAGTTTGGTTTGCTTAAGTTTGGTTTCAATAGTTTGGTTTGCTTAAGTTTGGTTTCGGCCCTTTTGGCAGTTTGGTTGGCTTAAATATTTTGAAAGATAGAATTGGTTTGTTTGGTTGTGGGATTTTGGATAGTGACTTTGGTTTTGAAAATTTGGAAGTTCTAAGAATTTGGAGAGTGAATTTAATTTATTTTTCTAGAATTTGGTTAGCTTCAGTTTGTTTGTTTTGGAGTTTGGAGTTTGGTTTCTTTAGGAGTTTCATTTTTTAGAGATTAGTTTGATCTTCAAGATTTTGGAGTTTGGAGGGTAAGCTTGGTTTCATGAGTTTGGATTTTAGAAACTTTTTTTAAATTTGTAAAGCAAGTATCAGATTATTTTTTTGGAAGATTATTTTAGGGATTTTGGCTTATTTTAGTTTAGTTGCGGCAGTTCAGTTGGTTGGTTTGGTAGTGGGGTAGTAGATTGCGGTTTTGGTTTTAAGAATTTAGAGTTTGATCCTGAGAATTTGAAGAGTTTAATTTATTTTTCTAAAATTTGGTTGGTTTTTAGTTTGTTCCCTAGAGTTTGAAGTTTTGATTCTTTAGGTGTTTAATTTTCGAGAGATTGGTTTGATCTTCAAGAGTTTGGAGTTTTAATGATAAGTTTGGTTTTAGGAGTTTAGATTTTGAAACTTGTTTTAAGAATTTGTAAAGCAAGTTCAGTTTAGTTTTTGAAAGTTATATGAAATTCGGTTTACTTCAGTTTTGTTTTAAGTTTTATTTTAGAAATTTTGTATGGTATGGTATTCGGCATTGGAAAATAAATTAGGTTTTGCAGAGTAAGTTCACATTGGCTTTTAGGAGTTTGGCTGGTTTTGTGATTTGATTAGAGGTTGAGGTGGCGGTTAAAGGGAAGACTTTGGATGTGAAAGTTGTTAAGATAAAGATACACCAACTTCTAAAGGTAAGGCAATTGTCAAGGGTTTGAGAGATCATATGTTCAAGCAAATTTCAGACAATTCAACAGTTTCATATAGTGAAACTAAGCGATTCAACAGTTTCTAATGGTTTGTTTATGAGCTTTGTATGGATGATCCATCAATTTAAGAAGATTTAGATGCACATTTAAACCATTGGCACACATTGAGCATGCATGCTTCGGCTTGAGGAGCAGTAAGGAATAATGTGTATGAGATTTCGAGTCCTAGTTGAATAAATTTTTTTATAATTTGCTGTTGGGAGTCTTATATTACAAGAATTGTGACTAGTCTTTTGAATTGGTTTAGAAGTGGTTGGGTGGTATAAATAAGGTGTCATGAATCAATGTTAGCTACAGATTTTTAGGATTTGTGAGTATAATTTACAGTTTGTGAGAGACTTTTCTTAGGAGATTTTAAAAGTGTTTTATAGACATTTGGTTTGGGGAGGGGTGAAATAAAAATAATAAAAATTTTATTTCTCTAATTTTTGGTTTTGTTATACAAATTGGTATTAGAACTAATGGTGGTTCGATCAGTTATTGTGGTAATGCTAAAAAGCCTTCAACGATCAAATTTGAGGTGGAGATAAAAGGAGAAATTTTAGTTTGTAACAAGTGAATGTTGGAAATCTTTTTATCCAACAATGTTTGTGTTGAGAATGTGGTGCATCCACTTAGTGGCATTTTTGTTAAGAAATTTTAGTTTGTGAGAAGTGAATGTTGGAAAGCTTATCATCCAAAAAAGGGTTGTGTTGGGAATGTGGTGTGTCATCCTAGTGGTATTTTTGTAGTTTTGAACCCTAGTGGCATACTTGTTATTTTGGGCCTTAATGTCACGTTTTGTAATATTTGGGCAAATCATTCCTTTACATTGAGAGGGTTAGGGCTAGAGGTTATGTTAAATTTGAATAAAGAAGAAGAGAGAATATGAGTAGATTAAGAGTAGATATGGGAGAGTTGGTCCTTTTTTGAATCAAAGGATATGCGAGTGGTTTCCTCTCTAGTTGGAACAAACTATTTCTGTATTTCTCTTGATTATCTATAAAAATCCTCTTTTTCTCGTAAATCACCAAATTTCTTCAACTCAAACTTTAGCCTTGCCTAATAAATTGGTATAAGAGTAAGATCCTTATGCCCACAACAAGAAAGATGAAGCTTTGGAGGAGAAGTTCAATTCCGAGATCGAGGGGATCAAGAGATCGACAAAGAAAAAATGCTAGCTATAGAAGAGAGAATCTCAAATCAAGTGAAGATGTCATTTAAATCATGATGAAAAAATGAAAGAGATGCAAAGAAACCCTAGATATAAAGAGAGGAGTTCACCGAATCCAAATCTAAAGGAAGATGAAGCCCCCCAACGAAGATCGGAGGCAAAAGGAGCAAGCTTTGGACAAGTGAAAGCGTAAAGTTGTGATCTTTGACGTCAATCAACAAGGTGATGAATGGCCGAAATGGGGGCAAAACCCTAGCCTTCATGTGGCGGAAGGGGCGTCCGGCAGCAACCACTCGGGTTGAGGGCCTGGCCCCCAAATTCCCGAGTGTGTTGGGGGCGGCCGCTGCCCATAGCCCCCGGGGGTGCACGAGCCCCAGGTAGCAGCATGGGGCCGCTGTTCGGCTCTGGATTTACACCCGGAGGCACGAATTACCGCAAGTGTACTGTTGTGCAGTATAGAAAGAATGTCGAACTCTGGAGAGCAGTCGTTTAGTATTTAACTTGGTAGAAGGAGATTACGTGGTCAAGGGGTTGTCACAATTGATTGTTTGTCACGAAAGATTGTTCTACTAAGAATTTAATAAATCTAGGGCAATTGAGAATCCCCGCTAGGTCTTTCGGGCTTGGATATTAGGTTACAGATCATTTCGTTGAATTATAAATAAGGGTAAGAGTGTCACATCCGAGAATGAGAATGAGTAGTCAACTCTCGTTGTCCTACTCGTATCTCTATGCTAAACTTCACTCTCGCAATAAGCTTCTCATAGTGATACATGCATTACGCTCGACACGATTTCCGTACCACAATCCGTATCCATTCTCATGATCTACGGTTGGGATACTACATTATGGTTGGTTCTAGCATTCGGGTTACTCTCGTAGTTACCGACTAGCGGATCGGGGGTTAGTAGCACCCATAGTGCACGAGTCAATCTCGTAATCATGAGCCCTAAAAAACGACCACTAAACCCTAATCAAATTCGTGGGGATTTTTTCTAGAATGTGGAGTCGTTCTCACGGTCCTCTAATTCTTGAGCCCCCAAATCCGGATTCAAACTTTCATTGTGCAACCCTAGGTTCATTCAACTAAGGGTAACCTAACATCCAATCTCTAGGATCATAGGGTTCATCCCTAAACCCTAAAAAGACACTACTCAGACATCACAATAACAATAATAACAAAAACGATATAAAGATTCATCACATGCATCATAAACATAACGAAATTTATATTCAAAGATAGAGAATGCAGTGAATAATAAAGATATATAAAAGAAATGACAATCGAATCGTTCACGAGAGATCAATCCGTGGAAAAGGCGACAAGAAATCTGTTCTCCCAATGATGGCTCACAAAACTCTAATAAAACAAATGCTGTCTAAAACCTAATTTTCGTTCACTTATATACATGTCCAACAAAATTCGCGGATATCCCGAAACTAAACCAAAACCTAATAAGAAAAACCCAAAAATAAAGAGCTGTCGACAAGGTGCTCAGTCGAGCGAGGTAGCCGCTCGGCCGAGCTCTCTCGTGTGGCTTCAGTTCTCTAGTCTTGACAAAGGGACAGCTCGGTCGAGCACGCCCTGGCGCTCGGCCGAGCTCCATCCGGGGCTTCGACTTCTTGGTCTTGGCAGAAGATGTCGCTTGGTCGAGCGGTGTAGCCGTTCGGTCGAGCTAATTCGACAGAGAATTTGGCTCTCTTTTTTTAGCTTGCCAGGAGGAGAGACCGCTCGATCGAGCGCTTGGGCCACTCGGTCGAGCTAATTCAGCAGAGAATATCAGGCAAAACTCGTCTTAGACTGTGGAGGGTCGCTCGGTCGAGCGACCTGCTGCCTGTGAGCTACATTGCCTTCAATTCTTACCTCTCTTCTTGTGACACCAGCTCGACCGAGCGTGTGGCGAGCTCGGCCGAGCGACTGGGCAATCCAGCCATGGTCAGCTCTTGGGTTTTATCCTTTCTTTCCTTCCTCTCCTTTCTTTCTTCATTGCACCTTTGCTTCTCCAGCAGCTTTGACTCGTCAATTGCGGCGATGTTGATGCTCTGGCTTCGATGTTCGTATCCATCATCCAATTTTGCTCCAAATCGCGCCAAAGTTCCTAAAAATCCACAAAATACTACGAGAATCAATATATCGTGAAAAGCGCGATAAAATATAGAAAAATGAACTTTGGGCGATCAAAATGATATGAAAACAATGCAGTAAAAACATGGAAATAATGGACACATCAAAATCCCCCTAAGTTTACCTCTTACTCATTCTCGAGGAAGACGAATTGGAAGTTCACCGAGGAGAAAAAAATAAAAAGAAAAAGGAGGCGTAGTAGAGGGGGCGCTAAGCTATTCTCTCAAATCTCGTATCAATCACCACATGTCACAACTTAGAAAAGTAATCACACGCTATCACAGAGATTTCATATTGTTATATAAAAAAGAAGTGCTTAAAATTTAGAGATGACAAGTGGAGATCTTTTTAGTGTTCATGCAATTCACTTATATCCACTTTTTACACTTCATAGCATCATAATAGACAAGACAATGGACACACTTTTCAATCAATAGTATATAACTGAAGCATAGAGATTACCATACAGGACATGCAATATAGAATGGAATGGTGCCCAGTCATGCACAAGCTCATATGTAGGTAGTCCTCGTATCTCAATTTATCGTTAAGTTTCAGGATTATCGAAATTAGCCGTTCATGCACAATATCCACTCTAATGTGTCAAACTCACTCTTTTAGTCAATGGATTTCCCCCAAGCTTGTTTAGCTCGGTGTAGCTACATTTTTGGTGTGAGAGTTTTGCTTGGTTTTCCCAAAAGAATTTATATGCTCCAAGTTGAATTTTGAAAGTTTTTGGAATTGACATGACTTTGTTTTTGTAGGAGCTTTTGATTTTTGCACTTTGCAATTCTTTGGGCTCCTTGGCACTTTGGCTTTTGAGTCATTCAATTTTGAATTTGATTTTCTTTTGAATTTTGGAGCAAATAGTAGAGCACAAGGAATTTTGGGAATAAGATATAGCGAAAAAAATATCAGGGGAAAATCCAGAGACATGGTATAAAATTAAAGGTTTAGTGGAGAAAGAATGTTTGAATAAGACTCGGTTCACTCATATTTTCATATATGTGCACGAACGGTTCAGAAAGATAATTCTTCAAATACACTCTATCATGGGGATATCAAAGCAGTCAAGCTATGCAGTTAAGTTATGCAGTCAAGCTATCGAATTTCACAAGCATGCAATAAGAAATATGAATAAGATATCAAAGCATGGCTTCAGTTATGCTAATGATGCGTGAATCTTGGTGTGTTTCTATTGAAAGCATACTACGCACTAATTCATATAATCAGGTTCAATAAGCTGCATTCACACTATAGAGATATCAAAAGAATGTTATTTAAGCACTTATAACGGATTAAGAATATGAGATTTGTATAATAGTGTGGCAAGGAGAATAAGTGTTGTGACAGCGGTGAAGGAAAAGATATATCATCATAGAGTATTTACCTAGCAAAAGAAAGAAAAGGAAATAGAAAAATAAAGTAAAAACAACATGCAAGCACACAAAAGTAAGGAAAACATGATTAAAAAAAGAAAAATGGGGTGAAAAAATGGAAAGAAATAGAAATAAAAAGTGAAAATAAAGTGGAATATAAAGCGATAGTGCTCATCCCCCAAGCTAAACAAAGCAGTGCCCTCATTGCTGAGAATACGCGCGTAGAGGTGGAGAATGATGCTAAGGGAGGGAGGGCGAGGTAAAATAAAAGAAATTGAAAATTCTAGAAAAAGAAAAAGAATGCAAATGCATGATCCTAAGGTATCTAAATGCAAACATGCAAATGATGATTATGATGATTAGGGGTGGCAAAATAGACCCGATCTGACCCGACCCGAACCCGACCTCTTGGGTCGGGTATGGGTAGGGGCCAATCTGGGTCGGGTCGAATTCGGATCAACCCGACAGACCCAGATGAAAATCCGGGTTTGGTACGTGTTTGACCACTCGACCCGGTTGACCCGAATTCGACCCATATTTCACTCTTTTCACTCCGAACCCGACCCGTGATAGTGTTTTTTTGCAAAATAATCATTCTTTTCACCCCAAACCCGACCCGAACTCGACCCATAAGACAAACCGGGTCGGGCACGGGTTACTCGGGTTGCTCCCGGGTCAGATACAGGTTCCCGAACCTTGACCCGGATTTTATCCGGGTCGGGTTCGGGTTTACCCCTATTCGGGTCGGGTCAAATCTGATCCGAACCGAACCCGACCCAATTGCCACCTCTAATGATGATGATGGGACACGTCAAAATGACTCCTCCAAGTTATACGAAGCTGTGTCCCGTGTGGACAGATGAGCACAAATAATGAAAGGGGCAGAGCGGATACAACGAGAAGAGAAATCTGGCAGGGGGTGGTATCTGAAGATGCTGCAGAATGGCATCAAGCTTTCCACTGTTCCGCTGCTCAAGCTGCTGAAGTGCCTCAATATCACGATGCAACCCTACAACATCACGCTCCACTCCATTTAAACGAGCAGAAAAGTCAGGATCGAGAGAGCCACTGGACTCATCTTTCGAAGGGGGCCCATGTGTAGGAAAAATATGGTGCATGGGAAGTGTAGGTTTGGCAGAGGCAGGAGATGCGGAGGCAGCTGCAGACACAGTAGAGGTAGTGGCAGCAGATGTGTGGACAGAAACCACAACACTCCCGTAAGGACATCAAATACAACGGTGGAGACAGAGGTAGACAATGTGGCAGAAACTGACGCGATCTTGGTAGGAGGTGACGTTGGGACAGAAGTGTCAACGCTCACATCGGGGGCTGGAATATAGAGGATAGAGCAACGCCCTTGACAGAAGTAGGGACAGAGGGGGTTAGTGCTAAACTTGTTATTTTAGGCCCTAGTGGCAAACTTGTTATTTTAGGTCTTAATGGCATGTTTTGTAATATTGGACAAATTAGCACGTGCTAAAGGTTATGTTGAATTTGAAGAAGGAAGAAAAGAGAATAGGAGTAGATTAAGAGTAGATCTTGGAGAGTTGGCCCTTATCTTGAAGCAAAGGGTAGGAGAGTGGTTTACTCTCTAATTGGAACCATCTTTGTATTTCTCTTGATTATATATAAAAATTCTCTTTCCCCCCAATCCCCAACTTTCTTCCACTTAAACCCTAGCCTTTCCTAACAGTTTGCACACCTCGTTGAAAGGAAAATCAGCAAAAATTATATCAATGATAAGAGGATTGGATATAGTTCGATATGAAGGCTTAAGTTGCATGATGAGGCTTTGATAGCAGGATGAATCAAAAGAGAGACAAGGCTGGAATTTAAAAAACAGATCTTTCCAAGTATTAGATGTTATTTTTTGTAAGGAGAAAGGACATATAATGAGATTTTACAAGAAAATTTGCAAGAATTAAAGAAACTGAAAATAAAACCAGTTTAAGAAGCGATGATAGCAATTGAATAGAGATGAGGTATTATCGTCTATATCTGAAGGTCACTCTTCCACATCGTTGATTTTGGATTCATTAGCTATATATTGTAGGTATCCAGACAAAATTATTTGCGACTTATAAGTCAGTTCATGAGAATTTAGTGTCTACATCAAAAGATGAGTCTTGTCAGGTTATTAGTGTATGGATAATTAAAATCAAGTCATTTGATGGAATCACATAAACATTATCAGTGTATGCAAATTTACTGGAAGTAAGGATGAACATCATATATAGCTTTGGAGTCTGATGGTGGTAGATATTCAGCTAAAGGTAGAGTTATCAATGTTAGACTGGGTAATTGTACAGTTTTTAACGGTAAGAAAACATGAAGAAACTTGTATATATTTCATGAAGAGACGATGATAATGGATTAATCGGTTTTAGCGGCATCGACATATGCGTTGAATTTAGAGGTTTTATTGGTATTAAGAATTGAAGGAGTTATCTCGGGTGGAGTTGCTAATGGTTTTTCGGAGGTTTTGACATGAGTAATTTGGGTTAGAGTAATTTGGGTTAGAGATGTTGATTGTGTTGAGATATTGAGTCGCATTCTGTGTGGTTTTTGATGATCAACAAATGTTGCATCTAACATTTATGACTGCATGAGCTTAAGACAAATCAAATATAACACTCAAGGGACTAGTGATGAGCTAAACAAGGCTATGGATCAATTAGAGCAAGACAAAAGCTTAAGGAGTCAAGATGCATCAAACAGTCTTCATTGTAATAATGTTTTTAATATATTTTTCTTTTTTGTCCTAGGTTGTTAAGGCCTTGCTAGAAGCTCACACACTCATGAACACCATAAAAATGTTTTAAAATGTTATATAACTCGTATCCTATGTGTCAGTGTCAAGAGTCGACTACTCTGAATAAGAGTTGACTACCATTGAGACAACGTAGAAAAATTTGCTGACTATAGATAGTTATCAACTATTGTTGTTGGAGTAGTCGACTAGCTCTGTAAAAGTTGACTACTCACAGTACTTGGCTACCATCAGTCCAAAGGACAAATTCGACACAGCTCTGTGATTTTCGGAAGCTGTCGATTAATCCGTTGGAGGGGTGTTTTAGGGAACTATTTTCAATGATTTTTCATCCATATATATGCAAGGATTGTCGAGGGTTTTAGAATGAAATTTTTAAGGAAAAAAACAAGTTTTCAAAACACTTCTAAGCTCTCTTAAAAACACTCAAAGTTCACTTGGCCAAAGTTCTTCAATTGATTTAAACATTATTATTGGCTAAATCTTTAAATCTACCAAAACTTTCAATTTCAATATTATTTGAAGATCTACACTATAGCCATTACACAACACAAGTCTTTAAAGAAAGTAAGGCTATAAGTAAAAGTGTACCACTTCAAGTATACGTGAAAGCCATCATCTGTGAGGTGGTAAGTTTTCTCTTGGTAAGAGAAGTATTATAAGAAATTTCTTTTGGAAAGATTGTAACTATTTGGGAAATAGTTGATTTAGCCGAGTGGGACTCGGGTGGCTGCATTCGGATAAGCCAAGTGGGACTTGGTATCCGAACCAATGTAATTCTCGTGTTTGTTTTTGCTCTTTATTTTCTGTGATTGTTATCTCTTGCTTGGTTAATTCCACTGCATACTAATTGTTTGAGATACTGGTTGATTAAGTTAAAATTTGGTAACTCATATTGTTAACTTAGGTAGATTCTCTAAAGGAATTTTATACACTAATCATCCCTCTCTAGTGTCTATTTGTCATCCATAGAATCCCAACACGTGGTATCAGAGCCAAATTATGG
This sequence comes from Scilla litardierei, assembly GCA_030789695.1. NCBI lineage: Eukaryota > Viridiplantae > Streptophyta > Magnoliopsida > Asparagales > Asparagaceae > Scilla > Scilla litardierei. Next base: position 391,856,639 of record CM061142.1, read on the forward strand.
GATGCCAACAACAAACAACGAAATTACCCCGAATGTCATTCAACCAACCGTCCATCCATGCCCACCGGAACCAACTACGGGACATGAAAGAATCACATCTTCATCTATTGCAAGTCCATTTCTTGACACGTGGAGCTTTGTGGAGAGCCAATATGTAGAGCCATCAAAACCAATGAATGAATGGAGCAAAGCCGAAAAAGAGATAGACATGTTGAACTTCAAGGCAAGGCGAAGAACACATTTCTTTGTGCTCTTAATAACATGAAAGTTAACCGAGTAGCTTGTACAACCACCGCCACATGAAGTTTGGAAAATTCTTGAGGCTACTTACGAAGGTAACTCTAAAGTTAACACTTATAAAACCACTCTATATGTTAATGGGTACCAAGACTGTGCAATGCAATCGAAAGAATCGATCACGGACATGTATGCCCCATTCACGGAAATCATCAACACTCTTGCGACACTTGACAAGAGCTACACATAAAGCGACCATGTGACCAAGCCACTTCATCTCTTGCACTTGAGTGGGAAAGGGATGTCAAGTCCATCGAGGATGGAAATGAATTGCCCAAACTCACATTGAATGACATGATTGCAAATCTCACGGCATATGAGCTTCGGCTACAACAAAAGAAGGATAAGGAGAAAGCCAAAAAGAAAAAGAGTATAGCCTTCAAAACCACATCGGAGACGGAGAAGTCCGGAGATGAGATCGAAGAGCAACCGGCTCTCATTTTCAAGGGGTTCCGAAAAATCCTAAAGGCACTTAAGTCTCAAAATAGAAGTTATAGATTAACTAATGATCCTATTTGCTTTGAGTGTAACAAGGCAAGGCATTTGAAGAGAGATTTCCCACTAGTAAAAAGAAAAGGAAATGGTAAGATGAAAGGTCAAAAAGCTAAAGATGAAGCCCTTTGCTGTGGGTTAGGAGTGATAAGGATAGAAGTTCCTATTCTTCATCCTCATCTAAATAAGAGGAAAAGGAAGAGAAGAGCTACATGTCATTCATGGCCAAATCAGATAATAAGGTAAAATATTATGACGCACACTCTAGTTCTGGTGATAGTACTGGTGATGAGTGTGATTGGGAGGAAGAGTATTGCAAGCTTTATGTCGAGTATGAGAGTAAATTAAAAGAATATCTAACTCTCAAGAAAGAGCATAAAGATTGTAATACTAGTTCTTCTAATTTTGCATTAGAAAAGATTAGAGAAGAAAATGTAAAATTGGATAGCAAGAATAATGGATTAGAATAAAAGAATCGGAAGCTTAGTTTAGAATATAAAGACATGAGTGATAGGTTAAGTGACATAGAAAAGACTTTTATCGCCATTAAAGTTAAATATGAGGATTTGTGTAAGAATGTGGATAGATTCAGTATGGATAAAGAAAAGCTAGACGAACTAATCAGTTCACAAATACCTTCAAGTAGCAAACATGACCTAGTATATATGACTCATCAAAATGTTAAGGCTACCCATCATCCTTGGGCTGGTAAAACTACAAACGAGTTTGCCAACGTTTGGATACCCAAGAGAGGGACCATCCAAATGAAGGATGATACGTTTATGGGTTTATGAACAATGTTCATTACAATAGAGATTATAGATTTTATTGTAATGGGAAGTCAAAACCCAAGTGGGTTTGGTTCCCCATTGGTTAATATATTTTGCTATATGACTAATCCCATGGACTTGGAAGAAAAGAAGACCAATGTATTTTGATTTTTAAGGTACTCATACGCAGGGGCGGACCCACGTTGGGGTTGGGGGCCCGCCCCCCCCCATTTTTCAAAATGTGCATATTTATATACATGGCAGCAGGGAAATATCGGGTTAAATTTAAAATTGTAATCCCCATTCACATAGATCTCATTAGTTTGGTGGTAGTCCATTCCTTTCATAAGCCAAATGTCCTGAGTTCGACTCTTCCCTTCGTCCCAATAATTTTTTTTCCTAAAAAAATCCCCAAGGGCAGTCATTTTATTAAAGCCTACCAATGGCAAAAAAACTAGACTTGGCAGTCAAAAACCACCTTACTTCCTTCCAATTCTCAACTCATAGCATCAAGAACACAGGAAACCCAATCTCTAATCAATAAACATATTCAATCAGAAGAAAGGGGCAAC